>CAJQZP010000885.1:2352500-3780000 GCA_907164705.1 Parnassius apollo | reverse complement strand
ACTACCCCATATCGCACTGATGGTGCCGCAGGAGGCCACGGAAGAAATGTGGAACTGCATCAGCATCTTAGTGATAACAACTCGAAATAATTTTTTTGTTATACGGCGTCCGCGAAAAAAAAAATGTTTTTAGTTGTGTCGCGTATATAAAAAAACAACTATGGCAAAATTCGCCCATGAGCCAAACCCAATTTATGATGGAGGACTATGTTCAACAGTGGACTTTTATAGGTTGTAATGGATAGATGGCCTTACAGCCTGTCGTTCTCTGTTCATTAAAATCTGATTGCATTGCATGCAATGCTGCTTGGTGCCTTGGTGGCAGAACTAAAACTTTATTATGCTAATAAACTACTCCAAATTTTCATATTACATGTCAAATTTGATGTCACTCAACTGACAATATCTGAAGTTAACGCTCTCAGACATATGTGCTTAAGGAGTTAAAAAAATTATTTCATACATACAAAACATTAAAGATAACCATCATTATCTTCATTTCAGTCCTTCAAAAGTCCACTGCTGAACACAGGCCTCCCCCAAGTAATGATACCATCGACTTCCTGTATTTCTTACCAGGTCGTCACTCCACCTAGTGGTGGGTAGCCTACACTTCGCCTACAGGTATGAGGCTGCCACTCGAGAACATTTTCCCCCCTCGGTTGTCGGTTCTTCGAACTATATGGCTAGCCCATTGTCACTTCAGCTTATTAATCCATTGGGCTATGTCGGCTACTCTGCTTCTACAGCGGATATCCTCTTTTCTTAGTTTATCACGCAGAGAAAACCCGAGCAAAACACTCTCCATAGCTCGCTTAAACTAACGCTTAAAAATAACTTATACAATTAAATTTGTTGCCTTGACTTGAGATTGAAAACAGCAAATATTAGTTTATTTGTACTTAAATATATATCTAATAAACATGGTATACCTACTTTGAAACGACAAATCTTTACATTGGATTTTGTTAGCGGTTTGATAATGGAGAAATAATAGTTCTATAACGTGGAACAGCCACGTTTACCGTATTTGTATGGCGTTCAGCGTATAACGCGCAATTCGAGAGGTGAGGGGGGCAGGAGAGAGTGGGTGGCCGCAACACTGTGGGGCACTGCCTGCCCCTTTCGTTCAGAAAGGGTTGGGGAATTGCTTAGATGGCACTCTAACACGCGACTGGACATAGAAGGCACGGAACGCGCTTGAGTACCCAATGTTCTGCCTAGGGGCCGGTGAAATCGTCTCGGAGTATGCGGACTCGACGATTGGCGGAGTATGTCGAACCAGCTCAGAAACTCTGGCAGGTTAAGCTCTTGATGCATGATGTCTCTCCTCACTAGAATCGGCGTCCCTCAAAGGCGATCCCTTGAGGATTGACTTCGTCCCGCCTGTAAATGTAGTAGTTTGGCAGCTTTAGATGGTGAGTTGGTCTAAGTTTAGTCTCTCCCAGCAAGATCACCTGAATGTTTTGTTGTTGGGCGACTGTACGGAGTTCATGGATCCTCTGCTGTACCCCGTCCGGGTTCCAATAGAGGAGGTGTAGGTTACTATCCTCCGTAGTGGTGTGCCAGTAGCGATGCCAGCGACTTCATTTCTGCGGTGATTGGATCTGTCCCGGCCCGGATATCGGCCAGAACTTGAGTGCTATAGCTATGCCTATGCCAATTTTTGGATGGCATCCTGTCTCGTGGCCGGCTAGGGATGGTAGTGTTCTTGGTAATGAAGGCACTGGTCTGGGTGCATTAATGGTGGTCTCTTTCCTTTAGATGGAGTGCGCTCTTTGTGTAGAGCGGGCCCCATTTTAAGATAGAGCCCTTTCCGCACGTTGATAATATTCCTTACTCCGCCAGTAGCCTGTGCCTGTGAGGCTATCGACACTGTCGGTGTTGAGGTAGAGGTACCAGCCTGAGGAGTAGGCTGTGACTTCTTCTTATTTTTCGTCTGCTTACTCCTCTTGAGGGGCCGGCGCTCTGTGGCGTCATTAGTGTGGGGGCTGGCGACTCACCTTGGTGGTTGCCTTTGTCTCAGTGGGCTCCACTGTTTCCATTAATACTGCGGATTTGGTGTTGGTGAATGCCTGCCCTTTCCTCTGACGGTAGCCCAGCCGTCTTTTTGGATACTTATGCTTTAGGGCGACTCTGGGGTTCCTCTTCAGGTTCTCCGGGAGTAACCCCGGCTAAGTGATCCCTGCTTCTTAGCAATCCCCTTCAGGATAGGGGAGCTATGGTCGTTTGCCGTGTGGTTTTTAGCGCAATTGGCGCACTTTGGCTCTTCTTATCTACCCCTGGGTCTGTGGCTGGCGATATGCTACCCGGCACAGCACACTGGCCTGAAGCAGTTTGAGGAGGCACGTCCTATGTCTGGCAACGGTGGCATTGTGCTGGTCCCGTCCTTCTTTACTAGGCTTCGATGACCACCCCTCTCATGTAAAATTCTTCGATTTTGTATAGTCAGTTAAGTCGCTCCAGGTTCAAGTGATCGAGCTGTGCGAAGTAGAGCCTTTACGTATTTAATCGGGAAGTCCTTTGCCCTGATAGCCTCCTTTATTGCCTTGGTATCCGTGTCCACTAGCACCCCCCGGATGCCCACTTTTGTAGGCTTCTCCTCCAGCATGGTGAAGCAATACCATGGCATCGTTGGTAATTTTTCGGATAGTTTGAACATATACTGTTGTATGATACGAAACTCTTCAGGGCTTTGTAGAGTAAAACTGACCCATTTCTCGACCGGGCGGGAATTAGGAGGATAGCCTAACTATCTGTTAAGTGCCTCGATATGCCACATCCAATCCGGGAGGCACTCCGCAACGATGCGTGGATATCTTGCCTTCTCCGTTTCAGCTGCTTTCAGCTATTCCGCCGCCTTGGATCGTGGTACTGCTGGCACTGCTGCCATGTGGGCGCAGCTTGTTGAGGGCCGTTGTCCGTCGTCTTGCGGTAGCCCCTAAGGGTTTGTATTTGGCATAGGCGACGAACGCCCGGCGGATGCGGCTAGGCAAGGGTCGCATACGTAGTTGACTCCCAGCTGTAAGACTCCTCCCCTGCCTGCACTCTAACACGCGACTAACACACAAGGCCGATGACCTCAACGCCTCTCGAAGTATCCGAACTGCAAGATTGGCAGAATATGTCGACTTTTCGACGTTTCTTCCAGGCATGAAGCTCCATGAACTCCGCACTTGTTGGTTCGGCATAAATTGCTCCTCGAAGTGTTCTACTAGGATATCCGCTCTGCCCTTGGCATCATAGCGACGTTCACCCACACTGTTGGTCAGCGGGCAAACGGGAGGTCTGGTTTTAGTTAATTGTCGCTTCAGTTTGTAGAGCGACGCATCCTGCTCTTCCGCTTTCCATATGCGCCACTCCTAGGCCTCTCCTCTGTGAGCCTGGACTGCGACTGACAGTTCCTCCGACAAGGTGTTGTTGTGACTTTAATCTCGGGCAGCGAGTACGTGCCCAGAGTTTCCTTAACGCTCTCTTGCGTTTGACCTGCACGCTGATCTCCCGCGGCAGATCAGCCCTTTGTGTTGAAATCGTAGATGCCGCGTGGAGGGTTTCCTGGATGGTCTTGGTTATTCTAGTTGCAGTGGCCTCTACGTCGTCCGCTGTACTTATGGGTGTATGGACTGGAGGTCTCTCCTGCAGGTGTTGATGGTAGAGCCTCCAGTCAACTCGTGTCTTGAAGGCTCTGGGCAGCGTATTCACCGCCTTAAGGCCAAGGGTAATCAGAATTGGGATGTGCTGTGTGTTCAGGTCATACAGCACCTCTACCACTATCGGGTAGTTGACGTTCCTAGAGAACACGATGTCCAATACATCCGGACGTCTCCGTGAGTCTGTCGGAACGTGGGTAGGCTCTTCGGGACCCAAGACGTCGTAGTTATGCCTCTCCGCATCTTCATAAAGTTCATGACCCGGCGGGTTGATCAATCTGGATCCCCAAGCCGGGTATTTGGCGTTTAGGTCCCGGCGATGATGGTAGGAGTTTTGCCTTCCATTACGGTCCAGACGTCTGAGGAGCAAAATGGACTCCCTGGTGGGCGGTATGCTGCGTAGATCCTTAGTTCCGGCTCCATTTTTATGCCGATAGAGCGCATCGTTTGGTATTCTGGCAGGTCAAGTTCTTGATGGACGATGTTCCTCCTAGAACCGCCGTCCCTCTGTAGGCGGACCCTTGAGAATTGACCTCGTCCCTCCTATACATGAAGTAGTTGGGCAGCCTCAGATGCGTTTTTGGGTTCAACTTAGTCTCTCCCAGCAAGATCACTTGAATGTCCTGTTGTAGAGCGACTGTGCGGCGTTCATGCCGCTTATGCTGTATTCCATCCGGGTTCCAATAGAGGTGGTGCAGGTTACTCTCCTCTGTAATGCCGGGCCAGGAGGTTTGCCAGCGCCTTCATTAACGCTGTTATCGGATCTGTCCCGGCTCTTATGTCGGCCAGGACTTGACAGCCGACCTCGATAGCAACGCCAACCAAACGTTGGATGGTGTCTGCTGTCTCGAAACTGGCTGATGGTGTTCTCCTTTGTAAAGGCATTGGTACTGATCTTGGGCGTTGATCTTCCTGCAATATGTGCCTGTGGGTAGAGCGCGTTCTATATGTAGAGCGGGTTCTATTTTCTGATAGAACCCTTTCTGGCACTCTACCCACGCTCTCCTTGGGTGCTCTGCTAGTAACCTGCGCCTGTGAGGCTACTGGTCCTGCTGGTGTCGGGGTAGAGGTAACAGCCTGAGGAGGAGGCTGCGACTTCTTCTTGCTCCTATTCCGCTTCCTTTTCCGTGAGGTCTAACGGTCTGTGGCGTCATTAGCGGAGGCTGTAGAGTCGCCCCGGTGGTTGCCCTTACGTCTGTGTGTTCCACCGTTTCCATAGGTGTTACGGGTGGTAGGGAGCTCATTGCCTACTCTTCCCTGTGACGGTAGACCACCCATCCTCCTGGATGGTTATTGCTCTTGGGCGACTCTGGGGGATCCTCTTCGGGTCCTCCGGAATTAGTCCCGGCAAGGTGATCCCCTGCCTCCGAGCAATCCTCCTCAGGACTGGACAGTGGCGATCGTTTGCCGCGTGGTTTTTGGCTCAATTGGCGCACTTTGGTTCTTCATCCCTACCCCTAGGGCAAAGGCTTGCGATGTGCTCCCCGGCACAGCGAACGCAATTCACTGGCCTGAAGCAGTTGGCTGAGGCGTGCCTGAAAGCCTGGCAGTGGTGGCATTGTACCGGTCCTACTTTCCTCTGCCAGACTTCGATGACGACCCCTCCCATGTAGAAATAGAAATAGAAATAGAAATAGAAACTTTTTTATTCAATGTAGATTATAACAATACTTATTGAAAGTCACTTTTTTAATTTACCACTGATTCGCAAAAAAAAAAAAACATCTGTCCTGGGAAGAACCAGCAAGAAACCCAGCGGGACTTTTTTTTTCAATAATAGCTTAGAATCATGTTTATAATCAACAACACAAGACAAATTAGAAATAGCTTGGCAGCGATCACCCTTCCCAGGGGTTATTATCATCCATAAATTTCTTAATATTATAATAAACCTTTTTATACAAACTTAGTTTAATAAAATTATTGAACTTTGTGTATGACAAATTTTGTATATTTCCTGGGATTTTGTTGTAAAAGCGTATACATCGCCCCAAGAATGAATTGCTGACTCGGTGGAGTCGAGTAACTGGTACTACTAGCTTGTGTCTGCTCCTAGCATTTACAGAATGAATATCACTTATTTTCGCAAAACTACTTTTATTTTTGTGTACGTACATTACATTTTCATAAATGTATTGAGAGGCGAGAGTTAATATATTAATTTCCTTAATTTTTTGTCTCAGTGACTCTTTTGGTTTTAAATTATATATTACTCTAATGGCCCTCTTCTGTAAAATAAATATAATTTCAGTGTCAGTCGCGTGTCCCCATAGCAAAATAATATACATACGACATAATGCTATGGAAATAACTAAAGTAAACTATTCTAGCTGTTTCTACACTGGTAAGAGTTATAATCTTTTTACAGCATATGCTGCAGAACTAAGTCTGCTAGCTAGTTTTAATATATGGGGGAGCCATTGAAGCATTGCGTCCAGTGTGATTCCAAGAAAAATGGTGGTATCAACAAGACTCAGTTCCTCCCCATTTAAAATTACATTAGTATTGACATGTTTAACATTAGCAGTTACAAATTTCATACATTTAGTTTTAGTTCCATTCAAATGCAAATTATTAACATTAAACCAATTGACTACCTTAGCTATAGCATTATTTACTTCGTCATAATTTAATAACTGTCGTTTTAATCTGAAAATTAATGAAGTATCATCAGCAAATAATACTATATCATGGTTATCCCCTACTATGTAAGGTAAGTCATTAATATATACAAGAAACAGAAAAGGGCCGAAAATTGAGCCCTGAGGCACGCCCATTTGTACAATCGATCCGGAAGAACTCATACTATTAATGACAACTTTTTGTGTTCTGTCACTTAAATATGAATTAATTGGGTGTCCGGTAGCCCCCGGATGCCCACTTTAGTGGGCTTGTCCTCCTCCGGGGTATAACAATACCACGACATCGATGGTTGTTCCTTGGAGAGCTCGACCATGTACCGGTGTATGGTACGCAACTCATCGGCACTCTGCGGGGTGAATCTTACTCCTTTCCCGAACGGACGGGCATTTGGAGGTTAGCCTACCTTTCTGTTAAGCTCGCTGAAATGCCTCGTCCAGTCCGGGAAGCATTCAGCCACTATGGGCGGGTATTTTGCCTTTTCCTGGTCTGCAGATTTTGCAGCAAGCTCTTCCGCCGCTTGCAGTCGTGGCACTGCTGGTGCTGCTACCATATGGGCATAGCTGGTTGAGGGCCGCTGTCCATCATCCTGTGGAAGCCCGGACGGGTTGGTGGTCTGCATCAACGATGATCTGCCGGCGGATGCTGCCAGGCGATGGTGATTACGGCGGTGAATTATGCACCCTCTTCATTGTCGCCGGTTGGTGCTCTTCGTCCTCCGAGGATGATGTTGGTGCTTCTGAAGATGAGAGGTTGGAGCCAATGCGCTGCCTCTTTTCGAACAAGGAGGCCTCGGTCTCAGGTGGAGCATGGCGTCTCGCCGTTTTCTTGGCCCGCTGCTGTTGGGCGACGGTTCCTGCCTGGCCGTGTACTCAGACACGGCAGGCGTGAGCGCGACGCTTGGTGTGGGCTCCTTTCGCGGCGAGGCGGGTTTCCTGGTTCGGATCTGCGAAAAGGACGGAACTATCCTCGAACGCTCCGGATTCGCTAGATTCCTTACTAGGAGTGGCTGGTCTAACACTCCTTTTCGGTCCGGTGGTTTTCTAGTTCGGGGAGGGGGGGGGGCGGTTCCCCCCTTGTCCGACATGTTGTTACCTGGTTATTCCTACCTATGAAGTATTCAGTAGTGAGTACTCTACGAGCCCTATCTGTTCTTACCAAACGATCGGCAGGCAATGTATGATGCGCGATGCGAATGTTAGGGGTGTTACAAGGTGGTTGGCTGCAACACTGTGGCACTGCCTACCCTTTTCTCTACGAAAGGGTTGGGGGAAGTGCAAATGGTGGCACTTTAAAACGCGACTAGGCACAGAAAAACTCGAACGCTTTAGAGTGCCTAAGAATCTACCTAGGGGCTGGTGTCCTCGACGCCTCACGGAGTGTACGGACTCGACGATCGGCGGAGTATGTCATACCGGCGGTTGTATGCAGCCACTGCTAACTGCAAACAACGTACACCTAGGAGATTCTTGCCATTTAACCTCTCAGTGTTGTCGTCTGCAAGGGACTACTATTATCTATTCCTGTAGGATTCGGGCCTCGGGGTGTTCCCCATTACCGCATACAGCCCATACAGCCCATTTCTATGGGCTGGTCTTGGGAGCCGTTCAAGAACGGCATTGTAGGTACTCTTCTTTGGCTAGGTAGGTGCTTCTGAAGGGTCAGCAGTCTCAAAGCCCCGCGGAGTCCCGCGGACGACAGGAGTCGACGCAGGGCCAATCCTGCCGACAGGTGTGTGTTCCTAATAGCAGCACACTGGGCCTTAGATGCTCCTCCCTAGCTTTAGGTTATGGTCTGGTAGTTTCCTAGGCAGTAGTTGGCGTATCTCGCGCCTCTGGGAAGGGATCTGCCGAAGGGTCAGCGACTTCTAGGTCCCGCGGGCCTCGGGTATGCCCCTATTGCCCGGAATATCCTCGCGGCCCACTACTATGGGCCAGTCCTGGTAGCTTTATCTAAGGCGTTGTTAATTTTTTCCGGATTTAGTCCGTACTTGGTTAAATATTAAGGAGGTATTATAAAGGAGGTTCCCCTTTAACCGTCGTTGTTGTCCTCTGCAGGGCATAAATGCCGTGCAGGTCTCGGGCCTCGGGGTGTACCCCTTTGCCCGGATGTTCCTCACGGCACATTACAATGTGCCGGTCCTGGGCGCCTCGATGTTAGAGGCGTTGCTTATAGCGACTATTGTCGCAGTCGGTAAATTTGTAGTAAAGGATGGTTATCTAAAAAAAATTGTGTTTAATAACACAATTTGTCAAAGTTGGCCTTTCTGCGGCATTGAGGGGTTTACTCGGACTCCCTAATCTATATAGGGAGGAGTTCTCTTGGATAAGGTCGCCCGTCCGGCGGCCTTGCATGCAACGGCGCGAAGCCGTTGAGGTGTTCGTGTGGCCCGTTGTCGGCGCGGTCAAACATACCGCGCGCCAGCCGGACCACAAAATCATGTAGGCTCTCCATCTTGAGGTTGGCCGCTATGACGTCATTACGGACGTAGCGACCCGCACCGACTATGGTTCGTAATGACAAACTCTGCTGGGCCTGAAGTCGCCGCTTCTGATGATCGCTCAGGAGTATGCATTCCTCTCTACTCTCTCACCAGGCCGGAGCAGCGTATGTTAGCAGGGGTCTTATATATGTTTTATAAATAGTTATCTTCGACTTTGTCGGTAACTTGGATGTCAGGACAGGGCGGAGCATTGCCCGCGCACATCGAGCTTTGCGTATAGCAGAGTCGACGTGCGCTGTCATATGCAACATCCTGTCAATCCGACATCCAAGGTAGGTCACGGCCTTCTCATATGCGATCTCCTGGCCTCCGAGGGTTAGTGGTGGTGGTAAATTTCTGTAGCGACGAGTGAGTAGAGCGGTCGTCTTGCTAACATTGACGGCCATCCTCCACTCATCCAGCCATGGTGGCAGCAGGTCCAGCAGACGTTGCATCCTGGCAGCTGCAATATGGGCTCTTCTGGACGACGTGAAGTATGCGCTATCATCCGCAAAGAGCGCTAGCTCGACGTCGTCCTCCCATTCATGCAAGTGTCCTGCCAGGGTAGGGATGTCATTAGTGTATGCCGCGTACAGGGCTGGAGACAGACAGCTGCCCTGTGGCACACCAGCTGTTATGGTCTTTATTGCGGACACGGCGTCCTCTACGCAGACGTAGAACTTCCTGCCTTCCGGGAAAGACGCCACTAGCCGCAATATAGCAGGAGGGATACTTGTTTGTACATCTAGCTTGTAGAGTAATCCTGTGTGCCACACCCGGTCGAACGCCTTCTCGATATCGAGAAAGACGCCCAACGATATGCGGCCACGGTTGTGTTCGGCCGCAAGCAGGTGCAGCACTCTGGTCAGCTGTGTTGCTGTTGAGTGACCCCTCCTGAATCCATGTTGCTCCGCCCGAAGTTGGATGCACGGGCGGAGACGTCTTAACAGTAATCTTTCGCACAGTTTAGCTATATGCGGTAGCAGCGTGATCGGCCTGTAATTGGCAGCTCTACGCCTGTCCTTCCCGGGTTTCGGCAAGACGATAACTTTGCCTTTCTTCCAGTCCTCCGGGAAGTGGGATGTCCGCAATATGCCGTTGTAGAGCCGACCTATCTCTACAAGGACTCTATTGGGCAGCTGTCGTAGTGCAGCGTTGGTAATCCCGTCGTGCCCCGGCGCCTTTCTCGGTTGCAGGCGGGTTACTGTCCTCCGCAGTTCGGCGGGGGATATAAACCACTCTCCTGCAAGCGGTGGCGCGGGCGACGACAGGAGCTCCTGCACGCGGCTCTCCTTCCGGGTATGGATTTCCATGAACTCCGCACTTGCTGGGTTCGGCATAAACTGCTCCTCGAAGTGCTCAGCTAGGATATCCGCTCTGCCCTTGGCATCGTAACATTGAATGCCCGCGTTGTTGGTCAGCGGGCAAACAGGTGGTCGTGTTTTCGTTAACTGTCGGTTCAATGTATAGAGCGACGCATGTTGTTCGTCTGCCTTCCATATGCGCCGCTCCCAGGCCTCTCCTCTGTGGGCCTGTATTGCAACCGACAGTTCGTCTGTTAAGGTGTTAAGTTTTCTTTTTACTCTAGGGCAGCGAGTACGCGCCCAGAGCTTCCTCAGCGCTCTTTTATGGTTTAGCTGCACGCGTATCTTTAGCGGCAGCTCCTCTTTTCTTCCCGTGAGAGGGACGATCGTAGAGGCCGCGTTGAGGGCCTCCTTGATGCACGTGGATATTCTAGTTGCAGCGGCCTCTACGTCGTCCGCTGAGTTGATCGGTGTATGGACTGGAGGCCTCTCCTGCAGGTGTTGGTGGTAGAGCCTCCAGTCGATCTTGGTCTTGACGGCTCTGGGCGGTGACGTCACTGCCTTAGTGCCAAGGGTTATCAGAATCGGGAGGTGCTGTGTATTCAGGTCATACAGCACTTCTACCACTACTGGATAGTTGACGTTCCTAGTGAGCACGATGTCTAATACATCCGGACGCTTCCTAGGGTCGCTAGGAATATGCGTCGGTTCCTCGGGACCTAGAACGTCATAATCTTGGTGTTCTGCGTCATCATAAAGTTCACGACCCGGCGGGTTGATCACTCTGGACCCCCACGCCGGGTGTTTGGCGTTCAGGTCCCCGGCGATGATGGTGGGTGTTGTACCTTCCATTACCGTCCGGATGTCTGAGGAGTGAAATGGAGTCCCTGGCGGGCGGTATGCTGCAAAAATCCTTAGTTCCTCGCCCGCCGCCTCCACTTTGATGCCGATTGAACGCATCGTCTGGAAGTCTGGCAGTTCCAGCTCCTGGTGGACGATGTCTCTCCTCACCAGGATCGCTGTCCCTCTGTAAGCGACCCCTTGGGGATCGACCTCGTCCCTCCTATAGATGGTATAATTGGGCAGCTTTAGATGCGTTGATGGTCGTAATTTGGTTTCACCCAGCAAGATCACCTGGATGTCCTGTTGCTGGGTGAGAGTGCGGAGTTCATGAATCCTTTGACGAATCCCGTCCGGATTCCAGTATAGCAGGCGCAGGTTACTGTCCACCATAGTGCCTTGCCAATAGGGATGCCAGCGCCTACATTACGGCGGTAACTGGATCAGTCCCGGCCCTAATGTCGGCCAGGACTTGCGTTCCGACTTCGATGGCTATGCCTACCAATCTGTGGATAGCATCAGCCGTCTCGAAGTCGGAAGTTGGTGGTCTGCGTTCTACACTACGCTTTTGTGAAGGCACTGGTCTCGGGGCATTGGTTGAGGTCTTCCTTTGCGCAGAGCGCGCTCTATGTGTAGAGCGGGCTCTGCTTTCCGGTAGGGCCCTTTCAGGTGCTCTACTTACTGTACTCGGCGCTGCTGGTTTTGCAGCCACCTGCGCCTGCGAGGCTATCGGTCCTATGGTTGTAGGGGTAGAGGTAGTCACTACCTGAGGAGGAGGCTGTTCTGTTCTCCTGCTCCGATTCCTCCGCCTCTTCCTTTGTGAGGGTTGCCTCTCTATGGCGTCGTTGGCAGGAGGTCGGAGAGTCGCCCCGGTGGTTGCCCTCTGCTCTGTGGGGGCCACCGTTTCTATTGGTACTGATGGGGGTGGATGGGGGGGGGGCTGGTTGTCTACCCTTCCCTCTAGTGATGGTAGCCCACCCATCCTCCTGTATGGTAACTGTCTTGGGGCGACTCTGGGGGATCCTCTTGGGGTTCTCCGGGAGTAGCCCAGGTAGAACGATCCCCTGCTTCCTAGCGATCCTCCTCAGGACCGGGCAGCGGCGATCGTTGGCCGTATGGTTCTTGGCGCAGTTTGCGCACTTTGGTTCTTCCTCTCTACCCCTTGGGCAAAGGCTGGCAATATGCTCTCCAGCACAGCGAACGCATTTCACTGGCCTGAAGCAGTTTGATGAGGCATGTCCGAAAGCCTGGCAACGGTGGCATTGTGGTGGCCCCGTTTTCCTTTGCCAGGCTTCAATGACTACTCCTCTCATGTAGAGGAGTTCGTCTATGTTGTAGAGATCTTGTAGCCGCTCCAGGCTCAGATGCTCCAGCAGTGCGTAGTAGAGGCAACCCGGTCTGCCTCTACGTGGTGGTATGGCCTTAACGTACTGTATCGGGAAGCCTTTAGCCCGGATAGCCTCCTCGATCATCTTGGGATCGGTGCCCACTGGTAACCCCCGGATGCCCACCTTAGTGGGCTTCTCTTCTGCCGGGGTATAACAGTACCACGACATGGTTTTATCCTTCTCGGAGAGCTCGACCATGTACTTCTGGATGGTACGGAACTCATCCGGACTCTGTGGAGAGAATCTAACTCCCTTCCCGAATGGACGGGCATTAGGAGGATGGCCCAACTTCTCATTGAGGACCTTGAAATGCCTCGTCCAATCCGGGAGGCATTCTGCAACAATCGGCGGATATCTAGATTTCTCCTTGACCTTCTCTGTCTTTTGAGTCTCCTCCGCCGATTGCGGTCGTGGTACTGCAGGGGCCGCAGCCATTTGGGCATAGCTCGTCGACGGCCGCTGTCCATCGTCGTGAGCTAGTCCGGACGGGTTGGTAGTTTGGACCGGTGATGATTTTCCGGCTGATGCAGCTAGGGTTGCATACGTTGTTGAGCCCCAGCTGTAGGACTCCTCACCTCCTTGTTCGAATTGGATCGAGTCGTGGCTACGACGGTCCGGTGAGATGGGTGGTGGTGATGGCGACTTAGGAGGTGAGGTGTGAACCTTCTTCCTAGTCGTTGCTTGGGGCTCTTCATCTTCTGATGATGTCGGCGAATCGGAAGAGTTGCCGATGCACTGCCTCTTTTCATGGAGGGAGGCTTCGGTCTCAGGAGGCGTGTGCCTTCGTGGCGTCTTCATGGCCCGCTGAGGTTGAGAGGGCAGCGGTTCACGCCCAGTCGTACACTCAGGTACGATGGGCGAGAGTGCAACCCTAGGTGCGGACTCCTTACCCGGCGACGAAGGTTTCCGGGTGGGTATTTGGGAGTAGGATGAGACAACTCTCATCCTCTCCGGGTTAAAAATGTCCCTATAGGCGATGGGTCTATCCAAAACGCCTGGTCGATCCGGTGGTTTTCTTGCTCTTGGAGGAGGTTCCCCCTTATCATTCCCTGACATCCTAACCTACCAGTCAGAGTCAGCGGTAATCTACCTAAGGCCCTATCTAATTTCCAACCGATCGGCAGCAGGTTGATGCGCGACGCGGATGGTGGTGATAATAATATAGAGACTTCTACACTATGGGCACTGCCTACCCCTTTCACAACGAAAGGTTTGGGGGAAGTGCAAAGGTGGCACTTTATGACGCGACTAGGCACAGAATGCACGAAACGCATAAAGTGCCAAGAATCACCTAGGGGCCGGTGACCTCGACGCCTCACGGAATCACGGGACTCGACGTTCGGCGGAGTATGTCGTACCGGCGGTTAATTGCAGCCACTGTATACTGCAAGTAACGCACACCTAGGAGATCCTTGAACTTTACCTTTACCCTTTAACCGAGCACTGGAGCCGCTTAAGTACTTCAGAGTTTTACCGTAAAGTGAGCCGCTTGCCATTGCCTGTATTTGCCCCTATATTTTTACTATAAAATTATCTTATTTTACAATTCTTATGCTAATGTGCTATAATACATGGTTAGATTAATAATTTAATAATCTATCTAAGCATTATAAAGGTTTTCTAGTAAATTAAGAGTCTGAAAAATTTAAATATCCCAAATTTTAACATTATTTCATCATCATCATCATTACAGGCCTTCACAAGTCCACTGACGAACATACGCCACAATAAGGGTTGTCTTCAGAGTTTTAAAATTAAGTTGTTGTTTTACCATTATACAAACGATACTCTATACTAAATACTATTGATTGTAAATATGTTATCAATTACGTTATTGCGATTTTCACTTACGTTTGTCATTAAATAATGTTTTTAATTTTAATTTCATATTGTTTACAAAAACACCATGTTTGTTCACTTTGTGTATCGTCGCGAACACATACCATACTGTAGCTGTAGCGTGGCTTTACCATAGAAATATACAAGACATGTAAATACAGACAAAAAATAAGGCAGGAAACGCATTCATCTACCAATAAAGAAAATATTTTAATCAAAAAAATTTAATCAACTCCGAATCTGCTACTTAATTTCAACGTGCTTAAAATAAGATCAATGTGTTATAAATGTTTTTGTTTCAGTTGGTTAAAACGTCATACAGTGCTCTTACAATGTTGCTCCGATTCCGCCACGAGTGAAGGAGTTTGCTTTTTTCTTACATACTTTTACACGGCTTTTTAATACGAATATACAAAGTAATTGTAATGTAATGCAAAGCAAAAATATTTGCACGTTCATTGTGAACTGTTTCGTTATTTTCTATAAGATATTTAACAGTTTTATGGCTCGTCTGTACTTGTACACGTTCATATTTTAGATCCAATTTGCAATTGAAATAGGTAGGTAGTTTTTACTCTAATCACACTAACCAGATTTACGACCCGATTGAATCTTAAATTATTTCATTCCCTCTAAGAGCGTAATAAAATATTATTTGAGTTATTCTTCAAGGAAATATTTCAGATTGTAATCACTGAGTTAGGGAATAAGAAACAAAAAAATTCTACGATTATAATGATGGTCGACAGCGGGATGTAGATGATATTGGTACGAGTGTGACAGTGAAATTTTAGAACTGGCCACTTGCAAACATTGGAATGATTTTCAAAATACTTTATTTATTTGTCATTTGTTTACGATTTTGCGGCAAATTGAAAATTGTCTGTGTCACGTCAGCATTAAATTTAACGCGAGAAAATTTTCATACAATGATTTTTTACAACTTTCGATGTCATTTAAGTTATGACAAATTAACAAGGTTATGATAGACTTTGATTGGCCATTCACGATGGAGCCCCACCTCATGCCACTGTTTACAACTGGTTTAATGAGTTTAAATTAATGTGGTCGCACTAATCTCACCGATGACCGATGTGAAGGACGGCCTTCTACGGCGACGACTAAAGATAACAACAGTGTTGTGCGGCGTATGATAGAGACTGACAAAAGAGTGACTTATCAGCAGATTTGGACAAGCTTCGGCATTGGTATGCGTCCAGTGCACAAAATCCCCCATGAACATTTAGCTGTAAGGAAGTTTTGTACCCCGTGGATAGCTCATAATTTGACAGAGGCCCAAAAACTCCGTCGTGTTGAATGGTGTCGTGAAATGTTTCAAAGATTTAACGGAGGTGACTCAAATGCTATGTTCGACATACTTACGGGTGACTAAAGCTGGATTTATTGTTATGATCCTGAAACTAAGAGACATTCTGCTGTCTGAGTGTTTCCTTCTGAGGAGTTGCCAACTAAAGTAACGAGAGATCGAAGAGTGGGAAAAAAGATGGTGGCCTCGTTTGTTGTAGACTTGTTTTAGAGGATCGAAAAACAGTTACTGCAGAATGGTACGCTGCTGACGCCGAGGAAGCAGTGCCTGCATTTCAAAATGCCGTCGAAGTGACCCCTAACGACGAGTGGGCTAAGTGCTTTTCTCAGTGGTTTCATTCATGTATTTACATAAATTGACACTATCTTGAAAATATATAATAAAACTAATGCTAGTTTGTTCAGTTGTTAATTTTCTAAGAACTTTCAGTGTCACCCTTATAGCAGGAGAAGGATGTCCCACCAACTAGTACGAAAAGCTTTATATAAGCTCATGAGTCCAACACGAATTTTAGCCGGGCAGGAGGCGCTAGCTTAACTTAAATATAGTTGTAAACAGCTCCATACAAAATATACTGCTAATAGAACCCCCCTTTTCATTGGGTCCGACATGCAATTAACACGAATCAGACATTAGTTAAATAGACAATAAGTACAATGAAAAAGCATGTAATAACTATGAAAATGAAATAATTTCAGGGTTACTAGAAATGTAATTGTAAAACATTATTCACGTTAATAAAATAATATTTCACGTTTTCTTTTTGATTGTTTTTTATCCATTATCGTTTAGTGAGGGTATAGGAATATTCACTATCCATATCATCCCTTAGGTGATAGGGGTAGTGAATATGATCACCAATATGGAGATGGGCAGCAGCGTCTTTCTAACATCTAAAAATAAAAAAACGGTGGTTGCCAAACTGCTTGCCAAGCGTGGTAACTATGGCAAATATCCATACTATGATGCAATCTATAGGGGTGGCCTATATCCGGCAGTGGACTTTAATAGGCTGTAATAGTGTATCCATTTAGCCGCAAGCTGGCAGCCCAAGAAAAACCATAATTCATTTAATTTATCGAAGTTGTAATGAGTAAGGTTAAGGCACACGTTAAAAAAAATAGTGGTTAGGCAAACATATTATATGAATAATCTTAAAAAGTCGTAATAGCCCAAGCATGACAAACAGAATGGGATAAGTCCATTTTAGCCGTGGACTGTTTCTTCTTCTTTTTCTTTTCAACAGCTCGTTACGACAACGGCTCTGTAACTTATCGTAATCATCACTCTTGGCAAGCGGATTAGAGATCGCAATACAAAAGGTTCCTTGAAGCTGCTCTCTATCGCCGATCTGGATTTTTTACATGTGGCACTCTTTTTCTTCATTTGTTGCTTTTGGACGAACTAGAATTTATTAATTCTAATGAAACTAGTTTGTTCCATTTATGGATAATTACACAAGAGAGTTGGCAATTTTTTTGCACGGCATTACATAAACGTGTTTGTTCCAAGTATGGTGTTGTTTTAGCGGCTAGGCTTACTACTGGAATGCTTTGGGCCTAACCTCGTTACCTTAATAGCTTTTAACGTCATTATATGGGCATTGGCGCCATGTAACTGGGGCTAATGTATAAAATACGTTTTTATTTTACTTATATTGTGATTTAACTCTTATTAAAGTTGTAATTATACTTTTTAATACAAAGGATTGTACGTTGTTTGTATCTTAGCGTAAAGCACAGCCAAACAAGTATAGTTGTCAGAGTATATGACTAATGATTCGCGCGATATAAGCAACATGAGTTTGGAACTTTTGCCTACAAAAAATATGCGCAACTGAATATGTCGTGATTGTCACGATATATCCCAATTATATTTTTGCCATTCCGGAATATAATTGTATTAATGTATGTATTCGTTGTTTGATTTGTCTTCATCTCCGGATAGTCATAGTCTAAATTTAATAGTAGTTATATATACTAAAACAACGCTTGTAAACTATATAATAATATTTACTTAAATATTTGAGTATACTTATTACGAACGTCTCATATGCAATCTATAAATTGGGACCTCGATAGACGCCTTTCAATTCACACATTTTCAAGGAGACCAATATTTTGACGCTTCCGTCGCTGCTTATTTTTGAAAACATTACGTATGTTCGAAAAGATATAAATTTATTCGATAAAAAACGGACTATCTCCTGTACAACGGGTCAAAATTATTCGATAGATGTAGGTACTTAAGTTGAGATTGATTGAAACAAGGACATCCTTTCTATGTATTGGATCATTGTCAGTTCTATATATTGGATGGACGCGGCACACTTGGCCACGATAGACTCGCTTTACAGTGATATCGTAAGTAACAGCGTTGCCGGAGTCTGCTGTGGCCAGCTATGTTGGTCATTCGGAGGTGGCAAACCACAACGCGGTCGTCCTATTGTAGGTTGGAACAAGTATATCCGTGACGCTCACAGGAACGCTAGACAAAAGTATCTAACCTGGGTATGTTTTGGTAGGCCTAATAGTGGAACCATTTATAATTAAACGTATGATTCGAGGAAAATTTTCTAAGGCAAATTAAAGTATTGTCAGAATAATCATGAGCAAATAAAAATGAATATTTTAGGTACTAAACACAGTGATAAAGATTTTAGGGGATTCTGGCAACAAAAAAAAAATTAAGTCCAAAGCCTAGCGTCCCTGAGAGTATCAACGGCATCAGCGACCCACGGGATATAGCGAACATGTTCAGATGTCACTTTCAAGTAGAGTCTCCGCTAAAAAGTGCGCATGTTGTAGATGAAGAGGTCGTGGTGTCGGGGGTGCCGGACTACGTCACAGCTAAGCAAGTTGCTCTAGTAATAAAAGGCAAGACGCGAGGGAAGTCTCTTGGTCACGATGGCCTTAGCATTGAACATTTTCGCTTTGTGGCGCCACACCTACCGAGACTCTTACCGTATTCAAGAACCACCCTTATTTAAGTATGTTGGTTCTCACTGCGAAGTGTCCGATTTCTTACAGGGTTGGAGATGTCTATAGACTTCGTTCATAGTCAACGTCGATCAACGTCTGGGTCACCATTGTGGCCGTGGTAGGGAAATGGGAGATCTCCCGCCGGGCAAGGTGTTCTGCCCGGGGAGCGGCCAGAACTTAGTTTGGAGATGTTCTATATATACTGTTTATGATTCGGAATGTTGATAGCGTGATTTAGGTTTCGGTGAGTTTCGCTTGCGGCGCGACGACAGCGCCGCTCTACATCACCCCCCTGCTTAGGCCGGAGGTCAATAGTGCAGCCTCGTTGCCGATGAATGTGCAAGTGCCAGGAGATTGCCTTGTAGTCTGCGGTGAGTCGAGAAGAAGGCAAGTAAACTGCGAGAGTGCCGTAAAGCAGAGACGAGCACTAAGGCTCAGAGTCGTGCCGAACACTGTAGCGCAGAGTGTAGCTTAAAGGAACAGGAAGCATTATTATTCCAGTGCTGCAATGAACCTTGTGAAGCTAGCTGGCTTGCAGGATATGAAGACTGCAGACGATATCTGCTCGGGAGCGAATGGGTGGGGTATTCTATGACGATGATGACGCTTGAAGTTTCCAAAGATTGTTGGTTGCGTGTTCAGATCACGTCGGTGTCACCACTGTGGCCGTGGAAGGAAAAGGGGAGTTCTTCCGCCGGGCAAGGGTGTTCTGCCCGGGGAGCGGCCGACACTCCGTGTGATAGTTCGGAGATGTTCTATATATACTGTTTATGATTCGGAATTTCGATAGCGTGATTTAGGCTTCGATGTATTTCGCTTGCGGCGCGACGACAGCGCCGCCACAACTTAAGTATTTCAGTGAATGCATAGGGAAGGATTCGACGTTTTGATTGGTCGGTTTCGGGGCTAGCTTCAAGTTGTTATTCAAACGTCAAATGTCGATCAGTACATAACCTCAATTCATATGTTGATTTTGCAAACCGGTTTGTGTAACACTGTTTTAAGTAAAATTTTAGCTTGAATACCAATTATAATTTTTGCGATAATGGAAATATCATCTCTGGCTAAAAGTGCTAAATGGTGACTCAAAGGCTTTTCCTCAGTAATATTTATTTTGTGCGAGTTTCTTGATAATTCATTCATACACACGCCGAAAAAGAACTACACATAAGTTTGGTGAGTGAACGTTCTATTATTTAAAACAAACAAACAAATGCCAGAGACATTGAACTCAAGAGGGCGGCATGGAGCGAAATTGAAAATGCCAGTACCTATTGTGGTCAAGAGAACGGCATTACAGCTAAAGATATGCTGGGAAAACATAAAAAGTTGTCATAAGAAGGAGTTGTCAATGGAAGCTGGGAGTTTGATACAGAATGGAGGTAGAGTTGGTGAAGCGGGCACTACAAAAACATCTTAGATAGTATTTGCCTATACATAAATCTGACTGTACCTGGAGTTATATTATATATTATTGACTCAAACACAGAAGAGAAAGCCCTAGGTAAGGATGAAGCTTTATTCTTTGTTTTGTTTACATCACTACTCGTAACAAAGCTTGTATTTGATTTACTATAAACAGCAGAGTTATATTATAAACTAGAAATGACAGTTTTTTAAATATAAGCAACATTATTGTTTCTGCTTGCGGTAAACCTGAGTTCTGTGGAAATACATGCTCTAGAGAAAATATACAAAGAAAACGAACATGATAATATGGTTATTTGTAATATTGTCAAGATTTTACTTAAAATAAATAAGCACAAGAAGATAAATTATATCTGGACATTCTATAAAGTATCTTGTTTTGTGAGCATGATGCTGTATTTTTGGGCATTAACTTTTCCTTTTTTGCAGATAATGAAACCATAGAGAGTATGCCAAAACCAGAAAGTTTAAAATTAAGCAAGAGGAAAAGAGGACTTTTTACTTTAAAAACATTAACAGGTACAGTTACAAGTAATATTTTTATGTATGGGGGACATGAAGTAGGCAAACAACATAAATTCAATGTTCAAGGGAGTTTTAAGGTTTCCATTTCATACACTATCTACTTACAAGTTTACATAAATTATGATACTAGCAGTTTAAAAAGTAAAGTAAAGTTACAGCCTATATACGTCCCACTGCTGGGTTCAGGCTTCCCCTCATTTCTGAGAGGGTTTAGGGCAAGGAAGTGTCCGCCGCGCTGCCCAAATGCGTGTTGACGAACTTCACATGTCTTCGAAATATTTTTTTTCTTATTCCTCAGACATGCAGGTTTCCTCACGATGTTTTCCTTCACTGCCGAGCACGTGGTAAATCAACACTTAAAATTGCAATTAACAATTTCATTGGTGCCGGCGGGGATCGAACCCGGGTTACTCGCGTTCTGTTATATTTACAGCGAGCGTTAACCACTGAGCTACCACGGCTCTCAGTTTAAGTTTTTTTTAAAATCCCAAGGAAACTGATTTTCCAGGATAAAAAGGGTCCTACGTCCATCTCTTGGGTGCAAGCTATTTGCGTCAAGTTCTGTCAAGATATCATTCAGCAGTTGAACTATGTAGTGATGACAGATATACTTGCTTGTATAATGTTAGAATTGATTATAGTGTATTAATAATTATGTCAACTTAGTAAGTCCATTATTACTACTAGCTACTACCACAAGAAAACAAAACACCTCTCAATAATACATGTTGTAGAGATATACCTTTGTAAGCTTGTTATTGTGTATTTTATTTCAGATAACAACGGTAAGTTATCCAGTGAAGTCCAAGTGCGGCTAAAGCGGTGCAGGGAAAATATAGAGCAGGATTAAGAGTTACAGAAATGGAGAGTCGAGAGGGAAAATATTTTGATCAAAAAAGAAGAAATAATATTGGAAAAAGAGTCACAGCAAGCTGCCTTTCAAGTGGAATAAAATAATTTAGAAATTAAAAACTTAAGTTAGAAATAGCAATATTGGAAAAAAAAATAATAAATTAAATTATTAAAAATGTCCATGTGAAAATTGTTTTATTTACATAAAATTACCTAAATTACAAAATTACAATAATATACAATATTTATAAAAATTAATGTTATGTTAAATTTGAAATACATATCAAAAATGTCGTTCAATAAACATTCTCCTAAAAAGTAATCTCTGTCTGTTGGATTGTTCGGCATTCCTTCTGTCAGTTCTTACTACTGGTGGTTCAATATTCTCCTCAATTTCATTATGCAAACGACAAATATTATATAAAATTACTGTGGCTACTATTATATGGCATGTTGTTGTCAGATTTGTTGCTAGTTTTTTTGACAAACATGGGAAAATTCTTTTCCAAACACCTATAGTTCTCTCAACAGTATTTCTGGTCTTAGTGTGAGCTTTATTATAATTTTGTACAGCATCCGATTCTGGTATTAGAACTGGCGCCAATAGATATGTTTGGCAGCCACAATCATTGTCACCTAAAAGCAAGCCGTCAATTTCTCTTTCTTCCAGGTTTGCTTTTAATTTACTTGCTTGAAATATGCTATTATTATGGACTGAACCCGGCCTGTCAGCCACAATGTCATATATTTCTATGTTACGGTCACACACAGGTTGTGTGTTTATGGAGAATTTTATTTCCTATTATGGAAAACGTCAGCAAAAGGAGACGGGCGAAAGTTCATAGAAAGCTGGGCCTGATGTTACAGTAACGATTACTGCATTATTTTATTTATATACCAATACCATTTTAAAGAGACTAAAATGTTTACGACTGCTTCATGGTAGAAAAAAATAGGATGTTGTTGATTTGTATAAAAACAATGTTATTGCTTATGTTACGCTTACAATGTAATTTCTTACACCAAGCTCTCACATTATACTTTAAGAAAATATTTATTAGACTTTATTGTAAGCTAGACTAACACACAAAAGACATAATTTTATGTATTGTAGGACATTCACACATAGAGGATTCAGACGCCGCCGTTCAACTAAATTCTAATGAATCTAACACAAAAGAATTAGGAACACGAGGAAGATACAATTCGATAGAAAATACCACAAAAACCCAAATACAACTAATTGCAAATACCAAAACTGAACCGAAAAAATGGCTAACAACAAATACCACAAAACTACTAGAAGCGAGAAACCCTCTTTTTTAGTTAGCACTAAAGATATACAGGACAGAAGAAAAAATTTAACGGAAATTAGTAAACAAATTAAAGATAGCATAAGGAAGGACAGAAAACAAAACAGAATGGAAATATAAAAACATTTATAAGCAAATCGGGTGGAATCAAAAAAGCATACAGAGAGTTGAGAAATTCGAAGGATTGGATTGTTAAAATGAAAAATGATAGTGGAAAATGGAATCATCGTAGAACAGGAATATTGGATATAGCAACATCTTATTACAAGAGACTATACGAAAGTAAAACAACAGAAGACGAAATTGATTTGGCGGATACCTCAAACATTCCTAACATTCTTCAAGCTGAAGTCAAGAAAGCCATGGATACTCAAAAGGTAGATAAAACACCAGGTCCTGACGGCATAAGCAACGAAATCTTAAGATAAGGAAAGGAAGTGTTAGCACCTGTCCTTACAGATATGTTTAACAATATTATAAACACTGAAATAATTCCCCAGCAATGGACAGAATCTAACATTATCCTGTTGTATAAGAAGGGAGATAAACATGAAATCGGAAACTATCGCCCCATCAGTCTTATGTCAAACATCTACAAAATCTTCGCTAAGATCATTTTAAAACGTATTGAAAGAACGCTAGACGAGCAACAACCCATTGAACAGGCGAGATTTCGTAAGGACTACTCGGTGATCGACCACATCCATGTAGTTCGTGAAGTTATTGAGAAATACAACGAATACCAGCTTACATATTACATTGCTTTTATCGACTACAGCAAAGCATTTGACTCTCTTCTACATAAAAACATATGGGAAGTATTAGTGGAACAAGGGATTGAACTCAAATACATTCGATTAATAAAAAAACGTGTACAGTCATAGTACAGCCAGAATCCAGTTAGATAGGAAAAGCCAGCCATTCAAAGTAGGAAAAGGCGTTAGACAGGGCGACCCCCTGTCCCCAAAATTATTCTCGGTTTTACTTTAATCAATTTTCAGAAAACTTAATTGGGAAAATCTTGGGATCAATATAGACGGCAAATCACTGACGCATTTCAGATTCGCTGATGACATAGTACTATTCTCCAAAACACCTGAAGCCATCAATAAAATGATAGAAGACCTATTGATAGAAAGTGAGAGAGTAGGATTAAAACTCAATCCAGAGAAGACTAGAGTGATGACAAATGGAGAGAAAACCACGATACGGATAAGAAATACCGAAATCAACTACACTGACGAATACATCTATCTGGGAAAACTCATAACCCAAAAAGAACCTATGCGCGAGGAAGAGAAGAGAAGAATTACGAACAGCTGGAGCTTGAGAGAGGCTACGAAAGACAAACAACTTCATATAAACATTAAAAGCAAACTATTTAACACCTGCGTACTACCCGGCCTTATGTATGGCTGCCAATCATGAACTTTAACTCGTGAAATGACAAACAGGCTAGCAACTTGCCAATATGCTATGGATAGGAGCATGCTGAAATAATAAATATATTTAATGATAAATAATTTTCACTGCAATCATCGTTTACTATTACAAATTTTTGGTTACATAATTGGCATTTAAACGTAAATTTTGACTCTAAGCCTTTTGTGTTTCTCCAATAAGTTGTAGTTCGGTGAAGCTGCAACCTAATGGACCATGATTTGAAATTTTTATGAAAAGAAGTGGCTGACGTCAATTATTATTCTTCTTATTATTTTTTCATTACTGCCTTTTTCAACCTCACAAGATATTTGTAACTGCAAAAAAGTAAAAAACGTATCAGTAAGTAAATCAGTAATATAGTGTTATGTATGATTCAGACTAAATAAAAGTTCCTAAAAATAGACGTAGATAAAGAAATTGCATAAAAAATTACTGAAATAAAAATGTAATAAACTTGTTAATTTTATAGGTAGTAACATATTAAAATAATAAGTTTTTTTGGGATATTTATGTAAAACATAAAGATTATATTATGTTCTAACTACGTTTACGCTTGCGCATATAAAACCGCGGAATTTCACTAGTATTATTATCAAAATAATAATTGACAACCCTTGACTTATATATTACTAGCGTAAAAACCGGGCCGACCGCACAACTAAAACGGACCAGTGCGCTGGCCCTAAAATTATAGTTTAGGGCCAACCATCGATAACTAATAAAAAACTTTAGTTCTTTATTAGTGATCGATGGGGCCAACGCGAATCCGTCGACAGTAGTGCGCCCGCAGGACAGATTTGTCTGTCATAAATATGTCAAGCTGCGTGTTAAAAGAATGCAAAAATTACGATACGAAGATTAAAAAGGAACATGGCATATCGTATCATCGGTTAGTAACCCTGTATTAATTTTGTTACAATTAAATTATTATTTGAACGCATTTTTATAGTTTTATTTTACAGTTAGTTTAGTTACGTTACCAATATTAGGCCAGGGTTAGATTCAGACCCTCAAAAATATTGTACATCAAAAATACAATTATACTATTTAAAAAAAAATTATATCATGTTTACGTTTGTTTTTTTCCCCATGTGGCGGGATTTTGGTGTCACGCGTCTAGTTTTTATATACTACGTTTCGTTTTTGACGGTTTTATTTTTATTTCTTTTTTTATTAGTTCTGTTTTATTTTTGTCTAAAAAACTTAGAATAAGTTTTTAGACAAAAATTAAACAGAACTAGTTTTTAGTTTATAAATTTTGAATATTGGTACCTAATATATTTTATATTCAATAAGGGTAAAACGAAAAGAGTATAAAAGAAACCATATTTGCTTAATTGAATCTGAAAATCTGATTCATAAAATATTTTGAAATTCTGTTTTCAAACCGATTGATTCTGGAGTAGCCCCTCATTATAGTCGTACCAAGGATGCAACATAAATGCATCGATCGAGCACGTTGGAAAGGGAGCTAATCCTTATTTTATTTAAAAAACGCGGTACTCATGTACAATACAGAAATTCTCGATATCGTAGTGTTAATATTAAAAAGTAAAAGGAGCCAATAGTAATACAAGTCGATCTTTAGGTAAAATGATGATATTTGCGCTTAGTATTATTACGGTACTATATACTACAAACTATGAAATAATGGTACAGTTAGGATAATTATACTACGAAATCCGACCCTGGTTACGTCATGTTATGATATGACGTTTGTATTATGACAGATGCGCTGCTTTTTTTTGTATGAAAAAGTTATGTATAAAGTATTTAGATGGGCCTATCCTTCCTTTTGAAATCATTGTTGAGAACCCTTCCCTAAGTTTGCCTTGATTTTATCAACTCAAACTCGTTTTAGAAGATTAAATCATAGAGAGAAAGATAGGAGACTATTTTTTATTTAATATGGTTCATCAAATCCGTAAAAATAGTTTAAAATACTCACACAATAAAATTTTGAAGTGCAGATAAAATATCTTCAACCAACATTTGCACAATTCTGACGTTCACAGACGTTTCAGAATTTTTTGCCAGAACCAAAAATAAGCGCTGGCATGCGACAAAAATTGTACCATAAATAAAATTAAGTCTCTAGCTCGAGAGGAGAGGAGACGTGGTAGCTCAGATGGTTAGCGCTCGCTGAAATTTTCACAGTGCGCGAGCAAACCGTGTTCGATCCCCGCTAGCACCAATGAAATTATAATTGCAATTTTAAGTGTTGATTTATCACGTGCTCAACGGTGAAGGAAATTAATGTGAGGAAAAGTTGTTGAAAGGAAGTTCGCCAACACTCATTGGTGCAGTGCGGTGGACAATCCCTTGCCCTAGGACCCTTTCAGAAATGAGCGGAGGCCTGTGCCCAGGAGTGGGACGTATATAGGCTATAACTTTAACTTTAACTCTAGCTCTAATAGTCTACTAATGAAATTCAAATGATCGGTTTAGGCAAAGTAAGGCTAGGTAAGTCAAATTAGGGCATTTTACGGTACTTAGATATCTTTTACCTAATCACAAGCACAAGTGTGTATCTAATCACAATACCTACTAAATTATTTTGATTAGGTAAGTACACATTTGTGCACCATAATATATACACACCAAAAATTTAAATAAACAAACTTTTACATCTTCAACCATTTCAGTTGAACCAAGACAGGTATACTGTAATTCTATAGTTTCTTGACTCAAGTCGTTTACTGCCGTATCGTCATTGTTCGTATTTAGCCTGCAAGAAAGAATAAATTATATTAGATCTAGCATGACAACAAAACGGAAATACTTGTAATAAATCATTTAGATACATATTTTAGCTATATATTTGAAAAGGTTCATATTATTTATAATATGGTAACCACAAAAAAATATCACATCAAATTTAATAAATTCTGATTATAATTTCATAACTTTATGGACTCAAAAGTGTGCCCGACTTACCCATTATCATTTTCAATTATTGGTAAACTTGAATAATTATGTTTGTCGTCAAATTCGCATTCAGGTATTTTTCTTCTCCTCCTAAAATAAAAATATACTATGTAAGAACACGTAGTAATTTAACGGAATAAAAGTAAGTGAACTTTGCATAATTACATCAAATTACTTACAGAATTTCATTCATCTTTAGAGCATTTTGACGTCGTTGACGTTTATTCTTCTTGAATTTAGGCATTTGCACTAATCAATCCACAAAATTATATTTTCACATTATCACAATAGTAGCGTCTTTTTGTGGCAAAAACTGTATATAGTACTCTACTCTACTCTATGGGTAAAAAACACGTAAGCGCATCGGTTGGTAAGTACTCAAATAATATTATGTTTGCGGCGAAACACGGAGACGTCGACGACGGCGACGAGCGACACAGCCACCTCGTACGAACGCATACAGCGTAATGCTAATGCCACCCGCACTCTGCGCGCACTCTGCCCCTTTTATTATAGAATTCACAAAACTTAAAAAATTAAATAAAACGTGGAGAATATAGATTTTTAAATTATATATCCATTAGTGTAATTTTCAAATGATTAGAGCGTTGCGTTTAGCAACAGATGCATCTAATCAAGAATTTTAGTCATTTTTTAAAAGTTCATTTTGAATGAGTTGATTTTGATGATGAGAATGTATTTATAGCACATAAAAACAAATTAGAACGTGGAATGTGATGATAAGATATCGAACATTAATAATGTGCTTTTAGATGTAGTTTATTTTTCATAATTAATGAGATAATAGAGTCTGAAAAAATGCACTTTCGTAACATTTTGGTCAGGGATACACCTTAAGTAGTCGAATAAAATCGAGACATACTTAAGCTCAAAAACATGTTTTACATATATTTTAGTTGACAGTTAGTAGAAAGGCCATCAAACAGTATTATTTTACTTGCTTGGTAGGAAAAAGAACTGCAGGTTGCTGTTGTCATGTAATGTCCATAAACACCGTACCTAAGCTGGGCAAGGCGTCACGAGAATTTAATACCGCATGCACCGTTTTTAGACGATATTTCATTTGTTTATGATGAAGTGGACGACTAATAAATCAATAAAAGAGAAAGTGTTTTTAATTCATACTCCCTCAGCTTTTTTAAATTATTTCAAACCTTTAGTAATAGTCTGTAAATTTGTCTATTAGAGCGATTGTTATTTGTTCTAACCGATGTTTTCCGAGCTTTGTGTTAAATAAGGCGTGTCTTGGTCTAGGTTTCTTTGGTTGATTTGATGCTAGTTCTGCTCTAATTAGTTTATGATTAGTGTTGAAGTTCAATTTCTTGATTACGGAAAAGTTAGTGAAGTAGTTGTTTCTGTTGGTCATTATGAAATCAATTTGGTTTTTTGTTTTGCCGTCTGGCGAGATCCAGGTCCACATGTTTTTCTTATTTTTCCTGAACATAGTGTTTAAGATGGTGAGGTTATTTTCTAGTGCGAAGTTTGTAATATGTTCTCCATTTCTACTTCTGGGTTTATTACTGTATGTGAAAGGTTCTAGTACTTTTTTCTCTTCCAGGCGCCTTTCTCTAAGTTGACGATTATAGTCTCCCATTATTATAAGGTTTTTATGACCGTGCTCGTGGATCGCATTATTTAGATTAAGGTAGAATGTATTTATTGTATCTAGGCTTGATTGTTCAATAGGCGAATATATTTGTACTATTGACCAAGGATTTTATATCCAGGTAGTTTTAAATTCATTATAGCAATCCGCTCCGATATACCTATAAATACTTCCACATGTTTTGTTATATGTTTTTTAACAATAAATCCAACCCCATGGAGTCCCGGGGTCTCTCCTATATGATAGAATGTGTAATCTGGATACGATATGATATTTTCACCCATTCTTCTCACTTCACTGAGGCCAACAATGTCCCATTTGATGTGCTTTAAAGCATACATGAGTTCTGTAAGGTTTTCTTCACTTTTCAGATTGGCAAACAGATCTACAAAAGATAAAAAAGCAGCAAATATTAGATTAAGTTTTATGTTTGCTTTAGAATATTGTTATTAGGTTAAGTTGATCTGA
Source organism: Parnassius apollo (assembly GCA_907164705.1). Classification (NCBI taxonomy): domain Eukaryota; kingdom Metazoa; phylum Arthropoda; class Insecta; order Lepidoptera; family Papilionidae; genus Parnassius; species Parnassius apollo. The sequence goes on along the minus strand of CAJQZP010000885.1, from coordinate 3,750,965 downwards.
ATAAAGGCTATTATTATTATTATTATTATTATTATTATTATATATTTATTATTTATTATAAGTAAGTATGTCTATTTTACTAACTATATATCTATTTTATTCATTTGTATATATATATATATATATATATATATATATATATATATATTCCACTTATATTTATACGGGCGTATATATGCGCATATGTTCATTAAGTAGCTGCAGCTGTTTGTTTATAATTTAAAGAAGTTAAAAAAATGTAAGAAATTGATTACAAAAATCAATTTCTTACATTCAAGATAATAAAATTGACTTTATATTTTATTTTGTTCTATTTATTAATACCCACCCAGTATTACTTATCACAAATGATCACAATACCTCATTACTTATTTTAATTGGGTAAAAAATATCTATTTAGTTACTAATGCTACATTTATTATTTTAATAATTAACTACCCAGTAGGTAAATATTAAAATAATAAATATAGCATTATAAACAGTAAATCGCCCTCAAACTCAATTTACTAATATTGTTCCTAAATAAGAAATAGCAAATAAAAGATTAGTAATAACTATTGCTACTCAAAATTATATTTGACCTCAAGGTAAAACATACCCTAAAATTCAATAGCTAAATAAAATAATAATACCTACTATTCAAGTATATTTTCAACATGTAAGTAAATGAAAATAACAAAAATGAAGCATGTAAAGTTCGAATCCATAATTATCATTTCGACAAATATTATAATTTACACTATAAAAAGCTAATTCAATATTAGCAGTATAGTATATAGTTAAAAATAATTTAAATAGTCAATTTTATTAATTAGATTATATATGAGAATACATAATTCTATTATAATGCAACTAATATACTGAATAAAGAAAATTAAAATACATTTATTATTGTCTGCCGTGTCTATTTCCATAAAATAGGTCATTGACATTGAAAAAATAATACTACGTTCGTACCAGTAGGTGGCGTCTTGCAGATTTCTTACGCGATATATCGTAGAGAGAGTCGGCGGACCAAACGCTCAAGGCCGTTCGCTAGAGGTATGGCCTTAATAGCCAGCTAGAATGGTTGGATATTGACAGTTCTCTTAGTAGGTTGCTGATCGTTTCTCGACACACTTCTATTTCATATCTCCCATCTTGTTGTGTTCCCCATAATGGGACCTAGCCTACTTTTTTACTTTGCCTATTTGTTAAATACCTAAAGATATTTTTATTAAGTCATTAAGTTATCATTTTCCACATGTATTCTTGTAAAATCAGAAAAGAAACCGTCAAAATCCTTTATACGTAGCAAGAGTCATTAAAGATCAGAATATTATTACAGCACACAAAAACGACAGAAAATATTCACTACCACCGTGAACTCAGAGCCAAAAAAACGTAACAAACGATTTAATTGACGCTTGAGTTTTTGAACTAACGTTGACATTTCTGCTTTTGGCCTGTATAAAACATTGATAATCGATTGTAAAATGTGTAAATCAGAACGTACTACACAATAAATTATGAACCATATCTCTGAAAGCACAGCGTGCATTTACCATTTACCGTGTGAGTAAGACACAAAAATATCGGTCACTATCGTTGTGCTGTGAAAAAGCCATTTATTTTACATATACGTTAGTGATTGACTAAATTGGAAAGTTAACGATTGTTTTATATATACCAAAATTGTACAAAATTTTTGGTGCCTGAATATAAAATACAAAAAAAAAAAAAAGATAGAGCCATGACTGTTTTCAAAACTCAAATGTACCAGCTAAATGAATTTATAAATTTGAATTTGGAATTCTCAACCAAAGAGGAGATATTTCAGATCATATTGGTCAGTACGACAAAACGCTAATTTCATAATATGTAAGGACCAAATATACAGTTACGAGATTGGGGTTCGTGACAATAAAAACTGCCGATTGAATTATCAAAATTGACACTAATTACTGAACACCAATAAAAACTCAAATCACACCAATAATTATTCACACTTAACACTTTAGTTCACTTTATTTCACTCCGTAAGCATCGCTCGTATCGCCAATTCAATACTGCCACGGTGGCGGGCTTCAACGCCTCTATATACGATACATCCAGAATATTTCAGCAAATACCGGCCCCCAATCGACCAGGTGCAGAAAGTTCGAGTGTGGAGCTTTCCAGAAGGCTTAGTTCTTCTATTTGATACTAGATATAACTAGGTACTAGATAGAAAAAGGTTTATCGCAATTTCAATTATTGTATAAATAAGATTGAAAAAAATAAATAAAATAATTGAATAAATCAACATAAAACAACTATTAATCAAACACTACAACAATAAAAAACTTTTCACAGCTTATATTCCAATCAGAATAATAACTGTATTCGAGAATCGCACATTAAGTCGATTCCTCTCGATAAATTATGCAATGAACATCAACGAAAGGGGCTTTGTTACTTGTGTGGGCCGTTGTCCAGTCAAGTGTAACGTATGGAGATTGGAGTAACGGTAAATGCTTATTACGTTCAGCCTTCAGTCATACGTTACCACTCATTTAAGCATCAGTGGTGCAGTGGAAGATTTCATGCTTATAATTTCTTCTTCTTTGTAAGTCTACACTAGAAAGCTAAACATTGTCAGATATCTTTCTTATTCATTATGTAATAGATATAAGCGGATGCGTTTCAGATTTTTAATTTGTATATATTTAAATTTTATATTTTGTGCTAGACGTAAATCTATATTAATAAAATTATATTACAAATTTCTTTTGTGTTCAAAATTTTAAATCTTCCAAAGTTCCTTTTGATTATTTTGAAATTTCAATACAAAGTTGCTTAATTGAATAGTGCGTGTCTCATATAATTTTTGAAAACTTTTTGAGACAGCTACGCGTGGCCGGGTAGAGGTCGTTTCAAACAGAAGTAAAAGAAACGCTTTAGGAAAGCGTAGCTGTCGTTTAAGGAAAGGCATTTCTCATCGTTTTCGATTACGACACCTATAAAACAAAATGTGTTGATGGATTCTATTATGCTGCCACCATTAGACAATATGCATAAGTACAATCAAATTCGCTGGTGCTAGTTTTGTTTATTAATATGCTACGATACTGGTAACAACAATACCGTTGTAGCCTAACAAAAATCCACTCACTATAGTTTTTCTCATAAGAGGATATATATTTCAACGCTTTACAGGCGAGTTAGGTTGAGTTTTTTGTAGGAAGACACTGCTGCCCAAAGGTTCTCGAGTGACAGCCTCGTACCGGTAGGCATAGTGTAGGGCGACCCCCCACTAAATGGAGTGACCACATAAATCGTGATAATAAGACAATCGAAATGAATTAGCGCTCGATTACTTCCAAAACCGATGTCGCCACATCTTACTGTATTTTAAACATACGCAATGCACAATGATATCTAATTTTTCACATTACATTGCTTGGCGAGTTTGTCAACGTCGTGTGTGTCGCGTATTACGGTAGAACAAAAGCAGCAATGGTAATTGTACAATACGACAAGTAATAAATGAGTTTGCAAAGGTAAATGTCATAGTAAAGTATTCATCTGGATGTAAATTAATTAAAACAATGATAATTAGTAAATAATCAACTTACTGATGAAATGTTATCCCTTTATTAGTTTAATTACACGTCCTTGATGAGTTTTTACAATTGATTAATATGGTGCAGTGCACCATTATAAATTTACAATAACAAAAATTAACTCTGGGTGACAGGCATGAGTGTTTATGTATGTATGTATTTCATTTCAACGTTCTACTTTTATTCAAATTTAACATCTGCGGACAAAACGAATACGTATTACGAAAGTTGAGTTTATTCTTAGAACGGCGAAACACGAGGGAGCGTGTGTCATTCAAGTCCCTTTCGTAATTAGACGTCCGACATGTGGTTGTGGTCGAACTAATTTATATTTACTGTAGTGTGACTTCAATTGCACGTTCTCAAGTTGCCATTACTTTGTATTTGTGTTTCAATTGGAGATGACAGAACTAAGTACAGATAGCGGCACGTAAGTTGAACTAAAATGGCGGTCGTTTGCGCAGGTACAATTATGGACAAAAATGTTAGACACATGCTCAACGGTTGCCTGAAAAATTCGAAAATCTTAAAGGAAAAACCGTGAATTAGTCCTATTTAAATATATTTTAATAAGTGTGAAAATGAAGTGAAGTAATTTAATTAAACAAAAAATGAAGTTTCGTAAAAATAATTTCGATTTCTTTCAAATAATTAATTGTGTTTCTTATTACATATTACATAGGCTGGAAAGTGGGCAAAGTGCTTTTCTTAGTGGTTTCATTCACGTATTTATATAAATGGACACTATTTTGAAAGATATGGTAAAACTAATGCTAGTTTGTTCAGTTTTTGATTTTATAAGAACTTTCAGTATCACCCTTGTAGCAGGAGAGGCATGTCCCACCAACTAGTATAAAAACTTCATATAAGCTCATGATTCCAACACTATTTTTAGCCGGGCAGGAGGCGCTGGCTTAACTTAAAAATAGTTGTGAACAGCTCCATACAAAATATACTGCCAATAGAACCACCTTTTTATCGGGCCCGACCATTAGTTAAATAGACAATAAGTACAATGAAAAAGCATGTAATAACTATGAAAATGAAATAATTTCAGGGTGACTAGAAATGTAATTGTAAAACATCATTCACGTTAATAAAATAATATTTCACGTTTTCTTTTTGATTTTTTTTTATCCATTACCGTGTAGTGGGGGTATAAGAATATTCGTTACCCTATATCATTCCTTAGGTGATAGGGGGTAGTGAATATGATCCCCAATCTGGAGATGGGCAGCAGCGTCTTCCTAACAACCGAAAAACTGTGGTTGCCAAACTGCTTGCCAAGCGTGGTAACTATGGCAAATATCCATACTATGATGCAATCTATGGGGGTGGCCTATGTTCGGCAGTGGACTTTAATAGGCTGTAATAGTGTACCTATCTATTTAGTCGTGAGTTGGCAGCCCAAGAAAACCCGTCATTCTTTTAATCTATCGAATTTGTAATGAATAAGGTTAATACGTACGTTAAAAAAAATAGTGGTTTGTCAAATATATAGGAACAATCCTCTTAAAAAGTCGTAATAGTCCAAGCACTATAAATAGAATGAGATAAGCCCATTTTTAGCCGTGGACTGTTTCTTCTTCTTTTTCTTTTGAACGGCCCGTTACGACAAATGCTCTATCATTTGTCGTAATCATCATGCTTAGCAAGCGAATTAGTGATCACAATACAAAACGTTTCTTGACGCTGCTCTCTCTCGACGATCTGCATGTTTTACATGTGGCATTCATTTTCTTCATCAGACTACAGTACCCTGTTGGAAATGGGCTTTTCCCACTTGGTATACTTGGCAGATGAATTATGTTTTTCAGATTTCTCGCACTTTTGACGCTGCTCCCCATCACCGGTATAAGTAATATAAATCTAGATACCGATAGAGTTACTGATGAAATCTGCTAATTACACTGCTTACGTCACCTACGGGAAGAAACTGGGTGGTGAGATGAGATGCCATAGAAATAAGGTGTGTGTACTTCTTCCTCTGATAGCTTAATACGTGTTTGTAAATCTTATTTAGTCACCCAGACGTACGTACTCGGTACTTTGTGTCTTAGCACCAATTATTAGATTTATTAAATTTTAAAACTCCCACACTAAGATTATCCTGTACAGCCATACTTGGAGTAATTATTTGTAGGAATAAAAATACTTGTTCCTTGCGGTTTTCTAACGCGCGGCCCTCAGCTCTGCAACTTTTTGCTAATTTCCTATAAAATTTTTCATGAATATTAAATGATAAAAAATTTACTTGTTTTTGGCCAAACGTACTAATTTGATGTGTTCTATGAACTGGACTGGACTGGTGTTGATTATGCACCTATGGTCTTTTTCTTCTTCTTAATGGCTTCAGACATGAGAAGAGACTTTTGAACGACGTATCTAGGGCATTACTTCACGTACTTAAGAAATATCTGCTCCGGGTGAGTATCTAACTTTGTAGGTGAATACCCTATAATGATATTTTAATAATCATTTCTTTATTCAAGATTTTTTAACAACATACATTTACTTAGCATACCTTAACTTAGCAATAAGTTTGTATTTCTTAAGCAACAGTGCTCTTCTTATTACTTATCTTTACGATTTTACAAACATTTTGACTAATGACTATTAATTTAATATGATGATTATTAATTTAATAACTGTACATGCTGTCAGTACTTAGTACCGTCATCTTCAATTGAAACATAACTACGAAGTTATGGCAACTTGAGAACGCAAAGCAAGCAAATGGAGTCCCACTGCAGTAAGTATAAATTAATACGACCATATGTCAGACGTCTAATTAAACATCCGACATGTGGATGAGTCATTCAAGTCCATTTCAGAATTACGAAAGAGACTTGAATGACACACGCACCCTCGTGTTAGGCCGTTCTAAGAATAAACTAAAATTTCGTAATATGTATTCATTTTGTTCACACACGTTACATTTGGATAAAAGTAGATACGTTAAGATGAAATAAGCTAATGTTAACGTTTCGGCTGCATTCAATGTAGTATCATATTCATTGGATACTCATTGGAGTTAATCACAAGCCTCAGCAGTAGGCTCATTATGGCTTTTATTTCCTTATAGATTGCAAGCGTGGAGACTAAGCGCATAAAATAACGTAGTAACAATATTACATTAATTTCATACATTAATATATTTATTATTTTAATCAAGCCTTTTACTTTAAAATGCAGTTAAAATATGTGTAACCTATATTGATAATAATACAAGGGTCAATTTTGCGAAGTATAGTACATTATTTTAGAATCGATTCAAAGTATTCAGAAATGTAACATTTTGTTATTTATAAACTGGTAACTGGACTGGAAACTACCAGCGAAACGACCCTGTCTCGTTAACCGATCTTCGGTATAATTGCAACCTAATACCGAAAGACAAGTATGAACACACTGCTCGGTAAACCATTTTAGCATTAGAAGACCTGAACTAAGAGATCAATCCTGAACTAAGAGTCTAATGATGTGTATGAATGCATAACATGTATATACCATCAGTATATATACTTGTGATTTTACGGTAATGTGTTAGTAGAAACTCGTTTTCCATTCGATCTTCCAATCATTAATTTTATTCCAGAAAATTTAAAGGTAGGGGCTTAATGCAAAAATTTAAAGAAAAAATTATAAGATTTGGTCTGATTTCTGGCATCTATACGAGCTGCAGCTCACGGCAGATACCACGCACGCAATCTTGTTTATCATATCATACTATACATTATTGTTTTTCTGCCACTACAGTGCTAATATTAGAGAGAGAGAGAGAGAGAGAGAAAGAGAGTGAGAGGCGAATTGACTGTGTAGTGACGGTATAAGTATATCTACTACTTATACCGTTGTCTCATATGTTTTTTGGGTATTGGAAGAGGCAGTAGAGGGAAAAAAGAAGGTAAACTAGGAGAAGGGCAGCAGTATCTTACTATTAACAATTATAAAATAATAAAATGTGGTTATTAACCTATCTGTCAAGCAAGGCAAATTTACTTCTTATGATGAAATCTATGGTTGATGCCCATGTACAGCAACAACTACAACGTCAAGCCTTCATTATCCTCAAGAACCCCTACCATTCACTCCTTAGAATCATCTTCAGCAGTGTTCCATTCCTGCAAGCCAGTCCAACTTGTCTTCATCTCAAATCAGACTTCTGGCACTTGCACACCGAATGGAATTTGTTGAGCTGTAAAGGTAGTATTAACAGTACTTATAAACAAATCCAGCACCAGCAAATTCTATATATTATATTATATTGATGCATGTTATTTTATGGTGGTAGCAGAGAATCGATTACTTAACACATTTTGTTTTATATGCGAAACGAAGCGCCGTAACTTTGCTACCTAACTTTTATTTATTATTTATATTCGTATTTTATTACAATAATCATAAGAATAAAGTAGAGTACTATTTAAATAATTTAACCAACACAGTAGTACAAAATAAAATAAAAATAATAATTGCAATTGCATTTAATAAACAATAATTATTATTTTACCGACACTATCTTAGTGAACAGACTATATATAGATTTACATTTAAGGATTGATTCTGGACCCAATAGAGTACATTAATCGGCTCTGTATTAAAACACGTATAATGTTTAAATATATATAAATGAAACATCTAAAACGGAGTCGTCTTTATCGCTTACGTAATTTATAAGAAACGCATCTGTCAGTTTTTAACTTTCTAATGTAGACTTGCAAAGAAGAAGAAATTATGTGCAAGAAATCTTCCACTGCCCCAGTGATGTTTAATGAGTGGTAACGTATGACTGAGCGTAATACTTATTTACCGTTACTCCAATTTCCACACGTTACACTTGACTGGACAATGGCTCTCACACGTAACAAAGGCCCCTTTCATTGACGTTCATTGCATAATTTATCGAGAGCAATCGAATTCATTTGCGATTCTTAATTACCGTTATTATTCTGAATGGAATATAAGCTGCGAAATGATTTAACGTTGCAGTGTATTATTTTAATTGTTGTATTATTCAATTATTTTATTAGATAAAAGTTTTGTCAATCATAATTAAATAGGATAAATTTTATATTTTTAAAGTAGTTAATAATATGACCCAAAAGGGTTTAGTAGTCAGGATGAGTTTTATAATAAATATTCCAGTTTTGCGAGTTTCCTAGGTTCGTATCCCAAACATTATGATAACTCTCTGGAGGCCCCGTAATGATATAATCGAACCCCCTTGTTCCGCTAGATTCCGACAACTTAAATGTCGCCAACCAGTCACGCACGAACACTATAAAAGATGTCTTCATTATAAAAGAAAGTTATTATCCCAATTTCACGATTCTACTTCCAGCGGATTGAGCTGTTCATCTAAATACAAAAATATCATACAAAATTTAAATTGTAAGGGTGTATATTAATATTTTAAAGCATTAAATTTTTTTTCTCTGTACAAAATTGTTTTAAAATCGCAAATTTTATTTATATTCATTTATTTTCCATCTATTCAAAATCCAGCCATTGTTTCGTAAAATAAATTTTCATACAAACTAAAACACACAATTTTTTTTAAGGGAAATATGAGAATGCCTACACTAGACAATAAAAGCTTTTACTTTACTTTTTAATCGAACTCTCTTCGCACTTTTAACAGATAGGCGATATTACAGAAAACTTTATCACAATTTTCATAAAGCATTTACAGTATATAAAATTGGTATATGACCTATTTCGCCTTTGAATTATAGAAATGCTTTAAGAGAACGGGAAAAACGCGTATAATAAAACCGTCCGTGCTTTAAAATACCTATAGCGTCATCTAATTAAAATAATAGTAACTAGTTTATTATTTCTCTAAAATAAAATCTGTAATGTTTAAAAAATAACAGGTAGAAATAATATAAAACAACTCAAAATTGGATAACGTGATTTTTCAAACTCACGACAATATAAATGTTAAGCCTTTTTTTACCTGCAAAGTGGAAAGTTATGCCTACTGCCTAGCTCCGATGGTAGACAGCGTGTTGATATATTTTTTTTAATAATTCGATCCCATACGTAACACAATAGCAAAGGTCCTACCCAAATCGGTTCCGCGGTTTTTGCGCGATGCGTGTGCAGATAGACGTTTCCAAAAAAAAAATCGTTTCGGGATCAGTGTCGATAATATAGTATACCCCAATCCAAATTAAAAAAAATGCAATGGACAGAAATCGTCGCGTTACTTTTATTATAGCATAGATAAAGGATAGAGTGTACATCATTTCAACTGATCAGTTCAAACTAAAACTGTTGATATTTTTTAAAATAGTTGATTTTCGATATATCGATCATTATAAATATATTAATATTGGAGTTTTACATATAATTTTATTTAGGCCGCCGCTGATTACAATTTTTTGTTACCGTGATTTATTATTACTGTCACCTGCTGTCACCCACGATGCGCTCATTGAACTGTTCTTGGGTAACAACAAATCGCGTTCATTTTTGTAATGGACTTCAACGAGGTTGCCGTGATTTGTGCTCTTGAAATACGTAGAAGAAAAATGAAACGGAAAAAACGCTACTGGGTGCATCCTATATACACGGAAAGATTATTTAAAGGAAAATTCTACACTATATATTCTGAATTACGTCAGTATCCAGCAAAGTTTTTTAATTATCTTCGTATGTATATAAACTCTTTTGATGAGTTGCTGGCTTTGCAAAGCTATTCCAGCAGAAGAAAGGTTAACGCTAACTTTGAGGTAAGTAACAAAAACTACATCAACTACTTAATTAAACAAAAAATCTTTATTAATCAGAGACATCAAAAATTGCAATATCACAATCATCTACAGAGTAATTTGACACATATATTAATACTATTTAACAAATACTTTAAATAGCGTACGTCTACTCCGAACGCGCGGCGCCGGCCGAGTAACAAAAAGTCACCAGTGAGCGGACTCCCATAGTAATGCACAGGGCGAGTGACAGTCACGTCACTCCGGTGTTGCCTGCCGCTGCAACTATTTGTCACCGTATTATCACGTCACCATAATGAGCGCACTCAATATAGTTTTCATTGGGTGCGTTTGGCAGAAAAAAGCGCTAGCAAGCGCTAACAAGCGCTGAAATAGTTTTCGGCCAGGACACGATTACTACTTCAGTAGCGCTGACACAATCCGCCATTTTGCTTATTTAATTTGTTTGTTTATAAATAGAGTTTTTAAGTTGTTTTGTGCAATATTAGTTTTAAGTAATATAATAACGTGAATAAACATATACATGTTATTAAAAATTCATTATTGATAAGTTTTTAATATGAATACTTTACAAACATATATTTAAATTAGGTTAGGTTCCCCGGTTAAAACTAACATCGTGTCCTGGAGGAAAATAGCTACTTACGATTTGACAGCGCTTACCGCTTACGATCGCCATTTTGCTTACAAGCGCTTGCTAGCGCTTTTTTCTGCCAAACGCACCTATTGACTTCATTGACACTTGACTAAGTGACAAAAAGTCACGTCAACAAAAAATTGCAATCAGCGGCGGGCCTTATGGATATATCGAAAATCCGATATTTTAAAAAATATCAACAATTTTAGTTTGCATTGATAAGTTGGAATGATCCGTTGAACTGACCGTGTGTGGCCAGCATTAGTCTTATACATAGATGAGTGTATTAAATTCTCATAACAATTAAAGACCAAAATTCACAGTCTATTTAGGCTGATGGTTTAAGGTAATCATTCAATATTTTAAAATAGTGAAATTTTACAATTTTGTTTTCTGTTCATGTATGTTGAAATTATAACTTAACTAATACATGTTTATGGTCTTTTTATATCGAAATTCCTGTCAAAGTAATAAAAATAAGTTACTCTCACACTAGGATTTTCTTCAGTATCGTAAAGGTAATTAAAATAAAAAAGGGCAAGCTGCCGTTATAACTCAGGTGGTGAACGCTCGCTTTAAATATAACAGAACGCGAGTAACCCGGGTTCGATCCACGCTGGCACCAATGCTATTGTTAATTGAAATTTTAAGTTGAAGTCTTGCGGTGAATGAAATGTACTGCATGTCTGAGGAATAAGAAAAAAATATTTCGAAGACATGTGAAGTTTGCCAACACACATTGAGGCAGTGCGGCGGACACTTCCTTGCCCTAAAACCCTCTCAGAAATGAGGGAAGGCCTGTTACCAGCTGTGGGACGTATATAGGCTGTAAAAAAAGCACCTGGATCTGGTGCAATTGTGTATCACACAAATTCTTGATCCGTTCGGGATTCGAATTCACCGCCCTCAGCGTCACAACACAGTGCAAAGTTACTACGTCTCGGAGCCGCCATAAGTATACATCAGAAAAATCTACAGATGCAACCTCTTCTACTACTACTTAGAAAATATTTTTAGGAAAAACGTTTAAATCGATGGCATTTACTCTCTTAACCCATAATTAGGCGCATCTGATCAATGCGCCTTTGGAATTGGAAGAAAAAAGTTTTTGAACCGCACTCTCACATGTCTTGGCTCTCTTGGGAGGTATCCCTAATGTCACGTACATACGTGTCATGTGATGTTTATTTTATTCATTTACTATGTAATATTGTTTAGTTTATTCATCAAAGACAACAATGTGATAATATTAACTACGCTAATTTGTAAGGAAATTGTTACAACAAATAAATATTTCTATGGTAAGCAAAATAACAACCATTTAATTTTAAATATATTAGCAACAACACTTCATGTTGCTGCACGTGCTGTTCATACATATACAAAAAATCGGCTTCGTAAGTTACACAACGAGCAGAAAACGGTGTAGTTTCATCGACTGCCAAGCGTGAAAGCTGTTCACGCTTAAAAAGCGCGACAAAATAGCGTCTACCTAATACGATAAATGTCATAAATTTGTTTCAGGCAACACTACTTTTTAATCTCTCCAAACAAATTCGTTTGCCAAAATTGATTTCAGCTATACCAAAGTAATAAGTTTAAGAAGCGGATCCAATTTGTTAGTGTTTTTTTATTCATATAAGAAAGAAAGTCTAATATTTTGAATAATAAAAGTTTCGTTTAGTTATTTAATATCACCCTATTCACTGAGTTACGTTTGGGGTGCCCGGTTTGCGGTTTGCTCTAGTATTTTAAAGCAAAATGTATTTTGATTGAGACACTCTCGGCATAGGTATACAGTTTGCTCTTCAACTACAAAGGCAAACTGCGATCGAACTCAGACCAACCCCGGTCTGGGTCAGCATACTGTTTGGCAATACGCTGCCCGGTGACCCCATGCGGCAATTTATGCGAAGTTTTAATGCGTAAATTAAGCGTTAAATATTATTAAAAATAAATATGACCACCCTTAAGGTTATAGCCTATTTGAGAAATCGGTGAAAGTACGATTACATAAAAACATACGTGTGGAATATAGAAATTTGTGCCTTTGAAGTTGCTAAAAAATTAATTATTGAAAACAAATATAAATAATAAATATAGGTTAGAAAAATCTCATGACTTAGATGTATACAATCCTGTAGAATTAGGTTTAAAATATTCAAGCCAGAGAGCACCGTAAAAAGTGCAACGATCGGCAATGTTTGGCAAGCTGCCGAGCGACGATAGACGGTTCCGCATCTTGATGCGTCTAGACCTTTGTATTTGCTCCGTGGTATGTACAAAGATCGGGTAAGTGACGCGCCTTGGGAGAAGCCAATATCAACTAGGGTAATTACGTATGTTTTTTTATTAATTATTAATAAATTAATCAATAAATAAATTATATTACGTGCATTTTATTTTATTTTATTTGTTATAAAAATATAGTCTTAAGTTTCTACAATACAAATATATATGAGACGGATAATCACTAGCCGATATAAGTTATCTCCAATAAATAGATATTTTTAAATGATATATGATACAAAAGAACAAAAAAAAAATAATTAAATTACCCAATTTGTTTAAACAGGTTCCACATACTAAATGAAAAAGGATTTTTCTTTATCATTCAAGTTCACAGCAACAACTTTAACATTTAAAATTGTTTCGTGGGGTCATATGAAAGCTAACACGCAAAAAGGAAATCTCATTAAAAAAGCTTTGCTATTTTCACGTGATATGCGCATGTGAAATGTACATTCCAAACACTTTCAATAAAAAAATTCAATGTAATTTTTTATAGGATAAAGTTGAGATATATAAATAGAGAAATGTGTTTCAGAAAAGTAACATTTTTTCAATAGTTTTATTTTAATTTGAAAAAGTTCTATTTCTTTAAATGTTTGCACATAAAACTCCGAAACCAAATAAATGTCCAGTGGAAACGCGCTTTCCCATTAACATGCAAATCAATAAATGTTTTATATGCGTGAATTAACTAGTAGTTATAAAAGGAAAAGGCAAAAATTACCAATTGAATATTAGAAGTAGTCAGCTTTTGACAAGATGACGTTTGTAACGCGTGTTTGGATGAAACTTACGCAAAATAAAGCCTTGGAGGAATTTAGCGGCAGAAAGGAGAAAATATTTTTTGAATCTATCTATAGGGCCTTTTATATAACAGGTTTTTATGCACATATCACATATATTTTTAAAGTAACATCATATAAAAGTCACGTTTCTTCTGTAGCACACAGAGAGATAGGGCAATTTTTACACCGATATGCCCTCAATATTTTTATTACGAGTTTAAGGATTTTTTTATAAAACAAAAGGGTCGTCGGAGAGGGCAGAAAAATGTCTGCCTGGCCAGCTAGTATATAACATTGTATAATATATTATTACGATTTACGATACGATTACTAAACAATTTCTTCTTGACACATCACTAGTAGAATATAAATATCGTTTAAATTACAGGTTTATCTCATTCTCACAACAGTGTTGGATACTTTATATACAGTAGCATTATAAAGTTGTTAAATCTCCTGCTGGTCTGTTGCGAATTAGCGCATTTATTTCATTTGACGTGGACTGTGGATGCAATAATTGATAGCATTAATGCAATAATAATACAATTGGGTTCTATTTACAAGTACTGGAATATTGTAAGTATAGTAATAGATAAATGAAAAACTTTGTACTATGGGTTTTCTTTTTATATGTGTTAATAATGCTCTTACACTGTTATGATCAACATAAAACAAGTTACAGTTTAAAGTGTACGCCCGTCTAGGCACAGGCTTCCCCTAATTTTTGGGAGGGTTATAGAGCAGCCAGCCAGGATCGCTGTTCCAGTGAGTATTAGCGGACTTTACACGTTGTCGACATATTTCTTAGACATCTGATTCCTAACGTCGTTGCCCTTCACAACTGAACTCGTTTACTACATTTAGTCACCACTTGAAATGGATTTTATTGGTTCCTACGGGAATCGAACTTGGGTTGTTCGAGTAGTAAAAATTTTGCCAAGCTTCCACGGCTAACTATTGAGATTATACACTCTTGGGTCACAAAAATCGAATCTCTCCGAAAAAAGTCACTTGAGTAAATGGCTCTTAGTGTTTATATTTGATCGAGTCAATATTAGTACCTACTGATAGTGCGTTTCTTTACCTTTAAATTAACAACCATTTTGTTTCATAAACTTAAGAAATCTCCTGCGCCATAGAGATAACTAGTTGCGGTGCGTTATGTGCTATAAAAGGACCGGTACAGGTAAAATGTGAGTAATTTGCTTTCCAAACGTTGAGGAGGATACACGTAAACTTCGGAAGTAAGCTAAAACCCCACAATATGAGTACCACTGCTGGTGAAGCCAATAAAGTGATTGCTGCTGCAGTCAGGGAGACGACAGTGTGATGTCGCTCGGCAACTAAACCTATCCCGTTTTTCCGTTCGACGAGTATTACAACGGTTCCAGGACACAAGTCGCTATATTCGGTGGATTTGGACGACAGTACTGCACACCTCATAGAGTCGATCGATTCATTGTATCCACATTTTTACGCAATAGATTCTTGAATTTTGTAGAACTGCTTCCAGAAAATCTGTAAGCGTCTAAAGCGTCAGAAAATGGTTAAGAGAAAAGAAAATTGCAGCGCATATATAAGCTTGCAAATGGTCCAAAATTGACCGCACAGCATCGCAGAGATCAATTGCAATTTGCACGCGACCATATTGATTGGACGATCGACCAATGTAGACGATACTTTTTTCGAATGAGACGAGAGTACGTCTTTTCTGCAATGATAAACGCAGAAAAGTATACAAAAGGCAAGGGGAACGATTTACACAAGCCTGTATTGAAGAAACAGTTCGATTCAAGGGTGGCTCGTGCATGTTCCAGGTGGCATGTCAGTCAACGCCAAAACCAGCCTTGTCTGCGTTTTCCGGAGTAGCGGTGCTCGTGGTCGTGGGTTGCTGACTGCTCACCGATACGTAATGGAGATCCTAGAAGAACATGTGGTCCCATACGCGGGTTCTGTGGGCTATAGATTTACATTAAAACATGACAACGGCCGCTGCCACTGATTGATTACCTTCAAGAGGTCGGGGTCTTTGTTATACGGTGGCCAGCGCAAAGTCCATACATGAACGCGGTAGAGCACCTCTGGGATGATGTAAAACAGCGAGTACGGGCTCGTGATCCTGTTTCAAACACACTGCAAGGACTGAAGGACCTTCATTGAGGAATGTTGCTCCGAACATTCTTCAAGAACGCGTTTTTACGTTGATTAGATCAATGAAAGACCGTACGGCAGCAGTAATTTAGGCAAGGGGTGGAAACACTAGGTTTTAGGCCGTTTCAAAACCTTAAAAATGTTTAATATTCCCCGGTAAAAATACATAATAACCTTTCTAATGATATAGCATACTCGTAGACTTGATATTGATTAAATGGATTTAAAAGTAGTTTGTAGTAGAAATTTAAAGAGGTGCGATTTTTGTGACGCCGAGGTTAAATATAAAATTACGTTTGTTTCCATTTAGTTCTTGGAATTTTATTTAATAAACATCTATCCACATCGTAGTTGAGTGGTGGCGTAAGAGAATATACTATTTTATATCATCCCGTTGGTGTCGTAAGAGGGTGTTTAGGTGGTAGAGCCATGCCGCAGCTATGTATATTGTGGTTGCAGCACGACTGGGTCGGCTTGATCGAGGTAGCACCACACTCTCACAGAATACCAGCGTAAAATAGAAGCTAAATGCTACTGTGTTTCGTAAGGTGAGTGTACAAAACTGGGGTGGGGTATCAACGCATCTGCATTTTGAATCTTAATCGAAGATGGATGGAGGTTAGTGCCTGTGCCACAGCATTCACTTACCATCAGGTAGATTATATGCCCATTTACAGTATTATTCTATAAAAAGGCGATGGGAGGAAACTGAAAAAGGAGTAGTTATTAGCATCTTTATGGTAAAAACCGAAAATAATAAAAAAACTACAACCGGCCTGGCAGGCGTAGTAACTATGGCAAAAAACTGCAAATAAAAAATAAGTATATTTTAGATATGTTAGAGATGTATTTGTCTTGTTGATGTAGTGGTCTTTCTGACCACTTAGTCTGGTAAAGAGGCAGAGGAAACCAGAATACAATAATTTAGGTATTCAGCCTAAATTAAAACAATGAATTTGTTTTATTATATAATGTTGACCCCACGTCTGATTATACGATTATTTTCATCCCACACAAAGTCGTCGATATATGGATTAAGCTTTTTTATTGTTTGTTTTGTTTTGATTTCTGTTCAATAGTCTATTTTAAATGGGTTATGCTCATAATTGCATTTTTTAAAATAGGTTACTACCCTCTACATTAGGATGTTCTCCTGTTTCACATAGGATGTTTACATACAAATTTTACAAGGACTAACATCCAGACCCGGAAGAATTATTTGTAGACAATACAAATACTTGTTCCGTGTGGGATTCGAACCCGCAGCCCTTAGCGCTGAACTCATTGCTAAACTACTGCGCCACGGAACCGTCTTTATGTCGTTACTATATTTATGTATTTAAAACCAAACAGCGAAGTAACTTGGATTTTTTTATGCAGATAACTCACCGAAAGATTTTTAAAGCCTTGGCGATGGCGATGGAATCTCCTAATTTTGACATTTCAACTAAAGCAAGAAAAGATCTATTTGACGTTTGGGTTAAGAGGAACAGGATCTATACGAATTTTTTGCTGATTCTTGGCACTTTTACTCTAGCTGCTTGGTAGCATTAACATTTTTTTTATGTTAGAGCGACGAACGAGCAAACATTCAACCTTTCTACATAATATTTTATAACCTTTTTAGGGTTCCGTAGTCAACTCGGAACCCTTTTTGGGTTCCGTAGTCAACTAGGAACCCTTATAGTTTCGCCATGTCTGTCTGTCCGTCTGTCCGTCCTCGCTTAATCTCTGTGACCGTTAGCACTAGAAAGCTGAAATTTGGTACCAATATGTGTATCAATCACGCCGACAAAGTGGTAAAATAAAAATTGGAAAAAAATGTTTTATTAGGGTAGCCCCCCCCCCCCTATGTAAAGTGGGAAGTAATTTTTTTTTAATTTCAACCCTAACGTGTGATATATTGTTGGTAAGCTATTTAAAAATGAATACTACTGGGTTTACTAAATTCATTTTTGATAATGTCAATAATTTCGGAAATAATCGCTCCAAAAGTAAAAAACAATGTGTTCCCCCCCCTCTAACTTTTGAACCATAAGTTTAGAAAATATGAAAAAAATCTGAAAAGTAGAACTTTATAAGGACTTTCTAGGAAAATCATTTTGAACTTGGATGGAAACAACAGCACCCACTACCGGGAGCAGTTGCAGGCTTGCAGGAGCGCGGAGCGTGCTGCGCAACATAATGGATACCCACCTTTAAACTCATAAGTGGGAACACCTATTGTGACGGACGGGAAACTACGGAACCCTACACTGAGCGTGGCCCGACACGCTATTGGCCGGTTTTTGCAGCATATATCTATCAATCAACAGTCTCTAACTTTGCTCGTTTAACTTACTAAATTGAGATCTATACATTAGAACTTTAACTCATATTTTCTTTTGCACCTATTATTTTTTCTTTAGTTAAGGGCCTATACTGCCTCAGCTCAAATTATAATTTCGCCCCCACTTCCCCGCGCGCCGTATGCTATCTAACGAAATGTTTGTAATTACTAATACTGTAAGTAGGTACCTAGATCGTTAGAGACATTTCATTAGACTTATCATATTTATGCCTGATTCTTTACGCCAACCCAGTCACTTCAAAAAAAAATCATAATCTGTCAATGTCAAGCTTAAAATAAGCATAAAATTCGTTCTGACGTAACGGGTTCTTATACCAATAGTGTGTGGTAGTATGTGAGCTAGTGCTTAGTGATTTCTCCGTTTTTCTGTGTGTTTTTGAAATAAAAACGTGAGTTTTATACTTTTTTGTATTCCTTGTAATATAACAAACACGTAGATATATAATTTGTGGCACAAAAATGAAAAGTGAGTGCAAAAATACTTCGAAATCGAGAAGGTTCATTTTAGCGGTTGGGTCAAAAATGTGTTATTTTCCAATTCGCATTTATTTTCAATGTAAAATGTAAATAAAAAATAGTTTTATAACATATTTCAAATAATTTGACGTTGTATTTATTTCAAATTCGCACAAAAATATATTTGAAATATTGTTTGAAAATTCATACACATAACAATGAATTTCGGATTTTTATTTTATTTTTTCATTTTTTAATATTTTGGCATGAGTAACGAGCCGTGGTAGCTCAGATGGTTAACGCTCGCTGTAAATATAACAGAACGCGAGTAACCTGGGTTCGATCCCCGCCGGCACCAATGAAATTGTTAATTGCAATTTTAAGTGCTGATATACCACGTGCTCGGCGGTGAAGGAAAACATCGTGAGGAAACCTGCATGTCTGAGGAATAAGTGAAAAAAATATTTGGAAGACATGTGAAGTTCGCCAACACGAATTGGGGCAGCGCGGCGGACACTTCCTTGCCCTAAAACCCTCTCAGAAATGAGGGAGGTCTGTGCCCAGTAATGGGACGTATATACGTAGTAAAGTAAAGTTACAGCCTATGCTGTAACTTTACTTTACTTTTTTTATGATTAACGAATAGGAAAACATACAACATAAAAATATACATGTTTCCCAACATTTTCATATACTTAGATTTCTCAAAAAACAAAAGTGTAAAATTTAAATTATTAGTACTTTTGTGACTAAAAGTGAAGTGTCTACTACTACTACTACGCTTTAAAGGGTAATTTATGAATTTTATTACAATTTCTAGCAACTAAAAATATTATTCGACAGTTTATACATTCAAAAAGAATTTCTGTTTTATCCATATTGTCTCAAAGTGAAAATATAGCTAAAGTTGCAAGTTAGCAAACATTTGCAATTCCCGCCATTTTGGTCATGAGCCAACAGTTGATGAAAATGTCGCGACCTTGCGAGGTTACAGGTTAAATATAAAAAATTATAAACAATTTTATTAATTCAGGAACTCTCATAGTGAACTGTTCTGTGTCGATGGTTTTTGTCAAATTATATTTTTTATTACTTATACAGATAATGTATTAATTTTTTAACTATGTTTTTTTTTGGTGCACCATTTTCCCATTTTACGTTTTCAGTGTTCATATTATTATTATTATTATTATTAGTAAAAGCTAAATGGTAAGTAATTATATACTTATCTAAAGTCCGCTTGATCACTTTCCCGTCGTGCCGGTTTACCATCCTATCTGATTTTAAGAGTGCACCTGTGCTTGCGTATACACTCGGGCACTATAAATCTGTCCTGCGTAGATGGCTAATCTCCGTTGAAACTAGCCACCATGATAAAATTCGATCTGGAGGACATTATTTTAGTGTTTATGAAAATCATTTGTATAGTCTGAAATAATACAACCAACCATTACTCTGGAGTAGTTACGTTGTACCAGTTCTGGCTCACTGAGTCAGAAGTGGTACAAGTACAACGTTCGTCGACTCACGATGCTAAGAAAAAGAAAAGGTTTCGGCATGCTCTGATCACGAATCTGCGGTCCATTTTTGCGTAGGATGCACGGTTCCGGAGATGTGCAGATCAACTAACTCTTATCTAATTGATATCCGGTGAAGGCCTCCACCGTCATTAGCGCTCCATTGTTCTTATCTATTTATCTATTGTTCATTGAATACCGTCATTATCTATTCTTCCTCAGCGTGGTGCTATTGTATTATACTCCTTTGTTCCTATCTACAACACTAATCTGAATCATCAATAAAATACATTACCTAATTTTGTTACAATTTTTATTTACGAAATACAAAATCTTATTACTTATTATCTATAAAATAGGAGCGAAACATCTCATCCACTTAAATATCGTTGTAAAATGTGTTCCCTGTAAATATACTCGTAAAACTATGCATTGAACATCCCCGAAACTTATATAGCAAATACATTAAGCAATATTCGCCACAAACTGAAGTCCACTCATTCTGAATCCTATCAACATTCCAGTTCCATCTTTTACAATTCCTTTTTAAAAACTCTAGATGATATCGTACAGGTGCTCGTCCGTATGAATCAAAATATTGACCGACGTCATTCGTATCGATATATAAAGCTACCCAATGTGACCCTGGTTTATCATCTGTACCCAAATTGCGTATTACCTAGTCAGGTCATAAATTCTATCACATGTTTAATATAAAATAATTGAAACAATATGTCAATACTAATCATTATGTCCATTTAATCAAAATGAATTTAACAAAACATAGATTCTTATGACACTACAGTTTATTCAAAATGACCTCCGTGATTTTGAGTACAGGCCTTCAATCTGCGCGGCCAGTCGTCTATCGCAGCACGAACGAGGTCCGTGTCAATATCGGCGGCTGCCTTAATCAAGGATGTCTTGAGTGACTCCAAATTGGGATGAGGCTTTGAGCACGCCTTTTCCTCCTAGTGTTGCCATATCTTGTAATCTAACGGATTCAAATCTGGACTAGAGGAGGGCCAGTCTTCGAGCCGGATGAAGTCGATTTCACGCGCCGCCAGACAGTCTTGTGTGCTCTTCGCTCCATGAGCTGACGCCGAATCTTGTTGGAATACCCAGTGCCTGTAATTGAATATGGTATGTGAGAAACAGGTTACACAAGGTTCGTCAGGACTGTATTTTGATACACAACTGTATTCGATTTTACACCTTTCTCACAAAAATGTACCTCTGTTAAGCCCCAATAAGAAACTCCCAACCATACCATGAGCGAGGATGGAAAATGACCTCGTTGGAAACGCGGAATACGGTTGCTCGCTTCTTCAGTACTGTGTGCGTACATCTTATCATTTTGTTTGTTGTAGCTCTCTTCTACGGTAAAAAAATTTTCATCCGAAAAAAGAATTTCCCGATATTTTTTCTCGCGTACCGCTTCAACAAAGCGCGGCATCTCTTCAGTCTCAGGTCCATTAGACGAGCATTCAAACAATGTCCTGTTTTTATTCGATATGCCCGAAGCCCTAAGTCTTCATTTAACACCCCTTTCACCGTGGTTCTTCTTAACCCCATCTGAAGGGCCAACAGTTTCTGCTTACGTTTGAATTTCTTTGAATTCTCGCCTTCACAGCTTTTATCACTGCTGGAGTCCTAACAGACCGAGGGCGACCACTTCTTGACCTGTCATCTACACTAGAGTCTTCATTGTATCGTTTGATGTTACGATAAACGAATCTTTTGGTTATATTCAAATTTTTCAGTATGTCAAAAATTTGAATTGGCGCGTAACCGCAACGATGCAACGCAATAACTGCAACACGGTCTTCTTTAAGCGTCCACTCCATATTTAAAAATGAGTAAAATTCTAAAAAGTATACAGTTCTATTTTCATGAACAATTCGAAATTCGAATTCAATAAACTTTTTTTTGTGGCCAGCATTCTAAAAGAAAAGTTTTTACTGTGTGACAATTCTTATAACCTGACTAGGTATATACGTTGGTACGTGGGTGTACATAGGCAGTCTATTAGCAGCATAAACATTATTTTCTAGACTGGGGTGAATCTTTTTCAGATGTTGTTGTACATTTAGTGTATCCATGATATTACTGCTATTAGTAGATTGTTACAGTACAATCTACTCGATGACTAACATAGGAATGATCTATTATAGTGATTTCTAAATATTATATTGCATTATTTTGTGTTATACAAAACGTATTTGAGTCATCCATACACTGAACAAGACGACACGAAGTAATGCTGGGATAAGCAACAGAATGTGAGATAAGCTCGTTGACGCATAAAGTTACTATCAATTCCACTGCAGAAATTCTTTAGATTAGAATTATTACTTACTGGTACTATATAAGACCAAGCAACTGCAGTCATGGAGTTAGTGTATGGTCGTTTGACCGCAGTGAATCCATCAATACTACATTTGTGTTACTTCAACGCATCAAAGGCCATGGATGTAAGTGTTTATTCTATTGACAAAGTTACTTTTCTTTCTGTTATTTTCTTACGTGTGTATGATTTAGTGTTAACAAATTATATTTAAATATTGTGTGTGTATATGATTAAGCCGTGGTAGCTCAGATGGTTAGCGCAAGCTGTAAATTTCACAGTACGCGACCCGGGTTCGATCCCCGCCGGCACCAATTAAATTGTTAATTGCAATTTTAAGTGTTTATTCTATTGACAAACTTACTTTTCTTTCTGTTATTTTCTTACGTGTGTATGATTTAGTGTTAACAAATTATATTTATATATTTTGTGTGTATATGATTAAACCGTGGTAGCTCAGATGATTAGCGAAAACTGTAAATTTCACAGTATTTTCATTATTATAGGGTTCGATTCCTGCCGGCACCAATTAAATTGTTAATTGCAATTTTAAGTGATTATTCTATTGACTTTTCTTTCTGTTATTTTCTTACATGTGTATGATTTAGTGTTAACAAATTATATTTAAATATTGTGTGTGTACCGCATTTACGAATACTAGAGTAGTTTAAAAATACTTTTTAACAATGACTGTTTATTTAAATTACAGGAAGACAAGAGCAGAAGGAAGAAATGGGATGATGGGAAGTAACGAAGCATTGTTATGTGAAGTTTGTTGGAACAAACATATTTTTAGTCACGTGTAAATACTTTTAACATTTTGGTTCAAAATGAGACAAAATATAAAAAATATTAGATACATCATCGACATGGACGGATTTTACATTACATATCCTCATAAACATTTTCAATGTAGAGTAATGGCTATTCTAGACGTAAAACTATCTAATAAAAATGAAGCGTTTATCGATCATTATTTGTTTCGGCCAAGTTATCCTTTCAATTATTTGTCGCCAAAAGACAAAAAAACTGTTCGTTATTGTGAAACACACGTGCACGGCATTCCATATTTTGATGTGACCGAAGAATTAAAATGTGCCTACAAACAAGAGAAAATCATTCCCATATTAAATTGGTATATTAGAAATTTGTGCAAAAACGAAGTGATCGCATACAAAGGTGGTTCAACAGAAAAACAATTTTTAAAAATGATGACGACGAATGATAGAATTTATAATATTGAAGAATACAAATGTCCAAAATACAATGATTTGGTAAATGTCATAAATTTAAACAAACGTTATGTGTGTAGTAATCATATATTTGCAAAAAATAATCACAAAATTTTACATTGTTCTTGTGACGAAGTGTGGGTTTCTTACAAGTGGTTATTGCTTGAAAATGAAATTTCAAATTAATCATAAATTTTGTTTGATTTCCCAAAAACATTAGTTATAGTACTCGCATACAAAGGTGGTTCAACAAAAAAACAATTTTTAAAAATCCACTTGTAAAAAAAACCCTCACTTCATCACAAGAACAATGTAAAATTTTGTGATTACTTTTTGCAAATATATGATTATTACACACATAACGTTTGTTTAAATTTATGACATTTACCAAATCATTGTATTTTGGACATTTGTATTCTTCAATAACATAAATTCTATCATTCGTCGTCAACATTTTTAAAAATTGTTTTTCTGTTGAACCACCTTTGTATGCGATCACTTTGTCTTTGCACAATTTTTTTAATATACCACTTTAATATGGGAGTGATGTTCTCTTGTTTGTAGGCACATTTTAATTCTTCGGTCACATCAAAATACGGAATGCCGTGCACGTGTGTTTCACAATAACGAACGGTTTTTTTTCTTTTGGCTATAAATAATTTAAAGGATAACTTAGCCGAAACAAATAATGATGAATGAAATGTGATAAACGCATCATTTTTATTAGATAGTTTTACGTCTAGAATAGCCATTTCTCTACCTTGAAAATGTTTATGAGGATATGTAATGTAAAATCCGTCCATGTCGATGATGTATCTAATATTTTTTAGATTTTGTCATTTTGAACCAAAATGTTAAAAGTATTTACACGTGACTAAAAATATGTTTGTTCCAACAAACTTAACATAACAATGCTTCATTACTTCCCATCATCCTTTTCTGCCTTCAGCTCTTGTCTTCCTGTAATTTAAATAAACAGAATCACATTCACTAATGATCAACTAATGACTGTCATTGTTAAAAATGTATTTTTAACTACTCTATTATTCGTAAATGCGGTACACACACAATATTTAAATATAATTTGTTAACACTAAATCATACAGTAAGAAAATAACAGAAAGAAAAGTAAGTTTGTCAATAGAATAAGCACTTAAAATTGCAATTAACAATTTAATTGGTCCCGGCGGGGATCGAACCCGGGTCGCGTACTGTGAAATTTATAGCTTGCGCTAACCATCTGAGCTACCACGGCTTAATCATATACACAAACAATATTTAAATATAATTTGTTAACACTAAATGATACACACGTAAGAAATTAACAGAAAGAAAAGTAACTTTGTCAATAGAATAAACACTTAAAATTGCAATTAACAATTTAATTGGTGCCGGCGGGGATCGAACCCGGGTCGCGTACTGTGAAATTTACAGCTTGCGCTAACCATCTGAGCTACCACGGCTTAATCATATACACACACAATATTTAAATATAATTTGTTAACACTAAATCATACACACGTAAGAAAATAACAGAAAGAAAAGTAACTTTGTCAATAGAATAAACACTTACATCCATGGCCTTTGATGCGTTGAAGTAACACAAATGTAGTATTGATGGTCTGCGGTGCCATACACTAACTCCATGACTGCAGTTGCTTGGTCTTATATAGTACCAGTAAGTAATAATTCTAATCTAAAGAATTTCTGCAGTGGAATTGATAGTAACTTTATGCATCAATGAGCTTATCTCACATTCTGTTGCTTATCTCAGCACTACTTCGTGTCGTCTTGTTCAGTGTATGGATGACTCAAATACGTTTTGTATAACACAAAATAATGCAATTGAATATTTATAAATCACTATAATAGATCATTCCTATGTTAGTCATTGAGTAGATTGTACTGTAATAATCTACTAATAGCAGTAATATCATGGATACACTAGATGTACAACAACATCTGAAAAAGATTCACCCCAGTCTAGAAAATAATGTTTATGCTGCTAATAGACTGCCCATGTACACCCACGTACCAACGTATATTGTAGGTCATGTTTGTCACATAGTAAAAACTTTTCTTTTAGAATGCTGGCTACAAAAAAGTTTATTGAATTCGAATTTCGAATTGTTCATGAAAATAGAACTGTATACTTTTTAGAATTTTACTCATTTTTAAATATGGAGTGGACGCTTAAAGGAGACCGTGTTGCAGTTATTGCGTTGCATCGTTGCGGTTACGCGCCAATTCAAATTTTCGACATACTGAAAAATTTGAATATAACCAAAAGATTCGTTTATCGTAACATCAAACGATACAATGAAGACTCTAGTATAGATGACAGCTCAAGAAGTGGTCGCCCTCGGTCTGTTAGGACTCCAGCAGTGATAAAAGCTGTGAAGGCGCGAATTCAAAGAAATCCCAAACGTAAGCAGAAACTGTTGGCCCTTCAGATAGGGTTAAGCAGAACCACGGTGAAAGGGGTGTTAAATGAAGACTTAGGGCTTCGGGCATATCGAATAAAAGCAGGACATCGTTTGAATGCTCATCTAATGGACCTGAGACTGAAGAGATGCCGCGCTTTGTTGAAGCGGTACGCGAGAAAAAATATCGGGAAATTCTTTTTTCGGATGAAAAACTTTTTACCGTAGAAGAGAGCTGCAACAAACAAAATGATAAGGTGTAACACACAGTAGTGAAGAAGCGAGCAACCGTATTCCGCGTTTCTAACGAGGTCATTTTCCATCCTCGCTCATGGTATGGTTGGGAGTTTCTTATTGGGGCTTAACAGAGGTACATTTTTGTGAGAAAGGTGTAAAATCGAATGCAGTTGTGTATCAAAATACAGTCCTGACGAACCTTGTGTAACCTGTTTCTCATACCATGTTCAATAACAGGCACTGGGTATTCCAACAAGATTCGGCGTCAGCTCATAGAGCGAAGAGCACACAAGACTGGCTGGCGGCGCGTGAAATCGACTTCATCCGGCACGAAGACTGGCCCTCCTCCAGTCCAGATTTGAATCCGTTAGATTACAAGATATGGCAACACTTGGAGGAAAAGGCGTGCTCAAAGCCTCATCCCAATTTGGAGTCACTCAAGACATCCTTGATTAAGGCAGCCGCCGATATTGACATGGACCTCGTTCGTGCTGCGATAGACGACTGGCCGCGCAGATTGAAGGCCTGTATTTAAAATCACGGAGGTCATTTTGAATAAACTGTAATGTCATAAGAATCTATGTTTTGTTAAGTTCATTTTGGTGTATAAATGGTTACATTATGAATAAACTTGTTTCAATTATTTTATATTAAACAAGTGATAGAATTTATGACCTGGCTAGGTAATATGCAATTTGGGTACAGATGATAAACCAGGGTCACATTGGGTAGCTTTATATATCGATACGAATGACGTCGGTCAATATTTTGATTCATACGGACGAGCACCTGTACGATATCATCTAGAGTTTTTAAAAAGGAATTGTAAAAGATGGAACTGGAATAGATAGGATTCAGAATGAGTGGACTTCAGTTTGTGGCGATGTTTCGTCCTATTTATGAAATAAGATTTTATATTTAGTAAATAAGAATTGTAACAAAATTAGGTAATGTATTTTATTGATGATTCAGATTAGTGTTGTAGCTAGGAAAAAAGGAGTATAATACAATAGCAACACGCTGTGGAAGAATATATAATGACGGTATTCAATGAACAATAGATAAATAGAAAAGAACAATGGAGCGCTAATGACGGTGGAGGCCTTCACCGGATATCAATTAGATAAGAGTTAATTGATCTGCACATCTCCGGAACCGTGCATCCTACGCAAAAATGGACCGCAGATTCGTGATCAGAGCATGCCAAAACTTTTTTTTTTTAGGATCGTGTGTCGACGAACGTCATACTTGTACCATTTCTGACTCAGTGAGCCAGAACTGGTACAAAGTAAATACTCTCTGGTGGCTGTCTTTTTTTAGGTTCAACGAGCCGTAGAAACCCTAAAATAGTAAATTCTAAGTTAACCTTCATTACAGAATCACAGTAATGGTCTGGAATATGCAACGTACAATGATTTGTGTTTATTTCGCTGTATTTTAGACAATTATTTAGGACTAGGTAGTATAGGTATATTTCGTGAAGGTCTGAAAATACCGCGTAGTTAAAGGATTTTGTTCCTTCGTTTTGTGCAAGTTAGTAGCTTTGTGTGCATTTCTAAGTGACAGGGTTTCTTTTTGTCTAGATATCTATCGGAAATAGTAACAAACGTGACATCCCCGTAACTATTTCTTTAATTTAAGACCATCATTTATAAATTTGCAAATATATAAAAATGTGGTGCCTTATTATTTAGTTAAATCAGATGTTTAGTACCTATTGAAATTTATATAAATAAGAGCCGGTTTCTATCCCCGCCAGCACCAATTAAATTGTTAATTGCAATTTTAATTGCTGATATACCACGTGCTAACTGGTGAAGGAAAACATCGTCGGGATACCTGCATGTCTGAGAAATAGGAAAAAATAATATTTATAAGACAATTGAAGTTTTCCAACACATTACAGCAGCACGGCATACATTTCCTTTCCCTAAAACTTTCTCAAAAATGAGAGGAGGCCTATTCTCAGCAGTGGGACGTATATAAGCTGTAACTAAAACTTTAGACTATTTCACTTCAATAGTGTTTGAAATATCCATCAGGTTGCTGGTGTCCGCTGACTGCAGCAGCCTCTCGGGTTAGTTAACTCGTTTGACGCTCTAACATTGATAAATGTAACTGTTATAAAATTTGCTGACGTGACTTGATTTATTTTCCAGGTATGGTTACCCTTTAATGGACGATATTGACTACAATTTAGTGGTCGCTATGTACTTTCCATTTGATTACAAAAATCCTACAACCTATCCAATAGTTTACTTTATACTTCTGATTGTGTTCAGTTATATTTCTTACGGGGTTATGGTTGTCGATATTATTACGCAGACGTATTTAATGCAGTTGTTATGTCAATATACGGTACTTAATGACTGTTTATGCAATATTGGAAGTGAATGCGCAGAACATTTTAAAGGTAACGAACATTTTAATTACTTTTACCCCTGTTACGTAGAGCGATTGGCAAGAACTAAAGACTTTAATAGGAATTTAAAAATATCTTCATATAACACAATCCTGACACAACTCTCTTGCTTCTTTCTCATTAATATAACATACTATGCATACATGTTCTTCGATCAAAGGTGCTTCTAATTTCCATCTTCAATGTATCGTCATATGCAGCGTATTTATTTCAGCAGTAATTTTACTTTCATGCTTCTTCTTGAACACCCAAGTTTCACAACCATACATTAAGTTAAGGGCTAACACAGCATTGCAATGCAATGCAAATACCATAAATGCCTTTTTGTCATACTCTAACTTTCCACAATAGGGTAAAGAGCCCCTTTAACTCTATATCTTGCATTTACTGTTCGTTTTATACTTTTATATCTTTTGCATGTCTACCATACCTGCTAAAACATAAATTTATGATTTATTGCTGAAAATACCTGTGGGCTTTGGTGAACCGGCTACACATACTCATTGCTTGCATAAATTATTATATAAAATGTAGTAAGGTAGATCTTTACTTCCAGGAATAAGTGTCAACGAACTGCTCTATAATGATCAATTTAGAAAGAAATATAGAAGAAGATTACGAGACTTAACTAATCAGCACAAATTTATTTTAGAGTAAAGTATTATTTATTTTTAGTAAAACATAAATCAATTTTGTTTAAAATTTCTAATTAAGGTTATTAAGATTTCTTTTCGTTATTTGTAAGAAGAAAACTGAGATGAATCATTATTAACAATAACACCAGTAAAAAATTGACTGTTGCACATAAGCTTTCCTTAAGGATTTCCACAAAAAATTTTTGAAAGCTTTGGCAGTTAAAATATTATATTTAGTTTTAATTTTAACCATTTCGTAATACGACTGGACATGCAGAAAGTTTGCTATATATTTTTTGTTAGACACCGGCCAATTATAATTTATTTTGAAATTAGGAATAATAACAGGTATATATACGAATGTTCCAATTTCAAATAAAATAAAAATTTAATTGCACTCATTGAAGAAATATGTACTTACGTACTAGAACAGCTATCTCAAACAAAAAATGTGTGCTACTCTGTGTTAGCGCGGTTGTTTTTTTTATCATAGAATAAACATAGGTAAAATGACCCGTAGGTAATAGTAGATTTTATTGTTAAATAACTAAATTATATCGAGAACAATATTTAAATTTTGTCATTTATTTTGTATATTATATTTGCTTATTTAATATAATATTACATGATATTATATCACAATTACATTTTAATGATACTTTTATCTGAATATTTTAAAAGGTATCTAAGTCAAATATAAAAAACATACTAATTGTATGTTTAACGAAATTTATTAATATAATATTTAAATTACAAATATATTTATTTAAATTAGAATAAAAGTCGTTCATAAATGCTGGGCACGCGAGAGTTAAAACTGGACGAATTTATACCACCTTGACTTTGATGTGGAAACATAAAAATAAAATAAAAGAATAATAAGCAGGCTTAAATATTAAAGATTTAGCCTAATTATAATAACTTATATACGTTTCTACAAAAAATGTGTATAACAATATATTCGTCCCATACTTAAGTACCCACAGAAATATCGCATCTGAAAATATTAATTTCATAATCTACGAGTATATTCCCTGACACGAGATGGCGTCTTAGAAATAATTTGTTTTATTACTAATACATAATATAATTAATTATTAGTAGTTAGTTAGTTGTTTTATTACTAATACATAATTAGTTTCATCGGTTAATAAGATAGTTAATCAATCTTTTTTATTGATTAACTATCTTATTAACCCATGAAAAGTAATTCCTGGTTTTTACTGACATTTCTTGAATTATTTGTGTAATATCTACGTACACAAGATGGCACATTTTTATCAAGAATTTTTTTTTAAATCAACACAACACGTGTCAACTCTACAAGCACCTAGCGAGTGACTGATTAAAGTGCGGTGTATGCACCGCAGTTGAGTGGAACAGAGTAGCTGAATGCAGTGTCGCCTCTAGTACGTAGTAGGTACATAATAGCTCAATGATTGCACTCCATATTTTGTTACGAGTTATATTTAAATTCTCTAGTATATATACAGTAATCCACGATTTAAATATCGTTTTACATTGAAAACGAATTATGATTTAAATTTCGTGTCCGGACGAATCGTTTGATAGACTTCAAATGGCATTTATGGATAAACGGCCTTTTAAGACAATAGTGGACTGTATAAATGTAATAATGTAATAATGTATAAAAGAAATTTCCTAAGTTGTTGAAAGAGTTCGTGTATAAAAAAAAATTCCTTAGTTGTCGAAGGAGTTCACGTATAAAAGAAAAGTTTCCTAAGTTATGGAAGGTGTTCATGTATAGATGTTTTGTATAGAGGAGCTGCCGGAGATACATACCTGCAGTTGCACATATATATGGGGGGGGGGGTCGGGAGCCCGACTGCCTGAAGTACTGTAGCACAATGACTAGTCCCATATTAGGGACTTATGATAATAAACTCAATGATACAAAAGCAATACTATAGAAGGTCTCCATGATGAATTTGCATTACAATAGTAAGGTCGTGGGTTCGAACCCTATATATTAATGACTTATGAAAGTAAGGTCTATGATACAAAAGCAATACTATAGAAGGTCTCTATGATTAATATGCATTACAATAGTAGGGTCGTTGGTTCGAACCCTATATATTAATGACTTATGAAAGCAAGGTCTATGATACAAAAGCAATACTATAGAAGGTCTCTATGATTAATATGCATTACAATAGTAGGGTCATGGGTTCGAATCCTATATATGCATGACTTATGGAAGTAAGGTCTATGATACAAAAGCAATTATTATAGGAGGTCTCCTTGATGCATAAGCATTGTGTGGAGTGGTCGGGTGACCGACTGCTCCTAGTACTTTAGCAAAATGACTAGTCTTTATTAGGGACTTGAAAAGGAATATTATGGTGGCGTGTATGCTGCTTCACGAGCAATTGGTCCGAGGTAAACTTGGGCTCGCTAACAGATGTGTCCTAGACATATCATCTTAGTGCTGGTGGTAAACGGGTTTGTTGCAGCAATACGGCTTTCTCGTGGACATCGCACACCCATACCGTTTGTGGGCGACGTCGTAGCGCATAGCGATCGTCTATCTTTCGGATTGGGATGAGTGTGTTTGGTAGCACTTTTAAGTGTAACCAGCATACTGAACTTCGTGTCTTAGTGCATTAGCGCTATGATACGTGGACTTTTGTCCACTGGCGTCTTAGTGGCGTGCTACTATGATACGTTGGTGATATTTTTTATATAACAACAATAAAAACTTTGTTACCAAAATCGATTGGGGTCATGTGGGTATGTTGTGAGGGGCCGCCATCCGTATGATAGTTGCATTGATGCTTACTGCTACTTGCGGTATTGCGTCTTGTGATGGATCTGCGAGTGTGCTGCGCCTGATTCGACGCATTCTTGTGGTTCTGGTCGATGGAGGTAAACAAATAACATCTTAGTGCCGGTGGTAAGCAGGTTTGTTGTAGCAATACGGCTTTCCCGTGGACATCGCACACCCATACCGTTTGTGGGCGGCGTAGTAGCGCATAGCGATGCGTCGTCTATATTTCGGATTGGGATGATGAGTGTGTTTGGTAGCACTTTTAAGTGTAACAGGCATACTGAACTTCATGTCTTAGTGCATTAGCGCTATGATACGTGGAGTTTTGTTCATTGGCGTCTTAGTAGCGTGCTACTATGATACGTTGGTGATATTTTTTATATAACAACAATAAAAACTTTGTTACCAAAATCGATAGGGGTCATTTGGGTGTGTTGTGAGGGGGCGCCATCCGTATGATAGTTGCATTGATGCTTACTGCTACTTGCGGTATTGCGTCTTGTGATGGATCTGCGGGTGTGCTGCGCCTGATTCGACGCACTTTTGTGGTTCTGGTCGATGGAGGTATGCGGGTGGTGATGTCTGCTGGGATGTATGGGGGACCTTGGGATGGTGTAAGCCCGACGATAGTCGTATTGATGTTTGTTGCGTTCTGCAGCATTGCGTCTCTGCGATGGTTGTTTGGTGGGACGCTATTCTCAATGGCGCTCTCTGCGTCTTGGTTTGACTCACGCCTGAGTAGCTTTGCCCAAGTCGGGTCCCTTCATTACGGGGCTGCAGACCGTCTGCCCTCCACGATGTTTTATATAACAACATAATATTATATCTCTGTAACTTTCCCACCTTTGAATGATTGAAGGCAACTTGTTGGTGGGTGAGACAAACATGATCGAAAATGCATTTACTCAACGTCAGTGACACAAACCCTTTCTGATGGCGAATTATTACTCTTATCTTATAACTGCCTTTTGGCTATATCTGCCGTTGTATTGGTTGGTGGAGCATATGTGTCGACCTCATGCGGGTGGTAGCTGGCGGGAGGAGAGACTCTCAAGGCTGCGGCCGAAAGTCGCACAACGTGGGACACCATTCCCTTGAGGTGAGCGATAGACTCATGACACGCTCTGCGGCTAGTAGCCGTGCTGATCATGCAATTGGTGGTGATGTCATACACTTACATCACGTCTGCAGGAGCGGCGGTCTGGCAGGTGGTGGCGCTCACGGAGGGTTTACGGCCAGTGTGCCTATTTGCCTAAACCCTGTGACGTACATTCACTGTGGCTGGATTCGTTCGTATTCTGTTTGGTGTTTACACGCATTGACATGCGCGACTTCGGTCGATGTTTGTGCTTACGCACTAACAAGGGGCCAAGCCTCTTTTACTGGTTCGCCAGTTATTTTGCTGTGGACTACGGTCCAGTTCCCGAATTAGCGTTCCCTTCGGGAGGAGTGCATCAAAATGGTTGGCGCTCACCGTGCACGGCGTGTGTGGGGCCGTGTGCCTCCCCTACATTTTTTAATAAATGTAGGAGAGCGAAGCCCTTGTATCGGGTATTTTGTATAAATATATTTTGAGCCTTTTCCGAGCGGGAAGGGATAAATAATATTAAATTAATAATGTAAACCTGATACAAGTGGAATTGGGACGTTTTATGTCTTAACCTTTCTCGAGCCCTGTCTTCGTGAACGGGGTTCACTTAGCTTATAAGGCACTACTAACAGCTTTCAATTGCTCTAGCGAATATTCATTCTTCCATAAGACACCTAAAAGAACTAAGTTACTAAACAAATACAACGTAAATAAGGGTCCTAACCAAGTCGATCACGCCAAAATATTACAAACGGCCTATTATTAAACCTTTAGAAAGATCATTTAGAAAGATCAAAACATATTTTATTTATCCTAGTCATATATATATAATTTTTATTATAAAGGAGAATTAATTATATTTAATCTAATATATTTATTATTATGACAGGGGGGAAAGCGTTAAAAGAGGCACACAATTATGTGCAAACGAGATATGACGAAGAGTTTTTGGAAAATAATAAAAACTATAACTTTTTTAGTATCGCTTAACCTTATGAGTGACCCACTTATGATACTATTAGTCTGGTCATAAAATATTGTATTATATTTTATAAGTACTTATTCTTTTTATTCTAAATTAATATTTGCAACGTATTTTTTAAATACAGGTACTTTTATCGGGTCTTGTATATCACAAAGGCGGCACCATTTCACATATTATTTTTCATCGTGATTTGTGCGGTCACGGTCACTGCAATTGTGTTTGTTTAATTTAACACCTCGCTTCATTATGTTATTTTTCTTCCTTTAAGTAAAACGATGGAGTTACGTAAGATCTTAAGTGGACCGATGCTGGGACATTTGTGTGGAAGTACTATACTAATATGCTCAATCGGTTATCAAATTGTCATGGTAAGCTTTAATGAATGAAAATAGTTTGCGTGTTATATTATGTACTTTATAAAAATATTTATTTATATATGAATATTAACACTGGAATTCATAGTCAAGACAGGGTTTCCCCTAAGGGAAAATTCAGGCGCAATGTATGAAATTCAACTAAGTATTAAGCATGTCATAGACAAAAGAAACCCACAATTAGTCAGGGATTGCTTACTTAATGTCTGAATTCCGTCAACCATGTAACAATCCTCAAGCGTATGACTTCGAACAATTGTAGAAAAAATCAATTAAGTTAAATTAGCTTTAAAATATGCTAGATTATCTGCGGCACTGCTTGCTTATTCGCTTTCTTCTGTAATAAATCATTAACCTTACTTTTGAAGGTTTTTCTATTTCTATTTTCTGTCGAAGCGTCACCTAGAATGAATTTTCGTGGAAAACATAAAAAAAATTATAGACAATAACACACGATAATTCTATTTGGGTTGGGGAACCCTTCCAGTTGTTGTTTATGAAAGACAAGAAAGGTTGATTCAACATTCAAACTTTAGGTAAATTTTATTGATGGATTGCGATGTACTATTCACCCATCGACTATGAATTCCAGTATAAGAGTTCTATAAACTTGTCGTGCAGTGGTGGCGTTAGTGAAACAAGCACATTACTTCGTTTCACGAATTTTTGTCATTGTCATATCAATGCGAGTCGGCGGGCATCAAACCCAAATTTCTCGTGTACTGTGAAATTACTGCGAGTACTTAATTCCTGCGCTACCTCTGCTTTTTTCTCTTGCACATACCAGACTTAAAATATCTAGGCCGGCTACGGAGAGCAATCAACATGTTTTACCAAATCAACCTAATAACAGGCATGGCGATTCAGGATGGTGGCTGTCGATTAAATATATAAGATAATTAGGGTTATTTATAACACAAGAATTAATGTATATATATATATATATATATATATATATATATATATATATATATGGCATTAATAATATTTAGGCTGTTGACGTAGACAAAAAAGAGTGTATGACCATAAAAAGAAGAAAAAAAAAAGGAATTAAACCGAAAAACAAATCAAGGTTTATGGTAAATCATAATGGATTTTTTATTTATTTAATTTTTCAATTCGCAGTCTATTTCTGTAAATATCACTAAATTTCTGATGAGTTTCCTCTTCCTTGGATACAACATGATTATACTCTATATCCTATGTCGCTGGTGTGAAGAAATTTCTATACAGGTTAGTACTAAACTCACTTCAAAAAAGAGAAGCTTGTCAATTTGTCTGTATCCTATTTTCTTATTGCTCACTATATACTTAGCACAATTTCTTCAAAGTTAGTTTACAGATTTAGAACTCAATCATTAGATGAAATTTATTCAAAGGATAAAATACTACACAAACAAATTAATATTTACAGTCCTATTAATAAAATACTTTAATTGTTTCACTTTTATATTCAGCCAGGTTATACGAGAGCTGCACTAAAAGTATCGGGAATGGAATATTTCCACTGTTCCTGTCATATTAAAATCTTTTTCATTGAAAACTCCTTGGTTTTAAAAATCGAATACCATTTATTTATTTAAAAAAAGATTCTTGGTCTTGTCACAAGGTTTTGTCAAACTTGTTTAGTCGTTGAGAAAATGGAGTTGACTCGAGAAAATTCAAGAGCCATGATTTATTATGACTTTCGAAGTGGTTTAACACAAAGTGTGTTGACCGGATGATTTCTGCATTTGGTGATGAAGCCCCATTCAAAACCACAATTTATCGCTGGTTTGCCGAATTTGGTGTGGTGTGAACGTGGACGTGTCATGCTCAGTGATGATCCCCGTCAAGATCGTCCAAAAACTGCAGTCACCCAAGAAAACGTATATGCTGTGCGTAAGCTGATTGAGGAAGATCGACATGTGACATACCGCAAAATTGAGGCAAATTTAGACATTGGCATGAGTTGTTTTCCCGATGGATACCGCATTCGCTCTGTGAAGAGCAAAAAGCGGAAAAAATGAGTTGAATGAAAAGCAATTAATACATTTTTAAATCATAATGTTGTGTCACTTCCTTGATTCCCGAAATTTTCAGTGCCACCCTCGTAGATTATTTGATAGATACATTTCATTTGACGGTTGATAATTTAAACTGCACCACAGTATAGTAGTAGTGACCAAGTTATGCGGGAACGCAAATATTTATTCGAGCTTAACCCCTAACAATATGTAAAATTAGAGGACGGCTCAGATAGTCAAGTCAAGACAAGTCAAGATGTGTTATTGACAATGTGTCTAAGCTGACCTCCGCGAAAGTCATAATACATTTAAACCTTAACAACTTAGTGGTGGTGGGAGATTTTCACAATGTTGTTAGTGAGGATCCTGTGAACGAGGAAACTCATTCCGCCTTGAGAAAGGCCATCTTTCTCCCGAAAGTAGAGCAGACGGCCCGATTGCAGGGTAATAGTGTCCTCCCTCTCTCTTCGGGTGTCACTTTACCCTACAATGTGCCATCTTTTATTTTCCAGCTCAGCTTTCAGTTCATAATGTCGCCAAGTACAGTTTTCGTCGGTGACATTTCCTCTTCCGTTGATTCATTGCACCCCCTGCCCTACCATTAACATGACCGCCATCAGGGCCAGGAATAATCGGGCGACCGGGAACTAGTTGCCCTTAACCGCCACGCTTGCAAACGGGTTGGCGATAGCAGTGCTAAACACATCGCCACGGTAATTTTCTATATTATTACCGTGACATCGCACCTGTTTCGTTGCTGCCCATGGCATTTTTGGTCTAACGAGGACTAGGATGGTTATACCGCCATCTATCGAAAGCTTGAAGATCTCCTTTAATATACATATTTACGTATAATGTATGATACATATTATACACACAGTTATTATTCATAGAGCCTTGCATATGTGCAAGGTTCGATGTCCACCGGCACGGATTTATTGTTCAATTGAATAATAACAATGATTTCTGTTTACATTTGAATAAAGGACCCACAAATAGTCAGTTACCGATTACGATAGATTTGAATGGATTGAGATGAGTGCATGGCAAGTTTTCGTGACTCTACAATTTGTTTATATTCAACAACTGACTGTATGGCTCGAGTGCTTCTGTGTGCTACTAGTCGACGGGCAACCAGTTATTAATTATAATTACGAAAATAGTAAAGACTTTTAAACGAAATTACAAAATGTATAATATATTATTTTAAAATATATATCTTGATCTTATGTGTTTTTATAATCACAGAAACTAATTAATTAAATATTATATATTATTTTATCTATACATATATAAATTATATTGAAGTGTATAATGATAATGTCCTCCAGACCGAATTTCGGTCACGGCAGCCAGCCACAACGGAGACTAGACATCGGTGCAGAACAGGATTATAGTGCATAAGTGTAAGCGCAAGAACAGGTGCACTCTCTATGATAAGGATATAGAACGACGAGTGAACGCAAGAAATAGAGTAGAGGGGCCCTACACTCTATTGTGAAGAATCAAAATGTGTCAAAAAAGGCACGTATGGCAGTTCACAATGCTGTGTTGGTCCCTACTTTAACGTATGGTAGTGAAAGTTGGGTGTGGCAGAAGAAGCACGAGAGTAGAATAAATGCAATAGAAATGCGGTAGTTAAGGAGTATGTTAGGGCTGACTCTGAATGACAGGGTGAGAAAATGTGTGATAAGAGAAGAGTGTGGTTTGCAAGATGATGTTGTGACCAGGATTAAGAAAGGAATGCTTCAGTAATTTGGTCATGTGGAAAAAGTGACAAAGAAAATTTATGTTTCAGAAGTAAATGGCAGAGTCGGAAAGGGACGCCCTAGGCGAAAATTTATCGACCAAATTGGTAATTTATTGAAAACGGGCCAAATTAGGAGTACTCTTAACCGACGAGCATGATGTATACGTAGGTATATGGATGTGAAGGAGGCGAGAGAGGTGTGTCAGTATCGTGCCAA
This sequence comes from Parnassius apollo, assembly GCA_907164705.1. Classification (NCBI taxonomy): domain Eukaryota; kingdom Metazoa; phylum Arthropoda; class Insecta; order Lepidoptera; family Papilionidae; genus Parnassius; species Parnassius apollo. The sequence continues at coordinate 3,711,947 of CAJQZP010000885.1, read as the reverse complement.
ATGGAAGTCTGTAGTCTCTGCCTACCCCTCTGGGTGACAGGCGTGAGTGTTTATGTTTATGTTTATTTAACTTAGATGGTTATTTGAACGCCATTAAGTTTCTAATTAATTGATATTCATGTCTAGCTATTTCTTTGAATAAAACTAAATTTACGGATTTTATCGCGTTCCGTAAATTTAGTTTTATTCAATGTGTAGTGTTCGCGTAAATTTAAGAAATCATTATAGCTATTTCTTTAAAAATTGCCTGTCTGTCCGGTCTAGTCGGATTACCCTCCTATCAGACAATGAGGGAATGGAATGCGTACGCGCGTGCGTGCGTGCGCAAACAGGATACAACTGTGTTTGCGCACGCACTTACTCATTATAATTCTGTTCTGCGCAGATGACTAATTTCCGTTAAAAGTGGCCGCCGTGACCGAAATTCAGTCTGGAGGTCATAACATAAATAAATTTCATTTAATTCCAGAGTGAGGGCATAGGTGTCGCAGCATACTGCTCTGGCTGGGAACGCGGGTTTGCAACGATTCCAGGAGTGCGCTCAAGTCTATTGTTAATCCTTACACGCGCTAATAAACCGCTTGTGTTGACAGCTGGGGGAATGTATAACCTCTCGTTGGATAACTACTCCAATGTACGTTTGTCGTTTTTAGTATATGACGTAACGATACAAAAAAGAAATCTATTTTATATTAAGTTATATTTCTAATGGTGAGTGTAGAAAACTGACTTACTTTTACTGGTAACGAATTATTCTTTAGTAGTCAAAGACGGACAGCGCATCTGCATTTCAATTTCATTCATTCATTTAATTCTCAAATAAATCCACTTACCATCAGGTGAACCGTGTGTTATTTGTTGGCCCTTCTTCTATAAAAATGAGTTAGTTATTGAAAATCATAAAATAATATGTTTATGTTTATAATTATTAATTATAACATTGTAACCACTGACCTCTATATGTACAAGTACGCCTTGTATACAGGGTGTTAGTGTAAACACTGTTGTCCTTGAAACCAGTGGTTTGGTTTCACTTATAGAACGTAAATTCAATGAAAAATAACAACATTTTTTTAGTAAAATCTCAATTTTTGCCTGTCCTAAGTCAGGATGAAAGTACGAAGGAAAAGTTACATCACAGGTTCTGTATATGTATTAAGTTTTTATGTTGAATGTTGTGTAGGTAGCTAGCGCGGGCGGTGATCTTTACAGTGATTACGTCACTCGGGCGCTTAGGGTATCCATGAATTTACGGACGGTGTCGGTCAGAAACTTTTTCAATTTTATGAAAGAAAATAGCGTTTTTTTTAAATTCATTAAATTCACGTTCTCTATGTGAAACCATCTCTTCCATCTCTGCACAGGGAGGACGACTCACTGGCCCATATCGCAAAGGAGAAAGCCGATCTTCTAGGCTCTTTCTTTGCGTCCAACTCGACTCTCGATGACGGGGGGAGTACGCCGCCGACCATCCCGCGGTGTGAGTGCTCCATGCCGGAAGTGCAGTTCACACTGCGCTCGGTTCGCAAAGCACTCCTCTCCCTGAACATCCACAAGTCGAGTGGGCCTGACGGAATCCCCCAATTGTGCTGAGGACGTGTGCTCCAGAGTTGGCACCGGTTTTAACGCGTCTTTTCCGGTACTCCTACTCCCTAGACGTAGTCCCAAAATTATGGAAGGGCTTTGTAGAAAAATTTTAATGGAGTTCAGTAGGTACACCACCAGCTGATTAGTGACCGCCAATACGGTTTTTGCCGTGGTCGGTCAGCTGGTGATCTTCTGGTCTACCTAACTCATAGATGGGCGGAGGCAGTAGAGTCCAAGAGGGAGGCATTGGCCATTAGTTTGGACATTGCGAAGGCCTTCCATCGGGTTTGGCACAAAGCGCTTCTTTCGAAGATGCCTTCCTATGGGCTTCCCGAGTAATTGTGCGATTGGTATCACCAGCTTTCTTGCAGATCGGGGCATCAAGATCGTTGTAGACGGTGCAAGCTCCGATTGCAAGCCTATTAATGCTGGTGTTCCACAAGGCTGCGTGCTATCGCCAACGCTGTTTCTTCTGCATATCAATGATATGTTGCAAACCCGTAACATTCATTGCTATGAAGATGACAGCACTGGTGATGCTCTTTACACCGACCGAGCCAATATTTCTCGGGAAAACGTCTCCGAGCGCCGGGACAAACTTGTGTTTGAAGTCGACTCTTTGCTGAACAGAGTCTCGGATTGGGGGCGACTAAATCTAGTCCAGTTTAACCCCCAGAAGACACAAGTTTGCGCGTTAACCGCTAAAATGAACCCCTTTGTCGTATCCCCTCAGTTTCAAGGCACTCCCCTTGTTGCCTCAGCCAGTATCGGAATCCTCGGCGTCGACATATCGAGTGACGTGCAGTTTCGTGGTCACTTGGAAGAGAAGGCCAAATTGGCCTCTAAAAAGCTTGGCGTGCTCAGCAGAGCAGGACAGTATTTCATGCCGGCATACCGCCTGCAACTTTATAAGGCGCAGGTTCGGCCGCACATGGAATACTGTTCCCATGTCTGGGCTGGGGCTTCCCAGTACCAGCTCCTTCCACTTGACCGCATCCAGCGCAGAGCGGCTCGAATCGTCGACAACCGAGTGCTTTCCGATCGGCTCGATTCACTGGCACTGCGAAGAGATGTTGCATCTTTTTGCATTTTCTTTCGCATATACCATGGAGAGTGCTCTGAGGAATTGTTCGGATTAATCCCAGCCGCCAAATTTCGTGAACGCACTACGCGGCAAACGTCCCGATACCATCCACACCATCTAGATGCTTGGCGGTCCACCACTGTACGTTTCAAGAGGAGTTTTCTTCCGCGTACAACCTCGCTGTGGAATAGTTTACCACCAGCGATTTTTCCGCACCGATACGACCTGGGGACCTTCAAGAAAAGAGCGTACTCCTTTCTAAAGGGCCGGCAACGCACCTGCAATTTCCCTGGTGCTGCGGTTTATCATGGGCGGCGGTAGTAACTTAACATCGGGTGAGCCGCATTCTCGTTTGCTGCCTCTTCTATAAAAAAAAAACAAACCACTGGTTTCTAGGACAACGGTGTTTACACTAACACCCTTACACGATATTTGAAATTGGAAGTCACAAAAATAGTCACGCTATGTTATCGCTTCGTTTTTATATACTTTTTTAAGGCATCATACACCTCTATTTATTGGTCTAGCAATAACTTTAATTATTTGAAAACTGCGTAGAAGATTGACAATAATATTACACTACGGGATAATGTCAAGCCTCGTACATAGGATAGCATGGCATCCCGCAATAAGATTGATAACACAAGACCCAATAAACTTTTTTTTGGTTATACTTAATATTTTTTAAAAACAATTAATTGCGTACAAGAGTAGTTATAACTAATAACATTACTGTTGTACGCGATACGCCTTTTAACTTTTGTCGTTTGACCAAGAAAATACAACTAGAACCTTATAGTACCTTTTATCAATGTATTTACCACGTAGTTTAATACACTTTTCCAATCGCTCGAACCAGTTATTAAAACATTTATTCCACTCCAAAGTAGGGGTGTTAAAAAGGGCTGTTTAGAAAGTGTCGACTCCTTCTTCACCGGACTGGAATCTTTAACCACGACGATTTTTCTTAATTTTAGGAAATTTAAAGAAATCTTTAGGGCATAGGTTAGGACTATATGGAGGATATTCAAGAATTTCTACGTTTTCTTGTTTCAAATACTCAATCGTTTCACCAGCGCTGTGTGAGCTTGCATTGTCATGGTGTAGGATTATGCGTCGCTTTGGCTTAAATTTCCGAAGTTCGGCGATGACTTGTGGTAAACAAATTGTAGTATACCACTTTGTATTGACTGCTTTACGATCTTCAAGCACAATCCGGCAAAGCCGGTTTTTGCAATGAACGTGGCCATCATTTTCTTTGCAGTGCTTCGAAGCGAACAATTTTAGTCGGCTTGTGCTCGTCTTGGAAGATCAAGATTGTAAATTGTTGTTTAGAATCGGGATTGTAGGCATAGATCCAAGATTTGTCATCACTGGAGATGTTGTAGACGTAATTTGAGTCTCCTTGATTGAACCTTTGAAGAGTTTTTTTACAATAGCTGACGCGGGTCGCCTTATGATCGTCGGAAAGCAAATGCGGGATCCAACGGCTAATTAGCTTTCTTACACCAAGCGCTCCAAGCAAGATCTTCTAAATGGTTGTCCATGAGGTGCCTAATAACGCCTCTATCTCTCGATATATCACATGACCATCTTCCAGAAATAGTTTTCTCACAGAAACGACGTTATCTTCAGTGTATGCGGATTTTTGACATCCTTCACGAGAATTGTCACTAAAGCTGATATGTCCACGCTGGAACTCTAAATACCAGCGTTAGACAATTCTCTGACAATGGGGCTTCATCATGGAACACACATAAAGAAGATAGCTCTTCGAAAAACTGAAGCTGTGTTACACCTCTTCGAAAGTTGTAGAAAATTATTGCACAGATATTTTCCTTAGTAAGATTCATTTTCATACGTGTCCTGACAGATTCAAAACGACTCTGTGACTAAATAATAGCATTAATCCTCATACTTTCAAGAGTCTGACTTAAAAAACTTGAATATTGAACAGTTCCAAATTCAAAATTGACGGTAAATATGTAAACGACAGAACTTAAAAAGCATGCTGGACATCAAACCTCCTCCTAACGATGTACGAGTGCGATACAACTTAAGCAATAAGATTGATAACAACACGAGACACATCAAATATTTTTTCGGTTACATTTAATATTTTTATATTTTTATTTTTTGTACGTGGTAGATCCAAGCTGCAGCTATATTATAACTGTAGTACGAATGGGTCGGCTCAACCGGGGCAGGACCACGCCCTCACATAATACCAGCGTAAAATAGCAGCGTAATGCTGCTGTATTTCGTATGGTGAATATAGAGCGGAGACCCTTTTTACTGGAATCGAGGCATTCCATCTTAGTCTTCAGGAATGACAACGCATTTGCATTTTGATTCTAAATTGAGAATAAATGTGAATGTCTATGGGCCACAGCATCCACTTTATACCATCAGGTGGATTGTGTGTTCGTTTGTCACGAAATGCTATAAAAAATATTAACAAATATTTTTGGGGATTTCGCTCATACCATCGGTTGTGATTAAGGAAAGTACGAATATGTTGATCAAGATTTTAAATAGTGCATGGTAAAGGTGTAATAAAGGTTTTTGTTTCAGTTGGTGAAAACATCATACAGTGCTCTTACAATGTTGCTCCGATTCCACAACGAGTGAAGGCACTTGCTTTTTTTTTTTGCATACTTACCATATATAATAAATACTTACTGTAAAAGTACACGGCATTTTAATGTACCATGTAGATGTATTGCAATGCGAAGCATTATTAGTACGTTTATTATAACTGTTTCGTTATTTTCTATGAGATATTTTACAGTTTTATGGCTCGTTTGTACTTGTAAGTTTGTATTTTAGATCCAATTTCTAATAGTGTTATGTAGGTAATTGTTAATCAAATTACACTAGGCAGATTTTTGACCGGATTGAAGCTTAAACCATTTAATGCCCGCCAAAGGTCTGATAAAACACCATTTATTTATTATACAAGTAAATATTTCAGATCAGATCAGATCATAACCATTGAGTTAGGGAGTAACGAATAAAAATGTTCTGCAATTATTATTATTAGCGACAGTAGCCTAATGGCAGGGCGCGGACCGCGAACTCAAAAAAGTCATGGGTTCGTATCCGCCATTTGACTACTGGCGTGAACCACTCGTAACACAAGCAATTTGAGCTTACCGCCAGTGGTTAATATTAATATTAGTAATGTTTATAGCATTGTTAATATTCTTTAAAAAAAAAAAGAAAAAAATATGATGAAGGTCGGCGGTGGGATATAGATGGTATTGGTAGCGGAAGAAGGATGTCCCACCAACTAATACGAAAACCTTCATATAAACTCATAGGTCCAACATGATTTTTGGCTGGGCATGAGGCGCTGGCTTTGTTGTGAACAGCTAGCACCATAAAAAATATACTGCTAATTTATATAAATTAGCAATATATTACGACGAACAAGCACGTAATAACTATGAAAATGAAATAATTTCAGTGTTACCAAAACGTTATTGTAGCACATAACTCACATTAATAAAATAATACGTCACGTTTTGTTTTTAATTGTTTTATATCCATTTACTGGTGTGCTGGCGGCCAAAGAAAACCCATAATAAATCTTTTATGTCGAAGAAGTTGTAACAGTTACTTAAGGCATACGTTAGAAAATACTTAGTGGTTACCCAAAGATATAAATATATACTTCTTAAAAAACCGTAACAGCCCAAGCGCGACCTATAGAACTCCGTACAATGAGAGAGGTCCTTAGCTGTGATCTATTTGTTTTTCTTTTTTCTTTTTTTCAACAGCCCGTTTCGACAAATGCTCCAGTGGCATTGAATCGTACGTTCAATCTCTTTCATGCTGATGACCTCAGTGTCATCGAGGTCCGTGTCTGGCGTTCCAGTCACGGCGTCACCCCCGGATCCTTCACTAAGGTCATGACACGCATACATTTCTCTATAAAATTAATCGCTGCATGACATCCGATTTTTCTGAGAGGACGTCATTGGTTCTCGAAAGCACTTTGTTCATTCTTAAGGCTGTCGCACCACTCCGGGACCTTCCAACCTCTTTCCAGAAGAGTTTGGAGTTTTCCTTAAAGTTGTGCGACAATCTTTCATCCGCTTCTATTCTACACCTTTCACGTACTTCCTCAATCAGTGTTTTAGCGTGAACTTTCTGCAGCTTATATCTTTCTTTCATCTTCTCTCTCATATGCTTATCGTTACTAGAGGCCAAGTAGTCTAACCATGCTTTTTTCTTCTTTTTTACAGCTTCTCTCACTTCATCATTCCACCATGCATCTCTTCTTTTACTACTACCTCTTTTTGTCGTTCCACATACTTCTTCCGCTGCATTTACCATTCCATCCCTAAGGTTCTGCCAGTAACCCTTCAGTCTCCATAAAATTGTCATGCAGTCGCATGCGACCGCACCCACCCACAGCACTTAAAATCCCTTAAGGTGAATCCATGACCAAAATGTTGCCAAAGTGCGTTTTTCAGGCTCTATTATCTCATTAGTTATGAAAAATAAACTACATCTAAAAGTACATTATTAATGTTCGATATCTTATCATCGCATTCCACGTTCTAATTTATTTTTATGTGCTATAAATACATTTAAAATCAACTTTTAAAAATGACTAAAATTCTTGATTACATGCATCTGTTGCTAAACGCAACGCTCTAATCATTTGAGGATAACACTAATGGATAGATAATTAAAAAATCTATATTCTCCACGTTTTATTTAAATTTTTAAGTTCGTTTTTTCTCTTTTAATTGAAATAATTCCGAAAATTGTGTGACTTCTATGATAAAGGGGCGTGTGCAGAGTGCGGGCGGTATTACGCTGTATGCGTTCGTAGGAGGTGGCCGCGTTGCTGGTCGCCGCGTCCGTATTTCGCCGCAAACATAATATTATTTGAGTACCTACCAACCGATGCGCTTACGTCACGGTATATTGTAACTCGGCCGTATCTTAGAAATAAGTGCGGTACGTAAACATGCGATAGAGTTGCCTGCCTCCAGCATTTTTACATTTGCCCATTGATTTATGTGTTTTATAACTCAATGCATTTTCCTACTTTGTGTTTCCATTTAGTTTTATAATTGTACTTAAATATACTTTTTTTATATAAACAAATATATAATAGGTACTTTGTGAATTGAATAGGAAGTGTTCAATAAAAATGGGTGTCGCTTTATGATTGGTAGATTTAATTAAAAAACCATGTTTATGTTTGAATAACAAATCGGTCTTATAAATTTGCGGCCGTAAAATATTTGCGCCTCGGCTGAGACGTACGAAATGCTTTATATTTAAAATTTTAAATATAAAAAATGCGCATTATAATATAAAGCTTAATTAAAAATTCTTTTGGGAAACATGGACAAGTTGGAGTAAAGGAATATCTTTTACTTGGTTATAGATACCTGCAGCTACTTTACAATTTATATGTTTGGTTTTAAATGAAGTTTGGATTTATTATTTTTTTTATTTCTATTCTATTTTCTGAAAGTGTCCTAGGAAAGGAATTATCAACCGCGCTGCCCTACTGCGTGTTGGCGAACTTTGCATATCTTCGAAATATTTTTTTTCTTTTTTCTCATACATGCAGGTTTCCTCACAATGTTTTCCTTCACCACTGAGCACGTGGTAAATCAACACTTAAAATTGCAATTATAATATTATTGGTGCCGGCGGGGATCGAACCCGGTTTGCTCGCACACTGTGAAAATTTTAGCAAGCGCTACCACGGCTCCTCTCCTCTCGAGCTAGAGACTTTATTTTATTTATCGTCAGGCCTGTTGGTCTAGTGGTTAGTGACCCTGACTGCTATGCTGCAGGTCGTGGGTTCGATTCCCACCCAGGACAAATGTTTGTGTGATGAGCACGACCATTTGTTCTGTGTCTGGGTGTAATTTATCTATAATATTTATGTATTTAGAAGTATATAAGTATGTTTATCAGTTGTCTAGTACCCATAACACAAGCTCTGCTTAGCTTGGGACTGGATGGCGTTGTGTGATAGTCGTGGAATATTATTATTATTATATTATTATTGTTGGGGTATCTGTATAGTTTTCTCATCTGGTTGGTTTTTATAAATATAAATTAAATTGAAAAGATAAATATACATAAATATCAATAAAATAAAATAAATGCAAAAAATATACAAATAAATAAAGATCTAACCATATTGAATAAAAAATAGTCTCCTATCTTTCTCTCTATGTTTTGATCTCCTAAAACCAGTTTGAGTTGGTAAAATCAAGGCAAACTTAGGGTAGGGTTGTCAATTATTATTTTGATAATAAAAACCAGTGAAATTACGCGGTTTTATATGCGCAAGCGTGAACGTAGTTAGAACATAATATAACCTTTATGTTTTACATAAATATTCTAAAAACTTATTATTTTAATATTTTACTAAGTACCTATAAAATTAACAAGTTTATTGCATTTTTATTTGAGTAATTTTTTATGCAATTTCTTTATCTACGTCTATTTTTAGGAACCTTTATTAAGTCTGAATCATACGTAACACTATATTACTGATTTACTTACTTATACGTAGTTTTCTTTTTTTGCAGTTACAAATATCTTGTGAGGTTGAAAAAAGCAGTAATGAAAAATAATAAGAATAATAATAATTGACGTCAGCCACTTCTTTTCATAAAAATTTCAGATCATGGTCCATTAGGTTGCAGCTTCACCGAACCACAACTTATAATAATAATAATAACAGTAATAATATAATATTATTTTGTATTTATTTTATTTTATTGATATTTATGTATATTTATCTTCTCATTTTAATTTATATTTTATATATTTAAATATTTAATAATATATAAATAACCGAATCAGATGAGAAAATTATACGGCTCCAACGATTTTAGCGACGAACGCTTGGATTTATTTTTAGAAAATGTCTTTTGTCCATGTTTTCAGGCAATAAAAAAACTGCTACAATATAAGAATGTCGGTCGGGCGTGATATCGGAGTTCCGTGGTTCGCGTCTTGGCTTTGGTCCCGCTTTTTTTTCCTTATTTTTTCGAGTTGCCTTCTTTTGTGAGAAAATCTATTATTTAAAACCCTTTTTTTTAGTAATTTTTAAAAATACGAAAATTTTAATTTTAAAAATTTAAAAAAAAAACTAGTTACTAATGCTATATTTATTATTTTAATAATTACCTACCCAGTAGTAAATATTAAAATAATAAATGTAGCATTATAAACAGTAAATCTCCCTCAAACTCAATTTACTAATATTGTTCCTAAATAAGGAATAGCAGATAAAAGATTAGTAGGTAATAACTATTGCTCCTCAAAATTATATTTGATCTTAAAGTAAAACATATCCTAAAATTCAGTAGCTAAATAAAATAATAATACCTACTATTCAAGTATATTTTCAATATGTAAGTAAATGAAAATAACAAAAATGAAGCACCATTAGCATGTAAAGTTCGAATCCATAATTAATATTTCGACAAATATTATAATTTACACTATAAAAAGCTAATTCAATATTAGCAGTATAGTATATAGTTAAAAATAATCAAAATAGTCATTTTTATTAATTAGATAATATATTAGAATACATAATTCTAATATAATGCAACTAATATACCGAATAAAGAAAATTAAAATACATTTATCATTGTACGCCGTGTCTATTTCCATAGAATAGTTCATTGACATTGAAAAAATGATACTACGTTCGTAGCAGTAGGTGGCGTCTTTTGGCGATTTCTTACGCGATATATTGTAGCGAGCGTCGACAGACCAAACGCTCAAGGTCGTCCGCTGGAGGTATCGCCTTAAAACTTATATTTAGAGACTACTTTTCTATGAAGAAGTTTGGCATTATAAAAATCTATACATAATTCTCTATCCTGTGGTCTAAACAAAAGTCAGGTTTTACTTCATTACAAAAAGATTTTATTGTATTTTGATAACAAAAAAATATATACCAAGCGATGGCAATGTACACCAACCTTCCTGTCTTGTTTTCGGGTGAAGCCGATTTAATGATTTTGAATATACAATACAGGTATTCAGGTATTTGTGTTATCGATGTTTTTCAATTTTGGATTAGCGATATGAATACGTGTATTATAGTATTAATAACATTAACGTCAATATCTTACCTCCTATTATCTATAATTCAACAACGCAACATTACGGACGCGCTTTGAGGTGGTGGCGGATCTTATTCTGTGGTTTTCATAAGAAGTCGATTAGGCCTACACATCGATACACATTAAAGTAGCATTTCACGGAGTTAGTTGCCTTAAATTAATTCTAATTCCTGACGTTTTAAGTGCTGCAAATCACTCATTGTCACGGAGGGGGGGGGGGCTGAGGTGCTTGACTTTACTATACAAGAAAGGATAATAAGGGAGCACACACTCCACCTAATGGTAAGTGGATTCTGTGGCCCTGTGACTCATAGGTATCTACCTCACCTCTGAGTACTAATACGGATGCGTTTTTACCAGGAACTTTCAGTTATTATCTATACATTTTGGTTATGCAGACGGACACAGAGTGTTTCTCTCCACATTAGTACTTATATTCCGTTCATGTATCTGATCAACTAAGATCTCTATCAGAGCTAGGAGTTCAAAGACTCATTTAGATGTCATTTCATGACGTCCGATTGACGGCGGTATAATTATTGTTCCGTGTGGTTACAAAAGAAAATACCACTCGATTTCTTTCCATGGGTGGTGTAATAAGAGGCGACTATGGCAAATGCGTGAAAAATTTGCCAATGAAAGATATCGGTGGCGCTTTTGGTATCCAGATTTATATTTGTTAAACTTGGGCCGTTACGACTTTTAAGAAAATTGTCCCTATGTGTTTGGGTAGCCACTAAAATGTTTCTAACTTATGCCTTAAGGGGAAATATAATGTCAAATGGCTTAGCAAGATCCTTCGTTATGCCGAAAATATTGCAGCATTAATTTTGAAATTAATATATGGTAAAGTTGAGGATTAATGTTAAGGATTATGTTAGACGAAAACACGATTTCGTAAAATTTTCTCGATAGAAAAAAAATCCAAAGTTACCTCCAAAATAAACAATAAACCGCTGTTATTCATAAAATACTTTAAATAAGATCATGAAACTTTGCATACTAACTGGACTAACTGTAAAGCAGTGGTTATGTTATTTACTTTTTTTTAAATACCATTATTTTCACTGTAAAAAGAAATTACCTAAACTATCGGCGCGTAAGCTTGATTCCTGTCGCCCCGTTAGTATCGCTCCGGCTTTTGAAGAGAGAAGTTGTGTCGCTTACGATCAGAATACACATTACGCAACAGGACGACGTAAAATTAAAATGGGAAATAACCGTGATAAAATAAGAAGTGACTGGGTTGGCGTTAAGAAGCAGGCATAAATATGATAAACCTAATGAAATAAGTATCTAACGACCTATCTACTTACAGTATTAGTGATTACAAACATGTCGGTACATAGCACACGACGCGCGGGGGAAGTGGGGGCGAAATTAGAATTTGAGCTGACTACTCTATCCTCTTAAGTAATTGTTACAACTTCTCCAACAGAAAGGAGAATGATGGGTTTTCTTTGGCCGCCAGCACACGAGTAATTAGATGTAAAACAATCGAAAAGAAAACGTAAAATATTATTTTATTTATGTGAATTGTTACAAATACGTTTTTGGTAACCCTAACATTATTTTATTTAGTATTGTAGTTATTACGTGCTTAACTAAGGGCCATTCGCTTTAATTGGGTATCGGACCCGATAAAAAAGAGGATGCTATATTAACAGTATATTTTGTTTGGAGCTGCACAACTTTCTTCTTAGTTAAGCCAGTGCCTCATGCCCGGTTAAAAATCGTGTTGGACCCGTGAAAGTTTTCCTACTTGTTGATGGAATATTTTTCTCCATTACTAATACCATCCATATGCCACCGTGGACCCTCGTCATAATTGCAGAACATTTTTATTTGTTACTCCCTAAGCCAGTGATTAGGATCTGAAATATTTCCTTGTAGAACAACTAAAATAGTATTTCATCAGGCTCTTGAGTATAAAATGGTTTAAGATTCTATGCGGTCGTAAGTCTGTCTAGTGTGATTAAAGTAATAACTAGCTACCTAATCTGATTAGAAAATTTGATTTAAATTAGAATGTATACAAATTAATACGAATGAGCCATAAAACTGTAAAATATCTCATAGAAAATAAAAAACAGACCACAATAACGTCCAAATATTTTCACAATGCATGACATTACAATTACATTGTATATTAAAAAGTCGTGTAGTTTTACAGAAAACAAGATACACTAAGGAAATGCATTCACTCGTTGTGGAATCGAAGCAACATTGTAAGAGCACTGTATGATGTTTTCACCAACTGAACCAAAACCCTTTATTAAACTTTGACCTTATTTTTAGAACGTTTACCTGAAATAGCAGGTTCAGAGTTGATTCTAATCTTTTTAAATATTTGCTTCACTGGTAGATGGATGTATTCCAGAGGGAAATATTTTCTTGTCTGTATTATCTTATCAGTGTGTATGGAGTTATAGGTATCATGTATATATTTCTGTGGAAAAGCCACCCTACAGCAACCTACAAAAAACCTAATAGAATACCAACATAACATAGATGTATAATTTAGGTGTGTTGCATAGGACCATATGGTAAGTGTTGTATAGTCCCGGAGACCCTATTTCCTGGTAACTAGGCATTCCATCTTACTCGGGTATAATGCTGGGGTGATGTGGTTCATCAAATGTCGAAAGAATGTCGATCAGCCACAGCATCAGCATATAACAGATGGACTATGTGCTCGTTTGTCACTATAGTCAACCAAATCTAAGAAATTCATTTTGACAGCTGTCAGACTTATTGTACCAAGCATGCTAACCAAAAATGGGAACGTACGTATCGATATTGATTATTTAGAGTTGGTAATCATTTCCAGTTTGGTTTGAATAATACCAAAATAAATTAAAAACGGATAATTTAAAACACAATATTTATCATTTCCTTCGTTGTTACTGTTTATTTCTAGAGGCACAGTTATAAAAATTTAAGATTGAAACTAGATCAAAAATATATTTATTCAATCACCTTCAGTAAAACTAGTTGAGCTGTCGTTATTTAAATTAATTATTATTTAATTTTCAAAATTAATGTCTCTTTCAATGTCATCCATAGCATTTTTTTTTGTTTTCTCTACCACTTTTTCCCAATGATCCTATGTGACGTGGGCACATGCTTTGAAGAATGTAGAAGAAACAGTCCAAGAAGTTAAAGCCGAGTCTCAAAATAAGAAGACAAACACAAAATCACAAAATTCAATAAACTCCCGAAATGGAGGAATATTGAAATTACGTAGTGGTTTTTTCAGCGCGGGATTATATGAGTTTTATACCTACAAAAAATTACGTTGACAAAGTAAAAAAATAAACTTGTTTATTCATGACTCATGTAATTTAAGGAATTTTAAAAATTAAAATGAAATAAAATAAATATGTAATATATTACAAAATTAATGATTCGGTTATTTGAATATTTTTGCTGATTATTTAAATGTTTTTGCCGATTATTCGCATAACAATAAATTTTAATCGTCCAAACATTACGGTAATGTTCATATCATTGAAACGACGTCAGGTAAAAAAGTTAATATAGGTTATTTTTTATATTTTGCTTTGTTTGAAGGATTTAAATTTAAATAAGTGATAAAAAAAAACTATACAAGTTGTAATGAAATATAGATAACTTCATAATTCTTCCGATTTACCTAAAAGGATATTTTAAATCGTCTGAGTACGCTTGTAGAAAGTTATTGCTGAATGATTAAAATGAAACGTCAAAAGGTATTTCTTAGATTTAGTTGACTATAATTTACTATAAAAAATATTATAAATTACGTGCAAAATATTTTATAATACGATTGCGCCTGTATCGTCAAACGCCACATAAGACCACTCGGGCCTAGTGATAAGATGGATGCTTGTAAACAGTGTTTTAGGTTTTGCAAATTTAACTTTCTTGGTTTTTACGTCCCTGAGTTTAAAGTTTTTTAAACTACAAATTTAAACAAACACTATTTAAAATCTTGATAAACATGCGTGCCCTAATGACAACCGCTGGTATAGGCAAAAATACCCGACAAACATTTGTTGAACACAAAAAATTGTTTGATTTTAAGGTCATGTGGTGCTTAGGGTTGCCAACTTTTTTTGACAAAAAAAACGTATAAAGTGGTGAGATAGGAAAAAAATAAAGTATTAGGAAGAAAAAAGAAGTATTTTTCAAATTTTATGTTTTTATTGCTTTAAACACGTATTTTTGTGTGCTTTTAGCACATGCTAGCAATTTTTTGTTGTCTTTAAATGTTACAAAGCTTGTTTGACAATCAACGTTTAAATTTAAATAAATAATTTTTTTTAGTTATTTTAGCTTTTTTAGGGACTCCTAACTCACTGGTGTGTCGCTATCAGAATTACTCGTCATTTTCAGCATTAATATTTACTTTAAAATGCATTCTTCACTTATAAACAAAACTAACGGACCAGTTTTGTACAATTTCGTCGATAGTGAGAGACATCTGTGACAAACGTCACAACTGACATATGACATCTAATAGGCCTTTCCGATTCACGCCAACAGCGCTGTCAGCGCCAATAATCAGTTCCAAATCAACCGTAAGCGCGCTGATGACAACGCTAACGCTGCCCATGGTCGCGAGCGTAATCACTGTTGGCGCTGTTGGCGTGAATCGGAAAGATAGGTAACATTTCGTTTAGCAATTATAAATCGTTAAGTACCCATAATGAGTATGTTTTACGCATCACAGTAAAGGTTGAAAAAAAATTTTTGCATACTTTTTTTGTATGTAAAGGTATAAAGTATAATTACCAAAAATAAAGTAGGATACGGTATTATAAAGTATGGTTGGCAAGCCTAGTGGTGCTATCAATCTAATTCGCTAAGCGTTATGGTGGGTGGCTTGTGGATAGAGCGTGCACAAGCGATATTGTTATCATCCTTCTACGCAGTTCAATTATTTTCAAATTTCATTCAAAATTATTGTTTTGATTGTAATTAGTTACACATATAGATAACCTTATAAGATGCCTTTAAGAAAAAATAACAAGCAAAAACTATGAAGCGATAATTTAACATGATTACTTTGTGACTTCTAATTTCAAACATCTTCTAGAGTATAGTGATAACAAAACCTATACAATATATTTCATGTTACAACATAATAACTAACTCAATTATTATTATAGAAGAATGTGCGACAAACGAGCACACAGTTCACCTGATGTTAAGTGAATATTATGGCACATAGGCGTAAATTTGAGAATTAAGTGAATGAAAGAGAACTAAAATGCGCATGCGTTGTCGCTTTTGATTTCTACTATGGAATACTTCGTTTCATTAAAAATGAGTCAGTTCTCTACATACAATATTCGAAATACAACACCATTATTCTGCTTTTTCACATTGGTATTCTGTACCGAAGTGGTCCTTCCCCGTTTGAGTACGCTAAACGTGGCTCTTCCATGTAATAGAACCTTTGATTGTATACCTTATATAATCAAAGAATAGAACTATTATTTCTTCACAAACCACGGACAAAACAAGTATTAGATATACTTACATATAAGTGTAACAAACTAATATTTGCAGTTTCCAACCTCGAGCAAAAAGTATAGTTATAGTATAGTTACATCCTATATACGTCCCACTACTGGACTTAGGCCTCCTTTCATTTCTAAGACGGTTTTCTCGAGTCAAAGCAAGAAACAAATATTTGAATAAGTTACCTATTTTTACATTTCGAAGGTCTAAAAAAATCTTTTTTTTTCACTCATTTCTTGCTTGGTGCTCAAAATTTGGTAACTGTACTGGTGCATACATTGCGGTGCGCGAAGCATGCTGTCCCGGGTGACAGCAGTCTCATAGTGAAGTGAATCGGACACTTGTTGTGGTGCAAAGAATGTTTTGCGCATAACTCTTCTTCCTGGCTTCCTTTTATTTGAAATAGACACCACAGTACAAATTCATTCAGATATCTAGACTGATATACCAAGTGCACGCTCAAACTTATTTTACACTAGCGATCGGCTCTAGCTTTGCATGGATAGGATCTATTAATGTGGATTATTATGTCATTTAGATTTAATATAATCGACCGTTTTAGAATAGCAACGTTTACTATAATTTTTTTATTGTTGTTCAATTTAATTTTCCTTTTTTTTGACAAGTAGTTGAGTTACATGAAATTTCACCAATGAACCGCCATTTAATTTATGATTAAATTATATAAATAATAATCAATAAAAATGGATTAATATAAATATAAAAATAGGGAAATGGTGAATAATCTCAAAATAATCAAATGTAAAAGATATCAAAAAAGCAATACGTTGATCTGGAAGGGGACGAAGTATCTTAATTTTTTTAGTTTATTCCTGAATTGTATATCTTAGATTCAGAAGAGTTGGATTGAGGTAACTACGTTACATAAATAAAAACGGCAAACGTACATTGGCGTAGTTATCTAACGAGAGGTCATACATTTCCCCAGCTGTCAACACAAGCGGTTTATTAGCGCGCGTAAGGACCGGAAATCTTTGCAAAGCCGCGTTCCCGTCTCGAACAGTGTACTACAAAATCAATGCCCTGACTTTGGAATTAAATTAAATTTATTTGTCTTACGGGGCGACCTCCAAATTTCGGTCACGGCGGCCAGACTCAACTGAAATAAGCCATCTGCGCCGAACAGAAATATAAAGTTCGAGTGCATGAACAAACACAGGTGCATTCTTTATTCTCTCATTCTCGTAGCCTGATAGGACAGAAATCCGACTCCACCGGACCAGATACAAAAGCTTAAAAATAATAAATAGGTCCGGGAAAAGTTTCTTCGTATTTTGTTGGTACGAAATTGAAGAAAAATCTCTTTAGTTATACTGTTTGTATCTGGCTGGTTTTAAGAAAAAATATGAACATTCTTTATTCTCTCATTCTCGTAGCCTGATAGGACAGAAATCCGACTCCACCGGACCAGATACAAAAGTTTAAAAAATGGCTATTCGTGTCTTTATATTAATCAATGGTTCCTAAGATCAATAAAAGGCAGTTATTTCGATAATACAAATAAATAATAAAAAATATTTATGTTAGTATGCACTCAAGCTTAAGTTCAAGAGATTTTAAAATAATATACAGGGTTATTTTGCAATAACCGGCCAAATTTGCAGAGAAGGTTTAGTATTAGTAATATAGGCAAATGGTGAAGAAAAATTAATTTCATTCAAACATTCTGTCCATTTCGTCTTTTAAATTCAAAATTCATGGTAATGCATTATTTTAACTGATTTTACTGTGCAAGCACACATACATAATAGCCGATCGGTAAGCAAAAACTTTTTTGCTTCTAAATCACATTCAATTTGGGATAACGTCAAATAAAAGTAGAATCCTTAATTATTCGTATTTTCAAAAACTGCAATAACTGTATATCATATATATTTGAATTTAAGTTTAAAATTTGGCTACTCTTTGAAACATAACCCTGTATACATATTGTTATTTCGATTTAAGTTCTTTACTGTTCACTAAATTATAATAAGCCGCCCGTCGACTAGCACACAAACAGCACCCAAGCCATGGCATGGTCACAAAAATACACATTCGCCCATCTTAATCCACCCAAATCCTTCGTACTCATAGTGAATGACTAGTTGTTTAATAAGGTAAATTTTAGATTTAAATGTATTATGACTAACTATCACAGAGAACGGCTTAGATACACTGTCAAGAACACTTCTTAACAGTGAACCTAAGCCTTCCTCTGATCTATTACAATTCAAATCACTGCAATACTGTGCAGTTGCAATCATCATTAGTCAGATAAAATATACCTATCAAATAAAATATAACCTGATTGAATATAAAAGTGAAACAATTGAAATATTTTATTAATAAACTGTTATTTATAATTTGTTTATGTAGTACTTCATCGTATAAATAGCTTTTTAATACAGTTGCTCAAAAAGTGGCGTATTGCAGGATGTAGGCTATTACGTACTCGATCTTTTTCTTTACCTTTTTCGAAGTCCTGCGTTCTCTTTCCCAACTGTGAAAATAATGTCTATTAAAAAGAAAAACCAACCACGAAGTTTTTACTAAAAAAAAATCATAGAAGGTTTTATGATTCATGCAAATATGTCTAAAAAGAAGCTATTAATTCGTTTCAATATCAGATTTAATGATTTCATTCAATGAGTTAGGTCAGGTTTCATTTTATTTCATCTCATTAAATTTCATTTTCATTTCATATCAATAAAATAATTCTACTGAAGAATTGGCTGTATGGGCATAGTTCCCTTTGCCTACCCAGAATGGGTGAAGAAAACAGAAAAATATGTCTGCTTATATCATAGATAAATAAATATGTAGCAAGCTAGCTTATATTCTTTTACGGTTGGCACCATTTTACATTTTCCAAAAATGTTCTTTGCGAGTTTAGTTCTTTGTTGCACAAAAAGAGTAATTTCGACGATATTTTATTTGAATTAACACCACCGGAAATCAGTATAATTGCACAAAATGCTTCGGAGAACATTTTACCGGAAAAGTCAAAAAGTCGCTTCATATCTACATATGACGAATTTATAGCTTCGAGAGAAGAGAAAAAAGCAAATACTTTTTAAGAAAATGTTAGTTGGCATACTTCTCCGAACTCTCAGCAAAATTAAAACCTTCTACGTTATGGTCGAGGTTTTCGATGATAAAAAGTATGCTGAAAATAAGGAACATCGTGGATATAAATGAATACCCAAAACTAAACGCTTTCTTAAAACGACAATCAGACGGTTTTGCAACTAAAAAGTCGAAAATATTAACATCGAATGAACTGGAAAGTTTTTTGAACGAAACTCCCGATGATCGTCATTTAGCCACAAATGTAATTTATTAATAAATACTTATATTTTATTATTTACTATTCAGTTTACGAAATCGCAAAATACAGTCAATATATTATTTAAAAAAATATTAATCAAGTCCCTTTTTGTAGGTTGCGCTGATTTTTGGCGTTGTTGGAGCTTGCCGCAGAGAGGAGTTAACCAATATTATTTTAAAAGATATTGAAGCCCATGGAAAAATGTTACTGATCAAGATTCCGAATACAAAAAATAAGATACCGAGAAGCTTTGTTGTTGGAGGAGATTTTCTTAGAATAGTGCAAAAATATATGAATCAGCAGTCCCAAAAAGCACAAACCGACCGTTTTTTCCAACATTATCAAAAAGGGAAGTGTACAGCTCAAGCAATCGGGATAAACAAATTTGGTAATATGCCAAAAGAAATAGCTATATTTCTTGGTCTACCGGATGCTGAGTATTGTACTGGGCACAGTTTCAGGAGGACCTCTTCTATAATGTTGGCAGATTCAGGAGCCAATTTGACGTCCTTAAAGCGACTAGGAGGTTGGAAGTCAGACAAAGTTGCAGAAGGCTATATTGTTGATTCATTAAACAAAAAACTAGAAACTGGGAAAAAATCATACAATCCATTAGTTTAAAGTCCAGTCCGTCTCCTTCACATGACAATACTGAAGAGAACGTTCGTCCATCTTTGATAATGATAATTCATTATATCCAATTCCATCAATTAGCAAACGCCATTGTATAACACCTTTGACAAATATACATGAACAATCATACGAAATTAATAATAGTTTGTCTCAAACAGTAAATATGCAACATAAATCTTCTCCAGTTAGTATAAAAAACTATATCAATTTCAATGTATATGTGAATTATAACTTTTATATGAAATAAATGATTAGTTAATTGAGTTTATTGTGTTTTATTATTTTATTAAATTGCTTCATTTTTTCGCAACTGTATTAAAAATAGTTGTTCAGTACACGTGCGGAACCGTCATTGCAACTTGTTCCGACTGTCAATCCTCACCTTCGGCTGCGCCTCGGCTCGGGTAGACATTTGTGAGAATTCTTTGCAATGACAGGCTTTCCGCACTCGTAATGAAATATACTATTCTCTTAAAAGATTAGTCCTGAATCGCTAAACTAACCTTGAAGAAATTGTGCTCAATATAGTGTACGATAAGAAAATAAGATAAAGTCGAATTGTTAAGGTTATCTTTTTTGTAGTGAATTATATAGAACATTATGTTATTAGACTTTTTCCACTGTTATTACTAACCTGTATAGTAATTTCTTCACGCCAGCATATAAAGTATAAACTTGTGATATCCGAGAAAGAGAAAACTCATCAGACATTAAGTGCTATTTACAGAAATGGACTGCAAATAAAAAAATACATAAAAAAAATAAAACATCTATTTAATTTACCATAAACCTTAATTGGTTTTTCGGTTCAAATTGAAAAAATAAAATAAAAAATAAAAATAAAAACGTCCATTATCATTTACAATTTATTAACTTTGATTGGTTTTTTGGATATTGTCCTTATTTTCTATATTGGCCATAAAGTCTTGTTTGTATTCAATAGTCTAAATATTATTAATACCATAAGACATATCTATATCCAGTAGACTACAGATGATAATAATAAATAAATATCTTGCAACATTGTTAAATAAATCATCATACATTCGAAACCTCTAAATCAACCCTTATATAATTATCTTATATATTTAATTGACAACGACCTTTCAGTTTGTCTCCCTTCTTCTGGTTTTTATTTATTGACCTTGACATAGGATTATTCTATAGAAGAGAGCATGTGCCTCAATCGCCACACATGTTTGTTTGATTGGTTATAGCATAACGATTGCCTGGATATTTAAGTCTAGTATATATATCACATGATTATAACGCAATGTATTAGACATCGTAAGATCTTACCGGCATTTCGCATAGTTCCAGTTTAGAATTCCAGTGTTAATGTTTTTAGATAATAATCTTATAAATATTTTTATATAAGTACACAATATAACTAGAAAAAATTTATTTATTAAAGCTTACCATGACAATTTGATAACCGATTGAGTATATTAGTATAGTACTTCCACACAAGTGTCCTACCATCGGCCCACTTAAGATCTTACGTAATACCAGCGTTTTAGTTAAAGAAAAAATACCAGTGTTGTCGCCATTTCATATATTATTACTCACCATAATTTTAAATTATCACTATGAATTAAATTGTAAATACAACAGAATTGCAGTTATCGTTTAGCACAAACACAGTGAAACTTAATATTATGTGAAATGGTGCTGCCATTTTGATATACTCGACATAAGTATTTATACTATGAGAAATACATTCCAAATCTGAATTTAGTAAAAGAAAAGAACGAGAACTTATAAAAATATAACACAATATTTTATGGCCAGACTAATACTATAATCATACAACCTACGTATAATAATAGTAATAGATATGCGATACTAAGGAAAGTTAAAGTTTTTATTATTTTTGAAGAACTTCATCGTCATCACATCACGTTTGTATCAAGTTGTATGTGTCTGAACCAATTTTTGAAACAACTTCCAGTTGTAAACCTGCTTGTACGCCGCTAACGCATTTACGTTTTATGTTTTAAATTGTAACATTCGTACCTATTTATACTTGAAATACACAAAAAAAATATCGCAAAACTTTCTGCGTGTATTACGAAAAGTTTAAAATATAATAAATCGGTCAGGGAAATGTTTCTTCGTATTTTGTTGATACGAATTTAAAGAAAAATCTATTTTGTTGTACTGTTTGTATCTGGTTGGTTTTAAGAAAAATATATGAACATTAATAAAAAGAAAAAAAAAAACACTTTCCTGCCATTTTTTAATTGTTTTTCTGTCTGACAAAATGAGTGAATGTAACGAAGAAATTCGATATATTCCATTAAAGTAATGTGTACTTATGTAATAGAACAATTATGTCAAACAAAAAATGTGCGCTACTCTGTGTTCGCGTGGTTGGTTTTTTTATCACAAAATAAACATAGGTAGAATGATTAGTAGGTATTAGTAGATTGTATAGTTAAATAGGTAAATTATATCGAGAACAATATTTAAATTTTGTCATTTATTTTTTATATTATTTTTGCTTATTTAATATAATATTAAATAATATTATACGACAATTAAATTTTAATGATATTTTTATCTCAATATTTTAAAAGGTATCTATGTCAAATATAAAAAAAACATACCAAATGTATGTTTAACAAAACTTATATAACATTTAAATTACAAATATATTTATTTAAATTAGAATAAGACTCGTTCATAAATGCTGAGCACGCGAGAATTAAAAATGGACGAATTTATCCCACTTTGACTTTGATATGGAAACCTAAAAATAAAATAAAAGAATAATGAGCAGATTTAAATTAAAAAATTTTTGCCTAATTACGATAACTTATATGTTTCTACAAAAAAAAGTGTATAATAATATATTCGTCCTATACTTAAGTACCCACAGGAACGTCGCATCTGAACAAATTAATTTCATAATCTATATTCCATAACACGAGATGGCGTCTTAGGAATAATTTGTTTTATTATTTAATATATAATACTTTCTATTTATTAAGTATCTCATTAACCGATGAAAGGTAATTCTTTGGTTTTTACTGACATTTCTTGAATTACTTGTGCAATATCTAAGTACACACGACGACATATTTTTATCAAGAGATTTTTTTTAATCAACACAACACTTGACATCTCTACAAGCGCCTAACGAGTGACCGATTAAAGTGCGGTGTAAGCAGCGCAGTTGAATGGAACAGAGTAGCTGAATGCAGTGCCACCTCTAGTGCGTAGCTTGATGATATATTCTAAAGTTTTATTAGAAAAAAGGGAAAAATGCGACTCAAATTTCAAAAAAAAAATTCAAGTTTATGGACCTAATGCGGTGTCAGTAAGAAGTAACTTAAAGTTGGTTTAAGCGTTTTCAGTCCGGGAATTTTGATATCAAAGATGCAGCTCGCTCTAGTTGTCCTCATACGGATAAAGTCGATGCCTATTTTTGGAAAAGTGGAGAAGGATCGACATTTTAGTAGTTACAATATAGCCACAGAATTGAGGTTTGGCTATAAAACAGTTATAACCCATTTCAAAAAGTCTGCTTTTAAAAAAGCTCGATATGTATATACACACGAACTCACTGAAAGAAACCTAATGAATCGTGTACTTTGAATGATTTTGAATTTGCGATTCTCTATTGAAATGCAATTATGAAACCGACCCATTTTATAAAATATTGACCACTGTTGATGAAAAATATGTCACCTACTATAAGAACGTGGGAAAAAGATCATGGACAAAAGGTAATCAAGCTCCACAGACCGTAGCATAACCCGTCTATGGTGTACAGTGATGTGTGTATGGTGGGATTGGAAGGGAATCGTTTATTACGAACTTTTGCCGTTGGGCAAAACCATCGATATGGATCTCTACTGCCTACAACCAATGAGACTCAAGCAAGAAATTGAGACGGCCGGGCTTGATAAACAGGAAAGGAGCGGTCTTTTATTGCGATAATGCCTGAACACACACTTCTTTGGCCACTCAGCAAAAATTGAAAGAGCTTGGTTAGGAAGTGTAAATGCATCCAACATATAGTCCTGATCTTGCACCCTCAGATTTTCACCTGTTTCGGTCTCTTCAAAATTCTTTGGATAGTGTTAGGTTAACTTGAGTGGGTTGTCAAAACTATTCGTCGCAATGTTTTGATAAAAAATGCCAGCAACGGATTTATGTCACTAACCTACAAGAACCTACAAGATGGCAACAAGTTATTGAACGAAATGGCACATATATAATAAAATATTATTAAACCTTGAAAAAATATGTCTTGAATTATATAAAATACGAAGAATCGCTTCCCCCGATCTTATATCTTAACAGCCAAAGCTTTCAAAATTATCTTCTAGATTTCTTTAATATTTATTTAATTTTCTATCAAATTTGTAAGACAACTAACACTCATCGATATAAATGACAAGATATGGTCGTTCGAACAAAAATTTTTCAGGGTTTAAGCATAGAATAAATCAGCGCCATCTCTTAAATATTCATGAAATACCACGGAACCAATGTTTCTGTTTTTCCTTATAATTTTGGTTTTACCCTCTAACCTGTAGAAATACTCCCCAAATTATCGTAAAAAATCAAAAAAAGTCTTATTTATTGAACCTAATTTTCAATATTTTAAAGAACAAAATCATTGCAAGATTTGTATATCATTTCACGATTAAAAATCTTGAGATATGTGACGAAGAAGACGTTCTCATTTTCTAATTATAACAAGACTTAGTCTCATATCAATAACGAATATGTAACTAAGTAAAATATTGTACTATTGTTCCGATGTACAGCATGAAAAACTTTTTATCTATCTATCTCCATCCATCCCCTTCGATAGATATTTAAAAAAAATACACTGGGTGGGTATAAAAGACAGGGTTACCTGAAGTATGGTTTTACCTCAACTCATCTAAAATCCTGTCACCTTGCAGAAACGCCTAAAGCCCTACCTATATTAGTAGATTTACCCTAAAATATTGCAAAATAAAAGTGGAAACACTGCACGGACGAATTGTTGCTAGCGTTGGTACTTCATAAACATTTTCGCACCAAGCAGTTGGTGCTATTTTGTTTGTTCAATGACCCGGTTCATAAGCAACAGTATAATATATCTATCCTAAAACTATATTTCTTTCTATGTAAAGTTAATATCCATTATCTAATATCCATTATCAGACAATGAGCCACTCTTTTAGTATTGAGGATTTAAAATAATCTCCACGCTGTGCAGGCTGATTGGCGAATGTAAAATCTAGCATATTGACCCTTTGTGGCAATCCTTATTGAAAGCTGTAACAGTCAATTTTTTATTGCTGTCATTGGTAATAATGATTCACCTCAGTTTCTGCTTTCTAATAATGAAAAATCTGCTGTTATTAACGAAAATATATTTAAAAAATGAAGTTATAATATACTAAAAACTCTCAATATGTAAATAATATTTTACTACAAAATAAATTTGTGTTGATCAGTTAAGTTTCGTAATCTCCTATATTTCTTTCCAAGTTGATCGTTATACACTAGTTCATTGACACCCATTCCTGGAATAAAATCTATTTGACTATATACATTGAAGTAATATGTACTTACGTACTAGAACAGCTATTTCAAACAAAAAATGTGCGCTAATATCCGTTCGCGCGGTTGTTTTTTATCATAGAATAAACATAGGTAGAATGATCCGTAGGTAATAGTAGATTGTATTGTTAAATAGGTAAATTATATCGAGAACAATATTTAAATTTTGTAATTTATTTTCTATATAATATTTGCTTATTTAATATAATATTACATAATATACCGGTACTTGAAGTCCTTCAGAAGCTCTTCAATTCCGTCCTCCATGGTGGCACTACTCCGGAGGCGTGGAGCAGAAGTGCGGTGGTCTTGTTCTTTAAGAAAGGCGACAACGCTCTCTTGAAGAACTACATACCGATTTCCCTTCTGAGCCGCGTCTATTCGGCGTGGATTTCTAGACAAAAAGAAGTCCTGTCACATAGAAATGCACACAAAGCAACAATCTTGCACACTACAAAATAACGGAATCCTTTAACAACGAACATTCTCAGAGCTCTACGAAATATGTATGTATATAATAAACACATAAATACACTTTGTATGTTGCTTATTCCGGTCCATTACTAACTTAAAGGTTTCTATGACTTGTTGAACATAAAAAGACACTTAAGCAACCACGAGAGGAATGGTTGATGGTATTCCTCCAAACTAATCCAATGATTCCCATAAGTAAGTACGTCATTCAAATCTAATTTCGGTTATGGCAGCCAGTCGCTATTAGTCAACTGTGCTGTTTATCCCAGGCTTACTTTTTATTTTACTTTACTTTTAATATTTATTAAGTAAAAAAAAAAAACAATATGTGTAGCAAATGAGTTAAAGTTTTTTTTATATAGAAGAGGGGTAAACGAGCATGCGGCTCACCTGATGGTAAGTGACTACCGCCGCCCATGAACAACTACAACACCAGGGGAATTGCAGATGCGTTGCCGGATTTTTAGTAAGGAGTAGGCTCTTTTCTTGAAGGTTCCTAGGTCGTATCGGTCCGTAAAAGTCGCTGGTGGTAAACAATTTCACAGAGAAGTTCTACGAGGAAGAAAACTTCTAGTAAAACGTACAGTAGTGAACCGCCAAGCATTCAGATGGTGAGGATGGTATCGGGAATTTTGACGCGTTGTGCGTTCGTGAAATTTGG
Organism: Parnassius apollo; assembly: GCA_907164705.1. Classification (NCBI taxonomy): domain Eukaryota; kingdom Metazoa; phylum Arthropoda; class Insecta; order Lepidoptera; family Papilionidae; genus Parnassius; species Parnassius apollo. The sequence continues at coordinate 3,684,972 of CAJQZP010000885.1, read as the reverse complement.
CGGCTGGAATTAATCCAAACAATTCCTCAGAATACTCTCCATGGTGCTGTGGTAGATACTCGTACGATAGAAAACGCAAACGGATGCAACATCTCTACGCAGTGACAGATTCGAATTGCTCTGCGCTGGATGCGGTCAAGTGGAAGGAGCTGGCATTGGGGAGTCCCAGCCCAGAGATGGGAACATTATTCCATGTCGCGTTGCAGGCGGTGTGCCGGCATGAAATACTGTCCCGCTCTAGCAGAGCACGCCAAGCTTTTTAGAGGCCAATTTGGCCTTACCCTCCAAGTGACAACGAAACACTATTCGATATGTTGACGCCGAGGATTCTGATGCTAGCTGATGCAGCAAGGGGAGTGCCTTCAAACTGAGGAGGTACGACAAAAGGGTTCTTTGTAGCGGTTAACGTGCAAACTTGTGTCTTTTGGGGATTGAATTTGACTAGATTTAGTCGCCCCCAATCCGAGACTTTGTTCAGCAAAGACTCGACTTCAGACACAAGTTTGTCCCGGTACTCGGCGACGATTTCCCGAGAAATATTGGCACGGCCGGTGTATATGGCATCACGAGTGCTGTCGTCTGCATAGCAATGAATGTTATCAGTTTGCAACATATCATTGAAGAAACAACGTTGTTGATATCACGCAGTCTTGTGGAACACCGGCGTTAATTGGCTTGCAATCAGAGCATGCACCGTCTATTACGACCTTTATGCTCCGATTAGCTAGGAAACTAGTGATCTAATCAAATAATTTCTCGGGAAGCCATAGGAAGGGAGCTTTAAAAGAAGCGCTTTGTGCCAGACCCGATCGAAGGCCTTCGCCATGTCCAAACTAACGGACAATGCCGCCACCTTGGACTCTACTGCCTCCGTCTATCTATGGGTAAGGTAGTCCAGAAGATCATCAGCTGATTGAACACGACGGAAACCATATTGGCGGTCACTGATCAGCTGGTTATCCTCAATGTACTTCATGCGCTGGCAGTTTATAATTGACTCCATTATTTTTCTAAGAGAACATGGAGGTGATGGCGATAGGCTTGTAGTTGGACGGGTCTGCGCGGTCGCCTATTTTGGGGATCGGGTGAACCAAAGCTGTCTTTCAAGAATTCGGGACTACGCCTTGGGAGTAGGAGTACCGGAAAAGATGCGTTAAAACCGGTGCCAACTCCGGAGCACACGTCTTCAGCACAATGGGAGGGACTGAAACTAAAGTTCCAATATACTTATAGATTTCGATATACTAAGTTAAATGAGCAACGTTGGGAAGTTGAAATGTCAGAATTGGGAGATGCCATCGCCATCGCCAAGATTTTAAAAATCTTTTGGTGGGTTATCAGTATTTAAAAATATAAAGCTAAGTTACTTAGCTGTTAGGTTATTAATGCACATACAATATTTTATTATGAGCATAACCCATTTAAAATAGAATAAAGCACAGAAATTAAAACAAGAGAAACATAATGACATCACCTTATCCTTTGTATCGACGACTCTGTGGTTCAGGAATCAAAATCATCACGTAATCAGACGCAGTGTCAATATTTAGACAAAAACAAAAATTCATGGTTTTAATGTAGGCTGAATACTTACATTATGGTATTCTTCTGTCATTCTTACTAGGCTGAGCGGTCAGAATTACTATTTCTGTCGGTCGACACTGCCCCCGCTGGTAAAACCAGATGGTTTATTGGTATCCAACACTGGTATTAAAATAAGATAAACCTGTGATATAAATAATATTTTTATTCTACTAGTGCTGTGCTATGTGGCGGTGGCCGTAGCCTATAAAACAATTTCGTCTCGAGGCAATGTTATACCTAATTCCAAATCTCCTGTTGTCAGATATTTAGTAGTTTTAGCGTTTTGTTTGTTGTTGAGTTAGATTTACGTAAAGTTTGTCTTTCTAGGGCCTCATGGTGATCTAATAGGCGGCTGCCTTACGCTTTCTGGTACTAAGCTGCCACTCTAGAATAGTTCTTCTTCATTGACTGTCGGCTCGTTGAGTTATATATACGTATGCCCTTTGCCGCTTCATTTTATTACAGATGCAAATTAATGCAGCTGGCGCAGGACCGTGCTTTGTGGAATTCATTACGGAAGACCTAAGTAGGTACAACAGTGTACTTTTAAAAGACTGTTATGAATTGAAATGAAAAGTATAATGCAGAAAGATCTCGCAAGAGTATTACTCATTCAAACAAATATACTCACTGTCACACATGTACATTGCTATGAGCAAATTTCAGAAAATGCATCATATACCCTGCAGTAGATTAAAAGCTGATTAAAATAATATGCCGCATATTGGCATTTGGCGACGGGAAGCAACGTCAAAGGTGCGTATGTATACGCGATCGTCGATCTACCTATCAAGTGTGGCGATCGTTGTGTACTGGGAAGCCCATGTAAGGAAGTGGACTGTGATAGGCTGATAAAAAAGAAGCATATACTCTCTAAGTTTCATTGGTATTTTTTTCCAAGCGTGTGTACTCTACCTGACACAGTATACTTGCTTGGTTTGCATATACTGGCAGAAAAAGGAAAAAAATATATTTACACGATTGCTACAAAAATGGGATTTTGGTGTAATATCACTTTATAAATATTATGTGAAATATGCATAAAAACCTGTTATATAAAAGGCCGTATAGTTAGATTAAAAAAATATTTTCTCCATTCTGCCGCTATATTTTTCCATGCTCTATTTTGCGTAAGTTTCATCCACAAACGCGTTTCGGACGTTATCTTGTCAATTGCTGACTAGTTCCAATATTCAATTAGAATAGAATAGAATAATTTTTATTTAATATAGATTACAAGTAATTTTTATAGAAAGCCAATATTTTACGTTAGCACTGGTTCGGAAAAAAACCTCTGTCCTGGGAAGAACCAGCAAGAAACTCAGCGGGATTTTTTTAAATAAATTTTACAATATCAAGGGTCACAAAATATTTACAAAATTATTTTAGAAACAGCTTGGAAGCGACTTTTGGAATTGGTACTCCTTGCTTTATCCTTTTATTACTTTTATTACTTAATCGGAAAGCGCTTTTCTACTGGACATTTGGTTAAGGGGTTTTATGTACAAACATTTTAAAAAATCCTCAACAATAATATTATTCCTTATTAACTTTTAAGAATAATTATTTTAAATTTAAATATGGCCTTCATTCGTATTATCGTTGTAATTTTTCTAATTTTTTTTAATTGAAAATGTTTGGAATATAATAGAGCCCATAAATATTTTTTGAATTTTCTTTCTGTTTGCGCAATCGCGTGAAACTAGCAGAACATTTTTCAAAGAATTTTTCTTTTTGTGTAGCCTCTTTATACCGTGACCCTTGCAGCCTAATAAATTCCACTGCTGAACATAGGCCTTCCCCATAGATTGGTTTATAGGGGAATATTTACCATAGTTGTCACCAGAGTTTGCCACCGCAGTTTTTTAGTTTTTAGTCTTTATTAGGAAGATGCTGCTTAACATCTCCCGTTTTTTTTTCCTTTGTCACCCTTCGCGATAATATGCAGTAGTGGATATTCTTACTACGGCATCGCACGGTACGTTCCATATGGGCCCAAGAAAATAATATAAAATTAAAAATGGTGAAGTTACAGCTTTAGGATGTAATTAAAATAAGAAATCCTTTTTCATACAGTCTGTAAAACCAATTACACTAGAGTGCTTAACTTACCCTACTGGTCTTTAGCTCACAACTGGAACCTGTCCATTCAAATTGAGTAATTTAATTTTTTTAAAAGCAAAAAGGAAAATAATTATTTTCCTTTTTGCTTTTGTATGCTATATCATTAAAAATGTCTATTTATTAGAGCAAAAAGTCTAATGGTTAGTGATTCTCCATCTTATATTTATTTGTATTGTTTCAGTTATAGGTTATATTTTCTGCAAGAAATAAAATAAAATTAAAACAATTGATTTATTGATTTTCACTTGCAAAACCCACTATTTGATTTTAGCTTCTCCCAAGGCGCGCCACTTACCCGATCTTTGTCTTTACAGGTACTTGTCTGGGCAGGTATTGTCGCCCATAGCACCGAATATCTAGCACCTTTCACGATGCTCGCTGACTTGAGTATTTTTATCTACTTCTATAAGATCTTATAACACAGTCTAACGGAGACCACGAGGTTTCTCTGACCTTTGCCATAGTTGCTTTGTATTTATTTTTAAAAATTATTATTATTTTTAAGCGACGTCAAAAAACGGGATAAGTTTCTATATTCCAGGCGTATGTTTTTATGTATGTTCACCGATTTCTCGGAAATGGCTTAAACGGTTTCAGTGATTATTTTTTTTATTAAATAAGCTGTAACTCAAGGATAGTCCTATTCATTCTCAACATTATTTAACCCTATTTAACGTATTTAATAAGTCGCATGGCGTCATCGGACACAACAAAAGCAACTCAGTAAATGGGCTGATATTAAATAATTGAATGAAACTCTCATTATTCAAAATAATAATTATTTGCGGTATGCAAATTATTATTATAGCCACGCGGCAGCCTTTGCTGTCAGGGCCGTGTCTCCGGCCAAGTGAAGTAGAGGCTTTGCTTCTGCGTTCCGTCTGGTGAGTGCAGGTGGCGGAAGGCCCAATTACCCCCCCCCCCCACAATCAACATGGCAGAGGGATTAAATGCAAGACTACCCCAAGAGGGAACCAGCACCCCCGAAAAATCACTCGGGCAAACGAAGCAATAATGCGGATAGATCTGTTTACGACTTTGCTTTGGCATAAAGTCTGACACAACTGGTTACCTCGCCTACGCGGATCCCAGCTGTAGAAGACCATGTACCTTTCCTGTTGAACCTTCTACTGACCTCTCATCCGGTCAGATATCAGGTCTCCGTTGATGACCCTCTTGGTTCCTCGGACCATTGTCTGATCCAAAGTACGGTGCCACTCATCACGCTTGCGTACTGCAGCTTGCCGCCGTGTTTGGCATTATAGGTCAGCAGATTGGAACGGGATGCGATCTTTTTTTGCATACTACCCTTGGAGGAGGGTTTGCTTCTCGCCGGATGATCCCAGCATTGTTGCTGATTCTGTCGCTGATGTGAAGCTACAGGGGATAGAACTTTTTATTCCATCATCTGTGGTACCTATCGGAGGCAGATCCCAGCCTTGGTTTGGTCGCGCATCGACGTCTCGGGATGCAAATATCAGTTCTTTTAAAAAGAAGTACAATTCTGCCTCCAGGTCCTCCAAAAGTGTTATTGTCAAGTCAAAGTCAGAGCACATCGTTGGAATTGGTGAGAAACTAATTCGTCTTTCTTCGGGAATACGTGCATTCTGGTCTTTCTCCAAAGGTTGTGCAAGGGAACTTCTGTCAGCCATCTCTCTCATCTCTGCACAGGGAGGATGACTCACTGGCCCATGCCGCAAAGGACAAAGCCGATATGCTGGGCTCTCTCTTTGCATCCAATTTGACTCTTGATGACGGGGGAAACACACCGCTGACTATCCCGCGGAGTGAATACTCTGTAATAATGGGGATAAGCGGTCCACTATTAACAGACTACGAGTGGTTTAGTGGTGGAGAAATGAAACTACTTTTTTTGTGTGCCGACGAATGGAGTATGGAGTACGGTACTCGTATATGGAATATGGAATGTGGAATGAATTTTACGTCGACCCTGCCTATATTTATATGTTCGGCTACATCGTTAGTTAACCTATAGTAACAATTTTTATTTGCCTAGCCAATTACAGTACATACATTATGACCAATAAGATTATTTAAAATAAAACTATTATGTACGTTCCATTTGCCGACGTGAGACTCGTGTTATCTTCTCGTATCTACGTCGCTAGACTGGTCTATAAAAGTTGTGCAGACCGGCGCGCGCGCTCCCCCCCAACAAGCTTTCGGCTGACCTGAACTGCCTCCTGGCGGCTCAGGCCGAGCCTACATAACACATCCCTTAATCTGCCTTAGTTAGGCACTCTTCTAAGCGGCTTTTCGCCGCTAGCGCCCTCCTTTCTGCCAAGGAGGGTCGCGTTCGTATACGGCTTAGAGATCTCTAGTCAGATCGTTAAGCCAATTCCTAAAAGGTTGAGTTTAGTGGGTAAAAGTCACCACATAACCACGCAGCCGGCTGCGTGGTATGCTATGAGCATTCTCAACCTCCCTCCCCCGCTTTCCGGAGGGTTGCCCATATTCTTGCGGCGGGAAGGGAAAAAAAAAAAAAGCGCGCGCGCATCGTCGGCGAGCGGCGGCGGCGTGGGACACAGCTCCGGAACAGCAAGAAGAAGCGAGCTGCGGCGTTGAAGAAACGGCTTCAAAATGGTCGACGGAAACATAACGATAGCGGCGTGTGAAGACGATGTGGCGCTGAATGATATTTGCGGCTGTTTCTTGTTTCTTTGTTAGAACGTTAAATATAGACGTCAAATTATCTCGCATCAATATGCATCTCGCAGTATCTCAGTAGCCGGGGATAGTTAGGAAATAAATGTTTTCTTCGCCTTCTGTGTTATGGTATATATTAGGTATATATTCTGTGTTAGGGTATATATTATTTATTGCCGATTGGCCTGGCTGCTACAACTCCATGCAGGATGTCCTGTTTACCAAACGCTCAGTGCGGAAAGTACTCCTCTCTGGACGACAACAAGTCGAGTGGGCCTATGGTGTCCCTCCTATTGTGAAGACGTGTGCTTCGGAATTGGTACCGGTTTTAACGTGTCTTTTCCGGTAGTTCCGAAATCATGGAAGAAAGCCTTCGTGCACCTGATCCCTAAAATAGGTAACCGCTCACATCTGTCCAACTATAGGCCCATCTCTATCACTTCCTTGTTCTCTAAAATAAGAGAATCCATTATTAACAGCCATTTCATGCGGTAATTTGAGGATCGCTGGTGATTCTTATTCCTTGGTGATTAGTAACCGCCAGTACGGTTTCCGTCGCGGTCGCTCGGCTGGCCTTCAATAGGGTTTGGCACAAAGCGCTTCTTTCTAAAGAAACAAAAGAATTGCTAAATAATATACAAATTGACTTTGAGAATATAACAAAATGGCCCCATGATATATACACTCTCCATGTAATGCTGCAGCAAAAAAAGACCACATTGAATGAGATAGCTGTTGCAGGCCACTGTTGTGAGTGCTTGTATAATAATAAATTAATTGTAAATGTAAAGAAATTGAGTAGTAAAGTATTTAGGACTGGTTATCGACAAAAACTTTAATTGGAAACCTCAAATATCTGATGTATGTGCAAGGTTGTCGGCTGTATTATGTAAATTTTATTATTTAAAATATATTTTGAACAAAAAAATCTACGTATCTTCTATATTATGCTTTTGTGGATTGCCTCATAACCTATGGACTTGGTGTGTATGGTCGTACTTTTACTTCCTATATAAAGGACATAAAAATCTACAGACAAGATTTCTAATATATATATATATATATATATTTTGAAATTAATTTATGAAATAAATTTTTTTTAGTCAAATCTCAATTTTTTCTTACAATTATTTCACCCTAGGCAAGTAGGGATATACCTACAGAATTCACAACAAAAAAAACTCAACATATCGTAGGTAGCGGGAGCGATTCGCGGTCAAGGCCAATGTCACTGTGTCAGTGTGTCAGTCCTTCGCTGCGTCCAGCTGCGTCGGTACGGAATGTACCTAATGATTTACTATTTACTATTATTAATGTTTAATTTTCTTTGTTGTTAAATCTAACTTACATTAATTTGGACTCGTCACGCAACACAAAGGGTAGGAATTTTTATCTGTCCTAAGCAAGTGTGAAAGTATGAAGGAAAAGTTTCATGATAGGTTATGTGTACCATTGTGTTTATATTGAAATTTTGTGTAGGTAGCAAGGGCGGGCGGTGATCTTTACAGTGATTACGTCACTCGAGCGCATAGGGTATCCATGAATTTACGGACGGTGTCGGACAGAAACTTTTTTAATTTTATAAAAGAAAATAGCGTTTTTTTTAAAAAAAAAATCGGATAAATATTTTTATATTAAAGCCAACTACCTATGGTTATACATACATATATATATATATATATATATATATATATATATATATATATATATAATATGTAAATGAAAAAAGTTAAAGAAAATTGTAAGAAAGATTATAATAAGTTATTGCCTATTTGTAAAATTTTACCGGTAGAACACAAAGTTATCATGCTATTAGTTTTAGAAAACATTAATAAAAACCATTATAACGAAAACTTGGATAATAAATATAGAACCAGGAAAGTTACAGAAGGGAAATTATATCAGCCTAGTGTTAAAAACTACTATGGTAAAAGATGTGCAAAATATTTAATACCAAAGTTTTTTAATGAAATAGATTGGCTGTGGCAAGGTATTTTTTTTTCAAGGAATTATTTTTTGGATAAATGCTAGATATACGACCATTCAGAAAACCGTTATTTGTTTGTAATATTTGAAAAGTATATCCGGGGTATATTTACAATTTTTATTTTGTTGCAATGTTATGTGGGTAGGGTATTTATTGTTAATTGATAGTGTGGAAATTATACTGTTTATGTGTTGTAAAATTTCTATTTCTTTGTTATATTATCTGGGTTTAATTATGTAATAGGATAAAAGAGTGCATTTATTCGCCAACAAGCTGTCTTTACAGTTTGGCGAAGTTATAAAATTATGTAATGTTTTTTCCGTAAAAGTCATTAAATAAAAAAAGATCATCATCATCATCATCACAGCCCTTCACAAGTCCACTGCTGAACATAGGCCTCCCCCAAGTAATGCCACAAAGCACGGTCCTGAGCCACCTGCATCCATCGACTTCCTGCATATCTTACCAGGTCGTCACTCCATCTAGTGGGGGGTCGCCCTACACTACGCCTACCGGTACGAGGCTGCCACTCGAGAACCTTTCTTCCCCATCGGTTATCGGTTCTTCGAGCTATATGGCCGGCCCATTGCCACTTCAGCTTACTAATCCGTTGGGCTATGTCGGTCACTCTGGTTTTACTGCGGATATCCTCATTTCTGAGTCTATCACGCAGAGAAACTCCGAGCATAGCCCTCTCCATAGCTCGCTGAGCGACCTTGAGCGTCCTCATACGGCCAGCAGTGAAGGACCACGTCTCTGATCCGTAAGTCATCACTGGCAACACGCACTGGTTGTACACTTTAGTTCTCAGAGATTGAGGTATACCTGACGAGAAGATGTGTCGTAATTTCCCGAACGCTGCCCAGCCGAGTTGAATCCGTCGATTGACCTCTCGGTCGAAGTTGGACTTACCTAGTCGGACTATTTGTCCCAGGTAAACGTACTCGTCAACAACTTCGAGCATAGTGCTCCCAACAACTACCGGCATAGGTGTGACATGGACATTAAACATGATCTTTGTTTTGTCCATGTTCATCTTAAGACCTATCCGTTGGGAGGCACTATTGAGGTCATTGAGCATAGTGCTTAAGTCCTCCAGCGATTCTGCCATAAGGACTATATCGTCGGCAAATCGAAGGTGAGTGATGTACTCGCCATTGATGTCAATACCGTATCCTTTCCAGTCCAGTAGCTTGAAAACGTCTTCCAATGCAGCGGTGAAGAGTTTCGGGGATATAACGTCACCCTGTCTTACACCTCTCTGCAGTTGGATAGGTTTCGAGCTCTGGTTCTGTACTCGGATAGCCATCGTAGCCCTACTGTACAAACACTTCAGCACTTCGATCTACCGACAGTCAACTTGGCACCGCTGAAGGGACTGTTTCGACGGAATCAAAGGTTTTCTCATAGTCCACATGCGCCAGGCAAAATGGCAGATTGTACTCTTCGGACTTCTGTACAATCTGCCGCAGGGTATGTATGTGGTCTATGGTACTGAAGCCTTTTCGGAAACCGGCTTGTTCGGGAGGCTGGAAGTCGTCAAGTCTGCGTGCGAGACGATTCGTAATGACTCTCGAAAACAGCACGTAGACGCGGCTCAGAAGGGAAATCGGTCTGTAGTTCTTTAAGAGAGCGTTGTCGCCTTTCTTAAAGAACAAGACCACCGCACTTCTGCTCCACGCCTCTGGAGTAGTGCCACCATGGAGGACGGAATTGAAGAGCTTCTGAAGGACTTCAAGTACCGGTGTTCCACCCGCTTTCAGAAGCTCCGCTGTAATTCCATCCTCGCCTGGGGCCCTGCCGTTTTTAAGGTGCTGGAGAGCCATTCTAATCTCGCTTAGACTGACGTCCGGGATATCATCGGAATAGTGTCGGATAAGACTTGCTCTTGGATCGTTACTCACACTTGTGTGTGGCTCCAACGATGATGTGTACAGCTGCCCATAGAACCTCTCAATCTCACTCAAAATCTCAGGTGTCCCGGAAACGATGCTGCCACACTCAGTCTTCAGCCTTGACAGTTGGCTCCTACGGGCAGACAGATCTCTGGCAAAGACTTTGGAGCCCTGGTTCCGCTCGATCGCTTCTTTAATACGAGCAGTATTAAAGTTACGTAAGTCTCGCCGCATGCATTTGGAGATCTGTCTGTTCAGTTGCCTGTATGCTGTCAAATCTGTTGACGATTGCAGCCTCATCTCTCGTCTAACAGCCATGAGATTAAGAGTGTGATCGGAGAGTTTTTGTGTTCTTCTGCGGCGGGTCTTGCAGAACTTAGTTCCGACCGCATGGACAGTTTCCACGAGCTTGTCATTCACATCGTCCACTGCATTGCAATCTTGTAGGCACTGAAAGCGGTTGTGTAACTCGAGCTGAAAGTTTTCGGGATTTTGAATTAGAGCACGAGGGGGACGGAGCGTTGACTTCATTAGACGAGACCTCTCCAACTTAACGTTTAGGTTCAGTGTGCCTCTAACCATTCGGTGATCGCTGCCAGTTTTCACCCTTGCGATCACTGAGACATCACTGAACAGTTGGCGTCTGGTCGTCATAATGAAGTCAATGTCAATCAAAAAAAAAAAAAGATATTTGCAGAAAATTACGGCATTAGACAAATGAAGTCTTTAAGTCTTTACGAAGCTTCCTTCCTTTAGGCTTCGCGAGAAATTGTGCAATTGGAACACAAGTTTTCTTGCTAATCGGAGCATCGAGGTCGTAGAAGAAGGTGTATGCTCCAATTACAAGCCCATTAACGTTGGTGTTCCACAAGGCTGCGTGCTATCACCAACGCTGTATCTGCACTTCAATGGCATGTTGCAAACCGGTAACATTCATTGCTATGCAGACGACAGCACTGGTATACACCGGCCGTGCCCATATTTCTCGGGAAAACTTCGCAGAGTACCGGGAAAAACTTGTGTCTCAAGTCGAAACTTTGTTGGTCAAAGTTTTGGACTAGGGGCGTCTAAATCTAGTCCAGCTTAATCCCCAGAAGACACAAATTTGCGCGTTTAACGCTAAAAGAAACGCCTTCGTCGTATCTCTTCAGTTTCAAGGCAATTCGTTTTTGCCTCAACCAGTATCGGAATCCTCGGTGCCGAAATATCGAGTGACGTGCGGTTTCATGGTCACTTGGAAGAGAAGGGCAAATTGGCCTCTAAAAAGCTTGGCATGCTCAGCAGAGCGGGGCAGTATTTCATGCCGGCACACCGCCTGCAACTTTACATGGCGCAGATTCGGCCGTACATGGAATACTGTTCATATCTCTGGGTCGGAGTTCCTCAGTGCCAGCTTCTTCCATTTGATCGCATTCAGACCAGAGCTGTTTGAATCGTCGGCTACCGAGCGTTTTCAGAATTGCCTTGACTCTCTGGCACTGTGAAGAGATGTTGCCATCTCTATGCGTATTTTATCGCATCTCCCACGTGGAGTGCTCTGATGAATTGTAATCGTAGCCGAAAGGTTCCAGTAATCAGATGCCAGAAAACGACTTATTAATTAATAACCAATGTTTAAATTACTTCTTATAAAAACAAAAAAAATAACATAAGCCAATTGGAACCACCCCTTAAACTACTTATCGGAACTACTACAACAGGATATCCATATAAAAATAAAGGGAAAGTTTTTTTCAAGCGCCGAAGAATCCGTGGCTGCCTTTGAAGAATCGATTTCCGACCTGTTAAATCAAGACTGGCAAGTGTTATCACAGTTGGTTTAGATTAATGCAATTTTGTAAGGAGCATGATGGAGAATATTTTGAAAAGATGTAAAATAAATATTAAAAACTTATTGAGTGTCCTACGTAATTGTTAAAAATGGTAAAAGTGTGCGAATGCTCAACTTGCTTTCTCGTTTTCGCAATTAATCATTATCAATAATAAGAGAACTTAACGCACTATACATTCAGTAAGGAGCAGTTAAAGTTCAAAGGACGTAATTACATGATAACACTAATGTAAAGCAACATCGCCCATCACAAAGTTACTTAGGGCAGCCTCTCAGCAATACCATCCTGCACTAGAAGAACCATCCCAATTGGAAGAATCACGACACTATCTAAGCGCTCGTCGAATAATTCCCCACTCGTAGAGTAATTTTAGCGGAATCTCCCGCGCTCGGCACCTACACTGAACTTGATACTGCACAAACGTTTGGAGGTTTCCCGATCTATCCTCAATCTGTTTTTGTTTGTTCATCTATGCAGAAATATTTAATAATTTGAATGATAAAAGTTTCATTTACAAGATATGAATGATACTAAATCATCCTATTTATTGAGTTGCCTTTGGTGTGTCCATGCGACAAATTGTGTGAAATTTAATACGTTAAATAAGAGTTAAATATTATTAAAAGTAAATATGACCATCATTGAGGTATTTAATATAAAATAATCGCTAATTGGTTAGGCGTTTGCGATAAATCGATGAACATACGAGTACATAAACACATACGCGTGGAATATAGAAACTTGTCACGTTTTGGAAGTTGCTTAAAAATAATAATAATTTCAAATAAGTAAAAATCGACGATGGCGAAGGTCAAAAAGACCTAGTGGTTACCGTTAGACATATGCGATCTTGTAGAATTAGGTTTAAAATACTCTGGACAGTGCCAGAAAACACAGTGAAAGCTGAATTTTCTTCTGTTTGTACAACGCATCGCAACATTTGATGCAACGATCGGCAATGCTTGCCAAGCTGCCGAGCGACGATTTGTGTATAACGGCTCCACATCTTGATGCGTGTAGACAAAATCGGATAAATGACGCGTCTTAGGAGAAGCCAATATCAACCAGTGGAAATTATATTATTTATTGATTATTAATAAATTCCCATAGAAAATAGAACCTAAAAATTGAAACAGTATAAATATATACAAAATGGATCACACGTCGATATAAGTTATCTCCAATAAATATAAATTTTTGAATGATATAAGATACAAAAGAAAACAGAAAAATAATTAAGTAGCTCAATTTGTATAAACAGGTTAGTTGAGAGCTAAAGAACTGTAAGGTCATCAAGCAATATAGTGCCGTTTATTTTACAAACTGAATTAAAATGATTTCTTCTCTTTCATTCATTACCATAGCAATAACTTTAACATTTAAAAATGTTAATGGACTCATATGAAAACTACACAAAAAGAAAATCTCATTGAAAAAGGCTTTGCTAGTTTCACGTGATATGCTCACGTCAAAAGTATACCTATTCCAAACTTTTTCAATAAAAAAATACAATATTTTGAATATATAAATGTATTTTAGAATTGTAAATTTTTTTCATAGGTTTTAATTTAATTTAAAAAATATTTCCTATCGTTAATAAGGGATAACGTTATTTTAGTATTTTTTACGATTTCTTTTAATGTTTGTATATAAAACTCAATAAACAAATAAAAGACAGTGGAAACGCGCTTTCCTATTAACATGCAAATCAATAAATATTTTATATGCGTGAATTAACCAGTAGTTATAAAAGGAAAAGCCAAGGATTACTAATTGAAAATTAGAAATAGTCAGCTTTTGACAAGATGACGTTTGTAACGCGTGTGTGGAAGAAACTTACGCAAAATAAATCTGAAGAAGATTATAGCGGCAGAATGGAGAAAATATTTTTTGAATATGTCTATAGGGCGTTTTATATAACAGGTTTTTATGCACATCTCACAGATTTTTAAAGTAACATCATATAAAAGTCACATGTAGAATACCAATTATATTTTTCTTTTTTTGTCATTTTGTGCAAATCAAGAAAGTAGATTATGTTAGATGGAGTTTAAATATACGTTTAAAATAAATTACCAATAAAACACAATTACATATATCACAAAATTTTTGTTTAAATATTTATTCATTTTTTACTAGCCGTAGTCCACTTTTGTATTAGGGCATTTCGGTACAAAACGATCGTCACGCTGGATGGCCAGATTGGCGATTTTTCTCAATTATCCGAAATTTCCCAATATTCAATAGACATGTGTGTTAGTAAGTGTAGAGCCAATACTCTTACGTGATTCTTACGTATTGCTGCATTAGTATTTTTCATCTCCATCTATAAGAGCCTTTGAAAAATCCAATGCTGTACATAGACCTATCCCAACTAATACCAAAAAGCACGCAGCTAATACCTAATGCAGGCAGGCATTAAGCTGCACTGCAGTAAGTTATGTCTCGACAAGTAGTTATAGCTCACCGGACCGACAGTCGATGGAGAAGGCATGTCCTAGAGAGGTAGTATTTTATCTGCAAACGGAGAATATAATATAGTACAAAGATATAATTCGTCGTCGTCATATAATATATTATTACGATTTGTGATACGAATACCAAACAATTTCGTCTTGGCACAGCTCTATTAGTTAGTACTTATTCTAATAAGAATATCATTTAAATTACAGGTTTATCGTATTCTAACACCAGTGTTGGGTACTTTATACACAGACGTGTGATCCATTTTGTATATATTTGTACTGTATCAATTTTTAGGTTCTATTTTCTATGGGAATTTATTAATCATCAATAAATAATATAATTTCCACTGGTTGATATTGGCTTCTCCTAAGACGCGTCATTTATCCGATTTTGTCTACACGCATCAAGATGCGGAGCCGTTATACACAAATCGTCGCTCGGCAGCTTGGCAAGCATTGCCGATCGTTGCATCAAATGTTGCGATGCGTTGTACAAACAGAAGAAAATTCACCTTTCACTGTGTTTTCTGGCACTGTCCAGAGTATTTTAAACCTAATTCTACAAGATCGCATATGTCTAACGGTAACCACTAGGTCTTTTTGACCTTCGCCATCGTCGATTTTTACTTATTTGAAATTATTATTATTTTTAAGCAACTTCCAAAACGTGACAAGTTTCTATATTCCACTCGTATGTGTTTATGTACTCGTATGTTCATCGGTTTATCGCAACTCTTATTTAACGTATTAAATTTCACACAATTTGTCGCATGGACACACCAAAGGCAACTCAATAAATAGGATGATTTAGTATCATTCATATCTTGTAAATGAAACTTTTATCATTCAAATTATTAAATATTTCTGCATAGATGAACAAACAAAAACAGATTGAGGATAGATCGGGAAACCTCCAAACGTTTGTGCAGTATCAAGTTCAGTGTAGGTGCCGAGCGCGGGAGATTCCGCTAAAATTACTCTACGAGTGGGGAATTATTCGACGAGCGCTTAGATAGTGTCGTGATTCTTCCAATTGGGGTGGTTCTTCTAGTGCAGGATGGTATTGCTGAGAGGCTGCCCTAAGTAACGTTGTGATGGGCGATGTTGCTTTACATTAGTGTTATCATGTAATTACGTCCTTCGAACTTTAACTGCTCCTTACTGAATGTATAGTGCGTTAAGTTCTCTTATTATTGATAATGATTAATTGCGAAAACGAGAAAGCAAGTTGAGCATTCGCACACTTTTACCATTTTTAACAATTGCGTAGGACACTCAATAAGTTTTTAATATTTATTTTACATCTTTTCAAAATATTCTCCATCATGCTCCTTACAAAATTCCATTAACATAAACCAACTGTGATAACACTTGTCAGTCTTGATTTAACAGGTCGGAAATCGCTTCTTCAAAGGCAGCCACGGATTCTTCGGCGCTTGAAAAAAACTTGCCCTTTATTTTTATATGGATATCCTGTTGTAGTAGTTCCGATAAGTAGTTTAAGGAGTGGTTCCAATTGGCTTATGTTATTTTTTTTTTGTTTTTATGAGAAGTAATTTAAACATTGGTTATTAATTAATAAGTCGTTTTCTGGCATCTGATTACTGGAACCTTTCGGCTCCGATTACAATTCCTCAGAGCACTCCCCGTGGGAGATGCGATAAAATACGCATAGAGATGGCAACATCTCTTCACAGTGCCAGAGAGTCAAGGCGATTCTGAAAACGCTCGGTAGTCGACGATTCAAACAGCTCTGGTCTGAATGCGATCAAATGGAAGAAGCTGGCACTGGGGAACTCCGACCCAGAGATACGAATAGTATTCCATGTACGGCCGAATCTGCGCCATGTAAAGTTGCAGGCGGTGTGCCGGCATGAAATACTGCCCCGCTCTGCTGAGCATGCCAAGCTTTTTAGAGGCCAATTTGCCCTTCTCTTCCAAGTAACCATGAAACCGCACGTCACTCGATATTTCGGCACCGAGGATTCCGATACTGGTTGAGGCAAAAACGAATTGCCTTGAAACTGAAGAGATACGACGAAGGGGTTTCTTTTAGCGTTAAACGCGCAAACTTGTGTCTTCTGGGGATTAAGCTGGACTAGATTTAGACGCCCCTAGTCCAAAACTTTGACCAACAAAGTTTCGACTTGAGACACAAGTTTTTCCCGGTACTCTGCGAAGTTTTCCCGAGAAATATGGGCACGGCCGGTGTATACCAGTGCTGTCGTCTGCATAGCAATGAATGTTACCGGTTTGCAACATGCCATTGAAGTGCAGATACAGGGTTGGTGATAGCACGCAGCCTTGTGGAACACCAACGTTAATGGGCTTGTAATTGGAGCATACACCTTCTTCTACGACCTCGATGCTCCGATTAGCAAGAAAACTTGTGTTCCAATTGCACAATTTCTCGCGAAGCCTAAAGGAAGGAAGCTTCGTAAAGACTTAAAGACTTCATTTGTCTAATGCCGTAATTTTCTGCAAATATCTTTTTTTATTTAATGACTTTTACGGAAAAAACATTACATAATTTTATAACTTCGCCAAACTGTAAAGACAGTTTGTTGGCGAATAAATGCACTCTTTTATCCTATTACATAAATAAACCCAGATAATATAACAAAGAAATAGAAATTTTACAACACATAAACAGTATAATTTCCACACTATCAATTAACAATAAACACCCTACCCACATAACATTGCAACAAAATAAAAATTGTAAATATATCCCGGATATACTTTTCAAATATTACAAACAAATAACAGTTTTCTGAATGGTCGTATATCTAGCATTTATCCAAAAAATAATTCCTTGAAAAAAAAAATACCTTGCCACAGCCAATCTATTTCATTAAAAAACTTTGGTATTAAATATTTTGCACATCTTTTACCATAGTAGTTTTTAACACTAGGCTGATATAATTTCCCTTCTGTACTGCTACCTACGATATGTTGAGTTTTTTGTTGTGAATTCTGTAGGTATATCCCTACTTGCCTAGGGTGAAATAATTGTAAGAAAAAATTGAGATTTGACAAAAAAAAATGTTGTTATTTTTCATTGAAATTACTTTTCAAGGACAACGGTGTTTACACTAACACCCTGTATATATATATATATATATATATATATATATATATATATATATATATATATATATATTTATTAGAAATCTTGTGTGTAGATTTTTATGTCCTTTATATAGGAAGTAAAAGTACGACCATACACACCAAGTCCATAGGTTATGAGGCAATCCACAAAAGCATAATATAGAAGATACGTAGATTTTTTTGTTCAAAATATATTTTAAATAATAAAATTTACATAATACAGCCGACAACCTTGCACATACATCAGATATTTGAGGTTTCCAATTAAAGTTTTTGTCGATAACCAGTCCTAAATACTTTACTACTCAATTTCTTTACATTTACAATTAATTTATTATTATACAAGCACTCACAACAGTGGCCTACAACAGCTATCTCATTCAATGTGGTCTTTTTTGCTACAGCATTACATGGAGAGTGTATATATCATGGGGCCATTTTGTTATATTCTCAAAGTCAATTTGTATATTATGATTTCGGAACTACCGGAAAAGACACGTTAAAACCGGTACCAATTCCGAAGCACACGTCTTCACAATAGGAGGGACACCATAGGCCCACTCGACTTGTTGTCGTCCAGAGAGGAGTACTTTCCGCACTGAGCGTTTGGTAAACAGGACATCCTGCATGGAGTTGTAGCAGCCAGGCCAATCGGCAATAAATAATATATACCCTAACACAGAATATATACCTAATATATACCATAACACAGAAGGCGAAGAAAACATTTATTTCCTAACTATCCCCGGCTACTGAGATACTGCGAGATGCATATTGATGCGAGATAATTTGACGTCTATATTTAACGTTCTAAAAAGGAAACAAGAAACAGCCGCAAATATCATTCAGCGCCACATCGTCTTCACACGCCGCTATCGTTATGTATCCGTCGACCATTTTGAAGCCGTTTCTTCAACGCCGCAGCTCGCTTCTTCTTGCCGTTCCGGTGCTGTGTCCAACGCCGCCGCCGCTCGCCGACTACGCGAGCGCGCTTTTTTTTGCGCCCTAAGCAATTAAAGGGCTTCCCTATACGTAGGGAGGCGGAAAATGCATTACGCATACCACGATAGCCGGTCTATCGTAGTTATGAGGGACTCACATCCTACCGGGGAACCTAAGTGATACCCTCTAAAAACCGCCTTTAGGGGAGTGGCAACTGGCTGATTAAGCTTTATTGTGCAGTATCGTGAGCGACCCTCTTTTGGGAAAAGAGGGCGCAGGCGCGCGCGCCGGTCCGCACAACTTTTAAAGCCCAGTCTAGCGACGTAGATACGAGAAGATAACATGAGTCTCACGCCGGCAAATGGAACGTACATAATAGTTTTATTTTAAATAATCTTATTGGTCATAATGTATGTACTGTAATTGGCTAGGCAAATAAAAATTGTTACTGTTGTAAATATAGGCAGGGTCGACGTAAAATTCATTCCACACTCCATATACCATACTCCGTACTCCATTCGTCGGCACAACAAAAAAAGTAGTTTCATTTCTCCACCACTAAACCACTCGTAGTCTGTTAATAGTGGACCGCTTATCCCCATCATTACAGAGTATTCACTCCGCGGGATAGTCAGCGGTGTGTTTCCCCCGTCATCAAGAGTCAAATTGGATGCAAAGAGAGAGCCCAGCATATCGGCTTTGTCCTTTGCGGCATGGGCCAGTGAGTCATCCTCCCTGTGCAGAGATGAGAGAGATGGCTGACAGAAGTTCCCTTGCACAACCTTTGGAGAAACACCAGAATGCACGTATTCCCGAAGGAAGATGAATTAGTTTCACCAATTCCAACGATGTGCTCTGACTTTGCCTTGACAGTAACACTTTTGGAGGACCTGGAGGCAGAATTGTACTTCTTTTTAAAAGAACTGATATTTGCATCCTGAGACGTCGATGCGCGACCAAACCAAGGCTGGGATCTGCCTCCGATAGGTACCACAGATGATGGAATAAAAAGTTCGATCCCTGTAGCTTCACATCAGCGACAGAATCAGCAACAATGCTGGGATCATCCGGCGAGAAGCAAACCTTCCTCCAAGGTAGTATGCAAAAAAAGATCGCATCTCGTTCCAATCTGCTGACCTATAATGCCAAACACGGCGGCAAGCTGTAGTACGCAAGCGCGATGGGAGCGTGAGTGGCACCGTACTTTGGATCAGACAATGGTCCGAGGAACCAAGAGGGTCATCAACGGAGACCTGATATCTGACCGGATGAGAGGTCAGTAGAAGGTTCAACAGGAAAAGTACATGGTCTTCTACAGCTGGGATCCGCGTAGGCGAGGTAACCAGTTGTGTCAGACTTTATGCCAAAGCAAAGTCGTAAACAGATCTATCCGCATTATTGCTTCGTTTGCCCGAGTGATTTTTCGGGGGTGCTGGTTCCCTCTTGAGGTAGTCCTGCATTTAATCCCTCTGCCATGTTGATTGTGGTGGGGGGGGAGTAATTGGACCTCCCGCCACCTGCACTCACCAGACGGAACGCAGAAGCAAAGCCTCTACTTCACGTTGGCCTTCTGTGAGATCGTGGTACCATCCCGGTTTGAGCCGGCCTATACGTGCAACAGCAAAGGCTGCCGCGTGGCTATAATAATTATTTGCATACCGCAAATAATTATTATTTTGAATAATGAGAGTTTCATTCAATTATTTAATATCAGCCCATTTATTGAGTTGCTTTTGTTGTGTCCGATGACGCCATGCGACTTATTAAATACGTTAAATAGGGTTAAATAATGTTGAGTATGAATAGGACTATCCTTGAGTTACAGCCTATTTAATAAACAAAATAATCATTGAAACCGTTTAAGTCATTTACAAGAAATCGGTGAACATACATAAAAACATAGGCCTGGAATATAGAAACTTATCCCGTTATTTGACGTCGCTTAAAAATAATAATAATTTTTAAAAATAAATACAAGGCAACTATGGCAAAGGTCAGGGAAACCTCGTGGTCTCCGTTAGACTGTGTTATAAGATCTTATAGAAGTAGATAAAAATACTCAAGTCAGCGAGCATCTCATCATATTTTTAAGCGACGTCAAATAACGGGATAAGTTTCTATATTCCAGGCCTATGTTTTTATGTATGTTCACCGATTTCTTGTAAATGACTTAAACGGTTTCAATGATTATTTTGTTTATTAAATAGGCTGTAACTCAAGGATAGTCCTATTCATACTCAACATTATTTAACCCTATTTAACGTATTTAATAAGTCGCATGGCGTCATCGGACACAACAAAAGCAACTCAATAAATGGGCTGATATTAAATAATTGAATGAAACTCTCATTATTCAAAATAATAATTATTTGCGGTATGCAAATAATTATTATAGCCACGCGGCAGCCTTTGCTGTTGCACGTATAGGCCGGCTCAAACCGGGATGGTACCACGATCTCACAGAAGGCCAACGTGAAGTAGAGGCTTTGCTTCTGCGTTCCGTCTGGTGAGTGCAGGTGGCGGGAAGCCCAATTACTCCCCCCCCCCCCCCCACAATCAACATGGCAGAGGGATTAAATGCAGGACTACCTCAAGAGGGAACCAGCACCCCCGAAAAATCACTCGGGCAAACGAAGCAATAATGCGGATAGATCTGTTTACGACTTTGCTTTGGCATAAAGTCTGACACAACTGGTTACCTCGCCTACGCGGATCCCAGCTGTAGAAGACCATGTACTTTTCCTGTTGAACCTTCTACTGACCTCTCATCCGGTCAGATATCAGGTCTCCGTTGATGACCCTCTTGGTTCCTCGGACCATTATCTGATCCAAAGTACGGTGCCACTCACGCTCCCATCGCGCTTGCGTACTACAGCTTGCCGCCGTGTTTGGCATTATAGGTCAGCAGATTGGAACGAGATGCGATCTTTTTTTGCATACTACCTTGGAGGAAGGTTTGCTTCTCGCCGGATGATCCCAGCATTGTTGCTGATTCTGTCGCTGATGTGAAGCTACAGGGATCGAACTTTTATTCCATCATCTGTGGTACCTATCGGAGGCAGATCCCAGCCTTGGTTTGGTCGCGCATCGACGTCTCAGGATGCAAATATCAGTTCTTTTAAAAAGAAGTACAATTCTGCCTCCAGGTCCTCCAAAAGTGTTACTGTCAAGGCAAAGTCAGAGCACATCGTTGGAATTGGTGAAACTAATTCATCTTCCTTCGGGAATACGTGCATTCTGGTGTTTCTCCAAAGGTTGTGCAAGGGAACTTCTGTCAGCCATCTCTCTCATCTCTGCACAGGGAGGATGACTCACTGGCCCATGCCGCAAAGGACAAAGCCGATATGCTGGGCTCTCTCTTTGCATCCAATTCGACTCTTGATGACGGGGGAAACACACCGCTGACTATCCCGCGGAGTGAATACTCTGTAATGATGGGGATAAGCGGTCCACTATTAACAGACTACGAGTGGTTTAGTGGTGGAGAAATGAAACTACTTTTTTGTTGTGCCGACGAATGGAGTACGGAGTATGGTATATGGAGTGTGGAATGAATTTTACGTCGACCCTGCCTATATTTACAACAGTAACAATTTTTATTTGCCTAGCCAATTACAGTACATACATTATGACCAATAAGATTATTTAAAATAAAACTATTATGTACGTTCCATTTGCCGGCGTGAGACTCATGTTATCTTCTCGTATCTACGTCGCTAGACTGGGCTTTAAAAGTTGTGCGGACCGGCGCGCGCGCCTGCGCCCTCTTTTCCCAAAAGAGGGTCGCTCACGATACTGCACAATAAAGCTTAATCAGCCAGTTGCCACTCCCTAAAGGCGGTTTTTAGAGGGTATCACTTAGGTTCCCCCGGTAGGATGTGAGTCCCTCATAACTACGATAGACCGGCTATCGTGGTATGCGTAATGCATTTTCCGCCTCCCTACGTATAGGGAAGCCCTTTAATTGCTTAGGGCGCAAAAAAAAGCGCGCTCGCGTAGTCGGCGAGCGGCGGCGGCGTTGGACACAGCACCGGAACGGCAAGAAGAAGCGAGCTGCGGCGTTGAAGAAACGGCTTCAAAATGGTCGACGGATACATAACGATAGCGGCGTGTGAAGACGATGTGGCGCTGAATGATATTTGCGGCTGTTTCTTGTTTCCTTTTTAGAACGTTAAATATAGACGTCAAATTATCTCGCATCAATATGCATCTCGCAGTATCTCAGTAGCCGGGGATAGTTAGGAAATAAATGTTTTCTTCGCCTTCTGTGTTATGGTATATATTAGGTATATATTCTGTGTTAGGGTATATATTATTTATTGCCGATTGGCCTGGCTGCTACAACTCCATGCAGGATGTCCTGTTTACCAAACGCTCAGTGCGGAAAGTACTCCTCTCTGGACGACAACAAGTCGAGTGGGCCTATGGTGTCCCTCCTATTGTGAAGACGTGTGCTTCGGAATTGGTACCGGTTTTAACGTGTCTTTTCCGGTAGTTCCGAAATCATAATATACAAATTGACTTTGAGAATATAACAAAATGGCCCCATGATATATACACTCTCCATGTAATGCTGTAGCAAAAAAGACCACATTGAATGAGATAGCTGTTGTAGGCCACTGTTGTGAGTGCTTGTATAATAATAAATTAATTGTAAATGTAAAGAAATTGAGTAGTAAAGTATTTAGGACTGGTTATCGACAAAAACTTTAATTGGAAACCTCAAATATCTGATGTATGTGCAAGGTTGTCGGCTGTATTATGTAAATTTTATTATTTAAAATATATTTTGAACAAAAAATCTACGTATCTTCTATATTATGCTTTTGTGGATTGCCTCATAACCTATGGACTTGGTATGTATGGTCGTACTTTTACTTCCTATATAAAGGACATAAAAATCTACAGACAAGATTTCTAATAATATATATATATATATATATATATATATATATATATATATATATATATATATATATATATACAGGGTGTTAGTGTAAACACCGTTGTCCTTGAAAAGTAATTTCAATGAAAAATAACAACATTTTTTTTTTGTCAAATCTCAATTTTTTCTTACAATTATTTCACCCTAGGCAAGTAGGGATATACCTACAGAATTCACAACAAAAAACTCAACATATCGTAGGTAGCAGTACAGAAGGGAAATTATATCAGCCTAGTGTTAAAAACTACTATGGTAAAAGATGTGCAAAATATTTAATACCAAAGTTTTTTAATGAAATAGATTGGCTGTGGCAAGGTATTTTTTTTTCAAGGAATTATTTTTTGGATAAATGCTAGATATACGACCATTCAGAAAACTGTTATTTGTTTGTAATATTTGAAAAGTATATCCGGGATATATTTACAATTTTTATTTTGTTGCAATGTTATGTGGGTAGGGTGTTTATTGTTAATTGATAGTGTGGAAATTATACTGTTTATGTGTTGTAAAATTTCTATTTCTTTGTTATATTATCTGGGTTTATTTATGTAATAGGATAAAAGAGTGCATTTATTCGCCAACAAACTGTCTTTACAATTTGGCGAAGTTATAAAATTATGTAATGTTTTTTCCGTAAAAGTCATTAAATAAAAAAAAGATATTTGCAGAAAATTACGGCATTAGACAAATGAAGTCTTTAAGTCTTTACGAAGCTTCCTTCCTTTAGGCTTTGCGAGAAATTGTGCAATTGGAACACAAGTTTTCTTGCTAATCGGAGCATCGAGGTCGTAGAAGAAGGTGTATGCTCCAA
The DNA here is from genome assembly GCA_907164705.1 of Parnassius apollo. Classification (NCBI taxonomy): domain Eukaryota; kingdom Metazoa; phylum Arthropoda; class Insecta; order Lepidoptera; family Papilionidae; genus Parnassius; species Parnassius apollo. Next base: position 3,660,609 of record CAJQZP010000885.1, on the reverse strand, counting down.
TTACAAGCCCATTAACGTTGGTGTTCCACAAGGCTGCGTGCTATCACCAACGCTGTATCTGCACTTCAATGGCATGTTGCAAACCGGTAACATTCATTGCTATGCAGACGACAGCACTGGTATACACCGGCCGTGCCCATATTTCTCGGGAAAACTTCGCAGAGTACCGGGAAAAACTTGTGTCTCAAGTCGAAACTTTGTTGGTCAAAGTTTTGGACTAGGGGCGTCTAAATCTAGTCCAGCTTAATCCCCAGAAGACACAAGTTTGCGCGTTTAACGCTAAAAGAAACCCCTTCGTCGTATCTCTTCAGTTTCAAGGCAATTCGTTTTTGCCTCAACCAGTATCGGAATCCTCGGTGCCGAAATATCGAGTGACGTGCGGTTTCATGGTTACTTGGAAGAGAAGGGCAAATTGGCCTCTAAAAAGCTTGGCATGCTCAGCAGAGCGGGGCAGTATTTCATGCCGGCACACCGCCTGCAACTTTACATGGCGCAGATTCGGCCGTACATGGAATACTATTCGTATCTCTGGGTCGGAGTTCCCCAGTGCCAGCTTCTTCCATTTGATCGCATTCAGACCAGAGCTGTTTGAATCGTCGACTACCGAGCGTTTTCAGAATCGCCTTGACTCTCTGGCACTGTGAAGAGATGTTGCCATCTCTATGCGTATTTTATCGCATCTCCCACGGGGAGTGCTCTGAGGAATTGTAATCGGAGCCGAAAGGTTCCAGTAATCAGATGCCAGAAAACGACTTATTAATTAATAACCAATGTTTAAATTACTTCTTATAAAAATAAAAAAAATAACATAAGCCAATTGGAACCACTCCTTAAACTACTTATCGGAACTACTACAACAGGATATCCATATAAAAATAAAGGGCAAGTTTTTTTTCAAGCCCCGAAGAATCCGTGGCTGCCTTTGAAGAAGCGATTTCCGACCTGTTAAATCAAGACTGGCAAGTGTTATCACAGTTGGTTTAGGTTAATGGAATTTTGTAAGGAGCATGATGGAGAATATTTTGAAAAGATGTAAAATAAATATTAAAAACTTATTGAGTGTCCTACGCAATTGTTAAAAATGGTAAAAGTGTGCGAATGCTCAACTTGCTTTCTCGTTTTCGCAATTAATCATTATCAATAATAAGAGAACTTAACGCACTATACATTCAGTAAGGAGCAGTTAAAGTTCGAAGGACGTAATTACATGATAACACTAATGTAAAGCAACATCGCCCATCACAACGTTACTTAGGGCAGCCTCTCAGCAATACCACCCTGCACTAGAAGAACCACCCCAATTGGAAGAATCACGACACTATCTAAGCGCTCGTCGAATAATTCCCCACTCGTAGAGTAATTTTAGCGGAATCTCCCGCGCTCGGCACCTACACTGAACTTGATACTGCACAAACGTTTGGAGGTTTCCCGATCTATCCTCAATCTGTTTTTGTTTGTTCATCTATGCAGAAATATTTAATAATTTGAATGATAAAAGTTTCATTTACAAGATATGAATGATACTAAATCATCCTATTTATTGAGTTGCCTTTGGTGTGTCCATGCGACAAATTGTGTGAAATTTAATACGTTAAATAAGAGTTGCGATAAACCGATGAACATACGAGTACATAAACACATACGAGTGGAATATAGAAACTTGTCACGTTTTGGAAGTTGCTTAAAAATAATAATAATTTCAAATAAGTAAAAATCGACGATGGCGAAGGTCAAAAAGACCTAGTGGTTACCGTTAGACATATGCGATCTTGTAGAATTAGGTTTAAAATACTCTGGACAGTGCCAGAAAACACAGTGAAAGGTGAATTTTCTTCTGTTTGTACAACGCATCGCAACATTTGATGCAACGATCGGCAATGCTTGCCAAGCTGCCGAGCGACGATTTGTGTATAACGGCTCCGCATCTTGATGCGTGTAGACAAAATCGGATAAATGACGCGTCTTAGGAGAAGCCAATATCAACCAGTGGAAATTATATTATTTATTGATGATTAATAAATTCCCATAGAAAATAGAACCTAAAAATTGAAACAGTATAAATATATACAAAATGGATCACACGTCGATATAAGTTATATCCAATAAATATAAATTTTTGAATGATATAAGATACAAAAGAAAACAGAAAAATAATTAAGTAGCTCAATTTGTATAAACAGGTTAGTTGAGAGCTAAAGAACTGTAAGGTCATCAAGCAATATAGTGCCGTTTATTTTACAAACTGAATTAAAATGATTTCTTCTCTTTCATTCATTACCATAGCAATAACTTTAACATTTAAAAATGTTAATGGACTCATATGAAAACTACACAAAAAAGAAAATCTCATTGAAAAAGGCTTTGCTAGTTTCACGTGATATGCTCACGTCAAAAGTATACCTATTCCAAACTTTTTCAATAAAAAAATACAATATTTTGAATATATAAATGTATTTTAGAATTGTAAATTTTTTTCATAGGTTTTAATTTAATTTAAAAAATATTTCCTATCGTTAATAAGGGATAACGTTATTTTAGTATTTTTTACGATTTCTTTTAATGTTTGTATATAAAACTCAATAAACAAATAAAAGACAGTGGATACGCGCTTTCCTATTAACATGCAAATCAATAAATGTTTTATATGTGTGAATTAATTACTAGTTATAAAAGGAAAAGCCAAGGATTACTAATTGAAAATTAGAAATAGTCAGCTTTTGACAAGATGACGTTTGTAACGCGTGTGTGGAAGAAACTTACGCAAAATAAATCTGAAGAAGATTATAGCGGCAGAATGGAGAAAATATTTTTTGAATATGTCTATAGGGCGTTTTATATAACAGGTTTTTATGCACATCTCACAGATTTTTAAAGTAACATCATATAAAAGTCACATGTAGAATACCAATTATATTTTTCTTTTTTTGTCATTTTGTGCAAATCAAGAAAGTAGATTATGTTAGATGGAGTTTAAATATACGTTTAAAATAAATTACCAATAAAACACAATTACATATATCACAAAATTTTTGTTTAAATATTTATTCATTTTTTACTAGCCGTAGTCCACTTTTGTATTAGGGCATTTCGGTACAAAACGATCGTCACGCTGGATGGCCAGATTGGCGATTTTTCTCAATTATCCGAAATTTCCCAATATTCAATAGACATGTGTGTTAGTAAGTGTAGAGCCAATACTCTTACGTGATTCTTACGTATTGCTGCATTAGTATTTTTCATCTCCATCTATAAGAGCCTTTGAAAAATCCAATGCTGTACATAGACCTATCCCAACTAATACCAAAAAGCACGCAGCTAATACCTAATGCAGGCAGGCATTAAGCTGCACTGCAGTAAGTTATGTCTCGACAAGTAGTTATAGCTCACCGGACCGACAGTCGATGGAGAAGGCATGTCCTAGAGAGGTAGTATTTTATCTGCAAACGGAGAATATAATATAGTACAAAGATATAATTCGTCGTCGTCATATAATATATTATTACGATTTGTGATACGAATACCAAACAATTTCGTCTTGGCACAGCTCTATTAGTTAGTACTTATTCTAATAAGAATATCATTTAAATTACAGGTTTATCGTATTCTAACACCAGTGTTGGGTACTTTATACACAGTAGCATTATAAAATTGTTAAATCTCCTGCTGGTCTGTTGCGAATTAGGGCATTTCTTTCATTTGACGTGGACTGTGGATGCAGTAATTGACCGCATTAATGCAATAATAATACAATTGGGTTCTATTTACAAGTACTGGAATATGGTAGGCATGAAATTACATAAACACTTTGTACTGTCTGTTTTCTCTTTATTTTGTGGCAATAATGCACTGTTATGATTAACGTAAGGCAAAGCTCCAGTCTTTAATATTAACCTCGTTGGCATAGTTCTACCCTTTTTTGGAGAGGTTATAGAGGAAACAGCCATCCACGCTCCTTCAGTGCGTATTAGCAGACTTCACACGTACTCGACATATTTTATTCCTTTGACATCGGTTTCCTTACATTGTTTGCTTTCACCACTGAACATTTATCACTTATTACATTCAATCAGCATTTAAAATTGATTCTTATTGGTACTCTAGGGAATCGAACTTCTGTATAACATGTAACCGTAATTTTTGCGTTGCCTTACTTAAAAATGTTATAATATTTTACTGATTATAAAATATTGCCGAGAGATAAAGATAAATATTTTTCATTACAGCATACCCCATATAGGTTTAAAGAAAAATTAGTCTCAATAAGAAATAAGTAAAATGGTGCATTTTCAACTTTTAGACATGTATTTGTACTTATATAATGGTCTTTCTGACTACTCGGTATCGAAAAAATAACTGAAAAATCCAGAAACAGTACATTAATTTAGGTATCTGACCGAAGTTAATTAGTTTGTTAAGAGTGAAAGAGGAAGCCCATGCAGACCCGGAACAATTTTTGTGATCATACAAATATTTGTACCGTGCGGGATTTAAAACCACGGCCCTTAGCGCTGCAATTCATTGCTAAGCCACTACGTCACGGAGCCGACTTTATATCTTTTCTTTCTTCAGGTATTTAGGACCAAACAACGAAGTTTTTTATACGTAGTGGAGCCACGCTGCAGCTACTTTATGGTTAGAGCTCGAATGGGTCGGCTCGACCGGGGAAGGGCCACACTCTCACGGAATACCAGCGTAAAATAGCAGCTTTATAGTGCTGTGTTTCGTATGGTGAGTCTAGAGATCCGGAGACCCTTTTCTAGTGGAAACGAGGCATTCCATCTTAGTCCTCAGGGGTGATTACAAATCTGCGTTTTGATTCTTAATCGAGGATAGATGTGGATGTCTATGAGCCACAGCGTCCACTTACCATCAGATGGACTGTGTGCTCGTTTGTCACCCTTATTCTTTAAAAAAGAAGTAAATTGGATTTATATTGTATATTTCTTGCAGATCTATATTTATGCACAGGTAACCCACCGAAAGGTTTTTAAACCCTTGGCGATGGCGATGGAATCTCCTAATTTTGACATTTCAACTAAAGCAAGAAAGGATGTATTGGCGGTTTGTGTTAAGAGGAACAGGATCTATACGAATTGTATGCTGATTCTCAGCACTTTTACTCTAGTTGCTTGGTAAAACTTACATTTTTTTTAAAGTTAGAGCGATGACCGAGACAACAGTTAACCTTTCTGTACATTTCCTTTAATAATCTTTTTGCAGCATATATATCTATCACACAGCTGTCTGCCTCTAAATTTGCTCATTCAACTTACTAAATTCATATCTATAAATTGTAACTTTCACTCGTATTTTCATTTAAACCTATTATTTTTCCTTTAGTTAATATCACGCAGATATTGTGTCAATCATATATTGTATAAACGTTAAAAGTAAAGTAAAATAAACAGTACAGTGTGTACCTCCTACTAAATAAATCTTTTCATAGGGATAGTTAAGATCCTTATTGAAAGGAATCTGGGACAGAGATGAGCCCGTCGCACTGTCTCACAGCGTATTAACAGACGTCACATGTCCTCGGAATGTTTATTGAAACGTGGTTTGGTTATAATATACACATAACCTCTCACGAATGTCACTCTGACGGGTAAGCAACGAACACGGTCTGCCGTTTAACACGATCTTGACACAACTCTTTCGATCCTTTCAAATCCATATATCTATACACATCTACTCGTCAGTTAAGGGTATTATTTATTTGGTCTATTTTTAATTTATCGCTAATTCAACTAGAGCACACCGTTAGAGCGTCCCCTGCTAACTGTGTAACTCACTTCTGCAGGATAAATTTGCTTTGTCACTCATTCCTCATTCATTCTTACTACGTGTAAAAATCACCCAAACATTCTTTTCTTAATCCTTGTTACATAATCTTCTTGTAAACGTCATTATTTTATACACACACAATTTAAAATATTAAAAATTATAAACTATTCTATTTATTCAGGAACTCTCATAGTTAACTGTTCTGTGTTGAGATTGTTTTTGTGAAATAGTTTATTACTTAAATTCCTCTTGTGGCTGCCTTTTCTTTAGGTTCAAACTAGCCATAGAAGGCCTTAAATGGTAATGTTCTGGAATACGCAACATACGAGTACAAAGATACGTATTTACTTCACTATCTTTTAGAAGATTACTTAAGAAAAGGTGGTATAGGCATATATTTCTTAGAGAGCTGAGAATGCCGCGCCGTTAAAGGATTTCGTTCTTTCGTAGTGTGCAAGTGTGTAGCTCGGTGTACGTTTCTGCATGCCAGAGCTCCTTTTTGTCTAGAGATCCATCAAAAATAGTTATGATATTGACATATCTCGGTACTATTTCTGCATCAAAGCGCCGACCTGGCAGTTTTGGGTTCCGAACTAAAGAATTTAATTTAATTTTTATTGGTGACGCACCTATAGATTTTTTAGTTCTAGATTGGGTAGTTGAGATCATCATTAATATAAATTGCTAAATTACATTAAAAATGTGGTGTCTTAAACCTTATTCTTTAGTTAAATGAGATATTAAACACCTATTGAAATTTATACAAATAACAGCCGGGTTCAATCCACAAAATTGTTAATTGCAATTTTAAGTGTTGAATTACCACGTGCTCAGCAGTGAAAAAAAACATCATGGGGAAGCCTGAATATCTGAGAAATAAGAAAAATACTACTTCGAATACATTTGAAGTACCGCCAATACGCATTAGCGGATATTTCTTTGCCCTAAAACCTTCTCAGAAACGAGAGATGGCCTATGCCCAGCAGGGACGTATATAGGCTGTAACTAAAATTTTAAGACGCTTAACCTCTTAGCTACCAAGCAGTCAAATTTGACCGCGGCGATATTCCATCAAATTCCAAGCGCTCAAATTTAACTGCACCCACCCACAGCACTTTAAACCATTAAACTTATATTTAGAGACTACTTTTCTATGAAGAAGTTTGGCATTATAGAATCAATATGAAATTTTCTATCCTCTAGTGCAATAAAAAGTCAGTTAGTCTATGATTATTTATTTATAATCTACGTTCGTAATGAACGCTATTTTAATGTGGATGTTGTTGTGTTGATTTTTGGATTTTTCTAGTGTTTTATTAGTGTTTTACTATAGTGTTTAATTATAAAATTAATATAAAAGTTTTTGTGTGAACATAATTTATCTTTTTAAGTAAATAATATCGAGTAATATATAGAAATATAATAGTGATTTTCACGCTGCCGACATCCGCTTGGTATAAAGCTGTTTTTTGTTATTAAAATACAATAGTCTTTTTGTAATGAAGTAAAACCTGACTTTTTTTTGGACTACAGGATAGAGAATTTTGTATTGATTTTATAATTCTAAACTTCTTCATAGAAAAGTAGTCTCCAAATATAAGTTTTAATGGTTTTTAAAGTGATGTGGGTGAGTGCGGCCGCATGCGACTGCTCGGGATTTGACGGACGCATGCGACTGTATGGGATTTTTATGGAGATTAAAGGGTTAAGAGTATTTTAATTCAATAGTGTTTTAAATATTCTTCAGGTTGCTGGTGTCCGATGCCTCTTGGGGACACTGATAACTTGTTTGACGCTCTAACATTCATAAAATATATTTAATGTAATTGTTATAAAATTTCCTGACTCGACATGATTTATTTTTCAGGTATTGTTTCCCTTTAATAGACGATATTGACTACAATTTAGTGGTCGCTGTGTACTTTCCATTCGATTACAAAAATCATACAACCTATCCAATAGTTTACTTTATACTTCTAATTGTGATCAGTTATATTTCTTACGGGGTTATAGTAAACGTATTATTCTGCAGACGTATTTAATGCAGTTGTTATGTCGGTATACGGTACTTAATGACTATTTATGCAATATTGAAAGTGAATGCGCAGAACATTTCTTCTACATATGGCACTATGCTGACACAACTCTTTAGCTTCTTTCACATCAATATAAATACGCATAAACGCTCTTCGATTAATTTCAATCTTCAATGTATCGTCAATTGGGATCGAATTTCTACACCAGTAATTTTACTTTCATGCTTCTTCTTCAACACCCAACTTTCACAACCATACGTTAAGGTAAGGGCCAACACAGTATTGGAATATACCGTAAGTGCCTTTTTGACATATTCTAACTTCTCACAATAGAGTAAAGTGCACCTTTTGTATCCTGCATTTACTGTTCGTTCTATATCTTTTGCGTATCTACATCTCGGTTAAAACATAAATTTATGATTTATTGCTGAAACATACCTGTAAGCTTTAGTGAACCGGCTACACATACTCATTGCTATAAAATTTTGTATTTATAAATGATTATTTTCTTAAAAAAATATTGTAAAACAGATTTTTACTTCCAGGAATAAGTGTCAACGAATTGCTTTATAACGTTCAATTTAGAAGTAAATATGGAAGAAGATTACGAGACTTAACTAATCAACACAAATTTATTTTGGGGTAAAATATTATTTATTTAGAATTTTATTAGTACAATATAAATCCATTTTGTTTGAAATTTCTAATTATGGTTATTAAGATTTATTTTCTGTGTAAGCCGAAAACTCAGGTGAATCATTATTAACAATGACACCAAAAAAAAATTGACTGTTGCACATAAGCTTTCTTTAAGAATTGCCTCAAAGCATTTTTGAAAGCTTTGGCAGTTAAAATATTATATTTAATTTTAATTTTAACCCTTTCGTAATGCGACTGGACACGCAGAAATTTTGCGATATTTTTTTTTATAATAAAAAAGTTATTGTTGATAATTAAAAGGTGATTAAAAAAACTGAATTGGAAATTGTTTAGCAAATTGGTACAGAGGCATACAGTTTTGTACAAATATGATATGAAACATAAACAGATTTTTTTTTATTCAACACAGATTGTAAACAATACTTATTGAAAGTCACTTTTTTCATTTACCACTGGTGCGCAAAAACCACCGCTGTCCTGGGATGAACCAGCAAGAAACCCAGCGGGACTATTTTTTATTACTTAAGAGTTATTAAATAAAGAATATATATGATGAATAGTTCTTGAAAAATAATAAAATTTTTAACTTTTTTTAGTATCGTTTAGCGTTATGAGTGACCTACTTATTAGTATCATAAGTAGTTCCATAGTAATGGCCATAAAAATATTGTGTTATATTTTTATAAGTACTTATTTTTTTTTTCTAAATTACGATATGCAATGTAGTTTTTAAAATACAAGTAATAATATCAGTTCTCTTATATCAAAATGGCGGCACCATTTCACATTATTTTCCACCGCGATTAGTGCTAAACGGTTGCCGCGATTCTGTTTCATTTAAAACCACATTTCATAATGTTATTTAAAAATCATGTTGAAAAATAATATAAGAAACACCGAAAACACAGATATTTTTCTTTCTTCAAGTAAAACCATGGATTTACGCAAGATAATAAGCGGGCCGATGCTAAGACACTTGTGTGGAAGTACTATACTAATATGCTCAATCGGTTATCAAATTGTCATGGTAAGCTTTAATGAATAAAAATATTTTGGTAGTTATATTATGTACTTTATAAAAATATTTATATTTATATAAGAATATTAACACTGGAATTCATAGCCAAGATGGGATAATTCAGGCAATATGTGTGGAATTCAACTTTAAAGCATTTCATAAACAAAAGAAACCACAATTTGACAGATGCCAGGGTTTGGTTGCTCACTGTCAGGATTTCGTCAATCAAACAACAATCCTTATAACTTCGAATAATTGTAGAAAAAATCAACTAAGTTAATTTAGCTTTAAAATTTGACACATTCTTATTCGCTTTTCTTCTGAAATAAGCTATTAACTTTAATTTAGTTTATTTTTATTTTTATTTTCTGTCGTCCCTTCTAGAATCCCAAGGAAGAATTTTGATGGAAAACGTAAACAAACTATGACCATGACGCACAAAATTGTGTTCGGGTAGGGGGAACCCCTCCAACTACTGGATTGTTATGAAAGACAAGAAAGATTGATTCAATGTTTAACCTTTAGGTAATTTTTTATTCATGTATGTAGGAATGTTCACCCATCGACTATGAATCTCAGTGTGAGAGTTCTAAAAACTTGCCGTGCGGTGGTGGCGTCAGTGAAGTGTTACGTTTCGCGAATGTCGTAAGTCAACTAAGAAATGCCGGTAAGATCTAACGGCGGTCGATACATTGCACCATAATTATCTGTTATATTGAGTTTGGACGTATACAAGTTACAACTTGTATACGTCCCACTGCTGGGCATAGGCCTCCTCTCATTTCTGTGAGGGTCTTAGGGCAACGTAATGTCCACCACGCTACCACAATGCGTGTTAGCTACACATGGCTTCGAAATATTTTTTCTTATTTCTAATGCATGCAGGTTTTCTCACGATATTTTCCTTCAACGCCGAGCACGTAGTAAATCAGCGCTCAAAATTGCAATTAACTATTTCATTGTTGCCGGCGGGGCTCGAACCCGCGTTGTTCGTGTTACAGCAAGCGCTTAGCTCCTGAGCTACTTCGACTTTTGTCTTTGTTATATATCCGACTTAAAATATCCAGGACGGCGCCGGAGAGCAATCAAAATGCTATAACAAATCAACCATACATGCGACTTAGGCACATACTCTCCTATAGAAACAATATAATAATAACCTTTAACATAGAATTTCTATGTTACAGGTTGACAAATAAAAAGAAGAAGGGGAGTGACAAACTGAACAGTTGCTGTCGATTAAATATATAAGATAATTAAGGGTTTTTTTATAGGATAGGGTGACAAACGAGCACACAGTCCACCTGAAGGTAGGAGGTTGCTGTGGTCCATTTTCATCTACATCTATCCTCAATTACGAATTAAAATGCAGATGCGTTGTCACCCGTGAGGACTAAGATGGAATGCCTCGTTTCCAGTAAATAGGGTCTCCGGTTCTCTACACTCACCATACGAAATACAGCACCATTAAGCTACTATTTCACGCTAGTATTCTGTGAGCGTGGTCCCTCCCCGGTCGAACCGACCCATTCGTACAACTATACTTCTAATATAACTGTAGCATGGCTCTACCACGTATAAAAATAGCCACGTATAAAAATAATTAAGGATTGATTTGGTTATTTAAAATTTATGATAGTTTATTTAACAACGCTGTAAGATTTTTATTATTTTCATCTGTATTCTACGAGACATAAATATGTCTTATGGCATCCGTAAAGGCTATTGACGAAGACTAATAAGATTTTATGAACTTAAAATAAAGGAAGAAAAATGGACTTAAATCGAAAAACCATTCAAGGTTTATGGTGAATTGTAATGGATGATTATTTATTTAATTTTTTTTTAATTTGCAGTCCATTTCTGTAAATATCACTAAATGTCTGACGAGTTTTCTCTTCCTATGCCGCTGGTGTGAAGAAATTACTATATAGGTTAGTAATAAAAGTGGAAATAGTCTAATACTCAAGGACTCAATTATTATATAAAAGTTGTAGCGGCGCTGTCGTCGCGCCACAAGCGAAATGCACTGAAGCCTAAATCACGCTATCAATATTCCGAATCATAAACAGTATATATAGAACTTCTCCTAACTATCACACGGAGTGTTGGCCGCTCCCCGGGCAGAACACATTGCCTGGCGGGAGATCTCCCATTTTCCTTCCACGGCCACAGTGGTGACCCCGACGTGATCTGAACACGCAACCAAACAACCTTCGGAAACTTCAAGCTTCATCATCGTCATAGAATACCCCACCCATTCGCTCCCGAGCAGATATAAACTGCAGTCTTCATATCCTGCAAGCCATCTAGCTTCACAAGTTCATCGCAGCACTGGAATAATAATGCTTCCTGTTCCTTCAAGCTACTCTCTGCGCTATACAGTGTTCGGCACGGCTCTGAGCCTTACTGCTCGCCTCTGCTTTACGGCACTCTCGCAGATTACTTGCCTTCTTCTCGACTCACCGCAGACTACAAGGCAATCTCCTGGCACTTGCACATTCGTCGACAACTTGACTGCACTATCGACTTCCGGTCTGAGCAGGCGGGTGATGTAGCGGCGCTGTCGTCGCGCCACAAGCGAAATGCACCTAAGCCTAAATCATCAACATTCCGAATCATAAACAGTATATATAGAACTTCTCCGAACTATCACACGGAGTGTTGGCCGCTCCCCGGGCAGAACACCTTGCCCGGCGGGAGATCTCCCATTTTCCTACTACGGCCACAGTGGTGACCCACGGCCACAAAGTTATTCATAGGAAAAAATACTGCACTTCACTAATTACAGTTTTATTAATAAATATTTCAATTGCTTCACTTTCATGTTCACTCGGGTTATAATTTATTTGATAGATACGTTTTATCTGACGGTTGATAATTTCAAAGGCACAGTTTCTATTAAGAGTATAGTGACCAAATTATGAGCGAACATAGATATTTAATGGAGCTTCTGCCCTTACGATAGACAAGTTCAGAGGACGGCTTAGATACGCTGTCATGGCGTGTTCTCGACAATGTGTCTAAACCGTCTTCCGCTATAATCACAATACATTTAAACCTAAAATGTAATCATCATTATCATTATCAGCCTGCGGCAGTCCACTGCTGAACATATATCCATAACACGTCTACTCCACCGGTTGTCACTTCTGCGACAAACATTACCAGCCCATTTCCATTGCTGATATATATACTTTATTGTCTTATATATTATTTGCCGCACTATTTGCATGTGGTTTTGTGTACCAAATCATCCTCAAAACCTAGCCTGTTCCGCAGGCTGAAAGCCGTCGACTCTTCGCGCGAGTCCATTTGTGATGACCCTCGAAAACAACTATATAGACGTGGCTCAGAATCGAGATGGGTCGATAACCATTGTTTGTCACCTTTCTTGTAAAACAGGACCGTAATGCTTTAACTCCACGCCTTTGAAGTTCTCCCATCTCGTAAGATGCAGTTAAAAACTCAACAGAGCTTTTTAGCAAGGGTTGACACCCAGCAGCGAAAATAGCCTCTCATATTCGAAGAAGTTGACTAGCATTTCCCACTTGTGATTTCTGCTTCCAAAACCGTGGGGTCCCAATTTTTCTGTTGATTCGACCCACCTTGGCATTAAAATTCCCGATAAAAATATTGTAGTGGGCCTTAGTTACGTCCTAATGTCCTAAAAATGTCTTCATAAACAGTTTCAACTTCATCATCTGAATATGCTAAATTCAGTGCATAGACTTGTATGATCTTCAGAGAGTATGTGTTTGATAACTTCAGTACAAGGTATGCTACCTGTCTCGACACACTGGAGATTTCCACAATGTTGTTAGTAAGGATCATGTGAACGAGGAAACCTAAGCCGCCTTGAAAAAGGCCGCCTTCCTTCCAAAAGTTGGGCAGATGGCCCGATTGCAGGGTAATTGTGTCCTTCTTCTCTCTTCGGACTTCACTAAACCCTACAATATGACATATTTTCCTGCTTAGCTTGCAGTTCGTAAATCTGTTCGTCTTGCCGTATATTCTGTCCATGTTACGTCGCCAAGTTCAGTTTTTAGTGGTTTACTGTCCTTTCGAGGATCCCTCGAACCCCCTGCCCCACCATACCATGACTGCCGCCAATAAATAATCGAGCAACCGGGAACTAGTGGCCTGTTTTTGTGGTGTATTCCAAACTGTGCTATAACTGTGTACTGTATAACAAACATCCACTTCCCATCAGGTGAACCGTGTGTTATTTTTTGGCCTTTCTATTATAAAAAATGAGTTAGTTATTGAAAATCAAAAAATACATTGTTTAAGTTTTATTTATTAATGTTATCATTATAACCCTTTTAAGCGATGTTTGAAATTGGAAGTCACAAAATAGTCTTGCTATACTATCGTTTCGTTTTTTTATACTTTTTTTTAAGTCATCATTCATCTCTATCTGTTGCTATAGCAAAAACTTTAATTATATAAAAACCAATGAACTGCTAGTAGAGTGATAATAATATTAATGTTGTACGGGATAATGTCAAGCCTCGTCCATTGGATGTCCGGCAATAAGATTGGTAGCATCACAAGACTCATCAAATTTCTTTTTTTGGTTATACTTATTTTTTAACAAATGTTTTCGAGCATTTTGCTCATGCCATCGGTTGTCATTAAGGCATGAGCATGAGGCACGAGCATGTATATCAAGATCGTAAATAGGAAAGGTTTTAAATAATGATTTTAAACAGTGCAAGGTAAAGATAAATAGTGTTTTTGTTTCAGTTGGTGAAAACATCATACAGTGCTCTTACAATGTTGCTCCGATTTCGCAACGAGTGAAGGCATTTCTTTTTTTTTTTTTTCTTGCATACTGTAAAACTACACGGCTTCTTAATACAAAATTTAAACGTAATGCAAATCAAAAATACTTGCACGTTTATTATAAATTATTTCGTTTTTTTTTTAGGTAGATATTTTACGGTTATATAGATCGTTCGTATTTTAGATACAATTTTTTATCGAATTAGGTAGGTAGTTAATACTCTTATAACACTAGGCAGATTTACGGCCCGATTGAAGATTAAACCATTTGATGTCCTCAAGGAGTCTGACAAAATATTATTTTAGTTATTCTTCAAGGGAATATGTGAGGTCCTAACACTGAGTTAGGAGTAACGTATAAAAAATTTCTGCAATTGTGACGAGGGTCGACGGTGTGATATAGATGGCATTGGTAGTGGGAGAAGGATATCCCAGCAAAAAGTAAGTAAAGTTTCGTGGGTCCAACAAGATTTTTGACCGACCTTGAGGCGCCGGCTTAACTTAGAATAAATTTGTGAACAGCTCCATACAAAATAAACTGCTAATAGAATAATTGTTTTTATCGGGTCCGACGTACATTTAACGCGAATTGACCATTAGTTAAATAGACGATAAGCACGATAAAAAAGCATATTATAGCTATGAAAATGAAACAATTTCATGTTTACCAAAAAATTTAAATATAATTGTATCCCATCATTCACGTTAATAAAATAATATTTCACGTTTTATTTTTGAATTTTTTGAATATCCTTACTCGTGTGCTGGCGGCTCAAGAAAACCTATCATTCTCTTTTTCAATCGGAGAAGGTATAAAAGGTCCTAAAGGCATACGTTAGAAAAAATTTTATGGTTACCCAAATATATAATTTTTTGACGTGGTAGAACCACACTGGAGCTATATTAGTAGTATCAGTATAGTTGTAGCAAGAATGGGTCATCTCGACCGGGGAAGAACCAGGCTCTCACAGAACCAGCGTAAAATAGCAGCTCAACGCTGTCGTGTTTCGTATGGTGAGAGTAGAGAACCGGAGATCCATTTTACTGGAAACGAGGCCTTTTATCTCAGTCCTCACGGGTGACAACGCATCTGCATTTTGATTCGTAATCGAGGATAGATATAGATGTCTATGGGCCACAGCAACCACTTACCATGACAAATAGAACAAATACTGCCTACAATGAGAGAAGAATCCATTTTTAGCCGTGGACTGTTTCCTCTTTTACGGTAAATATAAATGTAATCATCACTCTTGGCAAGCCGATAAGTGATCACAATACAAAAGGTTCGTTGAAGCTGCTCTCTATCGCTGATCTGGATGTTTTACATGTGGCATTATTTTTCTTCATCAGATTACTACAGTTCATGTGGCCACGTGGTCCACGTTCAGACGTGGGCTTTTCCCACTTCTTCTGACACACTTGCCAGGTGAATTATATATAGCATTACCAAACGTCTCGCACTTCTGATGCTGCTCGTCATCACCGGTCTAGGTATGGTATTAAACATCTGTTTACCGATAGCTGTACTGACATCTTTTACTAGCAGATTTTGATTTTTTGGTGATTCTCTTTCGCAACCATGGAACATCCGGCATTACGAGATGGGTTTATCATCTTCAATCGGAGGCCATTAGACGCCATCGAAAGAAGGTGTGTACTCCTTCCTCTGACAAGTTCATACGTATTTATAGATCTTAGTTGGCTAGAAAAAAAAGTGCGTTGTGAGTACTGATGTGCATAGAAACGTGCCATATCCATCTGCAAGCCTTCAATATACTGTAATATAATTCTGCATAGTTCGAACTAAAATTTATAATTAATAACTGAAAGTGGTCTAGTAAAAACGCATCCATATTAGTCCTCAGAGGTGGCATAACACGACCCTTAACGTTGCGCTTTTGACAAAGTTTGACAAAGTTTCGGCACGTGCCGAGGCGGTGCGGTACAAATGCGGCTTTATCTAAGCGAGCAGAATATACACCTAGGAAAATTAAACTAAATAAACACCTTGAAATAAATAGCATAAAAATGCTTCGATCGCAGTAACGGTATTTAAAGAAAAAAGTTAGCAGTTTTCAAGAAATAATAGATTCACTGATAGAGACATTTTCGATAAATAAGGAAAACAAACAGGTCCTAGAAAAGATAGGAATTGAAGAAAGTGAACTGTTAAAAAGACGATTTAAAAAAAGACTAGAAAACTACCTACAACTAAATATTCGACAGAGTTGAGATGTTTCGCCCTAATCCTTAGTTATTAACTAAAAGCAATTACTTGTACTTAAAACTTTTGGAACATGTTTGCCTGTACCATGGACATTGACTAAGTGGTACAGTACCATTACTAGCCGATCAGGGTTTACTCAAGAAGCGATAAAAACATTAAAATTGAGAGCGGAGAGTAACCCTGATAAAATAATTTTGTGCCTTGGTCATGGATGAAATGAAAATTAAGCAATTAACGAAATACCATGCCAGCAGCCAAAGGGATCATGGCTATGTTGACTACGGTTTTAATTTTATATCATATAATTACGATGAAGCTACTGATGCATAGTGTTTTTATTGGTCGGTAAAAACACAACGTGGAAAGCACTCACTCACAGTCTAATTTTTTATTAAATTTAAATTAAAATCTGAGTTTGTTCAGTCTTTCAAAAACTGGCTATATTTCTTTTAAATAACAAAATTATAATTTTATATTACACTGAAATACCCTTCAATTCTGGCCGTATGAGGAAACTTAGCAAGCTACGGAGACGGCTGTAGAACCAGAGTGACCGACATAGTCCAACGGATTAGTAAGCTGAAATGACAATAGGCCAGCCATATAGCTTGAAGAACCGACAACCGATGGAGAGAAAAGGATCTCGAGTAGCAGCCTCGTACCGGTGAAGCCGTGAAGTGAAGGGTAATATAATGATTTCTTAAATTTACGCGAACACTTCACATTGAATAAAACTGAATTTACAGATTCTATCACGTTTATTTAACTGATTTTACTTATTTTGTTAGTGAGATAAATGACCTACATCTCGCTGACAATGAAACTATGGTCAGTTTTGATGTTCAGTCACTATTTACATGCCCACCTATTGAAGACTGCATCACAATTGTAACTAGGAAGCTAGAAGATAACAACATGCCTGCTGAATATGCAGTATTACTCATCGGCTCTCATCTCATCTCCGGGGGTAAAACCGATGACTAGGTTCACCACCCGTCACGTTCTGTCTCCCGAAAGGTTGAAAAGAGGATTGCAGAAGCCCGTCTCGCTACGCTGAATGTATGTGGAGCAATAAATGATAATTCGGGTGAAGTATGCGAAATAATGAATGATAGAAAAATAGATGTTTAATGTGTAAATCAGACGAAACGAAAGGGAAAGGATACAACTGCACACGAACTGTATACCATTTACTGGTCTGGTGCAGACGAGACCGTGCGGACATGCCAGGGAGTCGGTATCATCCTATCAGAAAGAATGGGTCAATTAGTGAAAGAGTATGATTATGTTAGCGCGTGGCTGCTATGAATACGAATGAAAGTGGGCTTAAAGAAGTTGTTTATGCTAGGAGTGAACGCCTATGCCCACTTATATAAGAGAGTAGTTTTGGGACATGGCAAGGATAGTATTGATGAAATGTAATGGAAATGAAAATATTATATTAGGAGGTTTTAATGAAAGGGTTGGAGTGAAGAGGTATGGTTATGGTTATGAACGGATATTGGGAGCATTTGGTGATAAAAGTATAAATGAGAATGGTGAAGGCCTCCTCCCCGTATGTGTGCAAAATATTTTTTTTTTTGAACGAACACATACTTTCGTCCTAAGATGATTCACATGTATACAGAGGTGATGATAGAAGCATGATAGATTTTATAATAGTGGATGAAGGAATGAGGAGCGCAGTGGTAGAGACAAGAGTTTACCGGGGGTCTAACGTAAGGACGGATCATTACTTGGTCTTATGTCGAAATAATGATCTATTCAAGCGTAAGCGCCATCGGACATCTGTGTCTACCGATGCGTTACAGCGTATAATAACCGAAAGGTTACAAGAAGAAGATGTGAAAGAGAAGTATAAATGTAGACTGAGGCAAAATATTAGGGGTTTGAATGAATTTTTCTAAGAATTATTTCGACTTGAAGACTATGTGGGATAATGTTAAGAAAGATTTGATGTATGCAGCTACAGAAGTATGTGGTGTAAGTTATAGAACGAATGAAAGAAAAAATAATACGTTATGGGATGATGAGGTACGAATGGAAGTTAAATCAAAGAAGAGAGCATGACTAGATTTACAAGCAACCAAATCTGGTAATTCTGGTGGTATGAATGATGAAATTGAAAGAAATAAGGCAGACTTTAGACGTCTAAATATGAGAGTAAAAGAAGTAGTTGAGAGGAAAAAGCAAGAAATAACGGATAAGAACGATAGAAGGATATTTGATAACTTCCATGCAAATATGAAAATATTCTGGAAACTCCGAAAAACTACCAGGGGAATCCAAAACAGCCTACTATGAATGCTACACGAGATGAGAATGGCCGTACGCGAAATGACGAAGTCAAGATTAATAAGATGGAAGGAATACTTTGAAAGCGTATTTACGTGTATTAAATTAAGAATTAGAAATTCCGAAAGGAATAGAAATAGGTAGATAAATATGTGTAGATGACAAATTAGATTGACAATCATGAAAACAGGGGCTGGAGAGGGAGTGGTAGCAGGCCTGTTGTATACCCTATTTAATTTATGATAGGAACTGAAGAAGGTGCCGGAAAGCTGGTGTAAATCAGTTATAGTCCCAATATTTTAGAGAAAAGGGACACAGCAGGACTGTAAAAACTACCGTGGTATCATCTTGCTTAGCGTTGTGGATAAATGGTATGCTAAGGTTGAAAACATTTTAAAAGAAACTGAGGTAAAAATTTGGGATGTGCAAGCTAGATTTAGAAAGGGAATAGGGTGCATAAATCAAGTCAAGTATAAAGAAAGTTTTTGGCGTTCATGGACTTGTAAAAGGCTACGACAAAGTGGAGAGGAATGTGTTATGTTAAACACTGAACTCATTTGGGTTGATCGCTGGTTTAATAAAGGTATTAAGGTCTATTTCTAGGGACTATAGTGCTTGTGTCAGGATCAAAAGGTTTACTCGGACTGGCTTGGCAGCTAAAAAAGGTATCAGACAGGGCTGTGTAGCTTACCCGTGGCTGTTCAAATTATTTGTGGACAGTTGTTTAGAAACTTTGAAAGATGAAGAATATGGGTTCAGAATGGGTGAGTTAACAGTCAAATGCCTTTTGTATGTCGATGATCAATTCATATTTGCGTCGTCGGTAGCTGAGTTGCAAAAGATGGTTACGTTGATAAACTGGTTATTAAAAGAAAAGGGATTGAAAGCGAACGCTAGCTTACTTGAGTTCACTTTCATTCTCCTTTATCTTACATACGAAAGTAATAGTTTTTGAAAGAGAATAAAGTAAAACGTTATGTGAAATAAGAATAGAAAGAAAGTTGATTGAGCAAGTATATGAGTTCGTGTATTTGGGATGTGTATTTAGCAGGGACGGCAGATATGATAAGGATATAGAACGACGAATAAAGGCAGCAAATAGAATGAATGTAGCTCTATACCCTATTATGAAAAGTCAGAATGTGTTAAAAAAGGCACGTATGGCAATTCATAATGCTGTGTTAGTCCATATTTTAATGTATGGTAATGACAGTTGGACCTTCTGCTGACCTCTCACCCGGACGGATATCAGATTTCCGTCGACGCCCTTTTAGGCTCTTCGGACCATTGTCTTGTCCGAAGTGTGCTGCCACTCACGCTGAAATCGTAGTTGAATTCTGCAGGCTGCCGCCGTGTTTGGCACTATAGGTCAGCCGATTGGGATAGGATGCGGTATTTCTTTGCATCCTACCCTTGGGGGCGGGTTTGCTTCTCGCCGGACGATCCCAACGTTGTTGCGGATTCTGTCGCTGTGTACGTCAGGGTATGGAACTTTTTATTCTATCCTCTGTGGTGCCCATTGGAGGCAAATCTCAGCCATGGTTTGGTCGCTCCTGTAAAATAGCATCATGCTATAAGCAGGAGTGCTACCAAGCCTGGATTGACGCATCAACGTCCCGGGATTTAAACACAAGCGCTCTAGAAAAGAAATATAATTCCGCCTCTATGTCCTTCAAAAGTGTCATTGCCAAGGCAAAGTCAGAGCACACAGGCAGAATTGGCGAAAAACTAGTTCGCCTTCCTTCTAGAATCCGTGCATTATGGGCTCTCGCCAAAGCTGTTCAGGGGAATTTCTGTCAGCCATCTCTTCCATCTCTGCACAGGGAGGACGACTCACTGGCCCATACTGAAAAGGAGAAAGCCGATCTTCTAGGCTCTTTCTTTGCGTCCAACTCGACTCTCGATGACGGGGGGAGTACGCCGCCGACTTTACCGCGGTGTGAGTGCTCCATGCCGGAATTGCGGTTCACACAGCGCTCGGTTCGCAAAGCACTCCTCTCCCTGGACATCTACAAGTCGAGTGGGCCTGTCGGAATCCCGCAATTGTGCTGAGGACGTGTGCTCCAGAGTTTGCACCAGTTTTAACGCGTTTTTTCCGTTAACTCCCTAGGCGTAATCCCAAAATCATGAAAGACGGCTTTCGTCCACCCGATTCCTAAGAAAGGCAACCGCTCAGACCCGTCCAACTACCGGCCTATCGCCATCACCTCCTTGTTTTCTAAAACAATGGGGTACATTGTAAACTGCCATCTCATGAGGTACATTGAGGATTACCAGCTAATTAGTGATCGCCAATACGGTTTTCGCCGTGGTCGATCAGCGGGTGATCTTCTGGTCTACCCAACTAATAGATGGGCGGAGGCAGTAGAGTCCAAGGGAGAGGCATGGGCCGTTAGTTTGGACATTGCGAAGGCCTTCGATCGGGTTTTGCACAAAGCGCTTCTTTCGAAGCTTCCTTCTTAAGGGCTTTCCGAGAAATTGTGCAATTGGATCACCAGTTTTCTTGCAGATCGGAGCATCAAGGTCGTTGTAGACGGTGCAAGCTCCGATTACAAGCCTATTAACGCTGGTGATTTACAAGGCTGCGTGCTATCGCCAACGCTGTTTTTCTTCTGCATATCAATGATATGTTGCAAACCCGTAACATTCATTGCTATGCAGATGACAGCACTGTTGATGCTCTGTACACTGTCCGTGCCAACATTTCTCGGGAAAACGTCTCCAAGTACCGGGACAAACTTGTGTCTAAATTCGAGTCTTTGCTGAACAGAGTCTCGGATTGGGGGCGACTAAATCTAGTCCAGTTTTACCCTCAGAAGACACAAGTTTGCGCGTTAACCGCTAAAAAGAACCTCTTTGTCGTATCTCCTCTGTTTCAAGGTACTCCCCTTGTTGCCTCAGCCAGTATCGGAATCCTCGGCGTCGACTTATCGAGTGACATGCAGTTTCGTGGTTACTTGGATGGGAAGGCCAAATTTGCCTCTAAAAATCTTGACGTGCTCAGCAATGCGGGAAAACATTTCATGCTGGCACACCGCCTGCAACTTTACAAGGCTCAGGTTCGGCCGCACATGGAATACTGTTCCCATCTCTGGGCTGGAGCTCCCCAGTACCAGCTCCTTCCACTGGACCGCATCCAGCGCAGAGGGGCTCGAATCGTCGACGTCCGAGCGCTTTCCGATCGGCGCGATTCACTGGCGCTGCGAAGAGATGTTGCATCTCTTTGCATTTTCTTTCGCATATACCATGGAGAGTGCTCTGAGGAATTGTTCGGATTAATCCCAGCCGCCAAATTTCTTGAACGCACTACGCGGCAAACGTTCCGATACCATCCTCACCATCTGGATGCTTGGCGGTCCACCACTGTACGTTTCACAAGGAGTTTTCTTCCGCGAACGACCTCTCTGTGGAATAGTTTACCACCGGCGATTTTTCCGGACCGATACTACCTGTAGACCTTCAAGAAAAGAGCTTACTCCTTTCTAAAGGGCCGGTAACGCACCTGCAATTCCCCTGGTGTTGCGGTTGATCATGGGCGGTGGTAGTCACTTAACGGCGGGTGAGCCGCATGCTCGTTTGTCCCCTCTTCTATAATAAAAAAGAAGTTGGATGTGGCAGAAGCACCACGAGAGTAGAATAAATTCTGTAGAAATGCGGTCATTGAAGAGTTTGCTAGGGATGAATCTGAATGACAGGGTGAGAAATTGTTTGATAAGAAAAAGAGTGTGACAGAGAAAGTTGTGACCAGAATCAAGAAATGAATGCTTCGGTGGTTTGGTCATGCAGAATGAATGAGTGAGGAAAGCATGACAAAGCAAATTTATATTGCAGATGTGAATGGTAGAGTCGGAAAGGAACGCCTTAGACGAAGTTTTATTGACCAAATTGGCGATGTATTGAAAATGGGCCAGATTAGGAGTACCCTTAACCAACATATAAAATAGCGTATATTCGTAGATATATGGATGTAAAGGAGGCGATAGAAGTGTGGCAGTATCGTGGCATGACAGGCGTGAGTGTTTATGGATTATAGAGATAAGTAGAAAATCGTGTGAAGCTAGTATTTTAGCTCCGGTTAAAATTGACATCTTTCATTAGTGATCAAAAACACGGTGTCAGCTTTTTTTTTTCTTGTTTTCATCATTTAATATGTACGTTTTGTAGCTTAAACATTATTTACTATGTTTTGAGTAAAGTTCTTCAGACTTTTAGTTCGTTTCTAAAAATACGAGCAATAAGACATGTTACCTTTCATCGGCCAGCACGAATGATTAATTAATAAAATGAGTGATTAATGCTGCGTCGCCATTGCACTACATAACATATTATAATAAAAACCTATGTATGGAACAGCTTCGTTAAACATTTTATTATTTGGTACCATTTTCCATTAAATAATTACCATTTTCCATTAAAACAGATTTGAACAAATTTTCATTGAGAAAACGAGGCAAAATATGACAAGATTTATATTAACCGTTTTATATGTGGAAGTGGGCTATAACAGAAAAAATACCAAGCCTTTATTTATTTATTTGTATGGATCTCCATTAGTTGTACATATTAAATTACTTCTAACACATGCTTTATATCTATAAATTACTATGTACTACCAATTATAGGAGAACACATCATTCTAAAACAATAGCAGTGTTTATACTCGTAATTTGCCTATTTTAGTGGTAGTTGGAACAAAAATAAGTTTTACGAACAAAAGAAAGTTAATAGGTTTTGTAACATAAATAAAAGTTAAGTTAAGCATAAAGTTAAAGAATAATTAATTTTCTAAACAGTCGTTACATTTTTTCATAAAAAGTGTGAGCCCATCAAAACCAATGTCCAATGTTGCTATTTTTTTACATAAATTACATACGCGTGATATACGTGTTATTGGAGCATTCTGTCCAAGTTTGGTTCGAGTGCTATCAGTCTTAAAGAAAGGACAAGGATCTCCGAAATACATTAATATTAAATCTGCTCAACAG
This sequence comes from Parnassius apollo, assembly GCA_907164705.1. Classification (NCBI taxonomy): domain Eukaryota; kingdom Metazoa; phylum Arthropoda; class Insecta; order Lepidoptera; family Papilionidae; genus Parnassius; species Parnassius apollo. The sequence continues at coordinate 3,636,813 of CAJQZP010000885.1, read as the reverse complement.
CTCACTGTCATCAACTTTCATGCCAAAAAGGCATTGATATCAACGACAAAAGATTTTTCTTGTACCAATCAATCTTCCGTGAAATATTAGAATATTGAATATAGAATATAGAATTGATAGACAATATAGGACCGTACTAAAAATTTTGTTTACAAATGTTTATACAAATATTTTAGTAGATACGATAATACCTGTATAGCGATACAAATGTATGCTTGGTGAAGATATTTTTGGGTTGTGAGTAGATCAAACAAGAGCTGGAGACGAGGCCTTAGGATGAATATTTTAATTATCACCCCGGTGAGTAAATGTCTTTGCATTTATGAGTACAATATACATTTATGGCGTATATGACAACATCCGATAGCGTTTATATATTATCTTTATTGTTCTCTAAACGTCCACAGCTGGGCGTGGATCTTTTTCGTTATAAAGATGGTTTTACTTTAATCACCAATCTAACCATCCTAACTACTACGGCAAGGTACTGTTCTGGAACAAAAATGTCTGAAACGTTACTATTTTTCTATAGGATTGGGTGACAAACGAGCACACAGTCCATCTGATAGTAAGTGGTTGCCGTAGCCAGACATCTACATCTATCCTCGATTATGAATTAAAATGCAGATGCGTTGTCACCCGTGAGGATTAAGATGGAATGCCTCGTTTCCAGTATTATTTATCGTATCCATATTTAGCAGATAGTTATATGCATTATAAATCATTGGTTATATGTTTGACTTGATTGATCAGAAAAGAACTAACTCAACTAAGATGTTAGAATATAATGCAAACTTTGTCGGCTTTCATATTGACATGTTAAAATATTGACGTGCTATTGTTTGAATTATTTACATTCGAACAAAACGTTTCAAAGCGATGCATCTTTTAGACAACTCAACGTTGTTAAGGTCGAATACAAAGTATCAGTTCTGAGAAAATGACGAATTATAAACTTCTTGAAATTAAAGCGATATATTAGTTAAGATATGCGTAATTAATGTTTCTATTAGTTTTCGCTTGACAAAGCAGTAGCATATTAGGTTTAACAAAAATATCCGCACATAAGTGTCCTTTATTTACGTAATTGGTGCTTTTATATATAATGATCTTTCCGCTTTCGCTCGGATGTGTGCAGTACATGGTTAACTTTCTTTGATAAAATTGAAGTGAGAAACGAACTCACAGTCTACCTGATGGTAAGTAGCTACCGCAACCCTTGGACATCTGCAGCCAAACTCATACAAAGTAGACTACGGATGCGTTGTCATCCCCGCGGATTAAGATGGAATGCCTCACAACCTGTAGTTATACCGGCTGTCTTTACACTTCAGACAGGATCACAGCAGTGCAAACACTGCTGTTTGGAGTCAGAAATAGGTAAGTGAGTGATGCCATCACAGGCAGACTTCTAGGCATAAGAGAAGTCCTTCGAAATAGTAACAACTTACCAAATCTTTGAATTTCGTTTATTATTTTGTAGTGTTAACCATAGGATACTATAATTACATATATAATAGAACAGGGGAGTGGGCGGAGCCCGTGTAGCTACTAAAATTTTTTTTTTTTTTTTTATAGAAGAGGGGGCAAACGAGCATGTGGCTCACCTGATGTTAAGTGACTACCGCCGCCCATGATCAACCGCAACACCAGGGGAATTGCAGGTGCGTTGCCGGCCCTTTAGAAAGGAGTAAGCTCTTTTCTTGAAGGTCCCCAGGTCGTATCGGTCCGGAAAAATCACCGGTGGTAAATTATTCCACAGAGAGGTTGTACGCGGAAGAAAACTCCTTTTGAAACGTACAGTGGTGGACCGCCAAGCATCCAGATGGTGTGGATGGTATCGGGACGTTTGCCGTGTAGTGCGTTCACGAAATTTGGCGGCTGGGATTAATCCGAACAATTCCTCAGAGCACTCCCCGTGATAGATGCGATAAAATACGCAAAGAGATGCAACATCTCTTCGCAGCGCCAGTGAATCGAGCCGATCGGAAAGCACTCGGTCGTCGACGATTCGAGCCGCTCTGCGCTGGATGCGGTCAAGTGGAAGGAGCTGGTACTGGGGAGCCCCAGCCCAGAGATGGGAACAGTATTCCATGAGCGGCCGAACCTGCGCCTTGTAAAGTTGCAGGCGGTGTGCCGGCATGAAATACTGTCCCGCTCTGCTGAGCACACCAAGCTTTTTTAGAGGCCAATTTGGCCTTCCCTTCCAAGTGACCACGAAACTGCACGTCACTCGATATGTCGACGCCGAGGATTCCGATACTGGCTGAGGCAACAAGGGGAGTGCCTTGAAACTGAGGGGATACGACAAAGGGGTTCTTTTTAGCGGTTAACGCGCAAACTTGTGTCTTCTGGGGGTTAAACTGGACTAGATTTAGTCGCCCCCAATCCGAGACTCTGTCCAGCAGAGACTCGACTTCAGACACAAGTTTGTCCCGGCACTCAGAGACGTTTTCCCGAGAAATATTTGCTCGGCCGGTGTAAAGAGCATCACCAGTGCTGTCATCTGCATAGCAATGAATGCTACGGGTTTGCAACATATCATTGATATGCAGAAGAAACAGCGTTGGCGATAGCACGCAGCCCTGTGGAACGCCAGCATTAATAAGCTTGCAATCGGAGCTTGCACCGTCTACAACGACCTTGATGCTCCGATCTGCAAGAAAACTGGTGATCCAATCGCACAATTTCTCGGGAAGCCCATAGGAAGGGAGCTTCGAAAGAAGCGCTTTGTGCCAAACCCGATCGAAGGCCTTCGCAATGTCCAAACTAACGGCCAATGCCTCCCCCTTGGACTCTACTGCCTCCGCCCATCTGTGAGTTAGGTAGACCAGAAGATCACCAGCTGACCTACCACGGCGAAAACCGTATTGGCGGTCACTAATCAGCTGGTGATCCTCAAGGTACCTCGTGAGCTGGCAGTTTACAATGGACTCCATTGTTTTGGAGAACAAGGAGGTGATGGCGATAGGCCGGTAGTTGGACGGGTCTGAGCGGTCGCCTTTTTTAGGGATCGGGTGGACGAAAGCCGTCTTCCATGATTTTGGGACTACGCCTAGGGAGTAGGAGTACCGGAAAAGACGCGTTAAAACCGGTGCCAACTCTGGAGCACACGTCCTCAGCACAATTGGGGGGATTCCATCAGGCCCACTCGACTTATGGATGTCCAGGGAGAGGAGTGCTTTGCGAACCGAGCGCTGAGTAAAGTGCACTTCCGGCATGGAGCACTCACACCGCGGGGTGGTCGGCGGCGTACTCCCCCGTCATCGAGAGTCGAGTTAGACGCAAAGAAAGAGCCTAGAAGATCGGCTTTCTCCTTTGCGGTGTGGGCCAGTGAGTCGTCCTCCCTGTGCAGAGATGGAAGAGATGGCTGACAGAAATTCCCCTGGACAGCCTTGGCGAGAGACCAGAATGCACGGGTTCCAGAAGGAAGACGAACTAGTCTCTCGCCAATTCTGCCTATGTGCTCTGACTTTGCCTTGGCAATGACTCTTTTGAAGGACCTAGAGGCGGAATTATACTTCTTTTTTAGAGCGCTGGTGTTTACATCCCTGGACGCTGATGCGTCAGCCCAGGCTTGGTAGCACTCCTGCTTATAGCATGATGCTATTTTAAAATGACACTAACACGTCAATGCACACCTGTAAATGTCAATACGAGATGTATTTTGAAGTTACAATCGTTTCCAAATTTCCATGCTATTTATTTAGAAAATGCCAAATTGCACACTATTTACAAATAAATACGTATTAAAATCTGTCTGTCAACACAGCGAATCGGGTTGGTAGTAGTGATAATACTACGTAATTGCTTGTATGTGTGCTCCCGGCGACGCCTATCCTTGTAGAAAATAAGGTTGATAGCCATTCTATTGTGTATCATAGTATTCTATGGTATTAACTATAGTACCTGCGTATGAAAATCCACTAATACATATTAGCCCGTGGCTACTGTAGGAGTCGACAGAGGGAAATTGAAACAGAATATGATCAGCAGTATCGTAACTATTAAAAATAATAGAAGACTGGTTCTCGAGCCGCAAAACAAACGTGTCAACATGGCTAATTCCCTATGAGGCAATTTTGCGATACCACAAGCGAGACTTATATACAGCAATGAACTTTGATAGGCTGTAGTTGTGACTATGATGCTACTTTTTTTATAGGATAGGGTGACAAACGAGCACACAGGCCACCTGATGGTAAGGGTTGCTGTGGCCCATGGACATCTAAATCTGTCCTCGATTACGAATCAAAATACAGATGCGTTGTTACCTGTGAGGACTAAGATGGGATTCCTCATTTCCAGTAAAAAGTGTCTCCGGTTCTCTACTCTCACCATACGAAACACAGCAGCATTAAGCTACTATTTTACGCTGGTATTCTGTGAGAGCGTGGTCCTTTCCCGGTCAAGCCGACCCATTCGTGCTACAACTATACTACTAATATAACTGCACCATGACTCTACCACGTATAGTATGTGGCTCTACCTCATATAACATGGCTCTACCACGTATTATATTTTTTATATATTCTTTATAGAATACTAGGGATCCGCCTCACCTTGGCATGTTTAATTTCTGGATCACAACAACAGCACTCACCTACCGGGTCCAATTGAGTTTTTGTACCATCCAGGGACTACTCAAATACACACAAAAAATTCATCAAAATCGTTCGAGCCGTTTTCAAGTATTTAGAGACTAACTGACAGCAATCGATATAAGATAGATTACAGTAATTAACAAATTTGGATTTTGAAATGAATTTTACTATAGAAATGTGTGCGCTTACTAATGTTAAGTAAATATTATATTAATTATCTTTTTCCATTGTTACTTCGTAGTTAAACAAAGACTAGAACTGTGCCAAGTGAATTTCAAACTCTGTAGGAATTCACCCTACGATATTATTCACTTTTATACTGCGAAGATCTTCAAATCGTTCAGTAATCATTTTTAATTATATCTTAAGAATTATAAGCAAAATAATTTAACTTTTTTTTAAATGATGAAAAGTAGGCTCTAGTTAGTGCTTTTAACACATCATCCAAATAAAAAAATCAGTTTGTCGACTTTCATATTATGTTATTAACGTAGTCCTCGTGTACGTCTACGGAGGCTAGTGTGAACCTTCGCCCATTTTAACTTATGGATGATGGATGTTAGAAGTAATATGCAACTTTCTCTAACATACCTACACGTGCGGTATAGTCAAATGAGTATAGACCCTTAATCTGTACTTACGCCTTAACTCTTTACTCCGTGGTACAGTGAGGAGTTGTGTACGCCCAGCGTAAATGTAGTCAAATCTTTTATGTAACGCATATCTCAAAGCTTGCTGGATGAGAGAATTTTGAATTTTGAAAACTTTGTTGTCGGTGAAGTTGCTTGGGATAATAGTGGGAAAATATCACTTGTGCGGTAGGTATAGGCTCTGCGCTTATGTTTGTCAGCGTGTATGTATGTACACATACATTGTTAGAAAAGGCCTTTGTCTAACAGTTTATTTAAAAAGAGCGTTGATAACTAACAAGATTATTTTTTAACGCATTACGAAACAATCACTGAATCCTTACAGAATCTACTTATATCTTGGTGAGTACAAAAAATCCTCTGAGTTATCTAGCGCTTAGTGTGTGTTTTACCGGTCAACTGTTTATACCGAACTTCAAATGATTTATTATAATATTTCTTTTTCTTCTTATCAGACACTTAAATTATTTTTTTGAAGTCAAACTTCTTTAGGTCCGACTTGAAGCCTTTTTTTTTCAGATAACAGTAAAAGTAACAAAAAGTAAAATCTATGCGGCGGCTGTCTATAATACCTTGAGACACTTTTTTATATTAGAGATGGCAAACAACCATCAGGCTCACCTGATGGTAAATTACTACCACCTCCCATGAACAACTGCAACACCAGGGGGATTGCAAATACGTTTCCGGCCTTTTAAAAAAGAGTAGGCTCTTTTATTGAAGGCCCCTAGGTCGTATCGGTCCGGAAAAACCGCTGGTGGTAGTCAATTTCACAAGGCAGTTGTACGAGGAAGTAAACTTCCTGTAAATCACACAGTGGTGGACCGCCAGTCATCAAGAGGGTATGGATGGTATTCCAGGTTTTGTCGCGATGTGCAATGGTGAAACTGAGCAGGTGGAATTAGTCAAAATACAATTCCTCTGAGCACTACTCGTGGTACATATAAGATTAAATATAATTTCGGGCATAACATATATTATATCCATTAAACTTAAATTTGTTTCTATTGTATGTTCATGTATTGTTTAATATTAGAATTTATAAACAGTCTTTTATTGATTTATGTAAAATAATTAACCAATAATATAAACAAAAATAAATACAAAATATAATTTATTAAAATACTCATTAATAGTAATATGTTGTACTTAAGCCACGCGTTAAGTATTACGCATAACATTTTCCCTTTATTTCAGCTAAATATTTTTAGTGCCTTACATTAATGGATATGGTTAAAGTGGTTTAGACGTAGGTCTCCTCTTCGTTAGTATGTAGAAGCCCTGATTTTTATATAATTATATATATGTGTGTATTTATATATATACTATGTTACACACTTCATAAATGTTCTAATGAAATTTATATTAAAATAACAACAAGTATATACAATAATGAGTTCCTCTTCTTCATGAATTAAAGCTTTAATAGAATAATGGTTGGTATAGAGTTGAAGTTAACCTTATTTATTACTGTAAAATAACGTTGTGATATTATGTAAAAAAGTACAAATCAACTTCAAAACGAAATAAAATAAAAAATAAAATAATTTTCATATAATCGGTGTGAGTAAGTCGGTACTGTGATATACTATCGAAGAATTAAAGCAAGGCGATATTTTTATAGAATGACACGATACATAGTCCAATTAGTGGTATCTATGCTGTAGCCCATAGACATCTACATTTATCCTCTATAAAGAATCAAAATTCAGATGCGTTATCATCCCCTGAGGACTAAGGTGAAATGCCTCGTTTCCAGTAAAAAGGGTCTTCGGTTCTCTACACTCACCATACGAAACACAGTAAACTGCTATTTTACGTATTGGTATGTAGTCGAAATAGTTATGTTAAAATATTTATCCCCCATTTTTCCTTCCTTATGCACAGACTGCTTTCTCCAAATTGATATGAGACCACCCCTGAAGAAAAACTTATTAAATAAAAAATAATTTAAGCCGGTTCTGAGATATCAGTCAGCTTGCATTAAGAAAACACACGCGTAGAATATAGGACTTTTTAACTACTGTTGGTGGTTACAAGACATAAATAAACTCTGTGGATGTAAAATATTCCCTTTCCCCATTTTTATTTTGATAGTTTTTAATAAGGAAAATATATATTGTAGGGTACATGCAACGTTGTAGCTCGGGGGCTAAGCGCTCGGTGCAAATTTCACAGTACGCGAGCAACCCGGGTTCGATCCCGCCGGCTCCACTGAAATTGTTAATTGCAGATTTACCACGTGCTCACCGGCGAACTAAAACATCGTGTGAAAAACTGCAAGTCTCATAAGAAAAATATTATTTCGAAGACATTTGAAGTTCGCCAAGACGCATTCCCCTCACAACCCGCAGAGAAATGAAAAGACCTGTGCCCAGCAGTGGGACGTATGTATATGAGGTGTAACTTTAACATGCATTAATATGAATATGATGATAAATCAAACGACAATTTTCATAACATGTATCTAAATGTATTTAACGCGCTCATATCTTGAGTTGAGCTCATATTGCTTAGTGGATTCACAAAAGAAAGCTAATAGTACCATTTTATAAAATTAAAAATATGTCGTCATAATATGGTTTATATTAATTAAGCACCAAAAACAGAATTGTACAATATTAATTTATTAATTATACAACTACTACAGATCTTATCACTCTGAAAGTGATAACATTCACACAACCTTTGGGTAGAGAACTGATGTAACCAAAGAATAAAGTAAGGTACATTAAAATAAAAGCTATTTATGTATATTTTTTATAGGATTAGGGTGACAAACATGCACAAAGTCCGCCTGATGGTAAGTAGATGCTGTGGCCCATAGACATTTAACCTCAATTAAGAATCAAAATGCAGAAAGATGCAAATGCAGACCTGTCACCCCTGAGGACTAAGATGGAATGCCTCGATTCCAGTAAAACGGGTCTCCGGTTCTCTACACTCACCATACCAAACACAACAACATTAAGCTGCTATTTTACGTATTATACTGCTATTTGAAATATTTGTTTCTAGTAAATATTTTTTCAACAACCGTTGATCGACTCCAACAAAACAACATTAATCTTTGTTTTTATTAAATAAATAAATAAGTAATTTGCAAAGATTACTTAGTGCATACAACATTATATAACTTTATTTTAATATACAAAATTTGACATGCGCAAGGTACAAAAGCTTTATTAGAAAAAGTTTCTGTTTCTTACAAAGAAAGCCCCATTTGTCCATTGATAATATACACTAGTTCATATCGTCCTGTAGGTGTCCCTGGAAAGAAGATTTACTTTATAGGAGAGCTTATTTGGTTGAGGTAAAATAGCGGCTTAATATTGCTGTGTTTTGTATGACGAGTGTATAAATCCGAGGACTCTTTTTTACTGTAAACGAGGTATTCCATTTTAGTCCTCGGGGGTGACAACGCATTTGCGTTTTGATTCTCAATCGAGGATAAACGTAGATGTCTGTGGGTCACAGCATCCACTTAAGGTCAGGTGGTTACGGTGGTGGTAGTTACTAATCACTGTAAGCACCTTTGTCACTTTAGAGTTATAAAAATTCAAATTCTCACTAAATCACTGCAAATTGTTTGTAGAATACGAGTACGGCAGAAGTGTCAGCAGTGTCTTTGATAAAGTTGATCTATTCATTCTGAAGCGATAATACAGATACACGTTGGTTCCACCATATAAAACGATCAGTTTAGAAGAATTACAAGCTAAGATATTTTCGTTTTAAAATATATCTGTAACGTTTAATTAAGCGTATAATTAAAAATAATTAGTGAGACGTACGTATATTGTCTTTTAAACAGCTGTTCCTTTGTTTCGCTACCAGACACTGTCGCTTATATACAGTGTTGACACAGTTTGCTCAAGTTATTATAATTTATAATATTATAATACAGTCTTTGTTGAGTTTTTACCTAACTTCAAATGTAATATATTTATAATAATGTAATAAATTTGTATAGGAATTCTTCGATACTTTTATGACGTAATTAGATTTACGACATGCTTAACTTTTTTCGCATTTCATACAGCTATTTTTTTAGGTACCGAGCTTTAGGTTCGTAGTAATAAAACTGCCTATTGAATTACCAAAATTTACACTTTAATTACCGAACACCAAATAAAACTTAAAACGCATGAATAATTAATCACACTTTACACTTTAGTTCACTTTATTTCGCTCCGAAATCTTCAGTCGTATCGCCAATTCAATACTGCCTCGGTCGCGGTCCTTAACGCCTTTATATAAGACCTTTTCCACTGAAACATCCCGAATGTTCGAGCACATACCGATCCCAACCGACTAAGTGTAGATAGTTCTCTCCTAGTGCTCTAGTAGCTCTCTCCTGCTACTCGACACTAGATGGCGCTAATGGCATTTACCGGCATCAACTATAGCGTGCAACAGTGATATTCACTTTAATTGATTCGTAAATATGGTATACTTCGTTTGCCCGTAGGGTAGGCCATATTTGAACTTGATTATACATGTAGCTAACATCTATTTAATACCTTTTATCCACGAAATAAATTATTCAGATTCTGAAGTCCTCAATTATTCGTTTTTTTTTTTTTTATGAACATTACGCGATATTTTCGTCAATTTTAAACCGATTTCAATTATTTCAGGGGTTGTGTCATATAAAATTGGAGAAATAATTCCATCTCCAAGGGTGGGAAAATAGGATTGAAGTTCAAAATGTTAGTAACCGTTGAGACGTCGTTCTAGTTTATAAATTACACTTTCACAATCCTTAGTACACTAAAAACGGTAAAAAAGAAGTAATTTTAATAATTACTTTTACCTACATACCTTATTACTTACCTGTCTTATTAATTAAAATAAAGTGTACAAGCATCGTTTCAAATTAAAATAAAGTAATTCGTATCTTACCAGTATAATGGTAACTTGTGTTATTTTCCTTGTGCTTTTTCTTTGTTTGTATTTATTTATTTTAACATCATTTTAATGAGGTCATGTTCCAATAAGAGTAACATTGTTGCAATGCTTGGTTGAAGGGTTCGCATACATCGGTCACGGTAATTTTATAATATTACCGTGCATCGGTTTAGTCAAAAGTATACTACCTGTACTACGAAAAAGACACATGTGATCAATAATGGACTGCTTACAGGATGATGAGAATGAAGATGATTATTTCCGGTATTAATGGAATGCAATGAAATGACTAAATCCTCTTAAACTAACATGCAATGTCATGTAAGTGGCTCTATTTATTTATTTTTGTTGTATTTTTTTATTCTATGAAAAGGATTACGTGAAAGGAATCATATTACACTACCGAAAAGCACCCTCACGATTAGGGTGGATTTTTTTTACCTATTGCATATATGAAAAAATAAAATATTTTAAGAAATTTATTCTAGCCAAAATTTTGTTATGAACGCAAAGTATTTTCTACACATAGGTATTACAATAACATTTTTGAACTTTATCTAGTAATAATTATTGCGTATTCATCTAAAACTTATACATTTTATCAGAGTAATATCTGATGCTCATAGTTTGTCATGTATCTTTCAAAGCATCTGGTTCACAAGCATCTAAACTAAACCATTGTTAATCATCATAAGTTATCAATGGTGAGTTAATATTTTGTTCTGTGGACTCTCGCGGAATTTCCAAGAAATCCTGTGTTCCAGAAGGGTTGGAAAATATCAGAGACACTTGGCTGCGGAGTAGGCGCTGACAAATCTTCAACGACGTTTTGAGTAGGAGGCACATGTTCTAAGTTACGGGATGTATAAACCCCAGTTGGAGCATAATTTTCGTCACTTAAGGCTAATTCATTAAGAGACCATATTCCGGATTTGTTAAACACGCTTGTGATATTTTTTTTGCCGAGAATGATTCAAAAAATGCATTTTCCACTATTTTGAAATATAGCAAATCGTCTATGCTTTGCCTGGGTTCATTATAAGTATGTCAATTATTGAAAGCAATTTTTAACTTTGATTTGAATGGTCGATAGCCTCCCACGTCAAGTGGTTGTAGGCGGTGAGATATATGTGGTGGAAAACATAGGTAAATTATGCCATTTTCTTTAGCGTAGTTGATGGCTTCGAGAGAAATATGGGTTTCATAATTATCTCACAACAATAATATGGGTTTATCTTTTGTGCAGAGTATGTGATTCTGGATATGTTTTAAAACAGAGACGAATATATCGCTATTTATCCAGCTACTTTTATTTACAGCGCCGAGACTTCCTTCGGGTGCTCTTTTGAGAAAATAATCATTAAAATGAACGCGTGAAATCACGAAATGTGATGATAATGCCACCAAAAGTTACGAGCTCGCCTCTTTCAGCTGATACAATTCGTCCGACTTGTTTTTGATATCTTGGAGCCAATACTTTGGGAGTAGCAAGAACTAGAAGTGTGTTTTCGGGTTTGCGTAAACTGAGTTCCGAGTTTTTTCTGCGAAAACCATACATCCATTCTTTCCCATGACTTAACTCCATAATGCATCTTACAACATTTGATAATATAATAATTTAGCAGTTTTTCTTCTTCCATAGAAAAGACTTACAAGTTGTATAGAGTAAGTGTACGTTGCTTGACCCTTCAGCGTCATTGCTATTCTTGTATTTTTTCTCAGTTTTCTAATGTTGACAATTTCAAATTGTACTTGTCCGCAGCTTTTCTATATGACAATACTCCTTGCATAACATTCTGTATTGCTGACTGCATGGATTCTACCTCCACAGCTTGTCTACTTGTCTTTTTGGTTTATAAGTCCGCACCATGTTTCTGTGAAAAATAATAAGAAATAAGTATTAAAATATATATATACGTACATCGACGATAGCAAAACACAGGACAAAGTTAATGCAAAAATTAGCAATTAGCACACTAACACACTAAATCGTACCTACATACCAGTTAGGGCACATTCGTACGCGTTTAAACGTACCCCATCTAGTTCTGTTCGAAACTACCCCACTAACTAAATAACAATTAAATATAACCTCTTTTAATATTAGTAGGAAAACGTCATAAATTAAGTATTGAAAACGTACCTCAAGAATATTTTGCAACTTACTGATAGAATACTCTACACGAAAACTTATTTTATCTACGGTAATAACAGACAAAAGCATTGATCAAAAAATTACTTACTGAGCGCGAAAACACGTTTAGTTCGTGCCTGTCACTTCACTCTCATCCGTGCGAGTGGTGCGATACGTTGACGTAAAGTTGGTACCTCGCTCAGTATATATGTAATTACTCTAAGGTACCTCGACTCACGCACACATACAAAAGCAAGACCGTATGTTGTTGCGTCTAAGTTTTATTTTTACTGTATGAATGTGGCCCGCGTTCGAAGGGTAACGCTCTTCCTATGATAATATTTTCATCAAATGAAAATGGATAGGTAGTTACGGGTTGCAACAACTACCATGATTTTCACATCAGCCGGATATTCTGATTGCAGACAGCAGTATTTTTTCTTTTTTCTTCGCATTCGCCAATCAACAGATCACAATGAAACTTTGATAAGAGTGTTATGAGCGCACTCGACAAGGTTTTTGACATAAAAGAGACATTGCAACACAAGGCGAGCACAGTAAATAAAATAAAACTGTGTTCTATGATAATACCAGCCAGCATGCTTCAAAGAACGCCTCTATAATATAAAATAAAGATTGCATTTTGAAACAGTAGTAGCAATTTAAACATAGTAATTATTATAGTTTACTAGCTAAAGTTAGGTATGATCTAAATGGAGGCGGGATTAAGTGGTACGAATTTTGCTGTAATAATACTGTTTAAAGTATATTCTATAAACAGTTTTACTGTCAAACAAAATTGGCTTTTATAAACATCTAAATATATTTTAAATAATAATAGTATAACTCTATTTCAATTAAAATTAACGGGAAGTGATATGATATTCATCTCATGTGCAATTATATGGACGTGTTGTTTGGTCATTATATCGATTTTCGTTTTTGATTTATTCAGATTGCATGTTTTTCTTTTATTTTTAATTAAACCTTATTTTTATAATACACGGTAACTTACAACCACGTTAAAGTCATTGTTGTCTTTATAATCAATTTAATATTCTATAATATTACACTTTAAAAGTGGATTTGAGTCACTCGTATACTATGAAATAAAAAATAATGAATACAAAGAACTTAAGTCTAACCGATTATTAAAACGCGTAAAGTTAGTGCGTTCGCTTCGCTCGTGTGTAACTTCATACGGTTCAATAACCGGCTAATTAAGTCCCTTGTATCGTAATGTACTATTTATTTACTAACAATTAACTAATATCAATAATTTAATTCCATTAGTTTTTAAATAAGTCACTAGCTTTTTTGTATGTGTCCCGTTTCCGCGTGCACATTTTAATTAAAATATATCATGCCTTCTCAAAAAATTATCTCTTCATACCGCTCATTGCTTTGCAGAATTATCTCTTTATCGATAATATGCTTGCGCTCTCGGCTGCTCGTCACAACGCTCTCACCGGTCACTCACCTGCCTTACGTATCCCAGTTCATGTCATGATACTCAGAATATGATACAAGCTTTTATACTACGATGATATCATAGCTCATATTCATTTCGATGTGAAATATAATACGTTTATTACATGGACATAATTACATTCCAGGCGAGCTCTTCTATTCATTCGGTCGTTCATTACATGTTCGTAGTGCGAAATAAAAGAATATTAAGTGAAATATCGAAGGCGGTTCGTGGTATTAATATCAATGTGGATTTTATATGATGTCGCGGTTGTGTCACATCTTTATGGTTCTATTTTTCGATGTCTCAAGTTCGCTTTAATAAAAAGCTCCGACAAAGATCTTCGCCGTTCTCAGAAAGAGAATCTAAAGTTATTTTACTTTGGTATTTATAACAGCAGTTCTTTTTTTATATTACGAAGAATGACCCTAATCGTTGCAATGTAAATAGACATTTCTCAGCAGGCTGGCGGGTGAGACAATTTATTTATCGAACAAGACATTTATTTCGTTAGGCGTACAACAAAAATAAATACGTACCTAATTACGCATGTTAAACACGCGTGGCGATTATAAAACAAAACAGGCGCTCGCCCTTTGTTTACTAAGTGACGCATGAGGCATGAGGCTCAATGCAATCTAAACTGCGGAGTCGTTTACCTTCCAAGCGACGAGACGGTCGCCATGTGCGTAGATGCGTGAGCGCAACGCGGCATGCGGCTTCGGGCAGACAGGCAGAGCCCGCGGCGGCGCGCGGACGATGGCGCGCTGGCTGTGGGCGGTGACGCTCCTGACTGCTGTGCAGGCCTGGCGACCACCACCGAAGCCTCTCCTGCTCTCACCCACTGCACCCGCACGCTTGACAAGACACGGCCACTCAACCATCCACCATCTACATCTGTTCGGGTGGCATCTAGAGCTACAAGAAAATCGCGCTATCCGATCTCCCTACTACAACGAGTGCAAGTTTTACAAGGGACGTGTACTCTACGAGGACGAATCCTCAGTGACTGTTACTGAGTGTGAAGGACAACTTTATGGACTGCTTCAAGTTGCTGGTGAAGATTTTGTGCTGCAGCCAACAAGACCTGACGGCCGCAGTTCTCATGTGCTGCGCCGGCGCGATGTCTTGTTATCGGACTTACCTACAGCTTACAATTTGACTGGTGATACGGTTTCTGACCTCGATATTGACTTCAGTGATGAACCAATATTACCCCACGTGCATCCACGAAATAGTGAGCATTCGGAAAGTATTGACTATTATCGAAACGTGCGTCCAGTAACCCGACCAGTTTCAGGTGTGTGCATTGGTGCTTCTGTTTTGTTATAATCCGTGATTGTGAATAGAATTGCATTGTTTTGTTTTTATTCCAGGCGTTAAGGGATTATGGCTCGAAATGGCTATTGTGGCCGATCATACAATGTTGAAGTTTCACGGTCAAGAGCGAGTAAAGCATTACATCTTAGCTCTAATGAACATTGTAAGTATAGTTGTATGTGTGATGTTTCTCAAGTGCTCGAATTGATAACTCTGACCCCTTTATGTAATAATTTAAAGGTCAGTGCCATATTCAACGACCCTTCGCTTAATTCAAACATAACTCTCGTCATCAACAATTTGTTCATGTACGAAGAAAAGGATCCAATCATAAAATACGGCAACGTAAAGAAATCACTAGAAGCAGCCAACAAATGGAACTACAGACATCTAATGAAGTTACCAGCTGGTAAGTAGTTTTCTTCTAATAGCGTTAATCTTTAAATTGGATATCAATTATAAAAACAAGATAATTCGTAAATATTACTGTGTTAAAATAAATATAAGTTTAATATTTTTAATCAATTCTAACACATCAAATTACGAGATAAGACAATGAATATTTAGTAACAAAGTAAAAATAAATTTTTAATTGGCAATAAAACACTGCTATAAAGTTAACTTTATCGTGGCGCTATTTAGTAGTCTATAAAATATATTTAATATAGAAAAAGTTGAAATAATATAGATATAGTTAAATGATTTAATTATTACATAAGTTTATTTTTAACTCTACCTTTATTAAGTAGAGTACAGAGAAGTAAAGTTCATGTGAAGATAATAAACGTGTCATGTAATTTTTAAAAAATTAATATTTTATGATGTAAAAACGCAGTCTTTCTCCGGTTGAACCAACCCATTCGTGCTTCAGTCAAAAAACAACCTGGTGTGACCCTATCACGTGTGAAAACAACTCCAGGACCTGTATCAAATCTAGTGCATAGTAATAGTTTTTTTTTTTTGGCTCAGCGTTTCGTTTCGGTTTCTATGGCACTGTGGTTCAGCCAGCTTCTGAACTTATCTTTTGAGCATTATATCAAATACATGTTTAGAACGGGACACTATTGCCCATTTTGTTTTTGCATGTGGCGAGACATTCTCTCCAGCGTTATTCTTAACTTTATCAATAAGAAACTGTATTGTATTACGGAGTATTACAAAAACGAAAACGAAATCATACGAAGCTTTAGCTAATAAGAACAATCTGTTTGTTTTCAATAATTTCTTGGAAGTCGCTGGTTGCATGTAGCGCAAGATCGTACTTTGTGGCATTCCTCGGGGAGGCCTATGTTCAGCAGTGGACTTGTGAAGGGCTGTAATGATGATAATGATGAATAATTTGGACTATTTTTGTAGAATTTTGCAACTTTAAAAAATCATTAATTAGATAAAACGCCAGATTAAGCCAATTATTTATTAAGATAACTTCGACGAGGTACTCGTTTTTAGTTTTTAGTTTTTATAATATCAGTTATAAATACATAAATATATATTTAAAAACATTTGCTATATAAATCAATCATTAAAACTTAAAACACTATTTCTATCCTAATCATTTGAATACAAATTGACCCATAGTTCAAATTGTACAAACATACGAATTGACTCACTGTAAACAATTGAATAAAACTAAATTTACGGATTCTATCGCGTTTATTTAACTGATTTTACTTATTTTTAATTCCCGACGTTTCGGGTGCTTTACAGCAACCATGGTCACGGGGGGGACTGAGATGTTTGACGTCCCAATGTCATTGTTAGCCCGGCTACCTTCAGTTTTTGAATATTAATTTTTGGCCCGATTTACGCAAAACGAACTTACAGTATCATGAAGTCTTGCAGTGGTATACTTGGGTTTGGGTTTAATTTTGTTAATTATAGGATCCCAAGCAGATGGCAGCACCCAACCATCTTCTCTATTGAAATTAGGATGTTTTTTAATTTCAATAGCCTCGCGTATCATCCTTGGTAGGAATCGGTGTTCTTTTGCGAGGTTTTGTGGTTTATCAAATCTGATGTAATGATTTGTAAGATTTGATAAACCAGAAATCCTCACAAAAGAACACCGATTCCTTTGCGATTCCGAAATCTGACCAAAAATTAATATTCAAAAACTGAAGGTAGCCGGGCTAACAATGACATTGGGACGTCAAACATCTCAGTCCCCCCCGTGACCATGGTTGCTGTAAAGCACCCGAAACGTCGGGAATTAAAAATAAGTAAAATCAGTTAAATAAACGCGATAGAATCCGTAAATTTAGTTTTATCCAATGTGTAATGTTCGCGTAAATTTAAGAAATCATCACTGTAAACAAATTTAATTTAATCATTGTAAGCGAGTGTGGCTATGATTAAATTGAGTTTTAGTTTTTTTATTTCCTGTAGTTTTTAGACATTCGGTAGCTTTTAACGATCGCGCGGCATTTATTTTAGGTGGTATAAGTAGGAATAAACGGGTAATTCATAAGAAGTGGTATAAGTAGGTAGTATAATAGGAATTTGTTAGAGGTAGGAGTAGGATTTATAATAGGAATTCGTAAAAGGAATAAGTAGGAGGTATAACAGGAACTCACATGAAGTATACGTCGATGGTATAATAGGAATTCACGTGAGGTATAATAAGAATTCGTAAGAGGTATAAGTAGGTGGTATAATATGGGACTTACATGAGGTATAAGTAGCCAATAATAGGAATTCATTTGAAATATAGGTATTTGGTATTATAGGAATTCAGAAAGGTTACTATCTGAAAACCGCAGCTATAAGTTATTATATCCCAGCATTTGATAAAATGCTAATGCCCTAAAATATTAATCTCGTTTGGTACATCTAGCAGGTTTCTGATATTTATTTATTACTGGCAACTTTTCAACATTGTTGAAAGGTATCAATTGCGTAGGAGATATTTAAAGAAATAAGTGCACATGCTAGAGAAAAATACACGCTTACCCATAATACTTGTGCCTGATATAACGCTTAAGCAATAAAATCGGTACTTATATAAAAGAAGTACAGGCAGAATGATATTCAATCACTACCTCCATATCTGAAAACTAACAAATTCGTATTATGTTAAAGTAATGTTTGCACCGCGTGGAATTCAAATCCAAAACCTACTACGCTCTAGTCAGTTTCTCTGACCACTATTCTATGCCAACTGGTTCACATAACACAAAAACAGCAGAGGGTAAGTGAGAAATATTTTCTATTTTCTAAAATAAATTTCACGTAATAACTAAACTCGTGTTTCTCAAGAAAAATTGGATGTAGCTAATCGCAAAAAGTCTTAAACGCAACTCTGGTTGAAAATGAGTGACATACACTCGTACGGTAAAATAATCTTTAGGCTCAATAATTTTATATACTATATTACATTATCTTAATATTATGTCACAAAGTATCAATTTGTGGGTTAAATTATTTTTACTCCGTGATTCGTAATTAGTAGGTTCCTAAAATTAAAATAAAGTTAAAGTCTAATACTTTCCAGTGCTGGGCATATGCCTCCACTCATTTGTGCGAGGGTTAGGTATATAGCAATAAGTCTGCCACGCTGCTCCGGTGGATGATGGCGGACTTTACATGTCATCGAAATATTTTATTTCTTATACTTTCACGATTCCTAACATGTTTTCCTTTACTGCACAACACGTGCACGTGGGTAAATTATTTTTTTAAAGATTATTACCAATGATATAAACATTACTAATATTCCCCTTAACCACGCGTGATAAGCTTAAACACACACAAGCATGTGTTACGAGTGGTTCACGCCAGTAGTCGAATGGCGGATTCGAACCCACAACCTTTTTGAGTTCGCGATCCGCGCTCTGCCATTAGGCTACTGTCGCTTCAAAATTCATTTTTTTTCCAAAATTCATTTGTATTTATTAAATACATACTTAAAATGCATAATTATCATCATTACAGCCTATCACAAGGCCACAGCTAAACATAGGCTTTCCTCAAGGAATGGTACACAGCACAGCCCTGACCCTCCTGCTCTGTCTCAAAATAACAATTTCATTGATGCCGCCGGGCATCGAACTCGGGTTGCACGCGTACAGTGAAGCTTTTGGCTACTCGTGGGAGCCCTGAGCTACCACAGCAACTCTTACAAATATTTAATTATTATTTATTACCTATATTACGACTTAAATAAATGTTTGTTGATATTATTTTCAGCTCTTTAAATCCACGGATAAGATAAGAATATCGCTAAAGAGTACGTAATATTTTATACATGTGTGATTCAATCACAGAAATAGTAATAGTTTTTCTTATTATTACGATATCTGTGGATTCAAAAAAATGTGGCATCGATTAGATTTATTAAAATAATCATCAACGACCATTTACTTTGAATTATTTTCTAATACACAAATAAAATAGTCCAAGTTTTTAGGATAAAACATAGCTTAAGTTAGTCCTATCATTGCTCTATATCTTTTCGTGAAGTTTCTCGTTTTCTTTGTTTAGACATTTGTATGGCACGCAAATAACCAATAAGAGACATTTAAAATAAAACGATCGGACGAACGGTCAAACAAAAAGATCCATAAAAACCCCCGTGAAAGAACGTATAGCTGACGTGAAGCACCGACGCTCCGGGAAGTCTGCAGTTTGTGAACATGTTCAAGATCGTCCCCACCATTACATCAGATTTAATAAACCACAAATCCTCGCAAAAGAACACCGATTCCTACCAAGGATGATACGCGAGGCTATTGAAATTAAAAAACATCCTAATTTCAATAGAGAAGATGGATGGGTGCTGCCATCTGCTTGGGATCCTATAATTAACAAAATTAAATCCAAACCCATGCATACCACTGCAAGACTTTGGGATACTGTAAGCTCGTTTTGCGTAGATCGGAACGAAAAATTAATATTAAAAAATTAAAGGTAGCCGGACTAAATATGACATTAGGACGTCAAACATCTCAGTCCCCTGTGACCATTGGTGATATAAAGCACCCGAAACGTCGGGAATTAAAAATAAGTAAAATACGTAGAATTTAATTTTATTAATTGTATTCGCGATAGGAATTCGTAAATTTAATTTTATTCAATGTGTAGTGTTCGCGTAAATTTAAGAAATCATTAAGAGATATTTATTTCGATACTAGATACAGACACTTCAAATTTTATATGTATGTATAGATTGTTATACTTAATTTTCAATAATATGCTATTTCTTTGAGTTGATAACGTAACATCTGTTACAGCTTAAATTATATAAAAATAAAATTTCTTCGGAATAATTTAAGTTTAGAAATTTTTTGAGATATTTATTTAGGTAACATTTATCATGGTACTTTTATATATTCATGTGGCAAATGGAGTAATCGATTTTCTTAGTACGCTATCAAACCGCAAAATAAAAGAAATAAACTTTTTAGTATATTACGTAAATGGTATCTCGGAAATAACTATTTGCATGGAATTTTGTATTCGGATAATGTCACTTTACACTTCTATCTAGATATGTGTCTACGAAAAATTGAATTTTTTTAAAGCCGAACAAAGTTCACTCTCTAGTATCTTCAATAAAAGCAAAATTTTGACTTGTATCTACTTGAAATTTGTCATAAATTCATACCCCAAACGAAGAAGAGTTTTAAGTAACACTATGTATTTACTATTTACGGGTGTTATTACTCGGGTTTCGTGAGAGGCGACTTTAAGAAAAGCGAGAAAGACCTCACCTCAGACTTCCAGATACTAGATAGATAGATAGGCCGATAGATAGATAGGTAGTATAACCAGGTGGTCCATATTTAGAAGTCTAAACCTAAAAAAATATTAGCCAATAAATTAAACAATTAAAACATATAAACCGGTAACGGAGCTGTGTCAATAATGCAAGAAGTCTGGTACCTACTGCGATTAAGTAAGGAGTACAGACTGTGTATTAAAAAGTGTCCATAGAAAACTGTTAAAAGCCATTATAACTACGGGCTACGGGGTAAATTTTAAAGAACGCACCGAAAAATATTAGTGGTATAGACGACTTCTTTGAGATTATTTTTCCTAAATAAAATCATTTTAGATTTTAGAGCTAGTGAGCTGTTTAGCAGCACACTTAAACCTTCGACAACTGCTAAGTTCATTTCATCACAGGAGCTACTCCAGCGCTGTTGTGGAGAGTTTTTAAACTGTTATTTACTGCTTACAGATGGCCACTTTTTCAACTATTCCACTATGGGAGTTGGTACTCCTTACTTCTACACTCTATACCCTAAACCCTGTGATAAAGCACAGGCATACTAATAATTTATACAATCGTAGACTTTTTCTGAATTAAAAAGGAAAAATAAATAGTATATACTCTAAAAGTCATATGTATTATAGTTAAAATATTATTATATATAAATCCGGGTTTCATGTAACGTTTTCGTATTTTCAATAAAATGTACACTATTATTTAATTCAGTACATTTTGTTGCAAAGTATATACTATAATCATGAAGTCAGTACGGCATAATTTAGTTCTTATTTCGGTTTCGTTATTGTTCTTATGTTGGTCTTTAGTACATTACATTTTTAAAGCGTTACTTATTCTTGTTATTAGATAGTACGGGATGGGACGCTACTATATGGTTGACGAGAGCACCACTCGGTGGACCTTCTGGTTTCGCCTCTGTCGGAGGTATTTGTACTCGCACTCGTTCCGCTGCCATTGACAGAGATGAGGGACTCACCAGCGCCTTTGTCATCGCGCACGAGCTCGGGCACCTGTGAGTACGGATTATATTATACAACAAAATTAAAATAAGTTTAATGTACTTATATAGTACATATTATATACATAAATTTGTATTGTATGAAGTTAATTTCGATATTTGCAATACTTTATTGTCACACGAAATACATCACGATAATAAAAAAAGACTGTTTAATGATCACTGACTATGCACTTTTTATTATTAACAATTTTGTTTTTAAGAGAGTATAACATTATATTTGAAGTATGAAGGAACAAAGTGGATTCAAAGATATAAAACATTTTTTGAGAATAAGGGTGGCAAACGAGCACATCGACCACAAATTACCTCTAATCTGTGACACAGACAAACTAATGCACCTACATCTAGCCTCGATTGAAAATCAAAATCTGTATGCATTGTCACCCCTAAAGATTAATTTAGAATGCCGTAAAAAAGGTCTCCTGTTTTTTACAATTACCATACGAAACACAGCAGCATTAAGTTGCTATTTTATGCCGGTACTCCGTGGAAGCACGCTTTTTCCCCGGTCTAGCCAACTCATTCGTGATGCTGTAATATAGCTACAGCGTTGCTCTACCTCGTTAACTGTATGTAATTACTTCTATCGCTTATTTAAATATTACATTTGATTTGATAATTGACTTTGTGCAATTTACGTTTGTAAACTGTCTACACGATACAGGAGAAAATGCAACTGTGTGGGTAACGTTTTTAAAAAAATAAAAATAAATGACGGTCAAAGATCAGCTAGTCTGCCACAAATATTACATCACCTTTGTTTGCGATTATGATGACATTTTCCTCGTCGATTTTACCTGTAACATACAAATTCAATCGACTATAATCTAAAGTCATTTTGTGCAGTAAGACCGAAAAGAGAATCGTATGCAATATTTATTAGGAAGTAGCAGCGTCAATTTTATTCAGATGTTAAACATATTTGTATTCGATTGCGAATGTTTATATTGCTATGCTCAGCAAGTGTATTTCGAAAAATATCTTATGTTAACTTGGTAGACTAATGTTTTGATTGCACTATTTAAAAAAAAAGTTATTACCAAAGTAGGATTTTCTTCTATATCATGGAACTCGTTTACATTTTGGTTTACACACACATATAAATTGCACTAGGATATATTTCCAAAACCCGGAATAATTATTTGTAGGCCATACAAACACTTGTGTTGTGTGGTAGTCGTTATGGTTATATTTAGTTCTGAAAAATTTTCAAGGTTCTTGTCTTTCTTTTGTTAATATACAAGTACAATAAAATAGGTACATTCACATGTCTTGTTTCCTTAATTTACGACGCTCTGTAACAATAGTTTTCCGGTTTTGTTGAACAAATAGCAATATGATGACTTCATTGTGTTAAAATATAAACGATGGTATAAGTAAATAACAGAAACCTCCACGAAATATTGATTTCTAAATTTAAACTCTTTGTTTTCATCACGAATGACGTATAAGTAACTAAAATAATTACAAAGTAATTATATAATTTTGATTGTAACAAAGAGCTTTAAGTGATTTTCTTAATTGATTTTACTAAGTCTGGAGTGACGCGTACAGGGCCCTTCTGACTTTTAATTAACAAACAAATTGCTGAGCTGTGAACTGATATTCTTTATACATTTTTTACACCTCCAAATTTTTAAAAGATTTGATTGTAATGCGGAATATACATATATAAAAAAATGTCACTGATAGCTAAATGTTGTATTGCTTTTTAATTGCAAGTAAATTATACATGACTCCGTCGAGTTTAGAGGAATGCTCTTCAATTATACAGGCTTACTCAATTGCTTTTTAATTTTAGGCCTGAGCTTCGTCACACTATTATTTAAGATGGTATGCTATTATTTACTAATTACAAAAGGACGATTTAACAAGGCTTAATGCACGTTGATACGAAAATTTGAAGAAAAATCGAAAATCCGACTCGTCAGCTCAATTTACTATTAACGAGAAATAAATT
Organism: Parnassius apollo; assembly: GCA_907164705.1. Taxonomy (NCBI): domain Eukaryota; kingdom Metazoa; phylum Arthropoda; class Insecta; order Lepidoptera; family Papilionidae; genus Parnassius; species Parnassius apollo. The sequence continues at coordinate 3,613,014 of CAJQZP010000885.1, read as the reverse complement.
TCAAGCTTACGTCTATTTCTGTTCAGATGGATTCAAACTGAGTGATGTCGACATGCAAGGTTATTCATAATACACATTCGTATGTACAAATTCAGTGCAACCATGTTCTAGATATACGTAGCTAGATATACTAACGTCATTGCAACATCGAGTTACGTTCAACGATGTTTTATTAACTGCGATAGAACGCAATTCATTGATTTAGTGGAAATGTTTCCATCTTAATGATTACGATTTACAAACAGTATAATATTTAATATTCTATAAATTGCTTCTTCTGGCTACTACATTATAAACAAAATAAAATTTTTGGAGCATTTAAACCGCACATGTTTACTAATAGATTTCTAATTTATTTTAAATATTAACAATCACACTGTATGTGCGGCGTAATGTACCTTTGGTCTTTGGTCTCTACACTCACCATGTGAAACAGAATAGCACAATTATCGCAAAACCGTCAAAAAGTCACAATTTCAACGAGTATTACATGTCCTGTAAATGTATTTTCGCAGCGGTCATCTGTCATCAGTTTAAACAAGGGTCCTCGAGCACAAAACTGCGCTACCGTGTCGGTAGTAATTGGGCACTTTGTGTTACTTATATGTATTTAGTTCTATGATAGTAAAAATAAACATATTAAACTCAATTAAAATGGTTGCATTATACGAATAAATAATGCTTAGGTTAAAGGATCTTATTAATCAGATTCGTGTATGGCTCTACCACGAAGAAGAAATACGTGGTAGAGTCATGCTGCAGCTATATAAGTAGTATAGTTGTAGCACTAATGGGTCAGCTCAACCGGGGATGGACCAAGCTCTTACAGAATAGCAGCTCAACGCTGCTGTGTTTCCTTTGGTGGTAGAGAACCGGAGGCCCCTTTTACTGGAAACGAGGCATTACATCTTAGTCCTCACAGGTGGCAATGCATTTTGATTTGCTATCGAGGATAAATGTAGATGTCTATGGGCTACAGCGACCACCTACCATCAGGTAGACTGTGTGCTCGTTAGTCACCCCTATAATATAAAAAAACTATGTTATGAGCTATTTTGTGTTCTAATGGTTGTGCTTGTAAAGTTTTAATTTCAAATAAAAGTTTTATTTATTTTGTAATTACTATGGGCGTTCTATGAAAAGAGGTAAAGAATTTGTTACATTTAACTTTTATTAAATGTTATTTTAATTTCTGATATAGTTACCTTTTAGTGTAATACACTTGCAATGTATTATAAGCTCATATTTCCTTCCTAAAGAAGTAGTGTAAGGGGCTCCGCTAAGATCTTGGAGCCCAAGCCAACCCCGCCTGCACGTGGCGCACCTGCTGAACAACGTAAAGGGCTCTGGCGATGCCACACCTTCTGCGATTCGTCCTAGGGGTTTGGGGGTCAGACGGCAGTCGCCCCGGTAATTGGCACTAAGCCACTCAAAAATGGAAAGTAAAAGAAAGAGATATACGTTTAGGACTAGGGCGTCGCCGCATACCGAGCACATGGGGGTCGCCTTATCCCTGCGACAAGTATGCGAGGGCTACTGGGCCCCGTGCGAGCCCGGCTAAAAACGTTAGCACCATCTACGAAGATTCGCTTTGCAAACTGGAATAATGGCACGCTTACGTGACGCTCCACAGAACTTGCGGCCATACTTCCAAGGCGTAAAGTGGCAGTGGCGTTCCTGCAAGAGACACGGTGGAAGGCCAACAGGAGCCGGAATATTGGGCATGGCCACAAGCTGATCTATACAGGCTCTTCTGGTGGGGAGAACGGTGTGGCAGTGGTGCTCGCCGAGCATTTCCACGATAGCGTCTTGGAAGTTAGACGCATATGCGACCGACTTATGGTAGTAAGGTTGCTTGTTGAGGGGGTCGTGACCCACTTAATAAGTGCCTACGCCCCACAGGTCAGCTGCAGCGACGCGGATAAGACGCTGTTTTGGGATCGGCTCAGAGATGTACTACGCGGCATACCATAGTCCCACGGTGTCGTGTTGGGTGCCGACCTGAACGGTCATGTTGGCGAGGTGCAGGGGGAGTATGAAAGTGTCCACGGCGGCTATGGTTACGGCCGAAGAAACGCAGAGGGGGAAACCATTCTCAGAACCTGCACTGCAGCTGACCTGGCCGTCGTGAACACGTTCTTCAAAAAGAAAACCGAGCACATGATTACCTACAGGAGCGGTCGGAACGCCACTCAAATCGACTATCTACTGACCAGGAGAAGTCATATCAGTCGCTTGGCCAACTGTAAGGTCATACCCGGTGAGTGTCTCACTGCCCAACACCGACTTCTTGTCATGGACCTCTGCGTAAAACCCCGTCGCAGACACGCCGAACGTTGCCGCCGTCAAATCAAGTGGTGGCTGCTGGATCAAACCAGATACTCAGAGTTTGACTCTGCACAGCAGGCAAGTCCGTCCAAGAGTGCTGGAAAACCATTCAGACAGCAATCACAAAGACGGCAAAGCAAGTCCTCGGCGTGGCGAAAGGGGGTCGCAAAATTGATGAGGAGACCTGGTGGTGGGACGCCACAGTCCAGGGTTCATTAAGGGAGAAGAAAGCGCTCTTCAAGACGTGGCAAGCGACCAAATCTCCTGAAGATCGCGCATCTTACAAGACAGCGAAAAGAGCTGCCAAGAAAGCTGTAGCCAGAGCCAGGCGTGACCACTTGCAACCATTATATGCTAAGTTGGACACTCCTGAGGGGCACAAGCTCATATATAAACTGGCGCGCTCTAGGGCCAAAGCAGCGTAAGATATTACTCGCTGCTACAGCGTCAACGGCGCTAATGGCGAGCTCCTGTACGATGATCGTGCGGTGAAGGAGAGATGGCGCTCTTATTTCCACGTTTTGCTGAATACTCAGCACCGGGAAGTGCACCTTCCCGAACAACTCCCAACCATGGACTCGTGCCACCGATTACGCCTGACGAGGTCCTCGCATCTCCTAGTCACATGGAGAATCGGAAAGCTGTCGGACCGGACGAGGTGCCAATTGAAGCGTGGAAAGCGCTGGGGGCTCGTGGTGTGTGCATTCTTACTAACCTTTATATTAGAATCCTGAGCGAGCGAATAATGCCCGATCAGTGGCGGCTTAGTATAATAACGCCGGTCTACAAGGGTAAAGGGTCCGTTCAGGATTGCGGTAATTACCGCGGTATAAAGGTGACGTCACACACCATGAAGCTCCTCGAGCGCATTATTGACACCAGGATCCGACAGGAGTGTACAGTATCGGACTACCAGTACGGTTTCCAACCAGTACGCGGTACCATGGACCCTATATTCGCCCTATGGATCCTCATGGAGAAGCATAGGGAAAAGAATATGCCTCTACATTTTTTATTCCTAGACCTGCAGAAGGCCTTTGACTGTGTTCCTAGGGAGATGATCTGGTGGGCACTGCGGTCGAAGTTGGTACCGCAACTCCGATTTAATAGTCAGGACCGCTGTTGGTGATACCACCCCCTTCCCCATAACCGTAGGCGTGCATCAGGGCTCCGTCTTAAGCCCCTATCTCTTCAGTGTGATATTAGACGAACTGTCAGCCAGCTATTGTGAAAAGTCAGAATGTGTCAAAAAAGGCACGTATGGCAATTCACAGTGCTGTATTAGTCCCTACTTTAACGTATGGTAGTGAAAGTTGGGTGTGGCAGAAGAAGCACGAGAGTAGAATAAATGCAGTAGAAATGCGGTCGCTAAGGAGTATGTTAGGGCTGAATCTGAGTGACAGGGTGAGAAACTGTGTGATAAAAGAAGAGTGTGGTTTGCAAGATGATGCGGTGACCAGGATTAAGAAAGGAATGCTTCGGTGGTTTGGTCATGTAGAAAGAATGAATGCGGAAAGACTGACAAAGCAAATATATGTTGCAGAAGTGAATGGAAGAGTCGGAAAGGGACGTCCTAGGCGGAAGTTTGTCGACCAAATTGGCGATATACTAAAAAAAGGCCAAATTAAGAGTACCCTTAACCGACGAGCATGTATGTGTAGGTATATGGATGTGGAAGAGGCGAGAAAGGTATGTCAGGATCGTGCTAAATGGAAGTCTGTAGTCTCTGCCTACCCCTCTGGGTGACAGGCGTGAGTGTTTATGTATGTATGTATGTCAGCCAGCGTACAGAAACTACCGCAGCCTTGGCTGATTATGTACGCTGACGATATCGCACTGGTAGATGGGGACAAAGGACGGCTCACCAGACGCGTGCACGCATGGAGGGAGGCGCTTTAGAACAGCGGGCTGAAGCTAAATGTGGCGAATATGGCCTGCAACAGCCCAGATCTGACGTCTCTCCGTATAGGCGACGATAACATCGATTGCACGGACAAGTACCTCGGATCTGTGTTTGATGCGTCCGGGGACATCGATCGCGACATCAAGGCCCGTATATCAGCAGCCTGACATTGCTGACAAGCTCCAGGAAAGTCGCCTCCGCTGGTATGGCCACGTCTTACGACGAACGGCAAGCTACGTTGGAAACAAATGGCTGGACATGACCCTACCTGGTACCAGGAGTAGAGGACGGCCCAAGAAACGCTGGCTTGATGTCGTGCAGGATGACATGCGCGCCAATGGGCTAGTTCCGAGGAACGCCGAATACCGGGCAAAGTGGAGGAGGAAGTGTAGGAAAGCGGACCCCGAGTTCTCCCGCGCTGGGCGGGATGAGCAACCGGGATAAACGCTAGGTAGAAGAAGAAGAAGATTTCCTTCCTAAAGAATTCTTTCTTCAGTTGAGCACCTAAAAATTCCTGTACTGCAGCGACTACTGAATCATCATTTTCGATCTCGGAAGTACATAGATAAAAATTACTAGGTTTTAGGTCTGATGAATGGAAGACGCTCAGGTATAACAGAGCCAGCAGGTATTGTTAGCCAGGGCCTTATCTATGTGAAACAAAATAATATTTGCGAGTTTGCTTCACTTTTTTACAGTTTTCGTTGTGCAATTTTTTATTTGTTCTGTACATAAAGTGCTTGTAACTAACGCGCGAGATATTCAATCATTACTTTCCATGTCCTAACCCTTGAATATTCCAAAAAAGATCTTATCGTCGGAAGGACTTGCCATGAATTTTGTACAAATCGAAGATGAGTATCTTTTATAAAATTTTGTTTCGGAACTGTAACAGTGAAGTAGTATATAAGTAATTGTAATAAATCAAACTAAAAACAAGTAGGATCTTGTTGCAGTACTTCCAAAAAGTCTCTGAAAATATTCAATATGATTTTTTTCAGCGCATTGGTAAGCATTGTGGGTACTCAAGGCGGGGCTGCTTTTTTACCCCAAGTATTCATGTACAATGTTGAGCGCTAGCAGTCGAAACCTTTGTTTAGTTGACCACCAAAACGACCTAAGCTAACAGGACCCCTAACACAATACTCAGAGTTAAGGAAATCATAACTGCTAATTTATCCATCTTAATCTTTATCTGCAGTCTGTAACCGTTTCCTACTATATTATATGGACTTCTTACATTATAAGGTGCATCTATCACACGAGCCACGCTTAACACGCGAATTGGTAGTAGAAGTAGCAGACTTCTTGCATATTTGTCATTATTCTACGTAAGAGTTTTGGATATTTGGCGAGTGTTACAGCTGCTATCTGTCAAAATTTAAAGATTTCGTGGATGTCGTATGAGAAATATAGAAGGTATAAAAGTATAACGTTAAATGAGCTCATAAACTCTTGCACCTTCACTTCATCAGGGTATATAAGAAGATAAGAAGAAAACGAAGAATATTCTGATACGAATATCTGATGATGCTGTGAGGCGAAAATAGACGGTTTTAATTATTAATTATTTATTAAATTAAAAAAAATATTGTGAAGTATCTACAAGTGTTTATTCAAATCACAAAAATGTATTAAATTATTAGTTATTACTTTTACCAAATGATAACAATAGCAAGTATAAATTATATCCTTTTTTATAGGATAGGGTGACAAACGAGCACTCAGTCCACCTGATGGTAAGTGGTTGCTGCGGCCCATAGACATCTACATCTATCCTCGATTACGAATCAAAATGCAGATGCAACACCCGTGAGGACTAAAATGGAATGCCTCGTTTCCAGTAAAAAGGGTCTATATCTTAATAAATGGTCACGGTAATAAATTTATATTAAAATCGATTTAAATTAAACTCATCCTAAACATTCATTCTATAATATCTTGAATTAAATATTTTAATCTGCACTTTCTAGAATTTTAATCAGTAACGCAATACAGATTATTACCCAAGTAATTTTAAACTCGGTCGTGTATGCTAAGGGAAAACATACAGTAACATGAGCCAAGGACACAGCACCGCATGAATTATGATTTATGTAAAAAGCTTATCTCAACAACCTAAATATACATTAAGTAACGCTGATAAAATGCGCTTCAAGTGTTCACAAACTAAATCTTTGATCAATTATATTGCAGTGACGTAATTTGAAAATTAGGTCAATTTTTGTCTTCAAAATTATGAAGAGTTAAATTAATAGGAGACGTTTCCTCACTTTCATTGCAAGTCATTAATTTACATCAAAAGGTCTAAATTTGCTCGATATTTTTCATGTTTAATATAGAATCAGCATTCATGAAACTGTTTTAACTGAAAATTTGTATTAACTTTTTTTTGAATTCAGTATGAAATTAATCTTACCGGCAATGCGGTGCAGCGGAAGGCAAAAAAGAGCATTTTGTAAAAAGGTTCGTAGGTACTGAATTTAGGTCAACAACCGACATTCGAATTTGTCTGCTTCGCCGATAAAATAATTGCAATATGAACGGGTGCCAAACTTAGCAGCATTTCCTTTAACAATAGCTACTTTGAAAGAAGAAAATACCTTGAGCTAATTTGAAAGAAAATTGATGTCGTTTTTTTAAATGTAATTTATTGGCAATTAAAACTTGCTATGTTATCGCCGTTACCGTTATCATTTAATGGTGAATTGTCGATCATACCATATCTCTCGCACACTGACGTTGTTCTTTACGGTCGGAAACCGCCACCATATGGCTCATTCATTCAGTTTTAAAAATAAACACAGTACATTATTACCTAAAATTTATTTTTAAGTAGATCAAGATCTTATTTTTTGTTTGTATACTTCACTGTTGTTTAATGAACTCTATATAGATTACGCAAGAATAAGATTAATTCATTTACATTACAATAATTCCACTATACATTACCGTGAGTTCATCGGTTAATAAAAACATAGTAGGGAATTTGGGCCGATATTACATTCTAAGAAATATCCTATAACTTTTTTATTGTGTTGTACTATCGTGTAGTTCTGATATTTTTTAAGTACTGACTTTAATCGTACGATGGTTTAAAACCGAGTAAATAAGTAATTAATTCTTGTTAAAACTTTATTAATTTAAGCCTAGTAATTATTTTATATATTAATTCAATATTTAATTATATATATTTTATTATCTATATATATTTAATTATATACTAATTCAAATCGGCAAAAATATTCTTTCTCTGGTATAAATGGCCATAATACGTAGAATAATACACGGATAAACTACTTAAAAAGATTCCGTTTTGACCTTTGAAGTCATACTCATCATCATTATCCTTACAGCTAATCAAATTCCACTGTTGAACATAGGTTACATAGGTCAACTCCTTAGATTGCCTAATACAAATATTTGCCGTAGTACCCTCGCTTGGCAAGCGCATCCCAGATTTTTGAAATATTATCAGGAAGATGCTGCTGCCCATCTCTTTTTTTATCCTTTCTATAACCTCATCCACGCGATGATATGGGGTAGCGTATATTCTAGTGGCGCTCACGCTAGTAGTGGTGTAGGAAAGGATTTTTTAGTACGGAACTCTAAAACTATACACATGGGGTGGACATTTTGTTTTGTGTTGCAAAGAAAAAAGCATGGAACAGTGCCACTTAGGGTTGATCAAATAATCAACAGCTGCTCATGAAGTCGAGTCGAGCCCTGAGTATTGTTTACTGTCATTAAAAAGATATTACTTGCATCAAGTTCATCTGCATCATAACCAGTGGTAGCTTCTACGTTTAGCACGTTCTTTTAAGAAGCAACTAAAAATTCGAGCAGAGTACCATTATACAAATTTGGAGAATTTTTATTAAAGAGGTAATTGTTAAAGCAAAATCTACGGCCAATAAGTTGAATACAGTGATTATAAGTGATGAATATTTAATAAACACAACTTTTTATTTTTACAATTCCAACACATATCGTACATATCAATGAAATTTCAATAAACGATTTTAAAGGGCTTCTGTAAATGGTTTAAGTCTACTTTAAAAAAAATTATAGAATTAGGGTGACAAACGAGCACACAGTCCATCCGATGGTAAGTGGATGCTGTGGCCTACAGACATCTTCATTTAACCTCGATTAAGGATTAAAATGTAGATACGTTGTCACCCCTGAGAACTAAGATGGAATGCCTCGATTTCAGTAAAAGGGCTCTCCGGTTTTCTACACTCACCGTACGAAACACAGCTGTATCAAGCTGCTATTTTACGCTGGTATTCTGTGAGAGCGTGGTCCTTCCCGGGTCGAGCTGACTCTTTCGTGCTACAACCATAATATAGCTGCAGCGTGGCTCCACCAATAATAATATACATTAATAAAGAAGAAATGATGTATCATTGTCAATATTATATCATATTATCTGCCTTAAATAAAGTAGCGTAAGAGCCATACTAGCTTAGAGGGTAAGTGCCCGCTGTAAATATCACAGTACGCGTGCAAATTGCGTTCGTTCCGTTCCGTAATTTTAAAGGCAAATTGAAATCGACAAATATTCGGTGAGCATCATAGCTTTTTTTTATTTAATAAGAGTGATGAACGAACACACATTTAACCTGATGGTAACTAAATTTTGTAGCCTATAGACGTCTCGTTCTATACTCAATAAAAAATCACAATGCAGATGTGTTGTCACCCCTTAGAACTAAGATGGAATGCCTCGTTTCCAGTGAAAAGCATTTCCGGTTCTCTATACTCACCATACAAAACACACCAGCATTTAACTGCTTTTTTACGCTGGTATTTTGTGAGAGCGTGGTTCTCCCCCGATCGCGCCGACCCATTCGTAATACAAACATAATGTAGCTATAGCATGGCTCTATCACGTTTTTGTCTACATTACAACTTGTTACGGGCTAGTTACCAAACAGTGACGAAAATGGCGGATATACTTCCTTCTAAAACTTCATCGCACGCGGGTCCACGGATGGATAGTTTCTCATCAAACGGAACAGTCAAAGACCTCATCTCATTTCACTCATTTCGCATAAGGTATTCTTGTTACAATGTTATCATTATGTAGTATTAATTTTTATTTTACTGAAATAGCTAAAGAACGAAAACAGGCTGCCAAACTAAAGCTTAAAAGCATGAAATATTTTTAAGCTCCAATAAGGTCTACTTTATCATGTTATTCAAATAACAGACTTCGTGTATGTCATTCATTTGTGGGTTGTTCACACGGGCAATTGGCTTCGTTTGCGACTAATTAATTTGCCAAAGAGAAGTATCGCTTAAAGGCTTCGACAAATTAATTGGTACTATTTTAATTATACTATTTAACTTCATGATAATTTAACAGATAAAGGGTGCACAAGTGTTATGAAATCAAAATTTTTTTTTTCTTTTTTAGCCGTGCTTTCTTCATTTATAAATTAAGTTGGTAACATACAAACACAATTTTTATTTTTAATTGAAATAATAGCTATCTTTAATATCAAAAGTTGCAATAATTCTTGTTATTTATTTTACATTCTATTAGGTATTGTTATGGTAATGTACGTACCGTGTAGTGGCGGTATAAGGGGCCGTTCATTAATCACGTGATGTTTTTTCAATATTTTCTAACATCCCCCTCTCTCTTGGTGATACGTAGTTAGGTTTAAGACTAACCCCCCCCCCCTACGTAAGATCACGTGTATTTTTTTAGTATCTATAAAGTGTAATAGATCGATCGTCGCATGAGGATGCGTGAAGGACGAACACTGTGCATCTCTATCTCTAGACTATTATTGCTCGAATTAGGTTCATGCTGTGACATGAATTCACATGTAGTCACAGGCGAGTCAAGGTCACATTACACGCCGCTTTCGGTTTAGAAATCGCACGTTTGACAAAAAAATAAATACACGTGATAATCTGACTACACCCCCCTCCCAATGTGATATTTCGTGATTTTTGTTAAGCCCCCCTCCCTCCCCTTTCGAGCCTCACGTGATTAATGGACGGCCCCTAAGAATGTCGACTACCCCGTACTATCCTGATTAAAATTAAAAACTGTGGTTGCCAACCCGCTTGCCATGCGTGGCAATTATGGCAAATCTCTCTCTATGAGGTAATCTACGTGGGAGGTCTATGTTCCTTTAATAGGGTAACGATATGGTAATACCTATGTTACCATTTTGTATTTACGCATTGTATTACGTATTTACGTTTTATATTTGTATACAAAATTTTCTTCACAAGCACTAGTAGAATCCGATTGATTAATCTGAAGATTAATGGAATTAAATTCGTCTAAAACTTAGTATAATGAATATATGCAGCCAAATTCTAGCCTGCCTTGCCCAGTGAGTTTGGGCCATAGACCAATGAATCCAAAATTGTCTAAGATAATCTAAAGATAAATAATAAGGCATACCTTCCAAGAAATACGTGGCAGCTGTCACTATTGTTGAAATACCTAAGTTAATCTATGGGTGCGTTTGGCAGAAAAAAGCGCTAGCAAGCGCTTGTAAGCAAAATGGCGATCGTAAGCGGTAAGCGCCGTCAAATCGTAAGTAGCTATTTTCCTCTAGGACACGATGTTAGTTTTAACCGGGGAACTTAACCTAATTTAAGTATATTTTTGTGTAGTATTCATATTAAAAACTTACCAATCATGAATTTTTAATAACATGTATATGTCTATTCATGTCATTATATTACTTAAAACTAATATTGCAAAAAACAACTTATAAACTCTACTTCAAAACAAACAAATTAAATAATCAAAATGGCGGATTGTGTCAGCGCTACTGAAGTAGCAATCGTGTCCTGGCCGAAAACTATTTTAGCGCTAGTAAGCGCTTGCTAGCGCTTTTTTCTGCCAAACGCACCCAATGTGAATAAGCTTTTTTGGAAATAAATTTATGAGTATTTACTCTGAACGCGAATGACGAATTAATAATATTTCAACCACCATCAAGTAAAGCTTAAATCGTTCAAGTTCTGTATCAAGGACGACTATTATCCCAAAGGGAATGGATTTATCTTTAAACTTAATTAAAGCTATTCTCTCGCTCAGTAGTGATTTGGGTTCTAAATTTAATTTGAACCCGTCTTAAAATCCTACAAAGCGAATTTTGGTAGGTATTTGCGTTAGTGGTTTGATATCGATTGTAATCAGTCGTTGTATGAATTAGCAAGTTTGTATAAACTTGAAATGATTTTAGATTAAATCGCAAAAAGTCTTGTCATCATAAATATTTACTGTCCATTGCCGGAACAGATTTTTATTCGTGAGTAAATGAATAAAAGACTTTTTACAAAACCATGTCGTGGAAGCGAAAGAAGGTCAATTATCCTATTTAAATATTTGAGTATAATAAAAATTAAGACGTGGTGAGCCATGCTGCAGTTATATTAGAAGTATAGTTGTAGCACGAATGGGTCGGCTCAACCGGGGTAGGACCACGATCTCACAGAATACTAGCGTAAAATAGCAGCTTAATGCTGCTGTGTTTCGTAAGGTGAGTATAGAGAAGCGGAAACTCTTTTTACCGGAAACGAGGCATTCCATCTTAGTCCTCACGGGTGACAACGCATCTGCATTTTGATTCGTAATCGTGGCCAGATGTAGATGTCTATGGGCCACAGCAACCACTTACCATGAGGTGGACTGTGTGCTTGCTTGTCACCCTATCCTTTAAAAAATATGACGATGACGTAAGTAAATCTATACATCTATGAAAATGTTGGAACATGTTTATGGCTTCCAGTAGAATAGTATATTATCTCGTCTACGTCAAAGCACAAAGACCAGCAACGGGGAACAGTGTCATAGTTGCGAGAGTCTTGGTCTTGGTCGACAATTTGCCTGCCAAACGTGGCGAATAAGACAAATCCAGCTTAACGATAGAGACTCTTATCCGGGCAATTGTCTTTAACAAATATACGGTGAGGAAAGTGCAATATAGGAATTATCGAGTAAAGAAAGAAATACTGAAAGAAATTCATTTAATGTGTTATACAGTTCAATGTGTGGTCTTGATTTCATCAATACACTTAACTACGATCTTGTTACTTACCGCACAAGGAGTCAAGATCGTATCGCGGTACCGACACGCGGTTATATTTTCGATAAAGTTGCTGTCGTATCAACCAATAAAGAAAAGCCATAATTACAATGCTAAGGCCATATTTCCTCACTTTGAAACTAGTATTTAAGAATAAATATTTTATCTTTATTTATTATTTAAAAAAGAGAGAACGTTAAAGGAAATGCTGAGGTAAAAGCATAGAATACTATAATACATACATAGTAGAACAGAGGAGTGAGCGGTGCCCGTGTAACCACTAACATGTCAATTCACACGTATAAATGTCAACACAATCAATCGTTTCCAATTTTCGTGTCAAGCGTCGCCGCATGCAAATTATTTAAAAAGTGGCAAATTGTGTAATACAATTAATTACATATATTTACAAATACAAAGTAAGTAGTAGGTACTTATATGTAGTAATAACTGATAATAAGACGTAATTGCTTGTATGTGTGCTCCCGGCGACGCTAACCCTCCTACTAAATAAGGTTGACAGCAATTCTATTGTGTATTATAGTATTCTATGGGTAAAAAAGCTGTGCTGCCAAAAAACCAGATGTCTCAGCCGATGTTCAAACACTTTTGTCTTTCACGATAATCACTTAGGAGACGTATAAGAAAAACATGCGAATGGAACTAATTACTAGCGTTTCGCCTTTTACGAATTTATATGAGGCTGTCTTCAAAGCAACCGCAGCACTTAAGAAGGATTTCGTGCACGTCATATTTAGTATGAAAGATAATGGTGTCATGCGTCATGAAGTGCGAAGAACTTTAGTAGGGAGAATTAATTTTTTAATACGCATGGAAAATGGCTGATGTAGGTTACATTTTTGATTAAGAGTGTGCTGTAATAACAGTATTATAGGATTGAGATTCAACTGCAGTCGTAACATTTACTTTGTGGTTGTAGAATTCAGTAACGAGTTTGGAACTTGGAAACATTAATAATTTCTGCCATTTATTTATCTTATTCTGCAATTTGTGAGGAGCGCAATGACCCGTGGTAGCTCAAATAATTTCGTAATAAGCGAGTAGCCTGGATTCAATCCCTGTCGACACTATTTAAATTATTTTTTAAAGTATTAAATGCTAAATGACCTCGTAACATAACCTCGTGCTCGGCATGAAGGAAATATTTTAGGTAAATGTGATGTCCACCAACACGCACTAGTCAGTGTGGCAGACTTATTGCTCAATAGCTTCTCGTAAATGAGAGGTAGACAGACGTACATAGTCCTTAACACTTTATAATAATATTAATTTTAACATAACTCCACACAAAAAGAGGCAAAACTATATACAGTAGAGACGAATATTAACAAACCTTTCAGGCAAGAATGAAAATGGATATTAGTTTTAAGCCATGGTTTTATTGATTTGGTTCTGTATGATTTTTTAAAAGTCTTGTTTAGCTATTGTAATGAATTAATGCAGGATAAGTAGATAATAAATATCTGTGTCTCAATGTTATGCATGACGTCACAAATATTAGGTACCTATTATATTTTGTTACCTTCATCAGCCCGTAATATCCACTGCTTGACATAAGCCTCACCTACCCAATTTTGTCTCCTCCTGTGTTGTTTTGCACTAATTTGTTAAAGTTGTTGTCCTAACCGCACCAGCACGCTTGGCAGATGAATTGGCTATCGAAGTACCAGGGTGTTTGCACTTTTGACGTTGCTCTCCACCGTTGGTGGTATACATAATATATTTACTGTTTAGAGTAAAAGAGATGACTATACCGACATCAACCGGTGGCCATGATATTTCTCAGGTATGTTCCACAATCGCTTCCTACACTGCTTACTGGACGACGGCGGGTGACATTATATTTAGCCTGCTCAATATTGTAAGATGTTCTCCAAAGCCAATGTCATCTCTATCCTATGTAATATTCTTATTGAACAAAAACCCAACTCTTACCAAAAAATCCATCCAAAGTTTTCAAAAGAAAGTTTCAAAGACGGGTAGTAGCAAGGAAAACGACATAGGAAGTAGCAAGAAAAATGCAAGATCGAGAGTCTGATTCCACTTTACATTCACAATTTACCTGCCCAGGTTGTAGCACAACTGGGTCGGCCCGAGCGAGCTAGCACATTAATGCTGCCGTGTTTTGTATGGTGCGTATAGAGAAACGGAGACCCTTTTAACTGGAAAACAGGCAATCCGTCTTAGTCCTCAGGGGTGTCAACTCCTCTGCATTTTGATTGTTAATCAAGGAAAAATCTAGATATCTATGGGCCACAGCATGGACTTACTATTAGGTGGACTGTGTGCCCGTTTGTCAAACATACTCTATTTAAAAAAAGCAAATCTTCGATTTAAATGTGCCAGTTAGCGCTTTTTTGAAAAGGCATCAGTAGATCTAAAAGAATATTGTGACGATGATTTATAGATTATTAACGCACATTGTTTTATACAAACGGTTTTTCAAGACATTATGAAATTTTATTTTTCTTAGACTTGGTCTAACCCACGACGGAGAAGGAAAGTGTCAATTTGATTCTCAGCGTGGATCAGTAATGGCCCCTACTGTTCTCGCCACTCTGCATCACTTCGCTTGGTCCTCGTGTTCCAAGGAACAATTTCACGAGAAGTCAAAGTAAGTATATATTTTAACGCTACATGCCAATAATAAATTAAAAAAAAAACTTTTTTTGTGTTAATTTGTCAGTCTTGAAGGTTCGCACCTATCCGTCCTTTGTTTACGCATAGATAGCAAAGGCCATCCGAACGTATACGGGTGCATCTATAGTTCACATAGCGGTAATGCCGAAACAGAACGACTCATGGACCACATCCAAATAGCTACAGATTCCTTGTTACAACAGATCTCATTCGCGGAGATCGTGTTTTTTGGCAATTTTAACACCCATCACGCCAAATGGCTCGGTTCACGTTTAATCGATTATGAGGGGAGATCTTTTTATGACTTTGTCTTTGCATTTGGTCTGACAGAACTGGTTACTTCACCTAGACAGATTTCAGATGTAAAGAAGCACGCACCTTTCCTGTTGGATCTTCTGCTGAACTCTCATCCGGACGGATATCAGATCTACGTCGACGCCTCTCTTGGCTTGTCTGATCCAGAGTGTGGTGCCACTCATGCTCCCTACGCGGTTGCGTTCTACACGCTGCCGCCGTGTTTGGCACTACAGGTCAGCGGAATGTGACGAAACGGCGGTGGTGAGTTTGCTTCTCGCCGGATTATACAAGTTCTATTGCTGATTCATTTATTCCACCATCTGTGGTACCCATTGGAGGAAGATCTCAGCCTTGGTTCGATCGCTCCGTAATGCAGGCTTCATTATGCTCTATACAGGAGTATTATCAGGCCTGCGCTAACACCTTGGTCGCTCGGGAAGTAAACATCAGCGCCTTAAAAAGAAGTAAAATTCCGCTTTCTTAAAAAGCGTAATTGCAAAGGCAAAGTCAAAGCATATAGGCAGAAATACCGAGAAACTAGTTCGCCCTCCTTCTGAAA
Source organism: Parnassius apollo (assembly GCA_907164705.1). NCBI lineage: Eukaryota > Metazoa > Arthropoda > Insecta > Lepidoptera > Papilionidae > Parnassius > Parnassius apollo. Next base: position 3,597,200 of record CAJQZP010000885.1, on the reverse strand, counting down.
CCTGTGCATTCTGGTCTCTCGCCAAGGCTGTCCAAGAGAACTTCTGTCAGCTATCTTTCAAATCTTTGCACAGCGAGACCGACTCACTGGCCCATGATGCAAAGGAGAGAACAGATCTGCTCGGTTCTCTCCTTGCGTCCAACTCGACCCTCGATGACGGGGGAAACAAATCGCCGACCATCCATCGATGGTTTGAGTGCTCCTTGCCATATGTGCGTTCACACAGCGCTCGGTTTGCATAGCACTACTCCCCCTGGAAGTCAAAAAATCGAGTGGGCCCGACGAAATCCTTCCAATTGTGCTGAGGACGTGTCCTCCAAACTTGTTGAAGACCACTTTCGTGCACCCGACCCCTAAAAAAGATTCAGAGAAAGTTGATTATTAACTGCCAGTTCACGCGGTATCTTTAGAAGCACCAGCTAATTAGTTACTGCCAGTACGATTTCCGTCGCGGTCGCTCGGCTGGTGATCTTCTGGGTTACCTAACTCATAAATTGGCAGAGGTAGTAGAGTCCAAGGCGGAGGCGTTAGCCGTGGTATGGACATCATTCACTTCTGAACTCCACTACTGCTGAACATAGGCCTCCCCCAAGTTATGCCACAAAGCACGGTCCTGAGCCACCTGTATCCATTGACTTCCTGCATGTCTTACCAGGTTGTCACTCCATCTAGTGGGGGGTCACCCTACACTTCGCCTATCGGTACGAGGCTGCCACTCGAGAACCTATCTTCCCCATCGGTTATCGGTTCTTCGAGCTATATGGCCGGCCCATTGCCACTTCAGCTTACTAATCCGTTGGGCTATGTCGGTCACTCTGGTTCTACTGAGGCACATCCTCATTTCTAAGTTTATCACGCATAGAAACCCCGAGCATAGCCCTCTCCATTGCTCGCTGAGCAACTTTGAGAGTCCTCATACGTCCAGCAGTGAAGGACCACGTCTCGGTTCCGTAGGTCATCGCTGGCAACACGCACTGGTTGTACACTTTAGTTTACAGGTTATGAGGTATACCTGACGAGAAGATGTGTCGTAATTTCTCGAACGCTGCCCAGCCGAGTTGAATCCGTCGATTGAGCTCTCGGTCGAAGTTGGACTTACATAATCGGACTATTTGTCCCAGGTAAACGTACTCGTCAACAACTTCGAGCTAAGTGCTCCCAACAACTACGGGCATAGGTGTGACATGTACATTAAACATGATCTTTGTTTTGTACGTGTTCATCTTAAGACCTATCCGTTGAGAGGCACTATTGACGTCATTGAGCTTAGTGCTTAAGTCCTCCAGTGATTCTGCCATAAGGACTATATCGTCGGCAAATCGAAGGTAAGTGATGTACTCGCCATTGACGTTAATACCGTATCCTTTCCAGTCCAGTAGCTTGAAAACGTCTTCCAATGCAGCGGTGAAGAGTTTCGGGGATATGACGTCAGCCTATCTTATACCTCTCTGCAGTTGGATAGGTTTCGAAATCTGGTTCTGTACTCGGATAGCCATCATAGCCCTACTGTACAAACACTTCAGCACTTCGATATACCGACAGTCAACTTGGCACCGCTGAAGGGACTGTTTCGACGGAATCAAAGGTTTTCTCATAGTCCACATGCGCCAGGCAAAATGGCAGATTGTACTCTTCGGACTTCTGTACAATCTGCTGCAGGGTATGTATGTGGTCTATGTTACTGAAGCCTTTTCGAAAACCGGCTTGTTCGGGACGCTGGAAGTCGTTGAGTCTGCGTGCGAGACGGTTCGTAATGACTCTTGAAAACAGCACGTACGGCTCAGAAGGGATATCGGTCTGTAATTCTTAAAGAGGGCGTTGTCACCTTTCTTGAAGAACAAGACCACCGCACTTCTGCTCCACGCCTCGGGAGTAGTGCCTCCATAGAGGACCGAATTAAAGAACTTCTGAAGGACTTCAAGTACCGGTTTTCCACCCGCTTTCAGAAGCTCATCTGTAATTCCATCCTCGCCCAAGGACTTGCCGTTTTTAAGGTGCTGAAGAGCCATTCTAATCTCGCTCAGACTGACATCCGGGATATCATCGGAATAGTGCCAGATAAGACTTGCTCTTGGATCGTTACTCACACTTGCGTGTGGCTCAAATGATAATGTGCACAGCTGCCCATAAAACCTCTCAATCTCACTGAGAATCTCAGGTGTCCCGGAAACGATGCTGCCACACTCAGTCTTCAGCTTTTACAGATGGCTCTTACTGGTAGACAGATCTCTGGCACAGACTTTGGAACCCTGGTTCCGCTCGATTGCTTCTTCAATACGAGCAGTATTAAGTTGTGCAAGTCTCGCCGCATGCATTTCGAGATCTGTCTGTTCAGTTGCCTGTATGCTGTCAAATCTGTTGACGATTGCAGCCTCATCTCCCGTCTAACAGCCATGAGATTAAGAGTGTGATCGGAGAGTTTTTGTGTTCTTCTGCGGTGGGTCTTGCACAACTTAGCTTCGACCGCATGGACAGTTTCCACGAGCTTGTTATTCATATCGTCTACTGCATTGCAATCTTCTAGGCAATGAAAGCGGTTACGTTACTCGAGCTGAAATGTTTCGGGATTCTGGATTAGAGCACGAAGGGGACGGAGCGTTAACTTCATTAGACGAGACGTTCGCAACTTAACGTTTAAGTTCAGTGTGCTTCTAACCATTCGGTGATCGCTGCTAGTTTTCGCCCTTGATATCACTGAGACATCACTGAACAGTTGGCGTCTGGTCGTCATAATGAAGTCAATCTCATTTTTTGTCGAACCCTCAGGGCTCGACCAGATCCACTTCCCGTGGGGTCGCTTCTTCCGATGACTTAAAGAGTTCATCATAAAAACTCCCTCTTTCTCCATAAAGTCGGCCAGCTGCTGGCCCCTACGGTTGCGTTGCCCTACTCTAAATTTCCCTAACTTCAGCTCACCGCTTTCTCTTGTGCCTAGTTTTAAGTTGAAGTCTCCCATCAACATCGTGTAGTGGGTTTTGGAGGAATGCATTGCTCTAGAAATATCCTCATACATTTTCTCCACCTCCTCATTGGGATGTACCGAGGTTGGTGTGTAAACCTGTATGACCTTCTGCGAATACCGTTTGGTGATTCTGAGTATCAGGTACGCGACCGTCGTCGACACAATCCCAATCTTTACAACGTTGTTGACAAGAGACTTGTGAACGATAAATCCGACACCTCCTTGGGACCGATGGTCACGCTCCCGGTGGTAGAACAAGTTGCCGGACTCGAGGATTACCGTGTCCTTCCCATCTCTTCGGACCTCGGATAATCCAATAATATGCCAGCGCAACTTGTCTACCTCTTCTTACAGCTCCAGTATCTTCTTGTCAGTACTCAGGGTGCGTGCGTTATATGTTGCCAGGTCGAGTCGTTATCATGGTCGACGTCGTATGGACATAACGAAGGCCTTCAATCGGGTTTCGCCCAAAGCGCTTCTTACGAAGCTTCCTTTCTATAGGCTTTCCGAGAAATTGTACAATTGGATCACCAGTTTTATTGTAGATGAGAGCATCAATGTCCTAGTAGACGGCACATGCTCCGATTACAAGCTCATTAACTCTCGTGTTCCACAAGGCTGCGTGCTATCACCAACGCTGTTTCTTCTGCATATCAATGACATGTATCAAACTGGTAACATTAATTGCTATGCGGACGATAGCACTGATAATGCTTTATACACCGGCCGTGCCGAAATTTACCGGAAACCGTCATTGAGTACCGGGGAAAAGTTGTGTCTGAAGTTGAGACTTTATTAAACAAAGTATTGGACTGAGGGTGACTAAATCTAGTCCAGTTTAATCCTCAGAAGACATTAGTTTACGCGTTTATCTAGGTAGGTATCTCCTCAGTTTCAAGGCACTCGATATCAGAATCCTTGCCGTCGACATATTGAGTAACGTGCAGTTTGTGATCAATTGGAAGAGAAGGCCAAATTGGCCTTTAAAAAGCTTGGCGTGCTTAGAAAAGCGGGACAGTGTTTCACGCCGACACATCCCCTGCAACTTTACAAGGTGCAGGTTTGGTCTCGCATGGAATACTGTACGCATCTCTGGGCCGGGGTACCCCAGTGCCAACTCCTTCCATTTGATTGCATAAAGCGCAGAGCGGTTAGAATCATCGACGACCGAGTCCTCTACGATCGGCTCGATCCACTGGCGCTGCGAAGAGATATTGCATCCTTTTACATTTTCCATCGCATCTACCACGCTGAGTGCTCTGAGGAATTCTTGGGGTTAATTCCAGCCGTCAAATTTCAAGAACGTACGTCGCATCAAAACTCACGATACCATCCACACCATCTGGATGCTTGACGGTCCACCACTGTACGTTTTACTATGAGTTTTCTTCCTCGTACGACCTCACTGTAGAATCGTCTACCACCGGCGATCTTTCGGAACCGATACGACTTAGGGACCTTCAAGAAAAGAGCATACTCCTATCTAAAAGGCCGGTAACGCACCTGCAGTTGTTCAACACCCCTGGTGTTTCAGATGTTCATGGGCCGCGGTAGTCATATACCATCAGATGAGCCACATGCTGTTTGTCCCTCTTCTATAAAAAAAATTAGCAGAGTTAGATAAAGGTATTGTTTATTTACTCGCTACCGATCACATTTTAAAAATATTTTGGAGCTTTAGGTAATACTACATTTTGCCGGTGTTAACTGAAAATTTGACATGCTATCTTCGATGAACAATACCAACAAGTTGATCGAAGCACAAAAGCTGAGGAAAATTCAACAGCTTAGTTAGGTGTCAAAGAAAAAATTAAATATGACTAATTTTATTTATCACTACTTCTAATAATTTGTTAATTTTCAAAATCTCTAGTATTAGATACATACAAATATAAATTTTATTTTACAGCCTCTCCATAGATACTTTCAAAAAATATGCTCAAAGGGTGGATATTTGCCATATTTGCCACTCATGGCAAGCGGGTTGGCAACCGATGATCTTTTATTTTAGTTGTTATTAGAAAGATGACCATGTAACACCTATGCCGGTAGTTGTTGGGAGCACTATGCTCGAAATTTTTGACGAATACGTTTACCTGGGACAAATAGTCCGACTAGGTAAGTCCAACATCGACCGAGATGTTAATCGACGGATTCAACTCGGCTGGGCAGCGTTCCGGAAATTACGACAAATCTTCTCATCAGGTATACCTCAAACTCTGAAAACTAGATTGTACAACCAGTGCGTGTTGCCAGTGATGACTTACGGATCTGGGACGTGGTCCTTCACTGCTGGCCGTATGAGGACGCTCAAGGTCGCTCAGCGAGCTATGGAGAGGGTTATGCTTGGAGTTTCCTTGCGTGATAGACTCAAAAATGAGCATATCCGGAGTAAAACTAGAGTGACCGATATAGCCCAACGGATTAGTAAGCTGAAGTGCCAATGGGCCGGCCATATAGCTCGAAGAACCGATAACCGATGGGGAAGAAAGGTTCTCGAGTGGCAGCCTCGTACCGGTAGGCGTAGTGTAGGGCGACCACCTACTAGATGGAGTGACGACCTGGTAAGACATGCAGGAAGTCGATGGATTCAGGTGGCTCAGGACCGTGCTTTGTGGCATTGCTTGGGGGAGGCCTATGTTCAGCAGTGGACTTCTGAAGGGCTGTAATGATGGTGAATGATGATGTCCATACTGTTACTGACTCTGTACATGACTGTTAATTTGTGTGTCACTCCAGTATGATACTACTAAAAAGAAATTGTAAATATTTTGGATGTCATATAGCATCAACCTAAGTAGGTAGGTATATTAAATTACATATTCTATAAAATATACATTATATCCAGGAAATGGTGGTGCTTACATGAACGAAGTCAAGACGAGGGTGTTGAGCTTGGTGGCGCTAAAGAACTCTCAAACTACGCATTCACTATGGATGAACAGTGTCGAACTGAATTCGGTGAAGGGTGAGTATAACATTCTATTCAAATCCATTTTTACAAAAAAAATTGTGTATGGCAGCTATAATTTCTTGAATGTCAACATTTTTTTGCATGTAAGTTATACATATTTTATCTCGATTAATACAAAGTATTTTAATAATACTTGTATACAATTTATATTCGATTAAGAAATCAATTGAGTATTTTATGTATGCGTACCTACATTTTTTCCGAGCATATACTGTTCTAAGAAGTATCAATTCTCGCGCATATAAATCGTATCTAAAAATACGTTATATTGCCCATCCTGTTATTAAATATACTTTTAATATTTGCTTGCTTTTCTGTGTATATGACCTTCTTGAAGAATATTTTTAGCAAATAAATTAATAGCATTAACTTGTAGTAGTAACTCATTGATTGGTGTTTTATTGAGTGTGAATATAAAGTCTCAGAAATCGTAGTATGTCATAAATCTATAGGATTCTGATGACGTTAAAGAATACATGAATAATGAATGATCTTTCCAAGCAGTTTAAAATAATTCATACAAATTATTGAAAATAATATCAATGTAAACTATTATGTTTTTTTATAAAATAATCTCGATGGATTTCTTGCTGGCCATTTTTTCACCGCAGGCAGGTAAAAGGTATTTTACAACCAGCGGTAGAATAAAAAGTGGCTTTAATTTTGTCATATTACGAGGGCGGCACTGAAAATTTCGGGAATCAAGGAAGTGACACAACATTACTATTTAAAAATGTATTTATTGCTTTTCGAATTATTCTCCGCGAAATTTGACACATTTTTCCATACGATGGAACCAATCATTGAACCAACCATTCCATTCGGAAGTTGGGGTCTCCAAAATGGCCGTTTTGTAGGCGTCCACAGCTTCTTCAGGTGATGAAAATCTCTGTCCACGCAATTTATTCTTTATTTTAGGGAAAGTATAGAAATCTATTAGAAGTAGAGAACTCGCATTGTGGTGATGGAGGATGATGCGGCGGTTTCAGTTCTCTTTACGGAGTTCAGAAACAACCTGTGGCTAACAAATGCTAGCATACTGTTCTGCATTAACCGTTCTTTGTCCCTCAAGAGGAATAGTCGTAACATGGCCGGTTTTGGAGACAAACGTGGCTACCATTTTTTTTGCAACACTCCGTGAACGAACAATATTTGTTGGCTTTAATTCATTTTCGAACACCCAAACTTGTGACTTGTTTCTTGTTTCGGGTTCGTACGCATATATCCAGGATTTGTCATCTGTAAACGATGTTGTGTACAGCATGTGAGGATCCTGCGTGGAATCTTTCGAGAGTTCTGACGCACAAAGTAACGCGAGCCGCTTTTTGCTCTTCACAGAGCGAATGCGGTATCCATCGGGAAAATAACTTTTTGCACCTAATTGTTCATGCAGGATTATTTGTATTTGACTCATGCCATGTCTAAAGTTGGCTGAATTTCGCAGTATGTCACATGTCGATCTTCCTCAATCAGCCTACGCACAGCATCAACGTTTTCTCGGGTGACTGCAGTTTTTGGAGTACCTTGACGGGGATCATCACTGAGCTTGACACGTCCACGTTGAAATTCAGTAAATCAGCGACAAATTGTGGTTTTGAATGGGAGTTCATCACCAAATGCAGAAATCATCCGGTTAACCACTTCGAAAGTCATAATAAATCATCGCTCTTTAATTTTCTCAAGTCAATTCTATTTTCTGAACGACTAAACAAGTTTGACAAAACCTTGTGACAAGACCGAGAATCTTTTTTTAAATAAATAAATGGTATTCGATTTTTAAAACCAAGGAGTTTTTAATTAAAAACAGCCTAGGTACAATCTACATATATCGAAAAAAGCTCTATTATATTCTATAAAGCATTCGTATTTCCATAGTCTACTCACCTTACTTAGTTACTTGGAAGTGAAATTACTCTCGCAGTACCAGTCATCAATATACAACACGGTTAATTCGCCATCGTCTAAATATTATTTGACTGTCTCCTCGACCGCCACTGAATGCGTTTTTTTCTATAACAAAATTTATCACAAGTAACAACGAGTTCCACTATCTACATTTTGACGAGTACACTCAGTGTTAGAGTTTACCAACTGAAGCGCTATAACAAAAGTACTGTGATTGTCATCGGCTCGTAAACAATCCAATAATGGACATCTTCTTCTTCCTGCCCTTATTTCAGATTATTGTGGGTCAGCATAGCATGTTTTTCTCTATTTTTATAGGATAGGGTGACAAACGAGCACACAGCCCACCTGATGGTAAGTGGTTGCTGTGGCCCATAGACATCTACATCTATCCTCGATTACGAATCAAAATGCAGATGCGTTGTCACCCGTGAGGACTAAGATGGAATACCTCGTTTCCAGTAAAAGGGTGTCCGGTTCTCTACACTCACCATACGAAACACAGTAGCATTAAGCTACTATTTCACGCTGGTATTCTGTGAGAGCGTGGTCCTTCCCCGGTCGAGCCAACCCATTCGTGCTACAACTATACTACTAATTTAACTGTGGCATGGCTTTACCATGTTTAAAATTATTAGTGTCATTTGCTTGCCTTTACTCTTATATCCACCCACTTTCAAATCAAACATTATTCGTACTAAATTATTTATTTTACTTCACATAAATTCTGGATACTGAACATATGAATCTCTGGTCCAAACTAGACCTTTTTTATCGTGCTATGTGGGTGAATAAGTGATCGCAAGGCCAATACGTGAAACGTTTTGGTGAAAAAGATCCATTGATGAGAAACAACAGTTGAAGATGCAAAATACCTTGCTGTGGGCTAAAATACGATCGATGATTAACTGATCACAGGTAGATAAGAAAAAAAAACATATTAATGCACGGTAGAAACATTCAACCAGAGCGAGCACTTCAGGCGCGGTAAAACCTTGTTCAACACAAAATGTCATTTTATTACTATGCGGTTGCGTATTTTTTTTTTGATTTAGTACTCTGATTCCGCATCAATTGTATGCATTAAGGTAAATAAAGTTATATCCAACGTAAGTTGATTCATATTACCCCACCTCAAATCGAATTTCAATTAAAAATCAGTATTTTTATTGTTATACTGTTTCCGCTCCGCTGTTTGATCCGGACTCGCTGGGTCATTTCATAAGCTTGCGCGGGTCCAACAAGCAGAGGTCATTTGGAGAATGCTACAATACTTTGTAAAGTAATGTACTTTGAAGGAATCTACCATATTATGAATTTATCAAAAGAAGACCGACAAAATGCAAAAAATGCAGAAAAAGGGTTAATAATTATAATTTTGGCCTACGAGAGTGTTGGGAGGTTCAATGGGTTGGATTCTATTGGCGTGAGACTTAGGATACCTGCTGCTATCATGTCTCAATGGATAAATGTGCATCATTGGTGTAAATGGTTAAGGGGGTAACGTAGAGTTGAGTCTGCGGGCATCTTCTGCCTTATGCAGCCAGCATCTTCCCGGCGTTAAATTTTCTTTTAACGTAAATTATATACTGAAAGTAACTGTATCTGAACAACTTTGTTAATGAAGTTTTAAAACTCAGGTGTTTGGTTTACCATACATTATTGACGCCTGTCATAATCTTATTTTACTTACTTTTTTTTCTCCGCACAACCAACAGGGTAGCCAGAGAGAACAGAAATCATCCTTACATACCTTTTAAACAAAATTAATTTGAAATATCAGTAGTATTTCTACAAATTTGATAACAAAAATAATTATTAAATCTTAAATAGACGTGAGTTTCATTGAGATTATTTCTGTAAACAAGTCTAAATATTCACTATCCCTGACTTTCATGTCGAAAACATTTCCTTTATGCATTTCTCTCAACATCTCGAACATTGCTTATCAAAATATTGATACGTTGTTTCCTGTTGATGCAATAGAATGGGGTTATTTCGAATGATTTATCATTTTAACTAGAATTCAGATGAATGTTGCAATCGTTACAATTCTGGATTTTATAATTATTGTTTTACGTTATTTCAAATTATACAATCCATATTGTTAGAGCCACGCTACAGCTATATTCTAGTTGTAGCACGAATTGTTCAGCTCGACCGGAGAAGGACCACGCTCTCAGAATACCAGCGTAAAATAGCAGCTTAATACTGCTGTGGTTTCTATATATATATATGTATATATATATATGTCGCGCGCTCTGAATTGATGGGTGTGATGCGTGATAGGTATGGTATGTATATATGTATAATGTATACAACATGTAGCTACTGTTGTTTTCGTAAAGTCAATACGAGTATCGAGCACCGAAGACCGTTATTTTACTCGTAAAAAGCAATTCATCTTAGTTTTGAGAAGTGTCAACGTATCTGTATTTTGAATATTAATCGCGGGTAAGGATGTAGATGTCTATTGTACTAGCTGTGCCCCGCGGTTTTACCCGCGTATATCACGCGACATGATACCTCGCGAGGCGTTCACCGGTGATTCTCATCGGTAGGCTAGGAACTATACAACTATATACATAGCCTAACTACGACCTATAACAAAAACAATTGACGAAAACCAACCAATCAGCAGGCAGGCTTTATGAAAAAGTATTCCACGACAGATCACATACATACAGTCAAATTTATTATAGAAAAATAAACATAGCATGATTTACCTCTATATATAGCCTTCATGGATTTTTCAAAAACTTTCGATTCCATAAAACATCATTCCATTTGGCACGAATTAAACGAGCACAGAAGACTATGTGGAGTTTATTAAAGCCTGGTTAGTTTGGATTCAAAAGGACCGATATTCCGAGTAGAACGAGGGGTAAAACAGCGTGACAATTTTCGTGACGTGACGTGACGTGACACACCCACTTTCAGCAAAATTATTCATCTCTGTATTAAAATCAATCTTCTCAATTGGAAAGATATGGGCATGAATATAAATGGTTTGTACCTAGAATACATGCTAGAGACGCTGAGATACCATAGCGAAATAGTCGGACTACAAATAAATAGGGGCAAAACAAAGAATATGACGAACAGAGACGAAGGGAATTAGTGAGTACTGCCTGTATTAATATAGGTTATATTAATACAGGCAGTACTCACTCACTATGGCGAAGGATATATTTATCTCGGGCATCTTATAGCATTCAAGTCCTGTACAGAAATGGAAATAGACTGAAGAATAAAGAGTACGTTGAACAAATAATGGTCTATGAAGGAAATATGAGTATTTAAGGGATATCTACCAACAAAACCAAAAACAAAGACAATGAACATTTATTTGACTCCTTGTTTAGCATATGCATGTCAAACTTGGCTACAAAAAAATCATATCCTAGTAAATTAAGAACATGTCCAAAGAGAGACAGAAGCTACATGAATGTGAGACTACAAAGAAAAGAAGACGAGATAGGCCATAAAAAAGTGGAGTTATGTCATCGTTGAAGTAGCAGGTACCCTATGGCCAAGATTAGCGTAAGGCAGAATCACTTGGAGTAATTTGGAGTACGCTTTCACCGCGAAATATGGCCTTTAAAACTAACAAAATTAAATAATAAGACATACTAACATTACTAACAAATAAAATAGGAGCAGTATATACTAGCTATAACAATAAACACTTAATATTCAAGTAAGGGATAAATAAAGTCAAGTAAATAAACAAATAAATAAGTAAAATCAATACTTTTATTAAGTATTTACGTATCACTAACGTACATAGAGGTACATAGTCATTACGCTTTTTCTTCCGAATTCCTAAACCATTATATATATTAAAAATTTTGGCCGAAAGGTGTAGTCTAATACTGGATACACATAGGCTACTGTACTATTCCTCATGAATCAGGTTATCAAATACAAGAAGTTTTTAAATCGGTAGGATAGTTCCAGAGATTAGTGTGTTTAAACAAACAAAAAAACCCTTCCGTTTTATTATATTAAGTATAGATGTACTACGGCATACTCTTAACTCAGGTGGTCTTGACTCAGGTGGTCTGTGTGCCCGTTTTTCACCTTTACTTCAAAAACCTACTACACTCAAAAACTTTAGAACGTATTTGAATGGCACTTGCTCTATATCGTTACGTAGAGTTTGAATCATTAAAATGTAGCGATGTAGAGTTAAGGTAAACAAAGAAAATATTTTATTTTTTAATTTTATTTTTTTATTTATTTATAATAAATCAAATACAAAGCTTAAATTATTTTATCATGGTGTCGCAAAAACCTAAGAAGTTTTGTCTGTATAGCATGCTTCATCGACGGCACTCGATGCTCAACCTACGTACAAACATTATCTATTATATATTACGATAGATATGCTTTAAAATCGTAGCGAAGTTCTACACGCTCGCAATGCATACGTAGCTACATTCACGGGTAGTAAAATATTATGTCATTACTCAGACGCACAAAACCGGTTAGGCAATGAACGTACACAGGATGTTCACAAGCGGTAAAATTTAACTGTACTACGGTTGGTAAGTAATCTCTGTTTTATAATTAAATATACTAACACATAGAAAATAATCGATATTTGTGTATAAATATATACAAACACATACAATAAATAGCGCTTGTCTATCAAAACTCCCAAATGTAAATTTATGAGTAAATCATATAACTGTTTTTTTATTTGTACTTTTTTTGATTTATATTTTATTACGATATTCATAATTACCAAGCATGTGGCATGTGGCGAGGCATGCCGCTAAACGCAAGTTTTATAATGCCTCAAAGTATATGATCCACTGCAGTAAACAAGCCCAGAAAAATATATGATATTTTTCTGGATATATTCTAGTTAGATAGTGTGTTGAAAACATGGTACTACTAATTTAATACGACAGAAAAAAAATCACAAACATACCTCTAAAATTTCTTTTAACAAGTAAAAACCATACTAGTATACATGCAATCATTATGATTTTTTGTCAGATTTTTATACATTCAACATTTTAACGTTATAGTGTTTTAAGTTTATAGTCCAACTAATAGTATTTTTTTAATATATTCTTATTTCTGAAATAATACGTACGAATGTTTGCGTAAGCGCCTATGCAGAGTCACTGTCGGCCGAGGCCTGGTGCTGTATACACACAAACTAATAAGAGTACTAACGTATGTATAGACGTGTCGCTCTTTTTGCCGCAGTATTTGCGTTAAGATTTTTTAAGGACGCGTTTACAAAATTGGTATAGGTATAGAATCGAACTATTTACATTGACACGGGTCACGCACATAAGTGTACGCACGGTTGGCTGCGGGAATCGTAGTCAAATAAAATTATTTTGATAATTTGAAAGATCGAATTTGTTTTTGATTTCCTATACCTCAAAAATATACTTAGATACATAGAGTAATTAGACTTACATACGAAATACGATATGATATGATACGAATGTTAGCTGTGGACTTTGGGCTGGTTTTTTCAGTTATGATAAGACCTTACCTCCGGACTTGATGGAGTGACCTCAAGGTGACCTTCAGTAACTAATACTGGAACACCTGAACTAGTAGAACTAGGTGTACCGAGTTTGGGCTCGTTTTGTTAGGTATGATGAGTCTTTACCTCCGGACTTGATGGAGTGACCTGAAGGTTTACTTTAGTAATCGGTATTGGAACTGGTCGCCGAGTACTACTAGGTGTGCCGAGTTTGGGCTCATTTTGTTAGGTATGATGAGTCTTTACCTCCGGACTTGATGGAGTGACCTGAAGGTTTACTTTAGTAATCGGTATTGGAACTGTTCGCCGAGTATTACTAGGTGTGCCGAGTTTGGGCTCATTTTGTTAGGTATGATGAGTTCTTGAGGGTGTAAGGTGTTTACGTTGGAAGTTGGTGTGCGAGTTTAGCTCGTTTTGTTAGGTATGATGAGTCCTTATCTCCGGACTTGACGGAGTGACCTGAAGGTGTACTTTGGTAATCGGTATTGGAACTGGTCGCCGAGTACTACTAGGTGTGCCGAGCTTGGGCTCATTTTGTTAGGTAGAGGCTGGGGTGGTGAACGGTATAAGGTGTGCCGTTTGGGCTCGTTTTGTTAGGTATGATGAGTCCTTAACTCCGGACTTGACACATTGAAATCGCGTCGAATTGCGTACTGTTATACTATAGTTCAGTAGATACATATATGGGTGCTGATGCAACACATTGCTGATTCGGAGCCCTTTCATTCTCCTTCTTGCATTATTAATTTTCATTGGTTTAACTTTTTATACGCTTCGCCACTTTTGGTGAATGGATAAATATTTTATTGTTATATTATTATAAATCAAGTAATGAAATGCACTGTAGTAGCGGGGTAGGAATATCCACTCTCCATGGATGTCGTAAGAGGCGACAGCGGGAAATTAAAATGGATGATGGGCAGCAGCATCTGCCTGACAACTGTGGAGAAATCCCCCCTCTGAGGTAATCTATGGGGGTATAATAATTCCTAAGCCTCTTCACAGAAAAGTAGTCTCTAAATATAAGTTTCAATTGTTTTAAGTGCTATGGGTGGGTGCGGTCGCATGCGACCGCTCGGGATTTGCCGGGCGCATGCAACTACATGCGATTTTTATACCGCTTGAATGGTTAAAAATATTTCTTAAAACAAGATTCATTGAAATTGACGAAGATACCGGAAGTATAATAAATATATTCAGCAGTGGACTTTTATTGGCTGTAATTTCAAAGATAATAGAAGTATTGAAATTGTATTTTTTTTATATAGGATAGGGAGCAAACGAGCATACGGCTCACCTGATGGTAAGTGATTACCGCCGCCCGTGAGCAACTGCTACACCTGGGGAATCGCAGATGTGTTGTGCCTTTTAAAAAGGAGTAGGCTCTTTTCGTGAAGGTCCCTAAGTCGTATCATGAATGTATTTAAAAATGAATAAAATAATTATTTTATTAAATTCATCTATCCATTACACTACTACTGACTCACTTATTCTACAATAGTTATATCATGTTGAAACTTAAACAAACTTATGAGCGGCTTAGATATAAAATAACAACGTCGTGTCAGTAACCTTAAAAACTAGGATAAGGGTAAACACATGTTACCTATAATTGTCTTATCAAAAAATATGTCCATATGTCCATCTCAATAAAAGTTGCCAAATATAGCGAAGCGTGTTGCGAGTCGACATCTGGGACAGTAGCGGAGGTTTTTCCGATAATCTATTTACGTTGAATGAAATTCGCGCACTACTGCCGGCAAACCGAAAAGTTAGTTACGTTTATTACTTGTAGAGATTTTTATAATTCCTTGTTATTATTCCGCACTTATAGGCTAGGATGACACTTATTAACTTATTATTGTCCCTTATTAATGTCACTGCTACCTATCCAGGAGTATCTAGGAGTCTGTTCGTTCATATGTTTGTTCATAGAATTAGTTAAATCTTACACGTCTTTGAGACATTTGCATTTGTTAGATATGCAGGTTCCGTCATGTTATTTTTCTTACTGGTAAAACACTACTTGGTAGATCTACACTTCAATTAGATCGGTAGATTAACAATGATTTCAATGATGACAGCTGGAGTTGTACTCTGTGGTTTGCGTATAATAAAGTTGTAGGCGAAGGCTTCTTGTATTAAATAGAACAGAGCTGAGAGACTGTTAACAAAGTCTCCCCAGAACCGTCCAGTCTTAGCTCTGTACAGGACAGGATTATAGTGCACTAGTGTTTGCGCAAGCATAGGTGCATTGCCTATTAGCTTACTGTCATAGTACGATGGTACGGCAATCCGACAAGATCAGAGAGAAAGAAAGAGAGAGATCTGCGGACCAGAGGAAGAGAGCAAGACCAACAGCTTTACGTTCTTCTGAGACACGGAGTTGAAATATCGCGAACTCCGTGTTACTGCTTGACAGTAAAACCTAATAACTGATTTCAACTCGAACCGGGATTCGAACCCAGAATCACATGATCAGCAATCCTGCTTACGGCCAATAAACCCAAAGAGGCAGTCGAGCAGAGGCAGTTATATATGTCAAACGTGACCTCTAAACTATTTATAGTATTAAAGAGGTTTTTTTAGGTTACGAACACTTTAATATTTTATTTTTTCGCACTCTGTGATGTACCTAAGTAATATCTAAGATAATAGACGAAGATCGTGATTGATTTTACAACAAATATAAAGTGAAATTAAGAGGGCTAAACGATATCATAAAATGTAAGCTTCTACCTGATGATTTCGTTTATGACGTAAATATTCAAATATTCATCATCGTCAACATTATTACAGCTTTTCACAATTCCACTGCTGAACAGGGCTTGCATCAATGAACGGCAAAAAACGCAATCCTGAGTCCTCTGCATCTACATAACCTTACCAGGTCGTCCTCGCCACCATAGAGAATATAACCACGGTCTTTACTCGCCACCCGTACGAGACTGCCACTTGAGAAATTTTTCCCTATCGGTCTTTTCTGTGAACTTTATGACAGGCGTATTACTACTTAAACTTAAATTTGTTGGACTATAACTTTTATTCATTAGAATATCATAGTTATGGATTCTTTCACACACAGGAAATCCAAAGTATGCCAAAACAAATCCAAAGAAGATAGAAATTGGCTATCATCTCCATAGTTCGAAGAGCGATCGATTATAAAGCATTCTCATACGGGCAGCAGTGAGGAACTACGGTTCAGTTCTATGCCATTATTGGCAAGTTCAAGTACTATCAATACAAGCGGTATAGCAGTGCTATACGTGGACAGTAAACACGTTTGAAAGCACTTACTCATCTTTACCTACCCATATCTGATGTATCGCTTAATACGAGGTGTGTTAAGATATCGTATCTATGACGGAATGGGACGATCGCAATAAATACCAAACCGAAAAAAAGAAAAAAAAAATTATTACCCAAAAATATTGCGTTCGGCTTCAACTCCAATCGAAATTATAAAATCCTTGTCGTAGTAATGTTCTGAGCTACGAGATTGTCAAGACGGCACATAGTTACGTAGTATTGTATGAGAAAATTTAAATTAGGAATTTAAAAAAAATACTGGTGACAAACAAGCATACAGTCTATCTGATTTTAAGTGGATATTGTGGCTCATAGAAAGCTACATCGATCCTCAATTAAGAATGAATGTGGATGCGTTGTCACTCCTGAGGACTAAGATATTCTATCTTTCTTGCCTCACCGGTAATAAAGATCTCAGATTCTCTACATTCGGCTTCCTTATTTCTTCTTCCCTAATTATACTTTCCTAATTTAACATTCTCTCTACATTCTCACTATACGAAATACAATGAGCATCAAGCTGCTAATTTACGCCGGTTTTCTGTAAGACTAGACTTTTCCAATCTTAACAATCGATCAAAGATGGTACATTACTGTTAATATCCATGGATCTGCTATGATGATGGTCCAATACATAAAGCAAATAATTGGTTGCTTTATGTATTGGAGGCCACAAGATACTATCAGAATTTTCCTTAATTGAATATTTTAAAATTCACGAGACTAGATAATAAATTCTCTTACGCTACGACGATACAAATCGAATCGACAATTTATGTTTTACAATTTTAATGAACTAACTATTTATAAGTATGACTCCTAAGTATTCAACTTCAAAGAAACACTTCGGTTTTAAATTCTCTGAAATGAATATAGACATTACAATGGCAATGAATTGTTTCAAATTTTAATAAGAAATAAGGGTAAAATGAGCTATATTGTAATACAGTTCATTTCTATGATAAAAAGTACAAGAGTGGTAGAGCCATGCTGCAGATGTTGTGAACCGAAATTCTTTTGTATATTTATATTCCTTTGTTTATTATATTGCATATTCCATCTTAATCTCTAACTTAATCGACGATAGTTGCACATGTATATTGACTAGAGCCCCCATTTACAGTCATCGTTAGTTCTATTTAAAAAAAAAACATTTTCGTAGAGTACGCCAAATGAACACTCAGCCTACCTAACGGTAAGTGGATGCTGTGGCTCATAGACATCTACATCTATCCTCAATTAAGAATCAAAATTCAAACGCGTTATCACATCTGAATGTTAGGATGGGATGCCTCGTTTCTAGTTAAAAGGGTCTGCAGTTCTTTATTCAGTGACAGTATTTATCGTAATAGATACAAAACAGGTATCTTAAAATAGCAAACTGTAACTGTGACAAACTAATTGAAAGAACAGCTCCTATTCCACGAGATAACAAATCCACTAAAAGATAGTCACAAGTTTTTATTTATTCATACATATGACAGTCACCTTTGTTAGAATAAGATAAAAAATGTTACTGTAACCCAGTTACTCGTCACAAACTCTTTCTTTTCCTCGCATAGGTTTAATACCTTAGTTACACAGAGAATTACTTACCCAGACTGTAGTAACAAACTCCTGGAGGAGCGTAACCTTCGTGTAGTCATCCGAGGACTGCCCAAGGAGCTCGAGACCGTACTTACATTGGACGGCCTCAAGGCACAAAATCGCTCAAAACAGTTTTTAGACTTGATTTGTTCAGTCTGGACCTGTTTCCGGAAAGCAAAGTGATATTTAACGTTCAGCGCATTCGGAACCTAACGGAGATTGCAGTTGAATCCCTCCGAAACAGGGGCACCGTTGGCCAGTGCCACCGATTCCAACTTTACGGCCACACGGCCAAAAACTGTTACGCCAGGCCTAGGCGCGTCATGTGTCTAGGTGACCTCGTTACTTCTGATAGCACCTGCATGCCCGAGACGGCATAGCCTACAAGCTGTGTTAATTTCCGCAAACAGGCGCACCCAGCAAACTATCGCGGGTGTTCCAAAGCGCCGCGAAGAAAGCGGTGCGGAGGTAAAAACCGTCCTGAACGTGCGGGCTAAGCCAGCGTATCTCGCTCTCAGCAGCCTGCTCCCGAACCCACACTATTTTTGGTGCCCAAATCGGCGTCGCAGGTTAACACTAAGCCCGTCCCCGCCACCGAAGTTTCCGAGGAAGGTGCAAGCCTTCTCGCGCCTCCCGCACCTAATCTTCAAAGGCATTTTGTACTGCCTCTCGGGTGTTGAATTTTTTTCCACCAAAAAGTTATCCAAATTCGGGGAAAAGTAAAATTCTGTAGTAAAAAAGTACAATGTCTGGTGAGTACGGTGGATGACGAAGAACTTTCAATCCCAGCTCTTGTAACATGGAGACCGTTTGTTGTGCAGTATGAGGTCACGCTTTGTCGCGCAAAAGCATCGGGAACGAGTGATTGACCAAAGCAGGTTGGAGACGTGCAAACTTCTTCCATCATTGTGTTCAGTTCTTCACAGTACACATCTGCAGTATTGCTTACCCGTTTAGTAAGAAGCTGTGATGAATCACACTGGTGCTGGACCACGATACAATGACCATCAATTTTCTAGGGGTAAGATTTCGTTTAAGGCATTGGCATGGCATTAGGCGCTGAAAACCAGGTTTCAAAAAACTTGCTGAACGCTTGTGATTGTCTAACAGAATCCTACATTCGTCACAGGTAACAATACGGTTCAAAATTCCTTCGTTTGTGTGCCTGTTGAGTAGTGTAAGGCACGTCTCGACGCGTACTTTGTGCTGACGATCTGTGCGTTCGTGGGGCATTTTCCTCCCTATTCGACGCAAAAGAACCAATGTTGTTTTAGATGCTATCATCGTAAGCTGCTGGTACTTTAGCTGTATATGTATCATCAGCTTCCACAACCGCTTTTTATTCGTGATTGACGACCAAATTTTTCGGACGACCACGGGGTCATATTTCAGGTCGAAATTTCGATCGAAATCGGAAAAACCAGTGCTTTCGTTTTTAGCGTTCGATCCGTAAACGTCGTTGATGTTTCGTGCTGTTTATGCCGCGTTGCTCCCACGACGGTACTCATATTGCATAATTAGGTATACTCGAATTTTTAACGTATCCATGATGAGGAAAAATATTCGAATGCGATGAAACATAACGCTCATCAATACTTAAATGACTTATTTAGAAGGATTCCATGTTTTTAAAATAGAATTATTTTGAACTTTTGGAATTCTAGCGTTGCATTGCCTGCTTTTCTTCCTTCCGTGCATAGTGTGAATAACTTATGTAAAATTTCAAATAATAAAGTAGACCTGTACTTTGCTGCAGAGGCAAGGCAAACATGTCTAATGCTCTGTCCCGGTGAAAATGTCCCACTGATAGTTAACCAACAAAAACAATGGGATATTCCGTTGGTACGGAGTGTGCAGAAAGATTTATTTCACAATTTTCACAGTGACCAAGATTAGGCTCGCCTTCTAGCTGTTTCGACTAAGGAATCTAGTCACTGGTTACACGATGTACCATCAACTAATCTCGGCATATTGCTTGATGAGGAAAGCTTGTGCATCGCCGTAGGAATCCGTCTAGGAGTGGCAATTTGTCAACCTCACCAGTGCCCCTATGGCAGCAGCGTCGATGAGTTTGGGCTTTACGGACTTTCATGTAAGAAAAGTGCAGGTCAAGGGTTTTTGAACGAGGACATCCAAGGGGCTCTTATATCTATAAATGTTCCCTCGGTTTTTATGCCTTGCGGGATATTTAAAGACGATAGCAGGAGACCTGACGGTATGACTTTGGTCCCAAGGGACCAACGCCCTAGTGTGGGATGTTACTTGCGTAGATACTTTGGCGGCGTCTCATCTCAAGGGTACTTTTAGAGCCTGGCCGGCATCAGAGGTAGCTGAATTAAGTAAATGACTCAAATATGAGTCTTTGAAAAATGACTACATATTTGTGCCATTTGCTGTAGGGACTTTCGGTCCGTGGGGACCACGTGCAGTGAAGTAGCGACAACTAGTCGCGGGTACAGTTCCTTGTACCCGCGACTAGTTGTCGCTGCTGGTAATAAGAGGGCTGGTTCTTTTCTCGCTCAAAGGATAAGTATAGCTATTCAGCGAAGAAAGGCAGTCAGCGTTCTTACCACGGGGAGTAAGTTTATGACAATTTAAATTTTTAGTTTTAGATGTTCTTTATTGTAGTTCTTATGCATTATGTGAAAACAAAAAAATTAAAATAAAAAAAAATAGTTTTAAATGTCAACTCAAACTGTTAAATTTTTATTTATGTAAGATTGTAATTGTAGTATAGGCGTATGAAAGAGATGACGAATGGATGGGAATATGGCGATAACCGAAAACTAAAAGATGTTCTCACTGTGTTTTTGCTGAAAATAAAATACTTCTCTGGAATAAAAAATGATGTCTTAGCCAAACAAAGATCATTTTCATTTGAAATTACCAATACCACAGAACGGTATAATTACATAAAATCTACTTAAATACATTTTGTTTATTATACGTAAGTCACTCAATAAGTTTTGAGATACTCGAAATTTAAAAATGGAACGCACCCGTGTTATATGTTTCTAAAAAGCAAATTTATTTAAAAATGAATTCCATGAGCCAATTGCTGAATATTAAAAAAAAAACAAAGTTTTATTAATTTTCCTGCAACGCTTCCCGCGCTTTTCACTTAAAACGGAATACGCGCAAATGAAAATCACAATTTTTAGGTGGTTTGCTGAATTCAAAAGGGGTAAAATTAACCATAAAAATGACCAAAGAACCGGAGCTCCGCAAATAGCAGTAACGGCAGAAAATGTATGGACTATTGAAATGTTGGTGCGAGAAGACCCACGAATCACATATACGGACATCGAAAAGATTTTAAGCATTAGTACGGGGAGCATTCATACCGTCCTACATCAACATCTTGGAGTGAGGAAGCTTTGTTGTCGATGGATCCCTCGTTTGCTCTGCGGAATCGAAAAACAAACTCGTGTGGATTGGTGCCATGAAATGCGTCTACGTTTTGAAAACAGGGCATCTAGGCGTGTTTCAGAATTTGTTACTGGTGACGTGACGAGACGAGGCAATCATCGGTATGGGTCTACTCAGGACAGTTACCGGCATAACTACAAAAACCTCGCAACGTCGGCAAAAAAATGGTGGCAAGTTTTTTTCGCGCAGCGGACATTTGTCGACGTCAATGCTAGAAAATTGAAGGTCAGTCAACTCCGAATGGTATACTACAGTTGCATTACCCAAAGCTATTCGAGCTATGCGGGGGAGAAGACTAAACTGGGCTTCGGAGTATCATCCTGCATCACGATAACGCCTCTTCACATACCTCCCTTAGAATAAAAGCATTTATTGAGGAATCTGGTGTTGAAACTCTAAGTCACCCACCCTACAGCCCTGACTTAGCTCCGTGTGATTTCTTTTTGTTCCCTAGGGTCAAACAAAAAATAAAAAGCATGTTTTTTCAAGCGCCGAAGTAGCCGTGGCTGCCTACGAAGAATCGCTTTCTGACCTGTCAAATCAAGACTGGCAAAAATGTTTTCAGAGTATATTTAGGCGAATGGAACTTTTCGTAGAGCGTGATGGAGAATATTTTAAAAATATTTAAAATATATATTAATGTATCTAGAATACTTTTTGTATATCTCAAAACTTATTTAGTGTCCTATGTAACATGTTACCTAAGCATCACTTCCTGGGTACTTTCCTTTACCGAGTTATCTCCTAAAATTACATCCTACAATTTTACTGGTGCCGGCGGGATATTACTATTAATATCACTGCTATCAAGTACTTTTTTGCAGCTCGGTGGTTATTTGAAGCAATAATTATTACTAACCTTATTTCATACATTTCAATGGTAGAATAAATACTTGCACAAGGCCACATACCTTGACCAGCTACGCTTGACATGTTGTGTGCACATAAATGGAACTCCATTAAACACCTATATACGGAAGCCGAATCTATTGTTTTGCGACGACATGAGTCATGGGAATTTGGGTCGGGCTCCATTTGAGTACGTAGCTTGTGTGTAATTATCGTCAATAAAGGAGATAGATTGTTATCTTTGATTGAGATCATATCAGATAGTTCAATTTATAAGATCAAAGGCAAATTGTAGCGACTTACGTTTTTAGAAATATTCGTAATGATGAATGTTCTAAGCTTTTACAATATATCTTGTTAGTATATTTTAGTTGAGTATTATATAATAATTGTTTTTGAAGTGGTTCCAGTTAAATTAACATTGTCATCATAAAGATTTTCACTAGGTGGTGGGACTAAATTTCTGCCTAGAAGTCCTTATGCACTGGTACGACCCTCTTACGTACCAATTTCTACCACTCAATAGCAGTGCTTATACTGCTGTGTTCCGTTTTGAAGGGCATGAAGAGTCATTATAACTGACATGCTGTGAGATATTCCATCTTGGTCCTTAGAAGAGATTACGCATCTGTAGCCGTGTAGTTGTTGAAGTTATCTGGAGGTGTCCAAGTTAGTCTACTTTAGTTTTATATATTCCAAATTTATATTTTAAATATTCAAATAACTATGAAGGTTCACTTCAAATGAACTAAACTTCTATTTTATTATACGCGTCATCTGAGGATATTTTATAGTCATTCTTAACGCAAACACACTTGCATTCACTTATGTGAACGTAACAAAAACGAAGATAGATTGCAGCATACTTAGACCTACTTATACTTAGACCGTATCGCAATCTTTGCCAGTTTTAAACCCACTTCAAGTTAGCAAAAAGGCACAGTTATAACAGTTTGATAATACAAAGCATTTGTAGTCTTTTATTATAGCATGGTGCGGGTGACAGTTTACAGTTTAGCGTGTCTAGAGAAGGAACAATGTCAAATCGATTTAAAAAAGGCGATTGATGATACACAAAGAAAAATAAAAAACTATCGATTAGCTATCAATAAAAAAATTACAATCGAAATATATATTTCTTTATAAATATATTACAATGCATGTAAATTTTAATTACAGTTTAATACAAATTATAGTTACTATGTATAAATTTGAAAATAAAAATTATCTCTTATTTTATATTATTGGCAACATTTTTCTTAACATTAAAAGAAATAACATTACTTTTATTAGTAAGGCACAACTTTTCAAGGTACGAGTGGTAGCTGGTAGCGCCCTTCGCTATAAATGTGTACTCTATAAGTGTTGCCAGGTCCAGTAGGTCAAATATTGGAACGAAAGGTAAAATTAATCAAGAATTTGGTTTACAATCTAATAAAATGAAAATTAACAAAACAAGTATTTTGTAGCCATTTAGGCCGTTATGAGTTATACTGAAGTCTTTTTGACACAATGCACAAAGTGATGATTTCTTATATTTATTTTAAAATGCACAATGATCGAATCTTCTAGAAGAAGTAGAAACTTCAAAAAAACTGTATAGTCGTCTATGTGCGTTTTCTTTTTCGGCAAATCAGAACTTGTTGACCGATAAGTTATAGTGGCAGATTCTGAATTTTTGTTTTTCTGTGAAAAGTAATAAATCTTATGAACTCTTAACGCATGTACTTCAAAAGAATTTCAAAAACGGCATCATACGATAAAAATCCACATTCATTCATAATCAAATTATAACCTCAGACACTCAGATAAAATCTTTACGTCGCACGCATACGTGTAATGTCACTTTATTTACTGAAAACAACGGTACCTACAACCGCTTGAAGAAATTGTCTAGTGAAAGAACTAACCCACAAGACCTTTATATTTTACTAAATTTACTTATCTAAACCGCAGCATGTAAGGTAGTTACTGTACTAATTACTACGGTGACGGGTGCGGGGGGGGGGGGGGCGGTTGTGAAAAACCAATACAACATGAATGATATCTGTATCTCGTCAACAAAATAGACTTTAAATTTAAAACTTTAACGTTCATCCACAGTAATAGATTACAGATGTATTCATTTTGCGGTCATAATTATCAACCGTAATACAAAGGACTAAGGAGGTAAATAAAAATACGGACATATGGCGTCCCATTCAAGGATGAATTGGAACGTGTCACCAAACCTCTGAAAATCGGGACGTCCCGCTTAAATCGGGACTCCTGGCAACACTAATGTGTATAATGTTATATATAATGTGTATATTATGTAGTAATGTATGTCAGCGCATAGCAATTTGTATGGAGTATATATCGGCCGTTTTGTAATTTCAATTTGAGTTAATATTGCTTTTACTTTCGATTATTGACTTTGTTGTTGTGTTTCGTTAATTTTTGCTATTTAATGAGACAGACAAAAACATTGTTAAGGCAAGTCAAGCGGGAGGTTTAGTCATTTGGCTTCGAGTTTATTTAACAAAATGGCGGAATAAATATAAAATTGTTTAATTCCGTTTTCTTAATTTTATCTCTTTTTCTATTTATTTGTTTATAGGGTACATGAATCATAAGTTACTTCAATTAAATATAAATGAATATGACGGTATTGCACCATACATATAAAATAGAATTACTTATTTTCAACGATTATATTCGCTAGGCAGTTTTTACGTCCGATTATGAGGCACATCTCTAGTAATTAAAAAAAAATTACCGCTAGTATGCTTAAAATCTAACTGCGCTTGCAAGTGATATAAATGAAACTTTTTTTTATTGACCACCACCCGCCATATACCGGGCGCTAATTATAGCGCGCAACAATATGTTAGTTTTTCGTTTTATTTTTTGTACTAAATAGAATTTTAAATAGAATTAAAAAGATTTTTAATAATTGCTTCAAATCTCTGTTGTTTTCATGCAATAAATCTTAGATTTTAGATAGAAGATTTTAGATTAGAGAAAGAGTCATAATAATTATCTTACAGTGGATAGTCTCGTAAGTGTGATGACTGGACGTTAACAAGATTTGGTGGTACTGTTAATCACGTGCATAATGATGTACGTGTACATGTATGACATGATGACATACATCATGTCCCTATAATTTTCAATACATTCCTATATACTTAAAACAATGAAAACTATGGTTGCCAAACCGCACTATGACTAATATCCCCCTTGTTAAGCAAACTGTGGGGTAGGTCTTTATTCATCAATAGACTTAAATAGTCTTTAATGATGAAGATGACGAGGATAATGAGATCTCACATATGTCTTGCTTCCCAGGTTCTCAGTGTGTAAGTCCGTTAAAGTACGGTCGGTTTGTGCGAGGCTGTGGTGTGCTCATCGTGGCATACCGCACGTGTGCCGTTCGAAACGGGCCCCGCCACTAGAGGGCACTCCATGTGGCCCCAATCGGGTAAGCACTACTTATTTTAATTTTATATAACTTTATTCCTCGTGTAAACCTGTAAGCAATCTTCGCTGTCCATAGATCTCTACATTAGAAGGATTTGCTGATCGCCAAGGATAGGAATTAACAAATTTAACTTTTACAAATTCAAAATATTTATTGTTAAAATTAAGTAATATACGTTAGTTGTATATATTTTATATGTAATTTCTTATATTACGTATCTTACAACTTAACTACCCTTTTCGGGTATTAAAATATTTGTTATATTTTATAGGTCCGTGCGTGCCTAAATTAAGCTAACTGAAATAAAAATATCAAATAATGTTGTTAATTCTATTATATTAAAAATATCATATTTTAAATTAAGTAATATTAAGAATTAAAAAATTTGAATACATAATTGGATTCACTAGAAAGTAATTTAATTTTATCAGTTTTATAATTGACTTCTCACACTGGGTATTTGCATTTAGTGTATTGGATTGTCGATGAAATGTTATGGCATACTAGAAAATAACACGGCAATATACATTTTGCCTTCGGCATAATACATAACTATAGAGTTTTTAGACTGATGACGCTGTATGTAAACGGCGGATCATACAAATTGCCTGCGACATATATACGAGATCTTTTGGCACCATCTTTCGACCAAGCGGCGGTGACATAAAATAATCCACCACCTGATCTCGTCCTGTATAAAACGCAACTTAGAAACAGATGATCTTGTGACCAGAGATAATTTCTAGTAACAAAGGCCTAAAATATATAAAACAATTATTCAAAAGCTTGCTCCCATACTAGTATATTTTTTTTTTGTATTATAGGGATGTCTTACTTATATGCAAATAAACGAATATTCTTTTAATGTGGGATTCAAAACCTAATATGCTTAGCCACAACGCCAAAGATGCGACAAAAAAAGTGTTATATATAAATGCATACAGAGTTTCTGATTCAATGCGTAATGGTTAACGAAATCGAATACGTAATAAGTCGGTCTATATTTAGTTAACGATGTTCAAATATGAACGTGACCTTTGTAAATCCAGCTAATACTTAGTAATATCATATGATACGCAGATTCAAATAATTCCTTGTACGGTCTAAATTACCAAAGTAAGTTAGCATTTACACTTTGTGCTTGCTTAAGCAGAAATATATTTTAAATATATTGGATATTATTTTTAGCCGTGTTCTAAAAACGGGAAGTTCTATTTTCGACGCGTATGATGTTTAATGTATGTTCACCGATTTCTAGAAAACGGCTGAACTGTTGTTGGTAATAATTCTACTTTTTTTTTAATTCACCTCGTGTGGTGGAGAAACGTAGAAGACATTCTAGTTCATCATCATCACTACAGCCCTTCACAAGTCTACTGCTGAATGATAGGCTTCCCCAAGGCATGCTACAAAGCACGGCCCTGGGGCACCTGCATCCATTGATTAGCCCGAAGAACCGAAATCCGACTGAGAAAAAAGGTTCTCGAGTGGCAGCCTCGCACCGGTAGGCGAAATGTAGAGCGATCGCTCACAAGATGGAGT
This sequence comes from Parnassius apollo, assembly GCA_907164705.1. NCBI lineage: Eukaryota > Metazoa > Arthropoda > Insecta > Lepidoptera > Papilionidae > Parnassius > Parnassius apollo. The sequence goes on along the minus strand of CAJQZP010000885.1, from coordinate 3,569,662 downwards.
GACGATCTGGTAAGACAAGCAGGAATTCCACTTAACAGGATGTAATAAATTAAAAATAAATAAAACCGATTTAAAAAGCAAAAACAAAATAATATAAGTTTCAGTTAATACAGCTTCTGAATGCGATGCTTTATGTCGTCGATGCAATGTTCCCGTTCCCCCTATACGGCAATCAATGGGGAAGCGCAATACCCAGCCGTGGACTTTAATAGGTTGTGTAACGGTAACGGTTATATATAAAAATAACTGTAATTATAAGTGTTTTATCAGCGTTTATTATGACGAAGATTTTAAGTATATATCAGCTAATGCCTAATAAAGCGTATATTTATATTATGATTGTTTTAAACGAATTTCGAAAGCAATCGAGTGGCTGCTTGGTGTCATAGAGATTTCTTGAAACATTCATACTTACCTGGAATTACTAAGTGAGATTGTTTGTTGTATAAACATTATAGCCGGAGAGCTGGTGACAAATTTTGGGATGGTGCTAGTACTCTAAAATTTGCAAAACATTAATTGGTACAAATATTAACGTGCTACTGCTACTGTTTATTATGACTGCAGAACTAATAGGGTGGCTAGTTTTTGGAAAACAAACGTCCGTACAGAATACTAGCTTAAAGTATGAGTATAAGGCTATTGTGTATCATATAATGACTGTAAAGAACAGGAATCCCTTTTTACAGTTGACAAGGAATTCCATTATAGATCTCAAGGATGACAAAGCCACAACATCCACAACGTGTAGTGTTCTGTCTATCGGGTGTCAAATTAATACGGAAGGTCCGTTGGTTTTCCTTTTTATAGAAGATGGGGTAAAGGTGTTTATTAAATAGGTATCATTATTCATAATTTAAGCGTGTAAAATTCCTATCCATAGTTCGTCACCAGCTCTTAGACCATTACGCTGTCGATGCCGAGCTGTATGTGTGTATACGGTCAATCGTATTCTCAAGAAAGTTTAATGTTCTCTTGAGTGAAACAAAAAAAGAACACTTTATACAGATTGTAACCGATAATATAATCTAATCTAAGGTAAGACTTGGTATACTTCATAGAAAATACAAGTTGTGCAGTTAAACTGGTTTTTCTGCGAGTAAGATGGCTATCATACTAGATACTTACTGAACACAAATATGGATACGTGTTAGTAGTCTAAGTAGTCTTAAATACATTTTAAACATGTCAACCACGAAGTGTTAAACATATAGTATTGTTTAAGGTATCTGGTACTGTGATTGCTAATTCGTCTACTAACTCTTTAATTAATTGAATTGAAAACCCAGCATACAATCCAACTGATGGTAAGTGGAAGCTGTGGCCTATAGGGACGTACATCTACCCACGCCAGTCGAGTCATTCCTGCTGCAAACATAAAAAAGTTGGCAAGCAACCACGTTAAGATATCCGGATAAAAACTTATGTCCAAATATTTTTTCTTACGAGTACAACAGCGTGTTCCAAACATCGACAGTGGATTCAGAACAATGAAAGCATTCTAACTTAGTCATCAATATCTTTGCTGACTGAAATGAAATACCTCGTATTCTGGAATTAAACTGGCCCACTTATCCTTCAAACCGAATTGTAACAGGAAGTGCATTGTCGTTTAGCGCACACTCTACAAAGTACATTTTTGTTTATTTTTTATGGCGGAAGTGTGAGGGAAAAGTGAAGGTAGCTTAAAATATGGTATATAGATAAATTGTATAACATAAATCGTTCATCTAGGTTCGTATGTCGGCTGTTTTTTACTGGATATTTTTTGAACCATGTCTAAGATTTTTGTTTGAAGGACTTTCGATAGTAAAAAAACGTACAAAAATAATTTTCATTGAATGCGTTTAAGATTTAGCCACGGCGCATTGCAAAAGTTAGGCGTGTAAGTACATTTGTTTTTTTTTTCCGGTATATTTTTTTATGTATGCTTTGTGCAATGGTTCATTGATACGTCTTTACATATAAAAATTAGGTGTCACATAGTTTGTCCGCGATGAACTCCAAAACTCCAAAACGCTTCAACCGATTTTAATAAAATTTTGTAAATGTGTATTGCCTGATCCAAGTTGAAAAATATGGTATAGTTTTTATTCCGATACCTTTATATTTTTTATTGTGAATTTAAAGATTTTTTAAAAAGTTCGCCGGAAAGGGCAGAACGAAATCTGCCTGGCCAGCTAGTATCATAGTATGCATTATTATAATGACAATTGTTACGTTTGTAATAATTTACATATAACCTCATTAGTTTAGTGGTAGTAAGCGTTACTGTTGTTCTTGTGGTACCGGATTCGATAACGGATCGGGCCAAAATCAGTTGTCAGGCTTGAAATTTCTGTCAGGAAATTTTAATTTTAGTAGCTTGTCTGAGTTGAGTCTGAAAGTTGACAGTATTTACATTCCTATGGCTCGAAACGCACGTAAAGCCGTTGGTACGAGTATTTCATCTGGAGTATGTTCCGAAATGTTTCCAGCATACTGGCGAATACAAATTACGTCATTAATTGACGCCATATTGTACTGGCGTGCCGCCGTCATATTGTGCGGATACCCCGACATAATAAAACAATTTTTAATTGTGTGTACGCTAAATGAAGCATGCCATTTTATTTATTTATTCATTTACAAAAAAATATAGAATAATTTCTGATATCTCCATTCTTCACAAATTAATTGAAACAGGATATAATGATTTTTGGAGCACAAAATGATAAAATAATCGCCAACACTTTTCCAATACGGCGCAAATGTATGACGTCGTATACTGTCCTATGTTTTGGAACGAATCACCAGTATGGCGTGATCTCTCTCCAGCCGTGTCGGATTGCTCTCCCATCGGACTTTGAGAGTGGACATGCATTATAATCATGATACGTGCAGATGACTGGTCTATGTTGTGACTGGCTGTCGTGATATTCGGTCTGACGAACATTATTATTAAGTGTAATTAAGACACTTAAAAGTTTCAAGTGTTTTATTTTAAGCTCTTTAATCGCAAAAATGTTAAGTATTATTTAAGTCCTTTTAACCTGATATTAGAACTTAATATTTATTAGACTTGAATTTAGAACTTCAATATTATAATGAAATTAGATTTTTAATTGTAGTTTTAAGAGCTACTCGTACGGAGCTGGCTTTAGTCACCTAATATAATCCATATAAGCACCGGTGGCCTCGGTTATTTTGTCATAAACGTATTATGTTATTTTTCTATATATTATAACAAAGGGATATATACATAAGGATATATATATATATATATATATATATATATATATATATATATATATATATATAAAGGGATAACAACTTTATTGTTATCGTTACAGCCTATTAAAATCACTGCTGAACGTATATACTATACCTGTAGATTGCCTCATTGGGGGGATATTTTCCATACTTGCCACGCTTGGCAAGCGAGTTGGCATCCGCAGTTTTTATTTTTAGTCGTTATTAGGAAAGCGTTGCTGCCCATCTTCTGAATAATTTCCCTCGGTCGTCTATTACGACACCCACGGAACGACATGAAGTAGCGGATATTCTCATCGGATGTCCCCGGCGGCCCCGCTATTCCTGGCTACGGTGGCGACCATGATAACGGCGGGGCAGGGGGTGCTAAGAATCTCCGGTGGAGGTTCGGTTGCCACCTACGACGACTCGACCTGGCAACGTATAACGCACGCACCCTGAGGACTGACGAGAAAATACTGGGGCTGGAAGAAGAGGTAGACAAGTTGCGCTGGCATATTATTGGATTATCTGAGATCCGAAGAGAGGGAGAGGACACGGTAATCCTCGACGTCCGGCAACTTGTTCTATCACCGGGAGGGCGACCATCTGTCCCAAGGAGGTGTCGGATTTATCGTCCACGAGTCTCTCGTTTACAACGTTGTAAAGATTGGGAGTGTGTCGACGAGGGTCGCTTACCTGATACTCAGAATCACCAAACGGTATTCGCTGAAGGTCATACAGGTCTACGCACCAACATCGGTACATCACGATGAGGATGTGGAAAAAATGTATGAGGATATTTCTAGAGCCATGCATTCCTCAAAAACCCACTACACGGTGTTGATGGGAAACTTCAACCCAAAACTAGGCACAAGAGAAGGCGGTGAGCTGAAGTTAGGGAAATTTGGAGTAGGGAAACGGAACTGTAGGGGCCAGCAGCTGGCTGACTTTATGGAGAAAGAGGGACTCTTTATGATGAACTCTTTCTTCCAGAAGCGGCCTCACAGGAAGTGGACCTGGTCGAGACCCGACGGTTCGACAAAAAATGAGATTGACTTCATTATGACGACCAAACGCCAACTGTTCAGTGATGTCTCAGTGATCGCAAGGGTGAAAACCGGCAGCGATCACCGAATGGTTAGAGGCACACTGAACCTAAACTTTGGAGAGGTCTCGTCTAATGAAGTCAACGTTCCGTCCCCCTCGTGCTCTAATCCAGAATACTGAAACCTTTCAGCTCGAGTTACGTAAGCACTTTCAGTGCCTAGAAGATTGCAATGCAGTGGACGTTATGAATGACAAGCTCATGGAAACTGTCCATGCGGTCGGAGCTAAGTTCCGCAAGACCCGCCGCAGAAGAACTCAAAAACTCTCCGATCACACTCTTAATCTCATGGTTGTTAGTCGGGAGATGAGGCTGCAATCGTCAACAGATTTCACAGCATACAGGCAACTGAACAGACAGATCTCCAAATTTTTTATTACTTTAATACTGCTCGTATTAAAGAAGCGATCGAGTGGAACCAGGGCTCCAAAGTCTTTGCCAGAGATCTGTCTGCCAGAAAGAGCCAACTGTCAAAGCTGAAGACTGAGTGTGGCAGAATCGTTTCCGGGACACCTGAGATTCTGAGTGAGATTGAGAGGTTCTATGGGCAGCTGTACACATCATTGTTGGAGCCACACGCAAGTGTGAGTAACGATCCAAGAGCAAGTCTTACCCGACACTATTCCGATGATATCCCGGACGTCAGTCTGAGCGAGATTAGAATGGCTCTCCAGCACCTTAAAAACGGTCCCCAGGCGAGGATGGAATTACAGCGGAGATTCTGAAAGCGGGTGGAACACCAGTACTTGAAGTCCTTTAGAAGCCCTTCAATTCCGTCCTCCATGGTGGCACTACTCCGGAGGCGTGAAGCAGAAGTGCGGTGGACTTGTTCTTTAAGAAAGGCGACAACGCTTTCTTGAAGAACTACAGACCGATTTCCCTTCTGAGCCGCGTCTACGTGCTGTTTTCGAGAGTCATTACGAATCGTCTCGCACGCAGACTCGACGACTTCCAGCCTCCCGAACAAGCCGGTTTCCGAAAAGGCTTCAGTACCATAGACCACATACGTACCCTGCGGCAGATTGTACAGAATACCGAAGAGTACAATCTGCCACTTCCAAAATCTGACAATTCTGATACGAAGAGGGACTATGAGAAAGCCTTTGATTCCGTCTAAATTTGGGCGGTGCCACAGTCCCTTCAGCGGTGCCAAGTTGACGGTCGGTGTATTGAAGTGCTGAATTGTTTGTACAGTAGGGCTACGATGGCTATCCGAGTACAGAACCAGAGTTCGAAACCTATCCAACTGCAGAGAGGTGTAAGACAGGGTGACGTTATATCCCCGAAACTCTTCACCGCTGTGTTGGAAGATGTTTTCAAGCTACTGGACTGGAAAGGATACGGTATTAACATCAATGGCGAGTTCATCACTCACCTTCGATTTGCCGACGATATAGTCCTTATGGCAGAATCGCTGGAGGACCTTAGCACTATGCTCAATGACCTCAATGGTGTCTCCTAACGGATAGGTTCATGTCACACCTATGCCGGTAGTTGTTAGGAGCACTATACTCGAAGTTGTTGATGAGTACGTTTACCTGGGACAAATAGTCCGACTAGGTAAGTCCAACTTCGACCGAGAAGTCAATCGACAGACTCAACTCCGCTGGGCAGCGTTCGGGAAATTACGACACATCTTCTCGTCAGGTATACCTCAATCTCTGAAAACTAAAGTGTACAACCAGTGCGTGTTGCCAGTGATGACTTACGGGTCTGAGACGTGGTCCTTCACTGCCGGCCGTATGAGGACGCTCAAGGTCGCTCAGAGAGCTATGGAGAGGGCTATGCTCGGAGTGTCTCTGCGTGATAGACTCAGAAATGAGGATATCCGCAGTAAAACTAGAGAGACCGACATAGCCCAACGGATTAGTAAGCTGAAGTGGCAATGGGCCGGCCATATAGCTCGAGGAACCGATAAGCGATGGGGAAGAAAGGTTCTCGAGTGGCAGCTTCGTACCGGTAGGCGTAGTGTAGGGCGACCCCCACTAGATGGAGTGACGACCTGGTAAGACATGCAGGAAGTCGATGGATGCAGGTGGCTCAGGACCGTGCTTTGTGGCATTACTTGGGGGAGGCCTATGTTCAGCAGTGGACTTGTGAAGGGCTGTAATGATGATGATGATGATGAAGATAACATTCGCACATGTTGATATGTATCTCTAGATCTATACGAATAGCGAATAACAAGTCTCAAAGATCATGTGTATTCACTACGCAAACTGAGTAGATTGCAATTGCAATGGAATGGTATTTGCCTTTGAGTTTGAATACTCAAAGGGCATTGCAAATACTAACGAAAATTTTAACAAATTCTTATTTTATCTTTTAATATTTGGATGAACATTATGTAAAAGAAACGGTATTTAGTACACCTAGCTTCAGAATAAAATGAAAAAGAAACGAGAATAGATTATTAATCAAAACTTAAACTTTCAATTAAAACTAAAAGCCGAGTTCAAAGAATTTAAAAAGCATTATACGTGGTAGAGCCACGCTGCAGCTATATTATGTTTGTAGCACGAATGGGTCGGCTCGACCGGGAATGACCACGCTCTCACAAAATACCAGCGTCAAATAGCAGCTTAATACTGCTGTGTTTCGTATGGTGAAAGTAGAGATCCGGAGAACCTTTTTTTACTGAAAACGAGGCATTCCATCTTAGTCCTCAGGGGTGACAACGCATCTGCGTTTTGATTCTTAATTGAGGATAAAAGTAGATATCTAAGAGCTACAGCATCCACTTACCGCTTACTTACGAGTTTCGATGCAGCGACAACGCATCTGCGTTTTGATTCTTAGTCGAGGATGAATGTAGATGTCTATGGGCCACAGCAACCACTTACCATCGGGTGGACTGTGTGCTCGTTTGTCACCCTATCTCATAAAAAAAATTCTTTTTTCAGAGCTTGACTTGACTTGATCCATTTATAATCAAGTTAATTGTGTGCTCATTTTTCAACCTTATTCCATAAAGTAAAGCTTTAGAAGTCGGTGTTAAGGCAAAATATATAAAACTTACGGCTTACTTCAGAAGTTATTTTATTATTTATTGGTATTTGAAGTCGACTTTTACTTTTTTATTAAAAGTTTAATCTTTTTTGTTATTTTTTGAGTGGGCTCAGAAAAAAGTATAACAAGAATTTCATCTAAATAGTTACACTTCACACCTATTTTTACATCCTTAGACGTGCAATTTTGTCTCCGAATTTGTATGTGATCACGCCTGAACTAAAATTTATTTAATAAAAAAAGAATCGTTAAAATAGGTTCATAAATGACGAAGATATCGCGTAATATAAGTGCATTCACAATACAAAAAAAAAGAATAAACGGTTGTATTAAGAACCGACTCCTTTTTTTTGCAGTTCTTTGTTTTTTTTTTATATTTAACACATTCGAGTATTTATTAATACTGTTTGTATAGTGGTAGGAATCCTATTTAATGGTCAGCTTGAGTTAGTGCAATATGTCACAATTCTAGTATCTACCATTCACTTTATTTCATTACCTTTCTTAATTAACTCGCTGCTGGACGTAGACCTCTCACATTATAGGAAAAATTGCTATAACCCCAAGTTTAGGAAGCAAATTAGCAATCGAAGTACCAGATTTTTGCAGTTTTGAGGCTGTTTCCCTTCGCGAGTTTGTGTAACTTGAATTTAAATTTCAACAGACAGACATAGTCACTACTTACGTAAGCGTTAAACAAAATGGGATAATTAATTTTCAAATTCCACTTGTATTTGAGTAAACTGGTATGTCCTAGGGGATAATTTCTGGAAAATATAAATAAACACCAAGCTGCCCTACGTGAACTAGGATTTTGTTGGACTCTTATCGATTAAAACCCTTGGTGTTCTTCCTCAGCGCTGACGATGAATAACAGTATTATGCCGTGACTACGGCCCTATCTATCAAACTTACGAAATCTCAACCTCCAATCACCGCGCTATGGAGTCGAGATGGTCTATAAAAACCGCTACAATTAGTAACGTTTTTCATAAACCATCTCGAAACATCGTAAATAATCGTAAATAAAGATACCGGTTCCGGTATCTTATAAGGCGGTTGGGGCCCCCACTTTGAAGGTTCTGTTTATCATAGGGCGACTTGACACATACTGTATTCATAGACTTATACATCTGACATTATTGACTGCACGATTAAAATAAGATGTCACCAACGGCTCAATCAAAACCGACCAGGTGGACATCATATCTGAGTTGTACAAGTCTAGAGTCAGTACATCCGATACTCGCCACACCAATTTGAATTCCAATAATGCAATGATGCACATATCACGTGGCACCTACTTGGGATTCCATCAACGTACCCATTCGCATGCACTGCACGTGTTCGTGAGTGTGCATATATTCAATGAAATCCTGTTTGAATGCGTTCTGGGCTGCAAATGTCGAGAGGGGAGTTCATTGGATAATAAACGAGTGAGTGTGCAAACAAGCGGGATGTCAATACTGGTTCTGCTTAAAATTCGATTTAAAATCGCTTTTGGACCGTCATTTCGAAACGTTTGGATGATTGTGGAAAAAAGAGCAAATGTGGGATCTTTACTGCATTTTGTTTTAAAATGAATTAAGTTCACTGTAGATTTAAATTACTCTTCTTCTTCATTACCAGGCATGAGCCTCCCCCACTGTAGGGAGAACATACCATTAACGCCATGCTTGAATTGTGCCACAAGTCCTTTGATAGTGTTCCCAGCTACTAGGTATTTAATTGGTCTTACAACTGGCGTAAACGAAATGTTTATACTACAATCTATTAGAAGCCATAAGATCTTTTTTTGCTTTTTCCATAGTTTCTTAAGACAGTAAAGGAATCAAATGAGGTGATAAATTTTAATTTACAAGTTCCTTATTTATATCTTGCTTAAAAAACAATTTTAACTTCAAAAATAAAAGATTATTAAGGATGGGTCCACATTGGATTTAGTTTTTTTTCCCTGAAAATAATCAATAAAGGGGATACAGACGGCCTTAAAATGTTTGGACGTGAAAAAATAAGAGGATCGGAGGAAAATTTATAGCATTTACATAAAAAAAACGTTTTGCTGTTACTCTGGCATGACACTGGGTGTCCATACTTAAGACACAAGTACTCGATAATTTAGATCAGGCGTATCGAATCTAGATTATTAAATGTGCACCCAGCCTTAGGTGATTCGAAAAAGGAAGGAATACAGTGGGTACCTATTAGATATTACAAAGTTCTTGTTTGTTTGTACAAGATTATTTAACGTGTTAGAAAAATGATGCAGCTATATTATGGCTGTAGCACGAATTGGTCGTCTCGATCGGGGAAGGAACACGCTCTTACAGGATAACAGCGTAAAATAGCAGCTCGACACTGCTGTGCTATGGGTGAGTGTAGAGAACCGAAGACCCTTTCTACTAGTCACGAGGCATTCTAAGTTCTCAGTAATGACAACACATATGCAGTTTGATTTTTAATGGAGGATAAATTTAGATTTCCATGGACCACAGTATCCACTTTCCATTACGTGAACTGTGTGCTCATTTGTCACCGTTCATGTGTCTTAAAAAGTTTCTTCGAATAAATATTTATTGTTATACTTGTGCATGATAAAAAATATCATTGAGAAAATTGGTAAGTGGTTTTTGGGAGCCACATCATGTGAATATATATTTGCTCTAAAATTATTTTAATAAAACAGGAATTAAATGTACCCATCTGAAGTTCTTATGTCGATCAAATTGCCTTTCTTAAACAATAGCTTAACTATAAATATCTTTAGTCATTTTGTGCTGTGGGTGACATATTTATAATATAAACGAAATAAAGGCAAAAATATTTTAGCGATATTTTCAGAATTTTAGTTAGCACTATTTACGATTAAGGAAAAATGTTATTAAAAATAAGTTCTTGTCAGCGGTCGCTTATTTCACATAAAAGTACTAATATAACACACATCGATAGTGCACATCTATCCTCGATAAAGAGTGAAGATGTATAGTCCGTTCGCGTTAAGAAAATAGTGAGTCATCGTTGTCCGCCGGCCTGACCATGCCCCCCAGCCAATTAAAATGCAAGAAATTAGAAAGTCGAGTTCACAGTGACCAGTTGAAGTCAGGCCTTCGAACAAAACGGTTGTATATTTTGCGTGTTACTCGTTCAACATTAAACTTTGAAAGTGAATACCTCACCTATTTGAAATAATAAAAGTGGATCAATAATCCATAGCGGAGAGAGACGCGTAATTTACAATGTTTATAAGTACTTTAAACTGTGTGATTTAAATGCGACTGTAGAGAGCACAGTAATAAAAACAGCAAGTGCGTGTGGTGTGTCCGAAAATACTGTTTCGAAAATTATTAAAGAACAAAAGGATACTAACACATTAAAATCACCCGTGAAAAAAAGAGCTCGACTATCGACGGTCGATAAATTAGATGAACTAGACAAATGTGCAATAAGGAGAAAAGTTCACTCAATATATTTAAATAACGACTATTGGACAAAATTATGACCCTTTGCGAAGCTGACGAAGATATTCCTGTTTTCAAACGTACCACACTTCATAAAATAATGCACTTTTTTTGCGGATGGAAAATCATCTAATGACGCCTTTCGCTCTGGGTGGAGCGTTAGGGAGTGTCAGACTTTTACTGACTAAAAATCATCCGTGTTCCTTCAGTGCCCTTACGTTCCGGAGCCGCGGTATCTCTTTCGAACAGCCCGCAGCCCCGGCAGGCGTCGGCCCTTGGGCCCCTTCACGCTGCTGACAGCTCTTTGAGGCGCGCGTGGAACATAACGCGCCGTCGACACGGCCTGTCGTCGTTAGACGGACGGACGGCGAGCTACCCATTGCTCGCCGTCCACAGGCCCGCGCCTACGGTGGCCGGGGGCCACGACGTAGCCCCCGACGTCCGGGGCGTCTCCCGCGGCGGCCGGGGAGGAAAGCTGCTGCTCTCTCCTTCTCCCGCTCCGCCACCTCCTTCGCTAGCGTCACTGCTTCGCAGAAGGTGGTGACGGCATCCCATTCCGTCTCGCTCCGGACCATGGCTTCGACCTGGGCCGGACGCGAGAGGTCGCCGCCGCCTATCGCCGCTACGAGGACACGGCGGTGCTCCGCCCAAGCAGGGCACACCTCCACGGTGTGTTCCACCGTGTCCTCCGGTCCATCCTCGCAGTGGGAGCACCCGGGCGTTTCCTCCCGCCCTATTCGGTGCAGGAACCTCCCGAACACACCGTGTCCGGTGAGGACCTGCGTCAGGCGGAAGGTGAGGATGCCGTGGCGTCTCTCAAGCCACTCCTCAAAGAGGGGTCTTATCGCCGCTGTAGTGGCGTGCCCAGCACGGGGTTGCGACAGTCGCTCTCTCCATGTCGCCATGAGATCGTGCCGAAAGTCTGTCCGCTGCGCGACAACTTGCCGCGGCAGCGGGGTTTCCCCCGGCATAGTGCCTCCGCGCGCCATTCGTGCAGGCGTGCGAGGACTACCGCCTCCAGATCCCATGGCGGCAATCTGGCAACGAGGCTCGCCGCCTCGCGGGAGATCGTGCGGTAGCCGCAAACCATTTTCACGGCAAGCACCCTTTGGGGCGCGTTCAGGTGGTGGACGGCAAGCCGCGCCAAACCATGCGCCCACACCGGGGCCCCGTAAAGGGCCATGGATCGCACGATCCCCGCGTAGAGCCTCCGGCAGGAGGCGTTTGACCCCCCCAGGTTCGGCAGGAGCCGCCTGAAGGCAGCCCCGGTCCGTTCCAGTTTGGGAGCCAAACGTCGGAAGTGCTCAACGAAGTTCCTTCGGCCGTCGAGGACGAGTCCTAGGTACTTCAGCGTCGACTCGACGCCGATGGATACCCCTCCTACCATCACTGAGGATCCCGGTGGTGGCCTGTTCCGAGGACCATGGAAGTGCATGGCCTCGGACTTGTGCAGAGCCACCTCGAGACCCAGTTTCCGAATCCTCTCAACGACTATCGCAACCCCGCGTGTCATAGTTTCCGCCGCCGCCTCGTGCGACCCCCCCTTGTGCCAGTACCAGCGTGTCAACAACGTAGCAAACTACGCTGACGCCGGTAGGGAGGTCGGCGCGCAGCACCCAGTCGTAACCGATGTTCCACAGAGGTGGCCCCAGAACCGAACCCTGTGGGACACCGCACGACATCTCTCGCCGGTTCCACTCACCGTTGCGACCGGGGTAGATGACGGCCCTGTCCGTCAGATAGTCCCCGACTATACGACGGAGATAGGTCGGCACCCGGTGATACCGGAGTGAGTTAATGCAGCTCCAGGGCATGGAGTTGAAGGCGTTGGCGATGTCGAGAGACACCGCCAAGACAACCCCCACTCTGGCCACTGCATCCCCCGTCGTGAGGGCTCTCACGCGCATGATGGCGTCCATCGTAGAGCGCCTCTTGCGGAAACCAAACTGGTGTTCCGCAAGATCCGGCCCTGTCCCCGCAAGGTGCTCGGCGAGGCGGTTTGCAATGACTTTTTCAAAGAGCTTGCCCACCTCGTCGAGCAGCACCACGGGCCGGTATGCGGACGGAGAGTCCGCAGGGCGCCCTCATAAAATAATGCACGAGCTTGGTTTCCATTAAACTTAATTAAATGTTTGAAAAAAAAATTTACCCCACTGTGAATACACCTTTACCCTGTAGTTGCACTGATGACTCACTATTTTCTTAACGCGAACGGACTATAGATGTGTTGTTAACTCGTAGGATTAACGTAGAAAACCTTGTTATCAGTAAAAAGGTTACCGATTCTCTACACTCACCATAAAATACTCAGCAATATTCAAGCTTTATAGTGTGGTCCGCCCCCAGTCAAGCCGTCGAGGATAATTAAATATGTATTTCCAAAAATAAATGTCACCTGATACAAAGTGACCTTAATCACCGCAGATTTAATTACTGGATGTATCATCAAAAGGGTTAATTTCTTTATACAGTTCTCTTTTGGAGAGAAGCCAAATGCTTGAACCACCATCAAAAATCAAAGCTTAGCAAAAGTTTTCAATTTGAGTGGCAAATACTAATTATTAAGAAAAATTATAATAAAAAATAGTGAAATATAAATATATCGTACAAGATCTTTTGTGGTTATACGTATCTTGCTGATTTTGTTTATTAGGTTTTATTTAAAATACTTTTCAGATAGGTCATCGAAATTTTTCGAAAACTTCTTGGCTTGAAGGACAATTTCAGATATCGTTAACATAATTTTTCACAAATTCCTTAAAGGCATTTTGAACTGCCTCTTGGGTATTGAATTTTTTTCCCGCCAAACACTTACTAAATTCTAAAAAAAGTAAAACTCTGTAGGCGCAAAGTCTGGTGAGTACGGCGGATCACGAAAAACTTGCAACTCCCGCTCTTGTAACTTGGAGACCTGCTGACCTGTCTGCTGTGCAGTATGGAGTCACGCGTTGTCACGCAGGAGCAGCAGGAACGAGCGATTGACCAAAGCAAGTTGGAGACGTGCGCACTTCTCCATCATTGTGTTCAGTTCTTCTCAGTACACATCTGCAATAAAGTTCATCCAGTTTGGTAGGAAGCTGTGATGAATCACACCGACGCTAGACTGGTGGTCTAGCATCCGTGTGATCTACAGATTAATAAATAGTTTACCAACAAACAGTGACCATCACTAAACTAACTAGGGGTAAGCTTTCGTATAGGGTATTCTTTAGCTGCTGAACCAGGATCCTACCAACTTGCTGAGCACTTGCGATTATCAAACAGATTCTATTTTTCTTCGCAGGTTGCAACAAAAACAATGCGGTTCAAAGTTCCTTAGTTTGTGTGCCTGTTGAGCAGTGTAAGGCACGTCTTGACGCGTACTTTGCGCTGGCGATCACTGAGTTCGTGCGGCGCTTATTTATCAAGCTTTTTTACCTTTCCGATTTATCACAAATGGACCAATTTAATTTGATGCTTACGTCGAAAGCTGTTGCTAATTCAACCGTAGATTGAATATCATCAGCTTCCACTATCGCCTTCGATTTGTCATTCTCAACCAAAGTTTTCGAACGACCATGGTCGTGACCACGGGGTTCCTTTTTTAGGTCGAAATTTCCAGCGGAACGGAAGCGGGCAAACCAATAACAGGTGGTGCGTTCGTTTCGTGTCGCTTGTACGTTGCTGCCACGACGATACTCATATCTCATAATTACTCGAATTTTTAACGTATCATTGATGACGAAAAAGATTCAAATGCGATGAAAATATAACGCTCATTAATAAACAAATGGCTAATTTTGAAAAAAGAATTCCTTATTTTTTTAATAAAATTAAATTTATTTTACAATACTTAGCCAAACAAAAATATTCTCATTTGAAATGGCCAGTATTTCAGAACGGCATTTCCGTACGTAAAGACCCATTATTTGTTTTACTGTTGAGTAGCAACTCGCCTCGGCTTCAACCTATTAATTTGACGTTATTTAGATTAATCATATCATTTATTCAATTAAATTTTCAATTTATCAAAAAAAGTTCTCCAAGGTACTTTTAAATAAAATATAGTCCTGATCACTTCTGACGTTGCCCACTATCTTTTTTTATAGGATAGGGTGACAAACGAGCACACAGTCCACCTGATAGTAAGTGGTTGCTGTGGCCCATAGACGTCTACATCTATCCTCGATTACAAATCAAAATGCAGATGCGTTGTCATCCGTGAGGACTAAGATGGAATGCCTCGTTTCCAGTTAAGAGGGTCTCCGGTTCTCTACACTCACCATACAAAACACAGCAGCATTAAGCTACTATTTTACGCTGGTATTCTGTGAGAGCGTTTTTCTTCCCCGGTCGAGCCGACCCATTCGTGCTACAACTATACGACTGATACAACTGCAGCATGGCTCTACCATGTTTAAAAATCTTTTCATAAAGTTCCATTACAATCGGTTGTGCTATTCCCAAGATCAGATTGGACAATTTTAAAATGGTTATTCATCTTAAAATATTGCATGTAATAAAAAGTATTTATATGTATAGATAAAATGCAGCGTCGTAAAAATTTTAGATGAATTAGGAAATATGCGAAATTCGTTCCAACCCTCGTATAGTTCAAGTCAATTTTTACTGAAACTTAGGCGAATTAATCACGTTTAATTCATTATTTTATACTTATCAGAAATGTAGACTGACTTAAGCGCCAATAAAGTGTTCAGAGCTTAATGAGAACCGGCGCAATTGACGCAGAAATATTTCTTGATTACAAATCTCGTATATTTCGATATCGCTCAGGATCTCGCTATAATCATTTTGACTTTTTATCCGTTGATATGCTATTAAACGAATAGCAATATTGCTTGTTTAATTCATCAAATGCTGTAGACGTTGTATTTTTAAAGTGTGTAATATTTTTTATGTATTACGGCATTTGAGGTTATTGTGAATGTTATTTTAATGGTTTTTATATGTAGTTCGATATTCTCATCACTATGTAATGCAGTCAAGTCCAATTATTTTATATTAAAACAAAATATATATTTAATATCTACATCAAAATAAGTTATAATACAAGTTTTACAAGTTCAAACATTTTAGCTCAACGTACATATCTTTTTTTATGTTCATAATTCTTTCCGACTCACCTGAACGACAGAATAGTTAAATTAGACATAAATAAAATAGAGGCGAAGTTACAATTTATTCATTAATTTATATGCAATTTAGTTAATAATGTTAATGCTCATTGTTTTACTGTTACTTAATATATTTATTAATTTAAATCATCCATTCACTTACATCTTGGGGTTCAATACGTTGCACTCCTTAGGTGTTAGGTTACAATTTACCGAGAAATGCAACATCCAATCTTACGCTCGGCATAACAATGAAAATCATTATTTTGTGACCACCCGCGGTAAATAGTTTAGTTTTAACCGTAAAAGGAGTAAGTAATAAAGCCTTAGACGCTTTGAATTTGTATTTCAATCATCATCATCATCATTACAGCCCTTCACAAGTCCACTGCTGAACAACCTCCCCCAAGGAATACCACAAAGCACGGTCATTGGCCTGAACCACCTGCATCCATCGACATCCTGCATGTCTTACCAGGTCGTCACTCCATCTTGTGGGGGGTCGCCCTACATTACGCCTACCAGTACGAAGCTGCAACTCGAGAACCTTTTTTCCATAATTTTTCTTTATTTGAATAATTTAAACTATATAGGTAATATACGTTTCATCGCGGTCACAAAGCATAAACACAAATTTCAACCTATAAATTACATTGACAAATTACAAGCAATTTTTTTGTACAAGGCGAATATATAAATGCATCGACAATACGTTAAAATATCAAGATATAAACTAATTTTCATGATATTACACGATGTATTCCTGAAATGAATAACTTTAAAGAAATTATATCTATCTGCAATAATCGTATATCTATATAACATACCTCTATATTATATAAGAGTTGAATTCGTATTGCTTAAATTCTTCTAACCTAGTAAACACAGACTAGAGTATCTTATTTGTCGCAATTGATATAATATAAATTAAGATAAGTGATGGGCATAACTTCTAAAAGTAGTTGAGGGACCGCCGCGCTATTTAAATGCGGGTTGACGAAATTCATATGTCCACCAAATGTGTACTTGTTATGTTTTATTTATAAATAAAATATGCGAGTTTCATCATGAAATTTTCTTCACTTACGAACACGTAATAAATTAGGATTTAAGAATGACAATGGCAAATTACAATTTCAATAGCGCCGAACGCCGATTGCGTTTGTTGCTTGCTGAGTCATCATATAACAAAATGGCACTGGCAATATCTTGCCTTTTTTGACGATAACAAGTTTATTTGAAAAAATAAAGTGTTCATTGCAAACTACGTAATATGCCGAAAATTTACACACACTATTCAGGATCACTGAGAAAATTTCCAGTAAAAAGGGTCTCCTGATTTCTACAGTCACCATACGAAAGCACCATTGAGCATTGAGCTGCTACTTACGAAGGTATTCTCTGAGAGCGTGTTTCTTCCCTGGTTGAGCCAACACAACCAATTTAACTATAATATAGGTACTGCGTGATTCTACTACTTACAAAAAGCTAGAACATTAACTGTAATAAAGTAATAATTGATGGAAATTTATTAATAAACTGGCGATCCACCCCGGCTTCGCACGGGTGATTTCTGAATCTGGACAACAGCGCCACCTACAGGGTCCAATTAAGTTTTTTAACCATCCAGAGACCTACACAAATACACACACACACACACACACACACACACACACACACACACACACACACACACACACACACACACACACAAATCATCAAAATCGGTCGAGCCGTTTTTTAGTTTAGCGAGACTAACGGAGAGCTATATTTTTTTATATATAGATTATTATTTTATATATAGATTATTTATTATTTATATATATTGAGATATGCACTAAATTTAGGAAAATTTTAAGAATAGACGTAGTTATGGTTGCATCAAGTCAAGTCAACCTCTGAAAAAAGATTATTTTTATGAGATAGGGTGACAAACGAGCACACAGTCCACCTGATGGTAAGTGGTTGCTGTGGCCCATAGACATCTACATCTATCCTCGATTACGAATCAAAATACAGATGTGTTGTCACCCGTGACAACTAAGGTGTAATGCCTCGTTACCAGTAAAAAGGGTCTCTGGTTCTCTACACTCACCATACAAAACACAGCAGCATTAACTTCTATTTTACGCTAGTATTCTGTGAGAGCGTGGTCCTTCCCCGGTTGAGCCGACCCATTCGTGCTACAACTATACTACTAATATAACTGCAGCATGGCTCTACCACGTATAATGTAATCTCGTTAATGACTATGAATGATATTGAATGGTTAAAAAAGACTAAAAATTTAGCCACCATTAAAGTAACGAAAAACAAAATCAGTTTTCAACTGGTATTTTTAATCAGTTTTAACCTTACATAAGCAACGGAATATGCTTACATAGGTCATTAGAAAATATTAGGTAACATTTTTTCAAACAGTAAAATGAATTAATATTTGCAATGAATATGATATTAAAGTTATTAAACTTGTGCGCAAAAAGCTCAAGGTTGGTGCTCTCCAGTGTGTTTTGATTACAGTGCAAATGAGTCAGCTCGAGGAGAGAAGAATCGTCGTTATCACAGAATATCAGCGTTAAATAGCAGCACAATGATGATTTTTTTAACACAACGAAGGTGACAAACGATAATACAGTCTACGTGCTTCTAAGAGGATACTATGGTCCATAGATACCTACTATTATACTCGATTAAAAATTAAAATGTAGATGCGTTGTCACCCCTAAGGACAAAAAATCCTGGTAACTAGTAAAAAGAGTCTTCGGTCTCCGGCTACATTAAGCTGTTTTTTACGCTGATATTCTATGAAACCGCAGTGAAATCTAAAAGATCGAAATTGTAAACAAAAAAAAACAATTTTTTAAATAAAGAATACCATAATTTATACCAAACCATACTCGTACCTGAAAGTTTGTTGTGTATTTTAATGTTATTTTTTACAGTGGTGCGTTAATCGTGTTTGTGAGTTAATGCCGGGTCATGGTGCTGAGATCAAAAGTCGAGATGACAACAAGGTTCCAAGTACACCGGAATGGGGGGAATGGGGGGAATGGAGCGAGTGCAGTGCCGACTGTGGCTATGGTCTGCGCACTCGTACACGACATTGCAGGTATAAGGGGTAAGTAGTTAACGAAAAAAATAATTATCCTATCATCATTTAAAAATTTAGTTTAACTTAAAGATAAGTATATTGAGTACTTATCTTAATATATAAAATATCTCGTGTCACGATGATCGTTCACGCTAATCTTCGAAAACGCTCAACTGATTTTAATGAAATTTTGTAAATGAGATATACCTAGCGTTTACCGCGATAAGTGATCCTCAATATTTTTTGTTGCGAATTTAAGGATTTTTTACATACATACATACATAAACACTCACGCCTGTCACCCAGAGGGGTAGGCAGAGACTACGGACTTCCATTTGGCACGATCCTGACATACCTCTTTCGCCTCCTTTACATCCATATATCTACGCATACATGCTCGTCGGTTAAGGGTACTTCTAACGTGGCCCCTTTTCATATCGCAATTTGGTGACTTTTTCTAGGGCGTCCCTTCCCGACTCGGCCGTTCACATCTGCCATATAAATTTGCTTTGTCACTCTTTCCTCATTCATTCTTTCTACATGACCAAACCACCGAAGCATTCCTTTCTTAATCCTGGTCACAACATCATCTTGCATATCACATTTAAGGATTTTTTATAGAACAAAAGGTAGTCGAAAATGGCAGAACAACATCTGTATGACCAGCTAGTTGTGATGTAATGTAAATTAGTTGTTTTTAAATAAAGTGCTAACATATATTACAATACGTTGAGAATCTATAATATGTTTTATAATATATATAGGGAACTAATATTATTAATTGTTTTTTATTAAGTAATCTTATTTAACGACATATTATTTAAAAATATAAAAGGCATAAGTACAAAAGGCATACAATTGTTTTTCACAGAATCATATACGCTTGTTCCGTTTTATTACAAGTAAAGAAGGTAGTTTTATAGTGAGAGATTAAAATTCCATATAGTCTATAATTATCAAAAAAAAAATTAACGCTCGATTTTGTTTCAGATCCACATCGGACAGTGCATGCGAAGGCGCTGGTTCTCAAGTGGCAGTATGTTGGAAGGGGTCAGCATGCGCCGCCACGCGGGACATTCGCACGGACGTGTGTGTGCGTCAGGCCAGTCATCTCATACCCCACGTGCACCCAGATGGTACTAATGCAACGCTTCAATACACTTTATTTTTATGAGCCGCCTCAACGATGATTGACGTTTGTCTGATACGAACATGATACTGAAAGAAATAAAAAGCGCACGCGAAAAGAAATTCGAAGAATAAAACGATGAACGCATTATTAGCATTTATGAATTGAATTTAAGAATCATTTTCAATTAATGACAAAAGGTTACTTAAGCATAAAAGAAAGCAACGTTTTATTTGCAATTATCATACTTGAAAGGTAAAGCTATTAGTAACAATTTGTGCCCAATCGTCTAGAAAAACACTCAAAACGTTTGGAATGATTAAATCATGATTATTATTGTTAATATCTTGTAAAATATCTATCATCCATCCGTCCATTATAATCTGTAAAAGTCCACTGTTGAGTATAAGTCTCCCTTGAAGATAGTCTCATGGGGACAAAGTCTTTTAATATTTGAAGTTGTTATCACGAAGATGGTGCTACCCATCTCCTGGCTCAGTCTCCCTCTGTCGCCTCTTACGACACCCACGGGATGTTTTTACACTACCGCTACACGACTTAGCTTCTGAAGTAAAAAACGTGGAAATACAAATCTCATGGTGCATAAATAAGTAATATTCATTCTGTAAATATTAGGAACAGACACAAGGTAGTGGTACCAGTTACTCAACTCCAACGAGTCAGTAATTCATTCTTGGGGCGACGTATTATTTTATATACGACAAAATCCCGGAAAATATACATAATTTGACTTACACAAAGTTCAAAAACTTTTTTAAACTAAGTTTGTATAAAAAGGGTTATTATGATATTAAGGAATTTATGGATGATAATAATTAATAACCCCTGATAAGGGTGATCGCTACCAAGCAATTTCTAATTTGTTATTAATTTAACTATTTACATACATGATTGGCTCTTTTTTTTTTAAATAGTTCCGCTGGATTTCTTGCTGGTTCTTACCAGGACAGAGTTTTTTTTGCGAACCAGTGGTAATGCAAAAAAGTGACTTTCAATAATGATACTTTTTTATTCAATATGGTTTATAATCCATATTGAATAAAAAGTTTCTGTTTCTGTTTCTGCTTCAAGGTCATTGAAGTAATATGTACTTACGTACTAGAACAGCTATCTCAAACAAAAAAGGTGCGCTACTCTGTGTTTGCGCGGTTGTTTTTTTATCATAGAATAAACATAGGTAGAATAACCCGTAGGTAATAGTAGATTGTATTGTTAAATTGTTAAATTATATCGAGAACAATATTTAAATTTTGTCATTTATTTTGTATATTATATTTGCTTATTTAATATAATTTTATATGAATATTTTAAAAGGTATCTAAGTTAAATATAAAAAAAACATACTAAATGTATGTTTAACAAAACTTATTAACATAACATTTAAATAACAAATATATTTATTCAAATTAGAATAATAGTCGTTCATAAATGCTGAGCACGCGAGAGTTAAAAATGGACGAATTTATTCCACTTTGACTTTGATGTGGAAACCTAAAAATAAAATTAAAGAATAATAAGCAGATTTAAACATGAAAAATTTAGCCAAATAATAACAACTTAAATATGTTTCTACAAGAAAAATGTGTATAATAATACATTCGTCCTATACTTAAGTACCCACAGAAATGTCGCATCTGAACATATTAATTTCATAATCTATATTCCATGAAACGAGATGGCATCTTAGGAATAATTTGTTTTATTATTAGTACATAATACGTTTTTATTGATTAACTGATGAAAAGTTATTCCTTGGTTTTTACTGACATTTCTTGAATTGTTTGTGCAATATCTATGTACACACGACGGCATATTTTTATCAAGAGATTTTTTTTAAATCAACACAACACGTGACAACTCTACAAGCGCCTAGCGAGTGACCGATTAAAGTGCGGTGTATGCACCGCCGTTGAGTGGAACACAGTAGCTGAATGCAGTGTCGTCTCTAGTACGTGGTACATAATATCTCAATGTTCCAGGTAAAATTAAAATATTGTGAGGCAAAAGCCACTTCTGTAGGAACTAATTAATCACTACCGTGTTGTTTCCTTTCACCAATATTCCTTACCATACACTTTTAACATAAGTGCAAAGTTTTCACTTCGAGACTATAATATTAAATCAAGTTATGATAAGTTCAAATTTATAATAATTTCTTAATTGCTATTTATTTTATAAGAGTCAAAAAACTGCGAAACATGGTGCGTTGACTACGCGGGTGGCAATCCTTCTAAGTTCGGTGTCCTTCCTGACGGCTCACCTTGCAGTTATCAAAGGCCTTTTGACCTTTGTTCACAGGTAATTTGAATAAAGGCTTAGAATAATTAAAAAGTTATTTATTTGGAGAGTAAAAGTTGCGATAAACAACTTTTTTGTATCGCTCTTGTCTGTGATATTTAAGTATCAAGTAAATAACTTTACGTTATTCTTTAAATTATCAAAGATATAACAATGATAACTACAATAATTTTAGTATATGTCTGTATTATAATGATTTCTTAAATTTACGCGAACACTACACATTGAATAAAACTAAATTTACGGATTCTATCGCGTTTAATTAATTACTTTTACTTATTTTTAATTCCCGACGATTTGCAAGTCTTTCAAGCCAAGGATGCCGCTGCAAGTCTTCAAGATACTGTAAGCTCGTTTTGCGTAGGTAAATCGGACCAATAATTAATATTCAAAAACTGAAAGTAGCCGGGCTAACAATGACATTGGGGCGTCAAACATCTCAGCCCCCCCGTGACGTCGGGAATTAACCTGTATGCTCGTATGACGACTTTATTCGAAACGCCTGTTGGCTCGCGACGTAAAATGGCGGGAATTGCAAATTTTTTGCTAACTTGCAAATTTTAGTTTTTTGTTGCTATTATTTTTAGTTGCTAGAAATTGTAATAAAATTCATAAATTACCCTTTATAACATAGTAGTAGTAGATACTTGACTTTTAGTTAATTTTAGTACATTTGAATTCTACATGTTTGTTTTTGGAGAAATCTATATGAAAATGTTTGTAAATATGTAGTATTTTTATGTTTTGTGTGTTTCTATTCGTTACTCATACCAAAATATAAAAATAAAAAAATAATAAAAAAGGAAATTAATTTTTATCTGTATGAGATTTCCGAATAATATTTCAAATATATTTTTGTGTGAATTTGAAATAAATACAACGTCAACTTATTTAAAATATGTTATAAAACTATTTTTTAGTTACATTTGACACTAAAAATAAATGAAAATTGGAAAAATAACACATTTTTGACCCAACATCAAAAATGGGCCTTCTCGATTTCGAAGTACTTTTGGCACTTACTTTTTAATTTTTATGCCACAAATTATATATGTACGTGTTTGTTTTATTACAAGGAATACACAAAAGTATAAAACTCACCTTTTTATTTCAAAAACACACGGAAAAATGGAGAAATCACTCAGAAATAGCTCACGCACTACCACGCACTACTATTGTAAAAAGCTATTTCTCTAGTATATATACAGTAATCTACGAAGCCATTACGTCAGAATGATTTTTATACATACATATACATAACATACATAAACACTCACGCCTGTCACCCAGAGGGGTAGGCAGAGACTACAGACTTCCATTTGGCACGATCCTGACACACCTCTCTCGCCTCCTTCACATCCATACACCTACGCATACATGCTCGTCGGTTAAGGGTACTCCTAATTAGGCCCGTTTTCAATAAATCGCAATTTGGTCGATAAATTTTCGCCTAGGACGTCCCTTTTCGACTCTGCCATTCACTTCTGCACCATAAATTTTCTTTGTCACTCTTTTCTCATTCATTCTTTCCACATGACCAAACCACCGAAGCATTCTTTTCTTAATTCTGGTCACAACATCATCTTGCAAACCACACTCTTCTCTTATTACACAATTTCTTACCCTGTCGTTCAGATTCATCCCTAAAATACTTCTTAACGACCGCATTTCTACTGCGTTGATTCTGCTCTCGTGTTTCTTCTGCCACACCCAACTTTCACTACCATACGTTAAAGTAAGGACCAACACAGCATTGTGAATTTGAATAAATTTTATGTCTATTTTTAGTTTGAAATTGACAGATTATGGTACCAAATTAAAGAGTATGTCTTTGTCTATGTCTGTATTATACATTTCAGTATAAATTTGTTATAATTTTTAATGACAAACCTTTTTTTGTCGGGTTCGCCCTCATAAATTATGAGTGGTACTTAAAAATAAGTAAAAGTAATTAATTAAACGCGATAGAATCCGTAAATTTAATTTTATTCAATATGTATGTATTTTTTTAAATTATTGCGAAATTCGAAAGATTTAAATGTACCATAAACAATTTATTTTAGGGAGTGTGTGTTAAAGGGCAATGTAACACCACCGATCCAGCTTGCAACTGGTGTCCGGACGGATACTGTAATAATAACACACATTTGTATACAAGAAAACTCGGAAAAGGTAAGCAACAAACAATTCCTTAGTACATTTTTAACTACGATAAAAAAGTATTATTGTGTTTTTTTTTAAATATTTTTATTATATTTTTATGTTTTATAATTCCACAAAACCTTTTCGTTAATAATTTTTCTTTATTCTATTTTTCAAAAGGTTGGACACGTTTAACAGTTATACCACATGAAGCTCGTCTCATGTCTGTACACATTTCGACGCCAGTTGCGCTCAATATTGCTATTCGAGAGCGTAAAAAGAACAGACCGATCCTCGAACTAACGAAACATCATTCGAAACACTTTGAATTGGACAACAAACAGGACAAATATTTAAAATACGACCCGAACGTACCACAAAATTTGCAAATAATAGAAGTAGATAGTAATATAATTAATATTAAAGAAGGCGAGCGCTATGGTTGGGAAGGGGAAGTGGTGGCTGCGGGAAGTCAAGTGCGGTGGAAACAGACAGACACAGATGTGTTCATAACATCACCATCTCGTCTGCAGACCGACTTAATGATTATGGTAAGTGAAATTGATAAGAAGAGTTTAATTTAGCCGTTAGTTGTATTTTTGTAATAATTTGTTACCTTATTTGGTAAAATCCGATAGCAGTTGGAACCTGTTCATATATGAGAAAAAGGCAAAAGAAAAGTAGATTTTGGAAAATTCAAAAGTGCACACCTCCATCTTGCGTATTATTATATAATAAACATAGAAAAAGGGTAACATTTTATATTCTAATATTGAAAATCTTATTTAGATGTCTTATTAAATTCCTTTATTCTCATAATTTGCAAATAAATTAAGGGTCGATTTTTCAATTGTCAGATAAAAGTTATCCATTAAATAAATTATAACCTGGCGAAATATAAAAGTGAAAAATTTTAACTATTTTATTTATAAAACCGTTATTCTCAATTTGTTAGTGTTGTATGTATTTTATCCTACGAATAAATTTTATCTTATAATTGAATAAATAAAAAATAAAAATAAAATTTTGATTTACGGCTAACGTAAATCAAAATTTTATTTTTCGAGAGTCATTACGACTTCTTTCACACGCGATATTGATGCCTTCCCGTCGCCGGAAAAGGCAAATTTCCGAAAAGACTTTAGTAGAATAGACTTTTACTTACAGCATTGAATT
Organism: Parnassius apollo; assembly: GCA_907164705.1. Classification (NCBI taxonomy): domain Eukaryota; kingdom Metazoa; phylum Arthropoda; class Insecta; order Lepidoptera; family Papilionidae; genus Parnassius; species Parnassius apollo. The sequence continues at coordinate 3,543,885 of CAJQZP010000885.1, read as the reverse complement.
ACTTACAGCATTCTTCAAATTGTACAAAAAAATAAACCGAATAATATTAACTGCCGTAATGTCTTGCGTATTAGAATTATTAAAACAAGGATCTTTATTAATTTGCTATAATAAACAAATATTGCAACATGCAAAACAATTGTTAAATCCTTATATATATATATATATATATATATATATATATATATATATATATATATATATATATATATATATATATATATATATATATATATATATATATTACCTCACCGGCACGGAAACTTGGCCAAGCGGTTATCTCGCGATAGCAAAATTTTGAATGTTTGTTATGCAAGTATGTCAAAAAATGTTTACCCTCAAGTTCAAGAGGGTAATTCATTATGTTTAAGTGCACCATGACGAATTCTTTAATTTTTAGTTGAATCGGGTCATTTGAGCGACTAAGTTCACATTTTAAATTTGTGTGTTGTGAAAAGTTTACTGTAAGGTTATTCAATTATTGTGATCTTGTGTCTTAATTAAATAACTAAAGGTGCTTTAAAGCCAATAAAAATGCCATTAATTGTGCTGGTGCACAAGTTGCACAAGCAGTAGCATTAATTGACCAAGGGCTGACACAGCGTGAAGTTGCTATTGTGCTTAACGTACCACGGTCCTCAATGCAGTATTCACTGAAACGATACCAGGAGATAGGCCGCTACACCCGCAGGCCAGGCAGTGGGGGCGTAAGGTGCACATCGGCCCGGGACGATCGTTTTATTGTTATGGAGATTTTGAGAAACCGCTACCTGACCGCTGTTGAGATACGCCAGCGGCTCCAAATCGCAAGAGGCGTTAATGTTAGTGAGCATACGGTGAGAAGACGAATGGAGGAAGTGAATTTAAAAGCTCGTAGACCAGCACGAGGTCCAGAACTTCTCAGACAGCACCGAGTAGCCCGACTTCAGTTCGCAAGAGAACATGTCAATTGGACCCACGAGCAATGGGCTAGAGTGTTGTTCACAGATGAGTGTCGAATAGCTTTACGTGCTCCAGACGGTCGAGAACGAGTGTGGAGAAAAAGAGGAGAGAGGTTTCTACCCATTACCACTACCCAAACTGTGAGTTTCCATGGAGGCTCAATAATGGTATGGGGAGGTGTAAGTTCCGACGCACGTACAGAGTTGGTCATCGTCGATAATCGGCTTACAGCTACTCGATACATCGAGGAAGTTCTTCAGGAGCACGTAATGCCTTATTCGGGATTCATTGGACACGACCAATTCCTCCTCATGCACGATAATGCACGCCCGCACGTCGCACATTGGGTAGAGGAATATCTGGAAGAGGTTGGAATACAAAAATTACAGTGGCCAGCTCGTAGCCCGGACTTAAATCCTATTGAGCATGTATGGGGTATGCTCAAAAGAAAGATAAAGTCCAGCTCCAAACCGCCACAAACTCTAAATGAGCTCCGAAATGCAGCGCTGGCCGCTTGGGACAGCATACCGCAAGTTGATGTCAGAAACATCATTCAAAGCATACCAGATCGAATGCAAGCGGTTATCAGGGCTAGAGGAGGAAACACCCGATATTAAAACTGATAGACAATAAAGAAACAGACTTAATTTTTAACTTTGTAGTGTTTTTAAAGTGACAATGGAAAGATGTTAATTTTAGTGAAAACATGTTATCTTGAAAAGAAAAATTTCGGTGAAGTAAACATTAAATTTCTATGTTCTAAAACCATTAGAGACACTTATTGAATGCATCTACCCTTAATTTACTGTTAAAAAAACGTTTCAGTGCAAATAATCAGCAAATTCACGAGTGGCCAAGTTTCCGTACCGGTGAGTATATATATATATATATATATATATAAGGATGTGTGAAGTGCGTGAAGGAAAAAATTTGGAAATAAAAGATTTTAAGAGGTACATTCTCAAATTTAATAGCTTAAATTTCCCTGAAAAATAATTCGCCGTACTTCGACAAAGGATCTAACTACTAAATGCTTAACGAAGCGAAACAGTTGATGACAAGGGTAAGGAGGTTTAATTATTCAGTAGCGCTTTCAACTTGGGTACTAAAGTTTGTTAGGGATTCACTGTTATGTATTTAATGTGATAGAGGATAAATGGCGTTGTTTTGCTGGACGTATTGTTAGAGTTTCAAAAAGTTTTAGTTTTTAAAATATTTTATTTGAATAAATCAACAGTAGATTTTAACGTGGATAACCATGCTGCAAAAATATTAAGGTGCAGTTTGAATTTGTGTATGCTTTTGGTGAGTAATTTACTAAAACGAGCATTAATTTAGCCCTCATGGGCGATGTTAATGATCAACAAAATTATTCTGTAAAGAAAGCACAAGAAAATAATCGCAACTTGAGAGATTATAGATTGAAATATTTTTTTTTTATTTTATAAGGCAAAATCAAAATCAAAATTTAATAAGGCAAAACCTTTTTAATATTCGTTACCTCCACACTTTTAATATTCCTGCTGTAAAATAACTTATTTTCATTACAACAGCCTATCATAAGTCCCAAGACCAAAACACAGACACACACAGACCATCCGAATTGATTCTTACGTGGGGGGGGGGGATATTTACCATAGTTAAAACGCTTGGCTGGCGGGTTAGTTTTTTTTTAATTACTATTATGTTATTATGAAAAAGTAATACCGTCACTTCTCACGACTAGTAGCCCACTTACACTACTGTAACCGGAGTTCGCGCCGCACCGATTTCGAAGAATGTGCCGGACTTATTTTCATCATTATTTTTTTTAATTTACAGTGATATTTTTTAATTATACAGGCTATCCCCGAAAGTCAAGTTGTTACCGATGAGGTACTAACTGTAGAAGTATCGGTAAACTACAGTACACCGGCAGAGCGCTCGCGTCCGATGGAATACAGGTATTCCAATAGAACTGTTTTTATTACAACTGGATACGTCCCACTACTGAGCACAGAACTGCTTAGGTTATGCCCGCACTGCCACATGGATACGGCTTTACTGCGTGTCTGCATTCTTCACACGTGTCTAAAAAAAATGTTATTTCTAAGACATGCAGATTTCCTCACATTAATTTCCTTTACCGCCAAGATCGTGGAAGATCAGCACTGAAATCGCAATTAACAATCGTTATATCGTTGCAATTGTGTTATAGCTGTAAACATTTTTACATAATAAATGTTCACATTTCGTTCTTGTTTCGATCTTGATATTTATTGAATCTTGTAAATTATTTAATGAACATAACATAATTTTTTTGATTTTAAAACCAGTAAATTTGTCTCCTTCCAACTTTTTACTTCTTGAATGGTAAAGAGATATAAATAAACGCAAGTTGTTGCGGAAGCGCAAGATCGCGGTGAAATCGCTATCACTCAACGACATTTTCAGTTTTACACCGCACGACACTGTACATCATGATATCCTTAGCAATTTGAGAATAATAATTGACACATCATGTGGGCTATATGAACTTTTAAATATAAGTTCACTAGCGACCCGCCCCGCCTTCGCCAAAATGGGATCTATTGTTTGTGTTACGTGGCTTCATTTCGATTTCATGAAATAATTATCAAAGACTATTTATTTCCTGTTATTATAGTTACTAATTTTTCTACTTAAAAAAATTCAGAGATTTTTGTATAAAATATACCTTATGTCACTCCTGATAATGCTATTTATTTATTCGTGAAGTTTCATAAGAATCGTTTCAGTCAATCCAAAGCACGGACAGACAGACAGGCATTGGCAGGCATGCAAATATTTGCCTGGATAGGATCTATCAATTAAAATTTTAATATTATATTATAGATTTTCTTATTTTTTACAAAAACCTCTAATTTTTTCAAATAAAATGTATCGTATAGCACCCTGGCATTGCTCTCTACCTGTGTGTGAAGTTTCATTGCAATCGGTCCAGACATTTCATAACCCATGGAGATTAGAGAGAAGGAGAACGATCGCTACGTGCTTAAGCGTTAGCCCGTCTGCCCTTGGAAATTTGTAGAATTTATAGCCGTGCTGCCGTTAGTAAGTAGTATATGCGAAGTTAGCTGTTTATGGGTACAAGTAGATGAAGTTAGATGAATAATGTACAAATTTTATTCGTGGCATTGGTTAGAAAATAATCGTGCTCAACATTAAAAAATAGTGAAACATTGTATTGTGCGTGGATGTGCAAGTGGTTTAGCATCAGATTGGAAAAATAGACTGAAAAACAATTTGCGTCAATCATCGTTATTTAAAGTACCAAAGGTACTTACGGTCTTTATACGTTATCGATTCATAGCTGCACATTGAAATATTGAATATGTAAAACTATTATTTGCTTAATTAATCATGTTTTTCTTACTAAATTAACCTATATAAAACTTTTAAGAAATTGTTGAAATTAAGGTTAAATACAAGATTTGCAAGTAAATTCTCAAAATTCTCAAAATTTATAAAAATTTATAATATTTATACTAATTAAAATTATAAAAAAACATAATTTATTAAGTAATAAATAATAACAATAACAAATAATAATAATTTCGTTATTTTCTTTTTTTCTTTGAATGATATTATATACACGTATATTAAACGTTGATAGATCATTTCAAACTAGCGCACAACAGCCCGCTTTTATTAAGACAACTTAGCGATCCTTAATTATTTTGTCCATAATATTTCTGGGACACTATTTTCTACAGCGATCGTTCTCCTCCTCTCTAACCTCCGTGGATTAGCCCAAAAAGACGGACAGACAGACGAAAAATTTAAAAATGACTATTTATGTCTTAATAGCTCGCAAATAACACCCAGACTATTTCGAATTATTATTATTTATTAGATTATTCAGAAAAACAGAATTATTTCGATATAACAGACAGATATTTCAATTTTATTTACATGTATAGTAGATAATACGAATATATTAAAAATTATACTACCGCGTTTTTACCAGCATCTTGTAAAATATATTTGCTCAAACAAATTGGCATACTGCCATACCAATGATCGCCCAATCTCAAACCATGTGGTACTCTTACGAACGTTAACAGCAAACACGAGTATATAAATAGATTCAAAATTTTGCAGTAAAGGAAATACTAAATACCAATACGACGAAAACCTTTTCGTCTGGTATACCACAGTATCGTAAAAATATGGTACCTCCCCATCAGTGTCTTAAGAATAATGCGTGCCTGTGATGATTTACGGACCCGAAACATGGTTCTTCGTTACAAGCGGTATTGGTAAGGTCATATTTATTCAGCGAGCTATGGAGAGGCTACCAACTATCCACGGTAAAAATGTGTAGCTATCACTGCTTGACGAATCAGTTAGGTAGGGATAGGTGATATGAAATCTTGTTGTTAAAACGACCCGTAATCGATGAGGAACAAATGTTCTCATGTAGACGGTCACAGTATTGTAGTGACAGTCTTCTACATGCAAGTGTAGACAAAGGTGACGCCTGTATTAAGACTGCACACGAATGGGTCCGTGAATCCTTGGCTATATCAACATAATGCCGCTGTGTTTTGTTTAGTAAGTAATAAGAACTTGTGACCCTTTTCACTGGCAACTATTCCAGTTTAATCCCCAGGGTTTTCTACATTTTGCTTCCTAATTGACAGTGAGTAGATGTAACTGTTCATAAGACACAGTGTTTACTTATTCTGTAAATTATTTGCTCACTAGTCACTCTCACTTGAATAAATAAGAGGCAACTGACGGCGTTTTGTCACTTTTGTGAAGTCTATCTTCCAAACTAGATTCGTCATAATCTCATCGTAACATCTTATCAAAAGTCTACTTTTTTATAGAATTTTTTTCACTTTAGGTTGGGAGCCGCAAACGAGCATGCGGCTCACCTAATGTTAAGTGACTACCGCCGCCCATGATCAACTGCAACACCAGGTGAATTTCAGGTGCGTTGCCGGCCCTTTAGAAAGGAGTAAGCTCTTTTCTTGAAGGTCCCCAGGTCGTATCGGTCCGGAAAAATCGCCGGTGGTAAACTATTCCACAGAGAGGTTGTACGCGGAAGAAAACTCCTCTTGAAACGTACAGTGGTGGACCGTCAAGCATCCAGATGGTGTGGATGGTATCGGGACGTTTGCCGCGTAGTGCGTTCACGAAATTTGGCGGCTGGGATTAATCCGAACAATTCCTCAGAGCACTCTCCATGGTATATGCGAAAGAAAATGCAAAGAGATGCAACATTTCTTCGCAGTGCCAGTGAATCGAGCCGATCGGAAAGCACGCGGTCGTCGACGATTCGAGCCGCTCTGCGCTGGATGCGGTCAAGTGGAAGGAGCTGGTACTGGGGAGCCCCGGCCCAGAGATGGGAACAGTATTCCATGTGCGGCCGAACCTGCGCCTTGTAAAGTTGCAGGCGGTGTGCCGGCATGAAATACTGTCCCGCTCTGCTGAGCACGCCAAGCTTTTTAGAAGCCAATTTGGCCTTCTCTTCCAAGTGACCACGAAACTGCACGTCACTCGATATGTCGACGCCGAGGATTCCGATACTGACTGAGGCAAGGGTAGTGCCTTATGGGAGGGGTGTCTTCTGGGGGTTAATCTGGACTAGATTTAGTCGCCCCCAATCCGAGACTCTGTTCAGCAAAGACTCAACTTCAGACACAAGTTTGTCTCGGCACTCGGAGACGTTTTCCCGAGAAATATTGGCTCGGCCGGTGCAAAGAGCATCACCAGTGCTGTCATCTGCATAGCAATGAATGTTACGGGTTTGCAACGTATCATTGATATGCAGGAGAAACAGCGTTGGCGATAGCACGCAGCCTTGTGGAACACCAGCAGTAATAGGCTTGCAATCGGAGCTTGCACCGTCTACAACGACCTTGATGCCCCCATCTGCAAGAAAGCTGGTGATCCAATCGCACAATTTCTCGGGAAGCCCATAGGAAGGGAGCTTTCGAAAGAAGCGCTTTGTGCCAAACCCGATTGACTTCGCAATTCTTCCTTGTACTCTACTGCCTCCGCCCATCTGTCAGTTAGGTAGACCAGAAGATCACCAGCTGACCGACCACGGCAAAAACCGTATTAGCGGTCACTAATCAGCTGGTGATCCTCAAGGTGTCTCATGAGCTGACAGTTTACAATGGACTCCATTGTTTTGGAGAACAAGGAGGTGATGGCGATAGGCCGGTAGTTGGACGGGTCTGAGCGGTCGCCTTTTTTAGGGATCGGGTGGACGAAAGCCGTCTTCCATGATTTTGGGACTACGCCTAGGGAGTAGGAGTACCGGAAAAGACCCGTTAAAACCGGTGCCAACTCTGGAGCACACGTCCTCAGCACAATTGGGGGGATTCCGTCAGGCCCACTCGACTTGTGGATGTCCAGGGATAGGAGTGCTTTGCGAACCGAGCGCTGTGTGAACTGTGCTTCCAGCATGGAGCACTCACACTGCGGGATTGTCGGCGGTGTACTCCCCCCGTCATCGAGAGTCGAGTGTCCAACTCGACTCTCGAGTTCGATGACGGGAAAGAAAGAGCCTAGAAGATCGGCTTTCTCCTTTGCGGTATGGGCCAGTGAGTCGTCCTCCCTGTACAGAGATGGAAGAGATTCAAATTCCTTGACAGTTTGGCACGGTTCCAAGAAGGCGAACTAGTTTCTCGCCAATTCTGCCTATGTGCTCTGACTTTGCCTTGGCAATGACTCTTTTGAAGGACCTAGAGGCGGAATTATACTTCTTTTTTAGAGCCCTGGTGTTTACATCCCGGTACGCTGATGCGTGAGCCCAGGCTTGGTAGCACTCCTGCTTATAGCATGATGCTATTTTACAGGAGCGATCAAACCATGGCTGAGATTTGCCTCCAATGGGCACCACAGAGGAAGGAATAAAAAGTTCCATACCCTGAAGTACCACATAAGCGACAGAATCTGCAACAACGTTGGGATCGTCCGGCAAGAAACAAACCCGCACCCACAAGTGTAAGATGCAAAGAAAGACCGCATCCCATCCCAATCCGCAGACCTATAGTGCTAAACACGGCGGCAGCCTGCAGAATGCAACTGCGATTTCAGCGTGAGTGGCACCACACTTCGGACAAGACAATGGTCCGAGGAGCCTAAAGGGGCGTCGACAGAAATCTGATATCCGTCAGGGTGAGAGGTCAGCAGAAGGTCCAACAGGGAAGGTGCATGTTCCTCCACATCTGGAATCCGCGTAGGCGAAGTAACCAGTTGTGTCAGACCATATACCAAGGCAAAATCATGAACAGATCTCCCCGCATGATCGGTTAAACGTGAACCAAGCCATTCGGCGTGATGGTTGTTAAAGTCGCCGAGGATCACGATCTCTGCGGAGGGGATCTGCTGTAGCAACGAATCTGTAGCCATTTGGACGTGGTCGAAGAGTCGGTCTGTTTCGGCATTACCGCTATGGGACCTATAGAGGCACCCGTAGACACGCGGATGGTCGTCGCTGTCTACGCGTAGCCAAAGGGTGGACAGGTCCGAACCTTCAAGTCTGCCGAGGCGTCGAGAACAGATGTCCTCTCTAACGTAAACGCAAACTCCAGCCCGAGGCACAAAGGAGTGTTCCAGTTTGTACCCCGGATAGGAGAGATACGAGACATCAGTCGGAGATGACACCTGCGTCTCGGTCAGAAAGAGCAGAGCCGGCCTCGCCGTCTCGAGATGGTAGTGGACGGCGTTTAGGTTAGAGTGAAGTCCCCTGATATTGCAGAAATTCACGGACAGCGTGGCAGGGGTCGCCTTGGTCTTGTTGCTCCGTTTGCCCCGAGCAGTTGTAGTCTTGAGCGGAATTTTGCCCCCCCCCCCCCCGCCGCAGAATACGCGGGGCAGCATGAGCACCCACGCTCAGAAGTGGAGAAACATGGTCGTGGATGCTCAGCGAGGGATTCTCCAGTGGTCTGTCGGAGCTGGTACCCTCCTGGGGTAGTCTATCATCATTTAATTCCGCTACCATGTTGATGGTGGGGGATTTGGGCCTCCGGCCACCTGCACTCACCAGACGAAACGCGGAAGCAGAGCTTCCACTTCACGCCGGTATTCTGTGAGGTCGTGGTACCACCCCGGTTTGAGCCAGCCCATACGTGCAACAGCAAAGCTGCCGCGTGGCTCTACCACTGTAAAACTACTGAATATTTTTTGAAATTACTGCTGAATATTGACCCTACCTGATTGTCTCTAATTACCACACTTGATAGGAGTATTTTTTTTAATTAGTTTGAGTTGTCATCAGGAAGATGTTGCTACCCCTCTCCTAAACCATTTCTATTTATTGCCTCTTATGACACCATGGGATATGGGATAGTGAATTCTTTAACGCTGCTACAATGCAGTGAGTATGATGGTGAAATCTTTTTTATTCAACTCAATTTTAAATAAAGATGGTCAACGGAGCGAGGTCCGTGTTCGGCATCATGCGGCGGCGGAGTGCGTGCCGTCAGGCAGCGATGTCCTCGGGATCAACACTGTGCACCCACGCGATATGAACGTTGCAACTCTCACAGGTAAAGCCTCTTTTTTATATATAGAAATATGGTGATAAACGAACACACAGCCCGCCTGACGGTAAGTTAATTCTGTGGTCCATAGAGCGTTATCAACCGTGAGGACTAAGATGTAATGCATCGCTTCCAGTAAAAAGGATCTCCCCTTCTTTTCACTCATCATACCAAACACAGAAGCGATTAGCGAGACATCAGTCGGAGACACTTTTTTTTATTTACGCTGGTATTCTCCGGTCGAGCCGACTCATTCGTTCAACAACTATACCACTAATATAGCTGCTGCATGGCTCTACTACGTATGAAGCTTAATTGAACTGTCACAAAATTTATTTTGTGGAGTGAAATATAGTAATTCGTATTATATTGTATAAAAGTTGTATTTTTATGTACTACCGCTATGTAAAGTCGACGGTTGGTATATATCATAATTTTTTTATGCATCACATACTACCAAATTCCGTTATTGGAAATAGGCTTACTGCGTGCATTGCCTCATTAGGGGAAATTTTTTAACCATCTTTTTTTTTTATTTATTTTCTCCCATTTATACAATAAACGTTTTTAACATTTTCTTCTGCCAAACTGCATTACAGTTTGTCGGTAGTAAATATCATAAATTAGTACTTGACTGTTATCCTATATTTTGCGTGAGGTTTGGCAACCGCAGATTTTTATTATTTTGAGATATATCAAAAAGCTTGTACTCCCCATCTCTTATTTCAGTTGCCCTCTGTCGCCTTTTATTACACCTACAGTCGTCTTTTATTACCACTACTTTATTTTATAGTTATAGATAAAGGTTCAATACCACAGCTTAAATTTGAAGATTATACATTTATTTTAAATCAAATTAAAAGCAGCTTCGGCAGTTATTTATGTAGGTACCTACTAAATTACATGTGTATTAATTACATTGTTACTTTCTTTTTAAAATTAATGGATGTCCTTGAAAAATATATTGACATTAGAATGAAATTAACGTGGACATGGGTAACTCAGCGAAATTTCTTGCATTGATTCAGTAACTAAGGCGCCGGCTCATTGTGTTAACTAAGCCATCAAAATAACCGAGCAGCCAATAAGTAAAATAAAATGTATAAAATAAAGATTACATAAGTGTGTACTATGTATCATTCCTTTTACATTTCACGGATGATATGGTACTTAGGGGATTCTTGTACGCTGCCACTATACAGCAAAATATATAAGATATAATCAGCGCCAATATTTCTTGTTCAAGAATAGTCCACGTTATTTGCGCTAACAACAAAATAAATGGATCAAATAATAGCTATCATTTGTCGCTAAATCTATTTAGTAGGAGACTTAACTAATAACCTTGGTAATGGTCATCCATTAGTATTTACGACTTGCTTTTCTGAAATTGGGGGAACAAATTTTAAAACTTATTCAGTAACTAAGCGTTCACATTTTAAAAGTTCTTAGTTAAATAATATAATATTGAAGATTAAGAAAAATTTACATATTTTATATTGTATCCAGTATTTGAACAAATTAATCGAAGCAAATGGTCCTAGAAATAAACTTAGTTAAGATCTTCTAAAATACTCAGGGGCTTGGGCGCTCACTCAAATTTATAAAACAAAAATAAGACGAGTTATATTACAGTAAAAAGACCATAGCTAAATGAAAGCCTCTTAGGTGGGGAGAATTTTTCATAGCCATTTTGTATATATTTGTATGTGGAACGAACAGATTATAGTATTTAACATGGTAGCACAAATAGGTCGCCTTGACTGGGGAATGATGTCCTTCCTCACATTTCTAGTATTCTGTTAACCAGTTTGAAATAGCAGCATAATGCTGCTTTAATTTGTATGGTGAGAACACAACCGGTGAAACTCCTGCTAACGAACGTTATTAGGAGTCTTTAGGAATCATCGCAACGTATTTTCATTTTAGTTCTTATCCGAATATATATGTTTAAGTGTTAATCATCATCCACGTCCTATCAGGTGGACTATGTGCAAGTCTGCCACCCCTTGTTTTATTAAAAGAAAATATAATAAAGTTTAGTTCTTTCTTTTGTATATTTTGTGTTTTCAGAAGATTATTATGCTGTAAATATGTACAAAAAAAACAATACGGAAGATACTGACCTGTCAGAGTCCTGTTAGATAGGTGTCAAATTTCTCTTGATATATATAAACTGTAACCCTTAAGCGAAAAATAAATTTTGGCAGGTAAAGTTCAGTGTACTAAACCTTGGACGCAGGTGTTTATGTCGTATAATATACTTTAGTGGGGTCCTGCTGGATATAGACATTTTTATTTGTTATTTTTCGCTTAAATTATTTTACTATTTTTATTGGAATACTTCACAAGAAGTACTAACTGTGTTTACACACAATATTCTTTTAAGATATAGGATTCTGTTGGGTATAGTCATATGATACACGTGAGGCTGTCATTTATTAACAAGATGTCATATACCACTTACAAAAGAAGTCAAAGAAACACTTTAAATTTAAAATTCGGTTTCGCAACTCATGGTGATCATTTATTGAGAGGCATAATCTTCCTAAAATTACTCTAGTAGAATGCCGAATAAATAAATTTTAATTTTCTAAATACGTCATTTTAGAGACATTGAAACCAGTAATAATTTATTTTTGCTATAATTCACATGATCCAACTTTCTAAACTTTTATAGTTTGTATAGAGACTGCCTTTATACAAATGATTCATGTATTTCTAAAGTATAACCTGGAATACCAACGACTTCTTCCTTTTTTTATTTCAAAAGGATTTGAGACCGTTACTAATGATGTAAAAAACGTGTTTGTTTTGAAATAATGTTTATGGAATTAAATGGTGACAAACAATCACACAGTCCCCCTGACGGTAAGGGTATGCTATGACACAAAGACGCTCACATATTTTCTTTGAGTAAGAACCGATATGCTGATTGTCACCCTTAATAATTAAGATGGGATGCCTTGTTATAAGTTTAACGGATCTCCAGTTCTCACAATATGAAATATCATAGTATTATCCTTCTATTTTTTGCTCATATTCCGTATTCTATTCTGTGCAAGTAATTCCCGTTGCAACTGTAATTCGCTACTGAATAGCTCTACCTTGTACAGACATTGAGTATTTGTAGCTTAGGATAAGAACTTTACAGCGGCAAAACATGTATAGAATATTTTTTTTTGTATTTACGCGAACACTAAACATTCAAATCGAAACCTTGGGAATAAAATAAGTTAATTAAACATTTTGATTTCATTTCATTCAACCAAACTACGCCACGACCAAAGCTTGTTATCGAGTATGCGTTAACCCTCAGGGCGCGACACGTTACTCGATGAAAATTCTTGATATAGATACTCTGTTATTCTTGAGAACACAAACGGAATGTCTCCTTTATTGTGTTTTGATCTGCGGTCCTTGTCAACAGCCACTATATGAAACATAACGTATTATGTTGCTATTTTACGTTGGTATACCACGGTATAGTCTTTTCTGGGGACTATTTACCAGGTAAATTATCAACTGTGTGATGGTGATGTAAGAGAATTTATCACCACATTTAATCAAGTAGTTATCCTAAGATGCGATAGTGGGAAATGTCAGAAAAATGTTATGAATGTCGATAGGTGGACAAGTATAACCATCTCTTTACGCCTGGCGTAAATCACTTTAAAGGTGCGAGACGTCTACAACTGCGATCGTCAATTAACCAGCCAAGCATGATGAATACGGCAAATTCTTCCTACAATGGAAAAGACCCAGGTCCAGCAGTAAATTTTCACAGGTTCCCCACTTTTTACTCTAGAAACATCTGTAAATGTTGTTCTATAGCGCCCTGATCGGATTCGACCATTTGGGGTTTGAGAGGTTAATACGGCTATAAAACATTTTTATTGATACATTCTTCATACAAGTATGAACGTTTCTACGTCTCAGAATTTTCAATAAATTTTTAAAGCAATAATAACGATTTTATGCCATCAGGCTGACGTCACTTTGTAATGAGGTGAAATATCTGACAGAGCCCTCACTGAGCTGAAATTTAGCATACTTTTGTAATTTCGATGACAATGCAATAAAATGAAATTATTTTTTTTATTTCTTTGAAGTAAAAAAATTAAGTTCGTTATCGGAGCTGTTGTGAAAAGACCCGAATATTGACCCCAGCAAACCCATAAAAGCTTGTTTTCTAATATAATATATATTAATTTAAATTTATTCTGGCGACTGTGACGACTCCGTGGCGCAGTAGCTTAGCAATGAGTGGCTACGCTGGGGGTCGCGGGTTCGAATTCCGCACGGAATAAGTATTTGTATGGCCTACAAATAGTTGTTGCGGGTCTGGATGTTTGTCCTTGTGCAATTTATGTTTGTAAACTGCCCCTACGATACAAGAGAAAATCTTAGTGTAGGAGTAACGTTTTAATTGAAGAAAATAAAAAACAAAAATTCTTATTTAAACTAAGTATTAACATTAGCGTCTGCATGTTACAGTTGCGAATTTACATGGACTCCCGGCGAATGGGAAGAGTGCAGTGCAACATGCGGTGACGAAGGCGTTCAAGAGAGACAGTTGTTTTGTATGCCTACGAATGTGAGGTAAGCGATTCTATACTATATACGATAAATTATTTTATATGTTTAATTGCTTTCACGGAAATGGCTCAAAAGTTTTGAATGAAATATTGTAAACATATATAATACTAGCTGGGCAGGTAGACATTGTTTTGCCCTTTCTGACGATCCTTTGTCCTATGAAAATCCTTAAATTCGAGATAAAAAATACTGAAGGTCACTTATTGGGATAAAAAAAGTTCCTAACCATCCTATCTCTCAAGGTGCAGCAAGCAATACACGTTTACAAAATTTCATTAAAATCAGTTTAGGCAAACAATGTGACATTTAATTTTTACATTTAAAGATTTTACTTCAGAAGGTTGCCTAAATACGACCATGTCTGGGAAAATTATATATTTTTTAATATTGAGTGACACTTGGTCGCCAAGGTACTAGTCAAAAGTTGAGTATTTTAATATTTTATGGTAATAAATAATAAAATAATTTAGTAAGCCATTCCATTTGTTAAAATTCAATCTAATATATGCGATCCACTGCGGTACAGCCTTTTTTATTTCTGAGAGGATCTGTTCAACGCGCTGCAATAATGTATTCACATGACTTAGAAAAAATTAACTTTAAAACATTAGTTGATTATTATAACATCCAAAGCGTTGTTACTATGTAACATAGAATAAATATTTTGTTTTCTATAAAATCAATTAATTATTATCATTAAAATTAACCTTTCATTTTATTTACAGTGTATCCTCAAGAAGAGACCTCATAAGGCGGAGCGTGTCACCAGCTCTATGCCCGCCGACCAAACCTGACAGACAGCAGCCATGTAACCGTCTGCCTTGTCCAGTCTACTGGCAAGAGATGCCGTGGACTCCGGTAGTTGTCTTTAAATTACTTACACTGTAGTTGAAATTTATAGAGAAGTACTTCGTCGTAAGAAATATGTTGCCAAACATGTATGTGTAGTAGAGTTCATAGTAACTCCACTACGGAACGTGTTATGCTTGTTGGCTTGACCGAGGAAGGAACACGCTCGCACAAAATACCGGCGTAAAATTAACGGCATAATACTGTGTAATAGTAAAAAGTGCTGTGCTTTGTATGGTGATTAACGACAACCGGAGACCATAGACATAGGAGATTTACGGATCATCTGCACGTTACCTTTTCCTCTTAGCCCACGTCAGTTACAGTCTGTGACTAAATGTGGACTGGTACTGTACACATAGGCGAATACGATGCAGATGTCACAAATAATAGTGTTTAAGTGTTTTATGAAGTACTGGGTCCTAAGCATCAGAAACTTGACATCGGTTGTACTGTATATCCAGTAAATAGGAAAAAAATCTTTTGAATTTTTCATGCAATTATATTGATTGCTTTTAATACCTTACATATCATATTCCGCTCTCCTTTATTGACGTGTGTAATTAATCCAACATAAAGTGATAAAGGCAAAGGCAAATATCATCATACAATCAATTGTCAATTGAAGACATGTGGATTCCGCCAGTAGAATATTAAAATGGACTTTTCTCTAAAAAATAAGTGAAAGCCAGTTTAACGTTTATTTCATCCATCCATGTATCAATTACAGCCTATAAAACTCCACTGCTGAACTCCTGCCGGCCTCCCTCATAGATTTTCTCATGGGAGGATTTTGTCATAGTTGCCACGCTTGGCGAGTGGGTTGACCACCACAGTTTTT
Source organism: Parnassius apollo (assembly GCA_907164705.1). Classification (NCBI taxonomy): domain Eukaryota; kingdom Metazoa; phylum Arthropoda; class Insecta; order Lepidoptera; family Papilionidae; genus Parnassius; species Parnassius apollo. Next base: position 3,528,132 of record CAJQZP010000885.1, on the reverse strand, counting down.
TTTTTAATTTTAGTCGTCATTAGAAAGACGCTGCAGCCCATCTACTGATTTGTTTTTTTTTTTTTTTAATTTATTTTATGTACACACAACGAAATTACTATAAGACTGCTTCTGTATCTTAATACAGAAGCAGTCTTATAGTAATTTCGTACAAAGGTTCTACTTATTCCAAATTAGCTGAAATATCTTCCAGTAGACCTAGTTTCCCACTGTCGTCTCTTACGAAACCCACAAGATGATAACTAAGATGAAATGCCTCGTTAACAATACGAAGGCTCTTCGGGTCTTCGGTTCCCGCCACTACTAATATGAAACAACACCATCGCACTACTATTTCACGTTCGTATTCTGTAGGAACGTCATCCTTCCCCGGTCCAGCTGACCCGTTCATGCTGCGATTAAAAATTTCCATTGGGATAAAGTTTAAAATTACAATCTATATACGTCCCACTGCTGGGAACAGGCCTCTCCTCATTTCTGAGAGGGTTTTAGGGCAAGGAAATGTCCGCCGCGCTGCCCCAATGCGTGTTGGCGAACTTCACATGTCTTCGAAATATTTTTTTTCTTATTACTCAGACATGCAGGTTTCCTCACGATGTTTTCCTTCACCGCCGAGCACATGGTAAATCAGCACTTAATTTCATTGGTGCTGGCGGGGATCGAACCCGGGTTACTCGCGTTCTGTTATATTTACAGAGAGCCGTGGTAGCTCAGATGGTTAACGCTCGCTGTAAATATAACTATTGGGATAATAAATAATAATTATGTCCTAATTTTGGTCACGGCGCGGCGGCCAGTCTTAACGGATACGAGCCGCCTGCGCAAAACATGATTATAGTGCCCGAGTGTATGCGCAAGCACAAGTACACTCTTTACCATTCTTTCATTCATCCCTCACTCTGCCATTGTGAAATTGTAGTGTTCGACGACGTGCGGTCGCGGAATATCCCACCGGCCGCTGGTGTGCCCGGCAGCAGACGAAGTGCTATGCGGGCCGAAGCCGCGCGAGCGCCGGCGTCGCTGCCGCACGCGCCACTGTCCCCCCGCGCCCCGCCCCCACCCCACCTGCCCTGACAGCGACGGCACGCAGTACTGCGAGCTGTTCACGCGGGACCAACTCGAGCGGAACTGCATCGTGCCGCCGTTCAGAAAGTACTGCTGCAACGCCTGTCGCAGCGTTGACACCGAACATTTCGACACTGTTAGACATTAGTGCTTTGAAACGAGATGTATTTTATTGTGATTTGTAAGATGTACAAGCCAGTTGGGAATAAATGTGGAAATTTCGGAAAGTGTGAATTGAGTCCTCAAGTGGCGGTCGCTGTATGTTCTGGTATTAAAGATTAGCGCGGTTAATGTAATCTGTTGTAGTTGTAGTTGTGAAAATTCAATTACCTATTTTATAACTTTTATACCTTATGGAAGCATTTGTATCCCTATAATGTTCGTCATCTGTTAAAGATCCAGATGAATTTTTGTTATTTGATTTCATGACAAATTTGACGATGACGAGACAATTTTCGTGACGTATTAAGACGAATATTTCGCGTAAGCAGATTTCAAAAACTCTATGCTTTCTGCTTCCTACCAGTTATTTATTACATACTAAAAGTCGTCTATTATTTTTCTTCGTACAAATAAGAAGATGATAAGAGAATTTCTAACTTGAGGTCCTACTCTCGTATTCATAGTAGGTACCTATCGTGTTTTGTCCTTGAATTAACTTTTGGATACAATTTAAATGGCGCTAATTTATAAATGAACAAGAATAACACAACCTTAGGTTTATTGTGTTTTAAGTAAGTATTAAATTTTAATCATATTAATACTAGTATACTTCTTGTACGTTTAACACGTAAAACACCGTACAAATTAAAGACCTGACTAATGCAAGGAACTAAGTCTCGACAGAGAAATTTGTAATTTTTTGAAATATGGTATAGAGGAGGCTTTAAAACTAATGTATTTGAAAGGTTAAAATCGATGTAACCAGTATTTCGTTATCTGTTATCTTTTATAAATATTTATATAAGTAGTTTTTAAGGTCTTTGATATGATATAATAGACAATTAGTTTCGGAACGAAGTGCCATAATGTAATGTACACGACTTCCACTTTTAAATAAATATTTTATTGAGGAAATAATAATTATTTTCATTTATACCTCTCTAAAATATAAAAAATTAAACTTCGAATAAATAGAAATATAACCAGAGTGAACACGAACGGGAAAGGACCAAGCCCGCACAGTACTATCGTGAAATATCAACATGATGGTACTGTATTTTGTATGGTAAATGACGAGAGCCGGAGATCCATTTTATTGATAACGGGGGGGGGGGGATAACACACATACACATACACATACACATACACATACACACATACACACACACATACATACACATACACACACACATACACATACACATACACACATACACACACACACATACACACATTACCACATATACATACACATAACACATACACATGCACATACACATACACATACACATACACACATACACATACACATACACATACACAATACACACGCACGCACGCACGCTCGCACGCACGCACGGACGGACGCACGCACGCACGCACGCACGCACGCACGCACGCACACACGCACGCACGACACGCACGCACCACGCGCCGCGCCGCCACGCACGCCCCGCCCCCGGCACGCACTCACGCACGCACGCACGCCACGCACGCACGCACGCACGCACGCACGCACGCACGCACGCACGCACGCGACGCACGCACGCACGCACGCACGCACGCACGCACGCACGCACGCACGCACGCACGCACGCACGCACGCACGCACGCACGCACGCACGCACGCACGCACGCACGCACGCACGCACGCACGCACGCACGCACGCACGCACGCACGCACGCACGCGCACGCACGCACGCACGCACGCACGCACGCACGCACGCACGCACGCACGCACGCACGCACGCACGCACGCACGCAAGCACGCACGCACGCACGCACGCACGCACGCACGCACAGATGTAGATGTCTATGGGCCACAGCAACCACTTACCATCCGGTGGACTGTGTGGTCATTTGTCACCCTATCCTATAAAAAAGTCATGGATTTTTTAATTTTATATACGAAACGGGCATGCGTTAAGCGCAGTTTTACTTCATCTTCACCTCCCTCTGCAGCATTTTACGACATCAACGGTAAGACATGAGGTAATGACTTCTCTTACGTTAATAGGATTCTATTTTACTCTATTTTAAAATATTTTGAAGTAGCGTATATATGTATATATAAAAAAGGAATTGATGTTTGGGTAAATCTTACACACATGGATCTATAACGACGTGCATCCAGATTAGTGATTAAGACATGATCGTCCGAAACCCGAACCCAATCTGATCCAACCATAAACTTTTTTCTCTTTTTTCTGTGGCCCTTACCATTTCTTCGTATAGGCAAAGAAAAATAAACTAACTGAAAATAAATATTGAGCTAATTACGCAAATAAAACTATTTAGTGTAGAAAAGGTCGGCTTGTCTCAGTTAGCTAATGCAGACTAGGTCATGCTCTTCTAATGAGTGGTCGATTTACTGCCATCAGAGCCAATCACCAGGCCAGCTCGAGCATAGTATTCCACGCGGGCTAACCGCACATTCCCATATCGAGTGTGGGAGAGATTGGACGATCTAAGTAGTCGACATAGCATTTCCTTTTATGTACATACTTGTAATAGCAGCTATAAACAAATATTTATGTTTTAAATTTTATACTAAACAACTAAATATAGCACACTTTGCATTTATCATAATATAATATTACATATTCCCATATTGTCATCCGATCCAGAGCTACTCGTTGTTCAAATTTCAATATTGAGCTGAGAGGGTTATCGCGAAGTGCTTGAAATTTGAGTTGCAAAATTCCAACCGGAACGGTAGACAGAGTGACATCCAATAAAGTGACTTATGAAAAACGTGGAAAAATATGAAAAAAATTTGGTATTATTATGAAAGAGCTTTAAATTAATTGACTCTAGTCTAGCAGGATTGTAATAATTGTAAATATTCTGCTCTTCTCACTTTAGCCGCCATTACGTTAAATCAGTTTCACATGAATTCGCATTGATAGTGGTTATTAATTAACATTGATGAGCTCGTTTGTGAATCTTATAAAATCGTGATAATGAATGTTGTAACAAATTTTTTTAATTAAGTAATAGAAGGAATAAAAAGATTCATTAAATTAAAAAATCAAAGATATTAGAAAATTAATTATAACGAGAATATTTATATTTAGTTTACTTGCAGTAGCTAGAAGCTAGTCTCAGGATAGAAGTGGGGTCTGAGATTTGAATTTGAATATAGTACTATGACCACTGGTTCCAAGAAAACCTCTGTCCAGGGAAGAACCAGCCAGAAACCCATCGGGACATTTCCTTTAAATAGAATTAATTTATAATATAACACTTCATACAACCATGAAATACACATATCACAGATAATCAACTATAAATTAATCTGAGACTAATTTGTTAGCTGAGAATAATAATTAATTCGTGGAAACGAATTAATTATCCCAAGTATCAAGGTTGAGCAAGTAGCGGAGTACAACAAGTGCACCGAGCCACGCCAGAGCCAAGACTGCTCTAACCGTGGCCACTCCGTCTGTTTATATCTATATATCTATATATATATATATATATATATATATATATATATATATGTATGTATATAAATGCACAAATATATTAAATATAAAAATAATACAAAATCCTTTTTATTTTGTTATTAATTTGGGATAAAGCATCGTGAAAAGTATTATAAGTATTTTTCTATATTATATGCTTTTAAAAAGCGCGCTTTCTTTATACATTGTGCTCCTGATTAATATCCTTTTATTGCAAGTTTAAGTGAATCTGTAATAAAATGCCTCGAAGCAGTACAAATTTATAGGCCATTATTAAAATGTTACAAACCCGATAAGCTACACATTTAAAGCTGAAACGCAGTTTAAACATAATTTAAAAGAGTGAGGTTTTAATGTATATAATATGAAACGTTAAACTAATATTAATGTATTGAAAAGCATCCATTCTAATAAAATTACAAAAATTATAAGCGGCTTATGCTAGAAGCGTTTCTGTCAACTTTCATCCCTCCTCAAATGCTCTTCTGGGACCTTAAAGCCTTTAAGTAATATGCGGGGAGGTTTTAAGGCAGGCTAAACTACGGCTAAACCATGATAGATTCAAACAATGGCCCTGAAGAATCACTTCATTTTTTTCATTAGGATTATTATTATTATTGCGTTATTTTTATGTTAATTGGTATAAATATGAACGTTAAATTAAAAAATTATAACTCTAACGAGTATATATCATAGACTAGAGTAATATATACAGAAACCCTGTATTCAATATCAAATCGCAGGTATATTTAAAAAAAAAAGATTTCTTAATATTTTTACTATAGACGGAGGTTCTATTATTTCATATATAAAAATTAAATAAGTAACAGCCTATTTACTCACATTGCTGGGCAGAAGCCTCCCTTTATTTCATAAATAGGATTAAGGATCGGTTAAACGGCCGAGTTGCTCCGGACTAAATTCAACTATGCACAAAATATTTTTATCTCCAATTCTTCATTACAGAAGAATTTTTCACGATTAGTTCCTTCACAGCTGATATAAACATGGTATATCAATAAATATTATTGGTACGGCTGTCAGTCTGTGCGCCTTATTTGTCTTCACGTTTCAGAAAAATATACGCAAGGAAATGAAATAAATCTTTCTGTGTAAGTTTACATCAGACTTATAGACATTTGAAAGATAAAAATAAAAACGCTCATGAGACGTGCACTTTTGTATTTTCCAAATTTCAGTTACAAGTTAATTAGTGAATGGCGTACCAAAAAAGATCAGATTTTAACAACTTTAGACTTTGACTTTGAGAACCGAAAGACCGCGGCGATCAAACACGGGCAATTTATATTTTAAACTAGGGACTCGCCCTGGTTTTGCCAAAGGAGGATCTGTTTAGGTAGTGTTATTTAGTTTTAAGATAGTCAAACACCAATTATTTTATCAATGTTTCGGTTTTTTTTAACAAGACTTCAAGTTTTTAAAATAAAATATAACCTATAACAATCCTGGTGTAGTTCTTTATCTGATCGTGAAGTTTCACTACAAACCATTCAGCCATTCCGAACATTAGCCCGGATAAACAGACACAGACCAAAAGACAAAAATTTAAAAAAGATTATTCTTCTCTTAATAGCATGCATATAAACTTAATACTACAGCTCAGTATTATTTATTTCAATATTATGGACAGACACTTCAATTTTATTTATTTACCTATAGATTTACAGTGAGCACTTTTCGTTGAGATACCACACCTCACAATCATTTCTTATATACCATATCGGCAACCCAATCAGTGTCCACATTAATGAATTTTAGTATTAAACAATGTAATGAGAAATAATACTGTGACTTACTTTTTAGAAGCGAATGTAACTAACTACTGAAAATTAAAGGAATAAAACCGTAACTTGTTCCAACTCCAGGCAATACAATTATCTCTTTGAGCTCCGCGCTTTGAGCTCGACCTTTGAAACAAAAACAAACAAACCTTCTACTCACTCAAATGAATTTCCATTTATAATTTGCTGCCAATACAAATATGTTAGAACTTTAATATTAGATCCGAGTATAAAAAACTGAGTTAGTCGTGCAATTTCTCTATATGGCAAGCTCAACTTCATATGTATCTTCCACAGATCGAAAAAGGTACCAATGCCGGACCTACAAGTTTTAGAGAGCATTTGTCTTAGGCGAATTGACGATCACTCCACCAGATGTTTCACGCCTTTGTCCCTGATGTCTGTCACAAGTCTGAGAATTTTACGCCTAGCCTAAAAAAATAACTTAACTGCATTCTATTGGAAACTAACAATATAATAACCTGGCAAATTATTCCACTCCTTTGCTATACGCATTTGTTTGAATATCCACTGGAAAATTACATTCGCAATTCTCCTTCTTCTTTTTTTAAATTTATCGCTTCCCTTATTATGCCAATGTCAAATCAGTCATGGGAGTCACAACAATATCCTTCTTATTTACTTTAAAAGAATTCTGCGAGTGTCACCTCAGTCAGTGGAGTGACAACACATTCACAATTCAGTCATGACAGCAGTAAAACTTATGGCAGGATGTAGGCTTAGTTGTAATGTTAGTAGAACAGTTACGTACAGAAACTCGTCCTAAAGAAAACACGAGTGTTATCGTGAGACAACTTCATTACCTAAGTGTGCGTAATCAGAATGTATCTACGCTCTTCAACCGTTTTGTATCTTTTAGTACTACCATCACTACCATCACTAGTCCTTAATCCAAAAATAATGTAGGAAAACGGAATATAATATTCAACGATTTTATCAAAACACGTATTTTATGTTAGTTTGTTACGTTTATGTAAAGACGAAGTTATTCTTGTTATATTATGTACCTACTTCTCTAACCACATTTTATCGAAAGTAAAAATTTTACGAAATTAAAAATTAATTACTCAATAGTTATCCATGATGACAAAAGAGATATCGTTCGGAAGTGTTATCCTCTCTTTACACCTGTTATTTCTTATTAATTCTCGCAATCTGTGTTCGACTCTTGTGTAGTGACGATTCGGTGTGCGAACTTAGCCTGATATTGCTAAGTTTTAGATAACAATTTTTTTCTTGTTTCTAATCTATTATAATCTATGTGTCATTACTCGTTAAGTTTGTTTAAGTTGTATTTATAATCTTGACTTGTGTATAACTTATTTGAACAAAAACATTTAGTCCTACCGGTAAATCGATTCGAATCGAATCGATAAAAAATAAGATATCTAATATAAAAAATGTATGATGTATGAAAACCGTAGAAAAAAAGTAGTACATAATGTTGACACGTACATGGCTGATATACTCATGAGTCATGATGAATAACCTAAGGAATAAGTGAGCAACATACATTCTAAACTATTTTTTTCTTTCTACCGAATACTTTCTTATTGGTTTTCCAACCCAAAAAGATCATCTTCGAACTTTCAATAAGGTATTATTCACAATCCGTGGTAGCTCAGATGGTTTAGCGAGTGTAAATTTCACAGTACGCGAGCAAACCGGGTTCGATTCCCAGCGGCAGCAATGAAATTGTTAATTGCAATTTAAATTGTTCATTTACCACGTGTTCGGCGGTAAGGAAACCTGCATATTTGAGAAATAAGAAAAAAATATTTCGAAGACATGTTAAGTAAGTGTCCGCCACCCCGCCCCAATAGCAGCGCGGCGGACACTTCCTTGCCCTATAACCCTGTCAGAAATGAGATCAAAATATTATCCTTTGTCATCTTTACATACCAGTAATATTAATCATTTAAACTTGGAAATCTAGTTTAACTGACCAATGAAATAAAATATTGGCATGTTAAACATGACGAGTTTTTTCTCTTAATTAATTCCAATTTTAGCAAACAATATGGTTAAACCGTATAAAATAATTTTAATAGTGCTGTCACCGGGGATCGAACCTAAATATTTGCGTTCTATAAAGGTTAGTGCAAGCGCCCCGCTCCTGGACTACCACGGCTGCCATTAATCTAATCGACACATATTTCTACCTAATAAAACGCGCTTTGTAGATTACGAGCCCAAATAGCTTGAATGTGGCTCGTGGGTGCAGAATTTAATAAACGTCTATCGCCTCGCAAGCACCGGTGCGTTTTATTACAATTTGATATAAATTTGCTAGAAATTCGCGAGTGAAATGAGTTTGCATTTAAGAATAATTTGTCTTTTAAAGGAAATTAGTCAGATCAAAACTTAATAAACGGTTCTTTTTACTAACAGCACCATTTGCTTGGCTAATTAAGTTATTCCATTTTACTTTCTTCACGTAATGACCGCAAAATTTTGGGAAATTAAACATTCATCACATGCTAACAAGCGAAAAGTATTGTTCTAGCGAAATTTGATAAGTATAGCACGCACGACGCACGCACGACGCACGAGAACAACGCAAGACGCACAGAACGAACAGCAGACGCACGCAGCACGCACGCACGCACGCACGCGCAGCACGCACGCACACGCAGCACGACGCACGCACGCACGCACGAAGCGCAACGCACGCACGGCGGGACGCACGCACGCACGCACGCACGCACGCGCACGCACCACCACCAGTCGCACGCCCGTCACGCACGCACACACACATACATATATATATATATATATATATATATATATATATATATATATATATAGGATATTATGGAAACCTTATTGTGATTTATTTGTGATCAAAAACAAATAATACCTATTTAAAAGACAGTTTAAAGGACAAAATTCAATAATTAACGAGTACTTTCATAAATATTTGTGTAAATTCTAAATCTTGTGTTTTTGCCCTAATTACTTGCTACTGGTTAAGTCTGTCTTAGTTTACTTCGACTGCCGGCGAATATGATCTGTAATCTGAATTGAAGCCGCATGAAAAAAAAAAACTGACTGTATTAAAATATATTGAGCAGGTACGCCTAAGCCTAAGATTTAAATTGGATTTTCATTTACAACAATAGTTTGCCTTCTGTGTTTGGTTTACATTCACTCGTAGTATCATGCAAAACCTAACTTTTTGGGCCTCTCTATCTATAATTTACACTACGTTTTGTTAAAATGGAGTGGAGTATCCTGTAAATAAGTTAATAATCAAAGGAGAGTTGTACAATGTTAGGTTAATTAACATAGGAAACCAATTAAAAGAGGTCGTCTTATCGGTGAAACATTTCAATAATCAATAAGTTAACCCGAACAAGTGCGAATCACACCCGCGCCCTGCGGGTTCCCTGTAAACTAAGGTTACTGATAGTCATAAATTATAGATGAAGAGCACCGTTCATTTCTTGAACAAAAGGTAAAACTTGGTAGAGCCGGCATCAAACGACGCGGGTAAAGCGGACTGGGAGCCGGCTCGACCGCGGAAGAACCACGTTCTCCTAAATACCAACGTAATATAGCAGCTCAATGCTGCTGTGTTCGTATGGTGAGTATAGAGAACCGGAGACCATTTTTACTGGAATCAAGGCATTCCATCTTAGCCCATGCTGTATGAATAATATACATAAATGGCCGTATCTTCAGAGTGCGTTGACTTAGAACCTTAAGCTTTTCACGACTTCAGGGAACCATATACCTTGGTATTGGATATTTATTCCAAGTGGATACCTTTACCTATTTCCAAGAAATTTACCCTGATAGACGAACAACAAAGTAATATTTTATATTTTAGATTTACATAAATTATAAATATATATATATATATATATATATATATATATATATTGTTTATTATATATATGTTATATGTGTGTATATATGTGTGTGTGTGTGTGTGTGTGTGTGTATGTGTGTGTAATTATAAATATTTAAAATATATAAATACTTTATGTATTTAAAATTTCGAACCTCTAAAAGTACAGTAAATTTAACAAAGTCAAATTATACCTTTCTTATGGCGAAGCGAGTTTGTTGAATATTAAGAAGGTATAACATTATTTTTGTAAAAAGGTGTTTTTTGAATATTTGTGATTAATTTTAATAAAATAATTTTCTACTAGTTTTTTTCTACAAAATGATTTACCAAGTCAAATTAACAAAAAGAAATATATACAATAAACACAAGCCGCTCTCCCTCATATCAAAACGGTATCCAAGTTGTCCTTGTCAACCAGCGATACTGTCACAGTTTATAAATTGTCTAAATACTGTTATAATGTATCTGTGTGTATGTGTGCGAAATTGATAGTTTGTTTTAATAATTAGTACCCGGTTGACCGAGCATTGCTCGGTATTTTTCGCTCGGTTTTTTTTTAATTCGTGTGTTTTGGTTATTATATTTAGATACAAATTACATACTGATGAAATACGAATAATATTTTTTGATCTTAGCGACATAATAGAAAAAACTGAACTGGTTATTTGAATAAAAAATCATGAGTGCAATTAGTTTAATTTAAATTTTCGTGTTTTTAGAAAATACTAAAAAAGGGCTCGAAAAAAATAGATTTTCTCAAAAAAGAATGGAACTTGAAAAAAAATTAAAAAAAGTCGGTCGGTCGGTATGGGCTCGAACCATGGTATTACGATTTTGTGACCGCTCAATATACCAATTATTATTTGTAATCATTAATAAAGTGTCAAAATTTACCTTCTTATTCTAACGATATTGTAGCAGTTTTTCATTGCCTAAAAACACGGACAAAAAGACATTTTCTAAAAATAAATCCTAGCTAGATCGATTTATTGCCCCCGAAACTCCCTGCAATTTTATGAAAATCGTTGGAGCCGTTTCCGAGATTCCGATTATATATATATATATATATATATATATATATATATATATATATATATATATATATATATATATATATATATATATATATACAAGAATTGCTCGTTTAAAGGTATAGGATGAGTGAGTTGCGTGGTGATAGACGATTGTTTTTGTGTGCGCAGAATTTCCCTAGCGAAAAATAACGTAAAGTTCTGTATCGGGAAAAACGCTATTGCTCCTTTCCGGCCACTTGCCGGTGCCACGTGTTGCTTTATGTTACTAGATGATAATAACTTAAACGTTGGTGGTTATCAAATTAATAATTCAACGTACGTTATAATAATTAATCAAAGCAACTAAATCAGAAACGAAAGGACAGATCTAGTCCGTTTTAATTAAATCATATATAAAAGGATGAGATGATCCTGGTCATTGCGGATATAATGGGAATTGACATCGATACGGAGGAGTGAACTGGATCTCAACTTAACTTTATAAATAAGTTAAACTATTATTATTCATTCATGTATAACACGCATTTCTTTTAAGCTTAATTAGACCTTTGGCAAGGAAAGCATACTAATCTAATTAGAGATTTTTTATTAAGATAATATTTGTAGTCTCCAACTAATCATAGCACTAAACACTTATTTAAAGTTTCTATTAATCATAATTGTTATTTATGGTATAACCTAGTATATGTTAAAGAAATAAATACTTTTTTTCAATTACATTTTTTCATAATTGAATACCCAATTTTGACAAGAATTAAAAAAAAATCTGTTTATTAGAAATCCAGTAATAATTAAGATCCATTGAAATTCTCTACCTTTTAAATTTATTTTGGATTTCAGTTGATAATATATATATTATATTATTAATCGACAAATATACATACATTCTGCATACCAGCGTCATATAGGATAACCAAGTAAAATTTTTATCAGTGGTATATGCAAGATTTAAATTACACAGACCGGACACAGAGAGACACAGTCCTGAAATAGCGTCGAACGTGAGAACATTTGATATTGCAATCGTTTGGCGTTTATGGCAAATTCCTGTAAATGAATACGCATATACGTAGGCGGTCCCATAATGAATTGGCCTAACTATGAACCAATGAAGGAAATGAAACGAAACCAATTTTATTTTTCAATATAATCACCATGAATACTATCACACTTCTGACATCTGTGAATCAACATCTCTAAACCTCTATAAAAATAATCACATTTTTTATCCTCAAAATGACTGAAGACGGCCGACTGCAACTCTTCATCGCTTGAAAATTTTCTTCCTTTTAAGTCCCGCTTTAAATTTGGAAATAAATAATAGTCGGACGGAGCCATGTCTGGACTGTAAGGTGGATGTTGAACTTCTGTGAACCCGCATTGACGAACTGCATCCTTCGAAACACCAGCGGTATGAACAGGGGCGTTGTCATGGAGCAACAGGACACCTTTAGACAGCTTGCCTCTTCGTTTTTCCTTTATCTTGTCTCGTAATTTATATATTAAAGAAGCATAATATTCGCCGTTCACGACTGTATTACGTTCTTTAAAATCCACCATCAAAATGCCTTGAAAATCCCAAAATATTGTGCACATCAGTTTTTTAGTCGATTGTTGCACCTTTGCCTTTCTAGGGGGCTTTTTTACCCTTATAACGCCATTCCATTGACTCGCGCTTGCTTTGTGGATCATAACACAAGATCATAGTTTCATCACCAGTCACTAGCCGCTCGATCACAGTCTTTGGATTTTCGCCACAAAGATCCAAAAACTCCGAAGCGCAGCGCACTTTTTCCTGTCTCTGTACCGCTGAAAGAAGTTTCGGTACCCATCTTGCACTCACTTTTTTCATGTGAAGATGTTCAAGGATCGCGCGATGAACGGTACTCTTAGAGAGCCCAAGCCTTGCTGCAATTTCTCTAATCTTCAAACGGCGGTCACTCAGAACCTCCTCTTCGATAAGAGCAATCGTTTCGGGAGTGAGCACTTCCACAGGTCGACCGTCGTGGCCAAAGTCTTCGACGGTTTCTCTCCCGAGGCGAAACTCTTTCACCCAATTTTTCACTGTGCTATAGGAGGGGGCAGACTCCTTATACACGCCATCCAATCGTTCTTTTATTTGGGCAAGGGATAAACCTTTAAGCAGAAACTTTATGACACTTCGATACTCAGTTTTCGACATTTTGAAAAAATACGCGACTCTCGTGTTATTCAAATGCCTGTTAAACTAAGACTAAGCAATTCATGTCGATGCATGTTTCTTATATTAAGTGCACGATAAACGTACTATTTAATGCAATACAACATGTAGCGACATGTCGCGTTGAACTATATCAGGCCAGTTCATTATGGGACCGCCTGGTATCTGTCATAATGTTAAAAAAAATTCAACTAGTGACTGAAAGAAAAATCTGTCGTCGCTAATACTCTTTTTATGTTGGAACTGTATGTAGCTGAGACGTCGGTCGGTTATTCGAAGAAATATATTATAGTTTTAAGTTACACCAAATATATTTAAGTAACCGTAGTAGCTCAGGGGCTAAACCCCCGCCGGCACCAATAAAGTTGTTAATTTTGGAATTTTAAGTCCTGATTTAAACACGTGCACTTAACACGTGCTAGGCGGTGAAGGAAAACATCGTGAGGAAACCCGCATTTCTAGATATTATAGAAAATATCTCAAAGGCCGCCACCATGAATTGGGGCAGCACGGCGTACATTTTCTTTAAAAATTTTTACTAAATCTTATAATATTGTTTGGTTAATGGAATAATGGTTCCGAAAAATTATATTGCCTAAAACTGTCGGATTATTTAAGACGAACTTAATAGAATAAATACAGCACAATACCTTGTTAACTTTATTTGATGTACAAAGATATAATCTGCTAAAAAGGTCATTCAGTCTAACAATACAAACCACTAGAGTTGTATGTAATTAGTAAATGGAATGTCTGTAATCTGAATGGAATGTAAGCCACTCATGTTCTCCAATAATTGTACAGTGCTTTGTAAAGGAAAATTATGAAGATGATTTGTTATAATATAAAGTCTTAAAACATTAATTTATTGTACCTCATCAAAAGTCTATTGCTGAACATAGGTCTTTCCTGTATATATCCCGTATATCCATAGTTTCCTCGTTTGGCAAGTGGGTTGCCTACGGTAGTTTTTTTTTAAGCTATTATCAGGCAGATGTTGCTGGTCATTGTTTGTTTTATAAGAACTATTTTTTCTTAAATTTTGATGTTCAGCTAAAAAAAAAGTAAGAGCTATTATTGGCGTTAAGTAAGTTATAACCAGGTCCTTTTTAAGAGGGGATAAACACTCGCATTTAATTTTACAGTACGCGAACAATCCGGGTTCGACCCCCGCCTGCACAAATTTAATTTTAATTTTAAACGCTGATTCACCACCTGCTCATCGGTAAAGGAAAATATTGTATGTCTGACAGTTAAAACAAAATATATTGCAGACGTATAAAATGTGCTAATATGGGACAGAAAATAGAGGACAGAGAAGTTTTGTGATCTCAATATTACTTAGCTTGTATAACTCGTACGAATTAACTTGAGACCTGGGCCGATGACGTAATTGTCAATGTACGGTGTGCAAAATAATGCGTCGTAATATTTTTTTATTTGAAATTTTTGAGATTTGCATGAGATTATTAATAAAAACAAAATAAAATGTTCTGGCAAGGGGTGAAGTAATAAGTGATATACTGTTGCCATTTTTATATATTTTAAATATTTATTTTTTTATAATATATATAATATTATTTTTAGTTAACGCGTCAAGGAAGGACAAAGAAATAAACATACACACTTTCTCATTTACAATATTATTAATTTATTTATTATACACTTTATTGCACTATAAAAGTGGTACTGATTCGTACACAATAAAAATACAAAGCACAACAAACAGATAAAATAACGTTCAAGTATAACAAAAACAAACAAAAGTCCAAACCAAACAACAAACAATTATCAAAAATATCGAACTAGAGTCGAGACGCGTATCCGTAACAAAAATGCTATCGGTACTGAGCGCGCACGGCCAGCGCGGGACGCGGTGCGGGGAGTCGGGAAGGGGGTCGCATTCCAGCGGAGTCTCAAGTTAATTCGTACGTGTTGTAGACAAAGGTACAGATGCATTGTCACCTCTGAGAGAGAATGTCTCATAGCTTATAATTATACTCGCTCTGCATAACTTTCGGAAAGGAACACAGCAGTGCGAGCACAGCTAAGGCAGCTGAAATGAGCAGGAGTGTAATAGCTACACTGACGCACCCTAGATAAAAAAGTTGTCCTATCTACTAGTTATGTTAAGCTAATAAAATGTTTTTAAAACAGCAAAATAGTGCTATAAGCTACAAATGAATTAAACTGTTACGCTTGATTTTATAATCGGAATACATGGTTAAGCTGGCAAGGACAGATGTACAAAATTAATTTATAAGCACTCCTGTATGATATCGGAAGCCTAAAAATTGTTGGTATTCGTATGCAAAAACGTAACACAATTTATTGGAAACACCTCTATGGGATGGAATCCACAGCTTCATTTTTCGTAAGCCGCATATCGCAAACGAACATATTTCGCGCAGATTTTCCACTGGCAATAGACTTTAAATTAAATTTTATAAAGTATTTTAATCAAGCATTGTTATTGAGTACCGTTACAGCCACAATGAAAACTTAAATTTAGAACTTGATGGATGGGATGAGTAGCTTGTAGCCTTAGGCACTTAATCAATATTTAACAAGCTTGATGCGGGGTTTCTTGAGACGCCCCTACTTAAAGAGAAAGTGTGGGGTAATTTTTAACTTAGAATAATTTTTGCCTACGAGTATAGTCGGCATACGAAACATAAGTCGTCTATAAGTATATGTACAAGATATTTAACTATATTATCATCAAACTTCTCTATATTCACTGGAGGAGTTGTATACTCGTACAGTACTCGTGCCGGCAGTGAAACGCTACAAGGAAACCTTTAACGAAAGAAGAACGATATGTCGTAAAGAAGTTTCATTTCGTACACGAGCACACAAGTATACGCACAAATTTTGACTAAATCCTTTTTAATGCATTTTGCCCTACGAGGCGATTTATGATTAGGTCTATATTCCTGTGTTCAACTGTGGACTTTAATAAGCTGCAATCCAAGTTTATCGTTAAATCAAAAAAATATTATTTATTTGATACTACAAATTAACGATTTTCTTTTCTATACAACTTTCTTTACTATACAAGGAACGACAAACAAATGAACTTAGTTTCTTACTTTTTACTTTAGTTCTTATATCGTTCATCCGATTACTCAAATGCATGCCAGGCTGTTAGTCGGTAATATAATCGGATCATTATATTCCTAATTTTCATTTGATATAACCAGTCAGTGTCCTATCTCTCGACCCTTGCGAATGGTTTCAAGTCGAAAAGAAATAAAAAAAGTTAAAAAGATTACGCTTTTGTTCGTTACTGTACGAATATTCATTGACGAAACAATAACAACTTTTTCCTTTGAATCAAATTTTCTGAAACCTTTTTAAACTTTCTGTAAATGAAAAAACTCAAAGTAAATCTATCAAATGTTTCTTGTTTCTACCTACAACTTTAAAAATTTTGGATATTTTATGTCCTCTATCTATACATATAATAAAAATGTGAATTGCCAGTGGTCTACATACAATGTTATATTTTGTAACAAAATTGATAAGTTTTATTTAAAAAAAATATTTAAAAAAACACATTAACGTAATGTTAAAACTTGTTTTGTGTCGTAAGCGGCGACAGAGGAAAACAGATGTGTAGCAGCGTCTTCCGAGTAACTACTAAAAATATAAAACTGCAGTTGCCAACCCGCTTGCCAAGCGTGGCAACTATGGCAAATATCCCCTCTGTGAGGTAATCTATGGAGGAGACCTATGCTCAACAATGGACGAGTAACGGTAATTTTTTTATAGGATAGGGTAACAAACTAGCACACAGTCCACCTGATGGTAAGTGGTTGCTGCGGCCCATAGACATCTACATCCATCCTCGATTACAAATCAAAATGCAGATGCATTGTCACCCGTGAGGACTAAGATGGAATGCCTCGTTTCCAGTAAAAAGGGTCTCCGGTTCTCTACACTTGCCATACGAAACACAGTAGCATTAAGCTACTATTTTAGGTATCGTGAGGCGTGGTCCTTCCCCGGTCGAGCCGACTCATTTGCTACAACTATACATTACTCACGTATAAATTAATTATACGTGGTAGAGTCATTCTGCAGCTACTTTAATGATGAATGGATCCACTCGATCAGAGAAGGACCACCCTCTCAAAGAATACCAGCGTAAAATAGCAGCCCTTTTTACTCGCAACGAGGTATTTCAGGTACACATCGTGCACTGTGTGCTCGTTTGTCACCCTTTCCCTATAAAAAATAACATGATGCACTCGTTTAAAAAAGTATTTACAAAACTATAGTTCAAAAGAAAGAAAAAACTATTATTAGTTATTTTAATAATTTTTTATGTGTTATAGGTTTTAAATTTCAATAAACAGGAAATTATAAATACACGCGGTGAACACCAGCCGAGGCCTCTAGTTGTTCTATTTCGGTCAGGATCGATATGATCTAGATACAGGGATGACACTGATATTTCAGAGTTTACATAAGTTTAATTCGAGCATAATATTATAAAAGGCTTAGTTATGTTTTGAATGTTTTAAAGAATACATCACTACATATCGCACACTGCTAATAAATTAAGGTTATTTTGATACCTTTATATAATACTTTATAACACATCATTGGTGTTGATAAAAAATATCTTTAAGAAGTCAAGGTTTGAGAAAAAAATCGAAGATACATTTTTAACAACATGAAGCACTTTTTCCTGCTCCAAAACCCTCACAAATGATATAAATGCCTTGCAGTGAAACGTGTAGGCTGTAAACTTTACTTTTTATTATATTTTTAGCAACTATTAACAACAACGTCATCTGTATAACGTCAATTACTACTGCTACCTATATCCAGATATATTTTATATGTATATATGTATAAATGAATCCACCACGGCTTCGCACGAGTGCTTTCTGGATCTCGACAACCGGGCCATCGAATATAAACCATCTTATGGTCCATTCAAATACACAAAAAAATTCATCAAAATGGGTTGGATGGTTTCAGTCTATAACGAACACGGGTAGAATATGTTTTATTTAGATCGATGTGTATGTATATTCAATAAGGATAATTCTTATGTAAGGATTATTATGTATTTTTTTGTATCTAACTGTTGTAAATAATGTGCTATTTATCACAAGCTGATGTGTAAGGCCTTAAAGCAGACTTTAATGAGCAAAATGAGGCCGTCGCTATTTGCCAATTTAAGTTGCGATTTTATAATAATATAATAATAAATTCTTTCATTTCAGACCTAGACCCATATAAGTTGCTAGTAATACATTACGCACCTTAAATATAATGTTAGTTCATTAAATATGTATAATCGCTTTTTAACAAATCATTCCAGTGATTAATCATATGCCCGTCACATCGTTCGGCGAACATGTTCATAACACTGTTGTAGCCACCACGCATTCTATTCAACAGGGAGTACACTCTTTTACGCATTATTGCAAAGAATTCATCTGTTCGTGCTTCTGCAAATATCCCTGATGATATGACAAAAGCGACGCAGCCCCAACAGGGCCGTGAAAATGTTATTATATAAGGTACGAAGGTCTGTATAAGCTCGCTTTCTATACGTTGTCCATAAACTGCATGCGTAAAAAGGTTAACAGTAGGCTTTAAAGAGTAATCTTGACTTCTTTGCTGCACCGTGCAAACCTACGAATCAACATATTTCCAAGCACCGACAGTGCCCTTCGTTCCCTCTCGATGTCCATATCATCTTAGTCATCAGTAATGTAGTGGCCTCGATATTTAAACTCTTTTACTCTACGTAGGGCAGTACCATTAATCATAATAGGAGACACATTCTTTGGAAATTTTTTTCTAGCTCTAAACACCATAAACTGGCTTTGCTTAGCATTGTATACTAAACCATGTCTAACAGCATAATCCTCACAAACACGTAACAATTTTCTAAGAGCACTAACAAACGGATCGCGAAAACAAAACACAATTTGTTGCATACAGTACTACCAGATGGGATACATAGTTTCATTTTTCATAAGCCGCACATCGGGAACGAACATATTTCGCGCAGATTTTGCACTGGCAATGGACTTTAAATTAAAATGTATGTTCAAAGTTGAAGTATTCTAATCAAGCATCGGCATTGTGAACCGTTGCAGACCACAATGAAAACTTAAATTTCGAACTTGATGGATGGGATTAATAGCTTGTAGCATTAGGCACTTAATTAGTATTCAACTTAAACTCACTTTTGTGTATGAATATATGTAAGTCGTCATCTGCAAGTATATGTACGAAATTTTTAACTATTTTATAATTTTATTAAATAAATTTAATAGAGAGGCCTTTAGAGACCTTAGGGCTGAGGTGGGTCTCCTGAAAGAGGAGGAGGTCGGCTTCGCGATCTCGAAGAAAGAGCCTAAGCTCTGGGAGGTTATTTCGCAAACCGCGGATATTGAACGAAACAAGCGACAAACCCTTTGGTTTGATACGACCGTGCGATATTGCGGGAGCAGAGGGCTCCGGCATAGTGTTTTTACAACGACCTTAGTAGATCGATGTGCTCAGCAAGAGCAAGGAGACGGTCCTGAGGGGACTGAGCAGTGCGCAGTTTACACGCAAGGATAGAGATTTCCCCTATATTGATCTTATTCATAGTGTTAGACACTAGGCTTAGATCATCTACTATAGGGTCCGCCTGTTTTTGTGGGGCGGCAGAGGGCCGCGGAATATTTGTAGCCTTTGGGAACTAAGGGTTTATTGGGAGCGGCGCAGGCTGGAAGAGCGGAAGGTTCATAAGGGGCCGAGGAGTGGCCGATAGGGGATAGGGGGTCCCTGAGGGGACCGATAGATGCCTTGAGGGGGCCGATAGATGCCCTGTGTAGGCTGGGATGAGCCCTGAGGGTGCTGTGGTAGGGGCTGGCCCTGGCGGGGCATGCGGCTTCCAAGAGCCGGGAAAGTTCGATCATTGACCTGAGGTGGAGCTTTGTCGCTCAGAAGTGGGCGAGGAGCGCGAGGGCAGCCTCTAAAGTTGCCGTGGCTTTTTGTCCGCATAGGACACATGCGGGTGGGGATTCGGCATTTTTGGGCCGAGGGCACTCTTTCAAGTGATGGGGTTCTAGACACTTAACGCACCTGGGTGGTGCTGAGCAGTTTGCTGCCGCGTGCCCATTAAGTTGGCAGCGGTGGCACTGCGCTGGGTAACCGCGCCGATGTGGGGCTTCGACCCTTACATGCAACAGGCCACACACACTGCGTACCTCGCGGAAGATGGCCTTCGCCTCCGGCACATTGGTGAGAACGAGGAGGGCGAGGTTAAATCTCTCGCCCCTGCTGCTTTGAATCTTGTGCACAGCCTCTATGGGGAAGCCTTGGGACTTAAGGTCTTCCAGAATGTCCTTTTTTGCGAGTTCGTGAGGAACTCCACGGAGGACTGCTTTTATTTTTCTTTCCTCGGCGAGAGCGTACGTGTGATAGGACACGCGCTCGGCCGTGAAGTGACGAGTGATGTTCCGGAAATCTTCTATAGACGCCGGCATAATTTTGATGGCCTCGCCGACATTGGTGGCTTGGTCATATTTGAAACCCTTTTCGTAGAGGGTTTTCGACAGTTAATTCAAGAAAGGGGGCGGGACTGGGCTTTTGGCCAGTTTGGGAGCGCAGCGGGTTGCTGGCTTGGCGGTAGTGTCTTCGACTGAGAGGGGGCAGAGTTTGGGGCTGCGGAGGTAGGGGCAACGATGGGGGCTGCGGAAGTTGAGGCAGCGGTGGGGGGTGCGGGGGCGGCGGCAGCGGCCGCCGGGGCGGAGGGAGTGCGGGAAGTCGCGGCGCGCTTCGGGCCGCCCTTGGATTTCACTAGCGTGAATTGGGCTGAATCGGTGACCGTTCCTCGGAGTGGGATGACTCCGAAGGAACGGTCATCGCGGGCGGGCGGGGGTCACATGCCTTAGGGGCAATGGGAGAAAAGGCGTTGACGAGAGCGGTCTCGTTGATTTGGATGGGTAGGCCTGAGGCTTGGATGAATTGGGCGACCATGGCCATAAGTTCACTCGCGAAATGCTCATGTCTATGGCAGACATGTCGATAGACATGATTTGGACAGGGGGTGACGATTTTAGTCTAAGAATCTAGAGGTCCCTGTTCTGAAAAGAACAGGGCCTTGGGTGGCAGATGGGGAGGACTGACGCTCTATTCCCAGAAGCTGGGGTCCCTATGTTCTGACAAGAACAAGGGCTCGCTCTGAGAAGAGCAAGAGACGATCTTCCAAGAACAGTAACAAACAACAAAGTAACAGTATAACAATAACAGAAAAAATTAAAAAAATTAAAAATAAAACAAAACAATAAAATCAAAGCGCGCTCGAACCTCCCCGCCGAAGCGAGGGGGTAAGAACGATGCGAAAACAAAGGAACTCACCGACAGCGTCTGCTCGGCCGGTGTGAGCCGGGGAGAGCGGGGCGTGCGGGCGAGAGGTTGCACTACCGCACGAGGACGGAGCGCTGACTGTATGCACTACCGCTCGGGGGCGGTCCGCAAACGGAACTCGATGGCTGGACGGATGGATCTAAATAATCGATTATTTTACTCAAAAGAATCGATTTTCCGATTAATAGATTTTAGATCGACATGCCTAAGCGGGAGTAAGCGAACGGACCTGGCACCGACAGTACGCGTGGACGCTCATATAATATTTTAATTTAAACCTATTGTAACGTTTAGTTCCATAATATATCAGATTTTATATAAATTTGCAGTCATTTTATTTAGTACTACAACATCGAGAACAAACATATTGGTCCTTCGACCGTGAAAATTGAACCAAGTGAACAAAAAAGTTTTAAAATTACCGTTGAAATAACATTCTAGTAGACCTCGCTTAAGTTTTGCTGTCTTCATTTTATCGCCGTGCATCATTGCATTTAGGCATACTTGCTAAATTTGCTAACACTAAGAAGAAGGATTGTCGAGATATAGAGGAAGTTTATATTTATACATATGAAGTTAGCATTTACTATGATTTGTACGTGAGACGTGCCTTTCATCCTCAAATCGAAGAATAAAATACACAAAAAGAAGAATAAAACATTCCTTCATCTTTACGTCGTGATCGCAGAAGACGATCGACGGAACTCGATGGCTGGATGGATATATGAAGAAAATCAAATTCACATTCATTTCCATTTTTAAGAAGTTTATTTCGTTCATATTTTAATTTGTAATTTTAATGCTAACGGCCTTCTCTCTCTCTCTCTCTCTCTCTCTTTCTTTCTTCACTAAAAGAACCATAAAAAGGGTCGTCTGTATTTGATGATTAATTTAAGTTACAGATAATCAACGCATTCACAGCCTACATAGGTCATGCTACTGGGTACAGGCCTCGTCTTAGTCCTCAAAGAGCTATGGGGAAATTAATCCGTTGCGCTGTCTCAATGCTTGTGAACGTCACATGCCCTCGAAATATTTTATGCCTCAGATATGCAGGTTTCCACAAAACGTTTTCCTTCACCGCCGAGTACGAGGGTAAATCATTCTTGCGGATCGAATTTGGGCTAACACGCTTACTGTCAAATTTATATAGAGTGCTATTATACCTATTAAATATAGGTATAATAGCACTCTATATATTATGTAATTCATTACAGACAGCGGCAGAAGCTAGCTGGTTCTATTTCTACCCCAATCGATTGTCCTAGTTACTAACGCTGCCCGCTGTCGATAAATTGCTAAATATGTTACTTTATAAGTAATATTGTTTGTAATAACATATTGTTGCGCGCCTAAGTTGACGTCATGTACCCGGCACTAGCGCCATCTAGTGTCGGGGACGAGAGTGAAGGGAGTTTTTCAGAAAATGACATCACTAATCTTTCAACCGACGGCGCCATCTAATATCGAAACGAAGAGCTAAGCTTCTAGAAGCCGACACTCGAACTTTCGATGCCTTGTCGATTGGTGCGCGTATTTACTTGAATATTCTGGATGTTTCGGTGATAATGTGTATTTATAGGCGCTGCAAGATGCGATCGGGGAAGTATTGAATTTGGCGAGACAAGCGAAGCTTCGGAGCGGAATAAAGTGAATTAGTGTGATTAATTATTAGTCTTTTAAGTTTTAATTAGTGTAAAGTGAATTAAAGAGTTAATTTTGGTAATTCTATCGGCAATTTTTATTGTCACGAACCTCAAGCTCGTAACAATATCTATAATTATCGGGTTTGTCAGAACAAGCGTGAAAGCAAAATTAATGCAGAAGTAATGCATTAAGACGTATGTTAGGGCTGACCATGAATGATAAAAGTGTGGTTTCCAAGAGTATGTTGTAAAAAGTAATAGGAAAGAAGTGCTTCGGTAGTTTAGACACACAGAAGGAATTAATGAGGAAATATGGACAAATTAAATTTACGTTGAAAGTCAGCATGGAATGCCCTATACGTAAGTGTATCGACCAAATTGGCGACATATTGAAGATATGCCAAATTAAGTGTACTCACAACGGCTGAGCACGTATGCTACGCATACACTTGCATTGTTACCGTAATGGTTGATATACATATATAAAATTCCAATATGTGCGTGTTCGTATTCTCCTCCTTAACGGCTTGATAAATCTTTTATGGGATACTTATGGGGTCACTTGGATGGTTCTTAGCTGTTGGACCCGTTATTGTTGAAATCCATTAATAAACCTTGCGAAGCCGGAGTGGATCGCTAATGTTTTAAAAGATGGTGGTTTAAAATAATTAATTCATTCATTACAGTTCACCAAAAGTCCACTACTGAACATAGAGCTCTCTGTGTACGATGAGAATTATAAATCAGGTACAAAGAAGTAATCAGAATATTCGGAAGCTATCAACTGAAAATGAAACACTAAGGTGCTCTTTATTACTAATTTCAACTATCTTTTTTAGTCCCATTTCGACTTCTGTTTCTGTGTGTGATTTCGAGAAGTGCACGTATCGCATACAAATTAATTTAGAAATAATATTCTAAACTAATAATGTATACTGTGCGATCATCATATTTTGAATAAAATATATCTTAATATTTGTAAAAAGGACATAACTTTTAAAGTAGTATAAAATAAGATCTTCTCGTAGAATAAGTTAACTAACGAGCACACAGTACACCCGATGGTGTATGTTATGATTAACAGATACCTATCTTTACCAGAATAAAAATCAAATTGTAGATGCCTTTTCCCCTGAGGACTAAGATAATGTCACTTTATCATTAAAAAAGGGACTTCCGTTCTCTACTCTTAAGTAGCAACAGAGTAGATGAAACTGTATTACTTTTTTTTTTAATCGTAATGTATTACTTATATATACCAACGTAGCTGGTATTCTGTTATAGTATATAGTCCTTGTCCGGTCGAGTCAACATTTGATACTGCATGAGTAAGCTTTAGCGTGGCTTTACAACGTAAAATTACAGTAATCATTAAAACTGCTGGCTCCAGCCAACTTCGAGTAATAAAAAAGAAATCTCCGTAAAAAAGATCTATGCATGAACCTGAACTCAAGCCCTTGAATCTATTTACTTTTCTTCAAAATCAACTTAAATATCTTTTGTCGTACAAATCTCATTAGTTGTCATTATTTTAGGATCGTTATGATTTAAATTCCATTAGTTTAATGATCTGCACTAAGTAAGCTACGTTCCCTTCATAATTCAAATTGACAAAAAATCTATATCAGATTAATATCAATAGAAGATTTTTGAACTAATAGTATATCTACTTCATGCACATGCTATTAAAAAGGCTTAGATGTAGCTAATAGGAGCTTGCAGTGAGTTCTACTAACATACATATGTACATAAATGGCACACACACTCAGAACTAGAACAATTATTTGTAGGCCATACAAACAATAGTGCCGGGCTGGATTCGAACCCACGGCCCTTAACGTCACAACTCAATTCGGCATGCTTGGGCTGCGCCATCGAGTTTCTATTTAGGCGAACATAATTATTTAGAGGAAAAAATTATTCAAAAAAGAGATATATTTTTCAGAAATCTATTTCCAATATGTATGCAATATGATTTTGACGCAGCCAATGATGCAAATACCTTATCGAGTGAAACTCGATTGCAATATGCAATCATCGTTTCAAATTAACAGCTAAATAGCCTATTACTTGCTCAATCATTAGCTACTTTATTAAGCGTTTTTGATTTGCTAAAACAGTTTTTGGTGTATAATACTGAAACAACTCAAAATGATAAAAACTGTGGTTGCCAACCTTCCTGCTAAGCGTGGCAGCTATGGCAAAATCCACCCTATGACGCAATCTATGAGGGTAGTTTATATACAGCAGTGGATTTTATAGGCTGTAATAATAAATAATTATAATAATGTTACGCGCTAAAGTCGACGATACACTAGCGCCATCTAGTGTCAGGAACGAGAGCGAGGGGAGCTTTGCAGTGAATGACATCACAACCGACAGCGCCATCCGAAGAAACTAAGTTTCTAGAAAATCTATACTCGGACTCTCGGTACCTTACGCGTGTTTGCTTGAACATTCTGGATATTTGCTAATTTAAATAAGTAGGCGCTGCAAGGTGCGAGCGGAGTTAGTGTTGATTTGGGCGAAACAAGCGAAGCTTCGGAGTGGAATTAAGTGAATTAGTGTGTTTAAATTATTAGTGTTTTAACTTTAATTGTGTAAAGTAAATTAAAGTGTTAATTTAGGTAATTTTATCGGCAATTTTTATTGTCACGAACCTCAAGCTCGTAACAATTGGTGTCAGAAGTGGGATAAAATCATGCCGATTTTACCTAAGGAGGAAACGGAGGGTGTCCGTACCCGAAGTCAACGCCAGCAGGAGACGGACCAACGAAGATTTGGTGGTGCGACGCCGCAGACGTCGGAGGGCCAGCCGCCAGCTGCAGGCCCGTCAGTAGCTCCTACATCTGCAGCACCTGACTTAGGTGCTCTGATGGTGATGCTGCAGGAGCAGGCTCGCCGACAGGAGGAACAGGTCCGTCGTTTGGAAGAGCAGCTGCGGGGCGGACAGGAGGAACAGGCTCGTCGGTTCGAAGAGCAGCTGAAGCGCGGACAGGAGGAACAGGCCAGTCAGTTGAAAGAGCAGCAGGAGGAACAGGCCCGCCGACACGAGGAACAGGCCCGCCGACAGGAGGAACAGATGCTCCTCATGAAGGACCTTCACGCTACCTTCGGGAAGGAGATAAAGGAGGTGAAGGATAGGGTTGCTCACCATGACAACCGCCTGTCGGAAGCTGAAAACCGAATCGAGAAAGCTGAAATCCGAATCGACCAAGTAAACAATCGGGTTGACAACGTAATGGCTGACATGAAGAAATCACTGGACGAACTCAAACTTGGAGATGGAGCTACAGCTCCCGTAGTAGCTACAACACCTTCGCTACGTGGGTTCGAGGTGCCACCGTTCGACGGTACCTCTTCCTGGTCAGCCTACAAAATCCAGTTCGAGGCTGTTATGAAGGCGAACGGCTGGAATAAAAGTCAGGCCATGACTGCTCTCACACTAGGCCTGCGCGACCAGGCCTTAACAGTTCTGGAAGCTCTCGGTGAGGAAGTGACTTATGAGCAACTCCTTGAGGCATTGGAGGCGAGATATGGCGACGCTCACCTGGAACACGTCTTTCGTGCGCAGCTTAAAGATCGTGTGCAGCGCATCAACGAAAACCTGCAGCAGTGGGCTCTAGAGGCGGAGAAGCTGGTGCGAAAAGCTTACCGGTCTGTACCTGCGCTCATTAAAGGGAACCTGGTGCAGACATTTATCGACGGCATCCGTGACCTGGAAGTCAGAGCTGCTGTGAGACTCGGGCACCACGAGACGCTTAAGGACGCCTTGGCCCATGCACTGGAGGTAGAAGCCGTGCGGCAGGATCATCGTTCCCATCGCGTCAGGGAGGTTGCAGCCGCTACAGTTCGCGACCGCAACAAAGGATACAGCCCAAGGTGCTATGGCTGTGGGGAAAAGGGCCATCTTCGATCCAGCTGCCCTAAGCGAACCCTAGAAAGGGAAGGTGAACGATCCCAGGTGGGTAGTGCGGCCAACAGCACCGCCCAGCAGCAGCAGGGAAACGAGTAAAAGCCAGAACTGCGGGGTGGGTGCTGGCTGATGTTAAAAGAGCCCCAAGGATCTCGATCTCACAAACCCATGATGGGAACAGTCTAATCATCAAGGGCGAGGTCAACGGAATGCCGTGTAAACTGACCATAGACACTGGAGCCTCTCGTACGGTTGTTAGTTCCCAACTTATAAGTCAGTTCCTTGGGGACTCCGCATACAACCGAGAACGCATTAATTTGGTAACAGCCACCGGTCAGCGTATACCCGTCCGTGGAGAGAAGGAGATGGAGTTGAAGCTAGGCAACGTGATCTACCTGCATAATGTCATCGTGGCTGATATAATGGACGACTGCATCCTAGGCTTAGACTTTATGAGGAATAATTGTTGCGAGATCGACGTTAAGCAAGGTGTTTTGAAATGTGGACAGGA
The DNA here is from genome assembly GCA_907164705.1 of Parnassius apollo. Lineage (NCBI taxonomy): Eukaryota > Metazoa > Arthropoda > Insecta > Lepidoptera > Papilionidae > Parnassius > Parnassius apollo. The sequence goes on along the minus strand of CAJQZP010000885.1, from coordinate 3,500,063 downwards.
GGAACTTTTTATGGAAGGTGCGTTACCAGGGAACGTGTACAGCATCAAGAAGATTGTTCTTCCGCCGAGATCGGAAACGATTGTTCCGGTTAGTCTTCCTCGAAACGCTGGGCAAGCTCACCGTTGTGTACTTGTGGAAAGGGTAAACAATGACCTTCCATGGAAAGTAGCTCGAACCTTGGTCAGGACCACTGACATCTCAGGAGTACGTGTGCTGAACCTTTGCGACCAGGAACAGATTATAGAAAAAGGCACACTGGTTGGTACTTGTGAGGAAGTGGATTGGTTACGTCAGTGCCAATATATATCGAGTGGGACCCCCAGCAAGGATTCAGAAACGAGAGTGACCACACTTTTGGAAGACTGTCGCAGCGTTCTGTCCCCGAACGAATTGGTCAAGGCGAAGAAGTTGTTACTCAAGTACGCCGATGTATTCTCATCAAATGATGCTGACATAGGAAAGACTGGCCTAGTTCAACACAAAATAAACACAGGAGAGGAATTGCCTATCCGTCAGCGGCCAAGAAGATTGCCGGTAGCACGTGAAAAGGAAGTGGAAACCATGATTGAAGGAATGGTGAAGGATGGTGTTATTGAACCTTCCTCTAGTCCATGGTGTTCACCAGTGGTGCTGGTGAAAAAGAAGGATGGCAGCATGCGGTTCTGTGTTGATTACCGCCGTCTGAACGACGTTACAAAGAAGGACAGCTATCCCTTGCCAAGAGTTGATGACACGCTGGACATGCTTACAGGAGTAAAATGGTTTAGCACGCTAGATCTAAAAAGTGGCTACTGGCAAGTTGAAATTGACCCTAAGGACAAGGAGAAAACTGCGTTCTCGACGGGAAAGGGTCTGTGGCAATTCAAAGTAATGCCGTTTGGGTTGTGCAATGCTCCAGCAACGTTTGAAAGACTGATGGAACTTGTACTTACCGGGCTAATTGGCGATGCCTGTCTGGTCTACTTGGATGACATCATCATCGTGGGCCGTACGTTTGAGGAACACCTTCAAAACCTGGAACGCGTGCTCATGAAGATTCAGAGTGCCAACCTCAAGTTGAGCCCGAAGAAATGTTCACTGTTTCAACGGCAAGTTAACTTTTTGGGGTTTGTAGTATCGGAAGAAGGTATCCGCACAGATCCAGAGAAAATCGCCGCTGTCAAGGATTGGCCGGTTCCAAAAGACAAGACGCAGGTTAGAGCATTTTTGGGTTTGTGCTCCTATTACCGGCGATTCGTGAAGAACTTTGCAGATATAGCCAAACCTCTGCACAAGCTAACCGAGGAGAAGCGACATTTCTGCTGGGATGAAAGTTGCAATATCGCATTCCAGGAGCTCAAGGACCGTCTGTGCAAAACACCTATTTTGGGATACCCTGATGCAAGCAAAGAATTTATAGTTGACACAGACGCAAGTGATATAGGACTCGGCGGTGTGTTGTCTCAACGGAATGGTGACCAAGAGGTCGTAATAGCGTACTTCAGCAAGTCGTTGTCAAAACCGGAAAGGAACTATTGTGTCACAAGACGCGAATTGCTCGCTGTGGTAAAGTCGTTGCAGCATTTTAGCAAATATCTTCTGGGACGAAAGTTTCACTTACGAACTGACCATGCTGCACTAAAATGGCTATTGCAGTTTAAAAATCCAGAAGGACAAGTTGCGAGGTGGATTGAACTACTGCAGGAATACGACTTTGAGATCGAACATCGCAGCGGAAAATCTCACGGCAACGCAGATGCATTGTCGAGAAGACCTTGTCCTGAAGATTGCAACCATTGTACTAGGCAAGAGAGTAAGGAAGAGGTATCCGTGAGGATGCTCAGGACGGACCACCTCAGCAACGAATGGAAGGACAGCTTACAACATGCACAGCAGGAAGATCCGGACATCAAGCCGATTCTGGAATGGATAAGGGCCAGTGCTCCCAAGCCTAAGTGGAGCGACGTCTCAGCAATGAGTTCAACCACTAAAAGCTATTGGGCCCAGTGGGACAGCTTGCTGCTTCAGGATGGAGTTCTGTGCCGTAAATGGGAAAATGTTCGGGGAGACAGCTGTCATTTACAAATGGTTGTCCCTAAAGCTAAAGTACCGGATGTTCTACAGCTGTACCATAATGATTATTCAGGAGGCCATCTGGGAGTTAAACGAACTCTACTGAAGATCCGAGAACGGTTTTACTGGGTCCACTGTCGAAACGATGTCGAGGACTGGTGTCGCAAATGTACAAGTTGTGCGGCTGTAAAGGGACCTCAGACTCGTAGTAGAGGTGCATTGAAGTTGTACAATGTGGGTGCACCATGGGAGAGAATAGCCATTGACGTGGCGGGGCCGTTTCCGGAGAGTGAAAGCGGTAACAAGTATTTCATGGTTGTGATGGATTATTTCACTAAGTGGCCAGAAGTCTTCGCCATTCCAAATCAAGAAGCTTCAACAGTTGCAGATAAACTAGTTCATGAAGTCTTCTGTCGTTTTGGAGTACCTTTAGAGATTCACAGCGATCAAGGAAGGAATTTTGAGTCTCAAATATTCCAGGAAACTTGCCGAGTTATGGGTACTCATAAAACAAGAACGACTTCTTATCACCCGCAATCTGATGGAATGGTGGAACGATTTAATCAGACATTGGAGAGGTACCTAGCAAAAGTTGTAGACAATCGGCAACGAGATTGGGACAAGCACATACAACCGTTTTTGTTGTCATATCGAAGTTCTGTTCACGAAAGTACAGCAGTGACACCAGCTTTCGCAAACTTTGGAAGAGAATTACGGCTGCCTGCGGACCTGATCACGGGGATACCACCTGATGCCCCACGCAGTATAACCGATTATGCAAATGACTTGCGGAACAAAATGAATGACATTTATGAGCACGTCAGACAATCGGGCCAGCAAATGTCTGAGAAAATGAAAACCCGGTACGACCGCAAAATGAACAATAAAGGGTTCAACGAAGGTTCATTAGTGTGGTTGCACAATCCAGTCCGCAGCAAAGGGAAATCTCCTAAGCTTCAAGCTAAATGGGACGGCCCGTACCGGATTGTAACCAGGATCAACGATGTGACCTACCGGATACAGAAAGGCACAAGAGGGACTCCTAAGATCGTCCATGTGGATCGCTTGGCGCGTTATTATGGGGCCGATAATGCTCGGGACGAGCATGTCTTAGGAGGGGGGCAGTGTTACGCGCTAAAGTCGACGATACACTAGCACCATCTAGTGTCAGGAACGAGAGCGAGGGGAGCTTTGCAGTGAATGACATCACAACCGACAGCGCCATCCGAAGAAACTAAGTTTCTAGAAAATCTATACTCGGACTCTCGGTACCTTACGCGTGTTTGCTTGAACATTCTGGATATTTGCTAATGTAAATAAGTAGGCGCTGCAAGGTGCGATCGGAGTTAGTGCTGATTTTGCGAAACAAGCGAAGCTTCGGAGTGTAATTAAGTGAATTAGTGTGTTTAAATTATTAGTGTTTTAACTTTAATTGTGTAAAGTAAATTAAAGTGTTAATTTAGGTAATTTTATCGGCAATTTTTATTGTCACGAACCTCAAGCTCGTAACAATAATAATTTATTGGACTCTCAATTGACAGGTTACACTTATGTATTATATCTATTTTAAATTACAAAATTACATTTCAAAGTAGTTGGCGTTAACGACCATACTAGTATAAACTGTGTTACAGCCGTCAGCGTCTTCCATCCTGAGTAGTACAATACAAATACAATAAAAAATTACAGATTACTTCGCTTTATAATACACAACCATGTTAAGTTAAATAATAAATTAAAAATTAAGAGCAAACTTTCTAATTACCACAAACCTGTGTGTGTGTGTGTGTGTGTGTGTGTGTGTGTGTGTGTGTGTGTGTGTGTGGTGTGTGTGTATTAGTGTCTGTTTTTGTTTGAATAAGTGTGTATGTGCGTGTATGTGTGTGTGTGTGTGTGTGTGTGTGTGTGTGTGTGTGTGTGTGTGTGTGTGTGTGTGTGTGTGGCGCGTGTGCGTGAGCGTGTATTAGAACTTAAATACTGATTAACTTCTCTATTTCCAGGTAATTGGTGGATGGAAAATAGTTTTCTTATTTCCACATATCTACAATAACTTGTCAATTGAACAAGTAATACGTAATCAGCGAAGCGAAAGTTGTAAGAATGATGATATTATAAAATAACTGGACGTTGTCACGCAAAAGGACACAATACACATTCAGACTTTTAGAATCAATCTACGTTTATTCATAAAACCATAGAAGTTAGCGCCTTAAGAAAATGCTTACAAAACTAGAGGGCAAAAAACAAAAAAATACCCGTCGACATACCTCATAAATATTTTTTTGGGATTATCTGTTTTATGTGCGTAATATGATGGGTGATTGCCCTATAGTGTTACTGCTTACTGAGGCTATATTACAGTGTAATATCAAAAAAATATTTCAAATATCAGGAGTGGAAAACAAATGTTTTTAAAAAATGGCTTTTAAATTAGACCTGCAAGCAAAATAAATTGAAAGCCTTTGAGCGACATTTACGCAAAAATATAACTCATTTATGCAATAAAGCAGCATGTTTTTTCCTCCGAATCCATCTAAATTTTTATTCTCTTATCACTCGTATATTTATTCGTATTACTTTATAAATTCAACGTTTCTTTTTGGAACACTTCAGGAAGTGAATTTATTTAATAGATTTCACTTCCTGATGATAACAATAAGATCATGGTAAATTTCCTAAATATTTTAGTTTTAAAGTAAATGTTACCTCACTTTTTATTGCAAAATTTATAGCGAAATATACGTTTAATAAAACTATAAAATTGTGAAAAAGTTTTTGCAATTTATCTTTTTTTATAAGAAAAAGAAGTTTTGTAAAATGTATAAATATTTTTTTGCGTTTGGATGCTACAAGATGTATGCTTCTGAGATTCTAAGATCTATTATCAGCATTGACGCCTCTTGAACCGTTCACAACATAGATTTACAATTGACTGAACTATATATTGTAGTCAGCACTAATTTTATGAACTCGTTTCTAAGATTTGTGGATATTTCTTAGTGGTAACATTACTGTTACAGCCTTTCGAAGTCCACTGCTAAACATAAGCCTTCTCATATATTGTCGCATAGGTCGCATTCGCCATAGTTTCCACGCTCGGCAGGTTAGTTGGCAATAGCAGTTTTATTTTTATTTTTTAGTCATTATTAGGGACGGCTGCCCATTTTTCGACTTGCTTTCTAATTTCACGTATGACACCACGGGACGATATGGCGAATAGGCAAGAAGGAAACTTAGTTTACTATATAAAAAAACAGCTACTTACATACTTACATTAATTAAATATACCATCAGCTCTCGCTTATGCCTATTATAATAATCATACAAATGTAAGAATCAGCATTTACTATCGAATGTAAAATTAATTAACGTATTTGACGTTAGCAGCACTTTAAGGCCTTACCCCTAGCGAACGACCTTGAGCGTTCGGTCCGCCGACTCTCACTACGCGTAATATATCGCGTAAGAAATCTGCAAGACGCATGGTACGAACGTAGTATTATTTTTTCAATTTCAATGAACTATTTTATGGAAATAGACTACTTACCAATAGGATAGGATACACCACCATGCCGTATTTCTGCCGGCAAATAACATTTGCTTGCACTGTTGTGCTCTGATATGAGGGGCGATGATGGCCAGTATGATTACAGCTTGTGAAGCATTCCATGCTAGTCGTCCGAAGTGACGACACACCTATAGCTTTCTTTGTCTGAAGTTGGCTGCAGGTGACCATGGACTGCAGTAGCAACTTACCATCAGGTGGACTGTAAGTCCCTTTGTCACTTCAGTACAAAATAAATATTGTGAGTGAATACTACTCACAGATACTTCCACTTATCCTCAATCAAGATTAAAATCGCAAATACATGGTCACCTCTGAGGATTAAAGTTGAAGGCCTCGTTGCTATTAAAAAGGACCTTCGTTTCTCTTCACTTACGCAACACAGCAGCAATATGCTACAATTTCTTGCTGGTGTACCATGCAAGCGTGGTCAATACACGGTCGTGCCGACCCTTTCGTACTGCAAGCTTATTAAAACCGTTACAGCCTGTTAAAATCCACTACTGAACACAGGTCCCTCCCACAGATTTCCTCGCAGGGGAGACGTTTGCCATAGTTGCCACGCTTGGCACGCGGGTGGGCAACCGCAGTTTTTTATTTTTAGTCATTATAAGGATAAAGCTGCTGCCCATCTTCTGAATTGTTTCCCTCCGTCGCCTCTTACAATACCCTCGGAATTATATGGGGTAGTAGATAATACAATACCACCACCGCCTTATTACAAGTTGATGAATTATCACAGTACCAATAAGATTGCAATGGAAATGCTACTTTCGATCGCTCGTGTATGTTTGTTGTATTGTTGTTGTCAGAAACATGCTCTCATACCTTGTATAAAAAGACAAATGAACCTCTAGGTAAACGTAGTGATTACATTATCTTTGTCTCTAGACTTGAAATTTAACACAGCAGTGTATACCTATGTGTAAGGATCTAGATGTGTTATTAATGATCTTTTTAAATTAGTTGACTTCAAAATATTTTTTTCAAACAAAAAAATATAAAATACTTACTTTTATAAAATTTATAGAACATACGAGAAGCGTACACTTTATATGCATGAGTTTAGCACGGTTTAGCATGCATAAGTTTTTAAATTATATTATGAACTGAAAGTTGCCTTACTTCAGTCAAAGAAGGTAGAAATATACTTCATATATTTTTTAATTTATTTATCCTTTATTGCAAACACCTACTAGAAGTTACAAAGAGCGCACTTAAAAAACTCCGAGAACAGAGGCTAAACAATCGCCGTAAATTTTGCAGCACTCAAGCAACGTAGATGCGATCTGCAACGACATCAATGAATATCAATCATATTGTTGCTTGCAATTTTAGTGAAGAAAACTTTGTGTCTAAGGAATGAATTTCAAGGACTTGTGAAGTCCGCTGAGTGTTAGCGGAGCGTAGAAGTAGAGGAACATAGCGTAGAAGCAGAGATTCATAGCGTAGAAGCCGAGAAACATAGCGTAGAAGCAGAGCGACAGACAAATCACTCCATAAACTTCCAATTTAATAGAGGTTATGCCCAACAGTGACTCTTAAATTGACTGTCACTATAACTACTTATCAATATTTTTATAGTATTCGGTAACAAACGAGCACACAGTCCACCTGATGGTAAATGAATGCTGTGGCCCATGGACATCCACATTTATCCTCAATTAAGGGTCGAAATGCAAATGCGTTGTCATCCTTTTTTTTTTAACATGGGGAAATGCCTACGCATACCCGCCTCGCGAGGGCAAGGAGAGCGGCGCCTCGCAATACCGACAATCCTCTCCCCCCGCAGCCCCATCACCACCGCATCAACGGTGCGGCCCCGTTTGAGCCGCGGAGGATAGGGCGAGTGGCGCATCGCCATACCAACACTCCTCTTCCTCCGCGACTCCACCTCGGCTGCAGCGGTAGGTGGGGAGGACACACCTCTCACCGCAGTCCACCAACACACATCCGAAGTGGGCTTCCCAAGCCCACTCGGAGTGGCCACCTCGGGCCGGCCCTCCACCTCGGACCAGCCATATGGGTTCCTCTTTGTTTCGCCGTGGGTGACCAAGCCACGGCTTCTAAGCCTCCCCGCCACGACAAGGCGGGAACCCGTTCGGGGGGGGATGCGTTGTCATCCTAAGGACTAAGATGGAATGCTTCGGTTCCAGTAAAAACTGTCGTCGGCTCTCTACACTCACCACAGTGCTATTTTACGCTGGTATTCTGTGAGAGCGTGGTCCTGGCCCGGTCGAGCCGACCCATTCGTATTACAACTATAATAAAGCTGCAGCGCGGCTCTACCGCGTAAGATAACAATCTTAGTTAAAAAGAAATAAAAATATCTGTGTGATTTTCAAATGCATGAACTTTTTCGTTATGGTTTTTTCCATTGCTTGACATAGTCTTAAAAGGAGCACATTTATGATAAAATTCAACATTAAATTTTTAAAACTTACAGCCGAGGGGCATTTAATGTATTTTAGGTATGGGTATGTACTAGTATGAAATAAGATTAAAATTATGAAATAAATCTCATTTTTAAATATGCTTTCCCATGACATCAATACTTTTACTTGTTCGTAAAACATTCGTCGTCTTGACCTAAAAAATGCTCATTTACAGCGGACTTTAGCTCATTATCGTCGGCAAATCGCTTTTCCCAGATTTAATTTAAAAAAAAAACAATAGCTAACGACAAGCTATTGTTTTTTTTTAATTACCCACATTATTAGAAAATGACCCTAATACCGAGAACACATTGAACGCCCCTCGTACATACACGTAAACACTCACGCCTGTTACCCAGAGGGTTTAGCACGATCTTGACACACCTCTCTCGCCTCCTTTACTTTTTTTTGCAATATTAGCTACCCTGCATCATTAGGTTTAATAGTAGATTAAGAAACAGGCTCCCAGGTCATCAAGTGATAATTTTCCTTGTTCTTTGGATGATGAGGTGACATTACAGCTAATGGGTAACCGCAGCTACTAAAGTCAATGATTATTTTATAAAAGCAAATGTGTTGACACCTAATGTGAATATAAACTTTACAGCTATTTTTTCAGCTTTCTATTTCAATTATAACAAATAATACCTATATCATGAGTCACCTGCATCCATCGACTTCCTGCGTGTCTTACCGTCACTCCATCTAGTGGGGGTTACCTTACACTACGCCTACTCGTTCGAAGCTGCCACTCGAGAACTACAGTAAATATGCATGGTATTTTGTATTATGTATTTACTATGATAAGTTGTTTTATAATATATTTTACGTAGACGGTTATGCTGAGTATGGTGAGTGTATAGAACCGGAGATTATTTTTACTGGAAACAATGCATTCCATCTTAGTCTTCAAGAGTGACAATGCACCTTGTTTTGATTCTTAATTGAGGTTAGACTGTTGTATATGAGCCATAGCTTCCACTTATCATCAGGTGGACTGTGTCGTCACACTTATTCCATAAAAAAACCTTAGCACAATGCTATTTCGATATGACAGACAGACGCTTTAATTAGATTTTTCAATAAGCATTTTTTCACGTTTTCATAATTTTTTTGATTTATAATTCAAGATAAAACACTGTGTGTTTCTCTATCAGTTTTGCTTTAAAAAATACCAAGCAATATATGAGTATATAAAATAAAGCTTTTAAATTCACAAAAGGAGACGAAGGGATAATAGATGCATTAAGCTATACAAGTTAACGCAATCTTAAAGCTCTAATCCTACTATACGGTTCAAGGTTTGACCCGTATTAAAGACTTAGGTTTATTACATAATATACTCTGTTGTAGATGGTTCATTTTCGATACTCTAACAATTGATTGAACCCGCTATCCAGTTACTAAAATAGAGAAAATAAATTCATGTAACTTTTACATTTGTAATGATGTTATTAAATAAGACAACGGTTATGTTCGAATTCCTGTAAAATTTTATGAATTACATTTTTCACCAATATCTGTACCACAGAAATACAAATAATTCTACATATATTAAATTAATATTTTGTTCAAAGAAATTCAATACACATGGAACTTAACTTTTCTAATTTAAATTGTAGAACCGGAAGTCATCAAAATGTGAAGTGATTTACAAATTTTAGAAAGAAAATTGTATCTTATTATAGAACATTCTAAGCCACTACATATAGTACTGTAAAATAATTTTCAACCTTAAAATAACATAAAGAAATATTGATAAAATTACAAAACTTAAAGTAACTAAAATATGTAATAAAATAAAACTTTATTTTATTACATATTTTAATTACTTTTATCAAAAAAAATCTTTTTGATGTTCACTTAGCGCGATCTTCAGAAACAAGAAGATTCCTGTTCATTTCGTTTTATCAAGTCGGTGAAGACGTCGTAACTTCAAATCATAATCGCGGTTCTTTTCAACATAATGTGTTTGCAGTGCATTTGGAATGCATTTGCAACGCCGGCATTATGTTTCATACATAAATTGAATAAAATGAAAGTGTATAAACACTTTCATTTTATTCAATTTATTTCATACATCCATTTATTCATTTTTATATAGGTACCCTTCTCGTTGGATGGCCCGGACCATCCCTAATAATTATTATTTTTTTACTCTCGTGTTGGTTAACCATTTATATATACCATTTCCGTACTCTGTGCTACAATATTTCACGCAGACTAACTCGCGTACAACATGTTCAAGAAATGTGCAGGTACTTTAATTATTTATATAAAATATTATACCCTTATTAAGCATATCGATTTATTAACATAACCAAAGTTTGGGCCCAAAACATCAGCTAAGATAATATCTGATAGTCTAATTCCTTAATTTCAATAACTAGCAAAATGATTCGCATAGTTTATCGTACTTTATCAATACATCATTTATATTCTACATATACAACATTCAAAATCCATACTATTATATTCCTTTCTTTCCCGAGAACTATCTATCTTCTAATTTCACAATCCATATCCTCATTTCTTTTGGAGCATTTCTGTGACTCCCTTTTATAAATTTTAGCACTTGATAGCTAATCTTACATTAAGGTACCACGCACATTACGATTGAGAGTATAACCAATACTTAGATATATTTTACTTTTTTTCTCTCTTAATATTCATTTTTTATCCATAATAAACCAACATTTATGAATAACAAAAAAAAAACATAACCACCATTATGTGTCCGTTGATGTAGCCAATTACAAATAGTTAAACTAACATTTTACTATTCTTTTATATAAACACCATCCAAAAATATTTTACACAACCTTAGTGTGACTACATCTATAAATACTAACATTCTCATACATTTTCCTTTCTATGATTTAACTTAACTTTTTTTATTCTAACCTTTCTTTTAGTCATTGCCATCTTCAGACAGAAAAAACATTTGTGTAGTGTAAACTATGTTTGACATCATTATTCGTATTTCGCCTTTTTGTTATATAAGTTGTTCATTTGTCTTAGCTTGAATTGTCTTTGTCATAAGAGTCATTACCTAAATGCAATAATCGAATTTACTCAAAAAAGTATTGAACTACTTTACAGTTTGGGATTACAAAATAATGGTTTATTTTATCAAGCTTTCTTTTATTAATTGAAATACAGGATTTTAATCGTGGCCACAGTCAATATAAAACTACAGACGTATTACTGTATTTAATTTAATAAATACTGTTTTTATTGCTTTTCAGCGCCATCGAACAAAGGCCATAAGGTTTTATGTGTTCTTTTCGTTATGCCAAATGCAGCTTTTGTTTTAAGAGGAATTTCCTCACGAATTAAAACATTGTTTTCAGTTTATTACACATCATGTTATTATATAAGACTGCGCTCATTTCAAGCGACAGAAGAAAACACTCAACGTGATAACCACATTTTCAAAATTTTATCATCATTCTGCCACCATAATTACTGGCAGCCACGTACTGGTACGAGGAATTTAAGGCTTCCCCAAACTACACGGAGTGACGACTAGGTTTTTAAATAACGTAAGTGACAAACGGACTTATAGTCTACCTGATGGTAAATGGCAAAGGTTTTCTTATTAGATATTTTATTATTAAGTAAAGAATTTGCAATAAATACATCATACGCACTCATTTTTTAAATTAAATCTCTAAAACACTGCACTATGTAAACAATTTTCAAAAACTCATAATAAAGTTAAAAAGTAATTTCACTTTACAGCTTTCGTAACTCTATTAATTTAGGAATTTCTGCTTATTGTTATATTTTACTTGAAGTATGTCCCCAAATAGCTAAGCGACCGGGCGCTGCGTATTTTATCTTTTCAAAGAAATATAGCAAAAGAATAAAGCAATCTTCGTAACTGACCAATTGAATAAAGTAGTACAGATACATGTGATGGCAACTTGTTACAGAACAAACAACGAGGAGGATTTTCTATTGTTCAGTCTGATCTAAGATGGGAGGTATCTATTTGTGTTTTATCTTTCCTTTTTTATCAGAAAATATATGGCCATAATTTGAAAATATTCAATACCTCTAGAAATTTTAAGCAATGAAAGTTTACGTGGCGTGCAAAGATTGTACGAAAGTGAGTCTTTACTGCGGCAAGAAATTAACGTTCGTGTACCTACGAATCGAAGAACAATTGACAGCTAATAAGCTATTCAAGTGCAGTGAGCGATAGTTTAAATAGTGAACATGAAGATTGGTTGATTACGCACGGAGTTCCTATACTATGGCCTGCGAACATGCCGTTTAACCTAAGGAGTTAAATAAAAAGTTGTGATTACATCAAAGATGCCTTATGTTATTAAGATCGCCACAGTAAAATTATTACAGTAAAATTTCACGGATGTTAAAATTGCTCAAGCACAAGTTAAAGCTACAGCCTATATACGTCACACTGCTGAGCACAGGCCACCTCTAATGTTGAAAGGTTTTTAGGCCAAGAAAGTGTCGTTGCACCCCGCCCCAATGCGTGTTAGTGAACTTCATATCTTCGAAATATTTTTTCTTATTTCTCGAAAATCTTGCCGAGCACGTGGTAAATCAACACTTAAAACTGAAAATAAAAATTTCTTCGTCGCCAGCGGGGATCATACCCAAGGGCAAGTAATAAGGATACGCCATATTTTTATTTTTATTTATTATGAGGAATATAGACTGATCCTAAGCTCGGTAAAATTGTGAAGGGAAAATTGGAATAATAATTCGCGTCGTGTAGTTATTAACTTAAATACGTATATACGCTTCAAGCACTGACTAGCTCAAAACAATACTTTTCAAACCTGTTAATGTCCATCAACCGCTTATCTTACACAAATGTTAATAGCTCACAACTTTAGGACATTTTATTTTCTAAATAGTTGTAAGAGATTTCTTTATATTAATGTAGTATTTGTGGATTCTATCAAGATAACTAAACAAAGGTTTTCTTTAATTTTCCTTTTAGAGTCAATTTCAAAGATTAAAATGTCTAGAAACGCTGACAAATTTAAAAAACAAAAAATTAAATCGATTTAAGTGATTCAAAGGAAAATAGCGACGCATAAAAAGTTAAAATTCTAACCATGTGAGAATAGTGTGAATAAAACGATTATTTTCTCCAATTTAATATGTTATTTAATTTAATATAGTAATATCTTAATATGTTAAAAAAACATCTTATTTAGTTAACCCTTAACCTTTAAAATAAAAAATAAAATAGCTTATATATATAAAAGTACTATAAAACTTCGCGCTTGAATCAACGGCGCTCTGACATTTGCCAAGCATACGAGGGTTGTCACTGACCTCTATATATACAAGTACGCTGGACTAGCTATACCATTCAAAATCACTGTGCCAATTTGAAGCGCCGCTAAAGGATGTCTTGAAAAATAAAATTGACATAATATACCAAAGTCTGTTGTCTTATTTATACTGTCATATTTAAAAAATCTGTATTTTGAACTTTTAAACTAAAAAACTAAAGTATTTTATGTTGTTTGATTGTGTATATTATTAGTTACATAATAAGAATTATTTTTATTAATAATGAGAGTGTGCGTAATCTGTAAAACTCGTTACCAAGAGGGAAGTGGTGTAACATTTCACAAATAAGTGAATTTGCAGCAAATATTAAATAAATAAAAAATTATTTGATATTATAAGTACTTAAAAATTTGTTACTAATCTTAATATCATTTATACCAACATGTTTGGCTCTATATTACTGAGTTTTGATAAACAATAAAATTCAATAGGGTTGTCGAGTTCCTTGTCTATAATACTTATCGATGTTCTTTCCTACCAATATCTGTTAATAAACAAAGTCGCCAACAACAGATGATTATCAAATGTTTATTAATTAACAGGTTTCCAACTGAACCTAGACTCAAATTATGGCTTAAAAGCATAAATATTGTAAATTAGCGTCCGAAACAAAATGATCATATTTGTTCCAAACATTTCACAGACGACTGCTTTATTAGACATGAGAACTGCACCACTTGGAAAAGTGCAGTATACCGACAATATTTTGTGGTAGTACCAGTACCAGTAAGTATAAAAGTATTAGATTATTATTTAGAATGTTTTTATTTCTTCTTTCCTAATTTTCCACCAAACTCAAGGGCCATAGCCAAGTGTCGAAAGGTCGCCTGATGATGTCGAGCCACGTTGGATGTATGTTAGTGGGCTGCGGCTAGGAGATTCCTCTCCCTGTACAGCTGTAGTCGAGTGGAGTAGTAAGGAAAGAGGAGTGTTAGTATGGCAATTGGCGATGCGCCACTCGACTATCTTTCGCGACTTTGGTGAGAATGCACCACTTGATACTTCCAAGTGCTCGTTTTTCGATGGCTCGGGGAGTCCGTAGTGCAGGTGGAGTTAGAGGCCGCGAAGGGCAGTGTGGCTTGTGTTTCTGGTGCGCCTTATCTGAGAATGAAATCGGGGAGGAGAAGTCAGCAACTAAGGAGGGTCTGTCATTGGGTGGCTGGCGCCAGAGGGGCCGCGGATGTGCATAAAAGCGTTTCCGTGGCCCTGCCAATTTGCGGTGGAGGTAGAACACCATGGGGTTTTAGTAAGTGCGATCTAAAAGATTTAATTCTCACTCAATTGCAGGCATGTAATAGTATAAGTTCATATTTGTGCTATTTGCTGTAGAGACTATTGGTACGTAGGGTGCACGTGCGGTGTAGTTCCTAAAAAACTGTATCTGCGATGAATCATCGCTGCTGGTAATAAGAAGTTTTTTAGTTTGTTGCTTCCTCGCTTGAAGGCTAAGTATAGCCATTCAGAGATGACACGTAGACAGCATTCTTGGGACGATACCACGGAAAGTAGGACTGTATAATTATTTCAGTAATTTTTTTTAATATTGTAATTTTAATTTCGAAAATGACGCTGTAAATAACTGATAACTATGTAATTCAAAGTTTATATATATATATATATTTTTAATATTATCTAGCTCGTACCCGGCGCATTGCTGCCGCAGAAGAAATAATTGTGAAAATATCGTTAAAAATGTGGAAGAGTTGTATTGTATAATTAGGAATGATATCATTGAAATAGAATGATATATAACGTTCTATAACTTCCAAATAAATAGTCACGCCACCTAGTGTCAGTTAATTGTACCATGCGTATAACCTTCGCACAAGTGCAACCAACAGGTTGACTAAGTTTTACCGCAATCTGATGAACGGTATGGCATCGTATAAAGTACGAACACGACAAATAGTCCGACTAAGTAAGTTCAACTTCGACCGAAAGTTCAATCGACGGATTCAACTCAGCTGGCCACGTTCGGGAGATTACAACACATCTTCTCGTCAGGAATACCTCAAATCTAGATTGTACAACAAGTCCGTGTTGCCAGTGATGACTTATGGATCTGAGACGAGGTCTTTCACTGCTGGCCGTATGAGGAAGCTTGAAGTCGCTCAGCGAGCTATGAAAAAGGCTATGCTCAGGGGTTTAAACTTAGGAATGAGGATATCTGCAGCAGAACCAGAGGGATCGACATCGACCAATGGATTAGTAAGCTGAAGTGGCAATTAACCGGCCATATAGCTCGAAGAACCGAATACCGATGGGGAAAAAGGAAAAAAGGGAGTGGCAGCCTCGTACCGGCAGGTGAAGTGTAGGACGTTCCCCCACTAGATGGAGTCAAAACCTGGTAAGACATGCAGGAAGTTGATGGATGCAGGTAACTCAAGACCGTGCTTTGTGACATTCCTTGGGGGAGGCTTATGTTCAGCAGTGGACTTGTGAAGGGTTTTAATGATGATGAATGATAATTGCATTATATTAATATGATACATAAATAGAATGGACATTACGGGTAGAGTCCATCTATCCATAGAGTCCATTCTATTTATTTTGGTATAGGTAGGGTATAGAATTTTTATCGATATAATTTGGTACACTGTCTTATCCCTATTATTAGTTCCGTGGACGTGCACTTCTGCTGTCAGCGCCAAAATGGCGGAAATCAAATAGCTTCATCATGTCACGGTGTATAAGCCAGTCCAGCGTACTTGTATATATAGAGGTCAGTGAGGGTTGTGCACTATTATAGTGTTATCGACAAGTCTTAGTCCTTTAAAAACGTAAAATATTTTATAGTTATATTTGATGGCCGACAATATTTATTTTAAAGTGACAAAAATGATGACTCATACGTAATGATTTCTTAAATTTACGCGAACACTACACATTGAATAAAACCACTTAAACGGATTTCATTGTTTTATTAACTTATTTTTAATTCCTGACTACACAGTTTTCCATAAAATCATAAAATAATAAGTAACAACGCTCTGTCTATTTATTTGTATATGTTATAAATATAAGCTCCGGCTTAGTTCCAAATAAGGTCATGTGCTCGCTAAGATTGGCGGTTATAATAAGCCCGATATAATAAATAAAAATAGATCTATACAATATACTTGACAGAGCATGGGCATGAAAGATTGAGCTATTATTGATATATGAATGATACATATTCTATCATTTCTATATCCGTTAAAACATTTAATCTAAAGATATGGTTTCTTCGAAATATTTATTTAAATAAAACTATCTTGATTATTTCAGGGTAGTAAATAAGTAATCCAAATAAGGCAGTAATTTAATCGTAAATAAATACGTGATTAACATTATTATCATTTCCAGCTCCTAACCTTATCGCGACGTTATTATTGATTCTTCACTGAATATCAAAACTTAACATTTGGCCAAACAGCAGACTTTTTTGTTACCAGTAGCTATGATCAGTCACAGTTATCGTACTGACAGCGCGGAAAGTGCACAAAAAATACACTATGTGAACTTTGGAGGTGGATATCTTACAGAGGAACACCGAGCATATCCTCAGAGTTGCTATGAAAGATGTAATCCGTAATAAAGATATCCGCAGTAGGATCGGAATAGCCGATAAAGCTCAACAAATCAATAAACTGAAGTAGACAACCTGGTAAGATTGCAGGAAGTCGATGGCTGCCAACGACTTGGGGTTATGTTTTGTTGCAGTTTTGGGGGATGTCTACGTACAGAAACGGACTGGTGATGGATGCCATAATGACTATGATTATGACTTGCCTCTCTTTGAAAGTACCTCTTGTATATATTTCGTAAAACTTAAGTAACAACTCACACTCAGTCCAACTGATCGTAATCTGCACTGCAGTCTATGGACACCTGCGGCCAACTTCAAACAAAGAAGGCTACAGATGTGCTGTCACTGTTACACCTAAAACGATTGTTTATTTTGCGAGATATATTTACACAATTACAAATCACTATCAGCTATCACTACAGCTCGTTGCTCATGGGGGGTATACTGCCATGTTGCCACGCTTGGCGAGCGGGTAGCCAACCGCAGTTTTTGTTGTTTTATGTTGTTGTCAAAAAGATGCTGCTGCCCATCTTTTACCTCAGTTTCCCTCTGGTGCCTCTTGCGACAACCACGGGAAGATAAGGGGTAGTGAGTATTCTCACCCACCAATACATGTTATTTGTGAAAAACTCGTTTCCAGGACACCTGATATTCTGAGTGAGATTGAGAGGGTCTGTAGGCAGCTGTACACGTCATCGTTGGAGCCACATGCAAGTGTGAGTAAAGATGCAAGAGCAACCATTCATCCGATTGTGACAAAACTTTGGTGAATTGTTTTATGCGGGCCAGCGCGGGTTTCTGGTTTGTTTGTTTGTTCGTTTCATATACAAGGAACGACAAATAAATGAATCTACTTTCTTTTAACTTTAGTTCTTATAGCGTTCATCCGATTACGAGCATTGCAATGCACGCCAGGCACTGCTAGTAAGTAATGTAAATGGTTCATTATAATGCCAATTTACGTTTAATATAACCAGTGAGTGTCCTATCTCTCAATCCTCTCAAATGGTTTCAAGTCGAAAAGAAATAAAAAAGATTAAAAAGTTTGCGCTTTTGTCCATTACTGTACGAATATTTATTGATGGAACAGTAACAACTTTTCCCTTTGAATCATTTCTGAAACCTTTTTCAAACTTTCTGTAAATGAAAAAAAATTCAAATTGAATATCTCAAATCGACACCAGCAATTTATACTAAGCTAACTCATAAAAGTGAACTTTACAGTAGAGGCATATGAAGGGAAAAACGTGATAACTTTTATATTAATTAAGATACTTATTTGAAATTTGGTATGCTTAATATATAATTCTTTGATTTAGCGCAAATTAGCCGTATATACACGTAATTCCTCAATAAGGTTTTACATATTACACACGTCCAACTAATGTTAGCGTAGAGTATTACGGAAGATCGTAGTGCTAAAGAAGTGTTATATTTTTTGCTTTGTATCCATAATTGTAAAATATATTATGTATTAATTATAACCTTAGGTTTTTATATATATTCACAAGCTATATAATTATAAATTCTTATGCTAAATAAAAAGTTATTAAAGTTAGCTTTATTTAACCGGTACCATGCATCACTGGCGCATATCGTATTAAAAGCCGTCAAAATATATATAGCGTACTATACATCGACGTGTGCTATAAATTAGCATATCATTTAACTTTCCGTTGAGCTATAATACATGTAGATTTTTATAAATTCATGATAAATTCAGTAGATAATATTATTTTTTGTAGGTAAATATATAATTAAAACAAAAATAGTAATCAACTGTTTATTTAATTTTTTTTTTCTAATATTACTTTTAAAATCAAATATCATGTTTTGATTAACCTCGATAACATTATATGGATTCCCATTGACCTTTGCCCATCGTACTAGTGAATACCACTCATCCGGCGAATATACCTCTCTACCCCTTGCAGTTTTTTCTATCAAAGCGTGAACTGAAATTCTGTGTATGGCCCTTTTCCATAAAATGGTGGCTTATCTTCATTTTAAAATTTTTAGCAGCTAATAAGTACATATAGTAAACAATACGGTTACGATTTTGTCCGCCACAGTTGTCTGACCATAGATTGACTTCGTGAACTCCCTTAGAAGCTAATTTAATAAAAAAAATCGTATAAACAACTGGCCACTTCATTAGCCCCCCCTCCCCCTCTTAGCCGTTTGCTCATCCCACATATAACAAAACGCTTCTTTTGATCCCATATTGTAAATTGTGAAATTATATACATTGAGCTTACGCCTATAATAATACACACTTATATTACCATGTGGTGAGCTTAAAACTTTTTGAAAATCAAATACAATACAAACTACTTTGTTACTAGAGACAGCTAACAGTTTACATTCTAATTTTAATTTACGGGAAATTTATTTTTCTGTTCGATGTTTTGTGAAGTTTTCTTTCAATTCATATGTAGGGCTAGATGTATTTTTGTACTGATGACAGATATCACATTGGTCTTTTTTTGGTAAATGAAAACTAGTATTAACAACTTCAAAATAGTATTAACAACATGTCTTACTGTCTGTACTCTAACATTATAATTATTATCAGAACACCACTCATGATACAACTTAAACATTTTACAACGAAAAATATAGAAGAAGTTTTAATACCCGACGTTTCGGGTGCTTTCCAGCACCCATGGTCACGGGGGACTCGGGGGGACGGGGGGAAACGTCGGGTATTAAAATTAATATGAATAAAACGCGATAAAATCCGTAAAAGTAGTTTTAAGCAATGTATAATGTTCGAGTAAATATAAGAAATCATTAAGATAAAAAAGGTTCTAAGTATTTTTTACTCGTACGTTTTCTAACGTAGTGAGACTCAACAGGGGTGAAATAATTAACGTGATCTATGACACTCTGTTTCATTTCTTTTGAAATTACATAGTTATGGTTTTTATGCCGACCTCTGTCGTCAGTAACATGAGTAAAATCATTGTTTTCTTGGATTTTTCGTATTGCAGTATACACAAAATCTTTACTAATATCAAAGGTGTTCAAGAACATTGTTTTGCAAACTTTTTGCGACGTGTTTTATGCACGCTTGACCAAAGTGCTTAACAGCCTTTTGTCCGGTGTGAATAAGACACATGCATATAACGGTTGGGTCATGCCTGTCCTCATGTATACCTTTGGCATACTCAGGTGGAGTCAGACTGAACTTAACGCCCTGGATAGAAAAGTCCGCACTACAATGACGTCCCATAGGATTCATCATCCGAGATCGTCGGTAATGAGGATGTACTTGCCGCGAAAGCATGGTGGGCGTGGCTTCCTGAGCGCGCTCAACATGCATAATCGCGAAGTGTGCAGCCTCCGTCATTACTTCCTGGCGAGATCGGATGATCCATTCTATAATGACGTCATTTCTAGTGATAAAGGACTTACACCTCTATCCTTAGCCAACGAGCAATGGCAAGACCCGGCAGTACAGAGCATTTCCGACCGGGAGACCGTATGGAAGGAGAAGGAGCTCCATGGGAGGTACTACAGGGCTCTACATGACCATCACGTAGATACAGCCGCCTCCCTCAACTGGCTACGTTTCGGTGACCTCTTCGGGGAAACCGAGGGTTTTGTCTGTGCAATACAGGATCAGGTTATTAAGACCAACAACTATCGGAGATACATCCTAAAGGATGGCACTGTCGACGTCTGTCGAGCTTGTCGCCATCCCGGGGAGTCACTTAGGCATGTCATCTCCGGTTGTTCGGCGCTTTCTAACTCTGAGTACTTGCACAGGCACAACCTAGTAGCCAGAATTCTATACCAGGAGCTCGCTCTGAAATACGGTCTCGTGGACCGGAAATTGCCGTATTACAAGTACTTGCCGGAAGCCGTGCTCGAAAATGACCGCGCCAGGCTCTACTGGGACCGGGCCGTCATCACAGACAGGACTATTCTTGCGAATAAGCCTGATATTGTGCTGATGGACCGGGCACAGTCAAGGATATTTTTGGTCGACATTACCATTCCGTATGACGAGAACCTCGTGAAAACCGAAACAGATAAACAAACAAAATATCTGGACCTGGCTCACGAGGTGACCGACATGTGGGGTGGTGTGTCGACCGAAATTATTCCTGTAGTCGTCTCTGCGAATGGGCTAATCCCAGTCAGCCTCTCGGGTCATCTGAGGCGACTGGGACTCCGTGACGGACCGCTCCGGGCTCAAATGCAGAAGGCGGTGCTCCTCGATACCGCCCGCATCGTCCGCCGGTTTCTTTCCCTTTCCCCCTAACCCTGGGTCGTCTGGTCTCCCCTGCCGAGGGCTCCCATCTGGTTGGATCTTATTTATTTATGTAGTTTTTGTATTTATTTTATTTTATTGATATTTATGTACATTTATCTTTTCATTTTAATTTATAATTTATATTAATAGAACCCAACCAGGTGAGAAAATTATATAGATACCCCAATTATAATAAAACATTTATTCATTACCACCAATAAAATTACAATAAGCAGTACACACAGAAATTACCATAATTACATATTGTAGTAATGAATAGGCTCTAGCTCAGCATAAATGTTGCAGTTGCCCACAACGCTGTTATTCTGCCAGCGCCCTACAAATGAAGAGTACAGTACGCGCGCATCCCTGCTTTATTACATTTAATCACAACTGTTCATATTAGAGTACATCTCGTGGTTTCCCAAGTATTAGCGAATATTAAATATTAAAATATTAAATATTAGATATTAGCCAGTTCAAATTAGTAATTAAGAAATATTTTTAATATAAAAATAGAAATATTTCCATAAAATTTATATTTTTAATAATTATTACAACAATACAACTAACAGTAACAACAAAGTATTAAATAATATTTACTTTACTGATCCTAACTTATTTGAGCTTATAAGTCTACTACCGCCTACTGGCAATGTTTATTTATTTTATTTATAAAAGGCCCCTGTAATTTAGTAAAAATAATTCGATTTTGACAGTAATTGTTCGCTTAGTAAGTGACGTCTATAATTCTTTTTAAAACTGGTTTTATTTGTCATAGTGCGTTGTGGTGGTGGGAGATCATTCCAACACTTAGTTGCCATAAACTTAAAACTACCCCGGAAAGCCGATGTTTTGGTTTTAGGGACGCAAAAAAACTTTAGAGCATTAGTCGAATTTTATATAAATATTGGTCATTTCTCCAGTTAAGTTTTTTGTATAAATATTCTGGGTTTTTTGTATTTATTACGCCAAATAGCAAGGAAGCATAAAAAAGTTTGAGACGCCCCTGCATTTTTAACATATTCGAAGCATTAAGATATGACGTGACATAAGATCGTCTCGGTATGTAAAAACAATAGCGTGCACAAGCATTCTGTACCCTCTGGATTAATTTTTGAGATTTCTTAAGCAAACAAGGTCCGTAAACAGTTATACAATAATTTAATTTAGCTAAAACTAGAGTTTCACAAAGTTTGACACGTAAATTAACTGTAATGAATTGTCTAAATTTATATAGAACTTTTAATCTGTAAAAGCAGTTTTGTACCAAATTGGTTACATGGTTTTCAAACCTCAAATTGCTATCAAATAGAATGCCTAAATTTCGTGCTTCATGAACTTGTGCAATTGTCTCTCCATTAACACGTATATCGGGTTTTGTTATAGCAATATCATGTACCTGCTTTTTAGTGCCAATGATAAGGAATTTCGACTTTGAAGGATTAATTACCATGCAGTTATTTTTTGAACAATCGCAAATACGTTGAAGATCCTGATTTAACTTATTTACTAAAGCATTAATATTTTTTCGATCTATGGGTAAGTATACCTGTAAATCTTCGACGTATAGATGTTATTTACAGTTTTGGAGACAGTTTATTATATCAGCGCTGTAAATGATAAAAAGCAAAAGCCCTAACACAGAACCTTGAGGAACACCTCTATCAACAGGAAGAAGCTTCCTGCTGATAGAGGTGTTTTTTGAAATCCAAAACTTGTGAGTAAACAACCTTCTCAAGTATTTTTGATAAATAAGGCAGTATACTAATGGGCCTTAGGTCACCTACATTTGTTGGGTTACTTTTTTTGGTATTGGACGAATAAGCGCAGTATTCCAAGAAGAAGGGAGAATAGACTCTGTAATGGATTTATTAATTATTGTAGTTATAACATTTAAAGTTTTCGGAAGCGTTAGAATTATCATATCCATATTAATGCGGTCAATGCCTTGAGCATTTGACTTAATTCCCATTATGATTTTTGCAACTACAATTTCATAACTAAAAGTATCAGATATACGATTTATACTTTCCAAATTAATTAAATTAGATGAATAAGCGATGTTTGTTCCCGGTATACTCAAAAAGTGACGATTAATTTTGTCAGG
Organism: Parnassius apollo; assembly: GCA_907164705.1. Lineage (NCBI taxonomy): Eukaryota > Metazoa > Arthropoda > Insecta > Lepidoptera > Papilionidae > Parnassius > Parnassius apollo. The sequence continues at coordinate 3,476,731 of CAJQZP010000885.1, read as the reverse complement.
ATCACTAAAATATTCTGTTAAGTCATTCGAACTTTTAAATGACGGTAACGCAAATGACTTCAAATTTTTCCATAGAATATTTGTGTTATGTAAATGTTGATTAATGTGGTAATCAAAATATGCCTTCTTCTCGGTATAGAGAGTGCTGTTTACCAGACTTTTAAGGGGCTTATATTGAATTTTATCTCTCTCAGTTTTTGTGTAACGATATTTATTGTGCGCGCGATCACGGAGCTACATAATGTACTTACCATTACTCGTAAACCATGGCAGTTGTTTCTTACGTATAAATATTAGTTTCTCTGGAGCATGTTTATCAAACAACTCTAAAATGCGTTTGGAGAAAGCAGAAACCATATCGTTCACAAAATTGTACCTAGTAATGCCATCCCAGTTTATGGATTCAACTTCCGACTCAAAATCTGAGAGATTGATATTTTTCATAGGTCTTATAATTTGCTGCCTTAGAGCTACCTTAGGTTTAATCTTAAAATCAACTGATATGATAGAATGACCACCAAGTTCAGGAGTATATTTTACACTAGTATTTGTCACACCGGCTTCCGTCATTACCAAATCAATTAATGTAGCACTCTCTTGTGCAAAATGGAAAATACTGTTTTTCAACCTAGTATATTGCAAAAATTGATTAAGCTGTTTCGTTTTGTTGTCACTTTCATCCAAAATATTTATATTGAAATCTCCGAATAAAATTATATTATCTAAATTTGAATACGAAGTTAAAGTGTCTGTAAAAGAATCAAAGAAGCTTTCTACATTTACCCATTGTGGTCGGTAGGCCGTTCCAATTAAAAGCTTAACTTTGTTGATAGATTGCGATAGCCACTGCTGCTCCACCTCATCAAAGATTATATTATGGGAATAAGAACGAGCATTAATCCCTCGTTTGATGTCGTGACCTCGCAACACGAGCCAGGCATGTTCACCAGCTCGTAGCCACGTTTCGTTTATCGCCATAATATCAGCAGATTCACGTAGCAGAGCTGCCTGAAACTCATCGCTTTTGCTTCTGATCGACCCAGCATTATAAAGGCCAAGAAGTGGGTATAAAATAAAATAATACGTTTGATTCGCACCAGCGTTTGATATCAAAGTCCACTGTTTTGCAAAATTCTCACTGTTGTCCTTATTTTACTCACACTGAAATCTTTGTTTATAAAAATCACTTTTATTCAAATATAATGTCTACAGTTTCACTGCTACAATTTCACATGCATAACGTTTAATTTGAATTATAAACTTTACAAACAATAATATTTTTATATCGGAGCTAATGTTATACGATGTTAACACAGCGATGCGCGCGCGCTCACTCCCATGATGCATGATCCCATAATGCATTAAATAAATTAAAACAGGATAATTTAGAACCCAAGATTTATCAGTTTATTCGTATTTGTTGTTACTGTTTATTTCTAGAGGTACAGTTATAAAAATTTAAAATTAAAACTAGATAAAAAAATTAATTTATTCAATTATTTTCAGTACAACTAGTTGAGCTGTCGTTGTTTAGATTAATTATTATCTGATTTTCAAGAATGCAGTCAAAATTAATCTCATTCAAAGTTATCCATAACCAATTTTTGTCTACCCTTTTTGCCCAAATGATTGGGCTTGACCTTGACATGAACTTTCTGACATGGGCACATACTTCAACGAATGAAGAAGAAATAGTGCAAAAAGTTAAAGCCGTTTCACAAAATAAGAAGACAAACACATAATCACAAAATTACGCACAGTAAGCTCCCGAAATGGCGGGAGATTGAAATTACGTTGTGGTTTTTTCAGCGTGTCCTTGTATATGAGTATTTTTGCCTACACAAATTAACGTTGACAAAGTAAGTCAAATTAACTTGTTTTATTGATGATTTGTGTGATTTAAGGAATTTTGAAAATAAAAATTTAATTAAACAAATAACTCATTAAACAATTAGTGATTCGATTATTTGAATATTTTTGCCGATTATACGCATAACAACGAATTTTAATCATCCAAACACTACGGTAACGTACATAACGACATATCATTGAAACGACGTCAAGTAAAAAAGTTGATAAATAACTCTTCGGATTTACGTAAAAGGTTATTTTAAATCGTGTGAGTACGCTTGTGTAAAGTTATTGTGGAATGATTAATGTAAAATGTCAAAAGGTATTTCTTAGATTTGGTTGACCATAGTAATTTGAACGTCTAAGCCTCTCACTCTCTCCAATTATTGTACAGTGCTTTTTACACAGCTTCAGGAGGACCTCTGCTACATTATTGGAAGATTTAGGAGCCGATTTGACGTCCTTAAAGCGACTAGGAGGTTGGAAGTCAGACAAAGTTGCAGAAGGCTATATTGCTGATTAATTAAACAACAAACTAGAAACTAAAAAATAAAAATATAAATTTCTTTGCAACTTTCCGCTAAACATATAAAATGATGTGTCTTACCTGGATTGAAGCGCACCTCCCGCCCTCCCTCAATTGCATACACTAACTCCGTTACCACTAGACCAAGCACCACTACTCTCAACACCACTATTCCAGGCAAGACACACCATCGACGATAATACGACACGTGTTTCGCCTCTACACGAGGCATCCTCAGGTAATATAGACTCTACGGCAGCTGACCGCTAAGAACTTACTTAGCGGTCAGCTGCCGTAGAGTCTAAAGTATTATACTTCCCTACGAGTAGAAAGTATTATACTTACCTAGAGTAGAAAGTATTATACTTCCCTACGAGTATTTGAATAGAATTTTGTTCACAATTTCATGGGATTTGATTTTTTGCACGGAAACATTATTCTTTTTCTAATATAAAAAGGAGATAAAGTTACTTCTTACAACATCATCTGTCTGTTAGTGAATGTCCCGTAAAAATTGGTCAAGCGGTTTCAGAGATTAGCCGGAACAAATAGACAGATAGACAAAAAAAAAATTAAAATAGTTTTTTGTTATAATTATTGTATACACTCGTACTTTCATATGCATTTAGTAAAGAGCTGTTATCATGGCATTACAAACAGATAACTTTTTATTATTTATATAGATAAAATATATCTTACGGTTTTATTTTAGCAACTTATCCACTAAAGCACTTTTTTATAGTGTATTTAGTAATTGGTTAAAATACCACACAAAATAAGTGTTTATATGACCTACAAGTAATTGTTTTAGATTTGAATGATCCGGATGCGTGCCCTTTTGGAATTTGTTGTGCTTGTACCCTGGGGGTCATTATATAGTATAAAATACTATTATGAAGCAATACTATTCTAAAGGTTTTTACAACGAAGCTTGTCTCAGCGAATTTATTTTAAACAAGGGTTACTCTCAATTTAGGATCTTGCAAACTTTAAATTTTTCATTAAATGTCGGAACTGCTTACTAACTAAAATTACATAGTAGGAGCGCAGCAAACAATGTAAATTAAAGAAAAGTTACTGCGACGCGCCTTCTTGAAAATTGTAATTTACTGCGAAAGATATTTCAGAATAGATTGTACTTTTTCATTTATCTACTACGTATTTTGAAATTATTTTACTCCTTTCTTAAAATGTTGATATAGTGTATTATGTTTTCGTCGTACATATTGAACACTGCCAAGTTTGATTTATATTATATAGTAAAATCTCTCTGATCGATTAGTGAGTGAGATTAGCCAGTCCTATTATTTAAAGCGACCATAATTTTCCTATACCTAGTTATTTGTTTCCTAATTTGGAAAACATTCTAATTAAAGCACAAACCTGTTTTATTAACACATTTATTTAAATTTAAAATTATGATGCATAATGCATTTAAATGTTTATATTTTATTGCGGAAATTTAAAGATTTTTAGTTTAATTACTTTCAGTTTTATTCCAGGGGCCTAACGGTCGCCGTAAATTTTACCGTACGAGAGCTCACCGGGTTTAATCCCCGCCGGCGCAGTAATTATTAATTGTCATTTTAAATGCTGATGAACAGTGCTCTGAGATGAGAGAAAACATTGTGAGGAAACCTCCATACCTAAGTCGGTCTACACGCATTGGAGAAGGTAGTGCGACGGACATTTCCTTGCCGTAAAACCCTCCGAGATTAAGTGGAGGCTTGTGCCCAGCAGTAGGACGTATAATATAAGCTTTTATGTTTATATTTTAAAACTTATAACACAATTTGTTGAGTTATAACAGTCTTCAAAAATATTTTAATTTTTAAACTTTACAATAACTACGAGTACATAGTATGTTATGTTAACGTGTTGCATTACGTGTGTAAGGATAAATTTCTTAACATTTTCTGCAAGTGCCAATTAAGATTAATCAAGCTTACGGAAAATATTGAATCTACATAATGCGAGAACAAGTCTCATAATAGCTCTGCGGTTGGTAACAGTGAGCAGCTTTTATCAATGCGTGGTTATCAGCTCTGCGTTAAATTGTGAGAAAGCTTCCAAGAAATGTACATTCTTGAGTCTCTAAGGAGAAAGGTAAGAAGATTTGTTTACTCAAACGTTTAAATATAATAATATTGTTAGTTTATTTTTTTAAATCATAAATATTTTCCTAGCGAGCATTCCCTGGATGAATAATTTAAATACTACGTGATCTGTAACGTTAACGGTTTCATATAATGAAAATAGGTCAACCAGACAGACGGAATTTACGGGAAAATTGTGAAGACAGACAAATATATTGTGCGTACCATGTGTTAGAATTGTCCTAGTTATTTTTGCCTAAAAGAAAATTTTAATCGTAATATTTTGCAATAACAATTTTCACCAGGTAGAATGATTTTGATAATAAGATAAGCGAGCATGAGAGTCAATTGATGGTAATTAAACGCCGCCGCCCCTCAGACCAACAAACAAAGAGACTGAGCGCTGCGTACCATACTCAAATTAATGTAAAAAGTATTCATGTGTACATACGATTCTTGAATAATTTGTAATTTTAAGTACTTATTTATCACGTGCTAGGTGGTAAATAAAAATATCGTGAGTAAAAAATAAAATTTTTCGAAGACATTTGAAGACAGCATTGAGGTAGCTCAGTGGACACTTCCTTGCCCTAAAACCCTCTCAAAATTGAGAAGAGGTCTGTGTCCAGGACGTATATAGGCCGTAATTTTACTTTACTGTTTTACTGTTTTAGGTGCCTATTTCTGCGTCCTGCCAAAGAATTTTACGGTCTCTTAAAGAAAGAAAGACGAAAGATGTATGTGGGAGTTCGTGTCAAAAAGTTAAGCGTGGTTTCAGCGTCGACACATCGTCGTTAATGTGTGTGAAAGATGGAATTCATTGTTAAATATTTTTTCATTGAATAAGGGTAATAAATGAGCACACAGTCCACCTGATGGTAAGTGCTTTCTGTGGCCTATGGGCACCTGAACCAACTGCAAACCAAGAAGGCTATAGATGCATTGTCACCTCTAAGGAATAAGATACCACATAGCCTGTAATTTATATTGGCCCCTCAGACCAAAACACAGAAGTGGAGGCACGACAACTTGACGGCGAAAACAAATATAACGTGATACCTAAACAGATAAATTCTTAAACAGAAAATGTGTGTTACAACTTTCCCTTTAAGCTAAAATGTATTTATTACAAATGGAAATATATTTATATAAACCACAATAAGACAAGATGAAGAATACAAAATAAAAAGTAGAAATAAAAACTGAAATAATGCAGGCTCTTTTTTGTAAGTAGCTTGAAGTTATAATCAGCTTTTAGCAAGTTAAGTTAAATGGTTTGCATTTCATGTTTTTCCTTAGGAATATTTCGTAGATATAATACGTAATCATGGTCTGTAAAATAAAGCAAAGTTTTTCTTTTCAAGTTTTATTTTTATCTCATTCAGCTTGTGTAAGTCCATTCCTGGGTATAGGGTTCTCTCAAGTGGGTCATTAAACCTGATATTCGGTTTCTCGCCTCCAACACAGATCGAACCTCCATCTACCCAGGGGACGCTCCACATAATATTTTCACACAACTACATTTCTTCTTCATCGTCTACTAGCAGCTCGCCCCTGCTGTGGCTGGGTGGAATATTTATGTATCTTAAATATTAGGAGGTATAATTTATTTTAAAACTTCTTTGTATACCACATTTTTGTTCTTAAATTAATTATTAATTTCAAATTGTTTAAAATATAACTTTGTATTATTTTGTTTGTCATTTTGGACTTGTTATAAAGTTAGCTACATAGTATGCAGATTCTAGGGCGCGAGGTGCCTGGTATTACCAATCCATCTGCCAAGTGTAAAAATTGTGTTAAATCATTTCTACAGAGAAAGAGGCTAGTGCCTGTCATACGAGTATGCTGGTATAGTTGCTTAATTTGTTGATTCAGTTTTTGACATTGTCTTTACTCATCCCTTAGTAAATGAGTTGTATACAAAAAAAAAACTTTTATGAAGTGTTATTGAGAAATGATATTTGTAAGAGGTTCATTCAGAAGAATTGAGTAACTCAGTTAAAATTTTTCATCATTTTAGAATCAGATTTTTTACCTAATGAATTAACTTATATTCATGATAAAGTAGAATACTTTAAAGATTATTTAGAATACTTTTTACTTAAAGTAGAATACTTTATCATGAATATAAGTTAATTTATTAGGTAAAAAATCTGATTCTAAAATGATGAAAATTTTTAACTGAGTTACTCAATTCTTCTGAATGAATCTCTTTTTTTTTGAGTGAACCGATTTTAATGTTTCTTTTTTTATTTGAAAGGTAGTGCCTCTGTTGTAGTTTCATAAACTTGATCAAGATTTGACCAGTAGTTTTTAAGTTATCCTTAAAATACGTATTTAATTGACTTCGAATAAATTGATGATGTTCTCATCTCATTTATATTGAAATCGGTTGTACTAAATTTTCACTTTTATCGCTTGTATTTCACTAACTGAATACATATAAGTTAAGTTATTACAAGCAATCGTTGTTTCCGGAATAATCAAATTGATTGCACGATTGAAATTTGGTTTATTTGATGTCTACATGCATACCGAGCAACTAATATTATTGAATCGCGGGGACGGAAGAGCACAAACCCCACCTGATGGTAAGTGTATGATATGGCACATAGAAATCCATTTACATCATATTAGTAGACATTTATATTTATATTCGATTAATAATTAAAATGTTTTCAGCAAAAAGGGTCTCCGGTTTCCTACACTAACCATACGAAACACATCAGCATTAATATGCTATTTTTTACGTCGGTATTCTGTAAGAGGTGGTCCTTCCCCGATCGAGTTGACCAATTCGTGCCACGAAAATATAGCTGCAGCGTTGCTTTTGCAAATAATTCTATGTCAAATGTGTTTTATTAAAAAATGATACTTTCAGTTTAGGTGAATTTGGAGTTGGGCAGTCAATATTTCTCCCACAATGCGAGAAGACAGATGGGTAAATAAAAACGTTCACCTTGACTTTTATAGAGTTCATAGAATATTTCAACATCACATTGTGTGCATTAAGTATTATTTATAAAAAATAACTTATATATTAGGTATTTCCTCAAGTTATTGAATTATTCGATATATATATTACACGCGTAAATACATTAATACATCAAGTTACACCTGGTATCCCCAAGGTGGTAGGCGAGTTCAAAGAACGACGAACTATTCGATCACTTTTACCAAAATGTATGAATTTAGATAGAAATTTGTGAAAGAAAAGGTAGCTAGCGCATTTCCTACACATTCATAAGCTCAATATCTATTATGTAGTAACGGGTAGGGTATCTATCTAATTATGTAGGAAATCATTATACTTATGTCCACTTCAGAAACATTTGTGGATATAAACATTTGATGAATAATGGGATCATACCTAAATATCAGACCATTTAGACAGTGTTAAAGTAAAGTTGATAACATAGATTTTAATTTACACAATTTAGCAATCAATTTATTATAGGATATACAAAAACATAACCCCTAAAACTCATACAGCGATTTAGGGCACAATCTCTACGTGACTTGAAATCCTTATTATGGCGTACATATGAAACGTTTTATCTCTTGGTTAGAAATTTATATATCTCTTATTAAATATCTCACACATTTTTATGTATGATATTTAAATATATTATAATATTGCCCTAATAAATTCGCCATGTGTTAGCGGCGTAAGAATATCCATTATCCAGTATCATCCCGTGGATGTTGTATCAGGCGACAGAGGGCAACAAACAGGAATGAGCAGAAGTACTTCCTAATATTAAGATAAATATTAAAGAAACTGAGGCTTTCAATCCGCCGTCTAAGTATTCCAGTTATGTACGATGCAATCTACGGGGCTTATGCTCATTTATATTTTTATCATCATTTATATTTTTGATAGGCGGTAATAAATTGACGAATAAATCGACCTGATATAATGAACGTACCTACTCGTACTTTCGATATTCAATAACGATGAATACGATGAATGTCGATTTACTAGTCCTTTTACTGTACAAGAGTCGATATGAGCTGGTAACTGTCTTAAGTCTCACCTGTTTCTATCGGCATAAAATAGCGTAGTGTAAGGGTCCGCAATCAGTAAGGAAGTGCAGAGGCGTTTCTTCTGTTATGAAACAGAACCGACACATCCTTGAGTTGCTTAGTCCCATAATGGACACCTGTTTTTTAAGACAACAGTGTAGTTAGGTCTCTTGCCAGAATGCGCAATTTATATTTGCTTAATCCCACGGCTTCTGAAGGGAATTTACGATCAAAAGCCTGGATTAATGGTTTATAATGTTTCAAGCCTGGTGTGTCAGACTGGATCTTAAGTGATATGTTGTGATAAAGAGTTCCAAGGGTCAATCGACATCATTTTAGACCCATCGGTATACCATATGAGGCTACCGACTTCACACATAACCTGGCCATTCAGCCAGGTCTCTCTGGAGGGTAATTCCACTATATACTTTTTATCAAAAGTGTGTAGTGGACGAATGATATCTGAGATCATGTATAAGACCGGTGTTTTCTTAATTGAGTCGAGCATGGATCTCAAACTGTAGGAGAGCAAGCTCAAACCGCCTTGGGCGTTGAATCCTATACAAAATAGCCTTTGCCTCCTTGTTTAGATAAAGATCAAGGGGCGTTAGGCATAGAAGTGCATTAAGAGCCGCTCCAGGCGATGATCGCATAGCTCCAGTTGCCATTAAGCAGGCAGTCCTTTGTAGACTATTTAGTCTATCTGCATTCAATTTTTGTTGGACTTGTTGCACCAGACAGTGCAGGCATAGGTGAGAATCAGCCTCACTATGCTGCTGTACAGCCATAGGACCATACTGGGACTTAGGCCCCAGTTGTTCCTGACCAAATACTGCACGTACTTAAAGCAATTTTTGCCTTATGGCATAGGTTTCTAGGGTGAGTTCCACGTTAGTTTTTGGTCGATTATTACGTCCAAGTACTTAACTTCAGTGAAAAATTATACTTTTTTATCGTTGAGTGTTAATTTGTCCAACCATTTCTTATTGGTTAAGAGTATTATAACAATTTTATCAGCATTAACTGATAAACTGTTATCCCTATACCAGTTATTTATGGTGTTTAGTGTTCTTTGTATGCTTGACGATAAAGTATTTTGGAAATAGCCCCAAGGTCATCAACATAACCTAGTGTATCAATGTCTAGGTCTGCCATCTTGTACAATAGTTGGTCAACCGCACGAGTCCATAGAAGGGGTGATAAAACACCTCCTTGTGGGCAACTACTTGTATTTGCAACCTAAATCGAAATTGTACATACATATTATAATTAATAGAATCAGACTTTACTTTGCAAAAATCCATTATACTGAAGTCGTTAGCACATAATTTGCACATTATCAAATAAAATGATGTGTCCTGCCCAGTCAGAAGAGCACCTCCAACCCTCCCTAACTTGCGTGCACTACCCCCGTCACCACCACTCCCAGCGCCAGCAGTCCTAGCTCCACCACTCTTCTCTTTAGACTGGACAGGACACATGTTATTACATTGTGCAGAAATGAGCAAATTAAGTTTTAACAATTTCAATACATAATATTATATTTATTATGAAACAGGTGATGACCAGTAACATCTGGCTGATAATAACTTAAAATAGTATATTTCATTACGAGTGCGGAAAGCCTGTCATTGCAAAGAGTTCCGACAAATGTCTACCCGAGCCGAGGCGCAGCTTCTTAGCGGTCAGCTGCCGTAGAGTCTATATTACCTAAGGATGCCTCGTGTAGAGGCGAAACACGTGTCGTATTATCGTCGATGGTGTGTCTTGCCTGGAATAGTGGTGTTGAGAGTAGTGGTGCTTGGTCTAGTGGTGACGGAGTTAGTGTATGCAATTGAGGGAGGGCGGGAGGTGCGCTTCAATCCAGGTAAGATACATCATTTTATATGTTTAGCGGAAAGTTGCAAAGAAATTTATATTTTTATTTTTTATTATAATGGATTTCCGCAAAGTAACGCCTGATTCTATACAAACTAGAAACTGGAAAAATATCACACAGTCCATTAATTTAAAGTCCAGTTCATCTCCTTTACGTGACAATACTAAAGAGAACGTTCGTCCATCTACCTTTGTTGATAATGATAATTCATCAGATCCTATTCCATCAACTAGCAAACGCCACTGTATAACACCTTTGACAAATATACATGAAAAATCATACGAAATTAATAATAGTAGTAAGTAAATATGCAACCTAAAACTTCCTCAGTTAGTATAAAAAACTGTACCAATTTCAATGTGTATGTGAATTATGACTTTATAAGAAATAAATAATTAGTTAGTTGAGTTTATTGTGTTTTTATTATGTTTCAATTTTGTTACTCACATCAAATGAATTACGTTAGATGGGGCACAGGTATGTCAGATGAATACGGCTTAGAGTGTGGGGTAAGGCGGGGCGGATTAAACTCTCCTACCTTATTTAATTTATATACTAATGGGTTAATCGCTGAGCTCAACAGCACTGGTAGTGGGTGTTCCATAGACGGAGTCGATATAAATAACATAAGTTACGCGGACGATATGGTGTTGTTGAGCCCATCGATCAGAGCACTGAGACAATTAGTGAAAATTTGTGAATCATATGCCAGTACTCACGGCTTTATATACAACACAAAAATGTGTGATCTAATTATGATTTTTGGGGCAAACGCTAAGAGAGGAGGTAACTTACCGCCTGTAAATTTGTGTGGGTCAGTTTTAAAAAGAGTACCTCAGTTTAAGTATCTGGGGCACTGGCTCACTAAAAACATGAACAATGACTGCGATATTGATAGAGAACACAGAGCACTGGCAGTACGTTGCAACATGCTGACTCGCAGATTCGCTAAGTCCTCTAGACCCTGGACAGGTTAAAATAATGCTTTTCAAAGCGTACTGTCAAACTTTTTATATGTGTAGCATGTGGGTGGGTACACGCAGCGGACGTATAGTGCACTGCGCGTTCAATATAATTTCATTGATGGGACTAGCTCGTCACTGTAGTGCATCTACTATGTCCGCGGGAGCACGTATCGATGACTTTTATGCTATAGTGCGAAAGAGATGCGCCTCGCTTCTTTTTCGTATTAGAGACTCTTCTAATAGCATCTTAAGCGCCTTAGCCGATGGGTGGGACTCTCCGCTTTTAAGACACTGGATCCGCATTCACATGCATAAGAATTAAAATGTAAAATTTAAGTAATGATAAAAAAATTATAAGTAACTTTAGTAATTTTTGATATCGTTGTTAATGTATGATTTTTTTCTTAGATTTTTAAGCAATTTAACAAACAATGATTCTATAAAAATGTTATGTTACTAACCACTTTATGGACTCTTGTCTGAAATAAAGTTGATTATAATTATTATTATAATTATTTTATTAAATTGCTTAATTTTTCCTCAACTGTATTAAAAATAGTTGTTCAGTACACGTGCGGAACCGTCATTGCAACTTCTTCCGACTGTCAACCCTCACCTTCGGCTGCGCCTCGGCTCGGGTAGACATTTGTCGGAACTCTTTGCAATGACAGGCTTTCCGCACTCGTAATGAAATATACTATTTTAAGTTATTATTAGCCAGATGTTACCGGTCATCACCTGTTTCATAATAAATATAATATTATGTATTGAAATTGTTAAAACTTAATTTGCTCATTTCTGCACAATGTAATAACATGTGTCCTGTCCAGTCTAAAGAGAAGAGTGGTGGAGCTAGGACTGCTGGCGCTGGGAGTGGTGGTGACGGGGGTAGTGCACGCAAGTTAGGGAGGGTTGGAGGTGCTCTTCTGACTGGGCAGGACACATCATTTTATTTGATAATGTGCAAATTATGTGCCAATGACTTCAGTATAATGGATTTGCAAAGAAAAGTCTGATTCTATTAATTATAATATGTATGTACAATTTCGATTTAGGTTGCAAATACAAGTAGTTGCCCACAAGGAGGTGTTTCATCACCCCTTCTATGGACTCGTGCGGTTGACCAACTATTGTACAAGATGGCAGACCTAGACATTGATACACTAGGTTATGTTGATGACCTTGGGGCTATTTCCAAAGTACTTTATCGTCAAGCATACAAAGAACCCTAAACACCATAAATAATTGGTATAGGGATAAAAGTTTATCAGTTAATGCTGATAAAATTGTTATAATACTCTTAACCAATAAGAAATGGTTGGACAAATTAGTCACACTAACACTCAACGATAAAAAAGTATAATTTTTCACTGAAGTTAAGTACTTGGACGTAATAATCGACCAAAAACTAACGTGGAACTCACCCTAGAAACCTATGCCATAAGGCGAAAATTGCTTTAAGTACGTGCAGTATTTGGTCGGGAACAACAGGGACCTAAGTCCCAGTATGGTCCTATGGCTGTACAGCAGAATAGTGAGGCTGATTCTCACCTATGCCTGCACTGTCTGGTGCAACAAGGCCAACAAAAATTGAATGCAGATAGACTAAATAGTCTACAAAGGACTGCCTGCTTAATGGCAACTGGAGCTATGCGATCATCGCCTGGAGAGGCTCTTAATGCACTTCTATGCCTAACGCCCCTTGATCTTTATCTAGACAAGGAGGCAAAGGCTATTTTGTATAGGATTCAACGCCCAAGGCGGTTTGAGCTTGCTCTCCTACAGTTTGAGATCCGTGCTCGACTCAATTAAGGAAACACCGGTCTTATACATGATCTCAGATATTATTCGTCCACTACACACTTTTGATAAAAAGTATATAGTGGAATCCTGGCTGTATGGCCAGGTTATGTGTGAGGTCGGTAGCCTCATATGGTATACCGATGGGTCTAATATGATGTCGATTTACCCCTTGGAACTCTTTATTACAACATATCACTTAAGATCCAGTCTGACACACCAGGCTTGAAACATTATAAAACATTAATCCAGGCTTTTGATCGTAAATTCCCCTCAGAAGCCGTGGGATTAAGCAAATATAAATTGCGCATTCTGGCAAGAGACCTAACTACACTGTTGTCTTAAAAAACAGATGTCCATTATGGGACTAAGCAACTCAAGGATGTGTCGGTTCTGTTTCATAACAGAAGAAACGCCTCTGCACTTCCTTACTGATTGCGGACCCTTACACTACGCTATTTTATGCCGATAGAAACAGGTGAGACTTAAGACAGTTACCAGCTCATATCGACTCTTGTACAGTAAAAGGACTAGTAAATCGACATTCATCGTATTCATCGTTATTGAATATCGAAAGTACGAGTAGGTACGTTCATTATATCAGGTCGATTTATTCATCAATTTATTACAGCCTATCAAAAATATAAATGATGATAAAAATATAAATGAGCATAAGCCCCGTAGATTGCATCGTACATAACTGGAATACTTAGACGGCGGATTGAAAGCCTCAGTTTCTTTAATATTTATCTTAATATTAGGAAGTACTTCTGCTCATTCCTGTTTGTTGCCCTCTGTCGCCTGATACAACATCTACGGGATGATACTGGATAGTGGATATTCTTACGCCGCTAACACATGGCGAATTTATTAGGGCAATATTATAATATATTTAAATATCATACTCATAAACATATTATCATAAAAATGCGTGAGATATTTAATAAGAGATATATAAATTTCTAACCAAGAGATATATAAATTTCTAAAAGAATAAAACGTTTCATATGTACGCCATAATAAGGATTTCAAGTCACGTAGAGATTGTGCCCTAAATCGCTGTATGAGTTTTAGGGGTTATGTTTTTGTATATCCTATAATAGATTGATTGCTAAATTGTGTAAATTAAAATCTATGTTATCAACTTTACTTTAACACTGTCTAAATGGTCTGGTATGATCCCATTATTCATCAAATGTTTATATCCACAAATGTTTCTGAAGTGGACATAAGTATAATGATTTCCTACATAATTAGATAGATACCCTACCCGTTACTACATAATAGATATTGAGCTTATGAATGTGTAGGAAATGCGCTAGCTACCTTTTCTTTCACAAATTTCTATCTAAATTCATATATTTTGGTAAAAGTGATCGAATAGTTCGTCGTTCTATGAACTCTGCCTACCACCTTGGGGATACCAGGTGTAACTTGATGTATTAATGTATTTACGCGTGTAATATATATATCGAATAATTCAATAACTTGAGGAAATACCTAATATATAAGTTATTTTTTATAAATAATACTTAATGCACACAATGTGATGTTGAAATATTCTATGAACTCTATAAAAGTCAAGGTGAACGTTTTTATTTACCCATCTGTCTTCTCGCATTGTGGGAGAAATATTGACTGCCCAACTCCAAATTCACCTAAACTGAAAGTATCATTTTTTAATAAAACACATTTGACGCAGAATTATTTGCACGCTGCAGCTATATTTTCGTGGCACGAATTGGTCAACTCGATCGGGGAAGGACCACCTCTTACAGAATACCGACGTAAAAAAATAGCATATTAATGCTGATGTGTTTCGTATGGTTAGTGTAGGAAACCGGAGACCCTTTTTACTGAAAACATTTTAATTATTAATCGAATATAAATATAAATGTCTACTAATATGATGTAAATAGATTTCTATGTGCCATATCATACACTTACCATCAGGTGGGGTTTGTGCTCTTCCGTCCCCGCGATTCAATAATATTAGTTGCTCGGTATGCATGTAGACATCAAATAAACCAAATTTCAATCGTGCAATCAATTTGATTATTCCGGAAACAACGATTGCTTGTAATAACTTAACTTATATGTATTCAGTTAGTGAAATACAAGCGATAAAAGTGAAAATTTAGTACAACCGATTTCAATATAAATGAGATGAGAACATCATCAATTTATTCGAAGTCAATTAAATACGTTTTTTAAGGATAACTTAAAAACTACTGGTCAAATCTTGATCAAGTTTGAAACTACAACTGAAGCACTACCTTTCAAATAAAAAAAGAAACATCAAAATCGGTTCACTCAAAAAAAAGAGATTCATTCAGAAGAATTGAGTAACTCAGTTAAAAATTTTCATAATTTTAGAATCAGATTTTTTACCTAATGAATTAACTTATATTCATGACAAAGTATTCTACTTAAGTAAAAATATTTTTCTAAATAAATTAATTAAAAATCAAAATGATGAAATAGATTACTAATTTTCGAATGAACCTTACAAATATCATTTCTCAATAACACTTCATAAAAGATTTTTTTTTGTACACAACTCATTTACTAAGGGATGAGTAAAGACAACGTCAGAAACTGTATCACAATGCCATACTCGTATGACAGGCACTAGCCTCTTTCTCTGTAGAAGTGATTTAACACAATTTTTACGCTTGGCAGATGGATTGGTAATACCAGGCACCTCGCGCCCTAGAATCTGCATACTATGTAGCTAACTTTATAAGAAGTCCAAAATGACAAACAAAATAATACAAAGTTATATTTTAAACATTTTGAAATTAATAATCAATTTAAGAACAAAAATGTGGTATACAAAGAAGTTTTAAAATAAATTATACCTCCTAATATTTAAGATACAGACCACCCAGCCACAGCAGGGGCGAGCTGCTAGTAGACGATGAAGAAGAAATGTAGTTGTGTGAAAATATTATGTGGAGCGTCCCCTGGGTAGATGGAGGTTCGATCTGTGTTGGAGGCGAGAAACCGAATATCAGGTTTAATGACCCACTTGAGAGAACCCTATACCCAGGAATGGATTAACAAGCTAATGAGATAAAAATAAAACTTGAAAAGAAAAACTTTGCTTTATTTTACAGACCATGATTACGTATTATATCTACGAAATATTCCTAAGGAAAAACATGAAATGCAAACCATTTAACTTAACTTGCTAAAAGCTGATTATAACTTCAAGCTACTTACAAAAAAGAGCCTGCATTATTTCAGTTTTTATTTCTACTTTTTATTTTGTATTTTCATTTGTCTTATTGTGTAAATATATTAGAACATTTTATTTTTTTTTGTTTGTGGTGCTGTTTGGTATTTTTCTTAGAGGTGACAATGCATCTATAGCCTTCTTAGTTTGCAGTTGGTTCAAGTGCCCATAGGCCACAGAAAGCACTTACCATCAGGTGGACTGTGTGCTCATTTATTACCCTTATTCAATGAAAAAATATTTAACAATGAATTCCATCTTTCACACACATTAACGACGATGTGTCGACGCTGAAACCACGCTTAACTTCTTGACACGAACTCCCACATACATCTTTCGTCTTTCTTTCTTTAAGAGACCGTAAAATTCTTTGGCAGGACGCAGAAATAGGCACCTAAAACAGTAAAACAGTAAAGTAAAATTACGGCCTATATACGTCCTGGACACAGACCTCTTCTCAATTTTGAGAGGGTTTTAAGGCAAGGAAGTGTCCACTGAGCTACCTCAATGCTGTCTTCAAATGTCTTCGAAAAATTTTATTTTTTACTCACGATGTTTTCATTTACCACCTAGCACGTGATAAATAAGTACTTAAAATTACAAATTATTCAAGAAT
The DNA here is from genome assembly GCA_907164705.1 of Parnassius apollo. NCBI lineage: Eukaryota > Metazoa > Arthropoda > Insecta > Lepidoptera > Papilionidae > Parnassius > Parnassius apollo. The sequence continues at coordinate 3,459,731 of CAJQZP010000885.1, read as the reverse complement.
CGTATGTACACATGAATACTTTTTACATTAATTTGAGTATGGTACGCAGCGCTCAGTCTCTTTGTTTGTTGGTCAGAGAGGCGGCGGCCTTTAATTACCATCAATTGACTCTCATGCTCGCTTATCTTATTATCAAAATCATTCTACCTGGTGAAAATTGTTATTGCAAAATATTACGATTAAAATTTTCTTTTAGGCAAAAATAACTAGGACAATTCTAACACATGGTACGCACAATATATTTGTCTGTCTTCACAATTTTCCCGTAAATTCCGTCTGTCTGGTTGACCTATTTTCATTATATGAAACCGTTAACGTTACAGATCACGTAGTATTTAAATTATTCATCCAGGGAATGCTCGCTAGGAAAATATTTATGATTTAAAAAAATAAACTAACAATATTATTATATTTAAACGTTTGAGTACACCAATCTTCTTACCTTTCTCCTTAGAGAATCAAGAATGTACATTTCTTGGAAGCTTTCTCACAATTTAACGCAGAGCTGATAACCACGCATTGATAAAAGCTGCTCACTGTTACCAACCACAGAGTTATTATGAGACTTGTTTTCGCTTTATGTAGATTCAATATTTTCCGTAAGCTTGATTAATCTTAATCGGCACTTGCAGAAAATGTTGAGAAATTTATCCTTACACACGTAATGCAACACGTTAACATAACATACTATGTACTCGTAGTTATTGTAAAGTTTAAAAATTAAAATATTTTTGAAGACTGTTATAACTCAACAAATCGTGTGATAAGTTTTAAAATATAAACATAAAAGCTTATATTATACGTCCTACTGCTGGGCACAAGCCTCCACTTAATCTCGGAGGGTTTTACGGCAAGGAAATGTCCGTCGCACTACCTTCTCCAATGCGTGTAGACCGACTTAGGTATGGAAGTTTCCTCACAATGTTTTCTCTCATCTCAGAGCACTGTTCATCAGCATTTAAAATGACAATTAATAATTACTGCGCCGGCGGGGATTAAACCCGGTGAGCTCTCGTACGGTAAAATTTACGGCGACCGTTAGGCCCCTGGAATAAAACTGAAAGTAATTAAACTAAAAATCTTTAAATTTCCGCAATAAAATATAAACATTTAAATGCATTATGCATCATAATTTTAAATTTAAATAAATGTGGTAATAAAACAGGTTTGTGCTTTAATTAGAATGTTTTCCAAATTAGGAAACAAATAACTAGGTATAGGAAAATTATGGTCGCTTTAAATAATAGGACTGGCTAATCTCACTCACTAATCGATCAGAGAGATTTTATATAAATCAAACTTGGCAGTGTTCAATACGTACGACGAAAACATAATACACTATATCAACATTTTAAGAAAGGAGTAAAATAATTTCAAAATACGTAGTAGATAAATGAAAAAGTACAATCTATTCTGAAATATCTTTCGCTAGTAAATTACAATTTTCAAGAAGGCGCGTCGCAGTAACTTTTCTTTAATTTACATTGTTTGCTGCGCTCCTACTATGTAATTTTAGTTAGTAAGCAGTTCCGACATTTAATGAAAAATTTAAAGTTTGCAAGGTCCTAAATTGAGAGTAACTCTTGTTTAAAATAAATTCGCTGAGACAAGCTTCGTTGTAAAAACCTTTAGAATAGTATTGCTTCATAATAGTATTTTATACTATATAGTGGCCCCACGATACAAGCACAACACATTCCACAAGGGCACGCATCCGGATCATTCAAATCCAAAACAATTACTTGTAGGTCATATAAACACTTATTTTGTGTGGTGTTTGAACCAATTACTAAATACGCTACAAAAAAGTGCTTTAGTGGATAAGTTGCTAAAATAAAACCGTAAGATATATTTTATCTATATAAATAATAAAAAGTTATCTGTTTGTAATGCCATGATAACAGCTCTTTACTAAATGCATATGAAAGTACGAGTGTATACAATAATTATAACAAAAAACTATTTTAATTTTTTTTTTGTCTATCTGTCTATTTGTTCCGGCTAATCTCTGAAACCGCCTGACCAATTTTTACGGGACATTCACTGGCAGACAGATGATGTTGTAAGAAGTAACTTTATCTCCTTTTTATATTAGACAAAGAATAATGTTTCCGCGCAAAAAATCAAATCCCATGAAATTGTGAACAAAATTCTATTCAAATACTCGTAGGGAAGTATAATACTTTCTACGTGGTAGAGCCATGCTGCAGTTATATTAGTAGTATAGTTGTAGCACGAATGGGTCGGCCCGACCGGGGAAGGACCACGCTCTCTCAGAATACTAGCGTAAAATAGTAGCTTAATGCTGTTGTATTTCGTATGGTGAGTGTGGAGAACCGGAGACCCTTTTTACTGGAAAAGAGGCATTCTACCTTAGTCCTCACATGTGAGAACGCATCTGCATTTTGAACGCATCCGTAATCAAGGAGAGATGTAGATGTCTATGGGCTGCAACAACCACTTACCATCAGGTGGACTACCTATCACATAAAAAAATTAATAAAAACTATGCGTACGTAGTCTCGGACAAAGCTAGTAATTGATAAATTAACTAAGAACAAAGCCGCTAAAATCAAACAGACATTATGTGCATACTAACTCAGAAAACCTATTGGGCACAAAGTATCGATGTGAAAAGTTTATCGTTGAGTGAAATATACGACACCATTTCTGTGCGGTTTTAAGAAATTAGCGTTGTTGTATGTGGGTTACAACTGAGTAATATTTTTTAAGTATTTTTCTCTAACAAACTTAAGCAATTTTAAAATTTAATAAGCAACCCTTCAGAAGTTCATTTACTTGACCACGCCCTTTGGAATACTATCATCGTATAACAGAGAGTATATTAATGTGTAAGGTTATGTAATTATGTTATATAAATTTATTATAAGTGTACTAGTTAAATAAATATAACATTCAAAGACTGTTTTATTTTATTGAAAATGATGACTAGTGCAGAGTAATATATTGTCTTTCTTCATCATCATCAACATCATCTCTCAGGTAGTAGAGAGAATTTACTTTAATCGTCACACCTGGCAGGTGATTATTGCAGTACCAGAAGTCTTTTACGTCTGGCTCCGTCTTTCGTCTTGCACCATTACCACAATCGGCACAATCATATATTAGACTCATCTTAATATATAAAAATCTCATGTCAAGATGTTTGTTCACTCTAATCGGAGATTCCACTCAACTGATTTTAACTCAATTGTTAATATGTATTGTTTGCTCCAATTTAAAAGATACTGGTTGGGCGGCGAGCCTTAAGGTTGCCGAGTCACAATGCCCCGGTCGAGCCTTGACCCTATTACGCGACATGTTTTACTAGATGGACTGTATACGCGGTTGGCTTCTTCTGCTTCAACAAAATGGCGGCTGTAGCATGCGGTTCCTTGACAATGCACTCGCTCTTCCAAAAAAAAAACCTATTGCTTGCCAAGGTTTATGAAGGAACCCTGCTTGATCACATTAGGAGAAATGAAATTAGGCGGCTTAACTAATAAAACACAAATATTCAAGCAGGAGTCATAAGGAAGAAGAACACTTACCGGGGTGTTACTTCGATGCGGCTTGGACGCTGCGGTGCTACTTCTGGCGGATCTCCTGGTCAGTGGTGCGGTGGAAGAGAGCGGTGCGAGACGCTATCTCACTAGGTGAGGCGGTCACTTCTGGAGCTCGACTGCTCTAGGTGGCGCGGTGGAAACTAGCGGTGCGCGTGGGCAAGTTGTTTTTTTTGGTTTTATTTTTTTTATTTTTTTTATTTGACGGCTTAGGACGTACTCGAAAGCAAGCAATACATCTGTGCACCCGACTGCGGATTAAATTACGTGCTGCAAGAATCCAATAATTCTGATGCAAGATTGTCATCAGCAAATCGGGGCCAGTGTGAGAATTCAATTTATGATGGTAATCAACTAATAAATTCATGATATGGTCTTTATGCGGTAAAACTATAGAGTGCCGTTTGTCGAAACTCAACTGCGAGTTGGACATGCGTCCGCCTGCCCTGACGATTCCATCTTGTAAAAATGGCTTAAGGCGTTGAAAGGCGCGACTACAACTTCTATTCTTTTTTTTTATAGAAGAAGAGGCAAACGAGCATGCGGCTCACCTGATGTTAAGTGACTACCGCCGCCCATGATCAACCGCAATACCAGGAGAATTGCGGGTGCGTTGCCGGCCCTTTAAAAAGGAGTAAGCTCTTTTCTTGAAGGTCCAGGGTATCGGTCCGGAAAAATCGCCGGTGGTAAACTATTCCACAGAGAGGTTGTACGTGGAAGAAAACTCCTTGTAAAACGTACAGTGGTGGACCGCCAAGCATTCAGATGGTGTGGATGGTATCGGGACCTTTGACGTGTAGTGCGTTCACGAAATTTGACGGCTGGGATTAATCCGAACAATTCCTTAGAGCACTCCCCGTGATGGATGCGATAAAATACGCAAAGAGATGCAACATCTCTTCGCAGCGCCAGTGAATCGAGCCGATCGGAAAGCACTCGGTCGTCGACGATTCGAGCCGCTCTGCGCTGGATGCGGTCAAGTGGAAGAAGCTGGTACTGGGGAGCCCCAGCCCAGAGATGGGAACAGTATTCCATGTGCGGCCGAACCTGCGCCTTGTAAAGTTTCGGCTTGTAAAGTGTGCCGGCATGAAATACTGTCCCGCTCTGCTGAGCACGCCAAGCTTTTTAGAGGCCAATTTGGCCTTCCCTTCCAAGTGACCACGAAACTGCACGTCACTCGATATGTCGACGCCGAGGATTCCGATACTGGCTGAGGCAACAAGGGGAGTGCCTTGAAACTGAGGGGATACGACAAAGGGGTTTTTTTTAGCGGTTAATGCGCAAACTTGTGTCTTCTGGGGGTTAAACTGGACTAGATTTAGTCGCCCCCAATCCGGAGACTCTGTCCAGCAGAGACTCGACTTCACACACAAATATTGGCTCAGCCGGTGTAAAGAGCATCACCAGTGCTGTCATCTGCATAACAATGAATGTTACGGGTATGCAACATGTCATTGATATGCAGAAGAAACAGCGTTGGCGATAGCACACAGCCCTGTGGAACACCAGCATTAATAGGCTTGCAATCGGAGCTTGCACCGTCTACAACGACCTTGATGCTCCGATCTGCAAGAAAGCTGGTGATCCAATCGCACAATTTCTCGGGAAGCCCATAGAAAGGGAGCTTCGAAAGAAGCGCTTTGTGCCAAACCCGATCGAAGGCCTTCGCAATGTCCAAACTAACGGCCAATGCCTACCCCTTGAACTCTACTGCTTCCGCCCATCTGTGAGTTAGGTAGACCAGAAGATCACCAGCTGACCGACTACGGCGAAAACCGTATTGGCGGTCACTAATCAGCTGGTGATCTTCAAGGTACCTCATGAGCTGGCAGTTTACAATGGACTCCATTGTTTTGGAGAGCAAGGAGGTGATGGCGATTGGCCGGTAGTTGGACGGGTCAGAGCGGTCGCCTTTTTTAGGGATCGGGTGGACGTAAGCCGTCTTTCATGATTTTGGGACTACGCCTAGGGAGTAGGAGTACCGGAAAAGACGCGTTAAAACCGGTGCCAACTCTGGAGCACACGTCCTCAGCACAATTGGGGGGATTCCGTCAGGCCCACTCGACTTGTGGATGTCCAGGGAGAGGAGTGCTTTGCGAACCGAGCGCTGTGTGAAGTGCACTTCCGGCATGGAGCATTCACACCGCGGGATGGTCGGCGGAGTACTCCCCCGTCATCGAGAGTCGAGTTAGACGCAAAGAAAGAGCCTAGAAGATCGGCTTTCTCCTTTGCGGTATGGGCCAGTGAGTCGTCCTCCCTGTGCAGAGATGGAAGAGATGGCTGACAGAAATTCCCCTGGACAGCCTTGGCGAGAGACCAGAATGCACGGGTTCCAGAAGGAAGGCGAACTAGTTTCTCGCCAATTCTGCCTATGTGCTCTGACTTTGCCTTGGCAATGACTCTTTTGAAGGACCTAGAGGCGGAATTATACTTCTTTTTTAGAGCGCTGGTGTTTACATCCCGGGACGCTGATGCATCAGCCCAGGCTTGGTAGCACTCCTGCCTAGCATGATGCTATTTTACTATTATATTCGATTGTAATCTTGTAATTTCCTCGGAAAAATGTGCACGTTGAAGTTCACGCAATACTAACAACTCGGCGTAGTTGTAATCGGACGCTACGATATACGAACGTCGCGGTAAAAGCTTCGCGAATCGACAAACGTAAATCACGCTACGCAATAATTTCGACCAAGAGGACAAACGGTTCGCCAAAACAATGATTGGAGAAACCTCGCTCGAAACGCTCGCTACCAGAGCGTGCCTCTTCTCTTCCGGCGGTTGTGACACTGACGAAGGGTCGAAATCGGTTATTGGCCATTGCGAGGGTTCTAAGTGGGTTCACACCCAAGAAGGTCCGTGGAACCAAAGCGGATGGTCCATTATTTGCATCGGGGTGAGTCCACGGGATAGACAATCGGCAGGGTTTTCCACACCGGACACGTGATAAAAGTTCCGTGTTCCTAACTCGTCTTGGATCTTGGCCACTCGGTTCGCGATAAACGTATCCCAACGGTGGTGTGAAGAATGAACCCAACATAAAGCGACGGTTGAGTCAGAAAAGGCAAATATCCTTTCTATGTGAACTCTGTCACTACATGCACTGATAACTGCGGTGATAAGCTGGGTAAGGACTAATATCGCGCAAAGCTCTAAGCGCGCGGGGGAGACAACCTTACGGAGGGAGACTCTTGACTTAGAGCTAATGAGGCTGATCGAATTTCTATCATTATTCTGGACGTAAAAATATACTGGTTGCGCGGAAAAACCATTCGTATTTTTATTTTATTCGAGGGTATGCTTGCCAAGGTTGTCTTTCCTTCAACCTTTCCTTCACCTATCCTTTTTATACACACCGGGGTGGTGAGGTGAGAGGGGAAAGAAGATAGTTCTAGAATGTCGCTTGATTTGCAACCAATGAGAAGCGCGCCCCTCCGAGAAGCATTGATAGGAGGGCCGAAGTAATATAAGCTAGCACACGGCCCTCGTGGGCTCTCTTGCCTTTGCGCCTGGGACAGTCGCATCCTAGAGGGCTCTTGCCCACGCGCACCGCTAATTTCCACCGCGCCACCTGGAGCAGTCGAGCTCCAGAAGTGACCGCCCCACCTAGTGAGATATCGTCGCGCACCGCTCTCTTCCACCGCACCACCGACCAGGAGATCCGCCAGAAGTAGCACCGCAGCGTCCAAGCCGCATCGAAGTAACACCCCGGTAAGTGTTCTTCTTCCTTATGACTCCTGCTTGAATATTTGTGTTTTATTAGTTAATCAGCCCAATTTCATTTCTCCTAATGTGATCAAGCAGGGTTCCTTCATAAAACTTGGCAAGCAATAGTTTTCTTTTGGAAGAGCGAGTGCATTGTCAAGGAACCGCATGCTACAGCCGCCATTTTGTTGAAGCAGAAGAAGCCAACCGCGTATACAGTCCATCTAGTAAAACATGTCGCGTAATAGGGTCAAGGCTCGCCCGGGGAATTGTGACTCGGCAACCTTAAGGCCTGCCGCCCAACCATTTTCTGATTCGAGGGTTAGTTACTCTGGAGTAACATTGAATTTGATCGAATCCGCCCTTATAAAATAGTGAGTAATGTATGTTTGGTCGGTTTTTACGAATGATTGTAAATAAAAGACCTCGTGGAGAGCCTTTTGGAGGCGCCTTTTCTGTACAGCTTGAGCAGCCTACACTCAGGACTTGTAGTACAATGCTTACATCATTACGCCATGTTACACGTTCTGCTTAATGCTCTCTTATGAGTTCTGACTCTAAAGCTCTATTTTTCAGATACAGCGTTCGGCGAAACGACGATCGATTTCACCGGCCGCCACTCAGGACACTGTGATACAATACACCTTAGGTGTTTTGTATCACAGTGTGACATCACAATTCAGCTCTGAGCTGCTTCAAACATGCAAATCACAAAAACTTGGGTCGCTAATCTATATTTAATGGCACATTAAGCAGCTCACGTCTCGCGAATCTTAACATCGCCCCACTGACTACATATAAAATGTTGCTTAGAGATAATTATTATGAAATAAATATTATTTGAATCACATTTTCTTAGATCGCTGTTTGTGTTTTAACCAGTTGAGCTCGACTTTATGAGATTAATAATGAGCTGTTGAGCTCTTTATTTGTTTTTACCTATAAAACATTGTGACCTAATAAACTAAGATAACAGTATCACAGTGACGCGAATCAGTAAGTAAAACAAAAATACTGTTAAAAACCGTACGAACTAAGAAGTCAAAGTGCGTAAACGCTGACTCGCTACACAAACTCAACTACAATGGCTACAAGCTCTGTATGAACTTTTAATATGGCTGGTCTGGAAGCTGGTTTTCAGCACCGACTCAATATTGAACCGTGAGCTGAACTGCGGCATATTTATTGAGTTACACTTGTCTGATACCTATAAGAGCATTATTACCACAGAAATCTAAATAATATTGTCTTATTATTTAGATTTCTGTGATTATTACGCATGCAAGCTTAAGGCGGCGTCCTGTTTCAAGATCGAACAATGCGTGCACATAGCGTACAATTGTAAAATTCCTACACTTAGCGTAAAAACTGAAATTCGGTGATTTTAAAAATGATTTTAAGAATTTACGCTCCCTTATTGCAGTTTCTGAGTGGTGGCTACTATAGATATACGTTATATATATATATATATATATATATATATATATATATATATATATATATATATATATATATACATACGAATAGTAAACGTTGGTCGTGCCAATACGCCGCACCCCATGCAAAAAGATCTCCACTCACACAAAATAAAGACAACAGTTCTTTTTATTTTGACTCGGGCCTTAAATTATTTGTTCCAAATGCCACGGCCAGGTGTTATTGCAATTTTTTTTTATATTTTTGTCTTCTACATAAATTTGCAACAATGCCGTGTAGTGGCGGTTAAGAATATCCACTACCCCATATCTTCCCGTGGGTGTCGTAAGAGGCGACAGAGGGAGACAGGCAGGAGATGGGCAGCAGCGTCTTCCTGATGACAACTGTGACGTAATAAAAAACTGCGGTTGCCAACCCGCTCGCCAAGCGTGGCAACTATGGCAAATACCCCCCAATGAATAAATACACAAACAGACGGCCCCCAGTCCCCGGCGGCCCCGCTATTCCTGGCTACGGTGGCGACCATGGTAACGGCGGGGCAGGGGGTGCTAAGAATCTCCGGTGGAGGTTCGGTTGCCACCTACGACGACTCGACCTGGCAACATATAACGCACGCACCCTGAGGACTGACGAGAAGATACTGGAGCTGGAAGAAGAGGTAGACAAGTTGCGCTGGCATATTATTGGATTATCCGAGGTCCGAAGAGAGGGGGAGGACACGGCAATCCTCGAGTCCGGCAACTTGTTCTATCACCGGGAGGGCGACCATCTGTCCCAAGGAGGTGTCGGATTTATCGTCCACAAATCTCTCGTCAACAACGTTGTAAAGATTGGGAGTGTGTCGACGAGGGTCGCGTACCTGATACTCAGAATCACCAAACGGTATTCGCTGAAGGTCATTCAGGTTTACGCACCAACCTCGGCACATCCCGATGAGGAGGTGGAGGAAATGTATGAGGATATTTCCAGAGCCATACATTCCTCCAAAACCTACTACACGGTGTTGATGGGAGACTTCAACGCAAAACTAGGCACAAGAGAAAGCGGTGAGCTGAAGGTAGGGAAATTTGGAGTAGGGCAACGGAACCGAAGGGGCCAGCAGCTGGCCGACTTTATGGAGAAAGAGGGACTCTTTATGATGAACTCTTTCTTCCAGAAGCGGCCCCACGGGAAGTGGACCTGGTCGAGCCCCGACGGTTCGACAAAAAATGAGATTGACTTCATTATGACAAACAGACGCCAACTGTTCAGTGATGTGTCAGTGATCGCAAGGGTGAAAACTGGCAGCGATCACCGAATGGTTAGAGGCACACTGAACCTAAACGTTAAGTTGGAGAGGTCTCGTCTAATGAAGTCAACGCTCCGTCCCCCTCGTGCTCTAATCCAGAATCCCGAAACCTTTCAGCTCGAGTTACGTAACCGCTTCCAGTGCCTAGAAGATTGCAATGCAGTGGACGATATGAACGACAAGCTCGTGGAAACTGTCCATGCGGTCGGAGCTAAGTTCTGCAAGACCCGCCGCAGAAGAACACAAAAACTCTCCGATCACACTCTTAATCTCATGGCTGTTAGACGGGAGATGAGGCTTCAATCGTCAACAGATTTGACAGCATACAGGCAACTGAACAGACAGATCTCCAAATGCATACGGCGAGACTTACGCAACTTTAATACTTCTCGTATTAAAGAAGCGATCGAGCGGAACCAGGGCTCCAAAGTCTTTGCCAGAGATCTGTCTGCCAGAAAGAGCCAACTGTCAAGGCTGAAGACTGAGTGTGGCAACATCGTTTCCGGGACACCTGAGATTTTGAGTGAGATTGAGAGGTTCTATGGGCAGCTGTACACATCATCGTTGGAGCCACACGCAAGTGTGAGTAACGATCCAAGAGCAAGTCTTATCCGACACTATTCCGATGATATCCCGGACGTCAGTCTAAGCGAGATTAGAATGGCTCTCCAGCACCTTAAAAACGGCAGGGCCCCAGGCGAGGATGGAATTACAGCGGAGCTTCTGAAAGCGGGTGGAACACCGGTACTTGAAGTCCTTCAGAAGCTCTTCAATTCCGTCCTCCATGGTGGCACTACTCCAGAGGCGTGGAGCAGAAATGCGGTGGTCTTGTTCTTTAAGAAAGGCGACAACGCTCTCTTAAAGAACTACAAATCGATTTTCCTTCTGAGCCGCGTCTACGTGCTGTTTTCGAGAGTCATTACGAATCGTCTCGCACGCAGACTTGACGACTTCCAGCCTCCCGAACAAGCCGGTTTCCGAAAAGGCTTCAGTACCATAGACCACATACATACCCTGCGGCAGATTGTACAGAAGACTGAAGAGTACAATCTGCCACTTTGCCTGGCGTATGTGGACTATGAGAAAGCCTTTGATTCCGTCGAAATTTGGGCGGTGCTACAGTCCCTTCAGCGGTGCCAAGTTGACTGTCGGTATATCGAAGTGCTGAAGTGTTTGTACAGTAGGGCTACTATGGCTATCCGAGTACAGAATTAGAACTCGAAACCTATCCAACTGCAGAGAGGTGTAAGACAGGGTGACGTTATATCCCCGAAACTCTTCACCGCTGCATTGGAAGACGTTTTCAAGCTACTGGACTGGAAAGGATACGGTATTGACATCAATGGCGAGTACATCACTCACCTTCGATTTGCCGACGATATAGTCCTTATGGCAGAATCGCTGGAGGACTTAAGCACTATGCTCAATGACCTCAATAGTGCCTCCCAACGGATAGGTCTTAAGATGAACATGGACAAAACAAAGATCATGTTCAATGTCCATGTCACACCTATGCCGGTAGTTGTTGGGAGCACTATGCTCGAAGTTGTTGACGAATACGTTTACCTGGGACAAATAGTCCGACTAGGTAAGTCCAACTTCGACCGAGAGGTCAATCGACGGATTCAACTCGGCTGGGCAGCGTTCGGGAAATTACGGCATATCTTTTCGTCAGGTATACCTCAATCTCTAAAAACTAGATTGTACAACCAGTGCGTGTTGCCAGTGATGACTTACGGATCTGAGACGTGGTCCTTCACTGCTGGCCGTATGAGGACGCTTAAGGTCGCTCAGCGAGCTATGGAGAGGGCTATGCTCGGAGTTTCTCTGCGTGATAGACTCAGAAATGAGGATATCCGCAGTAAAACCAGAGTGACCGACATAGCCCAACGGATTAGTAAGCTGAAGTGGCAATGGGCCGGCCATATAGCTCGAAGAACCGATAACCGATGGGGAAGAAAGGTTCTCGAGTGGCAGCCTCGTACCGGTAGGCGTAGTGTAGGGCGACCCCCCACTAGATGGAGTGACGACCTGGTAAGACATGCAGGAAGTCGATGGATGCAGGTGGTTCAGGACCGTGCTTTGTGGCATTACTTGGGGGAGGCCTATGTTCAGCAGTGGACTTGTGAAGGGCTGTAATGATGATGATGATGATGATGACATAAATTTACACAAACTACTAATAATAACGTACACAATACATATTAAAGGAGATTGGTATGTACATATGTATATTTCATAAGGTATTAAGATATGCTCACAGGAAATATTAAGTTAATTTAAAAATCTTTAACAAAGTTTACTAAAGATTACATGGTAATACTATGGTATTTTGTATGTTCAGCATAATTGACTCCGGTAACGCAGTATCCTACTGTATCATCTAGTTATTGTACTTAATGGTAGTAAGGTAAGTGGTAGTCGTTAGATTGCAAAGTGCCTATTATTATAAAAACTATTGTGGTGAGTTACTTTATTGCTTTTATAGTTGAGCAAATTATTGTTTGTGAATTGAATTCGTCTGATGAGAAGATACTTTACAGGATGTACTTGGTAGAAATAAAGCAAAAAAAAAGTTACTTTAACATCACACTGTGTCACGTATTCATAAAAGCATGTAGTCGTAGTTTCTGGGAAACTCGGTCGTGGATAATATTTATTTTTATCTTATAACAACCATAATATTTACATACAGATGCCAAATGTTAAACACCATATACTATAGTATTCATCATTCATAAACATTTCACATATTCCTTAACAAGCTTCATACTCTACATCGTCACAGTCTACTCACATTACTTACATTTACGAAAGGATTATTTATTGGTAATGAAAATAGTCATAATTCACGCGGTATTTACAAATTTTATTTTCAAAATCCGATAAATATATACAAATGATTCATTAGGGGTATCGATAAACAATATCAAAATGTCATGAATCTGCTCAAGTTTTAAGTATTTCAGTAAAAAAAATATATTTCACTTATGAGACTCAAAGATTGCATTCACAAAAGAGTTAAAAATAACGTGAATTGAATCACAGAAAAACTGGTGTCATTTCACATTAGAACTCCTTAAACTGCAGTTTCTAAACGACATGAGTGACTTGATACGTATGTTTCTCGTCAATTAATGTCTGCATGGTACCGATATATACCGATATATAGATATACCGATATACCGATACGCTGGTATCGATAGCCTCAGGTAGTGCAATGCGTCGTCTAAGTTCATCCACGGAGGAGTCTCTGAGAATACATTGTTAACATCTGTGGTATATATTGGCTCCTCGTCATTTAACATCTGTATGCGACGCATCTCCCTCGTTTCTTGCTTCTGTTGTACTCTTAAAAGTACGCACCCAGCAACAACGTCTGACGGCATCTGAATAGAGCGCTCAGCAAAGCGGGGTGTTACTTCGATGCGGCTTGGACGCTGCGGTGCTACTTCTGGCGGATCTCCTGGTCGGTGGTGCGGTGGAAGAGAGCGGTGCGCGACGATATTTCGCTAGGTGAGGCGGTCACTTCTGGAGCTCGTCTGCTCCAGGTGGCGGTTTGATCTAGCGGTGCGTGTGGGCAAGAGCCCTCCAGGACGCGACTGTCCCAGGCGGTGTGATTCCAACCAGCAGCGCAAAGGGAAGAGAGCGCACGAGGGCCGTGTGCTAGCTTATATTACTTCGGCCCTCCTATCAATGCGTCTCGGAGGAGCGCGCTTCTCATTGGTTGCAAATCACGCGGCATTCTAGAATTATCTTCTTTCCCCTCTCACCTCACCACCCCGGTGTGTACGGAAAGGATAGGTGAAGGAAAGGAATGCTTGGCAAGCCTACCTTCGAATAAAAATAAAAATACGAATGGTTTTCCGCGCAACCAGATACGATAGTCTTATTCCGATAAGTGACTCAATATTTTTACTGATATGTATTATAAGTAGGTATATATTAATATGTACTATTTAAAGCTTAAACAAATTCGAGAAAACTTCTAAAATCAAGACACAGGTGGATATTCAATCGATTTTTCTAGTTTCTTGTTTATGACTATACTATAACTGCTCACTGAAGAAATAATGGTATATGCGAAAGAAGAAGCCCTTGGGAATGATGCGATCGCCACCTTGCTGGTTCTTTAAAAATTAATTCAAAAATTGTACAAAATAAATTTATTATTATATAAAAGTCCCTTTTCATTTCAATATATCGTCTCCGTAAATTTCCATTCAAATTATGTCGTCAAAGTGAATAGTTTGCTCATGGGTATATTTCCACAATGCAAAATCGCTTTGAACTGTCGCAACAGTCATTTTGTTCATTTTGAATCGCAACGCTGAATGATTGTTATTCAACTGCCATTTTCGCTAGACGCTTAAATACAGTTTAATTAAACTTAACTGTTTAATTGTGTGTTAAAAGTATATGGGAATATATGGAGTTCCGCTCATTTGTTTGACAAAATATCACAGTATCGGAATCCTCGGCGTCGACATATCGAGTGATGTGCAGTTTCGTGGTCACTTGGAAAAGAAGGCCAAATTGGCCTCTAAAAAGCTTGGCGTGCTCAGCAGAGCGGGACAGTATTTCATGCCGGCACACTTTACAAGGAAACTTTACAAGGCGCAGGTTCGGCCGCACATGGAATACTGTTCCCATCTCTGGGCTGGGGCTCCCCAGTACCAGCTCCTTCCACTTGACCGCATCCAGCGCAGAGCGGCTCGAATCGTCGACGACCGAGTGCTTTCCGATCGGCTCGATTCACTGGCACTGCGAAGAGATGTTGCATCTCTTTGCATTTTCTTTCGTATATACCATGGAGAGTGCTCTAAGGAATTGTTCGGATTAATCCCAGCCGCTTAATAAATAGTTAAAATAATTTCGTGAACGCACTACACGGCAAACGTACCATACCATCCATACCATCTGGATGCTTGGCGGTCCACCACTGTACATTTCCAAAGGAGTTTTCTTCCGCGTACAACCTCTCTGTGGAATAGTTTACCAACAGCGATTTTTCCGGACCGATACGACCTGGGGACCTTCAAGAATAGAGCGTACTCCTTTCTAAAGGGCCGGCGACGCACCTGCAATTCCCCTGTTGTTGCGGTTGATCATGGGTGGTAGTAACTTAACATCAGGTGAGCCGCATGCTCGTTTGCTCCCTCTTCTATAAAAAAAATCAAAAGACCACATCGAATGCTTTTTGATTCTTTTTTATCTGAAAGTGTATGCTGTTGGCCCTGCGGCCTTTACAACTTCATCGAAATAAGCTACCAAGCGAGGACTTACGACGCTGCACGCTGCGGCTGTATTGTGATTGTAGTACGAAGGGTCGGCTTGACCGTAGTAAGAACACGCTTTCATAGAATACCGGCATAAAATAGTAGCTTAATGCTGCTGTATTTCGTATGTTGAGTGTATCGAACCGGAGCCCCCTTTTACTGGAAAAGAGGCACTCTATCTTAGTTCTCTGGGGCGACAACGCATTTGTATTTCGATTCTTAATAGAGAATTAATGTCTATGGGCCACAGCATCCACTTATCATAAGGTGGGCTGTGTGCAGCTTTTTTAAGTTCACTTCTTTTTATGTATACTAGCAAGATTTATACTATGCAAACTATGCTGAACAAGCGGGTGGTTTTGCGTTAAACATATATTCTAGCAGCGGTTAGCTGCTGCCCATCTCCTTTCGGATTTAAATTCAGCATATTTGGATACTTATATACAACAATAGCCGTGTGGTGGCGTCGTCAGTAGATCCACCTACCCTAAGTCCTCCCGTGGGTGTCATAACAGCTGAGAGAGGGAAACTGAAACGGGGAATGGTCACAGCAGCATCTTACTGACGAACATCTATCTGCTTAGCGTGGCTTAAAGGATGTTTTATTTGTCCGCATTTTACTTTTAGACGAGCTAAATATTTTCAATTTAGCGGATATAATGGGAAATACAAACCCAACTTCACATTGATGCGACATCTAAAATTTAAAACGGAAGTTGGAAATTTTGTTTAGTAAAAACTGGTATAAGAGACATTTCTATTAAATCCGTAAAATACAAATGTATGTTATGGAGATAATTTGATGCTTTTTACAGGTTTTATATTCCTGAACCTGTAAGTTTCTATGTATGTGTGTATTAATGAATATTACTTCTGTATTTTAGTTTTTAGCTTGTTTGATACGTTTAAGCATACAAAATGCATTACTAAAATTTCATGAAAAAACGCGGCTTATTTAAGTTTTTTTATGTCCTATATTATCTCATTACATTAAAATATTAACTAGCTAATATAATCTACCTTACGTGGGCTGAAATTGCTACTGCCCATAGACACCTGCAACCAATTTTAAATAAAGGCATCAGGTGCGTTATTATCTCGGAAAATGGAACACGATACGGCATGTAAATGTAGTAGCCATTCATATTCTTCGAACCGGAAAACGACAGCAGATATACTGTTACTTTGCGATAGAGTAAACTAGCATGCAATATCCCAGACTAATTTTTGAAGTCACACTGCATCTATATTAGTTATAGCATGAATGGATTGGCTCGACAGGAGAAGGAACACTCTCTCACAGAATACCAGCGTGAAGTAGTAGCTTAATGCTGTTACGTTTCATAGAGTGAGTTTAGGGAACAGGAGATCCTTTTTACTGGAAATGAGGTACACATCACCTTTATTCTCAGAGGGGGAAATACATACATGCGCATTTTGATTCTCTCAGACATTTGCTGGCCCGATTGTCTGATGTGCTCATAAATGTCATTCATTTTGTTCCGCAAGTCATTTGCATAATCGGTTATACTGCGTGGGGTATCCCGGTGATCAGGTCTGCAGGCAGCCGTAATTCTCTTCCAAAGTTTGTGAAAGCTGGTGTCACTGCTGTACTTTCGTAAACAGCGATTCGATATGACAACAAAAACGGTTGTTCAGCATCACATAGGATAATCAAATTAATTTATATCAATGGTATATGCAGGATGTAAAATATACAAACGGTCGTCAGGAAACAGCGTTGAACGTGCGACCATTTAATCTTGCAATGGCAAATTTCTTCAAATGGAGACAGACTCCCATGTCTGTCATAGTTTCAAAAAAAGTTTTTTTTTTGTTGTGTTACTAACTTGTAACTCAAATAAAAACCTGTCGTTACTAATTGCTCTTTTTATGGAGAAACTAAATGTAACTAAGACGTCGGTCGGTCATTAGAAGAAATATATTATAGTTTTAAGATTCACCAAATATATTCAATTAACCGTGATAGCTCAGGGACTAAGCATTCGGCATAAATTACACAAAGTTAGTGTTTGTGTAATTTACTCGGGTTAAATCCCTGCCGGCACCATTAAAATTGTTAATATTATGTATGATTTAAGTGCTGATTTACCACGTGCTAGACGGTGAAGGAAAACATCGTGAAAAAATCTGCATTTGAGAAATAATCTCAAAGTTCACTAACACGAATCTGAGTAGCACGGCGTAGATCTTCTTTAAAATTTGTTATTATATCTTATTTTTTTTTTGTTTCATGGAATAATGGCTTCAGAAAAAATATATTGTATTCGATGTTTTACTGTCCCATTATTTAAGAAGAACTTAATACAATAAATACAGCACAATACACTGTTAACTTGATTTGTTGTACAAAGATATAATAGCCTTAAAAGGTCATTCAGTCTAACAAAACAAACCACTTGAGTTGTAATTAAGTAATTTGAATGTCTGAGCCACTCACGTTCTTCAATTATTGTACAGTGCTTTGTAAAGGAAAGTTATGAAGATGACTTGTTATATAAAGTCTTAAAACATTAATTCATTACAGCCTATCCAAAATCTACTGCTGAACATAGGTTTTTCCCATAAATTGTCATCTAGAGACAATACCCGTCACGGTATCAACGCTTGGTAGATGGGTTGCTTACCTCAGTTTTTTTAAAGTTATTATCAGGCAAATGTTGCTGGTCATCTCTCCTGTTTCGTAATAAATATTTGTTCTTAAAATTTGATGTGCTTCAGATTTATATTTAAAGTAAAAGCTTTTATCGGTGTTTAGGTAAATTATATCCAGGTGCTTTTTAATAAGTTTAAAGCCATGGATGAAGGGCTAATAATAATAATAATACTAATAATAATATTGTCACAGAACATTGGTATGAATGACGCTGGTATGAAACAGTCAGTTTGCGACGTGTTTTGTGCACGCTTGACCAAAGTGCTTAATAGCCTTTTGTCCGGTGTGAATAAGATACACGCATATAACGGTTGGGTCATGCATGTCCTCATGGCATGCCTGTCCTTTGGCATACTCAGATGGACTTAGACTGAACTTAACGCCCTGGATAGAAAAGTCCGCACTACAATGACCCATAGGATGCATCATCCGAGATCGTCGGTAATGAGGCTGTACTTGCCGCGAAAGCATGGTGGGCGTGGCTTTCTGAGCGCGCTCTCCATGCATAATCGCGAAGTGTGCAGCCTCCGTCATTACTTCCTGGAGAGATCGGATGATCCCTTCTACAGGAACGTCATTTATAGTGATAAAGAGCTTACCCCTCTATGCTTAGCCAACGAGCAATGACAGGACCCGGCAGTACAGAGCATTTGCGACCGGGAGACCGTATGGAAGGAGAAGAAGCTCCATGGGAGGTACTACAGGGCTCTACATGAGCTCTTTGTAGATTTAGTCGCCTCCCTCCACTGGCTACATTTCAGTGACTTCTTCGGGGAAACCGAGGGTTTTGTCTGTGCAATACAGGATCAGGTTATTAAGACCAACATTTATCTGAGATACATCCTAAAGGATGGCACCGCCGACATCTGTCGAGCTTGTCGCCATCCCGGTGAATCACTTAGGCATGTCATCTCCGGTTGTTCGGCGCTTTCTAACTCTGAGTACTTGCACAGGCACAACCTAGTAGCCAGGATTCTACACCAGGAGCTCGCTCTGAAATAAGGTCTCGTGGATCGGAAACTGCCTTATTATAAGTACTTACCGGAAGCCGTGCTCAAAAATGACCGCGCCAGGCTCTACTGGGACCGGGCCATCATCACAGACAGGACTATTTTTGCGAATAAACCTGATAATGTGCTGATGGACTGGGCACAGTCAAGGATATTTTTGGTTGACATTACCATTTTACCATTCCATATGACGAGAACCTAGTGAAAGCCGAATCAGAAAAGAAAACAAAATATCTGGACCTGGCTCACGAGGTGACGACATGTGGGGTGGTCTGCCGACCGAAATTATTCCTGTAGTCGTCTCTGCGAATGGGCTAATCCCAGTTAGCCTCTCGGGTCATCTGAGGCGACTGGGACTCCGTGACGGATCGCTCCGAGAAATGCAGAAGGTGGTGCTCCTCGATACCGCCCGCATCGTCCGCAGGTTTCTTTCCCTTTCCCCTTAACCCTCGGACATTTGGTCTCCCCTGCTGAGGGCTTCCATCTGGTTGGGCCTTTATTTATTTATGTATTTATGTATTTTTGTTTTTATTTTACTTTATTGATATTTATGTATATTTATTTTTTCATTTTAATTTATAATTATATATTTATAGAACCTAACCAGATGAGAAAACTATATAGATACCCAAGATAATACTAAAATCCTTTATTTCGACCAACAATAATCATAGATTAGTAAAACAAACCTTAACCTAATGTTAGTATAAAATTAAATAGATATTAATATTAAAATGTTAGTAACAATGATACTTATCCTATTAGTTTCCTATTAGTTGAAATAATACTAGTTTTTACGGAATTTATCGCGTGTATTTAACTTTTTAATTACCCGACGTTTCGAACGCTTTACAGCACTCATGGTCACGGGCAGGACTGAGATGTTCAACGTCCATATGTCATAGTTAACCGCGGTTACCATAGGTTAAAAATTTTTAAATTTAACTTTTGTTCCGATCTATGCAGTATGAACTTATGGTATCTTGAAGTCTTGCAGTTGTATGCTTGGGTTGGGATTTAATTTTATTTATTATAGGATCCCAAGCAGATGGTAGCACCCAGCCATCTTCTCTATTGAACTTAGGATGTTTTTTGATTTCAATAGCCTCGCGAATCATCCTTGGAAGGAATCGGTGTTCTTTAGCGAGTATCTGCGGTCTATCAAATCTGATGTAGTAACGGGGGCGACCCTGTACATGTTCACAGACTGCAGACTTCCCGGAGCGTCGATTCTTCACATCAGCTATATGTTCTTTAACGCGGGTTTTTATTGATCTTTAAGTTTGTCCTATGTAGGAGAGACCACATTCACAATCAAGCTTGTACACTCCTGCATCTTACAGAGGGACATTACACTTGACCGATGGTAAAAACTGACCAATCTTCTTCAGCGGCTTGAAGTATGTTTTGATGGAAGCGCGCTTCAAGATGTAGCCAATCTTGTCAGTGACTCCTCTAACATATGGCAGTACAGCAGGTACACGCTCGACTGTGGCCGGCTTCACTCGTTCACTGTGACGTAGGCGTGGGACTCGAAGTTTGTTGTCATGCAAAACTTGCTTGACATGGTGGAGCTCTGCAGCCAGATGTGTACTGTCACAGATCCCTCGTGCTCTCTGAAACAAAGATTTACCCACAGTAGCTAACTGTGAAGGATGGTGGTGAGAATCACCATTTAAATATCTATCTGTATGGGTCTTTTTTTCTATACACAGTATGGCTCAAGGTGTTATCAGGATTCCGAATTACTAACACATCTAGAAAAGCTAAGGAATTGTTTGCCTCTAACTCCATTGTGAACTGAATTTTAGAATTTATGGAGTTAAGATGGTCTAAAAATGCAGTTACTTTATCTAAAGGTAGAATTGTGAAAGTGTCATCTACGTACCGCTTGTAGAACCTTGGATTTATGGGAGAACTAAGCAGGGCTTTCTCCTCAAAGTCTTCCATGAATATGTCGGCGACAATGGGAGATACAGGTGAGCCCATCGCCACACCATCTACTTGCTTGTAGAACTCCTCCTTCCACAATAGGTAGCCAGATGTCAGGCAGTGTCTGAGTAATACTGCATATTCTACGGGCATGTTGTTTTCTTCCAGCCTTCTAGTTACAAATGAGATGCAGTCTTCAACAGGTAAGCATGTAAACAATGACTGCACATCAAAACTGACCATAGTTTCATTGTCTGCCAGATGTAGGTCTTTAATCTCGCTGACAAAATGGTAGGAATCCTTTATGTGTGCTCTTGTATGTCCCCTGAGTGGTGAGAGTATTTTCGCTAAGTGTTGAGCCAATCTGTAAGTTGGTGAATCGATCTGGCTCACTATGGGACGTAATGGAGCATTGGGCTTGTGTATTTTTGGTAACCCATACAATTTTGGTGATTTGGCGCACGTAGGTATTATCCATTTTACGTCCAGATTTAATTTTTCGGAGTGTTTCTTTATGAGGTCACTAGTTGTTTTTAGTGTGCTATTTGTTGGGTCGTTTTTAACCTTTTTATAAGTACTTACATCCGACAAAAGTTCTTGTATTTTAGAATTATAATCTGACGTATCCATGACTACCGTGGCGTTTCCCTTATCTGCGCGGAGAATCGTAAGTTCGTGTTTATTGCGTAGGTTCTTTAACGCTATAAATTCGTCTTTGGGAAGATTCGGTTTAGGCACTGAACATCGACGTAACATAGACGAGATGTCTTGACGTATCGCCTCTAAATCTTCTTTCCGCATATTGTTTTTAAATAAACAGTCCTCGACACTACAGATAATTTCTTCGTACGGTAATTTGCGGGGTGTAATTGCAAAGTTGAGGCCTTTGGATAAAACCCTAATTGTAGCATCATCCAGTGTTTGTTTTGACAGATTATAGAGCGCGATTAATCTATGATCTGTGTTTGTCAATGGTTGCTTTCGGTTCTGGCATTGATTCAGATGTTTGACATTTGACTTGTTCGTTAATTTTTAAAATTTTTCTATATGTTTGTTTTTGCATTCATTATATTTACTAATTTCGCGTTTATTTAATGTTTCCATGCAAAAATTATAGTCAAACGTCGTTAAAACTTTCTTCAATTCACTGGATGATGTGTCTATGGATTTGTTTATGTCATATAGATCGGAGCGTTTTTGTTGGATTACCGTCCGTAACAACTTTTTTACTCGCCTGATTTAAGATCTTAGCGCTTCCTCGAACGTCCTTTTTGGTTGATATTTTAACACACATAGGAATGAGATTATGGTCACGGCATCTCTTCAAGAAATTTAAGGCTGTTAGATATCTCGCGCGCTTGGTCTTTAGATCTTCTAATCGGCGTATTTTATTTGCAATTACCAGTCCGTACTGGTTTACATAATGATTTCTTATATTTACGCGAACACTACACATTGAAATAATACTAGTTTTTACGGAATTTATCGCGTGTATTTAACTTTTTAATTACAAGGAAAGGAAGGAAGGGAAGTCTGCAGTCTGTGAACATGTAGAGGATCGCCCCCGTCACTGCACACGGAAATCATTATCCTATTAGTTAATTAACCTAAACCCAGCCTTACATAGCGAAACCCAGGTGGGGTTCTCCTGGTGCTGGTGTATGCACCATTCCATGTCCTCGAAAGGGGGCTATCCAGCTGAACAGCCAATGTGGTTAGAAGCGTGTTGGAGCTCCTTAATAGCATCATCATGGAGGCGGCACGCTTGCGCATGATCGCGTAGAAGTCGTCCACGCGAGCATCCACAAACATAGCCGACGCACTGCAGTGTCGAGGCGTCCTCAACATCACCCTCAGCACATTGTTGTACTAAACACGCAGAGCACTGTAGGCTCGCTGCGTATAGCTGGTCCACAGACTACACATGAAAGGATTGGCAATACGCCTTGAACAAAGTCATCTTGGCTTGAGTCGTACTACGTGCAAATCTGCGAGCCAACATATTGCTCCGGACCGACAACGCTCGGCGCTCTCGTTCAATGTCGCTGTCGTCATACAGGCATTTAGTATCAATATGTCTGGATATGTGATTTGAAGTCAAGTGGTTTGTTTTTACCTCTGAAGACAATAAATTCACTCTTTTTTGAGTTTGTAGCTGAGTCCAATCTCCTCACCATATTCTTCACAAATTCTTAACAGTTTATGAAGCCCGCTGATCGAGGGGCTCAAAAGAACCATGTCGTCCACGTTACTAAAATTATTCATCGACACACCGTCTATTGAGCAACCGACACCTGCTCTGCTGAGCCTCTCAATCAGTCTGTCAACAATCAACATAAAGATTAAACAGCATGGGTGACGTCAGCCCTCCCTGCCACACTCCGCACTCTAGTTTGTAAGGATCACTTAAGCCGTTAACCCATCTAACTGCGTTAGTCTGATTACCATACCAATATTCCAGCCGTGAAGCCAACTCTGGTCTTAAGCTACTTTCCCGTCTTATTTTCCGCCATAAAATTCTGTAAGACACACGGTCGAAGGTCTTCCTGTCCGTGTAGTACGCACAATCGGCTTGAGACAATAGCGCTCTCCGGTAACAGTTCAGGCCGAACCAGTCAATGCGTCCAGTCAACCTGAACTATGCATCATGTAACTTAACCGCTTTACTTAACTTTGTATCAAGGAGACTATCCAAAATCTTAACCGAGATGGTCGCTAAGCATATCGGCCTGTAATTGGTTTCATCCGCTGTATCGCCTGTCCTATTCTTGAAAATAGGCACGACTACTGTCCTCATCATTGTATCAGGCAAGTAAATGGTCATAGGACCAACACATAGGTTATAGAGCAACTTGAGGACTCTGTAAAGTTGCACACCCGAATATCGGAGGTGTTCGACGCAGACGCCATCGTGACCTGGTGATTTCCGCTTCATATTGCTTATTGCTGATTTAACTTCATCGATTGTGAATCGCAGCGGGCTACCCCCATATTCACACTGTCCCGAGCGTCACCACCATTCAACATATATAATCAACCTTAACCCTTCAAGCGCTATAAAAATACCGTGCATGCGACCGCACTTAAAACCATTAAAGCTTATATTTAGAGAATACTTTTTTACAAAAAAGTTTAGCATTATAAAATTTATAAAAGAATTCTCTCCTTTGGTTTAAACAAAAGTCAAGTTTTATAAATGAATATAAATTGCAGCATCCTGCAATATACATATAATATTCTCGTATGATTTACAAAAAATTTATAATAACAATTATTTAATTCTACGGGAAAATCTACTAATCTTAATCTATTATTACAATACTTTAAATATAGGTTAATCTATTCTCTATCACTGTGCCTCCACCTATTTGACTTATTTGTAGTTTTAGACTGGATGAGCTAGACCTGCGAGAAACCTAAACTAATTTTACAGTCCACTTCCAAGGGATCGTAACCAGACCACGTCACATCGTTTCTTACGTGTATGCTTTCAATATATTTCCGAGTCATACTCGTTACAAGACAATGGTCCAACCATCGTGAGCAGCCGTGAGCATTACTGGTGTATGTGTACACATTCGAATTACTCGACAACATTTCATAATCAGCACATACCCACGTCTGCTCATTTGCCGCAAAAACTAAGCATTTTAATAAAAAAGAGCTCCCCCGGGTGTGCGTTAAAGCCGCCTAATATAAAAACTATACTAATATCATACACACGCTGTTAATTTTATAATACGCGAGCAATCGAGGTTTGACCCCGCCTGCACAAATTTAATTTTATTTTTCAATATTAAGTAATAACTCACCACGTTCTCATTGGTAAAGGAAAATATCGTAGGGAAATGTGCATGTCTGAAAATTAAAATAAAGTATATTATGGACGTATAAATGTGCTAACATGGATTAGGACAGAGAATGTCTGTGACCATAATGTTAGAGTGATATAACTACACAGAGAGATCTCTAGGCAGAGAAGATGTCCCAACACCCAGTGAATGTCAAGCGTAAGTTACAAAACAATTAAACTGTTGCGCTTGTTTTTATATAGCAAAAACAAACGATAAGTAGGTTAGGACATACATACAGAATTAATTTATATGCGCTCTTGTACGATAATGGAACTTAATAAGTATCAATATTCACAGTATGCGAAAACAAAACACAATTTATTACATACAGCAGTAACGGAGGGGAAACATAGTTTAATTTTTCAGATGCCGCACATCGCAAACGAACATATTTCGCGCAGATTTTCCAGAGGCAGTGGACTTTAAGTTAAAATTTATGTTCAAAGTTAAAGTATTCTAATCTAGCATCGGCATCAGTAAACCGTTATAGACCACAATGAAAACTTAAATTTAGAACTTGATGGATGGGATTAGTAGCTTGTAGCCTTGGGCACTTAATTAATATTCAACTTATAATCATTTTGCTTATGAGTAAGTCGTCGTCTAAAAGAGTACGATATTCGAAACTATTTTATAATTTAATGAAATACCCCCCCCCCTCTATTTGTACTAGTAATCACATTTGTCAGGAGGTTTGATCAGAGCACATGCAAGTATTCACGACACCCACAGGATGATATTGGGTAGTGGATATTCTCACACAGTCACAACACAGTCCAGTATTCAGTGTTTGATATTAATTTCAACTTGATACCTCTACTCGTTCTTGAAGATTCTGTTCTGCTTTTATTCAGTTAAGAACTTGGTATAAAACCTTTTGAGGCTTCTGTAACTACTGTTTTGTACTGTTCTAATTAAATATATATATATATATATATATATATATATATATATATATATATATATATATATAATTGCATAACAAATTTGTGATTATCATGCTTATTGATGAGCCGTGGTAGCTCTGGGGTTAAGCGTGAGCTGTGAATTTGACACAACACGAACAACCCGGGTTCAATCCCCACCACCGCCAGAACCAATGAAATTGTGAATTGCAGCTTTAAGCACTTGCTCAGTGGTGAAGAAAACCATCGTGAAGAAAACGTGTCCGAGAAATAAAATAAAATATTTCGAATATACGTGTAGTCCGCCAATACAAATTGGGGCAACACGGGGAACACTTCCTTGCCTTAAAGCTCTATCAGGAATGAGAGAAGACATATGCCCAAAAGTGGGACATATTTAGACTTTAACTATACTTATGTACTTTCCATTCTTAAAACCCTAAATAATTCGGTGACTGGTTATTTTTTTTAATGATGAATGCTTATGGCTTCATATAATCATAGTAATAATATTTTTCTGACTCACTTTCGATTACGGCCATTATCAACGGAAGCTATGACCCTCTTCGCAGGATAGGACTATAGTGCCCAAGTGTATAACTCGTACGAATTAACTTGAGATCTGGGCTGATGACGTAATTGTCAATGTACGGTGTGCAAAATAATGCGTCGTAATATTTTTTTTAATTGAAATTTTTGAGATTTGCATGAGATTATTAATAAAAACAAAATAAAATGTTCTGGCAAGGGGTGAAGTAATAAGTGATATACTGTTGCCATTTTTATATATTTTAAATATTTATTTTTTTATAATATATATAATATTATTTTTAGTTAACGCGTCAAGGAAGGACAAAGAAATAAACATACACACTTTCTCATTTATAATATTATTAATATATTTATTATACACTTTAACAAAAGTCCAAACCAAACAACAAACAATTATCAAAAATATCGAACTGGAGTCGAGACGCGAATCCGTAACAAAAATGCTATCGGTACTGAGCGCGCACGGCCAGCGCGGGAACGGTGCGGGGAGTCGGGAAGGGGGTCGCATTCCAGCGGAGTCTCAAGTTAATTCGTACGTGTTGTATGTACAACAAGTTCACACTCTATATATCATCATTGAATCATAACGAATGTAGTATTAAAATAATATCTGTATATAGTCTACCATATATTACCAATATTGAAAAAAAAATCAAAAAGAACAAGTTGATAAAGGGTTCATTTAAAATATATATCTACAAACGGATTGAGAGCTCTTTGAAATAAATAACCAGATTGTCGCTCACCGCATACCCTTTTTGGTAATGAGGCTTAGTTGTGATTTAACCATCAAGTATTATTTTCACTCTAAGCTGATAAAATATCGGCTTATTCATATTTGGCTAAAATTGGGTGTAAAATGAAGATATTAATTTTTTCAAATCAAATCCAAACTTTTACACGGCTGCTTTTAAAAGCTACTATAGACAATTACGCGACAAAAAAGATTAAACATACAAATACCGTATGGTGATACAGCTCTACTCAATAAAGGTATTCTTTGTATGGCATCACTGATTTTTTTTTATAGAAGAGGGGGCAAACGAGCATGTGGCTCACCTGATGTTAAGTGACTACCGCCGCCCATGATCAACCGCAACACCAGGGGAATTGCAGGTGCGTTGCCGGCCCTTTAGAAAGGAGTAAGCTCTTTTCTTGAAGGTCCCCAGGTCGTATCGGTCCGGAAAAATCACCGGTGGTAAATTATTCCACAGAGAGGTTGTACGCGGAAGAAAACTCCTTTTGAAACGTACAGTGGTGGACCGCCAAGCATCCAGATGGTGTGGATGGTATCGGGACGTTTGCCGTGTAGCGCGTTCACGAAATTTGGCGGCTGGGATTAATCCGAACAATTCCTCAGAGCACTCCCCGTGATAGATGCGATAAAATACGCAAAGAGATGCAACATCTCTTCGCAGCGCCAGTGAATCGAGCCAATCGGAAAGCACTCGGTCGTCGACGATTCGAGCCGCTCTGCGCTGGATGCGGTCAAGTGGAAGGAGCTGGTACTGGGGAGCCCCAGCCCAGAGATGGGAACAGTATTCCATGAGCGGCCGAACCTGCGCCTTGTAAAGTTGCAGGCGGTGTGCCGGCATGAAATACTGTCCCGCTCTGCTGAGCACGCCAAGCTTTTTAGAGGCCAATATGGCCTTCCCTTCCACGTGACCACGAAACTGCACGTCACTCGATATGTCGACGCCGAGGATTCCGATACTGGCTGAGGCAACAAGGGGAGTGCCTTGAAACTGAGGGGATACGACAAAGGGGTTCTTTTTAGCGGTTAACGCGCAAACTTGTGTCTTCTGGGGGTTAAACTGGACTAGATTTAGTCGCCCCCAATCCGAGACTCTGTCCAGCAGAGACTCGACTTCAGACACAAGTTTGTCCCGGCACTCAGACACGTTTTCCCGAGAAATATTGGCTCGGCCGGTGTAAAGAGCATCACCAGTGCTGTCATCTGCATAGCAATGAACGCTACGGGTTTGCAACATATCATTGATATGCAGAAGAAACAGCGTTGGCGATAGCACGCAGCCCTGTGGAACACCAGCATTAATAAGCTTGCAATCGGAGCTTGCACGGTCTACAACGACCTTGATGCTCCGATCTGCAAGAAAACTGGTGATCCAATCGCACAATTTCTCGGGAAGCCCATAGGAAGGGAGCTTCGAAAGAAGCGCTTTGTGCCAAACCCGATCGAAGGCCTTCGCAATGTCCAAACTAACGGCCAATGCCTCCCCCTTGGACTCTACTGCCTCCGCCCATCTGTGAGTTAGGTAGACCAGAAGATCACCAGCTGACCTACCACGGCGAAAACCGTATTGGCGGTCACTAATCAGCTGGTGATCCTCAAGGTACCTCATAAGCTGGCAGTTTACAATGGACTCCATTGTTTTGGAGAACAAGGAGGTGATGGCGATAGGCCGGTAGTTGGACGGGTCTGAGCGGTCGCCTTTTTTAGGGATCGGGTGGACAAAAGCCGTCTTCCGTGATTTTGGGACTACGCCTAGGGAGTAGGAGTACCGGAAAAGACGCGTTAAAACCGGTGCCAACTCTGGAGCACACGTCCTCAGCACAATTGGGGTGATTCCATCAGGCCCACTCGACTTATAGATGTCCAGGGAGAGGAGTGCTTTGCGAACCGAGCGCTGAGTGAACTGCACTTCCGGCATGGAGCACTCACACCGCGGGATGGTCGGCGGCGTACTCCCCCCGTCATCGAGAGTCGAGTTAGACGCAAAGAAAGAGCCTAGAAGTTCGGCTTTCTCCTTTGCGGTGTGGGTCAGTGAGTCGTCCTCCCTGTGCAGAGATGGAAGAGATGGCTGACAGAAATTTCCCTGGACAGCCTTGGAGAGAGACCAGAATGCACGGTTTCCAGAAGGAAGACGAACTAGTCTCTCGCCAATTCTGCCTATGTGCTCTGACTTTGCCTTGGCAATAACTCTTTTGAAGGACCTAGAGGCGGAATTATACTTCTTTTTTAGAGCGCTGGTGTTTACATCCCTGGACGCTGATGCGTCAGCCCAGGCTCGGTAGCACTCCTGCTTATAGCATGATGCTATTTTACAGGAGCGACCAAACCATGGCTGAGATTTGCCTCCAATGGGCACCACAGAGGAAGGAATAAAAAGTTCCATACCCTGAAGTACCACATCAGCGACAGAATCCGCAACAACGTTGGGATCATCCGGCGAGAAGCAAACCTGCCCCCAAGGGTAGGATGCAAAGAAAGACCGCATCCCATCCCAATCGGCTGACCTATAGTGCCAAACACGGCGGCAGCCTGCAGAATGCAACCGCGATTTCAGCGTGAGTGGCCCCACACTCCGGACAAGACAATGGTCCGAGGAGCCTAAAGGGGCGTCGACGGAAAACTGATATCCGTCCGGGTGAGAGGTCAGCAGAAGGTCCAACAGGGAAGGTGCATGATCCTCCACATCTGGAATCCGCGTGGGCGAAGTAACCAGTTGTGTCAGACCATATGCCAAGGCAAAATCATGAACAGATCTCCCCGCATGATCGGTTAAACGTGAACCGAGCCATTCGGCGTGATGGGCGTTAAAGTCGCCGAGGATCACGATCTCTGCGGAGGGGATCTGCTGTAGCAACGAATCTGCAGCCATTTGGACGTGGTCGAAGAGTCGGTCTGTTTCGGCATTACCGCTATGGGACCTATAGAGGCACCCGTAGACGCGCGGATGGTCGTCGCTGTCTACGCGTAGCCAAAGGATGGACAGGTCCGAACCTTCAAGTCTGCCGAGGCGTCGAGAACAGATGTCCTCTCTGACGTAAACGCAAACTCCAGCCCGAGGCACAAAGGAGTGTTCCAGTTTGTACCCCGGGCAGGAGAGATACGAGACATCAGCCGGAGAGGACACCTGCGTCTCGGTCAGAAAGAGCAGAGCCGGCCTCGCCGTTTCGAGATGGTAGTGGACGGCGTTTAGGTTAGAGTGAAGTCCCCTGATATTGCAGAAATTCACGGATAGCGTGGCAGGGGTCGCCTTGGTCTTGTTGCTCCGTTTGCCCCGAGCAGTTTTAGTCTTGAGCGGAATATTGCCCCCCCCCCCAGAATACGCGGGGCAGCCTGAGCACCCACGCTTAGAAATGGAGAAACATGGTCGTGGATGCTCAGCGAGGGATTCTCCAGGGGTGCTCGTACCCTCCTGGGGTAGTCTATCATTTAATTCCGCTACCATGTTGATGATTCACAACAAACTGCCAGATGATGTCACAAAGTTGCCTATCTCACGATTTAAGACGATATTACACAAATTTCTGATTAAGAAATGTTATTATTATGTCAAAGAGTACCTAGAGGGTAAAAGTAATATAATTTAATAGCAATAGTTTTAACTTAATTGTAACTTAATAATAATAATTTGAATTTAATTATAATTGAATAATATCAATTTATACATTTTTCTAATATATGTGACATATTGTATAATTTAATAATTTGATAAGATTAGTAGGTATATTAAATTATAATTTTTACTTTTAATTTTGTATGACAACATTTTAATTTTTTAACAACCTTTATACCTGTATTATGCAAATAAATGAATTTGATTTGATTTGATTTGATCCAATTTAATTAAGTTAAAAAAATCGAATGCAAAATCGTTTCCATTTTTAAGTAGTTTATTTAGGTCACATTTTAATTTTAAGCAACTTCCCATCAGGTAAACTGTTAGTTTATTTATTAATTTATTATTAACGGCCTTGTGTCTCCCTCTCTCGTTCTCTTTTCACTAAATGACCATAGAAAGGGACATGTATAGAGTTATTTGATGCTTATTTAAAGTTACAGATAACGCTATTACATCACGCTACTGGGCACAGGCCCTCTCTCAGTCCTGAAGGGGCTACGGGGAAATTAGTTAATCCGTTGCGCTGTCCTAATACTTGTGAACATCATATGCCCTCGAAATATTTTATGCCTCAGACATGCAGATTTCCCCAACACATTTTCTTCACCGCCGAGTACGAGGTAAATCATCCTTGCGGATCGAATCCGGGTTATACTCTTACTGTGACATTCACGGCGAGTGCTATTATACCTATATTTAATAGGTATAATAGCACTCTATACATTATGTAATTCAACACAGGTAGCGACAGAAGTTAGCTGGTTCTATTTCTACCCCAATCGATTGTCCTAGTTACTAACGCTGCCCGCTGTCGATATAGTGCAAAATATGTTACTCAAATAAAATTTTTTGTATTTTTTAATATATATAATTATCGGATGTGACAGAACACAAGCATGAAATAACAAGGGTGGATGTTTAGCCGAAGTAGTGTTACAGAAAGAGGGAGAATATAACATAAATAAACTACAGAAAGAAAAACATGTGAATAATGTTTGCTGTGCGGTCGTCATATTTTGAATTAAAGATAATGAAAGGGACATGGCCTTTGAAGTAATATAAAATAAGATCTTTACGTACAATAAGTTGTCAAACGATTGGTGTGTGTTGATGATTCCACCTGATGGTGTGTGTTGTGACTAAAAATACTAACATATACCCGATTAAAAATCAAATTGTAGATGCCTTTTCCTCCAAAGACTAAGATAATGTCACATTACCAATAAAAAAGGGACACCCGTTCTCTACTCTTACCACAATAAACACAGTAGTAACACAGTAGTAGCGGCATTATGCTTGTATTCTACGCTGATATTCTTTAAGAGTGTGGTCCTTTTCCGGTCGAGCCATTTTTTGATACTGCATGCGTAAACTGCAGCGCTACTCTAAAACGTAAAATTACGTTAATCATTACAACTGGTGACTGCGGGCAACTTGGAGTAATAAAAAAGGAGCCTCCGTAAAAAAGATCTATGCTTGTAGTAACCTGAACTCATGCTCTTGTATCTATTTGCTTTTCTTTAAAATCAATTTTATCTCTTATCGTACAAAGCTCATTTGTTGTAATGATTTTATGAATTTTATTATTTTAATTCAATAGAATTCGAAATCTAATAAGATTCATGATCTGTACTAAGTATAACCAATTACTCATTATGCAATTTTCGACTATTGTGCTACGATCAGATTAATATCGATAGAAGATTTTTGAACCAATAGTATAACTACCTCGTGCACATACTATTAAATAGGGCAAGTTTGAGAAAGAAGCCAATAGGAAATAAGAGTTTTCAGTGTGACTGAGTTCTACTGACACGAAATACATAAAATTCACAAGGACAAACATTGAGAATTTGTAGGCCATACAAACAATTGTTGAAACATATTGTTCTGTGCTGGATTGAAACCTACTGCCTTTAGCGCCGCAACTTAATTCGGTATGCTTGGGCCTTCGTTACCAAGTTTCTGTTTAGTCGATTTAGTTAAACACAAATATTTAGAGGAAAAGACTATTTAAAAAATATATATATATTTCTGAATTCTATTTCCAATAGTATGCAATATGATTTTGACGCAACCAATGATGCAAAAGCTATATATATATATATATATATATATATATATATATATATATATATATATATATATATATATATATAAGATTTAAATTAGCATATTATGGTGATCAATCATTATCATTATTAACTCTATTAAGCGTTTTTGATTTGTTAAAATAATTTTTTTTGTGTATATATTGATGATCGTGTTAACTTCCGGGTGCACTATGGATCTTGTTGGGTTTGTAGGGGGTAGTTTATATATAGGCTATTATGGATAGGTGGATAGTTTTCTTATTTCCACACAGCTACAACACTGCATTGAAAAAGTAATAAAATGGAGCGAAAATTGTAATAATAATGATACCTACTATAAAATAACGTAACATTATCACGCAAAAGGATACAACACACATTCAGGCTCTTGGAATCAATCTACCCTTATTTATAAAATCACAAAAGATAGCGCCTCTCGAAAATGCTTACAAAACTGGAAGTCGAATAAACTACCCGTGGACATACCTCATAAATATTTTTGGCAATTTTTTTTCGATATATGATGGATGATTGTCCTATAGTGCTGCTGCTTGCTCAGGTTATATAACAGTGTGATATAAGAAAAAATATTTCAAATTTCAGGAGTGGAAAACAATTGTTTACAAAAAATGGCTTTTAAATTAGACCTGTGCGTAATACTAACAAGCACTCTGCAAAATAAATTGAAAGCCCTTGAGCGACAATTACGCAAAATGTAGCAAAAATATAACTCATTTATGAAATAAAGAAGTATGTTTTTCCTCCGAATCCATAAATTTTTTTATCCTATTATCATTCGTATATTTCTTCCTGTTACTTTAAAAACTCATGGTTTGTTTTTGGAACACTTCAGGAAGTGAATTTGTTGAATAAATTTCACTTCCTGATGGTAACAATATTATCACGGTAAATTTACAAAGTATTTTAGTTTTAAAGTATAGATGATCTTACTTTTATTTTTAAAATTAATAACAACATATGTTTTATAAACATATAAAATTGAGAAAAACTTTTTGCACTTTATTTTCTTTAATACAGAAAGAAATTTTGCAAATTTAATGAAATATCTTAACCCAAAATTAAGAGTCAGTTAACTAAAGTGTTTCGTGTCTTTTTATTTTTATAATTTTAAGCAAAATATTGAGCGTTAAAGACCTAAAAAGTTGAAAAAAAGTTATAACAATTTATTTTCTCTATAAGAGAAAAAAATTTTGCAAAAAGTATTAAATATCTTAACCCAAAAATGTAGAGTCAATTCACTAAAGTGTTTTGTTTCCTTTTATTTTTAAAACTTATAGCGAAATATACGTTTAATAAAACTATAAAATTAAGGAAAAGTTTTTGTAATTTATTTTCTTTATGAGAAAATAATAATATCCTAATGTGTTTTGCGTTTGGATGCTACATGATGTTCGCTTCACTCGTAGACAGAGAAACCTATAGACAAATTGACGCCTTCTTTCGCATTCGCACACGAAAAAGATAGATTTATGCATACGTCTTGCATAGAAATGAGATAGAGCGGTGTGATTGTTTGTCCCTTTCTCCGTGCCGGTTTTTTTGTTTAGCAAACTCTACAGTTCAATTAAGAGACAATCGTAGCGATTTAAGGAGTTTACAAGTTGGTTTAAGTGAGAAAAAAGTGTTTTGTGAGCTTAAGATTGGTGAATCTTGTTCAGTTCAGTTCTTAGAACAATTAAAATTTTTATCTAAATGTGTTTAAAAGTCATAAAGATTATAGTATATCGTTATCGTCCTTTCTCACTCGAGGCCACGCCGATCATTAGTCTATAGGTTTCTCTGTCTACGGCTTCACTTCACGGGATAACCGTCTACCGTTTCCTGTTTTCTTTCAAGTGACAGAGATCTACTATCAGCATTGACACCTCTTAACAACGTAGATTTACAATTCACTGAATTATATGTCGTAGTCAGACATAATTTTATAAACTCGTTTCCCAGATTTATGGATATTTCTTAGTGGTACCGTTACCGTTACAGTCTATCAAAGTTCACTGCTGAACATAAATAAGATAAAGAAATAATAAAATAAGATAAAGAAGAATAAGAATTCGCCATAGTTGCCACGCTTGGATTCGCCATAGTTTTCACGCGTGGATTTGCCATAGTTGCCACACTTGGATTCGCCATAGTTACCACGCTTGGATTCGCCATAGTTGCCACACTTGGATTCGCCATAGTTGCCACCCTTGGATTCGCCATAGTTGCCACGCTTGGATTCGTCATAGTTGCCACGCTTGGCAGGCGGCTTAGTAATAGCAATATATTTATTTTTTAGTTATTTTTATAATTCCACGGGACGATACGGGACAATGAGTATTTTTAGATACTGTTGGTAGTTAGGAGGAAAAAATCAGAAAGATATACTTTTCATTTTATAAAAAACTGTTGTTCTTCTTACATTTATTAACCGTACCATCAGCTCCCACCTATGCCTATTATAACAATCATACAAAAGTGAGAATCAGCATTTACCATTGTAGCATTGACGTTAGCAGCACTTTAACTACCTATCAATAATGTACGTATAACGTACCACCGGGCCGTATTTCTGCCGCCAAATAGCATTACTTTTTTTCATTTATTTATCACTACAAAAAAAATGATACAAACATGTAGACAACAAGGTAAATGATGAATAATGCACTGATAATAACACTAACGTTTGTCGTCAGTGCGAAATCCACATCAAACAGCCATATTTTGGTTATGAAACGAAAATAAAAGAAATATTAGCAAGATTATAAACGCATTATAATAATAATATTAATCAGCATTATAATAATTATATTAATTATTCTACACTAGGAGCTTGCTCTGAAATACGGTCTCGTGAACCGGAAATTGCCGTATTACAAGTACTTGCCGGAAGCCGTCCTCGAAAATGACCGTGCCAGGCTCTACTGGGACCGGGCCATCATCACGGACAGGACTATTCTTGCGAATAAGCCTGATATTGTGCTGATTGACCGGGCAGTCAAGGATATTTTTGGTCGACATTACCATTCCGTATGACGAGAAACTCGTGAAAGCCGAAACAGATAAACGAACAAAATATCTCGACCTGGCTCACGAGGTGCCCGACATGTGGGGTGGTATGCGGCCGAAATTATTCCTGTAGTCGTTCCTGCGAATGGGCTAATCCCAGTCAGCCTCTCGGGTCATCTGAGGCTAGTGGGACTCCATGACGGATCGCTCCGGGCTCAAATGCAGAAGGCGGTGCTCCTCGATACCGCCCGCATCGTCCGCCGGTTTCTTTCCCTTTCCTCCTAACCCTCGGCCGGCCCCGCCGAGGGCTTCCATCTGGTTGGGCTTTTATTTATTTATGTATTTTTTTATTTATTTTATTTTTTTGAATTTTATGTATATTTATGTTTTTCATTTTAATTTATAATTATATATTTATAGAACCCAACCAAATGAGAAAACTATATAGATACCCCACTAAATATTGATCATAATCAGCACTCATATTTGAAGTAGAAGTATGTTTTAAGTTTAGATTTAATATTATCTGTAGTTAACTTATTCTTTATAGTGGAGGGTAACTTATTAATTAATCGAGGGACCAGGTATCACGAGTCCCGTTCGCCGTACACGTTATTTGCTCGTGTCGTCGTTGGACATTTACTGGCAAATAACCACAATGCTTAAAAAGACACATTTCATTATCTGTAAATTGTTTTCTAGCGGATTTTGATACTATAGTTTTTTAATATTCTTAGCTAAAATTTATATATATATATATATATATATATATATATATATATATATATATATATATATATATATATATTATTATGCGACCATAATTACTAAGACAGTTTTGAAAATGTGCTTGTGCTAAGGCATTATGTAAGACAAGTTTAACTTTGTAAGGGATCAAAATAGTTATGTTCATTAGGAATTGGCGCAACTTACTTCACACCCGTTAAATATGAAGTCCCCAATTGAATTCGGTATGAAGAGTGAAGAGTCCTAGTTTTTTCTATGAGTTAACTACTTCAATAGCAGGACAATTGCAGGCACCCAAATAGGTTAAGTGTAAACAGGGATAAGTGTGAGCTATTATGTTTCCAATTCGAACATTTTTGGTGTACGGTATACCCAAAGATACATCCATTTATCCTTATTTAAGATTGAAATTGCAGATACGATATTATAATGTCGCTGCTTCCTATCTCCTGATTTGTTTATCTATGTTGCCTCTTACGATACCCTAGGGATGATATGGGGTAGTAGACAATATTATATCGCCTTATTAAAAGCAGGTGAATTATCACTGTGCCGAGAACCACGCACTGAAAAGGCTACTCTCGATCGCTTGTGGCTGAAATTCAGGTTTTGTTTTATTGGTTAGATTCTAATTTATCAGGACGAAAGAAGCATGTCCTCATACCACGTGACAATCATTAACATTTTTTACGCCTTTTATTTTAAAAAACTAATGGACCTCTATACTTGAAATTTAACACGGCAGTATATAAGGGTCTAGATGTGTTATCTGTGATATTTTTTATTAGTTGACTTCAAAAATATATTTTTTTATAAAACAATAATATGAAATATTCAGTCACTTTTTAAAAATTTATAGAACACACGAGGAGTGAACACTTTATACACATGAGTTTTAAGCAAGGCTTAGCATTCATGAGTTTTTAAATTATGTCATGAACTCAAAGGTGTCTTACTTTAGTCAAAGAAGGTTGGGATATACATCATATATTTTTTTAATTTATTCATCCATCATAGTTACAAAGAGCGGACTTAATGCCCTATGGCATTCTCTGCTATGTCATTCTGTGAGAGCGTGGTCCTGTCCCAGTGGAGT
Organism: Parnassius apollo; assembly: GCA_907164705.1. NCBI lineage: Eukaryota > Metazoa > Arthropoda > Insecta > Lepidoptera > Papilionidae > Parnassius > Parnassius apollo. The sequence goes on along the minus strand of CAJQZP010000885.1, from coordinate 3,422,214 downwards.
CGACCCATTCTTGTTACAACTATAACGCAGGGTGGTAAAATAAAAATAAATAAATAAAAATTATAAATAAATGAAAATATCTGGACGATTTTCAAATGCATGAACTATTTCGTTATGTTCAATAAATTTTAATTACCCATGCCTTGATATAGTCTTAAAAGGAAAACTTTTATGATAAAATTCACCAGCAAATTTTTTAAACTTACATACGAGGGGCGTTAAATGTATTCTCGGTATTTGTAGCAAAAAGGTAATGGTGTGGCCAATTGCCCCGACTCTAATCCGGCTCGAAGAACCAAAAGATAACGCTAATGGTTCCGGGGTTCTATTCCCGCGTCGGGCCAAAATCAATTATGCGAGATCAATTATATGTGGACTGTGTGCGTGGTTCATTATAAACACAACTAAACAAGATGGCTGATGTGGCACGTAGCAGGCTTGGGCAATGCACTCGCTATTACTTAAATCTATTGTCTAGCAGGTGCCTTGTGCGGGAATCAAATTTGAGCTGTTAGGAAAAAAGGGACACAGTAAAAGATAACAAAAGAACGGCTCAAGAAAATTAAAAAGGAAGCACTTACTGGGGTGGTTTCTTTTAGCGGCCTCGAGGACGATACCCCTGGTGCGACTGCGTTGTAAGAGCGGTGCGCGACTACAAATTGCACTATTCGAAGCTCACTGGCCGCCAGATGGCGCCACATTCTAGCCCCCCCCCCACCGCCGCCGCAGTGCATGCGGATGCGGAAGGAATGCGCGGAATCGGATAGAGGGAGGCATCGATCAGATACTAACCAACAAAACAAGGCTTTTCCGCGCAACCAGATAAAATTATGAAATATTTTTTATTTCAATATAGTCTTCCATGACATCAATACAATACTTGTCCGTACAAAAAAGCTTTTCTATTCCCTTACAAAAATATTTTTCGTCTTGGCTTGAAAAATGCTCATTTACAGCGGACTTTAGCTCAATATCGTCAGCAAATTGCTTTCCCCCGAAGGTCTTTTTTTTTGGTTTGGGAATAAAAAGTACTTGGGGATAGATCTGGGCTGTATGGTTAGTACGCAGTCCCGTACAGCAGCCTTGGAAAGTCACGTCGTGTAGACAGGTGCGTTTTCATAAAGAAGCAGCACTCCCTTAGTCAGCTTTCCTTTTCTCTTTTCTTTTATTACTTTTCTCAAATGGCATAAAGTGACTGAGTATTTGTCTGCGTTGATGGTTTTTTTTGTTTGTGTACTCGATCGTATTCCTCGTATTCCTTTTTATTCTCAAAACACTGAGGTCATAATTTTAAAGGTCGATAATTTTGAAGTTCCTAGAGAAGTAATGAAGTTATCAAGACAAAATTTCATATTTGTACCCTCAGACAGTTTTGCTCTAGCTAATGATTTTTTTAGTTACCCACATTATTAGCTATTTACCCTAATACCTGGAATACATTGACCGCCTCTCGTACATACATAAACTTGTTACCCATAGATGAGATGACACTACAGCGAATGTGCAACCACAGCTACTAAAGTCAAAGATTATATCATAAAATTAAATGCATTGACAGCTAACTTGAATTTAATTTTACAGTTATTTTTTCACGTTTATATTTCTACTAATCCAGATCAAAAAATACTTATATCGAATGACTACCATCACAAATAAAAAAACCCGCACATGAGTTCCCTCACTTATTCGGAAATTCTGCATATGACAGCTTCGAAGTGACACCATTTGAATGAATAAAACATTTCAGTCAATATCAATTTTTGTTATTTTTACATAAAACAAAAAAAGAGCCGTAATATTCAGGTCAGAGATATAATTATTTAAAAAGCGACAACAGCGGAAAAGTAGGGTGCGGACCCGATACCCCCCGAACGGGTTCTCGCCTTGTCGTAGCGGGTGGTCTTAGTAGCCGGGGCTTGGTCACCCGCGGTGATCAAAGGCCGAGGCCGACCCAAGGTAGCCACTCTGAGTGGGCTTAGCGAGCCCACTTCGGCCCCCTACTTCATGTGAAATAAAAGGAACCCGGACATAAAGGTTGTTGGTTTGGTTCCGTCATTCGACTACTACGTTGTTGAATTTTCACATTCCTACCTATCCTGCACTATTACGGTTACAGCCTAGACGATATGGGGTAGTGGATATTCATACATCGCCAATACACATTAAATATATATAGATAGACATATATTATGTATTTACTATGATAAGTTATTTTACAATATATTTTACGTAGACGGCTATGCTGTGTGTGGTGAGTGTAGAGAAACGGAGATTCTTTTTACAATGTATGGGGTGACAATGCATCTACCTTTTGATTCTTAATTGAGGTTAAATGTAGATGTATATGAGCCACAGTGACCACTTACCATCGGGTGGACTGTGTTGTCACACTTATTCCATTAAAAAAACTCTTAGCTTAACGCTATTTCGATATAACAGATATACGCTTCAATCAGCATTTTCAATAAGCTTTTTTCACTTTTTCATATTATTTTTTGAAAATTATCGACGATGGCGTTTTGATTTTAACCCAGGATTCAATCAATGTGTTTATTTGTCAGCTTTACTTTAAAAAGTATCAAGCAATATAGGAGGAGTATATGAAATAAAGCTTTTAAATTGACAAAGAGGAAAAAAGGGATAATAGATGCATTAAGCTATACAAGTTTACGCAATCTTAAACTCCTAATCCTACTATACGGTTCAAGGTTTGACCCGATTTAAGGGGAAATATAATGTCAAATGGCTTAGCAAGATCCTTCGTTATGCCGAAAATATTGCAGCATTAATTTTGAAATAAATATATGGTAAAGTTGAGGATTAATGTTAGTGATTATGTTAGACGAAAACACGATTTCGCAAAATTTTCTCGATAGAAAAAAAATCCAAAGTTACCTCCAAAATAAACAATAAACCGCTGTTATTCATAAAATACTTTAAATAAGACCATGAAACTTTGCATACTAACTGAACTAACTATAAAGCAGTGCTTATGTTATTTACTTTTTTTAAAATACCATTATTTTCACTGTAAAAAGAAATTACCTAAACTATCGGCGTCTTGAGCTTGATTCCCGTCGTTCCGTTAGTATCGCTTAGGCTTTTGAAGAGAGAAGTTGTGTCGCTTACGATCAGAATATACATTACGCAATAGTACGACGTAAAATTAAAATGGGAAATAACCGTGATAAAAATAAGAAGCGGCTGGCTTGGCTTTAAGAAACAGGCATAAATATGATAAACCTAATGAAATAAGTGTCTAACGACCTTTCTACTTACAGTATTAGTGATTACAAATATTTCGGTACATAGCATACGACGCGCGGGGAAGTGGGGGCGAAATTAGAATTTGAGCTGACTTACTCTAACCTCTTAAAGGTTTATCGCATATACTTTGCTATAGATGGTCCAGTATCGATATTTTAGCAGTTGATTGAATTCGCTATCCAGTTACTTAAATAGAGAAAATTAAATTATATAACTATAACATTCATATCATTTGAACTAAAGATATAAATACCAGACCCATTTCACTGGAAATGAGGCATTCCATCGTAGTCCGGAGCATAAATATCTGTAGGCTTCGTTACATTAAAGTAGGTACTAACACAGCATTATGAATTACCATACGTGCCTGTTTTGACACATTCTGGTTCTTCATAATAGAGTGTAGTGCCCCATTCACTCTATTCCCTGCATTTACTCGTCGTCCTATATCCTCAAATACACAAACTCATCCACTTGCTCAATTAACTCTCCTTCTATTCTTATTTCACATACCGTTTTGCTTTCTTCTCTTTCAAAAACCATCACTTTCGTCTTACTTGCGTTCGCTTTCATTCCCCTTTCTTTTAATTCTCAGTTCATTAATGTAACCATCATTTGCAACTCAGCCGCCGATGACGCAAATATGACTTGATCGTCGGCATACAAAAGGCATTTGACGGTTAACTCGCCCATTCTTACCCCACATTCTTCATCTTTCAAAGTTTGCAAACACCGATCCATAAATAGGTTGAACAGCCAAGGGGAAGCTACACAGCCTGTCTGACACCTTTTTGGATGCCAAACCAGTCCGAGTAGACCCCATTGATCCTGACACATGCACTAGAGTCCCTATAAAGAGACCTTAATGCCCGTATCAAACCAGCGCTCAACCCATATGAGTTCAGTGTTTGCCATAACACATTCCTGTCCACTCTGTCATAAGCCCTTTCCAAGTCCATGAACGCACAAAAAACTTTCTGGTTTTTTCCAAAAAACTTCTCCGCAATCATGCGCATGGAAAAGACTTGATCTGTACACCCCATTCCCTTTCTAAAACCCGCTTGTACATCCCAAATTTTTCCATCAGTTTCTTTCATAACTCTTTCAATTAACACCTTAGCATACAGTTTACCCACAATACTAAGCAAGCTGCTACCGCGGTAGTTTTTGCAGTCCTGCTGTGACACTTTTCCCTTATATATTGGTACTATAACTGCTTTACACCAGTCATCCGGTACCCGTTTTAATTCCCAACATAAATTAAACAAGGTGTACAGCAGGCCTGCCACCACTCCCCTCTCCAGCCCTTAGCATCTCGAGTGATACTCTATCATATCCAGCTGCCTTACCTGCTTTCATGCTTTTCATTGCTTTCATTATTTCATCTACACTTATTTCCATACCCCTTTCCACTTCTTTCGGAATTTCTAGTTCATTTAATTCAGACCACTCTTCACTCATAAACACGCTTTCAAAGTATTCCTTCCATCTGTTTAAATTCGAAACTTCATCATTCAGAATACATCCATTCTCGTCTCTTATAGCATTTATTATAGGCTGTTTTGTATTTCCCCTGGCAGTTCTTACGAGTTTCCAGAACATTTTTATGTTAGCCTGGAAATTATCAGATATCCTTCTATCATTCTTATCCGTTCTTTCTTTCTTTTTCCTTTCAACAACTTCTTTTACTCTCTTATTTAGACGTCTAAATTCTGCCTTTTTTCTTTCAATCTCATCATTCATACCAGAAGAATTACCGGCTTTGGTTGCTCGTAAATCTAACCATGCTTTCTTCTTTGATTCAACTTCCACCCGTACCTCATCATCCCACCATAACGTATTACTTTTCCTTTCATTTGTTCTCTTACTTACACCACATACTTCGGTGGCGGTATCCACCAAACCTTTTTTAATATTATCTCACGCAGTATTCAAGTCTAAATCATTCATACACAACTCATTCAAACATCTAATATTTTCTCTCAGTCTACATTTATATTTCTCTATCACATCTTCATCTTGTAACTTCTCTATTCTTATACGCTGTAACGCAGTGGTAGACACAGATGTCCGATGCCGCCATCGCTTGAAAAGACCATTAATTCGACATAAGACCAAGTAATGATCCGTCCCTACGTTGTACCCCCGGTAAACCCTTGTATCTACGACTGCGCTCCTCATTCTTTCATCCACAATTACGAAATCTATCATGCTTCTATCATCACCTCTTTCCCATGTATACATGTGAATCTTCTTATGACGAAAAAAGTATTCGTTACAAAAAGATTCTTTTCCGCACATACGGTGAGGAGGTCTTCACCATTCTCATTTATACTTTCATCACCAAACGTTCCCAATATCCTTTCATAACCAGACCTCTTCACCCCAACCCTTCCATTAAAGTCTCCTAACATAATAATATTTTCATTTTCCTTACATTTTGTCAACACCATCCTTACCATGTCCCAAAACTGCTCTCGGATGTAAGTGGGCTTAGACATGTCTGGGGCGTACACCCCTAGCAGGAACAGCTAAATAAAGTTTTAATATAAACATAACAAGCATTATTAAAACAATACAACAATTTACTTCCTTCCCGAAGGAAACAAAACCAAGGACGTCAAATATATCTCGAGCGGCTTTTACTTAACGCAACATGAAATAATAAATGACTTTTCCATCGTCTTAGCTTACAGCCAACATAAAACTACAGACGCTAAATAAACATTAATGTTTAACATCTGTATTTAATTTACTAAATACTCTGTTTTTATAGATCTCCAGCGCCGTCGAACACAGGCCGAAAGATTTTATGTGTTCGTTTAGTTATGCCAAATGCAGCTTTTTTGTCTTAGGAGGAATTTCCTTACAAATTAAAACATTGTTTTCAGTGTATTACACATCGCGTTATCATATACGATTGCACTCATTTTAAGCGATAGAAGAAAATACTCAATGTGATAACCATATTCTCATCTCAATTTCATCATTAAACGATCACCATAATTACTGGCAGCAGGTACGTACTCGTACGTGGAGTCATAGGCGGCCCCAAACTACATGGAGTGACGACTAGGTTTTTTTTTGTAAAACTGAATGTGTTGACTTCATTATAATATAACTGAAGTGACTAATGAACTTATCTCTCAGTCTATGTATACCAGCAACTAATTTCAAACAAAACGGCTATAGTTGTGTGTCGCTATGACTAAGATCGAAAACTTCACAGCCTGTAATTATACTGGCTTTCTTTACTTTTACTGACATTTGGCGGCAGAAATAGATAAGAGGGTAGATCTTTGTATTGGTAGCATAAAATATTACAATAACAGACACGATGTCGAAAAAACGGATAAGACAAGTAAAAAGAAGACCTCATATACGTAACGTTATTATAACCAAATATTCGGTTCATTCCATTAAAACGCTTCAAAATATCTACTTCAATACGCAGCGGCATCACCAACCACTATTATCCTGGGCAGGCGTACTTCCAGCCGAAAAAGGAGGCTCACCAGAAACATCTAGATATTAGAATTCTATGGAGGCGATGGTCCCATGACCGTGTTTTGTGGCAACCCTTATGAAGCTTATTTTACGACTTACGAGTATATCGTATTTTGACTAGCGTCGTTTGCCTAGGGGTTGCTAGAACGTGACTTCTGATCATGAGGTCCCGGGTTCGAACACCGTGTCGGGGCATAATATCTGTTATAGAGTTTTTCCGTCGAGAAATTCTCAGTAGCTGCCCGGAGTCAGGAAGTTGGCTGTGTCTCATGCCTATGCCTCGGAAGGCACGTAAAGCTGTTAGTCCTGCGCCTGATCTTTCCGGTCGTGTCGGTTTAGCGTCCTATCGGATTATGAGAGCGAGAAAGTAGACTGTGCCCCTGTGACTGCACATACATTTGGGCACAAGAATCCTGTCCTGCGCCCATAGCAAGTCTCCGTTGATATCATGATAACTAATGTACAATGTCTAAAAATTATAATATACATGTATTATAATTTATTACACATATATACTAAAATGATATAATTTGTTACTGCTTTATAAATGTGGATACTGCGTAAAGAAGGCTGATGCTTCAACACGCTTTTATCATACATATGTTCCACGGCTAGACACAATCCAATTCTCATTTTTGTAAAGGTTCTTGTTAATGGATATTTTATTAATAAGTAAATAGTTAGTAATAAATCAAAAATAATAAATTAATAACGACAATACAAATAATTGTGTACTTTAACGGAAATAAACATTGTTATTATTAAATTTTACTTCAACTACGCGTAAAGGTTATTCGCATTATTTTTTTAATTAAATCTCTAAAAGTCTGCATTACATAAACAGTTTTCGAAAACTCATATTATAGTCAAAAGTAATTTCACCTTACAACTTTCGTAAGTTTGTTAATTGAGAATTTATCCTTATTTTTATATTTAATTGAAGTATGTCCTCAAATAGCTCAGCGACCGGGCGCTCCGTATTTTATCTTTTAAAAGAAATATTGTGAAGTAATCTTGGTAAATGACCAATTGAATAAAGGTGGTACAAATACGTGTGATGTCAACTTACTGCAGAACAAATAGTGAGGAGGATTTTGCCGTTCTATTTTTCAGTCTGAGCTCAGATGGGTGGACGTTTTTTGTGTTTTATCTTTACTTTTTTATCAGAAAACCTATTACCATAATTCGAAAAAATTCAATGCCTTTAGACATTTTAAGGACATCCAAATGACCTTGAATGATGTACGCACACATTTACACAGTCAATGTAAACGCCATCTAACGACAGTGAGGTTAAACTAACGAATTAGCGAGGTTAGGCCCGACTGTTTAGATAGAGCGAGAGTAAGATATACATATACATAAACACTCACGCCTGTCACCCAGAGGGGTAGGCAGAGACTACAGACTTCCATTTAGCACGATCCTGACATACCTTTCTCGCCTCTTCCACATCCATATACCTACGCATACATGCTCGTCGGTTAAGGGTACTCTTAATTTGGCCCATTTTTAGTATATCGCCAATTTGGTCGACAAACTTCCGCCTAGGACGTCCCTTTCCGACTCTTCCATTCACTTCTGCAACATATATTTGCTTCGTCAGTCTTTCCGCATTCATTCTTTCTACATGACCAAACCACCGAAGCATTCCTTTTTTAATCCTGGTCACCGCATCATCTTGCAAACCACACTCTTCTTTTATCACACAGTTTCTCACCCTGTCACTCAGATTCAGCCCTAACATACTCCTTAGCGACCGCATTTCTACTGCATTTATTCTACTCTCGTGCTTCTTCTGCCACACCCAACTTTCACTACCATACGTTAAAGTAGGGACTAATACAGCACTGTAAATTGCCATACGTGCCTTTTTTGACACATTCTGACTTTTCACAATAGAGTGTAGAGCCCCATTTACTTTATTTCCTGCATTCACTCGTCGTTCAATATCCTTATCATATCTATATATATATATATATATATATATATATATATATATATATATATATATATATATATATATATATATATATATTAAGATATAGATCTAATAAAATAGATGGGACTATGAAATTGTTTTTTATTTGAGTTACTTGAAAATTTAAGGATGTGGGTGGTTTTGAAATAAGACTGATTCGATTAGGGATCTAAAATAAAAAAAAGAATTTAAAAGTTTTCGCCACTTCGATATTTTTTGTGAAAAGTGGCCGTTTATACATGTTTATGATTTACATAAGAGTTTTTTTAGGTTTATATTGTTATACATGTATTTTTGGAAACAGTGGAACCACAGAAAAAAAAATCAGTGTGAAATTATTGATGGAAGAAGCTTTTATAGTTAACGCACAGGTTACAATACATTCATAACGATTCATAAAAAACGTTGTGAATTGAATCGCACACAGAAGAGCATGCGTGCGCTTAGTTGTTATATTTATGGAAAGAAAGTATTTATGAAACAAATAATTTAAAAATATAATTATACAAATACATTAAACAATATTTAATAATACTGCGGCATAAAATACTGCGGCAAAAAGAGCGACAGGTCTAAATCAGGCCCCGGCCGGCAGTGTCTGTATACAGGCGTTTACGCACACATCTGTACGTATTATTTCAGAAATAAGAACATGCGATTTAAAATAAAAACAATTAATAAGAAATGAAATAAAATATACATATAAAAATATATATATAAAAAAACCCCTTTGTCGTATCTCCTCAGTTTCAAGGCACTCCCTATGTTACCTCAGCCAATATCGTAATCCTCGGCGTCGACATATCGAGTGACGTGCAGTTTCGTGGTCACTTGGAAGAGAAGGCCAAATTGGCCTCTAAAAAGCTTGGCGTGCTCAGCAGAGCGGGACAGTATTTCATGCCGGCACACTTTACACGGCAACTTTACAAGGCGCAGGTTCGGCCGCACATGGAATACTGTTCCCATCTCTGGGCTGGGGCTCCTCAGTACCAGCTCCTTCCACTTGACCGCATCCAGCGCAGAGCGGCTCGAATCGTCGACGACCGAGTGCTTTCCGATCGGCTCGATTCACTGGCACTGCGAAGAGATGTTGCATCTCTTTGCATTTTCTTTCGCAATTACCATGGAGAGTGCTCTGAGGATTTGTTTGGATTAATCCCAGCCGCCAAATTTCGTAAACGCAATACGCGGCAAACGTCCCGATACCACACACACCATCTGAATGCTTGGCGGTCCACCACTGTACGTTTCACAAGGAGTTTTCTTGCGCGTACAATCTCTCTGTGGAATAGTTTACCACCAGCGATTATTCCGGACCGATACGACCTGGGGACTTTCAAGAGACTTACTCCTTTCTAAAGGGCCGGCAACGCAGCTGCAATTCCCCTGGTGTTGCGGTTGATAATGGGCGGCGGTAGTCACTTAACATCAGGTGAGCCGCATGCTCGTTTGCCCCCTCTTCTATAAAAAAAAATACAAAAATCGAAATGATTGCATGCATTAGTATGGTTTTTACTCGTTAAAAGAAATTTTTAGAGGTATATTTGTGATTTTTTCATCATGTTTTCAACACAATAGTTAACCAGCATATATCAAGAAAAATATCTCATATTTTTCTCGTTTAGTTTACTGCAGTGTATCATATACTTTGACGCATTATAAAATTGGCGTTTAGCTCTTTTAGTTCCCTGAAGCAATGAAGTTTACGTGACGCGCAAAGATTATACGAAAGTGAGCCTTTACTGCGGCCAGAAATTAATGTACGTGTACCTACCAATCGAAGAACAATTGACAGCTAATCAAATTATTCAAGTGCTGTGAGCGATAATTTAAATAATGAATATGAAATAGGTGGATTGCGCATGGAGGCCCTACATTATGGCCTGCAAACATGCGAAAACTTTCACCTTTAGACTTTAAAATGTGGGATTAAATAAAAAGTCATCAAAATGTCTAAAGTTATTTGGGTAGCCAGAATAAATTTATTGCTGCGTTTACGGACGTTAAAATTGCTCAAGCTCAAGTTAAAGTTACAGCCTATATACGTCTCACTGCTGAGCACAGGCCTCGCCTCATTTCTAAGAGGGTTTTAGTGCAAGGAAGTATCCACCGCACTGCTCCATTGCGTATTGGTGAACTTTACATGTCTTCCAAATATTTTTTTTATTTCTTGAATATGCAGGTTTCCTTACGATGTTTTCCTTTACCGCCGAACACGTGGTAAATCAAAACTCAATATTTTAATTAACAATTTCATTGGTGCCGGCGGGGACCGAACCCAAGCGCAGGTAATAAGGATAAAAAATATTTTACAGAAAACGTACTCGTTGATGCATCGAGAGAAACGGGTTCTATTTTGAGGTACTAATATAACTTATTGGGATTATTTGCGTAATTTAGTTGTTAATTCCAATTTTTTAAATACGCCATAATAATAACAATCGCCGGTTAAGTTATTGATAAGCAAAATATTTTTTATTAATTTTATTTATTATAACGTATATATAGAATGATCCTTAGTCCGTTAAAATTGTGAAGGGAAAGTTGGAATAATAATTCACGTCGTGTACGTATTTATTTAACTACGTGTATTTACGTTCCAAGCGCTTATTAGCTCAAATCAGTACTTTTAATAAATGCCGCCTTTGTCCATCAACCGCTTACCTTACACAAATGTTAATAGCTCATAACTTTAGGAAATTGTGTGGTCTATAACTATTTATATAAGAGATTTTTTTAAATTAATAGAGTAGTTGTGGATGCTATCAAGATAACTAACCAGAGGTATTCTTAATTTTCCTTTTAGTGTCATTTCAAAGCTTAAAATATCTGAAAGCGCTGACAAATTAAAGAAACAGAAAAAGCAATCTATTCAACAGCTCGCAAGGAAAATAGCTACTGTATAAGATATTTTTATTTAGGTCATACAAATTTTATACGTGGGATAGAAACGCTGCAGCTTTATTATGATTGTAGCAACGAATGGGTCGGCTCTACCGGGGAAGGATCACGCTCTCGTATGATGAGTGTAGAGCTCCGGAGAACAATTTTAATGTAAACGAGGTATTCCATCGTAGTCCTCAGGGGTGACACCGCATCTACATTTAGATTCTCAATCGAGGACAAATGTAGATGTATATGGGCCATAGCATCTACTTACCATCAGGTGGACTGTGTGCTCGTTTATCACCCACATTCTATAAATAATAAAAAATACGTAAGAAATTAAAAATTCAAACCATGTGAATTTTTTACTAAAATGCTATGTATTCAAACGATTATTTTCACCAATTTATGTTACTTAATTTAACATAAATTTTTCTTGATTAAAACTACTTTTACGGATTTTATCACGTTTATTTTTGCTTTTAATTACCTTTATTTTTAATTCCCTCTTTACATCGGATCAGATTTGATAGACCACAAATCAGATTTGATAGACCACAAATCCTCGCGAAAGAACACCGATTCCTACCAAGGATGATACGTGAGGCTATTGAAATTAAAAAACATCCTAATTTCAATAGAGAAGGAGGCTGGGTACTACCACCTGCTTGGGATCCTATAATCAATAAAATTAAAACTAAACCCAAGCATACCACTGCAAGACCTCAGGACATAGTCAGTTCATTTTGCATGGATCGGACCATAAACAATAATTAAAAAAAGCTGAAGGTACTCCGGGTTTAACAATGACATCGGGACGTCAGTCATCTCAGTCCCCCGTGACCGGCGAGACGTCAGGAATTAAAAATAAAAGTAATTAAAAGCAAAAATAAACGCGATAAAATCCGTAAAAGTAGTTTTAATCATGTGTAGTGTTCGCGTAAATATAAGAAATCATTATAAATCTTTCTTCTTCTTTTTTTTATACGACATTTATCTTTATTAAATTTTAAATCCTTTTCACTATGTATATATTTTAAATAACGTTCAATTTAAAATAAAAATATGAATAGCTTTATTATTTTTCTATAAATATTTTAAAAGTACTATAAAACTTCGCGCTAGAATCAATTTAAATTAGGTATACAGCCGCTAGGCTTTCCAGAGAAAGAACACATCGCTCGGCGCTCTGACGCTTGCCATGCGTGTCATCGACAAGTCTTAGTCTTTATAATAAGTAAAATATTTTATTGTTGTTTTTGATGGCCGACAACATTTATTTAAAATGCAACACATTATTCAGAGAGATTCAGACGTACTGGGAAACGAAACCAACCTATTTTAGCAAATAAAAGAAAATAATTTATAGAATAAGAAAGAAAATAATATATAATTCATAGAAAATAATAATTAAAGAACTGAGATTAAAGTTTGATAAATTTATCTTATGCTAACTAGTTAGTCATGCATGATTATACATAATTAAAAAGGTTTGTGTGCTTACTAGTTTATGGTTTAACATCAGGCAATGTAAGAAAATTACAAGTGCTGATGATTATTATTTTACTTTAGGTACAAATGTTGCCTTTTGCTAACTTCAAGAGATGGGTACTATTATTTATTCTGTCATAAAGTGTGCAGTTAAAGAATGTAAGCCAATAGGTAGGAGAATGATTGAAGTTTTTCGAGCAGAACTAACTTTTTAACAAGTCAAAAATGACAAAGAAAATAATACAAAGTTATATTAAAAAGCTGTTTAAAATTGACGAATTTGACGCCATGTCTCTAGAAATGTATTTTCTGCCGTGTAATCCTTTGGTGCGAATGGAAAATAGCGAAAACCTTCGATATTAGAATGTGGTTATTTTCATCGCTTGCTGGTTCACAAAATTTTATCGAATTTAAAATAAATATTGTTGTTATATTTATGTTAATATAAGTGAATATATGTTATTTTACTATTACTAGTTAGTGTGACAAACAAGCACTCAGTTCACCTATACCTACATTTATCCCCGATTGAGAATCAAAATGTAGATACATTGTCATCCCTGAACAATAAAATAGAATGCATCTTTAGCAACTAAAAGGGTCTCCACTTCTCCACATTTACCGACCAAAACACATCGGCATTTTGCTGCTGATTTAATCCGAATAAATTTTGACGCTTTTAAAGTATTTAAAGCATCAAAATTGCCCACTCGGTCGAGCAGCGACTTTAACACGTTTAACCGTTGCATGTCAATCTTTTTCGTATTTTAAACCGGGCATCAACGAAGTAGTCTTACCGCTATGCTTACACCTCCACACAATGTATGACGATTTCACATAAACGAGTAAATTTATTATGAAAAATATAATTATTTTATATTTTATAATACAGGCTTTCCGAAACTTAACACTTACCCATTTTAGAATTCCCAAATAGTTGTGTTACCCTAAAATAAAACCGTTTGTTATTTAAAAATACACCGTTGTAAAAAGTAAAATATTTTATTCAGTTTGATGTTGACATGGTGGTGGTAAGTCGCGTACGTACTATAGAGTATAGTATACTACTGAAGTGCATCATCATGCGTGTAGAATGCGTGAACCAGCAGCTATAACTATGTCAGTAGCTATAACGTAAATTTTATCGCGAACTCCCTTCAATCAACTGGCAAACACCTGTGGGTTCGCATTCCCCACTTTGAGAAACCCTGTTTAAAATTGTCTGTAACATTTAAATTTACTTAATTTATAAAATGTTTTGATGACACCTACTCGCCTTATTAATTTACGACTTTAATCACTTTCCATTTAGCGGTTAACGAGCTTTCTTTACTTTTCATCAACTTTGTCAGTTCGGCTAATGACTTATGTAAATTTTATTATAACTCAATTTTTTATAGTAGACAGTAGGTTTTTTTTATAGTAGACAGACGCTGATATTACAAGATGGATGCAATGGTATATGAGATGCATCAGCTGAATGTCGTCCAGGCCGCTAGTAGAACGGTGACGTATAGTAAAAAGGCTATTCTGTTAATTGAACGGCTAATTAAGTTAGTTGGCTGAAATATATTTGTATATATAAATACATTAATTTGACTTATCTGAATGAAGTTAAAAATTTATTCGCTAATTAATATTTTATCTAAACAAGTTAATAAAAATAAAAATTTAAACAAAAAAAACAAGACAAATAAATATGATGTTTTATAAAGCCAAGACAAAAATATCAAGTTGCTGCACACCGTGGATGTTATGGTCGTTAGATACTTACACCTATCCTCGATTAAGAATCAAAGTGCTAACTTTATCACCCCTGAGAATAAATAAAGAATGCTTCGTTCGTAGTAAGAAGGGTCTCCCGTTCTCTTCATTCATTGCACGATACACAACATTAGTTATCATATCCAATCCATTCGTAATAATCAACGGTTATTTTGATTTTCTTACTGAGTTATTTCGATTTGGTCGGTTTTCGACTATATAGCGTCTATTTAACGTACAACCTTGAAAGTCAATCAATTTATGTTGGATAAAATGACTTCACATGTACAACGAGTTAAACGGCGCTTTAACAAAGTTAAAAAAAAGACGGCTCCGTGGCGCAGTGGCTTAGCAATGAGTTACAGCGCTAAGGGCCGCGGGTTCGAATCCCGCACGAAGAATTTGTATGGCCCAAATTTGTTCCGGGTGGTGTTTGTCCTTGTGAAATTTATGTTTGTAAACTGCCCCCACGATACAGGAGATTAATGTGGAGGTAACGTTTTTAAAAAAAAAATAATAATAATTTTACTCGCACTTTTCTGAAGTTTTTTAATTCTGCTACATGTGAACTGCACACATTTTTATTTCAAACGAATCGTCAAAAACCCATAAAGCATTTCTTGAAGTAAAATTTACCCTTGTTTTATTAAAATCGGTTCATTCCGTGAAATGTTATGACTATCATTTTAAAATGGAAGTACGAATTTATTCATTTTTGCTTTTTTTAACTATATTAATTTATTATATTCCTATAAATAAGGAGTACTATCAAAAAATATGAATAAAAGTTCATTGCTGAAATTAGTCCCACCGTATAAACTGGCTAAAAATATTTTTAATACAGTTTCTCAAAAAGTGGCGTTAAGCAGGGACATATAGCATTCGGGATGTGGCCTATTACATACTCGAGCTTTTTCTTTACCTTTTCCGAACTCGTACGTTCTCTTTTCCAACTATCAAAATAATGTCTATTGAAAGAAAAAACCAACCACGAAGTTTTTACTAAAAAAAAATTCATAGAAGTTTCTATGATTCATGCAAATATTTCTAAAAAGAATCTACTAATTTGTTTCAATATCAAATTTAATGATTTGATTCAATGAGTTAGGTTAGGTTTCATTTCATTTCATCTCATTAAGTTTCATTTTCATTTCATATCAATAAAAAAAAATCTACTGAAGACTTGGCTGAACATAGTTCCCTTTGCCTACCCACAATGGGTGAAGAAAACAAAAAAAAATCTCTGCTTATATTCTTTTACGGTTGGCGCCATTATCCAAAAATGTTCTTTATTAAATTGCTTCATTTTTTCTCAATTGTATTAAAAATAGTTGTTCAGTATACGTGCGGAACCGTCATTGCAACTTGTTCCGACTGTCAACCCTCACCTTCGGCTGCGCCTCGGCTCGGGTAGAAATTTGTCGGAACTCTTTGCAATGACAGGCTTTCCGCACTCGTAATGGAATAGGTATACGATTATTTACTGTTTGCCACGCTTGGCAGGCGAATTAGTGACCTGTTTTTTTTGAGTTGTATCAGGGAGATGCTCCTCTCTTGTTTCAGTTATCTGCGTCGGCTCCTATGAAACCAACAGGATATCATAATATAGTAGTGCATTCACTAACACAGCCAGTACACAGCACTATCTATTTATGTAAGTATGAATATAAAATGACGTTTCTTGTCTGACCCGCATGTGTTCCCATACCATTCAAACGATTGTGACAAAACTTTGGTGAATTATTTTATGCGGGCCAGCGAAGGTTTTGGTTTGTTTGTTTGTTCGTTTCACATACAAGAAACGACAAACAAATGAACCTACTTTCTTTCTTATTATTTTAGTTCTTATATCATTCAACCAACTACGAGCATTGCAATGCACGCCAGGCACTATTAGTCAGTAATGTAAACGGTTCATTATATTTCTAATTTTTATTTGATATAACCAGTCAGTGTCCTATCTCTCGACCCTTTCGAATGGTTCAATCGGAAATAAAAAAGCGGCCAAGAGCGTGTCGGACCACGCTCAGTGTAGGGTTCCGTAGTTTTCCGTCCGTCATAATAAGTGTTCCCACTTATGAGTTTAAAGGTGGGTATCCATTATGTTCGCGCTCCAGCAGCCCTCCGCGCTCCTGCAACTGCTCCCGGTCGTGGGTACTGTTTTTTCCCATCCAAGTTCAAAATGATTTTCCTAGAAAGTCATTATAAAGTTCTACTTTTCAGATTTTTTTCATATTTTCTAAGCTTATGGTTCAAAAGTTAGAGGGGGGGAACACATTGTTTTTACTTTTGGAGCGATTATTTCCGAAATTATTGACATTATCAAAAAATGATTTTAGTAAACCCCTATTCATTTTTAAATACCTTTCCAACAATATATCACACGTTAGGGTTGAAATTAAAAAAAAATCACTTCCCACTTTACATATAGGGGGGCTACCCTAATAAAACATTTTTTTCTAATGTTTATTTTACCACTTTGTCGGCGTGATTGATACACATATTGGTACCATAATTTCAGCTTTCTAGTGCTAACGGTCACAGAGATTAAGCGAGGACGGACAGACGGACAGACAGACATGGCGAAACTATAGGGGTTCCTAGTTGACTACGAAACCCTAAAAAGTTAAAAAGCTTACGCTTTTGTCCATTACAGTACGAATATCCATGGATGAACAATAACAACTTTTCCCTTTGAATCAAATTTTCCGAAACCTTTTTAAAACTTTCTGTAAATGAAAAACAAACTCAAAGTAAATCTTTCAAATGTTTCTTGTTTCTACCTACGACTTTAAACATTTTAGATATTTTATGTCTTCCATCTATACATATAATAAAATGTGAATTGCCAGTGTCTGCAATGTTTGATATTGTAACAAAATTATTGATAGAGAATAATAAACAAGTAATTAAATACATTACTATCATTTTTAGGATTGCATGTCTGTCTGTTTGTTTATGAACGCATCACGTCCAAAGTACAAATTTTTTGAAAAGAATCCTAAAGAAAACCATAAACGCATCTTCGAGTAACATTTAGCATATTTTATGACTGTTATTTTGAAGTGTAGATACGAATTTGTTTAATGGTAGCGTTTCAAGTGCATTTCAATCTAATTTCAGAAATAAAAATTAAATGACATAAAATAATGTTCTAAAATAATATACTTAAACCAATTCACAAAGTACTAGTCAACCAGTATCATCGAAAGATAGTATTTGTTGCAAATTGGTAATGTAAAGTATTTACAAAAATATTGTTTATAAAAAATATTATTTTTGTAAATACGTTGTTTTAATTATTTTTATGTGTTACAGGTTTAAATTTTCAATAAACAGTAAATTACAAACTCACACCGTGAACACCAGCCGAAGCCTACAGCTGTTCTATTTCGGTCTGGATTTATTTGACCTAGGTACAGGGACGGCATTGATATTTCAGAGTTTATACAGTTTTAATTCGAGCATAATATTACAAAAGGTCAGTTGTGTTAAAGACTAAAACTAAAGTTGTGACCACATATCCTGCTAATAAATTAGGACTATTTTGATATATATGTAGCACGGCTTTGCAAAGCTGATTTCTGGATCTCGACAACAGCGCCGTCTACCGGTTTGAACACAAAAGAAATTCATCAAAATCGATTAGATAGTTTAAAAGTCTATAACGGACATGGGTAGAATCATTTCTTGGTTTATTAAGAGAGATGTATGTATTTGTATTAAGGATAATTGTTATATATGGATTATTATGTATTTGTTTGTCGTTGTAGTAAATAATGTGCCCTTTATACCTAGCTGTTATGCAAGGACTTAAAGCGGCCTTTAATTTAATAGGCAAAATAAAGCCGTCGCTTAAAGTTGCGATTTTATAATGAACTACAATCTTCCATTAGGTGAGTTGAGTGAGTTTCCGTGGATGTAGTAAGCAGATACCGTAGAGTGAAACTGAAACAGGAGATGGGCTGCAACATCTTTCTGAAAATAACTCAAAATATTTAAAAAAAAACTACAGTTTCTAACTCGTTGCATATTCTCGCGGTTGACGAATTATTCAGACAGACCTTCGTATTGACACACTAGGTAACGCTAATGGCCTTACGTTCATGACAAGGGTTTTTTGGTAAAGTACCTCATCATAAAATATACAAAAAACCCTAAACACTACAAACAATAAATAGTATGTAATAAATAAATCTCAAAATTATTTAAAATAAAAGCATATTACTCGACAACAAACTTTCATTACTATTAGAAATTATTTTGGAGGTTAAATCCCTACGTGGTAGAGCCCTGCAGCAGCTATATCACTGATATAGTTGTAGCACGAATGCGTCAGTTCGACCGGAGAAGGATCAAGTTCTTACAGAATACCAGTAAATAGTAGCTTTACACTGCTATGTTTCGTTGGTTATTGTAGACCCGGAGACCCTTTTTACTGGAAACGAGGCATTCCATCTAAGTCATTCTATATTAAATAAAATTTTACCTTTTTTACGTGAATTGAATTTTTCCATTCGATTACGTCCCGTCTAGAGGCTCTCGTGAAAAGATTTATTTGGTCAGCCAGTAACTGATTTTGAGTAAGGATGAAAACTGGAAATATATGTCAATATTAATATTGTTACTAATAGAATATAACATTTTTAAAGAAGGTATCAAACTGGCACATTGTCTACCTTTTTATAAACCACTCTAAACCACTGCTTGACTATAAATGCTACTGTGATGCTGTTTCTAAATGTTTTCATATTTAATTGTATAACATATTATATTGTAAATAATTTTTAATAGCCCCGCTTGGTTTCTTGCTTGTTTTCCCAGGACAGATGTTCTATTCGACCCAGTAATGGTAAGTGTTGCTGCATCCAAAGATGATAAAGCACACTGACGTAGCTTAACAAAAGCCTATTCTATCTGATGGTGAGTGGCTATGACCCTTACACAACACAGCAACATAATGCTGCTACTGTTGTACTGAAGTATTCTGTCCAAGCGTTTCCCCCCCCTCCCCCACATCGAGCCATAATAAAGCTGTAATCATATTAAAATACCACCCCAGAAACATAAATATGCGATGAAGATCATCAAGATACGCATTTTTTAAAATAGGATATATAACTGCAGAGAGTGGCGAATTTATTTCCCTTATATGCATATGATACCTAGAACCGTGACTTATAAAACAATGTTAATATCCTGCAGACCGATTTTCGGTCATTACGAGTCTCAACGGAATCTAGCCATCTGCGTTGGACATGATTATAGTGCCCGAATGCCCGAATACATGCGCGAGCACAGGTGTACTCTCTATTCTCTTATTCTCATAGTCCATTGGGACAGAATACCCACGAGAGAGTGCTTTACTTTATATATATATATATATATATATATATATATATATATATATATATATATATATATATATATATATATATATTATACTTACTACGCTGCGTTACCAGGTGATTTGGTGGCTGGCAATCCTTTATTTTTTCGTTAAAAAACGTTTCCCCCAAAGTAGAACTCTCTTGTATCCTGGAGTCGTTTCCGCATAATGAAATAACATGTGTCCTCCCAGAGTAAAGCGAAGAGTGGTGGGGTTGGGACTGGTGGCGCTGGGAGTGATGGTAACAGGGGTAGTACACGCAATTGAGGGAAGGTGGGAGGTCCTCCTTTGACTGGGCAGGACACATATTTTTTTTTTATGTTGACCAAATTAGGTTCTAACAACTTCAGTATAACGGATTTTTGCAAAGTAACGTCTGATTCCATTATATATAATACCATGTATGTACAACTTCGATTGAGGTTGCAACTACAAGAGGTTGCCCACAAGGAGGTGTTTTGGCTGCGGGCTGTTCGAAAGAGCGCTGGACGTAAGGTGAAGCGGATGTTTTTTTATGGGAGTCCGCAGTATCACCCCTTCTTTGAAATTGAAGATTGGTGTACTCAAACCAATCTTCTTACCTTTCTCCTTAGAGACTCAAGAACTTACATTTCTTGGAAGCTAATCTAACTCACTAATCGGTCAGATAGATTTTATTATATAATATAAATCAAACTTGGCAGTGTTCAACATGCACGAAGAAAACATAATATTATATGTATATTATATCAACATTTTAAGAAAGGAGTAAAATAATTTCAAAATACGTAGTAGATAAATGAAAAAGTACAATCTATTCTGAAATATCTTTCGCTAGTAAATTACAATTTTCAAGATGGCGCGTCGCAGTAACTTTTCTTTAATTTACATTGTTTTCTGCGCTCCTACTATGTAATTTTAGTTAGTAAGCATTTCCGACATTTAATGAAAAATTTAAAAAGTTTGCAAGATCCTAAGTTGAGAGTAACCCTTGTTTAAAATACATTCGTTGAGACAAGCTTCGTCGTAAAAACCTTTAGAATAGTATTGCTTCATAATAGTATTTTATACTATATAGTGGCCCCACGATACAAGCACAACACATTCCACAAGGGCACGCATCCGGATCATTCAAATCTAAAACAATTACTTGTAGGTCATATAAACTCTTATTTTGTGTGGTATTTGAACCAATTACTAAATACGCTACAAAAAAGTGCTTTAGTGGATATGTTGCGAAAATAAAACCGTAAGATATATTTTATCTATACAAATAATAAAAAGGTATCTGTTTATAATGCAATAATAACAGTTCTATACTAAATGCATATGAAAGTACGATTAAAGACAATACTTATAACAAAAAACTATTTTAAAATTTTTTGTTTATTCCTGCCAATTTTTGAAACGGCTTGACCAATTTTGACGGGAAATTCACTGGCAGAGAGCTGTTGTTATAAGAAGTAACTTTATCTCCTCTTATATTAGAAAAGGGGCTCCGCGCAAAAATAATTAAATCCCATGAAATTGTGAATAAAAATTTCCTATTCAAATAGAAAAGTATAATAATAAATTACTAAAATCCACGCATACGAAGTCGCGGGCACAGCTAGTAGTTGATAAATTAGCTAAGAATAAAGCCGCTAAAGTCAAACAGGTGGTAACATTTTATGTGCATACTAACTCAGAAAGCCCATCAGGCACAAAGTATCGACGTGAAGGAGGCCAAGTTTATCGTTGAGTGAAATATACGACACCATTTCTCTTCGGTTTTACGGAACTAGCATTGTTGTTTGTAGGTTACAAATAAGCAACATTTTTAAGCATTTTTCTCTAACAAACCTAAGTGGTTTAAAAATGTAATAAGCAACCGGCTGAATTTCGTTTACTTGACCACGCCTTTTAGAACTTTTAGAGTTATGTGTTAGTTTATGTAATTATGTCAAATATGTATATTTTAAGTGTACCGGTACTAGTTAAAAAAATTTAATTAACAGTATTCATACTGTTTTACTTAATTTTGAGAATGATGACTAGTACAGAGTAATACATTGTTTTTCTTCATCATAATCATCATCTTTCAGGTTGTAGAAAGGATTTTTTAATCGTCACACTTGCCAGGTGGCTATTGCAGCACCAGAAATCTTACGTCTGGCGTTTACAAGATGATAAATCTCCATTAATCAGAAATCATAACATTATTCTGATATTTCCTTTAGTCGCCTCTATCTACATCAACATGATTAATGGGGGTGACGATTTATCTTACACCACTACCACAATCGCCACAATTATACATTAGATATGTATTATATATTAATATGTATTATTTAAAGCTTTGCAGTATATTAAACAAATTCAAGAAAATTTCTACGATCAAAATACAGGTGGATATTCAAACGATTTCTCTAGTTTCTTTTGTCGTTGTGTATGACTATACTATAACTGCTCCATATTGAATATACAATGCTGTACGCTATTTTATTGCTGATAGTGATTAACTGCGTAAGCAGTAGAGCAAGTTGAACATCCGCTCTTACACTATTATTATTTTTAACAATTAACCTCTTGATGTATTTCCGAGATATCATTTACAAATTGTGTTTATTTATAAACACGTTTGTTATTGTATCATGTGAAAAAATATATTTCTACTAGCTTTGAAATTAATAGAACATTGGAGATTAACCAATAAAAAATGAAATATTATAAGAAATTTTCATGTGGCTTTGCCTACTAAAAATTCCCTATAGAAATACTACTTAAAATTAACTAAAAACAAAATGACTTAATTTATTACCTAAAATTAAAATTTTAATATGCAATCTAATTCACCACTATCATCATCATCATCATTACAGCCTTACACTAATCTACAACTGGGCATAGATTTTCCTCAAGAAATGTCACAAAACACAGTCATGAGCCGTTTTCATTATTTATCAGCTCATAATTTCAAATCAAAGCAGCATAATACGACCCAGATCGTAGTTCAATTATTCTAAAAAACTTTCATAATTTTTTTTTAATCACTATTCCAGTATATTAAAAAAAAACGAATTAAAGCAATTCCAACGTAATTGTTTTTTTAAATAATAATCACAGTCTCGTCTCATTTAAAATATAAATCAACATCAAAGTCACTTTATTATTAACGACAGTAAAAAATCTTTCAGGCGAATGGGTCCTCAAAACGATTGCTTCTTGCCTTTTGCTACATTTTCTATAGAATAAAAGACTTTCGGCATAAGGTGTTACAATATGATAGGTTTAATTGTACATTTCATGTTCTGAAAAGGCTGCTCTGTAAGTGTTGGCCTACAACAGTTGAAGACCACTGCCAACAACAGTACAGTTGTAGCATTTTGTTTTACCCTATTGAAATGCCGACGATACAGTCTATCTGATGAGGCCCTTACAATGGGTTTTATTAAAAAATATTATTACAAAAAATAACTTTATAATAAAAAAATAAACACAGAAGACAAAGGCTTGAGATTGGGTTTGGGTTTGCATTGAATTGTGTTCATCTCTATCTACATAAGATAATCCAAATATAATTAAAATGTTGCAATGATACTCTCTTTACCTAAAACATCGTCTCTGTAAATTTCCATTCAAATTATGTCATCAAAGTGAGTTCTCTCGCAGTTATAATTCTACAGTGCAAAAGCGCTTTGAACTGTCGCAACAGTCATTTTGTTCATTTTGAACCGCAAAGCTAAATGATTGTTACTTAATTGTCGTTTGTGCTAGGTGCTTCAATACAGTTTTTAATTAAACTTTACTGTTTATTTGTGTGTTAAAAGTATATAGGAATACATTGAGGTCCGCATATAATTCTCGATTGTTGTTAGACAAAATATTAAAAGACCATATCGATTGCTTTTTGAATTTTCTTTTTTGAAAGTTTATGCTGTTGGCTCAGTGGCCTGTACAGCTTCATCAAAATATATTTGCTTAGGAGCTTCCTAAGGGTCGGCTCGACCGGGGTAGGACCACGCTCTCATAGAATACAAGTGTAAAATATTAGCTTAATGTTGCTGTGTTTTGTATGATGAGTGTAGAGAACCGAAACCTCTTTAAAATGAGGCGTCGGTTCTCTAATCTAATATGAAGTGCCTCTTTTTCACTTTAGTGAAAAAGAGGCACTTCATATAAGTCCCCAGGGATGACAACGCATATGCATTTCGATTATTAATCGAAAATTAATGTCAATGGGCCTCAGCACCCACTTATCACGATGTGTGCTCGTTTGTCACCATTATTCTATAAAAAATAGTTTGACCACTATAACAATATGCCGTTTGCCAAAGTTCCATGATTTATAAGGCTAGTAACAAAAGTATTGTTGCGCGCCATATTAAATGCCTGATACATGGCACTAGCGCCATCTAGTATCGAATAGCTGAACTTATCCTTATAGAGAATTCCATACTGGAACATTCTACACCTAGTCGGTCAAGATCAGTATGTGCTCGAACATTCCAGATGTTTTAGTGGAAAAGGCACTATATATGGCCAGTTCACACGATATAATCAAGCGATTACTTCGAAGCGTATAACCGCAAACTAAAGTGATAATTGTGATTAATTATTAGTGTGTTTAAGTTGTAATTGGTGTTCGATAATTATTTAAGTGTCAATTTTGGTAATTCAATCGGCAGTTTTTTTAATGTCACGAATTCCAAGCTCGTAACAATATCGATGATAATCATCCTCAGTTTTATAAGATAAATATTTCTATTATCCTTATTTTTATGTATACCAGCAGGATGCATCTTATACTAATTACGATGTGCAAGCGGACGGTTGTGCGCAAAATACATATTACACTAGTTGTTAGCTGCTGCCCATCTCCTTTTGGATTTAAGTTCAGCATATTCGGATACATCTGTACAACATTAGCCGAGTGGTGGCCTCGTAGGAGGATCCACCTACCCTAAGTCCTCCCGTGGGTGTCATAAGAGGCGAGAGAGGGAAACTGAAACGGGGAGTGGTCACAGCAGCATCTTACTGACAAACATTTATTAGAATTAAAAAAAAAATTTAGTGCCTATCTATCTGCTTAGCGTGGATGCTATGGCAAATGTCTTTCGGCAACCTATAAAGGCCACCTTTACACCATGTTGAACTATAAACTTTTTATAGGCAGTACGAATGAATAAATTTAAACTTTACATCAAATTTCTACAACAATCTTATTTTATCTTGATAAGTTAATTAAATCACCGAATGTTATTACATGTATGAAAAAAAAGGAATATTACATTTTAATCTGTTTACTAAGGGTATAATTACTTACAATGGGGTTAGTAACGAGATTTTTAGTTTTGTAGTGATTATTGTGATTTACTTTCTTCCTTTTCATCATAAAAAATACGCCAGCTGGACATAAATTAAGGACTAGCTGCCAGTCCTAAGCCTGGATAAAGTATGAAGGAGGATCGATTTAATATACATCTTTATTACGTTAGATAATAAATAATAATAAAAATAACGATATAACATATAATAAAATAACCTAAGTTCTTATCTCATTCAGCATTGTTGCCACATAACATTTCACTGAGTCAGTCAGTAATAAACGCCCGCGGCGTAAGTTAATGTATTCGTAATATTCTGTATTTTATATCTTTTGAGTCGATGATCAAAATGAGTCAAATGAAACATATCACTGTTTCGGAACATTTCAGTCATCGAGATGCAAATTTTCCAATCGCAAAAATGATACACTTTACCCACCTACAGTGCACATGCTATTAGATAAGGCAAGTTTGAGAAAGAAACCAATAGGAGTTTTCAGTGTGATAGTGTTCTAACACGACATACATAAATGGCACAAGTACAAACATTCAAGACCAGAACAATTATTTGTCGGCTATACTAACAATTGTTCTGAGCTGGATTGTAACCTACGGCCCTTGCATGCTTGGGCACTTTGCCGCCGAGTTTCTGTTTAGTCAATTTAGTCGAACACAATTATTTAGAGGAAAAGATTATTCAAACAGGAAATTTATTTTTTTGAAATCTATTTGCAATATGTGTGCAATATGATTTTGACTCAGCCAATGATGCCAAAGCCACATAGAGTGAAACTTCATTAAAACATGCAATCACCGCTTCAAATTAGCAGCTAAATAGCCCATTACTGTGCTCAATCATTAACAACTCTATTAAGTGTATTATAGTTTTTTTGGTGTATCATCCTGATAACAGTTCAAAATGATAAAATATGGGGCATTCGTGCTAAGCGTGGCAACTATGGCAAAATAAAGGTGGTAAAGCTTATAAACAGCAGTGGATTCTATAGGCTAAATATGGTAGGTAAGGGGGAAAATTTTCAGAAAGATATACTTTTCGTTATATAAAAAAACGACCAAATGCATACTCACATTTATATACCGTACGACGTAAAAAAGTCAACAACGACGTAAAAAATCAATAATCAGCATTTACTATCGAATATAAAAATTAATTAACGTATTTGACGTTAGCAGCACTTTCACTACCTATGAATAGAACAGGTATCACCAGGCCGTATTTGTTGCTTTGCTTGCACTGCTTTGTTCTGATCTGAGGGGTAATGAGAGTCAGAATAATTACAGCTTGTGAGGTATTGCATGTTAGTCGTCCAAAGTGACAACACATCTATGGCTAAAGATATTGATTAATTTGCAACCTTCCGCTAACTAAATACAATGATGTGTCTTACCTGGATTGAAGAGCACCTCCCGCCCTCCCTCAATTGCGTGCACTAATTCCGTCACCACTAGTCCCAGCACCACTACTCCCGGCACCACTACTTCCAACACCACTATTCCAGGAAAGACACACCATCGACGACACGTGTTTCGCCTCTACACGAGGCATCCCCAGGTGATGTAGACTCTATGGCGGCTGACCGCTAAATGAGCCTTAGCGGTGGTCTTCAATTTAGGTAAGACACGTCATTGTATTTAGTTAGCGTAAGGTTGCAAATTAATCAATATCTTTATTATAATGGCTTTCCGCAAAGTAACGCCTGATTCTATCAACATCTATAGCTTTCGTTGTCTGAAGTCCAAGGATCTCCTAGGTGTGCGTTGTTTGTAGTTAGCAGTGGCTGCAAATGACCGCCGGTACGACATACTCCGCCGAACGTTGAGTCCCGTGATTCCGTGAGGCGTCGAGGTCACCGGCCCCTAGGTGATTCTTGGCACTTTATGCGCTCCGAGCATCCTGTGCCTAGTCGCGCATTAAAGTGCCACCGTTGCACTTCCCCCAACCCTTTTGCTTGCAAAAGGGGTAGGCAGTGCCCAAAGTGAGGAAAGTCGCTTACTATTATCACCATCACATATAGATAGGGCCTCTTAGAGTACAACTGACAGGTTAGGTAATACCTTAGCATGTCTGGTAGGGACAAGGGGGAACCACCCCCCCAGTCTAAAAAACCACCGGATCAAGAAAGGAGTGTTGGAGAGACCACTTGCAATCAGGGATCTGGCGAACCCAGAGCGCACCAGAACGGTGCCAGCGTTCTCCCATATCCCAATGCGGAAACCCGTCTCGCCGCGGAAGGAGCCCGCACCGGGCGTCGCGCTCACGCCGGCCGTGTCTGAGCACACGGTTAGGCAGGAACCGTCGCCCCAGCAGCAGCGGGCCAAGAAAACGGCCAGACGACACACGCCACCGGAGACCGAAGCCTCTCTATTTGAGAAGAGGCAACGGGTAGGCTCCCAGCTGACTTCAGACGAAGCACCATCCTCATCAGATGATGAAAGATACCACCAGGTGGTGACGACGAAGAAGGTGCTTAGATCGCCACCCAAGTCACCTTCTCCACCACAACCCCCCCCGCTCTATATCACCGGATCGGCGAAGCCGAGATTCGGCCCAGTATGAGCAGGGGGGTGAGGAATCCTACAGCTGGGGGGTCGACCACCTATGCAACCCTCGCAGCATCCGCCGGCCGATCATCGCCGGTAGCAATATCCAATCCGTCCGGGCTCCCGCAGGACGATGGCCAACGACCATCTACCAGCTATGCCCATATGATAGCTGCAGGCAACCAGCCCCCCCCCCCCCCACCCGTAACACCTAAAGAAACGGTGGAACCCACAGAGACAAGGGCAACCACCGGGGCGACTCTACAGCCTCCCGCCAACCCTGCCACAGAATGGCAACCCTCTAAGAAGAGGAGGCGGGAAAGGAGCAGAAAGAAGTCGCAGCCTCCTCAGGCTGTCACCTCTACCCCGACACCATCTGGACCAGTAGCCTCACAGGCGCAGATTACTCGGGAGTCGACCAAAAGCGTGAGTAGAGTGCCAGAAAGGGCCCTACCAGAACGTAGAGCCCGCTCTACAGTTAGAGCGCGCTCTACCCATAAGCCAAGAGGGCAGGACCAGTAACATCCACACCCGAGACAATTGCCAACGCCTTCATACAGGAAAACACCCGCCACCGTCCTCGAGACAGCAGACGCGATACAACGCTTAGTTGGTATTGCCATCGAGGTCGGCACACAAGTCCTGGCGGATATCAAAGCCAGTCACGGCGATCATGAAGGCGCTGGCAAACCTATTAGCCCGGCATTACGGGGGAGAGTAATCTGCGCCTCCTCTATTGGAACCCGGGCGGTATACAGCAGAAGCTGCATGAACTCCGCACTGTCGCCCAGCAACAGGACTTGCACATCATATTGCTGGGCGAGACAAAACTAAATCCAAAGACGCATATCAAGCTGCCAAATTACCACCTATACAGAAGGGACAAGGTCACCCCTCAAGGGGCCGCCTACAGAGGGACGGCGGTTCTTGTGAGGAGGGACATCGTCCACCAAGAGCTGGAACTACCACCTTACCAGACTATGCGCTCTATCGGCATAAGAATGGAGGCGGCGGGCGAGTAACTAAGGATCTACGCAGCATACCGCCCGTCAGGGACTCCATTCTGCTCCTCAGACATCCGGACGGTGATGGAAGGTGAAACACCCACCATAATCGCCGGGGACCTAAACGCCAAACACCCGGCGTGGGGGTCTAGAGTGATCACCCCGCCGGGTCATGCACTATATGAAGACGCCGAAAAGAACAACTATGACGTTTTAGGTCCCGAAGAACCGACCAACGTTCCGACAGATCCGAAGCAACATCCGGATGTATTAGACATCGTGCTCTCTAGGAACGTCAACTACCCGGTAGTGGTAGAGGTGCTATACGACCTGAGCTCGCAGCACCTCCCGATTCTGATAACCCTTGGCACTAAGGCGGTGACTACGCCGCCCAGAGCATTTAAGACACGCATTGACTGGAGGCGCTACGCACAACACCTGCAGGCGAGACCTCCAGCCCACCAACTCATAAACACAGCGGACGACGTAGAGGCCGCTGCAACTAGAATCACCAAAAACATCCAGGAGGCCCTCCACGCGGCCTCTACGATCGTCCCGATCACAGAAAGGCGTGACGATCTGCCGCGGGAAATATGCGTGAAGATAAAACGCAAAAAAGCACTTAGGAGGCTCTGGGCGCGTACTTGATGCCCAAGACTAAAATCACAGCTCAACATCTTATCGGAGGAACTGTCGGTTGCAGTCCGGGCCTACAGAGGAGAGGCTTGGGAGCGGCGCATATGGAAGGCGGAGGAACAAAATGCGTCGCTCTATAAACTGAACCGACAGCTAACCAAAACCAGACCTCCCGTTTGCCCGCTGACCAACAGTGCGGGCGAACGCTGCTATGAGGCCAAGGGCAGAGCGGATATCCTAGGAGAGCACTTCGAGGAGCAATTTATGCCGAATCCTGCAAGTGCGGAGTTCATGGAGCTTCATGCCATAAAGGAGAGTCGCGTACAGGAGTTCCTGTCGTCACCTGCGCCGCCTCTTGCAGGAGAGTGGTTCATTTCCCCCTCCGAACTGCGGAGGACAGTAACCTGCCTGCAACCGAGGAAGGCGCCCGAACACGACGGGATTACCAACGCTGCACTCCGACAGCTGCCCTATAAAGTCCTAGTAGAGATTGGTCGACTCTACAATGGGATACTGCGAACATCCCACTTCCCGGAGGAATGGAAGAAAGGCAAAATTATCGTCTTGCCGAAACCCGGGAAGGACAGGCGTAGAGCTGCCAGCTACAGGCCGATTACGCTATTACCGCACATAGCTAAACTGTTTGAAAGATTGCTGCTGAGACGTCTCCGTCCGTGCATCCAACTTCGGGCGGAGCAGCACGGATTCAGGAGGGGTCACTCTACAGTCACACAGCTGACTAGAGTGCTGTACCTGCTTGCGGCAGAGTACAATCGTGGCCGCATATCGTTGGGCGTCTTTCTCGATATCGAGAAGGCATTCGACCGGGTGTGGCACTCAGGATTACTATACAAATTACACGAGCAGACCAGTGTCCCCCCTGCTATGTTGCGGTTAATGGCGTCTTTCCTGGAAGACAGGAAGTTCTATGTCTGCGTAGAGGACACCGAGTCCGCAACAAGAACCATCAGTGCCGGCATCCCACAGGGCAGTTGTCTGTCTCCAGTCCTGTACGCGGCATACACGAATGACATCCCAACATTGGCAGGCAGGCTGCAAGAATGGGAGGACGACGTTGAGCTGGCACTATACGCGGACGATAGCGCCTATTTCACCTCGTCCAGAAGAGCCCATATAGCCACTGCCAAAATGCAGCGTCTGCTGGACCTGTTGCCACCATGGCTGAACGAGTGGAGGATGGTCGTCAACGTTGGTAAGACGACCGCTCTGCTCACTCGTCGCCTCAGAAATCTACCACCACCACTAACTCTCGACGGCCAGAAGATCGCGTACGAGAAGGCCGTGACATACCTCGGGTGCCGGATCGACCGGGCGCTGCGCATGACTGCGCACGTCGACTTCGTCGTCCGCAAAGCCAGATGTGCGCGGGCGATGCTTCGTCCGGTCCTGGCATCCAAGCTGCCAATAAAAACCAAGCTCCGGATATACAAGATATATATCCGGACTATTACCACCTACGCTGCTCCGGGCTGGTACGCGCTTCTGAGCGACCCTCTGAGGCGGCGACTACAGGCTCAGCAGAACCTGTCATTAAGGACGATTGTCGGAGCATGATTGTCCGGAATGACGTCATAGCGGCCGATCTGAAAGTCGAGACCATCACCGACTTCGTGGCCCGGTTAGCGCGCGCCTAATTTGAATATAAATTTTACAGTTATTTTACACTTTTGTGAAGTTTTCATATGCAATATGCTGCATATGAAAGCTTCGCGGAAGCTTTCATATGCAGCTTATTATATAAAAAAACCTTAGCTCAATGCTCAATTTCGATATAACAAACAGATGCTATAATCAGTATTTTCGATAAGCTATTTTTCACTTTTTCATAATTTTTTTGAATAGTATTGTAAACGCACATTGCGGTTTAATTTTTAATCTAGGATAAATACACCGTGTGTTTTTCAGCTTTACTTTAAAAAATACCAAGCAATATACGAGTATATAAAATATAGTTTTTAAATTAACAAAGAGGAACGAAGGGATAATAGATGCATTAAGCTATACAAGTTTACGCAATTTTAAACCTGTGATCCTAATATACGGTTCAAGGTCTAGCCCGTATTAAAGGCTTAGGTTTATCGCATATACTCTGTTATAGATGGTCCGTTTTCGATATTCTAGCAGTTGATTGAACCTGCTTTTCAGTTACTTAAATAGAGAAAATAAAGTCATAATCTTTTACATTCATTTTATTTGAATAAAAATTTAAATATACAGAAAATAAAGTCATAAACATTTAAATTCATGTTACTTGAATTAAAGATATAAATACTAGACCCTTTTAAATGAATCTGATATACTAGACCTCAGAAATTAGACTGGTATATCAGAAGTAATGGAAAAAAAGTACTTTCTTTGCTAATGCAATATTAAAACCACTAGAGTGACAACGTTGTCCATTTCGTCAAGCTGAAGTAGAAATGATAGACGCGAACGTGTAAATGACCATTCGTGTGCCAAGTTATTCGTGGACGTATTATATTTATTTTTGTTGCTATGACTTTATTTTTATTAATAAATATTTAATAATGGTTTCGTTATCCCCATCCATCGCAGTTAGTAGGTGTTTTTATTATTTAGTATTATATACAATATGTAACGTAATTAACGCACACCCTCAGACACCCCAATTAGTATATTAGGTTATAATCATAATACATACACTGAATTTTTAGTTAAACATTTTTATGCACTGATTATTTATCAAATTAGTTATACTAGTTCCGGAAAAATTTTGTGGTCACAGTACAAATCCACGAACGCAAAGACTTTAACGTGCTTGAAATAAGGTTCATTTTTCTTTATTTGTATTGAAAGACAGAATTAGTAATAATACAAATAAAACTGCACTCTTTAAAGTCTTATTGCCTTAAGTTACGGTCCATTTAAGTTTGTTTTGACTGTGCAGATTTAGTATGACTGTAATTTATGTAATTTTAATTATTTTTGGGATAAAAAATTACCTATATTAAAAATGATAGGAATCGATTCAGTAACCGATTCTGAACAAACTACTTTCTCAAAGTGCGTTAATTATGTTACATGTTGTATATTTATATTCTTTTATAAGAAAAATAATATCCACCTGCGTCAAAGTTCACGGAACAAGCGAATAATGACGAGTACGTAACACCGAAAATAGAGAGTGCACCTGTGAATGCACATACATTTGTTTGTTTATGATTTACATAAGCGTTTTTAGATTCACATTATATATATATATATATATATATATATATATATATATATATATATATCCAAGCATATATAAATACTCTTTTTTTTTCAAAAAAAAATTAAAAAAAGACGTGTGGCACTCGGGGACTACCGCGGTAAAGCTATTGCATAGCATTTTGTATCAACTTATGCAATTATAATTATTTATTTATTTTATTTATGCAGTATTTCTTTTTCTTTGATATTAATTCAAGTTACTTAGGTTAATCCAATCAAATTCAACCAGATTTAACCGAACCCGCGTTATAACGAACTCACTATTTGTGAAAAATACTGTATCACCGAACCGCGTCGCAAAAAACTCAGGTTCGCGCAGTACATACGTCAGGGCGGCCGTACGGCAATTATATTAACAAGACGCGCAACTACTCAGTTCCACGCTCCACGGCAAGATTTGTCACTTATTATTTATTGTCCAATTAATTGTCTTTAAGTTCAAATGGCACGCCCTATTAACATAAGTCTAAGACAAAACAAGGAGACTTTCAATATATGAACAACCCGGCTTCGCGTTTGTGTTAGTAAAATAAGCTCTTATTAAGTTAGCTTAGAGTTTAAATTAGTGTAAGCTATACGCAATCCTTGTGGCATAATGAATGTAGGTAGTATTTTATTGACTCCCATTGTCTCGGCCGACGCGACGGTTGGACCGTAAACGTAAACAGATGACGCTTTCTAACGGTAATGAATATAATATTATAACAGTCAATGGTTCATTATTCTAATGTGTTGTAAGATTAAAAATATATAATGAAATATATTATCTGTTGTATGTTATAACGCCCAACTTTAGGGGTGACCGACCGCGCGCACAAATGCAGCTAGCCTCCCCCTCCCGCACCTCACTAATCGTCGCTTCACACCGCTTGAGATAAGACGATCTACTATCAGGCGCTAACAAACCCCCGTCCCGACATAAGGACCTATGTCCGCGAGTAAATTGGCAATTAGAAGACGCTTTGTATTGTTGGTTTTTACAAAAACGATCAACTGGGCAAATGATATCTGGCCCTTTGCTTTGTGAAAAAGCATTACAGTTAAATAAAAAATTAGGTGACGGCGGCTCGTTTGTCGCAAGTAACGGATGGTTATATAGATTTATATCTCTTCATGGAATTTAATCAATGTTTATTAAAAAATAATAATTTCTTAATAAACATTGATTTTCGTTGAAATTGTTGTTTTTAATAAACACATAACATTATGTATGTACATATGTACTACAAATGCACAAAACCCGCTTTTCTTCATACATTCGATCATCCGGATTTTCGATTATCCGAATCCCTAACGGCAACAATTAGTCCGGCTAATCGAGTATATATATACATATTGAGAATCTAAATTGAGAACTTAAACTATACGCGTGTGTGTGTTTGTGTGTATATAAAGAGGGCTACTTTTAATATTAAAAAATTTAGGTTATCTTTATAGCAGTATTATATTTTCAATTCAAAATTAGTACTGCATTTGTGATAATAATAAAATGTAGGTATGTATATAGAGTACTCACTCATTTTCTTTCACTATTTTTTCGTGACTTTCTTCATTAATAATAAATGCACTTTGTTTATTCATATTCAAAATTTCAAAACACTTTATACACAACACCGTGTCGAAGACTGAGGAAAAGAAACGACGTTAGACCATCGTTAGACAATGCACGGCCTTCAAGCCACACCTCCGTGCCCGTCGGAGAGCATGAGGTTTTTTTCGTTACGAAATTTCTGGATTTTCCCGCACTCAAGGCCCGCGATAGAAGCTATGCAATAGCTTAAAAATCATATTCTTGTCCGTCAGTGGTGTATTTTGATGGAAAAATTCTCAGATCATAGAAATATTAGCACACGTTTTTTCTTTTTACACACATTTCCTTGGTGAGTTTTGATTGCTGCAAATGATAAAACCGACACTATGTTTTTATATAAATTGTCTATGACACTTACCTTTAACGTTAACTAGCATATATCACGAAAAATATCTTATATTTTTCTGGTTTTGTTTACTGCAGTGTATTATATACATTGACGCATTATAAAACTTGTGCTAAGGTCCTTTATTCCCCCTAAACAATAAAGTTTACGTGGCGCGCACAGATTATACGAAAGTGAGCCTTTACTGCTGCGATAAATTATGTACGTGTATACCTACCAACCGAAAAGCAATTGACAGCTAATCAAACTATTTGAGTGCAGTGAGCGATAATTTAAATAGTGAATATGAAGAATGAAGATAGGTGGATTGCGCATGGAGGCCCTACATTATGGCCTGAAAACATGCCAAAACTTTAATCTTTAGACTTTTACATGGGGGGTTAAATAAAAAGTCATCAAAGATGCCTAAAGTTCTTTAGGTCGCCACAGTAAAATTATTGCTGCGTTCACGGATGTTAGAGGGATTTAGTGCAAGGAAGTGTCCACCGCAATGCCCCAATGCGTGTTGGGGAACTTCACATGTTATCGACAATTTTTTTTATTTCTTGAATATGCAGGTTTCCAGGTTTTTTTCTTTACCGCCGATACGTGGTAAATTAACACTTAAATTTGCAATTAACAATTTCATTCGTGCCGACGGAGAACGAACCCAAGCACAAATAATAAGGAAAAAGTATTTTAAGAGAACGTACTCGTTGATGCATAGAGAGAAACGGATTCTATTTTGAGGTACCAATATTACTTATTGGGATATATTTGCGTAATTTAGTTGTTAATTCCAATTTTTTAAATACGGCATAATAATGACAGTCGTTGGTTACGTCATTGATAAGCAATATATTTTTTGCTTAAGGACGGATAATTAAATTAGTTGGCTGAGACATATTTGTATATATAAATTCATTAATTTGACTAATCGGAATTAAATTAAAAATTTATTCGCTAATTAATATTTTATTTAAACAAGTTAAAGACAAATAAATATGTTGTTTTATAAGGTCAGGACAAAATATCAAGTTGCTGCACACCGTGGATGTTATGGTCGATAGACACCTACCCTCGATTAAGAATCAAAGTGCTAACTTTATCACCCCTGAGAATAAATAAAGAATGCTTCGTTCGTAGTAAGAAGGGTCTCCCGTTCTCTTCATTCATTGCACGATACACAACATTAGTTATCATATCCAATCCATTCGTAATAATCAACGATTATTTTGATTTTCTTACTGAGTTATTTTGATTTGGTCGGTTTTTGACTACCTAGCGTCTATTTAACGTACAACCTTGAAAGTCAATCAATTTATGTTGGATAAAATGACTTTGCATATATACAACTTACTCTACAATTTTACTCGCACTTTTTAATTCGCAAGTTTTTTAATTCTGCTACATGTGAACTGCACACATGTTTATTTCAAACGAATCGCCAAAAACCCATAAAGCATTTCTTGAAGTAAAATTTACCCTTTGTTTTATTAAAATCGGTTCATTCCGTGAAATGTTATGACTATCATTTTAAAATGGAAGTACGAATTTATTCGTTTTTGCTTTTTTTTTACTATATTAATTTATTATATTACTCGAGCTTTTTCTTTACCTTTTCCGAACTCATACTGTCTCTTTTACAACTATCAAAATAATGTCTATTGAAAAGAAAAAACCAACCACGAAGTTTTTACTAAAAAAAAATCATAGGAGTTTCTATGATTCATGCAAATATTTCTGAAAAGAAGCTACCAATTTGTTTCAATATCAGATTTAATGATTTGATTCAATGAGTTAGGTTAGGTTTCATTTCATTTCATCTCATTAAATTTCATTTTCATTTCATATCAATAAAAAAAATCTACTGAAGACTTGGCTGGACATAGTTCCCTTTGCCTACCCAGAATGGGTGAAGAAAACAAAAAAAATCTCTGCTTATATTCTTTTACGATTGGCGCCATTTTCCAAAAATGTTCTTTATTAAATTGCTTCATTTTTTCTCAACTGTATTAAAAATAGTTGTTCAGTACACGTGCGGAACCGTCATTGCAACTTGTTCCGACTTCAACCCTCACCTTCGGCTGCGCCTCGGCTCGGGTAGACTTTGTCGGAACTCTTTGCAATGACAAGCTTTCCGCACTCGTAATGAAATATACGATTATTTACTGATTGCCACGCTTGGCAGGCGGATTAGTAACCTGTTTTTTTTTAATTATTTTGTGTTGTATCTGGGAGATGCTCCTCTCTTCTCTCAACGTAGGCTTTGGAATTTATGGGGAACGCCCCAAATTCGAAATTAGTATGAACTTGGGTAGATTCACTTCCATCTTTCAGGCAAAAATTTTCGCAATACTCCAGCGTGCAGAAATCAATCTGCAAAAACTCTAGCTTCGAGTTTACTAAGTTTGACAGCAGCACTGGTAGCGCTGAGGTCAAACTTAGTAAACTCGAAGCTAGTTGGAGACAGCGTGAACCGTTTAAACGCCCTAGGATGTAACAACATGGGTCATCTTGATATGGGTTCCGGGTCAAGTGGGTATTGTAGGCAATGAATTTGTCGACAAACTCGCACAGAAGTGCTCAAAGAGTGCAAGATTTGGACCTGAGGCTTTTTGTGGAATCTCAAAAAGCCTAGCTCGATTGACCCTTGGAACTCTTTATATCACAACAAACCACTTAAGATGTGGTCTGACACACTAGGCTTCATCATCGTCATCATCATTACAGCCCTTCACAAATCCACTGTACACTGCTCCCCCAAGGTATGCCACAAAGCACCAGGCTTAAAACATTCTAAATTATTAACCGGAGCTTTTGATTGTAAATTCTCTACAGAAGCCCTGGGATTAAGCAAAAATAGATGGCGCATTCTAGCAAGAGTCTTAACTGGGCATTGTAAAAAGCACAAGTCCATTTTGGGACTAAGCAACGTAAGGATGTGTCGGTTCTGTTTCATAACGGAAGAAACGCCTCTGTACATCCTTACTGATTGCGGACCGTTAATGCGTGAACGTAAAAAGAAAAACAAGGGTAGAAACCGTACACTTTGCTACTTTATGTCGATTGAAACAGGTGAGACTTAAGACAGTTACCTACTTTTATCGACTCTTATACATTATTACAGTCTATCAAAAATCTAAATTATGATAAGAATATAAATTAGCATAAGCCCCGTAGATTGGGTCGTAGGGAATTTCTCATAATTGGCATACTTAGAAAGCGGGTTGAAAATCGCATTTTATTTAATATTTCACTTAATATCAGGAAGTACCTCTACTCATTCCTGTTTGTTGCCCTCTGTCGCCTGATACAACATCCACGGGATGATGTTGGATAGCGGATATTCTTACGCCGCTACCACATGAGGAATTTATTAGGTTGATATTACAATATAATTAAATATCACACTCATACACAACTTATCATAAAAATGTGTGAGAAATTTAATAAGAGATTTTTCTTGCTTTTATCACAAATTTCTAACCAAGAGATAAAACGTTTCATATGTCCGCAATAATAAGGGTTTCAAGTCACGTAGAGATCGGGCCATAAATCGCCATATCAGTTTTAGCGGGTGTTTTTGTATATCCCATAATACATTTATTGATAAATTATGTAAATTAAAATCTATGTTATTTACTTTGCTTTAACACTATGTATTATATTTAGGTACGATCCCATTATTCATCAAATGTTTATACCCACAAATGTTTCTGACGTGGACATAAATATAATTGTTTCTTACATAATTGGATATTGGGTTTATGAATGTATAGGCAATAGGCTAACCAGCTTTTACTTTCCCAAATCTAAACTAAAAAAACTAAACTCATATATTTTGGGTAAAAGTGATTCGAATTGTTCGTCGCTCTTTGAACTATGCCTACCACCTCGGGTATACCAAGAATGACGCTATGTGTGCTATAGGTTTACGCGTGTAATACATATATCGAATAATTCAATTACTAGAGCGTGTGCGTAATTTAGCTACTTTGTAAATACTTAATGCACACGCTGTGATGTTGAAATATTTCTGTCTATTAATTATATATAAAACCAAGGTGAACGTTTCACAGATTTTATTTACGCATCCTTCATCTCATCATCAACCATTCAAAAATTTGAATAAGTATTTTTTAACACATTTGACGTAGAATTCTTTGCAAATTATTCACTTTTTCACACTTTATACGTAGTAGAGCCACGTTGCAGCTATATTTTAGTCGTAGCACGAATTGGTCACCTCGGCCGGGGAAGGATCACCATTTAACAGAATGCCAGCGTAAAATAGCAGCTTAATGCTGCTGTGATTTGTATGGTAAGTGTAGGAAACCGGAGACCCTTTTCACTGGAAAGTAGGCACCCCCTCCTATTTCTCAGCGATAACAACGTCTGCATTTTAATTCGTAATCAAGTATATATTGGAGCTTGTATCGAAGCTTTTTCGGTCTTTAATTGAATTATGTCGATTTTTTTCCTCACGTGAAAGTCATATAAAGAAAATGTATTCTATCATTACTAAAGTATAGGATATTAGGGAGATAAAAATATTTTTAAGTGGTTTATATTCAATAGAATCTACACATTAGAGCTCCCAAATCATATCTCTTAAAGTTTTGGCCTAAACATTTATCGGGAGAATGATTATTACTAAATAAATAAATAAATAAGTTATCTAAAACTTGCTGGTAGAGAAAACCAATTATTTTATGAAGTAATTGTTATTTCAAGCAACAAACGAACACATATAATTTTAACGAGGAATCCCTGTAATTACGCGTTTTTTGTAATACTCCTCTTAACATCAGGTGGCCTGTGTGCTGGTTTGTCACTCTTATTCTATAAAAATTTAAAATACGTGGTAGAGCCACGCAACAGCTATACTTATAATATGGTTACAGCACAAATAGGGCGGCTCGACCGAGGCAGGACCACGCTCTCACAGAACACCAGCGTAATAGTACCCGGTTGACCGAGCTTTGCTCGGTATTTTTCGCTCGGTTTTTTTTAATTCGTGTGTTTTGGAAATTAAATTTAGATACAAATTACATACTGATGAAATACGAATAATATTTTTTGATCTTAGCGACATAATAGAAAAAACTGAACTAGTTATTTGAATAAAAAATCATGAGTGCAATTAGTTTAATTTAAATTTTCGTGTTTTTAAAAAATACTAAAAATGGGCTCGATAAAATAGATTTTCTTAAATAAGAAAGGAACTTGAAAAAAAATTAAAGAAAGTCGGTCGGTCTGAACTCGAACCACGGTATTACGATTTTGTAACTGCCCAATATACCAATTAAGATATTTGTAATCGTTAATAAACTGTCAAAATTTACATTCTTATTCTAACGATATTGTAGCAGTTTTTCATTGCCTAAAAACACGGGCAAAAAGACATTTTCTAAAAATAAATCCTAGCTAGATCGATTTATTGCCCCCGAAACTCCCTGCACACAAAATTTTATGAAAATAGTTGGAGCTGTTTCCGAGATTCCGAATATATATATATATATATAAGAATTTTTCATTTAAAGGTATAGGATATCGCAGCGTTGCTGTGTTACGTATGGTGAGTGTAGAGAGCTGGTGACCCATTTTACTGGAATCGAGGCATTTCATCTTTGTCTTCAGGGGTGACAACGCATTTTCGTTTTGATTCTTAGTTGAAGATAAATCTGGATGCCTATGGACCACAGCATTCACTTACCATCAGG
Organism: Parnassius apollo; assembly: GCA_907164705.1. Classification (NCBI taxonomy): domain Eukaryota; kingdom Metazoa; phylum Arthropoda; class Insecta; order Lepidoptera; family Papilionidae; genus Parnassius; species Parnassius apollo. Next base: position 3,381,545 of record CAJQZP010000885.1, on the reverse strand, counting down.
TGGGCTGTGTGCTCGTTTATCACCCAGTGCATAAAAAAAACTATACAAGAATACTACCACTCAAAATCTGGGTAGTCCGGGATAATTATGACATCAGGATAATAAACACCTCAGTTTTCCCTTCGTCATGCGCTTTTATTATTGTTTATATAGTATGTGACTATGGGCGTTGCAAAACATTGAAAATCTCACGAAATGTATTAGGGTGCATTTTGATTCCTAATTATACTATCATAGGGATTGTGTGTTCTTATTCTATGTAAAAAAATGTAAGAAATTAATTCCATCTTGCACAGATTAACGGCTATGTGCCGTCGCCGAAGCCACACTTAACTTCTTTACACGAACTCCCAGATACATCTTTCGTCTTTCTTTCATTAACAGACCGTAAAATTCTTATGCGGCGTTTCTATATACGTCTTGGACACAAGCCTTATCTCAATTCTAAGAGGGTTTTATTACAAGGAAAAGTCCGCCGCGCTACCCCAATACTGTCTTCAAATGTTTTCAAAATATTTTCTAAAAATTACAAATTATTCAAGAAGTACGCATGAGTACTTTTTACATTAATTTGAGTATGGTACGCAGTGCTCAATCTCTTTGTTTGTTGGTCAGAGGGGCGGCGGCCTTTAATTACCATCAATTGACCCTCATGCTCGCTTGCCTTATTATCAAAATAATTCTACCTGGTGAAAATATTACTGCAAAATATTACGATTAAAATTTTCTTTTAGACTAAAATTGATATGGGATAATTCTAACACATAATAATAATAAAACCGCAAGAAATACATATTTTTTCTATAAAATTAATTAAAAGGTGTCTGCTTATAATGTCAAAATAACAGATATTTACTAAAAGCATATGAAAGTACGAATATATACAATACTTATAACAATAAACAATTTTTAATCTTTGTTTGTTCCGTCTTACTATTTGTGTAATCTCCGAAACGTTTTGACCAATTTTAATGAAACTTTCATTAATAGAGAGCTGATGTTATAAGAAGTAACTTAATCTACTTTTCTTTTAGAAAAAGACTACGGAAATTGTGAACAAAACTCTATTCGAATAGAAGAGTATAATATTAAATTACTAAAAACTATGTGTACGAAGTCGCGAGCACAGCTAGTAATGTATAAATTAGCTAAGAATAAAGCCGCTAAAGTCAAACAGGCGGTAACGTTTTATGTGCATACTAACTCAGAAAGCCCATTAGGCACAAAGTATCAACATGAAGGAGGCAAAGTTTATCGTTGGAGTGAAATATACGACACCATTTCTGTGCGGTTTTATGGAATTAGCGCTGTTGTATGTAGGTTAGTGAGCAACATTTTTAAGCACTTTTCTCCAAACTTAAGTAAACTACTTAAGTTTGGAAAAATTGAATAAGCAACCGACCGAGTTTCGTTAACTTGATCACGCCCTTTCGAATACTGTCATCATATAACACAGAGTTTAATAAATGTGTAAGTTTTTGTAATTATGTTATGTATGTATATTTTAAGTGTACTAGTTAAATAAATAAATAAATAAATCAAAACTACATTCAAAGACTGTTTTACTTAAGATTGAAAATGACGACTAGTACGGAGTAATACATTGTTTTTCTTCATCATCATCATCATCTTTCAGGTTGTAGAGAGGATATGCTTTAATTATCGCACTTGGAACGGGGCTATTGCAGCACCAAAAGTATTTTACGTCTGCCGTTTATAAGATAATAAATCGTCATTAATCAGAAATCATGAAATTTTTTAGTATTTCCTTTAGTCGCCTCTTTCTACACTAACATGATTAATGGGGGTGATTAATTATCTTACACCACTACCACAATCGGCACAATCATGCATGACTTACCTTAATATATAAAAATCTCATGTCACGATGTTCGTTCACTATAATTTTATAGTATTTAGTTTTATGTATTTAAAGCTTTTCAGTACATTAAACAAATTTGAAAAAAAATTCTAGGATCAAGATACAGGTGGATTTGAAACGATTTTTCTAGTTTATTGTGTATGACTATACTGTAACTGCTACATACTGAATGTATACTGCTATACGCTCTTTTATTGCTAATAATGATTAACTGTGTAAACAAGAGAACAAGTTGAACTTCCGCTCTTACACTATTATTATTTTCAACAATTAACCTCTTGGTGTATTTCCGACATATTATTTACAAATTGTGTTTGTTTATAAACATGTTTGTTATTATTTCATATGAAAACAACATAAGAAAGATTTTCATATGTTCCTCATAGTTATGAAATTAATAGAACATCTAAAATTAACTAATAATAAATGAAATGCATATCCATACTAATATTATAAATGCGAAAGTGTGTTTGTTTGTTTGTTTGTCCTTCTTTCACGTCGCAACAGAACGTCGGCATGGCATGATTTTTTGTATGGGGATAGTTCGGTGGCTGTAGAGTGACATAGGTTACTTTTTTCCGCGGAAAAACATCTCATTCCCGTGGGAAAATAGAATATGTTGCAAAAGTTTGTCCTTCTTTCACGTCGCAACAGAGCGTCGGCATGGCATGAATTTTGGTATGGGAATAGTTCGGTGGCTGTAGAGTGACATAGGCTACTTTTTTCCACGGAAAAACATCTCATTCCCGTGAGAAAATCGAATATGTTGCACAAGTTTGTTCTTCTTTCACGTCGCAACAGAGCGTCGCCATGGCATGAATTTTGGTATGGGGATAGTTCGGTGGCTGTAGAGTGACAGGCTACTTTTTTCAGCGGAAAAACATATCAGTCCCATGGGAAAATCGAATATGTTGCAAAATTAAATTCAGCTAGGTGGCGCCACCGTGATTCTACAAGACGGACGACGGTACGATGGACGAACACAGAAGGTCAGAATATATGGATTATTATGTCTTTTTACCAAAATTAAGATAAAAAATGTATGGATCTGTATTTTTCCACGCAGGACCGGGAAGAGAGTGACAAAAAACATAAAATTCACCAGCTGATTTTCTTCAAACGTTTTGGTGCATTGTAATTCACAGAATATGCGATAACCTCGCAGACGATATTAAGTAATCCGTTGATGTTCTGCCTACCCCGCAAGGGTTACAGGCGTGATTATAAGTATGGATCAGAAATACTATCACCACCTGTCACGCTTTCATCCCTACCTTTTACTTAACTGTGGTAGAAACAGTTCTTAGTAAGCCTTATTAATAAGCCGTAGTAATATTTATTGAACGGAAATGAATACAGTTCTTATATGTGGTTATGAATGAATCGGTATTACAATAAGAAAAATTGTGCAATATTATAAGAAAAATATTTTTTGAGAGTTCTTATTAACTAATGTATACATAGTTTAAATTGATTCCGCTAGATGTCGTTACTAGGTTTTTAAAACGCGGTAACGAAATGTTTCCTAACATGTACTTAACTCCCGTCGTTGAGCCGCGCGTTAACTTATAGTGCATACGGTACCTATACGCTTAAATTGTTTCTATTTCGTAGCTGATTCGACTACCTGCTTTCGATTTCGGTTGTTTGTTGTAGCCGTGGAAGGAAAAGGGGAGATCTCCCGCCAGGCAAGGTGTTCTGCCCGGGGAGCGGCCAACACTCCATGTGATAGTTCGGAGATGTTCTATATATGCTGTTTATGATTCGGAATCTTGATAGCGTGATTTAGGCTTCGGTGTGTTTCGGTATGCTAGTGGCGCGACGACAGCGCCGCTACATCACCCCCTGCTCAGACCGGAGGTCGATAATGCAGCCTCGTTGCCGACGAATGTGCAAGTGCCAGGAAATTGCCTTGTAGTCTGCGGTGAGTCGAGAAGAAGGCAAGTAATCTGCGAGAATGCCGTGAAGCAGAGGCGAGCAGTAAGGCTCAGAGCCGTGCCGAACACTGTATGGCGCAGAGAGTAGCTTGAAGGAATAGGAAGCATTATTATTCCAGTGCTGCGATGAACCTTGTGAAGCTAGATGGCTTGCAGGATATGAAGACTGCAGACGATATCTGCTGGAGAGCGAATGGGTGGGGAATTCTATGACGATGATGAAGCTTGAAGTTTCCGAAGGTTGTTGGTTGCATGTTCAGATCACGTCGGGGTCACCACTGTAATGGTGGAGAATATAGTCTTGTCTGATAGTTGATGAGTGAAATCCCTGACTCGCGGTATTGGGTAGCGGTCAGGAGTGGTAATAGAATTCAGTCTTCTGTAATCTCCACAAACTCGTAATTCTCCGTTCTTCTTCGGTACAATGTGAAGTGGTGATGACCAAGGGCTTTTGCTTGGACGGCATATTCCTTGCTCAATCATGTTTTCGAATTCCTTTCGAACTTGCTCGTATAGGTGTGGTGCGATTGAACGTGCACGACAATGAAGTGGTGGTCCATTGGTGTCGATGAAATGCTCAACGTCGTTCTTCGGTGTTAATTTCATTGAAGTTATTCTTGTGATACCAGGGTATTCTTCGAGGATCTTGTGATACGGTTGTTGCACATCTATGCTTCTTATTGTGGGCAGATTGGTTGCTTGTACAAAAGACTGAGATGCAAGATTGGTTTTCCCGTCGATGATTCTTCTATTTTTGATGTCAACGACCAACTGGTGATGTTGAAGAAAATCAGCACCGATGATTGGTTTGCTGACTTTAGCGACGATAAATCTCCATTTGAATGGTCGGCGTAGATTAAAATCAAGTTCCATTGTTTTTTCTCCATATGTAGGAATAACCGTATTGTTTGCTGCATAGAGTTGAAAATCTAGTGGCTTCAACTTCTGTCCTTGCTTCGGCGGTAACACTGAGATATTTGCTCCGGTGTCGATAAGGAAAGTGAGCTTGCTTTTTTTATCGGTGACGAAAAGACGGTAGGACTTTGCTGTTACGCTGGATCCCGTCGCATCGAGCGTACTAGTTAGTTTTCCGTATTCGTATTTTCATTTTTGAATGTACACGGTGCTGTGCATTTTCTTGCCTCGACCCCGAAACGTCGATGATAGTAGCAGTAAGGGGATCTTGATGTTGAGCTTATTCGACTTCTACTTGCAGAGCGGTTGCGACGAAAAGGTGATCTTCGGTGTTGCTGATTGCGCTGGTTGTACTGTTGCTGGTAAAAGGTATGATGCTGGGAAGCTTTGAGCGCGGCGACTTCGAATGATAGCTTCCGAATTTCTTCGAGAAGAAACTGGGTATCATTGGCCTTTGTTGAAGTGCCTTCGATGATCGATATGTGTGAGCTACTGCTGTTTTCGATCATCTTGTCCGCCAGGAGTGCCAGTTCGTCGAGCTTCGTCTGCGTGCTGAATGTTTCGCTGACTGCTATTACCGATCGAATATGTGGTCTATAATCCGGAACTTTATCTCGCGCCAAAGTACGCATTTTGCGTAGGAGTTGTGTGGGTTTCTGGTCTCCAAGTTCTATTTCTGATAGAAGTTTTTGTAGCTGTCGACTGTCGGATTCTTCGTATGCGGAGATCAGACGATCCTTCAGTGAATTATACTGGTCGACTGCTGGTGGGTTGTACAACAGGTCCGCAATTTGTTCGATGTCTTGTTTCTCAAGTTGGGCTATCACCATCTGTGCTAATTGCGCTTGGCTCTTCTTTAAACCATTCGTTGCGGCTTCAAAACTGACGAACCAAAGTCGTGGTTTGTCTCTCCAAAACGGTGGTATTCTTAGCGATAGAGATATACCGGCGATTTCTGGTTCCTTTACCGGGTTTGATGTATATGTGTTTGCCTCCTGCTCCATAATGACGGCTTGATTACACTGATTTTATATAAACTGAAGTCTTCCTTCTCGGTGTTCGTACGGGTTTCCTTCGCGGTGTTCGTGCAATAGTAGTGGTACGTCGCAGGGTGTTCCTTCTTGGTGTTCGTACCGGATCTTCCCCCTCGGTGTTCGTACGGGGTCACCACTGTAGCCGTGGAAGGAAAAGGGGAGATCTCCCGCCGGGCAAGGTGTTCTGCCCGGGGAGCGGCCAACACTCCAAGTGATAGTTCGGAGAAGTTCTATATATGCTGTTTATGATTCGGAATCTTGATAGCGTGATTTAGGCTTCGGTGTGTTTCGGTATGCTAGTGGCGCGACGACAGCGCCGCTACATTTGTTATTTGCTTTGTGATTTGGTTAAGGTTGAATGGATTTATATTGGCTTTCATTTTCGGATTTGTGTATTTTCTTGGATCGGTTTTGTTGATTTGGTTGGTATTCCTTTATACATATTTAGACTCTGGCTTTGATTTTGGATTTTGTTTATTTAGAATCGTGAATTTGTTTTCGTTGTTTTAGGTTGTTTAACAATATTTCAAAGGAATATTAATAGTATAGGTAATGTATACGGTACCTATACACTTACTTCTTTTTTCGTTGGTTATATTTATATTGACTACTGCTTTCGATTTCGGTTTTATACGATTTGTTTTGTGATTTGGTTTAAGTTGATTCGAATTTTTTGGCTATCGTTTTCGGATTCGTATTGTGTCTTGTATTGTTTTTGTTGTTTTGATTTTAAAAAAATATTTAAAATGAATATTTATTCCTTTTATATATTTTGGATTTGCTTTTAAAAAAAATATTTAAAAAGAAATTTAATTCCTTTTAGGTATTTTAACGTTTTTTTATAAATAGGTTTTTTGTTCATAATGCCTCGCAAATGTAAATCCAGCCTTTCAAGAGTATCTCCTCAAAGACAAGCGAAAAGATTGCAATCAAAGAAACAAGAACAAGCGGAACGTCAGGCTGCTTTTAGAGCATCTGAGACACCTTCTCAACGTCAGCAAAGGCGTCTCTAACAGACAGAGCGTCAGGCTGCTTTAAGAGCTTCCGAAACACCTTCTCAAAGTCAGGAAAGGCGTCTAGAACAGGCAGAGCGTCAAGCTACTTTAAAAGCTTCTGAAACACCTGATCAAAGTCAGCAAAGGCGTCTTGAACAGGCAGAGCGTGAATCTACTTTAAGAGCTACTGAAATACCTGCTCAAAGTCAGCAAAGGCTATTCGAACAAGCGGAACGTCAGGCCGCCTTAAGAGCCGCGTAAACACCGGATGAAACTCAACACAGACTCATTGAGCAAGCTGAACGTCAATCTACTATAAGGGCATCTGAAATACCAGAACAGACACAGGCGCGAAGAGATGCAAATGCACAGCTCCAAGATGAAAGTCGACAAAATTTTCAAAGAAACAATTAATCGGTTTTTAATGACGCTGCATTCAATTATGATCCGTTGATTTATTATAAAAATCACAGCTTAGTTGTTATCGTACTGATGGACAAGGCGTGTCGATTTTGCAGCGCTTTAAAATGGAAAGATGAGACCGCAGGCATGTGCTGTTCCAATGACAAAGTGTCTCTTCCGTTACTTGGGGAACCTTTGAAAACTCTCTTTTTATACGATGCTAATGAGTCACGGCGCTTTTTAATCAGGATCCGGAAATATAACTCATGCTTTCAAATTGCGTCTTTTGGAGTTGACCGGGATATAATAATGCCGGGATTTTCACCTACATTTACGGTGCAAGGACAAATTTATCATTGAATAGGTTCACTTTTTCCAGCTGAAAACGAACAGCATAAATTTTTACAAGTATATATTATGGGTGACGAATAAATTAAGGTAGACCGTCGATGCCAATTTATCCAGGGAGTTGATAGAGACACAGTGTTCAAAATTCAAAGATTCATGCATGAACGTAACATTTTAGTCAAAACATTTAAAACTGCTTTAGAAAACCTACCTGAAGAGGATTATAAAGTCGTCATTCACGCAGATCGGACCACTCGAGGTCTCGAGGATGAAAGGCGCTACAATGCACCTTTGATAAACGAAATAGCGGCCGTAATTAGTGGTGATCAATTTTCTTCACGAGACATTGTCTTGCGAGCACGTGATGATACGTTGCAACGGGTAGCCGATACACATAACTTTTATGACGCTCTGCAATACCCATTGATTTATTGCAAAGGACAAGAGAGTTATCATTTTCAAATTCCACTCATTAACCCGGTCACAAAGCAGCCTACTCCGAACAAAAAAGTATCATGTATGGATTTTTATGCGTTTCATATGATGTTGCGAGAAGATGATTTTAACCTCTTAGCCCGGTGTAGACAATTATTTCATCAATTTTTGGCAGACATGTATGTGAAGGTAGAAAGTGAACGTCTCCGTTATATATCTTTAAATTAAAAAAAGCTGCGCATTGATAATTATATACATTTACAAGATGCAGTTTCTAGCGACGCCAATGTAAACCCCAGAGATTTAGGAAAAATAGTAATTCTGCCCTCATCATTCGTTAACAATCCCCGCTACCTACATGAGTACACACAAGACGCATTCGCCTATGTACGAACTTACGGAAGACCTGATCTTTTTGTTACTTTTACTTGCAATCCCACATGGAAATAAATAACCGAGGAGCTAATGCCAGGACAAAAAAGTACTGACAGACACGATTTAGTTGCTAGAGTATTACAGCTATTAAAAGAAAAAGTGCACAATGATAATGGCTACCCTTTATACAGACGCAGAGCTCCAGAAGATGATGGCAGGAAAGTTACAATCAAATCTCGCTCTGGAGCATTCGAAACCTTAGATAACAGCTGGATTGTCCCGTATTCGCCCATTCTATGTAAAATGTTTAATGCCCACATTAATGTAGAAGCATGTAGCTCTGTCAACAGCCTTCTTTCAGCTTTGTCAAACCGACCCCTTTGCAAAAACATTGTTATATTCTGAAATTCCCCGCTATTATACTTGGAACACATCTAGGAAGGAGTGAAAACGCCGTATTCAAGGCGCGCCTGTTGCAAATTGGCCCGGTGTAAAGTCATCAGGTGCCCTTGGTCGTGTGTATACCGTCCATGTAACTAATTTTGAATGTTTCTGTTTACGATTGCTGCTGCACCATGTTCGGGGTCCTACAGGATATAAAGACCTTAAAACTGTCAACGGCCAGGAATGTGCGACTTATAGAGAAGCATGTAAAGCTCTGCATCTTTTAAAAAACGATAATCACTGGAATGAAACCATGGAGGAAGCTGTGCAGTGCTAGTCACCAGCCAAAATCAGGGATCTTTATGCAACTCTCATATCATCTTGCGGGCTATTTAATGCACATGAATTGTGGGACAAATATAAAGAGTACATGGCGGAAGATATTTTTCGAAGGTTACAGCAGACACACGCGAACATGACATACAATGAACAAGTTTATAATGAAGCACTTGGAGAAATTGACGATAAAGTAATGGCAATGGTAGGCAAAAAAGTAAGCGACTTTGGAATGATAAGCCCTCAGCGAACAACCAAAAATGAATACTAAGTGATGAAATTATACGTGAAACAAACTACGATATACCAGCTTTGCAGCAGCAATTAGCCGAATTTGTACCCTGCTTGCTTCCCGAACAAAAAAGAGTTTTTGACAAAGCATTAGGACAAATTGAATCTGGAAATGGTGCACTTTTTTTTTAGATGCCCCTGGAGGAACTGGGAAGACATTTTTGTTAAATTTATTATTAGCGCAAGTACGGAAAGTTAAAAACATTGCTGTGGCCGTAGCTTCCTCCGGTATAGCCGCCACGCTGCTAAGCGGGGGCCCCACTGCACGTTCTGTTTTAAAACTCCCTCTAAATCTAGCCCAGGAAGAATCGCCGACCTGCAACTTTAGCAAAAATAGTGCACGAGGTATAATGCTACGACAATGCAAAGTTTTAGTGTGGGACGAAAGTACAATGTCGCATAAAAAAGCTTTAAAAGCACTAAATCGAACGCTCCAGGATTTGCGCAGCAATGCCGATGTAATGGGAGGAATGATGGTTTTACTGGCTGGTGACTTTCGCCAAACTTTACCTGTCACTCAAAAGGGCACACCTGCAGATGAAATTAAAGCATGCCTCAAGTCGTCTATATTATGAAACAAGGTGACAAAATTCAGTTTAACTACGAATATGAGAGTGCATTTGTATAATGATATCAATGCTGGAAACTATGCTGACACACTATTAAAAATTGGTGATGGGCGGTTGGAAACGGATGCTGAGGGCTGCGTTAAATTGACGAGAGATTTTGTTATTTAGTACAGAGTCATTCCGAATTAATTGCGAGCGTTTATTCAGATTTAACGAACAACATGCATGAAGACAAATAATTATGTGAAAGGGCGATTCCTGCACTAAAAAGTGAGAGCGTTAACAAAATAAATTCAGATATATTAAGCGAAGTAGCAGGAAAAATAACAGAGTATTTGTCAGTAGACACAGTTATGGACACAGAACAGAGCACTTCATATCCCGCAGAGTTTTTAAATTCTCTAGAGTTGTCAGGTGTGCCTCACGTAAGCTTCAATTAAAATTAGGCGTCCCAGTCATGCTAATGCGAAATTTAGATGCTCCTCGGTTATGTAACGGGACAAGGCTGCGTGTGACACATCTTGGACGGAACATAATCGGTGCTACAATTTTGACAGGCGTAGAAAAAGGTGAAAATGTTATTATACCACGGATCCCTATAATTCCCACAGATCTTCCTTTTCAATTCAAAAGGTTGCAGTTCCTTATTAAGCTCAGTTTTGCAATGACAATTAATAAAGCGCAAGGGCAAACGTTACAGGTAGCGGGGGTCAACTTAGAAAAACCGTGCTTCTCTCATGGTCAGCTGTATGTAGCATGTTCGCGTGTGTCAAATGCCCAGAATCTCCACATTCTTTCCCCGAATGGAAAAACATATAACATTGTGTACAGTAGCGTCTTAAAATAGTGTTCAGTTAGTTTTTTTTTCCAAAATTCCTACAATCAATTAATCAGAATTCCCACAGATCTTCCCTTTCAATTCAAAGTTTCCAATTTAGCTCAGTTTCTTTTCAATTCCTAATGCTGCACTTCTGACGGACCTATTAAGCTCAGTTTCCTGTCAACTCAAAAGGCTGCAATCAATTCAGTAAACTGCATCTCTGACGAATCAATTTAGCTTAGTTTCTTTTCAAAAGTCTGCATCCCTGACGGATAATTATGCTCAGTTTCCTTTAATTATAAAAATATCCCATTTCCATTTGGAATATATATACGCTGCGTTTCAAAACATTTAAATAGGCTGACGAATCAATTTTGCTCAGTTTCCTTTTAATGGCTGCATCTCTGATAAATCTATAAAACTCAGTTTTCTTTCAATTCAAAAAGCAATGGATAGTTGATTTCCCAGTGACCATGCGGGCGAAGCCGCGGGTAACAGCTAGTGATATAATAAATTTTCAAGTGGCTTTCCCTATTGAATAAAACTAAATTTACGGATTTTATCGCGTTTATTTCACTACTTTATAAACGCGATTAGATTTATTTACGAACGCGAAAAGTAGTGAAATAAACGCTATAACGAGATAAAATCCGTAAATTTGGTTTTATTCAATGTGTAGTGTTCGCGTAAATTTAAGAAATCATTATGGCTTTCCCTACTAAAAATCCCAAAAGAAATTTTAATAAAATAGAAATAAATGCAAAATGGCTTAATGTATTACTTAATGTATGGCTTAATGTATTAATATTCAATATGCAATCTAATTCGTCAATATCATCATCATCGTCATCATTACAGCCTCACACAAGTCTACTGCGGAGCATAGGTCTTCTTAAAAAAAATTCACAACAACACAGCCCTAAGCCTTTTTCATCGATTTTCCGCATTATTTACCAGCTCATATTATGAATAATCTCAAATCATATCAGCATAATATGACCTAGATCGTAGTTCAATTTTTTAAAAAACTTTCTAAATTTTATTTTTTAAAACACCTAGTGTACACTATTTCAGCAAATCCAAAAACAAATTAAAGCAATTCCCACGTGATTTTCCGTTTTAGAAAAAAATTAACCACAGACTCGTCTCATTTAAAATTTAAATCAACATCAAAGTCATTTTGTTACTGCCGACAGTAAAAGAAATCTTTCAGGCGACTGGGTCTTGAAAGCGATTGCTTCTTGCCTTTTGTTACCTTTTCTTTAGCACAAAATCATTCGGCAAAAAGTGTTACAATGTGTAAATCTGCAAATGTTGGCCTACAACAGTTGAAGACCACTGCCAACAACAGTACAGTAGTAGCATTTAGTTTCGTCTTATTAAATAGCGAAAAATAATAAAAGAAAATAAACAAAGATGGCAAAGGGTAGAAGTTAGCATTAAATTGTGTTGTATCACCTCTATCTACACAAGCAAATCCAAATATTATTAACATGTTGCAATAATACTCTTTCTACTTAAAACATTGTAAAATTTCCGTTCAAATTATATCGTCAAAGTGAATAGTTTGCTCCCAGTTATAATTTCACATTGCAAAAGCGCTTTGAACTGTCACAACAGTCATTTTGAATCGCAACCCTGAATGATTGTTATTTAACGGTCGTTTGCGCTAGGCTCTTAAATAAAGTTTTTAATCATGAATATAAGGAGGTTCTCATATAATACTTGATGGTTTTTATACAGAATATTAAAAGACCACATCGATTGCTTTTTGTTTCTTTTTTTTTTTGTCTGAAAGTGTATGCTGTTCGACTTGGGGCCTTTACAGCTTCATCGAAATAAGCTGGTAAGCGAGGACTTACGATTTATTATATGTGTTTGATTGAAAACAAAAACAAGTTATTAAAGTGGAACGCTCACCTTTTTTTAAATAAATAATAGAAAAGATATTTTATTTGTCCCCATTTTACTTTCAGACGAGCTCAACATTTTATATTCAGCAGATAGAATGGGAAATACAAACCCAACTTCACATTGATGCGACATCTAAAATGTAGTAAAACTGAAGTCGAAAATTTTGTTTAGTAGAAACCGGCATAAGATCACATTTCTATTGAATCCGTAGAATACATATGTCATGGAAATAATTTGATGCTTTTTACAGGTTTTATAATAACTTGACCTGTAAGTTTCTATGTATGTGTGTATTAATGGATATTATTTGTGTATTTTAGTTTCGATTATCAACGCGGCTTATTTAACCTTTTTTACTCCTATATTATCTCAATACATTAAAATATTAACTAGCTAATATAGTCTACCTTACGTGGGCTGAAATTAGCCGCTGCCCATAGACGCCTGCAACCAATTTTAAACAAAGGCATCAGGTGCGTTATTATCTCCGTGGGCTAAAATGGAACACGACACGGCATGTAAATGTAGTAAACATTAATATTCTTCGAACCAAAAAAACAACAGTGTATGCATTGTTGCTTTGCGACAGAGTTAATATGCATGCATTATCCTAGATAGATTTTTATAAACACTATTTTTAATCCCCTGCTAGTAACATGAATAATATTTAAAATAATATTACGTATTTCATACGTGTTAGAGCCACAGTGCAACTATATTAGTTGTAGCGCGAATGGATTGGCTCGAGCGGGGAAGGTCCACGGTCATATAGAATACCAACGTGAAATGCAACTTAATGCTGCTGCGTTTCGTATGGCGTAGGGCTTCGGAGACCCTTTTTACTGAATACGAGGTGTACACCATATTAGTCTTCAGGGGTGACAATGCATTTGGATTATGATTTTTACTCGAGGACTAGCCTTTACGAGTTGCAAATGATGGTTACATTAATGAATAGGTCATTAAAAGAAAGGGGAATGAAAGTGAACGCAAGTAAGACGAAGGTGATGGTTTTTGAAAGAGATGAAAGCAAAACGGTATGTGAAATAAGAATAGAAGGAGAGTTAATTGAGCAAGTGGATGAGTTCGTATTTTTGGGATGTGTATTCAGCAGGGATGGGAGATATGATAAGGATATTGAACGACGAGTGAATGCAGGAAATAAAGTAAATAGGGCTCTACACTCTATTGTGAAAAGTCAAGAATGTGTCAAAAAAGGCACGTATGGCAATTCACAGTGCTGTATTAGTCCCTACTTTAACGTATGGTAGTGAAAATTGGGTGTGGCAGAAGAAGCACGAGAGTAGAATAAATGCTGTAGAAATGCGGTCGCTAAAGGAGTATGTTAGGGCTGAATCTGAGTGACAGGGTGAGAAACTGTGTGATTAAAAAAGAGTGCAGTTTGCAAGATGATGCGGTGACCAGGATTAAGAAAGGAATGCTTCGGTGGTTTGGTCATGTAAAAAGAATGAATGCGGAAAGACTGACAAAGCAAATATATGTTGCAGAAGTGAATGGAAGAGTCGGAAAGGGACGTCCTAGGTGGAAGTTTGTCGACCAAATTGGCGATATACTAAAAATGGGCCAAATTAAGAGTACCCTTAACCGACGAGCATGTATGCGTAGGTATATGGATGTGGAAGAGGCGAGAAATTTATGTCAGGATCGTGCTAAATGGAAGTCTGTAGTCTCTGCCTACCCCTCTGGGTGACAGGCGTGAGTGTTTATGTATGTATGTATGTACTAGCCTTTACCCGCGACTTCCTCCGCGTAGAAGAAAATGTTTCGAATAGGATTTTTAATTGGTTTTTTACGTTATTAATTTTGTTATAACATATAAATAATTATGTTAAAATATTTGAATACCTATAAAACATAACAATCTTTATTATAGCGTAGGGATATAAAGGTTAAATAAACATGAAAATAAAATAAAATTTTGTTATATTTTATGAACACGAAGCTCGGCCTTTGATCTGGTGAAAGTGAAATCTAAATACTACACCTACACCTACCGCAGTATATCTTTGTAAACAATATTTTTGTTTTTTCTTCGGGTGCTATATTCACCAGGTTACTTTGGTTAGAGAGTTTTTACTACTTGACACCAGTTCTGATAAGAATTCACATCGTAACTTGTTTCCTTCAGGTAGTTCCAGTTATTGTGTTCGCCTTCAAACCTCTACTGCTGTACTTTGACTTTGTTCTCTCAATGCTAATACAGCTTCTCCTATTGTGACCAGACATTTATTGTAGATTTCATCTGCTAGATGTTCATCTATTGAGCCAGAAAGCATTTCCACTTGTCGTTTGTAGTCTTCTGATAGGCTATCCCTGTATTTTACTCAAAGACTTAGTGCGTCTGTAATCCGACAGCTTCCTCTAGGGCAGAATCCCAACGTTTGTCGACGAGTTTTTATGCTTCATTTAGTACCTTTCATGCAGGGAGAATGATTATCAAGGGCCCACGTGAACCGTGTATCATATTGTTTTTAATTATGTCGTATAAAATAGGATCTTCGTTTAGATTTGGTATCAAAGATCCCATATAGGTATATAAGTTCATCCACCATGCCAGGCGAAATGCGGGTAACCATTCACAGGTCGGTCCTCACGCGGTTCTTCCCCCATTCCCGGGGCGGGCTATAGAGAAAAAATCCCTTGGGGGGCGCCCTTTCCCCCTCTAAGGGGCCGGCCCAGTGGACGTATATAGGCTGTAACTATGTGTAATGAGGCAGACCCCATTCCCGCTATTCAGTAGAGAACATAAAACAATGTACCTCTCCAAATATTTTTCCTTTGGTTAGAAATACCGTCATTTTCTTAACTTTGATGTAAAAAACCCTGGCTATTATGTCTATGGCAAAAGTATCTTCGATATTTCATCCCATCGAGGATTGCAAGTTAATGTAATAAAAAGATCAGGACGGGCGATAGTAGCGAACATACGTCATGGCATCTTGTATCTGCTCATGCATCTAGCATCGTGGCCCCCCAGTAAAAGAAGAAAGCAGCACTTACTTCTCACCCAGCTGCTCAGCATCAATGCCCTGTCTCCCTATCGCGTCTTGCAAGTATATGTAGTTTGTTCCAAGCTGTGCCCGATTGTTCCTAATATAACTTAAACTTTCCGTCTCGATTTTGGCAAACATGTTAACTAAAAAGTGGCTAAACTTCTCCTTTCCAAATTATTATACGGTAAGAATTAAAACTTGCAGCAGATACCATTTTTAAGTGGTTGTTTGATCTTAGGATCGCACTGGGGTATAGAGAAGTATCCGTAGGATTTGCCTTAGTCACCGCGCTTGGCAGGTGAATTCACTTAGTGCCAGACGTTTAGCCACCCTTAACGCCGCTCCTATTCACAGGTCCTGTGGTCGCCTCTTACGATACTCACGAGAAAGAATGTGGAATGGATTTTCTTACGCCGCCACTGCACATACTTTTGATCATATAAACCTTTTTACATTTTTAATAAAGTAAGAGCAAACACGCGACTCATCTCATGGTAAGTGTAGATCGCTGCCCATGACTGCAATGTTGGGAACTGAATGTCGGTGCGTTGCCGGCCTTTTAACATTAGGATTCAGTCAAATTAGGACAGATTCAGACTGTGTACTGGCGGTGTAAGAATATACACTACCTGCAGCGTCTTTCTAAAAACAACTAAAAATAAAAAAGCGGTTGCTAACCAGTCTGCCTAGTGTGGTAAATATCGCATATGTGGTAAACATCCCACCTATGTGACAGTCTATGTGTGAGGCCTATGTTTAGCAGAGGACTTTTGATAGGCTGTAAATATTTGGTAACATTAATTGCGTCATGAACAGATATATATTTTTTGAATTATACATAGACCTCTATAAATTAATTTTATAATAAATAACGTAAAATGCAGTCTACGTTTATAATATGTAGTCTACTTTTGAATAAATTTTACGTCACATATTCATAAGGCTTTTATCCACTATCACATGTAAATTTTGTACGAGAATATGAAAGCTCGCGTTACGTTCATTTCGTTGACGTCTGAATTGCAGATTGTATTTTCCACCATGTTGAAAACGAGAACCGCAAGTTATTTAAACTCGTCCTAATATAATGTTACGTCAGGCATAAAATTAGACTTATAATTTTTTTACCCGAATAGAGATTCATTTAATATGTTATGTGTGTATTTATTATGTTAGTGATAAGAATAAACGTTTATAAACTTAAACTAGCACAAAATAATTGATGTTTTTAATTTCACTTTACAAAATCAAATGCGGTTAAACTTCCACTATGCTAACGATATATATTAAACGTTTTTAATTTACTAAAGACAAATGTTCTCATCAATACGTTCCACCAGTGATGCCTATCGAAACCGAGACGTTTTCTTTTATTGCTGGCTGTATGAGGAAGTTCAAAGTTCCTAGAAACACTTTAGAAGTATGGCGAAGACCATATAGCTTACATAAACAATGAGATGTGTTATTGAGTGACATCCTTGTAGTAGTCAGCGTAATGTTTAATGACATTTTATCATATGAAGTGACGACCCTTTATAACATACAAGGAGTCGATGGAATATACGTAGCTCGTAACCGTGTTTGGGTACAGAATAAATAATAGTAAGTTTGGTAAGGTCTCATTGTTTCATCGATACATTTTGATTTTATTTAGATGAACTTTAATCATCCCTAAACTGAAAAGAAAATTTGAATTGATTTTTGTGGCAATATATGTGTAAGTTTGTGTGCATTATATTTACATGCTTAGGCCGCGTAGTGGCAGTGTAAGAATATCCACACCCCGACCCCCATATCGTCCTGTGGGTGTAGTAAGAGGTGACAGATAGAAATTGAAACATTTAAATGTGATGAACAGCAGCATCGTCCTGAAAAGAACTCAAAATTATAAAAAAAAAAACTATGGTTGACCACCCTCTCGCCAAGCATATTAACTACGGCAAAATCCCCCCTACGAGGTAATCTATGGATGAGGCATATGTTCAGCAGTGGACTTTCATAGCCTGTAATGGATGGATGGATATGCCTTGACATGTGCTGTAAGGATAATTAGGATGATCAAAGTATATTCAGTTATTAATTACTCCGAATAATTACTGTTACCCTCACCGTTTCCTTCGACTTTTCGGAAAATTATTTGAAAAGTCGAGGGAAACAGCTAGTACTAAAAACAAGATAAAGTCTTTCAAAATTATAAAAATGTTATGTCTATGTTCGAATCCCGGGTCGAACCAAAAAATCAATTATTGAGTTTTTCCGTCAGGGAATTTTCAGTAACTGCCCGGTGTCAGGAAATTGACGGTGTCTCACGCTCATGCCTCGGAAAGCACGTAAAGCCGTTTGACTGCGCCTGATCTCTCTCCGGTCGTGTCGGTATACAGTACCATCGGATTATGAGAATGAGGGAATAGAGAGTGCACCTGTGCTCGCGCATAACTTGAGCACTTTAATCCTCTCCTGCGCCGATGGCTGGTCTCCGTTGAGGCAGGCCGCCGCGGCCGAAATCTGGTCTAGTGGACCTTATTATAATGTGTTCTTACTATAATTTATAAATCATATAATACGATGATGTTGTGACCAGGATTAAGAAAGGAATTCGGCTTCGGTGGTTTGGTCATGTAGAAAGAATGAATGAGGAAAGAGTGACAAAGCAAATTTATATGGCAGATGTGAACGGCCGAGTCGGGAAGGGACGCCCTAGAAAAAAGTTTGTCGACCAAATTGGCGATATTTTGAAAAGGGGCCACGTTAGAAGTACCCTTAACCGACGAGCATGTATGCGTAGATATATGGATGTAAAGGAGGCGAAAGAGGTATGTCAGGATCGTGCCAAATGGAAGTCCGTAGTCTCTGCCTACCCCTCTGGGTGACAGGCGTGAGTGTTTATGTATGTATGTATGTCATATAATACCATAAGGTTGATTCTTAGTTCGTTTTTCATCAGTTTCTCAGTTTAAAAAAGCTTTGTATTTTATAAAATATTTACTTCACAGAAATCAAATTCATAGAAATATTTTCTCACCTATTATTATAAGGGCGTCTACGATCACCTACACTGTACTAAAACAAGCTATACATAAGTTTTTGTAGACGTTAAATCGACATTGCTGTAAACTAGGTCAACCTAGACAAAGCTCTGATCTATCTAAAGGACGAGAACGTAAATAGCAGACTTTTCTCTTGCTACGTTTCTAAGTTAAGAAATGCAGCATTTCTTGTCATTGTGTCTTAATTTTTGATACTTGAATGCTTTAAGTATAATGCAATAAAATATAATTATCACTATTTGCTTTCGAATATTACGTAACTATTTTTTTTTGGTTGATAGCAGCAGAAACAAAATCAGCACCCTTTCGTTCCCTAAATGTCGTACGAGGCGACTAACAGAACTACCAAATGCCAGAAAATTTTGATCAAAAACATTGATCCGCCTGCTATGTTACGTATTTTTTTTTATATATATATATATATATATATATATATATATATATATACGTTTGAAGGCGCTTCCCGAAAACGAAGACAGATGATAGTATTAAGGATTTTTGATGGATACAAATAAAATCGATCCCGATGCAAAAATAATCATTTTTTTACAATGTTTAATTAGCTTTATTCACGCTCTATCATGTTAGTACAGCTAAATAAAACGATAATTTCATTTTTTTTTAAATACCTAAACATAAAACCAGTAATGAAACTTCAATACCTGAAATCGGCTGATAAACGGTTAATAAACGCGCGACGCCGAACGCCGGCACGCAGCCCACGATCATACCAGTACCTAATAATTTACAACACTTGTCTAAATACCTAATTCTACTTAACCTACTAATTTGCCACTGTACTAGTCTTCACCTAGCCACTTTAATTTGAATTCATAGGTAAATTTTAATAAGGATATTTTAATAAATTTTAATAAGGATAGTCACGCTTTTTTGTCCGTCGTATTGCCTACACTAGACACTACTGTTTATTATGTTGATAAGTTCAGTAAAGTACCTATTTACATCAGTTCAGAACTAAATTATTTAAAAAAATAGGTATTAAACAGCTTACCGATCTAAATCCTCCGTGGCCTTATGAGATGCGGCTCAAATTGTGCCCCATTCATTTCGAGGCAGATTTGGGCTCAGTGTTGCGTCTCCTCATGCAAGTGAGACATCATCGTGGGGTCATCGACAAAGTCCGCACGTAGTTTATCGAAAATATCCACGATCTTTTGATACATTTCGTCAGCACTATCACACTCACGATTAAAAACTCTTTCTTTCACATACCCCCACAGAAAGAACTCTCACGGGGTCACATCTGCTCAGTGAGGTGGCCAAGCGTGTGATCCTAGTCTGCCGATCCAGCGATCATGAAATAGCTCGGTGAGGCGCTCACGGACAAACCTCACGACATGTGAAGGTGCACCATCATGCTGGAACCATGTGCGGCGATATTCAGCCAACGATAGGTCGTCCAAAATGTCAACAAACTGTACAAAAAAAAAAACAACAAAATAAGTTTAGGTGTCGCTGTCCGTTAAGACGCTGTGGCAGAAACACTAGTCCTAGTATACGATCCTAAAATAAACCTGCCCATACGTTAACTGAACATCGGGTTTGGTGCCCGGTTTGTCGAATAGCGTGCGAGTTAACTTAGCAATATACGCGTATTTCTTCGGTTTCACAAGCCGTTTCTGGTAAATGTAAACTCGTCCGTCCAGATGGCGTGCTCAATGAAAGTAGGGACACGTTGTTTCTGGTCTAATCGTGATCGCCTGAAACTAAAGCTTGCACTTTTTGCACTTTGTATGGTCGCATTCGGTTATGACACACTTGTTCCAACAACCAACACCAACTCCTGTTCCCGACGCCTTTACAACTTAGCGATACTTCGTGTACCTAAGTTCGGATTCCGGCGAACGTCATCCAAAATGCGCTCCTCAGAGTGAACAGTCACTTGACTTCCACCTCCTGCCGCTACCGGAGCAATTGGCCGACTTTCCAACACTTGCTGAAATGCTGCTGTTATCAGTCATGAGTCAGTTGGGAGTTGAGCGGTCGGTCAAATTTTATTGTCATTGCCGCCTCTAATTCATATTTCGTCGTTCAAATTTGAGTAAGTAATTTCGATTCGGCATCGTAGCAACATGTTGCAGCATTGCCATCACCTATTTGTCAAATTCCCCTCTATTTTAAGCAATGAAACAATATTTCATAAGATTTATTTTTAATCAACATTTTAATTAATTTAATTCCTTTCCTTGTTGCCATTAAAAAGGACCACAGTAGCTCCATTTACTCTGCTGTTAAATTTAAAAAATAAAGAAATGAGAAGCATTAAATGATACACAAAAGGTGCCAAAATAAATCCGAAAATTAAATGTTGTGCAAGAAGATAATTAAAAAAGGGGGTCATTTGATATTCATAAGTTATCTAACAAAACTGTTAAGATAAAAATTTAGATTTCTTTAAAAAAGATTCTGACCGAGACTTTGACCCTTTTCAAAATCCCCACATAATACCAATCGCCAACTAACTTTATTTTGTCCGTAATGTGGGGAATTCCCCACATGTTGGCATTGTAAGTTGCGAGGCGACACGGATTGGCTGGGTGGCGGCAGCGCGTGTGTGTAAGGTAAGGGTAGAGTGAGTGAAGTACAGTAATACCTATACATTGTTCGTCATATTTATTCTGTGGTTTCGTACCGAACTAAATAAAAGAGTTCAGCGTCCGCGCGTTTATTGACCCTATAATATATATATATATATATATATAGCTAAAACTTAAAACGGCTCGACCGATTGTAATTAAATTTTTGTGTATATTTGAGTGGGTCCCTGAATTTTTTAGATTAACAATTGGACCCGGTAGGTGGCGCTGTTGTTGAGATCCAGAAATCCCTCGTGTGAAGCCGGAGCGATTTGCTAGTAAGCAATAAATTTTTCTGAGAAAGTCTTATTTTAATTCACGTAATATTACGTTTTGAACGTACGAAAACAAATATGTATATTCTCCTTTTACAAAATAACTTTGAAGGAAAATTTTAATTTCGTAAAATTTGTCGAAGCTTCAATCGCAGCAAGGTGAAGTAACTTATACATAGAGGAGTACCGTTAAATTTATTTGAATTAAGAAAGATGTTTCATAACACGCACCTTTTGGAATTTAGTCACGATAGCAAATATTTTACAGGCAAAGGTCGTATAGTATTAATTGTGTTTGTGTAGGGATTCCATCTCTTTTAGTGAGTGATTCAACTTATATTTTTGATATTATTTTTGAGTTGGTAGATATACTTCAGAATTTTTTTTTTTTATTGGTTCCGGTCTGGATGTATGTACTTGTGCAATGTATGTTTGTAAACTGCCCGCTCGATACAAGAAAACATCCTATTGTGGAGGTAACGTTTTTTTTTTTTCAAATATGGTTTCTCTCACCTGGTTGGACTAGTGGTCGTTAGCTGGTGAGTATGAGATCACGGGTTCGAAACCCTGGTCAGGTTAGAATCAGCTATTGGGTTTTCTAATATAACAAACCTTAGTAGCAGTGCGTAGGCGTAGTTGGGTGGTAGTGTTTTACCCCGTGCCTCAGAAAACATGTGCTCAGATTATTACTCTGTAGGTCTGCCCACACTTCTTCAAAACATCTCAATTCACATATTTTTAACTCCCGACGAAGAAGAGGGGTTATAAGTTTGACCATTATATGTGTCTGTCTGTCTGTGTTCCAAACGGATGAACTGATTTGAGTGCGTTTTTTTTTTATTTAAAAGCAGGTTTTCTACCTGTGGTTCTTAGAAACGTTTAAAGATCATCAGCGTTTTTGTTTCGGAAGTTGTTATAATTTTCAATTTCAGTTATAAATACATATTAAACGGTCTAAAGTAGATTTCAGATTACGCTATAATATATCAGCATACATTACATAGCTCATAGCACAACAATATCGCGCAACGTATATTATTATGGACAAGTTCACTCTGTACTCTGTTATATATTAGTGACTTCGTATTGTGCACGATATTGTTGTACCATGAGCGAACGTAGGTAATGTAGATCCTACCGTAGTAGGACCCACTCTCACAGTATACCAGCGTAAAATAACAGCTTAATGCTGCTTTTTTTGCTATGGTGAGTATAGAGAACCGGAGACCCTTTTCACTGAAGAAGGGGCATTCCATCTCAGTCCTCAGGAGTGACAACGCATCAGCAATTTGATTC
Organism: Parnassius apollo; assembly: GCA_907164705.1. Taxonomy (NCBI): domain Eukaryota; kingdom Metazoa; phylum Arthropoda; class Insecta; order Lepidoptera; family Papilionidae; genus Parnassius; species Parnassius apollo. The sequence continues at coordinate 3,358,679 of CAJQZP010000885.1, read as the reverse complement.
TTGATTGAGGAAAAAAATGTAGATGTCTATGGGTCACAGCATCCGTTTACCATCAGGTGAACTGTATGCTCTTTTGTTACCCTTATTCTATAAAAAATGAACATTTTGATTGTTTAACTATTGTCTGTAGCGCGAACAGGATAACTGTAAATAACAAAAAAGTATTTTTGTTTCATTTATAAGTGTTTAGCTATATTCAGATTTAATTATTAGTACTATTTTATTGTAGTCTCTATTTTCCTATTTTATATAATATAAGTATGTCTCACAGACAAAACATGTTTGGCGACTGCTTTTGAGTAGAGGTAAAATATCAGTGCTGTTGTTGTTACCCTCCAACAAAATTCTCTGTCGGATGCCAATTTGTTGCTGCATTAATGATAATGTAATATATTCACAAAATTATATACAATGTTTCTCCTTTTCTCTATATGTAGTTTATTATTAATTATTGTGACTGAAATGATAATAATTTAAATTTCTTACATCATTTGGAATAATTAACTTGTATAAAATGTTCATTAAGCTACATCAACTATGTCTTCCTTCGACACTTTCTTGTCCACGGGTTAATAATGGACACGGGAAAACCTGTAATTAAAATCGTATTTGATAGAATATTTAAAATAGTAGCTATAATTTCCGGATATGTTTGCTTAACTGAAAAGTATGTCAAAACGGCTTCCGTACAAATTTCTTAAATCATTATTTACTCGAGCAAAAGTTTTGAATTTTTCCGCGACGTCTACTTTTTTCTAAGTAGTTATTTTCTTATAGGCGACGTAACATAAACTTCAGCTTTTATTTGCGAAGTTTTTAAATAATTTTTGTACATCGAATTTTTGATCTTATAAAACAAATTATGTTAGTGGTTGTATCTAGCCTATATCGTATTGCAGATTGCATGAAACTGAAATACTCGTAAACTACTAAGACTGACGAAATGTTTTGTAACAACTATGTTAATAAGCTTATGTAAAATTATCGGATTCCTATTTGCTTTGATGCTTCAACTTTAAAATTTTCTAAACATATTAACACGTATTAACAAATAAAAAATGAGTACATCTTCATCATTTCACTATAAAGTATTTTATTCCTTAATGTGAACGGTACAACACCTTTTGTAAGTTTTAAAGGCATAATCAATCTCACATTACATGCTAATGTTATATTAGCCTTTTTACGTCCAAGAGGACATAAACCTTTACAAGAGTACCCCAGCTTGCAAGCATCAGGTGAAAGATTTATCGAAGTTCATCGTCTGAACGGACGAGTTGGTAAATGCATCCGATATCCTTACAGTGGTAATGGTGCAAGCTATCGTCAGTGGAATACGCAAGCCTGTACGTCAAATATAATATGATTTTAATGTCAAAATATCTGATGTATTTTTCTCGTAAGATGCTGCCCAAACGCGTTAATGAGGCCCTGGCAACTGATTTTTGGGAACCATTTATCCGTAAAACACTGAAATCAAATGTTTCGACTAATGAGTTTAACAAACCATTAAATTAATGCTGCTACCATTAACCATTAAATTAATCCCTTGCTAATATATATATATATATATATATATATATATATATATATATATATATATATATATATATATATATATATACATTTATTTGTGTTATTGCCGTGCCTCGGCAAAAATTGAAGATGCAAAGGCCCGCTTGTGCGCATGTCCTCACCATTAAACGGCACCGGGTATTGGTGTCGCCGAACTCGAACGGCTACGACTTGAGGCTGTTCCCTCATCGGACGAAAATGCTACGGCTGAGGATGCGGCGCCACAACTTGCAGAGCACCCCGCAAACGTGGATGCCACCGTGAATACCCCAGTTGTGGTTGATTCAAACGATGATGAAACCGTCGCCCAGGAACTGGAATTAGAACAAATGAGGAGTACATTGGAAGAGGCGATTGTGCAAACGCGCAGTATGCCTCTCGAAAATCGACCGCGACTTCCCCGCATAACTCTAAGCAAGCGGAACCGGGCTGTCGTGAGGGCTCTGAACCCAATGCTGGTGACCTATTTGGTAGCCAGCTGGGACCTTTGCGAGACGGATTCAATTCTTTTTGGCGCCGCACTAGCAGTCTGTCGTATTTTAGGCGCCAAACTTTATACGGTTGGACGCGCTACTGGACAAAGTAGCGCTATCCCAGCCTGGAGAATAAGAATTGAAAAACGTATCGCAAAGGCAAGGGCCCTCATCAGAAAACTGATATGCTTCAGGTCAGGCAATAACAGACCAAGGATTGTGCGCACCGTCAGTATGGCGTTTTCTGGGACAAATGTTAGTTTGCTCCAGCCTGATAAAATACAAAAACTGACGGAGTGCATAGATGATCTGTAGTATAGAATCGCTGCTTTGGGGAAAGCGGATTCGGGGATATACCGAGAAGTCGACACGGTTCAACCGGAATCCCCTCTTCAGAGTAATCAGAAGAGGCTCTGTAAATTATTTGGAGTGACCAAAGGTATGTGGAGTGGGCCCAGGACCAAATCAGGCTGATACCGTTGCATTCTGGCGTGACCTGTGGTCAGAGCCTGTAAACCACAGCGAGGGCCCTTGGACGGAGGCTGTGGCGAGTCAGTGTGCGATTATTATACACCCATGGATACTGACACTACTGGCTTTAGGGGTTCGTGGTGTATCATGCTGTGCTCGCCCGACAGTTTTTAAGAGGCTCTCAACCAAAAGTCGCTCTCTAGCCTCTTCACTACTGGGATTACTCATTTGGTTCTTAAAGACTAGGGTATCACAGACACGAGCAAATAGCGCCCCATCACATGTCTACCGACCATATTCAAGACACTAACATCCATTAAAGCGAGAAACACTCATCACCTGGACTTAAATCAGGTGATGTCGCGTGCTCAAAATGGATTTCGGGGCGGTGGTCGTGGAACCAAGGGACCACTCCTCACTGACGCGGTCATTGGCAAAGTGGTGAAACACAACCGTCGGAACTTCTCTGCCGCCTGTATAGACTATAGAAAGGCATTCGACTTGGTTCCCCATACGTCGCTAAAGAGGGTTCTCTAGCTGTACAAGATTGACTGTACAGTTACGAGCGGACGACGGCTGCGAAAAGCCGCATAAGGATAAGAAGGGGTATCTTCCAGAGCGATTGTCTGAGTCCAATCTGGTTCTGCCTCTCTCTGAACCCTCTCAGTACCTTACTGGAGGGCTCCGGGAGGGGATTTAAGCTACGGAAGGGAGGGACTAAAGTGACCCACCTTTTCTATATGGATAACCTCAAGTAATTAGTCTCAAGTCGCTCCCATCTTGTGGAATTGCTAAATATCACTTGTAAATTTAGCAATTCTATTAGAATGGAGCTGGGAACGGATAAGTGTGCGGTCCTCCATGTTGAAAGGGGAAGGGTTTCTAACTCTGAGGGCATAGACTAATCTATGCTTGTCAACTTAAGGACCCTTTACGAAGCTGAAATATACCGATACCTGGGTATGTCACAGAACATCGGTATAGATGAGGCTGGTATGAAACAGTCAGTTTGCGACGTGTTTTATGCACGCTTGACCAAAGTGCTTAACAGCTATTTGTACGGTGTAAATAAGACACAAGCATATAACTTTTGGGTCATACCTGCCTGTACTCATGTATACTTTTGGCATACTTAGGTAGACTCAAACTGAACTTAACGCCCTGGTTAGAAAAGTCCGCACTACTATGTCGTCTCATAGGATGCATCACCCAAGATCTTCGATTACGAAGCTGTACTGGCCGCGGAAATGTGGTGGGCGCGACTTTGTAATCACAATCGCGAAGTGTGCAGCCTCCGTAATTACTTTATGACGAGATCGGATGACACATTCTATAGGGACGTATTTCTTGTGACAAAGGGCTAAAAGGGCTAGAGTAAAGTGGTATGGAGGGTGAGAACATCGTTTGTGAAATTTTCAATAATCATTCTGTATAATTTTGTTTCGATTCTCATATTTTATTTTAATGATAGACTAATGCGTAATTAGTTATTTTTGCCAAGACATCTCTAAGGTAGTACAGCTATGCTGCGGCTATATTATGGCTGCAGCACGAATAGGTCCGTTTAACCGGGGTAGGAATATACTCTCACAGATTACCAGCGTAAATTAAGCGAAATATAGCAGCTTAATGCTGCTGTATTTCGTAACGTGGTGGGTACACTTCTTACTGGTGACGAGGCACTCTAACTTTGTGTTCAGGGGAAACAACGCATCTGAGTGAGAACGCAAATATTGTTTCCCTTAGTCCAAAACAGTTTTATGACCACCCCAAAGCGGCGTATATTGTCATGATATAAAATATAATGTTGAAATAATTTAATTTCAAAAATTTAAAACTATAATTTTGTCAGACGTTGTAGCATCCGTAGTTAGTATATATATACGTACGTACGTAGATTATTAAGGTAAGGTGCTCATTTTTGCTACTTTAAATAAAATTTCGCATTAAAAGATCGACAGTATCCTAATGGCAGGGCGCGGATCGCGAACTCAAAAGGTCGGGGGTTCGAATCCGTCATTTGACTACTATCGTGAACCACTCCTAACACAAAAAAGCGTTTCAAGCTTACCAGGAGTGGTTAAAAGGAATATTAGTAATGTTAATTAATAAGATTACTAATACTTTAATAATAAAAAAAATCGCATCCAGATTACCTCTTTAACCCGTTTTTTTTTTTCTAATAAAACATATGATGTTTGTATGGACTAATTTTGAAGAATGTTGAAGACGAAGGATAAAAATGCATGAAGATCAAAATAGCATTTTTTTAAAATATTTAAAAAAAACAACAACAACAAACAACCGCTGTGTTCCTGTTTGATTTTTTTTTCTTTGTTATTTTTTTTCTAATTTTAGAACAATCAAATTTAGATATGGAAGAGCGGGGCCTCCTGGCAGAAATATATATATAATACTTTAAATGTTTGGCCCCAACCTTTGATTGTGTTAAAACAAATATCATGGTTATAGAACAAAACATTATTTTTTTGATTCGAAATTTAAAGTGAGCCAGTGTAATTACAAGCTGTGAGGCATTCCGACTTAGTTCTCAGAGTTGACTGTTTCAAAAGTTGATTTCAGGTGCTCCAGACCAAGGGCCCGCCAACTTCATGACTCTGCGCAGCTACTGAGAATTTCTTGACGGAAAAACTCAGTAATTGAATTTTCGGCCCGACCCGGGATTCGAACCCAGGACCTCATCATTAACAGTCTCACTACTACAGCCACTAGACCAACGAGGCAGTCAAACTTGTACCATCTATATCTTGAAAGTTGCTACTGCACCCCCATAAGCACCTTAACTTTATAGAAACAGAAACAGAAACTTTTTTATTCAATGTAGATTATAACAATACTTATTGAAAGTCACTTTTTCATTTACCACTGGTTCGCAAAAAAAAACCTCTGTCCTGGGAAGAACCAGCAAGAAACCCAGCGGGACTATTTTTTTTTCCAATAATAGCTTACAATCATGTTTACAATTAACAACACAAGACAAATTAGAAATAGCTTGGTAGCGATCACCCTTCTTAGGGGTTATTATCATCCATATATTCCTTAATATTATAATAACCCTTTTTATACAAACTTAGTTTAATAACATTTTTGAACTTCGTGTATGACAAATTTTGTATATTTTCTGGGATTTTGTTGTAAAAGCGTATACATCGCCCCAAGAATGAATTACTGACTCGGTGGAGTCGAGTAACTGTTAGTAGTAACAGCTTGTGTCTGTTCCTAGTATTTACAGAATTAATATCACTTATTTTCGCAAAACTACTTTTATTTTTGTGTACGTACATTACATTTTCATAAATGTATTGAGAGGCCAGAGTTAATATATTAACAACTTCCCTGTCCGAAACCAATAGTTAAACAATCGAAATGTTCATATATATCATGGGACAGTGAAATGGTTATTTCCGTAAATTTTTGTCTCAGTGACTCTTTTGATTTTAAATTATATATTGCTCTAATGGCCCTCTGCTGTAAAATAAATATAATTTCAGTGTCAGTCGCGTGACCCCATAGCAAAATACCATATGACATAATGCAATGGAAATAACTAAACTATTCTAGCTGTTTCAACACTGGTAAAAGTTCTAATCTTTTTCACAGCATATGCTGCCGAACTAAGTGTGCTAGCTAGTTTTCATATATGGGGGAGCCATTGAAGCTTTGCGTCCAGTGTGATTCCAAGAAAAACGAGGATATCAACAAGACTCAGTCCCCCCCCCCCCGTTTAAAATTACATTAGTACTGACATGTTTAACATTAGGAGTTACGAATTTCATACATTTAATTTTAGTTCCATTCAAATGCAAATTATTAACATTAAACCAATTGACTAACTTAGCTATAGCATTATTTACTTCGTCGTAATTTAATAACTGTCGTTTTAATTTTAAAATTAATGAAGTAATTAAAAAATATAAATAAAAATAAAATTAAAAAATAATAAAGAAACACATTACATTATAATGATTTCTTATATTTACGCGAACATATACGTTGATTAAAACTACTCTTACGGATTTTATCGCGCCCCGTGACCATGGGTGCTGGAAAGCACCCGAAACGTCGGATATTAAAATTAATATAAATAAAACGCGATAATATCCGTAAGAGTAGTTTTAATCAACATTACATTATATTACCCACGAAGGTAAAAAATCGTGGTTTCGAATTCACCATCGACTACGGCCTTGCAGCACTCCGTAATACAAGCATTCAAAGCTTAATTCTGGAGTGGTGTCGTTAATTAAAATATTAGAAGTTTCGAAGTAATGCTAGAATTTTTTTATAAAAAAAGTCTATTGAACTTTTTTATTTCCACCTATCCATTACTGCCAATAAAAGTCCAGTGCTGCACTTAAGCTTCGTTTTATTTAATATAGTTTCCCTCCAGGTACATTTAGCTAGAATAAAGTTATATTAAACTAGGCCAATCATGGATGGGTAAGCGATACTAAGATACCTAAACTACGTTAATGTAAATTTGCGATGTAATTTGAGCGAGTCAATACGTCCTGGATCATCATTTAACTTTGATTACATAACGTCAGAAGCTCGCAAATATTTAAAGGCCTATAACCAAATTCCATAATATCAAAATCTTAGAAAATTTACGACGAATGTACAACGTGGTGGGGTTCAACGTACACAGCAAACAGAACATGCTTATTTACAGTTGGGATTGAAAACCGCACTGGTAAATGAGTTCAAATTTTGTAAACGGTTTTTTATTTCGATTCTGATGAATGCCTGACTTTATGATAAGGTTCCGACTCTGGTTACTGTTAAAGTAGTGGTTTTAAGATACCGGCTTCAAAATACAAACATCAAAGGGGATGAATTCGAAGGGGGAAGCTTTCGTGGTTTCTTCTTCTTGGGTTTTTTATATAGGATAGGGTGACAAACGAGCACACAGATCATCTAATGGTAAGTGGTAGACATCTGTCTGTGGGCCACAGCAACATACATACAATGCATACACACATATAACATAACAGCAAATAGATGTAGATACATCTATCCTCGATTACTATTCAAAATACAGATGCGCTGTCATCCGTGAGGACTAAGATGGAATGCCTCGTTTCCAGTAAAGAGTCTCTACACTCACAATACGAAACACAGCAGCATTAAGCTACTATTTTCGCTGGTATTCTGTGAGAGCGTGGTCCTTCCTCGGTCGAGCCGACCCATTCGTGCTACAACTATACTGCTAATATAATTGCAGCATGGCTCTACCACGTATAAATAATTTTAACAATAAATAAAAGTTAAAAACAAATAAAAGTAAAGTTAAAATTCTAATTCTAATGATTTCGCTGGTTATTTTCTTATACACAGGAAAGTTCTTATACACAGGTTTATTTTGCAATAACCGACGAAATTTCCAGAGAAAGTTCAGAATAAGTAATATAGGCAAATGGTGAAGAAAAATTAATTAAAAAAATCTCAAAAATTATGTTCTTTTTATTATTTAAATTCAAAATGCGTGTTAATGCATTATTTTTACTGATTTTACTGCGCACGCACACATTCGTAAGGGTCGATCATTCAATTTGGGATATTTTCAAATAAAAGTAGAAACCTTATTTACTAAAAACGGTATATCATTATTTTTACGAAATTAAGTTTAAAATTTGGCTACATTTTGAAAAATTACCCTGTATATTGTAATTGTATTGTTACGAGCTTGAGGTTCGTGACATTAAAAACTGCCGATTGAATTACCAAAATTTACACTTTAATTCACTTTACACTAATTAAAACTTAAAACACTAATAATTAACCACACTGATTCACTTTATTTCGCTCCGAAGCTTCGCTTGTCTCGCCAAATTCAATACTGCCCCGATCGCGGCATGCAGCGGGTGGCGCTGTTGGTTAAAAGATTAGTCATGTCATTTTCTGGAAAGCTCTCCTCGCCTTGTTACCCGACACTAGATGGCGCTAGTGCCAGACGTCAACTTAGGCGCGCAACAGTATTATACTTAAAAGTTAGTACAAAGTACTTACTTAGAACTTTGTAAAAACTATTTGTACGAGTCATTTGACGGCAACCGAAATGAAATTTTATTACAAAGTAAAGTGGATAAGCAAGCACTGTCACGGATAAACTAGCAATTTAAAAGCTAATTCAACTTTTTTGATGTTTTTTTCCTTTCCATAGTTCTTCTAACATACGTTTCATGATATTAAGTTAGAGCCGAGGGGATTGTTTAGTTCACAGAATTTGGACAGTCGACAACCAACTCCTGACATCTGTTCATCAATTGAGGGTTTCCTTTGTCTATGAAATGTTTAAAGATTGAATTCGACACATAACGCCTGAATAGTTCATAGGGGAACAAATATCTTGGCTATGAATTCCAGAGCTAGACACTTACGGGCAGTGACGTAGCTTTTTTATAGGATAGGATGACAAACGAGCACACAGTCCACCTGACGGTAAGTCATTGCTGTGGTCCATATGAATCAAAATACAGATGCGTTGTCATCCGTGAGGACTTAGGTGGAATGCCTCGTTTCCAGTAAAAAGGGTCTCCGGTTCTCTACACTCACCATACGAAACACAGCAGCATTAAGCTACTATTTGACGTTGGTATTCTGTGAGAGCGTGGTCCTTCCCCGGTCGAACCGACCCATTCGTGCTACAACTATACCACTAATATAACTGCAGCATGGCTCTACCACGTAAACAGAGCTAGTTAGCTAACGTAGCTATGCAACCAAGGGCCCCGGCTCAAAAATAAAATTGGGGCCGTATTTGAGCTAAACTCAAGTGTAAGGCGGCAGATAATATTTTACCGTTATTGCTTATATATATACAGAAAACCGCATTACGTAGTAATGCTTTTATGTAGTTTGTATGAACCCTTGAATTTTACGGGGCAATGAACTCGAAATTCTCTACTCTGTATATTACATGGTAGAGCCACGCTGAAGCTGTATTATGATTGTAGCACGAATGGGTCGGGTTGAACGGGGTAAGACCACGCTTTCACATAATACCAGCGTAAAGCACAAGCTGCAGAACGTAGAAGTATGCAAATATTACAACATAATTTCATTTTATTACGTAGGTAATTAACTAAGATAAGATTTTGAAAATTTAAACCCTTAGAGGAAGAATAAGGTGTTAAAGTTTGTACGACACTTTTTATTTTACGGGGCGATTGACTTTTAAGTACATTTATTTTTATTATTTCACTTTTACTTTTATTATTACAGTATTAAATTAAATCAATACGTAATTTTCCGTTTTTCACAATAAGGCCTTACCTACTTATTTTAAACTACACAACCAACAACGGATTTTAATACGTTTTTCACTGTCATTTAGAGATGTGTTATGGAAGGTAAGTATGTACAATACATTCTAATTAAGTTTGAATAGTAGAAAAATTTCAATATTTTGTAATTATGTCTTCAAAAAATCGATATTAGGGCGCTTACTTTGCTGGCTAAGCTTTAATAGATACCTCAAAAACAGTGTACTAAGGAATCGTAGTTCTTCAAAAAGTCTAGACCAAAAGTCCGCGCTAGCATAACAATATGTCTATCTCCTAAGATTGACTCACAGTAACCATTTTTATCTCTGAAATATTAATTAAAAATATTTGTTTATGTGCGAAGACGTTTTATTTAATTCAGTATTAATATTCATCTTAATATATATGTATGTTAACTTGGGCATTTCATCTTAATTAAAATTATCCCTTGAATTATATCATTTAAATAAACACTTTAGAAGATATCACAGTTTCAGTTGCAACAAAAAAATTACGGCCAGCACGTCTCCGCCGCAGCCTTCTTTGTTTCACCACATGGAACATTTCATGATTAGTCAATCAGTCAATCACAATACGATCAATCTGTTCGTATTGTGTAAAAGTCGGCTGTAAACATTGTATATGGTGTAATGATAAAACTTTGACATTAACAGCTAAATTATCCAAATTAAAAAAATAAAGTTAAATCTGCAAATTTGGATCTATGTTTCACGATAATACACGATAAGTTATTTTAATAATTAGCGCATTTACGTAATAATAATCAAGCGGCAAACTAAATTGATCGAACAGTATTTTTTAAACATAAATGACATCACATGTAAATTAAACGCGTATGCAGCCGAGGTGGTTGCTAGTACTTAATATTATAAATGTGAAAGTTACCGTTTCACGTAAAAGCTACTGTATGGATTTGGATGAAATTGTGTGCTTCCGTTTCATCGCGATAAAAGGATCCCGTGGGATAATTTTCAATATTGGTCTATACCAGGCGAATGAAGTCGCGGGCGGAAACTGGTAAAAATAAACAATGACAAAGTAGATTACAGTTAATATCTAATATTGGTACTTAGACAGAAAATGAAGTATCTAGGTGATTTTATTTTAATCATGTTTGTTTAACCATGTACTATGATTAAGAAAACATAGAAATACAAATTAATATATTCAAATTTTAACTAGACTAGAAAATTTAAACGGGTAGAAACGAGAATAGGTGCATCGGAAACTTAGAGCAGAGTGAAAGCGTGAGATTGGGCGGGCGGCAGTCCGGGAGAGGCTGCGAGCCCGCCCCGTAGGCCCAGTGGATCTCCGTCCGCCGAGTCGAGCGCACGCCGCGCTGCGCAACGTTCCACGCACCCGCCGGTACGCGATACCCTTACACTCCACGCATGCAACCCAATACTCCCCCAAACCCCCACCTCCTCCTTACTCCCAACCTCTCCACCCTAACCGGCCACCATAGCCACTGTGACGTCCAGGTGGATATTAATTGCGCGTTACACGTATATATAAACTTTAAACAAATAATTGAAATACACAATGACAGTATTTACGCAATCATTATCCACTATTTAGATTTAGTGCTGTTCTTCATAGCTTCGATTATGCAGGTATCTCGTAGAAACATTTTTTTTTTGCCTATTTTACCGCCTCTCTTAATAAATTTTGCGGTATGATTGTGATTGAAATTAATATTGTGGACAACGGGGAATTTTATGTGTAAAAGTTAAACATTTATATATCGGTTATATTTCAGACGTTTTGTCAACGGATTTGTTTCATAAAAGATTCAAATAAGCAACAAGTGGTTCAAAAGTTGACGATTTTGTTCCGTCGGATATATTGAAATTTATATATTATATCTTTTTTACCTTAGAACATATTTCAAAATTCCTAAAATAAATAAAACAATTATAAAATAAATGTTGGTAACAGGATGTTTATTTTGATTAGTTTCCGAAATTCAGTACATTATCTACATTATTTTATTTAGATTTTGACTCAATATCCTTTAGCATGGAATATTTAATTTTAATTTTTTTAAAAAAAGTTAGTTCACGATAGAGTAGTCGTGTATAAATCTAAACCAAGTATGGTACAGACAACCAATCTTTTGTCATACTTTTAATTAATAGGAACAAATGCATAATTTGTTACATCGGTTCACAATTCGCGAATTTTACGCTATGTAAACTTTTCTTCGCATGTCTTTAATTATAAACTAATATTTTAGGTCTTGATATTAACTCTGTCGATGTAGAAATAGTTGAAAAAAAAACTACTTCCTTATAAAAATTTTAGACATGCAAATACATTTAAAGATGGCGTAAATCTTATAACAATAGTAAATTTTCTACCACTATTTATTTAATATTTAAATAGGTAATTAAGTATTTTGAACAAAACCTTACCCAAAACAGATAATTATTCCACCCATTTTTATTTATGGCTGAAAATAAAAATAATTAATAATCGTTATTATGATATGCCCTAATAAATATTGCATTTTTTGAAAGTTAAATTCAAATGTAACACAAAAAGGTAATTTCTAAAAATAACATACAACAATATATCTTCGACACGAAGACAAAAATTCCTTCAATTATAAGAAATGAAAATATGATAAAATGCTTTTAAAGTGAAAACAATGATTGTAATATCGATTTTGCTTGCTATTCTGACCTTTTACAATGTTTCTGTAAAAGGTCTGATACGAGTACATAATATATCATTTAATCCCAAAAGACCTTTTCTCGGTGAAAGCTTTTACGCGTCGTAAATGCAAATGCAAAAGCCATCTTTGATACTCGTACTGTTCCAAGATAAGCAATAAAAGTCAGATCTAAGAAATAAAGAACAGTTTTTGTACTACTCTATAGGATCTTGAAGTCTTTCAAAAAAGGAGAACTAATAATATATCATAGATCTCTAGGTCTGTATAGTGTGACATTTTTGTAAGTTACATTTCTGAGATTGAACTAAATATAATCTTTTGGAAAATGTCGTCTACTGTTTTCAATTAGGACATTATCCATTTACCATCCGGTCTTCTCTCCCCATTTAAAGAAAAAATCAAATTTACGCATAAAAAGTTCATGAACAGATTTTTTAATAAACCAATGATAATTAATTATCACCTAAATTTAAAGAAAAGTATTAAGGATAGAAACGTGCACAATTATGAATACATTTGATTGTAAAAACGAAAGAGTGAGTAAAGTAAATATCCAAAAATAGTGAAAAATGTTAACTTTCATTGGTTAATTAAAATTAAAATCAAGCGTGACTACCAATTAGAAATTTACTATTTAACTGCCATACCTAAGCAATGTGACATTATATTCAGTTAAAACTATTATCGAAAATCTCTATAAAGATATTAAAATTTATAATATCATTTAGTCCCGTTAGCCAACAGTAGATCAGGTGGGTGTTCAATGGGCTACTAGTTTTACTTACATATGTAAACGCTGAGATACTTACAATATTTGCTGCTTATGATTAACATGACATATTTATAACAGGATCTTCCAAAATCCTTTAGCCGTTTTCAGTAATCAGACTTACACTTATAAAAATTAAGTTGGGAGAAAACACACTTTGCTTTGAAGGTCTTGCTATGCTAGGACGAGCACTAATTTTGTTTCTAAAGATTGCTAACTATTAAACCAATGTTTGGCCAAGATCACACCTGATGCTAAGTGATGATATAGTTCTAAATAGTATATAATATAATAGTGGTAAATACGTTAGTGTGTTTGATCAGGAAAGACAGATTCCAGTAAATAATTCCCTTACCTCGCAGTGTGAACAAAAACTATAATATGTATGAATCTGAAATAAAATAAAAGGGAAAAAACTAAAGAGAACTAAGAGATTTCATATTTCAGCGACTAAGCTTGATTACTAAATGTAATTTATGCAATATTATTGTAGTTATTTTAAATATTCTTTATAAGGCGCCACTCAAAATGGAAACAGTATAGGTACTCTTTTTTTTCCACACCTTTATGTTTGTATAATTCACTAACTTTGTAAGTAAGTAATGATTAAGTGACATAGTAGAATGAATGAACAGAACGAAATTGTAAAGAAAATAATTTATAACTAGATTATTAGAAGCAGAAGAGATGAATACCACTGTTATCTTTCCTCGTTCTATTATAAATGAGTATTATCAAAAAAGAGGTTTTAAGCATGTTACTTCTTTAAAATTTGTTGATTTTGTTCTAAAATATATTGTCAATTTTATTTATTAATACAATTTATGCTATACATACATACATTATTTTCAATTTTATGTAGTGTTTTACGTATTTTATCCAACAATGATTAGTGATGTCTCATGTACAAAAACCGTTATAGTTAAAGCTTTTCATCAATTGAAATTAACTTTTTAATTTACCAATGCTCAGAGATTTAATCATTTATTCGTAAGCAACTATTTAGGCAGAATTCCGTTTTACTGGGTTATAATACTTATACATCATCACACATTTAACACATTTTCATGAAACATGAAAATGTATTAAATTTTGGGATTTAATAATGCTATTGCAGCAAAAAATTCATTCCCAATATTGAACACCGTCTTCTTCTTTTATAATTTTTTTAATGAAACTATTTGACAGATACGTGGCAGTAATTAAAGATTTCTTAGGAATTAAGACGTTAATCGATGTCGGATATGTTTCTAATTGTTTAATTTTGTTTCTAAAGATTGCTATTAAATGGTTTTCTACATTTGACATAATAAAACTAATTACCATAATTTAACGCTGTACTGCTAATTATAGATTATGGTGTTGCGTATTACCCAGCCTTCAAAGATAATCTTCTATCTGGAACTTTCAATATCGCTCGCGTCTTATTATATTAGGTAGGACATAATGGAATAATAGATTCAGAGCTTTAGAAGTTTGCTTGTTATTCTCAATTCTATCCGATCCTCACGCTCTATATAGTAAGTTTCAGTGCCTCCTCTAATTAATTGTAATACTTATGGGTTCTTTTTTTCAACTATAAGGTAAGAACTTTTCAACACTTCTTAGCTTTCTTTACTGAATTATTTACTGTTCTGGCTATATTACTCTGAAATTTCTTGACTAAGGATATAAGTTAAGCACGTAATAAAACTTCTTTCAAAATATTTCAAAAATATTGCTATTAATATTCATTGCCACAAGTACACAAAAATTCTTACAAAGACGTGGTAACAATAGTAGATAACTTGTGATTTATTTTTAGATATATGCAATTGTGATGGTCACGTTCTCTTCTTCTTGCCTATCTATGCAATAGCATACTATTATTAAGGAGATTCAGTCACTTACCTTTGTAAGATACACAAAAAGAATATTTTAGTAGCTTTGTACGTAAAATATCTTTTAGAAATATCAATAGTTACTTTTTATGAACTATGTCTTATACACTCACAAAACATAGTATGTCTTTATTTTTATGTATATATATATATATATATATATATATATATATATATATATATATATATATATATATTTCAACGTGTTCCATTAATACTAAAGTATAATTTTAAGCACATTTCTATCCCCCATAAAAATCTAAATGCGGCTGCGTTGTCACCCCTGAAAATTAACATGAAATACGCTACCACGTCGTTACCAGTAAAAAAGTCGCCGGTTATCGTCAATTACCGTACGAAATCCAGCATCAAGAAGCTGTTATTTTACGCTGGTGTTCTGTGAGCGTGGTATGTTACGGGATATCTTCGTCTATCGTAAAAAGATTTTAGTAATTCGTTTTATTATGAAATAGGTTATATTTTAGAAATGGTTTCATTAAATTTAGAGATGAAATTTCAAACTTATGAGTAAATAAATGTGGGAAGAAGTTTTCAAGATAACTACTTAGACGAAATTCGAAATTCGTAAGTTCACTCAAAAGGGTTTTTTAGGATAGGGTGACAAACGAACACACAGTCCACCTGTTGGTAAGTGGTTGCTGTGGCCCATAGACATCTACATCTATCCTCGATTACGAATCAAAATGCAGATGTGTTGTCACCCGTGAGGACTAAGGTGGATCGCCTCGTTCCAGTAAAAAGGGTCTTCGGTTCTCCACACTCACGATACGAAACACAGCAGCATTAAGCTACTATTTTACGCTAATATTCTGTGAGAGCGTGGTCCTTCCCCGGTCGAACCGACCCATTCGTGCTACAACCATACTACTAATACAATTGCAGCATGGCCACATATAAATTCAAACATTATACTTTAATAAAAAGTTAAAGCGAGCTCCAAAAAACTAAAAAGAATAATTTAATTCTCACATAATACGAGTTTATTTTACTTATTGCCTTGTTGCTTTTGTTTATTTTTTTTTATTCTTTCAATAACAACAGGCTATCAACAATCTACTGCTGAATAAAGATTTCGCTGAGAGAGATTTAGTTGCCATAGTTATCACGCTTGGCAGGTAGGATGGCATTCATAGTTTTTAACTATTTTGAGTTATTAATGCTGATCGTCATGCCGTTTCCTATCTCTCCGTTACCTCTTTCGACACCCACAGGATGATATGGGTTAATGGATTGTCTTACACTACCACTACTGAATATAAGTTTAGCAATCAAATTACTGGGTATCGAAGGGGAAGCGACAAGCTGCTATTACCTGTTGGTTTTGTTAGTAAAGAATTATTTTATGGTTTATTGAAAAAAAATGTCATCATAACCATGGTGCACATATTTGTATGTATATAAAATTTCATACTAACGACACACGCCCTGACTTTGCCTGGATAGTATCTATTAATGTAACGCTATTTAGCTAGCCAAATATTCAAAGACCATTCATTGTATAATTTTTATTATTTTTACAAAAAAAATCTTTACTTTTTCGAATCAAATATAGCCTAGATTCTTTTTTTATAGAATAAGCGTGACAAACGAGCACACAGTCCACCTAATGGTAAGTGGATGCTGTGGGCCTCATCTACATTTAACCTCTAATCAAATGCCTTAAGAATCAAAATGCAGATGCGTTGTCACCCCTGAGAACTGGAATGCCTCGATTCCAGAAAAACGGGTCTCCAGTTCTCTACACTCACCATACGAAACACAGAAGCATTAGGCTACTGTTTTATGCTGGTATTCTGTGAGAACGTTACCCTTCCCCGGTCTAACCGACCCTTTCGTACAAAAACCATATTATAGCTGTAGCGTGGCTCTACCACCTAAAAGAGCACCTACGTACCCTCCTGGCATTACTCCCTATCTGTTTGTAAAGTTTCATCACAATTGTTTAAACCATTCCAAATATTAGCACATACAGACATACGCGTACAGACAAACAACTCTAATTTCATTTGTATGTATAATTACTAATAAAAATAAAAGTAAATTGTTTTTCTTTTAGAAAACAATGTACGAGATCGTTTTGCAGGCGTTTTGTTATCTAATGTATTTTTCTATTCAAATGTTGTAAACTTGGGGCTTCATCAGATGAGATGTACCGGGAGTAGGCGGGAGCGGTCGGGGTCACCGAAATAGGTCAGTGCCAAAACAGCCTTGGCCAGCTAGAGCGGCTGGGATACCTGTTGAACGATTGTTTGCTCTAGCGTTCTCATAAAACATAAGTCAATAAATAATCTTTCTGTTGTACATTTTTTTCATTTATGTACTTAGTTCAGGTTTTCAATTCGGTCATTTCACTTACTTGATTAGTTATGTATTTTAACCAATAATTAAATCAAAATCCTGGGCAGTTCGAATATTGGTAAAATAAAAAAAATCATTATCAATCTTAAATAATTCAATCCACGTATAATCATGGGAACGTTTTTTACGGAGTAAAGCCATAGCTGCCGCTATATTAGTGGGATAATTGTAGGAGGAATGTGTCGGCTCAACCGGGGCGGGACCACGTGAGTGAAGAAAACTGAGGACCTTTAATACTGGAAACGAGGCATTGTATATTATTCTCAAGGGTGACAACGCGTCTGCATCTTGATACGTCATCGAGGATAGACGTAGATGTCTATGGGCCACAGCAACCACTAACCATCAAGTGGACTGTGTACGCGGTTGTCACCCTAATCCTTTAAAAAAAAACCTGGGCGACCGAGTTTTGCACAGCGTCTTAATTAAATTTTCGGAAAATTCACGGAAGATATTTACATACCTAACTTAATAGATCTACTTATTTTAGCTTTTGTTAAATGGCATTTTTCTGTCGTTCTCATTTTTTAATAACTAGATAAGAGATGTGTTCATACTTTTTTAATATTATATTATATCAATCACCATTCATCATCTTACAGCCCTTCATAAGTCCACTGCTGAACCACTGCAAGGTCTCCTCACAGGAATACCTCGAAGCACGGTCCTGAACCACCTTCCTAAACCACCTGCATACACGTTTAAAATTATAAATATTCATCATGACTAAACACATTATGATGAATTATAACATAAATTTTTAATACTGTGTTTAAGGATTTTTATTTTACGCCACTTTGTTTTTAGGTAATAATTTGTCACTCAAGTTGTTACTTGTTGTTGTTATTTATATGTAAAATAAAATTTGTTAAATTATAATAAAGTTTTGTTGTGTCTGTAAAATATATAGCCATGATGCGGCGTGGTTCGATGGCAATAGTTGGTGGCGGCGAACCATTAATCGTAGTTGAAGAAAGCGGAGTGGAAGACACAGAATGCTCATTTCGTTCACTTGCCGCTACCCGTGACCTCTCCGTGGACCAGGAATCTCCACCGGATCCATATCATTTGTCGCCATGGCGGGAAAATCGGAAACATTCTTTGCCCACGCCATCATGCACATCTGGTCCAACCGCTAGCCAGGTACGTAGAACAATTAAAATATAAGTGAAGAAAATAATTAAACAGAATAACAAGGTACACAACTACGTACATAGTAGATTAACGTCAATCTCGCATATTACCTACATCACTTATGTTAGGTTAGGTTAATCCACATGCCAAGGTTTTGAGCATAGTTTGACCAAGTACCTTATATAATTTATAAGTAAGAATTATTGATTTATTGTACAGTATAGCACAGTGTTAAGGAAGTGTTTCAGGCGATACCAAAAATAAAATACACTAGTGCATTAAGACATGAATGCAAACTCGGCAATTTATTTTATACTAGGTAGAGCTATGCAGCAGCTATATTATGGTCGTAGCACGAATGGGCCGGTTCAATCGGGGACGGACCACGCTCTCACAGAATAGCAGCGTAAAATAGCAGCTTAATACTGCTGTGTTTCTTGTGATGAGTGTGGAGAATCAGAAACTAATACCGGAAACAAGACATTGTATACACAATAAACCTACTTATTTAAGCCTTTGTTAAATGGCATATTTCTGTCGTTCTCATTTTTAATAACTAGATAAGAGATGTGTGTACTATGGCTACCTACTTTTTTGATTCCATTATATCATCAATGATCATCTTACAGATCTTCACAAGTCTACGGCTGAACCTCTCAAGGCCCTCCACACAGGAATGCCACGAAGCACGGTCTTGAACCACCTGAATCTATGTTTAAAATTATAAATATTCATACATACATAAACACTCACGCCTGTCACCCAGAGGGGTAGGCAGAGACTACAGACTTCCATTTGGCACGATCCTGACACACCTCTCTCACCTCCTTCACATCCATACACCTCCGCATACATGCTCCTCGGTTAAGGGTACTCCTAATTTGGCCAGTTTTCAATAAATCGCCAATTTGGTCGATAAATTTTCGCCTAGGACGTCCCTTTCCGACTGCCATTCACTTCTACAACATAAATTTTCTTTGTCACTCTTTCCTCATTCATTCTTTCCACATGACCAAACCATCGAAGCATTCCTTTCTTAATCCTGGTCACAACATCATCTTGCAAATCACACACTTCTCTTATTACACAATTTCTTACCCTGTCATTCAGATTCAGCCCTAACATACTCCTTAACGACCGCATTTCTACTGCGTTCATTCTACTCTCGTGCTTCTTCTGCCACACCCAACTTTCACTACCATACGTTAAAGTAGGGACCAACACAGCATTGTGAATTGCCATATGTGCCTTTTTCGACACATTTTGACTCTTCACAATAGAGTGCAGGGCCCCATTTACTCGTCGTTCTATATCCTTATCATATCTCCCATCCCTGCTAAATACGCAGCCCAAATATACAAACTCATCTACTTCTATTCTTAAAATAAATTCTATAAATATTCGTCATGACTAAACACATTATGATGAATTAATATTATATCATAAATTTTCAATGTTGTGTTTAGGCATTTATTTTTTTATTTTATGCCACTTTGTTTTTAGATAATAATTTGTCACTCAAGTTTTTACTTGTTGTTATTGTTGCCCACGCTCTCACAGAATACAAACGTAAAATAGCAGCTTAATACTGCTGTGCTTTGTATTGTGAGTGTAGAGATCCGGAGACCCTTATTACTGGTTACGAGGTATTCCATCTTGGTCCTCACGTGCGGCAATGCATCTGCATTTTGATTTGAGGATAGATGTAGATTTCTATGGGCAACAGCATCCACTTACCATCAGGTGAACTGTGTGCCCACTTTCACTCTTATTTTTTTTGTGATGCAATAAAGTTAATCGACCAAATTGGCGATATAATAATTGAAAATGGGCCCAATTAAAGGTACCCTTAACCGACAAGCATGTGTAGGTATAAGGATGGGGAGGAGGCGAGAGAGGTGTGTCAGGATCGTGCCAAATAGAAGTTTGTAGTCTCTGCCTACCCCTCTAGGTGATAGGCGTGAGTGTTTATGTATGTTAAATGTATTTCACTGTCTACCTACTTCTTCCATAAATACATACACACTCGTACATAGCGTCGGGAGTTACAGGCATGAGCCTGCAAACTCCGAGGAGGTAGGCAAAAGAGCAGTGAACTATGATAAGACTACGTTTAGCTAAATGTTATGGATTATAATGAAAAAGTAGAAAAAGTAATTTGTGAGTAGCCCATCGCCTGCACAATCACAAACTCAATATTAAATTATTCGCCTACATTTTTTTACATTCTTTTTTTGTTAAAAGTCCCACATAAATATGGCAGGTACCTATAAGTCCTAGACCAAAATGGGACGTGCCTACTTTTTCTTCTTCATCCTTCTCAACTTGTAAAAACCTATTGCTTTGAAAAGACTTCTGTCGTGTTAGGAAGGACTTGCCTTATTTGTTACGCTTTGCTGGCGAATTGATACACCCTAAACGAGACGTCTCGCGCTGTCAAAGCTGCCGATCTGGCAACAGGCTGCATCGTTAAGCCAACGGTCAAAAGTTATAACATTTTACTGGCATTCACATTTTTCGTGGGTAAATGTGTCCAACAGGACTACATTCTTACGCTATCTTCAAACTGTAAATTTCGTACTTACTCGGGTGTATTACCGATTATTATTTAAAAAGATTATTATAAGAAGAAAAGTTATTAAATTAAAAGCTGGTACAAAATATCGTAATAAAAACGGACTGATCCCACGTATGCAACGTATGCAATGCAATGCTCCCTTGGCGTATGCGATGTAATGCTCTCACGTTGATGCAGACACTTGGTCTACGTATGCAGCATATGAGTACATTTGGTGTCAGATACTCTTGTCAATAGACACGAGTACAAGAGAGTGAGTTTGAGAATAATATACTTAGTCTGATGTTCACAAATTAATATATCCAAGCCACAAATAAAACGTTTAGATAGTAATTCTATTTAAATTTATGATTTATAATGCAAACAAATACATGAACTTGGACAATATAATGTGTTATTTCCGAAATATTTATAAAATTATATTTTGTATCTTAAACATAACTAGAATATAAATACAAAAAACTATATTTTTTTTATAATTCGCCCTCCCTTTACTATTATTATTCTGTGATTTCACGTTAATAACAAAAAGGATAGCAGTAGGTGGTGGAACATAATTTAGCATAGCAATATTCTACACATTTAAAACTATAAATACATTCGTGTCGCCTTACTAAATTGGTGAGCTATTCATCTTAAATTTTGACAACAAAACGCATGCATGATGCAAAGGTCTATTCCGTCCACCTTCCCACGCTGATCTATACATTGCAGGTTGACGTTGCGTTGAACGCGTGTGATTGCATTGCGTACGATAAATGTGTTTCTAATGTATATTTTTTCATACAAAATTAAGTGTTCAGATATCATAATCCGTTGCATACGTTGCGTACGTGATACCAGTTTGTCTCTGCCTTTAATCTTAGTGCGAAACATAAACAGCCTCCCCAACGTGGCGAAGACAAGCGACTGTTAAATTTTTCACGATTCAGTGTTCATTTCTTTAATGCCGGCATTTCACAAACCGTTGAACTCTACGCTTTCACGCCAAATTAATCGAACCCGTTCAGATGATAAACTTTAACTTCGAATAAACGACGTACAGTAAAAACGCGACGATGTTGTATGCTAATTATACATCGAAATAAAACATGGTATGGTATTTGCTATTGGTTAAATTAAGTCACTACGGATCACCGGGTGAACTCGACAAAGCCACGCAACTTGCGCGGACTCATCTTATGCACTTAGAGCATAGAAAGGTTTGACGATCCTTGTGGAGCCGGCATAGATAATAAATATTTTTATATTAATCAATAAAGCTGTGTTGTGGTGGTGTATAAATATCTACTTCTCCATATTATCCCGTGGAAATTGTCTTTCTTATAAAAACTTGTAAATAAAAAAACTGCGGTTGCCAACCAGTCTGTCAATGGTGGCAAATGTTCAGCTGTGGGCTTTTGATAGCCAGTAATTTTAAATGGCAATCAACAGAGAGTTTAATTACTAAATAAACTATATTTGTGCGAATATATTATAATGTTAGTACCTAATGCAAACTTTGTCCCACAAAAGGTAAGACGCCTGTCTGAAAGAGGGGAAGGCACTGCTCGGGAAGCACGTGAAGCAGCATTTTTAGCAACATTAAGCCAAGCGTCACCGCAGCCTGGTGGGAGAAGGTACGTTTTAGTTATTTATTTTTATAATACTGAAGTGATTAACAAACTGGCAGCCCACCTGGTGGTAAGTGGCTACTGCACCCCATACACACCCGAAGCCAACTTCATACCAAAGAAAGTTACAGATCTTCCTCCGAGGACTAACATGGAATGCCTCGCAGTCTGGAATTATACGAGCTCTGTGCAAGTATTGCTGTTTGGCGGCAAAGCAAAAATTATAATCATATCATTCAGTAAATATTATATATAAAAGTTTGTGTTTTATGATCAATTACCCCTTGATGAAGAACAACATCACATTAACGTATCGCTGCCGCGCAAAGCAGGGGCGTTACTTTCATAAATTTATTTTAAATATTTATTTAATTTACTGACTTTAAAATATTCAACAAGTTCAATTCTTTACAGACATTCTGTTGTAACAATTTCACGAGTACCTCAAGCGCTGTTTGGTCGTGGACGCCGAGAATCAATCGCTGCATTTCCAGCGCTCAGTCGACGAAGAGATTCAGGTACTAAAAAATGTAAGTGAATAAAAGGGAGAATAACAGATAAAATAGACTAAAAATAAAATAAAAATTCTTTTAACTTGGTAAAATTGTCTCTTAGTAGTGGTAGTTTAGTAGTCTAACAGAAAAAAACTTTTTTATATTTATTAACGTATTCAAAACACATAAACTTAGAATATTATATAAAAAGTATAATTATAATTATGCAGAAATTATTTTATATTATCTCAGGTCCACCGGCTACCGACACACTTGGCAGTACCCATAACTTGCAGCTCGATATAATGGATGACATAGTACAGGCTCGTAAAGTTCGAATGCGTCTTTGGAACACTTCCAGTGAACGAGTTTGTGAAGTACAGCCGCTTGATGAGCGATCACCAATAAGTGGTTCTGTAAGATATACAAATCGTGGTCGGCGTCATTCCGACTTTGTAGGGGCACCATTGCCTCCCATCCCTGCCCGTCGTCGTGCTTCAGAAATGCCACCACCTCCACCGATTCCTCCTAGAAGTGGAGTTGGCGTTGTATGCACTGATACTGACCTTCGTCTAATGCTCAACGCACTTACCTCTTCTGCCACAGAGATAGATCGTTGTGGAAAACCAGATAGGCGCCTAGCTGATATGCGCTCGAGTAGTTTCGATGCTTCCACTCTCCGCGAAAAATCAACAGAATCAGGTACTACTTGGTTTACAAGACGGCACCAAACATTAGCAACGAAAAAAAAAGAAAACGAAAATAAGAAACCTAAAGTAACATTTGCTCCTGATTCTAAGCCAGGTCCAGGAGACGCCGCTGCTGTTATTTGGGATAAACCAACAGGCTCTGTTGTTGATGCGAGTGCTCTTGGAAGTGCTATTGAAGTATTTCTCAGAAGAAGCAGTGCGGTTGAGCCAGTACCCTCTACATCAGGTATAACTACACCGAAACAAAATAAAAAGGGTGTAAAAGAGGGTAAAAAAGGAACTGAAAATCGAACAAAGTCTAAAGAAACTCCTAGTACTAGTAAACAGTCAGAACATGTAGAAGGAGAGCGCTGGGGCAGCAAGTCGGAAGAAGATGACGCAGGGGATGGTTGCGATGCTTCTATATGTTCATCATTAAAAGATCTTTTCGTGTAGGCACCTCCAACGTATTTAAAATCTTATTAATAATAAGTTAACTGTCGAATACATCTCTCAAATGGTGATTGGAAGCGAAACGCTGTGACATAACGTCGTACGATGTGTCGTCTTATATATGCTCAGTGTACCTTACTTTATAAATCTTTCAATGTGATAGACTGCGTGCTGGCGCCGGTCGTCCTGAGTCGACTCGCGACCGACGCCTGCTCTGCGTGAAATTATTTTTAGAGTAAATTCTATTTTCATTGTAAAGTTTTTAAAATTAGTGATCGTAATAATAATTTAATGTTAGATAGAAAATTTAAGTATTCGTGATCGATAGACGTGTGTTTTCCAAGCCATGCCACGGCCGGCAATCCCTCCACACGTCCTATCCAACCCCGCCCCGTCTCGTTCCGAAATCTGTGTCTTGTAATCCAATGTTCATAATAATTAAACTATGTCATATAGCAAACGATTATGATGAGACGTCGGGAGTATGTACGCTTAATAGACAATGTCGACATCTGTCGTCTTTATCAATAAAAGTTTTTATCGATGTTATATTTCGTTTTATTTCTATAATTTAAATGATACGTCAAAGTACCACAGGTACTGATATACCTAGATATTAAATAAAATACTTCTATTTAATTCTGATAAAATCTAACAAAAATGCCCTCCAGACCGAATTTCAGTTACGACATCAACCAGTCTCAAAGGAGACTAGCCATCTGCACAGTACAGGATTGTAGTCCCAGTGATGACGCGTATACGCGCAAGCACAGGTACACTCTCATAGTCCAATGCAATGGGTGGAGCAACGGCTTTATGTGCTTTCCGAGGCACGGAGGCGAAACACCGCCCACTTCCTAACTGCTACTGAGAATTTCTTCACAAAAACGCAATAACTGATTTTGGCCCGACCCGGGATTCGAACCTGGGATCTCATGATCAGCAGTCACGTTTACGATCACTAAACCAAAGAGGAAGTGATAAAATCTACACATATAATAAATGGTAAACAATTTTTTTGTTTATGCGTGCATATGCACGCTAATCTCTACAACGGCCAGACCAATTTGGAATTGGTTCAGGGATTCATTGGGGAAGCTCGGGCTTAGCTCACACCACTATTACAATACAATAAATACGGGAGCAAATAAATACAATATATATATATATTACATCAACATATTATGAAAGTATGCAGTATGAAAGAATAGTCCCATTAAAAAAATTGTTGATATTTTACATCTAAGTTTCGCAATAAATTATTGAAAAAGTTGTATAATCTGCGTATTTATGTAATGTGAAATGTATGGTGATGAAACAATTTTACATTATATGAATTTTTTATTAAATAACAAAATGAAAACGACAACTCAGTAACGCAGTGGCTAAGTGATACGGGTTCGATTCCCGCAAGTAGCGAGTATTTGCTTAAATTCAAATAACTGTTTCGAGTCTGGATGTTTGCTCAGGTACTATTGTTGTACCTGATCAAACATCCAGATTGTATAAAGATATTTCTTTATCAGGTTCCTTCACGATACCATATGATATTATTTAACTCAAAATCTTTTCAAAGAATTTATTATTATTTATTTCAATATGTGAGTAATTATTATTGTTCTAGAACTTCAAAGAAGTAAGAATTCAGAACAAAAGGCGACATAAGAGTATGTCCCTTCATTTCGTCCCGAGAGACGTGAGAGTAAGAGTTAACGAATGGATATGCCAAGTCTGACAATGGTCTCAAACGTTTAAGTAACGTAGCGTTAGAAAAATAAATACCTTAATGGTTTTGATGTGTATTTTCTTTTTAAGTATTAAACTGTAGCGACAAACGAAGTATACTTCACCTGATGCTAAGTGGCTATTACAGCACAAAGACACCTGCAGCCAACTTCAAAGAAAAAGCTGCCGATGCGATGTCAGCTCTGTGGACTAAGATGGAATACTTTACAGCCTGTAATTATATATACCCTTCAGACCGGAATACAGCAGGCGCTGCCATTTGGCGACAGTAGTCGGTAAGAATGGTGCCTACCCAGACCGAGTCCTAGGCTCAAAAGCACTCCTACTAACTACCATATACTACCACGTAGTACTATTATTTATTGTGTAAACATTTACACGTCTATAATTATTATGCATCTATATTAACTAAAAGGAATGGTGGTTTGGTCATGTAGAAAGAACGAATGAGGAAAGAGTGACAAAGCAAATTTATATTACAGAAGTGAACGGCATCGGAAATCGAAAAGGAATCGGTAAGGGACGCCCTAAGCGAAAGTTTGTCGACCAAATTGGCGAGCATGTATGCATAAGTATATGGATGTGGAAGAGGGGAGGGAGGTGTGTCAGGATCGTGCTAAATGGAAGTCTGTAGGCTCTGTCTACCCCTCTGGGTGACAGGTGTGACTGCTTGTGTGTGTATGTATGTAATAATTATGTTGGTAGTATAATATAGTCACATAGTTTACTCCAAAAACATACATTTATAAAAACACAAGCATGTTATATATTTTTCTTCTATATATGTTGTTTAGAACAGCCGTATTCAACTTCTTGAAAGATTCGGCTAATAGTGAACACACCGGACAGTGGACCTATGAATTGGTGGGTGCTTAATGATACCTTAATTTCAACCTTTACCTTAATAATTCTGTCAAACTTTGTGAAATGGATGTACCGCCATTATTTGGTTGCTAGTCTCGTGCGTTTAAAATAAGCGTCGTAAGACCAGCAGTAGGATCTCCCAGATAACAACTCAAAACTGCTTTTGGAATAAAAATAAAGAATATAAATAACATATTGTTAGTCCGAAAAAACTATTCATATCAAGCTGAATACGTTTGATAAGCTAGAATATTACCAGTGATGATAACGAACCTTTGAGTGTTCAACTAATTGGTTTAATACTCAAAGTAACGAACGTTATTAAATTAATTAATTGATTATTCAAAATTATGGCGACCGTAATACGCGTAGTTATGGTAATTCGTTCTTAAGAAGGAAGTGACAGTAGTGTATTATAAAAGGCAAATGATATGGTGGGTCGGATATAACCACCACTATTGGAAACGGATCTATTCGGTTGGAATATACATTTTTTTTCTATATATATATATATATTATCAGTTTTAGTTGCTTTTACCAGTCTTATTTCTGCTTTCATTTCTATTCTTTGAACTTTTTGTTAATAATAATTTACTCACCTCCGAGATATCAAATTGTTAACAAATTTAGCTCCAAGCCCCAAATATAAAGATAATTAACTAATAAAAAAAAACATAATTAATTAATAATCGCCTCCTCTATCGTGCTCCTATTCTGGATAATTCCTTTCGATGCTTTGTCAGTGAACAGATTACAAAATTAGAGGAGTCGCCTAGTAACACATGGCAAATGCTGTACTAAAATTTTGCCTTTTTGTGCCAAATTTCACGTACGTGCTGCGGTGTTCAACTCTTTGGATGCTCGTTCCATTTTTTAATCATCTTGATGATATTTAGGAAACTCTGATTGAAATTCTAAATTTTCAATTAAAATAAAATTCCTGGGTTCAGGCCACATTTCCCGTCAGACTTGGTGGCATCCGAAGAGTTTCTAGCTTAGCACCTTGGGCTTACTTGTCTTCAGTTCATAACACGATAGACCTCATTGGAACAATTATTAACCCATCACTCGGTGATGTAGAGATCTCGTGCTTGGCAGAGGCCAAGAAAGCCTGGAACAATAAGATGTAAATAAGGTTTTCCAACAAACCCAGCTTCGTAAAGGCATTGGTATAGGCCACTCAGTATCCAGTTTCAGAAAAACCTATTAGAAAACTGTGGAAATCCAAAAGAAGGAGAAGGAGTCAGGCTACTGGTTGAATGTACTGCTATCGTCGAATAACTAACTAAAATTCTTGGACAGTATCTGGAAGGAACGGGGCGAATGACGAATGAGTAAAAGAATGATAATGAGTGAGTAAGGGAGAATGATAAAAATGCAAAAAGGAGGAAAGGACGCTTGTAAAGACGCGCACGCAAAAACGAATTAAATTCAAATAAAGAGTGTTTTCAAGATATTTCTGGTTTTACTGCACGGTCAACACTACATTTTTGGGGGCTCGTCCGGGACCTGTGCAGTAAAATCCCTCAGAAGACAGTGTACGAGTTTTAGGCGAAATATCCGGCGGCTGGCGGGACGTGGTGGCACGCGGCAGTGGCAAAGACGGGGCGGCATTTTGGTGGAGTTATTACAAGAAGACGAAACAAAGACGAGTACCTACAACAAGATGAGGAAAGACTGGAAAGAGCGCAGGAAAAGTCGCCAGGATGATTTCGAAGATAGCATCGGCGCACGAGCTGACTTTCGCGGCAACATGCTACAAATGACTTCGGAGCTCATACCAAGCTACTCAGGACAAGACGGTACATTCACAGCGGCACGATGGGCGCAGTAAATCGAAGATAATGCTGAAATATTCGGCTGGTCTCCACTACAGCAATTATTAGTGGCGAAGCGCTCGTTGACCGGCACGGCAGCGCTTTGGCTCCGTGCGGAACGACCGTTTAAGTCGTGGGATGACCTAAACGTATTGAAAGAATTTCCTGATTCTGTCGACATCAAAACCATACACGAAACGATGAGCACACGCCAGAAGAAAGACAATGAAAGCTGTTTGGATTATATGCTGACTATGAAAGAGTTGGGAAAGAGAGGGAAAATGCCAGATTACGTGGCAATCAAATATATTGTCGATGGGATATGTGATCTGGAGACAAATAAGATAATGCTATATGGTGTAACTACGTACGCAGAATTAAAAAGAAAAGCTACGTATTTACGAAACTGTAAGGAGTAAAATGGAACAACGTCGTCGATTGGAGGCGCGCAGTCCCAGAAAAAAACCATCTGAAAAGAATCGCTATTTTAGCTGTTGCGAGATGAATCATACGTCTGCATTTTGCCCATATAAAGAAAAGGGATTAAAATGTTTTAAATGCAACCAGTTCGGCCATATTGTTACGTCATGCGCGATGTGTTTTGGGTTTGGGCTTTTTTTTTTTTTCTGGCCTATCTTTTTGTCATTGTTTCAATCATTCAAGTTCAAAACGAAACAACAACGCCCGAGCATAGAGACTTCATTCGGCAACTTTCGACAAAACTCGTTATCCGGCGGCGGTACCCGAGAAAGAAGGAAGGCAGCAGCAAAGTGACAACATGAAGTTGAAGCGCATTATGTTCGGACGATCGATGACGTCAACGGAAGAATCAACAACTCATTCGCAGGAAGTGAATGATTATTCGTCATGTGATGGCTATGTTGGCAGCCATGACGGTCCGCATCTGACAGCAGCGTCAATGTCAAACTCTGAAAACAGCAACGGAGAGGTTATGCAGATTATAAGCAATACCTGCACCGACAAAACGGATACCTTTAAACCAGTGAAAATGATAACTGTGTGCAATCTTAGTGTTAAAGCATTAGTTGACTCAGGCAGTGATATTAACATAATTTCATCAGAGTGCAAGGCATTAGGTCAGCCAAAAGCGGAAAATGACAATACTATTTTATTAGGGATTGGACAGTGTAAGGTTAAATAATTAGGAAAGTGTTATTTACAATTTATTGCTGATGATCAACATTTCGACGGTGTGTTCCACATAATTAGTAGCAACTATGTACCGTATAATGTAATTATGGGTCATGATTTTCTGAAAGATGTTATTATGTAAATGAAAGATGGTGCAGTGAGGTTTTATTTGAAAGATGACGAGTGGATGAAATGTATGACTGTTGATAAGTGTGACCATGCTTCTTCTGTAGGTCCCATGACAGATCCTGATTTGAAGAAGCAAGTGCATCAGTTAATCTATCAATATGGACAACCAGCACAGAAAAAAGAAGCTCCCATACAGTTAAAAATAGTACTGAAAGACGACATTCCAGTGACGCATCGACCCCGAAGATTATCTCTAAAAGAGCGAGAAATAGTGGAAAAACAGTTATCTGAATGGCTAGATAAGAAGATTATCCGGGTGAGTTTCTCTGAGTATTCAAGTCCAGTGGTTCTAGTGCAAAAAAAAGATGGGACAACTAGGGTTTGTGTAGATTACCGGGCACTAAATAGAAAAATTGTGAAGGATGAGTTTCCCTTGCCTATTATAGAGGATTTAATTGATAAATTGAAAGACTCTAAATTCTTCGGTATTTTAGATTTGAAAAATGGATTTTTTCATTTAAAAGTAAGCGAGGAATCTATACCCTATACTTCCTTCGTAACGCATCATGGCCAGTTTGAATTCTTGAGAGCCCCCTTTGGACTCTCGGTTTGTCCAAAGAGTTTCATGCGATTTGTCTCAATTATTCTCAGAGATTTAATAAAGAAGGGGATTATTCTGATCTTTATCGACGATATTTTGATTCCAGCTAGCGATGAAAGCAGGACACGCTTGCAAATGGTGCTTGAGTGGCATCTGAATATGGACTGGAGATAAACTGGAAGAAAGTCCAGAAGGAAATAGAATATTTGGGACATGTCGTCAAGAATAGAGAGGTAAAACCTAGCCTAGAAAATACTGATGCAGTAGTAAGGTATCCCGAGCCCTGTAATGTCAAGCAAGTGCAAAGTTTTGTTGATTTAACCTCATATTTTCGAAAATATATAGAGAACTATGCATTGACTGCATAGCCATGGACAAATTCGCTCAAAAGAGATACTCCTTTTTGTTTTGGGGAAGACCAAAGAAAAGCATTTAATATCTTAAAGTATAAATTATCTAGTAATACAGTATTAAAGATTTTTATTAGTAGTTTTCCTACAGAATTACACACTGATGATTCATGTTTAGCGTATGCAGCAATATTATTACAATTTCATCATGACGGATGGCATTCAGTTTACTACATGAGTCGAGAGACCAATGATGTGGAAAGAAAGTATTCAAGTTACGAATTAGAGGCACTAGCTATTATTGAAGGTGTAAAGAAATTTAGACATTATTTGCATGGAATTAAGTTTAAAATCATTACAGATTGCCGAGCATTTGAACAAACATTGAGGAAAAAAGATTTGTCAGCTAAAGTAGCGAGATGGGTACTATTTTTAGACCAATTTGATTTCACTGTGGAGCACCGAGCAGGTTTAAAGATGAAACATACAGACGCACTCAGCCGTGATTGTCCTACAGTGATGTTGATCACCGATATGCATGAACAAATCAAACAAATGCGAGACCAAGATAAAGGCCTCAAAGCTATCAAAGAAATATTGAAGAATGGTTCTTACCAAGATTATTGCATCGAAAATGATTGGCTGTATAAAGAATTGAAACAATTGGTAATACCAAAAACTTTGTAAAAAGAAATAATAAAAAGAACTCATGGTATTGGTAATTTTTCATGCAAGAAAATGAAAGAAATCATAAGTAACAGCTATTACATCAATCAGTTGGATAAGAAATTACAAGACTTCATGACAACATGCATACCATGCTTACTGGCAACAAGAAAATCTGGAAAACAAGAAGGATTTTTACACCCTATAGAAAAAGAAAGTATGCCATTACATACTTTGCATATCGACCATATTAGACCTCGGCGACCTCTAATGGAAACTAAAATACAGTATAATTACATTTTGACAATGGTTGATGCCTTCACCAAGTTTACATGGATATTTCCAACAAAGTCCACAACCAGTAAGGAAACATTGGACAGATTAAAGATTTTTCAACAACATTTTTGCAACCCAGACAGAATACTAACTAACATTTACAGGAAATGATTTTCGAGACAGAAGGTATACAACATATCACTATAACAACTGGAGTACCACGTGGAAATGGACAGGTGGAACGTGTGCATCGCACGATCATCTCAGTTCTGACAAAGTTATGTATTGAAGACCCTTCCTTATGGTATAAGCATGTAAGTCGATTACAGAGAGCTTTGAACAGCACATACCGTAGGAGCATTGATACAACTCCATTCACACTAATAATTGGTACAAAGTTGAGACAAAAGGAAGATTTGAAAATTATACAAATTTTACAGAGTGAAGAGGTTGAACAGTATAACAGAAACAGAGAAGATTTAAGAGTGAAAGCCAAACAACACATATTGAAATTACAAGAAGAAAATAGAAGAATCTTTAATAAGCATAGAAAAGAAGGCTGCAAGTATGAAATAGGGGATTTCGTAGCATCAAGCGCACTCAGTTTGGAGTAGGACTTAAGTTGCGACCTAAATACCTAGGTCCCTACCGTGTCATTAAGGTCAAAAGAAATGACCGCTATAATGTGGAGAAAGTTCATGCACATGATGAGGGTCCAGGGAAAACGTCGACCTCAGTTGATCAGATGAAACGATGGCCTGATGACCTTTGACTGATGACCTTTGAAGATGAAACAGGTGAGTGATATAAAGGATGTGAGGGATGTGGAATGATAACAAGATGAATGAAAGAATATTTAGTTTTTGAGTTTTTATTTGTCTTTATTTACTTTTAGAATATTTTTATTTTTGTGGAAAGGAACACATGCACCATTATAAACGTGATCTGTTAACATGATTTTATGTAAACGAATTGGTTTTAATAAGCCTATATTTAAGCTATAAGTATTGTTATAGTGAAATATAAATAAAAGAGAAGATTGTTGTAATTGTTTTTTTTTTTGAATAACTGTAATGGGAAGTGTGGAGAAAATTTCTTTCAATATCTTTCAATAGAAACTATCTCTTTTACTTCTTTTTAAATGACTGTGGTTTGAATTACTTTGTAAGTACCTATTACTGTAATAAAGGAAATGTTAAGTAAAATATAAGACTATGTTGTATAGGTTTGTTTATTATTGCTAAGACAACTGTTTATTTTGTTTTTAAGTGTTAGTAGTAAGTTAATTTTTTTGTAATGTTGTGAATGTTAAGGAATGAAAGCGGCATGAATGCCTAAGGACAGGCGTGAGATCAGGACGGCCGAATGTGGGATGGAACGCAGCGTAATGAAGTGATCTGAAAGGAACAGAGCGAATGAAAAATGAGTAAAAGAATGATAGTGAGTGAGTAAGGGAAAATGATAAAAAAGCAAGATGGAGGAAAGGACGCTTGTAAAGACGCGCACGCAAATATATATATTCCCTTAAAGTCTGAAGGACTGACCTTCAGGCTCTTTAATTCCGTCCTCCATGGTGGAACTACTCCGGAGGCGTGGAGCATAAGTGCGGTGGTCTTGTTCTTCAAGAAATTCGACAACACTCTCTTGAAAAACTACAGACCGATTTCCCATCTGAGCCGCGTCTACGGGCTGTCTTCGAGAGTCATTACGAATCGTCTCGCACGCAGACTAGACGACTTCCAGCCTCCGGAATAAGCTGGTTTCCGAAAAGGCTTTAGTACCATAGACCACATACATATCCTTAGAAAAATTGTACAGAAGATCGAAAACTACATTCTGCCACTTTGTCTAGCGTATGTGGACTATGAGAAAGCCTTCGATTCCGTCAAAATTTGGGCGGTGTTACAGTCCCTTCAGCGATGCCAAGTTGACTGTCGGTATATTGAAGTGTTGAAGTTTTTGTACAGTAGGGCTACGATGGATATCCGAGTACAGAACCAGAGTACGGAAACTATCCAACTACAGAGAGGTGTATGACAGGGTGACGTTATATCCCCGAAACTCTTCAACGTTGCGTTGGAAGTCGTTTTCAAGCTACAACACTGGAAAAGATATGGTATTAACATCAATGGCGAGTACATCACTCACCTTCGACTTGCCGTCGATACAGTCCTTATGGCAGAATCGCTGGAGCCTAAGCACTACGCGCAATGACCTCAATCGTGACTCCCAACGGATATATCTTAAGATCAACATGGACAAACAAAGATCATACGAGTATGTAACGTCAATGTCACACCTATGCCGTTAGTTGTTGGGAACACTAAGCTTGAAGTTGTTGACGAGTAGGTATGTTTATCTAGGACAAATAGCCCGACTAGGTAAGTCCAACTTCGACTGATAGGTCAATCGACGGATTCAACTCGGCCGGGTAGCGTTCGGAAAATCACAAAACATTTTCTCGTCAGCTATACCGCAAAACCTCAAAAGGAGACTGTACAACCAGTGCGTGTTTCCAGTTATGACTTATAGAAATGAAACGTGGTCCTTCACTGCTGGCCGTATAAGGATGCTCAAGGTCGCTCACCGAGCTATGAAGAGGGCTATGTTCGGGGTTTCTCTGCATGATAAACTTAGAAATGAGGATATCCGCAGTAGAACCAGAGCGACCGACATAGCCCAACGAGGGATTAGCTCGAAGAATAACCGATGGGGAAAAAAGGTTCTCGAGTGGCAGCCTCGTACCGATAGGCGAAGTGTACGGCAACCCCCACCGGATGGAGTGACGACCTGGTAAGACATACAAAAATTCGATGGATGCAGATGGCTCAGGATCATGCATTGTGGGAATCCTTGGGTGGTCTATGTTCAGTAGTGGACTTGTAAAGAGCTATAGTAATGATGATGATGATGAGGGACTAAATTGCTATTTACAATTTCTTTGTATTTAGCTCACATTTTAATGATTCTTATTCTTATATCCATAATCCATAATAGCCTATAAAAGACTGTCTCATAGGAGGGACTTTGCCATACTTGCCATGTTTGGCTGGCGGGACTTTTTCTTAATTTTTTAAGTAGGTTAGTTCTATTTTAGTAGGTAAGGATTTGTCCTTTGTCATTTATTTCGTGATTTCCCAGCGTGGTCCTTCTGCTCGGCTCACATTACAATTTGACCTTGAATACTTTTCAACAAATAACCGAGCACCTAACGCATTTGTCCGAATAATTAGGAATGTTAACGTTATTGAATTTCAATACATTTTAATGGAATTTGTTAACAAAATTATGTTGTCGTGTAATATATATATTTGGATTATTTTATTCTCAGAAACTCTTTTATTAATTTTTTTTTTTTGGATTAAGAGAAATTTTTTCCAACTAACCTCATTTTTGTATTACCTATTACTCTCATTGTTTAGAGAAGTTATGATTTTCGTAAATGAAAATAATTACATTTTTATGTTATAAAAAATTATGATAATAAATGCTTAATAATGTTTATATCTTAAATATTTTATTCATTTTCGTGAAATTTCGTTGATTCTAAATTCTAGTGTATGTTTTGTTTGTATGTAACGCGATCGTTGTCAGTTATGAATCGAGCTTAATGATTCTTTTGAAATTGAATACAGGGGTGGTCGCATATAAATTTGAAAAAAAAATTTCACATTTAATGGGAAAAAGGGGATGAAATGTTTAATATTACTATTAGACGACATTCTAGTTGTTGTTGTTACCTTGAGCTAGATATTCCATATTCACCTCAAACGGATAAAACATTTAAATTTGTTGTCAATCGCCATCAATATTTCAGCCCTGCTGAACAAACAGTTCGCTTACCGAAATATGGCTGCCACTCGAGAACCTGTTTTCCCCAACTGTTATTGGTTCTTCGAGCCAAATGGGTGGCCTAATCCACTAGAGAAATGTCGGTTATCCTGGTTCAATTACAGATATCTATCATGCAAAGAAACTCCGAGCATAGCCCTCTCCATAACTCACTGAGCGACCTTATGCTACCCTATTCGGCCAGCCTAGAAGGACCACATCTCAGTTCCATATGTCTTCACTGACAACGCTCACTGGTTTTAGGGTTTTGAGAAATATATCTTGAATGTTACCAATCCGAGTTCAAGCCGTCGATTGACTTCTTGATCGACGTTGGACTTATCTAGTCGAACAATTTGTTCTAGGTAAGCATAATCAGCAACAAGCGAGTGAAGTGTTCCCAACAACTAACGACATAGTAGTTGTATTAATTCCATTTAGAATAGAAAAGAATAGAATATTTTTTTATTTAATATATATTACACGCAATTCTTATTGAGAGTAATTTTTTGGGCTCCGTAGTTAAACAAAAAGGAACCCTTATAATTTCGCCTTCCTTCCGTCCGCGGGTTTTGTCAGAGACTCTAGGCGCTACAAAGCTGTTATTTAGCATAGTTATAGATATTAATCACGCCTACAAAGTTGTAATATAAAATCTTGAAAAATATTTTAGTTTAGGTAATTACATCTCATACTAGTTTGTTTACCTGTCTATTCTATCGTGTGGGTATATCGGTGGACAGATCGTTCAAAAATATTGAGGTAAGGAACAACGTTTTTAAGATTCAGGAGTCCGTTTGTGAAATATTTAGCTCTAAAATGGTATATTTATTGTCATGTGTCCTCCCCCTCTATCAAATAAACTTCTGTTTTTAGAAATGTGAAAAGTGTGAAGTATAATATATGAAATGAAATTTAAAGGAAAGCTCAGTTAAGTAGGCTCAACAAGTCAACGAGTAAAATTTCGTTACAATTCCATTGAAAATGACCTAAAACTGCTGCATTATAACTTTGAA
The DNA here is from genome assembly GCA_907164705.1 of Parnassius apollo. Taxonomy (NCBI): domain Eukaryota; kingdom Metazoa; phylum Arthropoda; class Insecta; order Lepidoptera; family Papilionidae; genus Parnassius; species Parnassius apollo. Next base: position 3,321,739 of record CAJQZP010000885.1, on the reverse strand, counting down.
ATGTTATTGTAAACTATAATAAAACGACTTATGCATCACTACTTTAATTTTACGATTTCTTTTGCGGGGTAGACAGAGAGGATCTATTGCCGAGAGACCGATCCTGACATACCACTTTCACTTATTTTTAGTTAGTAGTTATTGTAGGCCTACAGTTTCTTTCGTGGTACTCCTGATTTACGAGGACGACCCTCAAGATAATTTCAATAATAGTTTATGGGATGGTTCATTCATCATCATCATCATCATTACAGCCCTTTACAAGTCCACTGCTGAACATAGGCCTCCCCAAGGTATGCCACAAAGCACGGTCCTGAGCCACCTGCATCCATCGACTTCCTGCATGTCTTACCAGGTCGTCACTCCATCTAGTATCTAGTAGAAATATCATCATCATTCATCATCATTACAGCCCTTCACAAGTCCACTGGATGGTTCATTACGGTCATGTTTATTATAGGATTGCACTGCCGGGAACTAATTGATGGATTGGGAACTATAACCATTTTTGTACGGACTTGGTATGTGAATGATTTGATGTAGATTTTATTATTTTCAAAATGGAAAAGACTTTTTAATCATCATGATTTCTTAAATTTACGTGAACACTACATATTGATTAAAACTACTTTAACGGATTTTATCGCGTTTAATTTGAATGAATTTTAATTCCCGACGTGTCGGCTGCTTTCCAGCACCCATGGTCACGGGAGACTGAGGTGACTGACGATCCGATTTCAATGTTAACCCGGAGTACCTTAAGCATTTTAATTTTTATTTGTTTATTATGATTTTTTAATCATTTTGAATACCACTCCTTAAAAATCTGCTTGGAAAAGAAGTTCCGCTCCCATCGTTGTATTTGCGCCTATTTTAGCGGTCAAACCGCGTACTCAATTTGCAAATATCAAGAAAATTCTTTCTATATACTCGTATAGTGACTAGCAACTACGAAACCCTACATCTACATTGTGCCTGACCCGACACGCACTTGGCCAGTTTTTTTTACTTTTAGCACTGGTTTGGAAAAAAACCTCTGTCCTAGGGAAAACGAGTAATAAACTCAGCGGGTCATTTTTTTTTTTCAAAGTAAATTATGCAATAAGAAAGGTTGTAAAAACTATTTACACAACTTATTTTAAAAACAGCTTGGAAGCGGTCACCTCATTTTTTTTTTTGGTATTTAATTTAACTTTCAATTGTTTACTTTTCTTTTGTTTCTACTGTAATAATGAAAACATGCATAATTCTCTTAGTGTTACCTTTATTACAACTCTGGAAGAGGCCGCTGATTCCTAAGATACAGACTCGTCTAGTTTGGGAGTCAGAGACTTCAAAAACTTTTGTGATTTATTTTTGTTGATAATAAAGAATTATTATTATTATTACCTCATTCCTATTTATTCCCTTTGGTTATACTACAACGATGTATTCATTTATATTATAATAGCAATTTTTGTACATTTTTATGAATAAAATATTTATGTTCTGACTCTGTGGAATCGAGAAACTGGTATCAGTAGCTTGTGTTTGTTGCTTGGGGAATAAATTTAAGGTACAGTCAACCACACGTCACACCTACCTACACGTGATGCCACAAATGCCAGCATTAGTTTGTGTTATAGATTTCTAAAGTTAGGCTACTACGTTCGAGTTTAATTACTTTTGCAAATAGACATTTTAATTAGAATAATGGAATCACTGTACGGGAACTAACACACTCATTTATACAAAATTAATATTTTCTATATTTACAATTCTATACATGCAATTGATGCTTGTTAATAGACTTAGTATTAACACAATGTATTTGAGAACGTAGTAGAAATATCATCATCATTCATCATCATTACAGCCCTTCACAAGTCCACTGCTGAACATAGGCCTCCCCCAAGGAACGCCACAAAACACGGTCCGCAGCCACCTGCATCCATCGCCTTCCTGCATGTCTTACCAGGTCACTACTCCATCTACTGGACGAGTTGCCCTACACTTCACCTACCGATATGGAGCTGCCACTCGAGAACCTTTTTCCCCATCGATTGTCGGTTCTTCGAGGTATATGGCTGGCCCACTCCCACTTCAGCTTACTAATCCTTTGGGCTATGTCGTTCACTCTGGTTCTACTGCGGATATCCTAATTCCTAAGTTTACCACGCAGAAAAACCCCGATCATAGCCCTCTCCATAGCTCGCTTATACGGCCAGCAGTGAAGGATCACGTCTCAGATCCATAAGTCATCACTGGCAACACGCACTAGTTGAGCAATCTCGTTCTCAGGTTTTGAGGTATACCTGACTAAATGTGTCGTAATTCCCGTACGCTGCCGAGCTGAGTTGAATCCGTCGATTGACCTCTCGGTCGAAGTTGGACTTACCTAGTCAGACTATTTGTCCCAGGTAAAATAGGTGCTATACTAGGTGTCGGTCTGAAAATATGAATACCAACACCAGTGCTGCCTGTCTCTCTATCTCTTCATGGCAGCTTCTCTACAACATAACCTACTTCGCTTGTACTAAAAGAATTATCAGTGTGGCGAGTCAGTCCTCGTGTTTCAACGCATAGCGTTCAAGAGACCAGCCATTTATAATATTTTAATATTCTCTATAAACACCCTGGTAAGCTGATAATGCTTGTGTCATACGTGGTTCACGACAGTAGTTGAATGGCTGATTCGAACCGACATCCTTTTGAGCTTGCCTTTCTCACCCTGCGATTAGGCTAGTGTCGTTTAAAGTCTTTTATATAATTCGGCAATGAGTGACCAAATCAGGTCATGTTTAATAACAAAATCGTATTAAAGTGCGATATATGGAGTTAAGGTTATGTATATGTTAAATAAATATGTGTAATTAATTACGTCTGGTTGTGTGTTTAAAAAGGCGTGTATTATTCAAATATATGCAGTATTAATCCAGTATTTGTGTGTCTTATTTCTTAACCGAATCAACGTCTCGTCCTCTCTGCTATAAATCCTTAAGAATTTTCCTTTGTATAATGTTGAATGTTTTATAATTAATTTACTACAGTAATAGAATTAATTTACTACGCAAAATAGAATAACTCATAAAATCTTGACTAGATACTGTTAAGATATAGACTTTATATTAAGATTTTGATTATTGGTTAGAAGTTTAGATCTGTTTATAATAGTTTACTTAGTTTTCATTACAAATTTGGTCTTTTATCGAATTAGATTTGCAAGTTTTGCTGGGCTGTATATAGATCTTAAAGTTAATTGTAATTTGTCAATAGATTTTTGAGCCCAACTCTATTCAAGAAGTAACTTTCGATATAAGTTTATATTAAATTTCTGTATACCGGAATATTCGAGATGGCCAAAATAAGTTAAAAACAGCAGCCATTGAAAACTTGGAGAAGTAAAATCAAATAAGAATAAATCGAGTTATACAAATGAATTAACAAAGAATAATAAACTGTTTATTAACATTTTTGTAAAAAAAGTTGTTTTTAAAGACAACTTGACAGTTTTGTTTGTTCAGCTTAAATTAGATAAAATTTTATCTTCGCAAAGGAAGTAAAATCTTTAATACCTACGAGTAGGTATATTCAATAGAAACGAAGACTTTATTTAATAAATAACTTTCCGCTCGAGCACTGACCGTATAATTTTTTTACAGATAACTTGCTTTGTGAAAACGGAATTGGTTGCGGTTCTAACCAGACAAAAGCCAAATATGAAATAAGATTGAAATAAAAAAATTCTTTCTCTTGCTATTTGGTCACTTGATAAGAGAATTACACCCGATTACGTCCAAAGAGTGTGGGCGTCTATGCTGTCATGCTAACGTAAACAGCAACTTTTCGATGTTTTGGCAAAATTGACCTTTAAAGATTATCACTATGCTGAAGGAAAGCTGTATTTACTGATCTTGTTGATATTTTCTATCTAGTTTCATTTTCGAGATGGGTACTAATACTATAAAATAATGTTAAAACTTTATTTTAATACTAATTTTGAATAACGTAAAATGTCATCAATAGTCTTAAATAAAGTATTTAATAATTTTTTAAGCAAACGTATAGTATTATTGTATATTAATTTAATTGTTTTTTAGTTTGTATAACAGCGTATACAATAAAAAGCTAAAATTCCTAATATTAAAATTTGACGTATTTTAATCAATTACATTGGTAAATAAAACCTAAATAATCGAAACACGTTCTTTAAAATGAGAACATTATTATATATATTTTTATCATTACTACGCTATGTCCACTTTTAACATCCAAAATTATCTCGTCCTCGTCTGATATACATAGTCATGTCAGACGAGGCGTTAATTAGTATAAAATATAGTAAAAAATATTTATATATAATAGAATACCTTTAAGTGAACTTCAATCACGATTATACAATGTTAATGCCTCGTCTGAGTACAATCCTACCATGTTAATCTCTTCTACTCCGCTCAATAATGAAAACATGAAACATTTTACTTGCCTTAACATCTAGCTAGTGCATATACCCACATACACTGTTATTCGTAGATGACTTGCTTTGTGGGTAGTTAAGTCAGTTCCCTAATTTAACTTGCCTCACCTTGTGAAGTTTTCACAATGTCTACTAAGTGATGTCAGATAAAATGAAGCCACTAACTGAACTTATAACTTTAAACTTAATGGCTTAGGCAGGTCAGTGTTGCCACTAGAATTAATATTCTACACTACAATATTAACACTAATGTATTTTAAAATTATTATTTTTTATTTTATTTTATTAGGACAACCAATAAGACATACACGAACTCGATGTAAATACTAGAAATAACAGGAAAGTTTATATCTAAGTCTCCTCTTAATTAAGATTGCCACGGCATGGAATGTGGACTACAAATATGTTTCTTAAAATTATTCTAGCAATTTGAGCTATTATTAAAATGTTTTTTAAACTAGACCCAAATGTTAGCTAACAGCATTTTATATGTGGTAGAGCCACGCTGCGGCTATAATATGGTTGGAGCATGAATGGGACGGATCGACCGGGAAAGGGCCACGCTCTCACATAATACTAGCTTAAAATAGCACCTTAATGCTGCTGTGTTTCGTGTGTTGAGTGTAGAGAACCGGACACCCGTTTTACTGGGATCGAAGCATTCCATCATATTCCTCAAGAGTGACAACGCATCTACATTTTGATTCTCAATCGAGGTTAAATGTAGATGTCTATGGGTCACAGCATCCACTTACCATCAGGTGGACTGCGTGCTCGTTTGTCACGCTTATCCTATATAAAAAAGCATATGGCTGCAAAATTTTACTCCTAAATTTTTGTGGTCTATCAGCAAAGATATTTACAGGCCTGTTGGTTTAGTGGTTAGTGACCCTGACTGCTATGCCGCAGGTCGTGGGTTCGATTCCCACCCAGGACAAATGTTTGTGTGATGAGCACGATCATTTGTTCTGTGTCTGGGTGTAATTTATCTATAATATTTATGTATTTAGAAATATATAAGTATGTTTATCAGTTGTCTAGTACCCATAACACAAGCTCTGCTTAGCTTGGGACTAGATGGCGTTGTGTGATAGTTGTGGAATATTATTATTATTATTATTATTATTATATATCGACATCATATGCTTTGCAGAGCTTGTTACCTCTGTAAACTGTTTATGGTGGCGTAGTGACCCAAGTTTTAATTATATTTACAATATAAGTTTTTTTCTTTAAAGCCGTGTTCAAGGATTATTATATATTAATTGATTTATTATATATTAGTTAAATTAATTTATTATTATATATTAGTGCATAAACTGTTATTAGTAATTATTAATTCTTGTCGAAATAATACAGAATTCAGAGTTCTCTGTGCTTATGAAACATTTACCTAGGTGATGGAGAAATACAAATTAATGTTCAATGTGATAAATTGATAACAAAATGTTAATTTAATTAGAGACCCAATCTAGGACAGTACCGAATTCGGATGTTATTTCTACCTCGATTCTTCTGATAGTGATAGGATAATTGAGGATAAATGCAGAAATCTCAAGACGTAGAATAGAATACAAAATCTTAAGAAAACTTAAACTCAGAATCTTCTATATGTAAAGAGGACGCGAGAAGTTACGAAAGAGAAAAAACTGAAAATAATGCACAAAATGAAAAACGAAATGATGTGAATAATAAAAGATTTTTTTAATCAGGAGATCCTCGAAAAAGCAAAAGCTAGCTTGTACTGCCGAAAAGATAAAGGCACAAAAGTAGGCAACAACATTACGTGTGGCTGAGATAACATATTATGTAACAAAAAACGAAGTGAATTTTTTTTGAAGAGACTAGACTACCAATAAATAATTCACATTTTGTTTTGAATTTAAGAGAAAACGTATTTATCTTGATAATTATATGCAAAATCAGAGCATCAGACATTACAAAAATAATAAATGAACGAAAACTTAAAGTTCCAGATTTTTTCAAAAAACTAATGATATTTAAAAAAAATTAACTTTCCTGACTATGTTAATACATATTATGATATAAGCTAAAGTTTTTCTTTTTGATAGCTTAAATTGTTTATTAATACGTGCTTTAAGAAAAGCTGAACAATATATAAATTCCGTTTGATTTTAAAAAACTGAATATGATTATTTTATTCAACACCCAAGGCATTCAATTGTTTTTTCGTTACTTCTAATTGCTTATGTAAATGATTTTGAAGTTTCAATATCTGTGCTAACCTAGTTGATAATTTAAGTTATTTATTATAAACTTAAAAAATGTAATCACGGTATTAAGAATCAGTTTAATTTTAAAAATATTATTTTAAAGCTTTGACTTTTTATATTAATTTAAATAGTACATTATTGCATTTGATATTTTTTTATTTAATTTTGCTGAAACAATGTTTTTTTGTACATTTTTAATAAATATTTAAATTAACACTTAATATGGTTCTTGCATTAACAGATTCACGCAAAATAATAACAGCAATATGTAAAATATTTTTTTCTGGATATTATCTTAACCTAGACCAGGAATACATATAATAATATTCATTTATTTACAAGGCGTTTTCGTAAACATATCTACAATACACTGGTTTTAATCACCATCAGAGTAATATAAGACTATCTAAGTAAATATGTTTTCAAATATTATTTACTTTATTTTAAATTATTAGGCAGTAAATTATCAAACCTGGTAGAGCCTTGCTACAACTATATCATGGTTGTAGCATGAATGGGTCGGCTCGACCGGGAAAGGACCACGCTCTTACAGAAATCACAGAATACCAGCGTAAAGTAGCAGCTTAATGCTGCTGTGTTTCGTATGGTGAGTGTAGAGGACCGGAGACCCGTTTTACTGGAATCGAGGCATTCTATCTTAGTCCTCAAGGGTGACAACGCATCTGCCTTTTTATTCTTAATCCAGGTTAAATGTAGATGTCTTTGGGCCACAGCATCCACTTACCATCAGGTGTACTGTGTGCTCGTTTATCTCCCTTATTCCGTAAAATAAAAAATTAAAAAAATTGTATAACAACAATTACGGCATTCTTACTTAGTAATGAAAGAGGTTTTTAGATAGCCGAACGTAATTTCAAAGTATAAACATAAAAATCGATAATAACGTCGTAAAATAATAAGGGTATAAATATATTTGCTGTCTTTAAAATAAATGAAATGATGAATTAATGAAATTGAAAAATATCAACCAATAAATAAAGTCAAAAGTATAAAGCTAAATTAGCTAAAAAAGTATAACGAAAAACGTCCTTATTTTTATACAAGTAGATAAATGTCATAACACCTTATGCGTATTAAAAAAAGTATTTTACCATAGCGTCACAATTTTAAGAAATTTGATAACCCGCATTTTTTCAATTTTACTCAAAAGTAGTATTTGTCGGAAAGTCGCCTTTTCAACCGACTTCAAAAAAGGTGGAGGTACCCAATTCGACTGTATATTTTATGGGTGTTACCTCAGAAATTTTTCTAGGCAAACCGTTTTTGATGATTCTGCTGCTTCTCATGTGGTCCCATATATTTTATCAAAATCTGATTGGTAGGTTTTGAGTTAACCTTTATAATACGTATTTAATTGAATTCGACAACATTGATGAAATTCTCATCTTATTTAAATATTGAAGTCGGTTGTAGAATTTTTTTTATATTACCATTTGTTTATTAACACAATAGTATGTGATTTAAAAATATGTTGAGACTATATAAATACGGATTTCCCGTATTTAGTTTTTCTATTCTTCGCGCACAGTTATCTATTTTCAATACATTATAGTACAAAGTAACGCTGACAAATGAATTTAGTTCTTAAATAACGCAGTAAAATCTATTTTACTCTTTTTAGAATTCTCCCTATGTTTAGTCTACTTATATACCCGATAGTTGTGACATAAGAGAATTCATTACTTGATATTGTCCTGTAGGTGTCGTAAATAAAGACCGTGGGATTTATCTAGTCTCTATTCGATAAAAAAGCCACAGGATGATATTATAAAGTAATGAATTCTCTTAAATTACAACTACACGACATATAGTAGAAGAGAAAATTACATTTTCCTGCGTTAAATCTAAGAACTAAATCCATTCAGCAGTGTTATTTTGTACTGTGCACATATGATAGAAAAGCGAAAAAAAAACGGGTAATCCGTATAATTTACGTATGCTGTTTCGGAACGTATTTAAACCCAAAGTCAAAGTTATATTCAGTACAATTTTCTATATGTATTAATAGTTATAGTAAGTAGTAATATAAGTTTTAAAACAACAACTATTATACATTTTTTTAATTTTTTTTTTGGTATCATTTTTGAAAATCAATTAAAATTGTTTTATTTTTGAACGGACAATATGCAAACAACAGTAAAAAATTATACGTGTCATTTCCTAAATTTCATTGAATAATGTGTAAATCTTATATTCGAGCCTCAATTGCAAGATACGGTCAATAAACTAATTATATTCGAGCCTCAATTGCAAGATAAGTTCAATAAACTAATTATATTCGAGCCTCAATTGCAAGATACGGTCAATAAATTAATTATTTGTGGCAAAGTCGAATGAAAAAAGTGAGTGCAAGCGTTGAAACAGGCTAATTTTATTATGCGAAGAACTAAAAGCGCTTGAAATGTCGGAGGTTAAAAATAAGTTGAAATTAAATTCGAAATATAATTTTACCGTATATATATATATATATAATATATATATATATATATATAGTTTTATTTAATGCCTAAATTTGCATAAATGTAAGAGTAACTTGAAAGGAAGTAAATAAGAGTGCCTCTGAACATCATTTAGCTTATGGAGTACAGCGTAGTTTACTACCGAATTTATGTAACTTAAATATAGAAGCTGACTTTTTATCAGTCTTAAAGCTACTACTCATTAAAAGCCTTTCTAAAATACATAGCCTGGTGCAAAGATTTACCTGGCGTGCATAATTTAAAATTTATTATAAAATAATAGTGCTCAAACGGTCTATATATGAGATATAGGCATTTTTCACTTTATTTAGTCATCGACTGTATACACACATATACTATCAAATATTTAAACGTTGATTTAATTAAATAGTATTTAAAACGTTAATTTCGTACTTTGTAAATGTATACCTAATACATATCTAATACAAATAATAGAGCAGGTACCTATTGTAGTTACTTTGTAAATAGTTAATGCACAAACCATGCTATAAATTCACTATAAATTCTGTATAAACTCAAGGTAAGCGTTTCTCCGCACTAAGCAAGTTCCACGCAATTGCTTTTAAATTAAATTACATTTATCAATATATGATAAAGTTACTACCTTATAGTTACAAACTTGAAATATGGTAACATTATTATTTTTTATAAGATTCTTAATATTTGCGATACGGTTTATTGGGACTTATACATGGGATATTTTCGGATACCCCTGGCTATGAGGAATTTAAATTTTTCTTTTGGACGATACTGTTCGAACTAACCAGTATATTCATCCATAAACTCACACGCCCGCGTAGGCAGAGACTATGACTTTCATTTAGCACAGTCCTGACACACATTTTTCATTTTTCATCATAATTTAGCCCATATTCAATGTATCGTCAGTTTGGTCGCTAAACTATCGTATGGTGTCCCTTGCGAACTCTGCAACTCGTTTCTGCAGCATAAATTTAATTTGTCTCCTCCTCAGAATAAGAGAATATCTGTGTCTGGCAATGAGATGTTTAGGCTATTTCTCTTGTAATAAAATATATTCATATTTTATTTCAAAGTTTACTCACAATACGAGTATATGACATGGACGCAAATATAATCAAGTACCACAGTTATTATTCTTTACAAAGATTTGTTTTCCAGAGAAATTGGTATATTGTTTGCAAACATTGCATGCAACCTTTGTGTACTCTGGGAAAGTCAATACACAGGATTACAGTTGTTGGATAAGTAAAGATTCCGTAATATTTTATGGAGTCAAAGTTGCTTTTTACAACATAGTAGTAAAAGTGAAAACTTTGATAATATATAATTATATGCACGAAAACATTATTCGTTTTTAGGGTTCCGTAGTCAACTAGGAACCCTTATAGTTTCGCCATGTCTGTCTGTCCGTCTGTCCGTCCTCGCTTAATCTCTGTGACCGTTAGTACTAGAAAGCTGAAATTTGGTACCAATATGTGTATCATTCACGCCGACAAAGTGGTAAAATAAAAATTTGAAAAAAAATGTTTTATTAGGGTAGCCCCCCTATATGTAAAGTGGGAAGTGATTTTTTTTTTAATTTTAACCCTAACGTGTGATATATTGTTGGAAAGGTATTTAAAAATGAATAGGGGTTTACTAAAATCATTTTATGATAATGTCAATAATTTCGGAAATAATCGCTCCAAAAGTAAAAAACAATGTGTCCCCCCCCCCCCTCTAACTTTTGAACCATAAGTTTAGAAAATATGAAAAAAATCTGAAATGTAGAACTTTATAAGGACTTTCTAGGAAAATCATTTTGAACTTGGATGGATGCGAACATAATGGATACCCACCTTTAAACTCATAAGTGGGAACACTTATTGTGACGGACGGGAAACTACGGAACCCTACACTGAGCGTGGCCCGACACGCTCTTGGCCGGTTTTTTTCTAAATCGTCTGTTCTTCAAATTAGAAGATATATATATATATATATATATATATATATATATATATATATATATATGTATGTATCATTACAGCCCTTCACAAGTCCACTGCTGAACATAGGCCTCCCCAAGGTATGCCACAAAACACGGTCCTGAGCCACCTGCATCCATCGACTTCCTGTATGTGTTACCAGGTCGTCACACCATTTAGTAGGGGGTCGCCCTACACTTCACCTACCAGTACTAGACTGCCACTCAAGAACCTTTTTTCCCCAACGATTGTCGGTTCTTCGAGCTATATGGCCGGCCCATTGCCACTTCAACTTACTAATCCGTTGGGCTATGTCGATCACTCTGTTCTACTACGGGGGTTATCTTATCGTTATTTATCACAATACGCAAGACTTCGATGTACAATATCAAATTGTAACACAACAATAATGGCATATTGAAGAGCACTAAATTTAAAATCTTGTGTCTTTATCTTAAACATTAAACTCTTTCTCTTCTACTTGGTAGTTAGTTTTGTTTGTGCCATTGGTTATGATTTGCTGTAAAAAATCTGCGATTGCCAACTTGCCCGCTAAATTTGGCAAATATGTTACATACCACTCTATGAAGCTTTCAATTCGTGAGATCTATGTTCATCAGTAAACTTTTGATAGATATACGGTAAAGGTAATAATTCCATTGTAAGCCGAAGTGGCAAGCGATTCCCGCATAGTTCGAAGAACAACCTATAAGGAAAAATGATTTTCAAGTAAGAGGATTAATGGGTGATCCCCTACTAGATGGAGTGACAACCAGGCTGCGATGCAACGTGGTGCGCTGGTAGTCCAAGACCGTTCTTGTTGCTTTCTGGCAATCTGTGAGTCTCCCACATAGAGGCATACGTTTGGCAGTGGACTTTTTAGGCTATGTATTATGTTTTAAAAGTACTTTATTCACACCCGTCTTACTGTCACTATTACTAATAAAAGTATCCGTAACCAAAACCCCGACAAAGTGAAGTGCAGGTTTTATTCACAAATGATTTCGTGCTTCCCTGTCCAAACACCGTGACTTATAACATATAGTCCAAGTTATTTTAGACTTCAGTGTTATTTACACGTACAAGTACGTGAAATTGTCTACGGCAAAGCCGATGAATACAGGGAGATAAATACTACGAGGGTATACATGTTAAACTGTCTGTTCATTTTGCGCCCTCCTTTCTGGGTGAGTATGGGAGATAGTGTAAGTATCCGGAGGTTGCTTATTTATTCCATGTGTAGTATTCACGTAAATATAAGCAATAATTATGCCTCTACATTTAATAGAAAAATTAAAATGCACTGCATAATTCATTACATATTTGCTTGATAAAAACAGATTAGTAATAATCTATTTTGTTAAAATATTTCGTTATTAAAACAATTACGTTTTCAATTTGGTACCTCGCGTTAGTTTGTAATGAATTTTTTCGACAGAATAAAATGAAAATTTTATTGCTCACAATTCTCAAATTTTTATTTCCTAACATTTTATAAAAAATGTAACTGAAATTGCCATAAAACGAAATGCAGTCTAAACTTTATATTTAGGAAGTTTAAGTGGAGAACAGTTAAATTATTTTTGATAGTAAAACAAATTAGCTCTTTTTCTTAAAGTTTTACAGTGTTTGTTTTATTTCAATAGAAACATGCATGAGCTATTTTACGAACTTTTAGTTGCGAAAGTTAAATTATTAATAGCAAGTAATTATATAAAATATATGATTATTAGCGTGAGCGCACAAAATGAAACCAAACGAGTTACCAGCCATAAAAACGTGATAGGCCCAAACCGGAGTCGAACTTATACGGATGGTAGAATAGGAGCCTTAGTAAAACCTACAAAATATATGGCTAGCTTAGGAGGCCGTTGGTGCTGTCTCGCACGCGACGCATCAATGAGGCTATTCTTTTGCATAATATTACCGAAAAACTGTCCAAGCGTGCCTCAGAAAACATACGCGTTGCGCTGCAAAAGCGTGGCAGCCTCAATAACATCCTAAATCCATTGTTGTACTAAACACGTAGCGCATTGAGAATTCGGCGAGTACACTTAGTCCACAGGCAGCAGGTGTAGAATGTCTGATAGTAAGCTTTGAATAATGTTATCTTAACTTCATTCGTACGCCTAGCAAACCTGCAAGCAAGGACATTACACCTCACTGCCAACGCTCTACGTTTCCGTTCAACATCTAAATTGTCAGAAAAATCCCCGCCGTCCCAGATATCTGAATTTGGTGACTCTACTCAGTGTAACTCCTCCAAGTATAACATGAGGAACAGACTTAGGTATTTTTATTTTTATTATGTGTTTGAGTTAAATTTTACTTTCTTTTCGCAACATAATATAATAGAGTAAGTTAGTTAAAGCAAATGACTACCACATATAAAACCTCAGAATGTGATTCGAATTTCCGGAGCGTTAATAATGATCGGATTGTTAGCGTCCCGCTCTTGTTACTTTGTTGGATGTTGTTTTTCGCCGTCAATGCCACTAGACCGCATCTTTGATTTAACTTGTCTATCTGCAATTTTTAATGATTTAAAAAAGTACGAGAGCACTACGAGTGTTTAACACAGTGACAGTCAGTGATTTTTGAAGCTTCGTCATCATCATCATCATCATTACAGCCCTTCACAAGTCCACTGCTGAACATAGGCCTCCCCCAAGTAATGCCACAAAGCACGGTCCTGAGCCACCTGCATCCATCGACTTCCTGCATGTCTTACCAGGTCGTCACTCCATCTAGTGGGGGGTCGCCCTACACTACGCCTACCGGTACGAGGCTGCCACTCGAGAACCTTTCTTCCCCATCGGTTATCGGTTCTTCGAGCTATATGGCCGGCCCATTGCCACTTCAGCTTACTAATCCGTTGGGCTATGTCGGTCACTCTGGTTTTACTGCGGATATCCTCATTTCTGAGTCTATCACGCAGAGAAACTCCGAGCATAGCCCTCTCCATAGCTCGCTGAGCGACCTTAAGCGTCCTCATACGGCCAGCAGTGAAGGACCACGTCTCAGATCCGTAAGTCATCACTGGCAACACGCACTGGTTGTACAATCTAGTTTTTAGAGATTGAGGTATACCTGACGAAAAGATATGCCGTAATTTCCCGAACGCTGCCCAGCCGAGTTGAATCCGTCGATTGACCTCTCGGTCGAAGTTGGACTTACCTAGTCGGACTATTTGTCCCAGGTAAACGTATTCGTCAACAACTTCGAGCATAGTGCTCCCAACAACTACCGGCATAGGTGTGACATGGACATTGAACATGATCTTTGTTTTGTCCATGTTCATCTTAAGACCTATCCGTTGGGAGGCACTATTGAGGTCATTGAGCATAGTGCTTAAGTCCTCCAGCGATTCTGCCATAAGGACTATATCGTCGGCAAATCGAAGGTGAGTGATGTACTCGCCATTGATGTCAATACCGTATCCTTTCCAGTCCAGTAGCTTGAAAACGTCTTCCAATGCAGCGGTGAAGAGTTTCGGGGATATAACGTCACCCTGTCTTACACCTCTCTGCAGTTGGATAGGTTTCGAGCTCTGGTTCTGTACTCGGATAGCCATCGTAGCCCTACTGTACAAACACTTCAGCACTTCGATATACCGACAGTCAACTTGGCACCGCTGAAGGGACTGTAGCACCACCCAAATTTCGACGGAATCAAAGGCTTTCTCATAGTCCACATACGCCAGGCAAAGTGGCAGATTGTACTCTTCAGTCTTCTGTACAATCTGCCGCAGGGTATGTATGTGGTCTATGGTACTGAAGCCTTTTCGGAAACCGGCTTGTTCGGGAGGCTGGAAGTCGTCAAGTCTGCGTGCGAGACGATTCGTAATGACTCTCGAAAACAGCACGTAGACGCGGCTCAGAAGGGAAATCGGTCTGTAGTTCTTTAAGAGAGCGTTGTCGCCTTTCTTAAAGAACAAGACCACCGCACTTCTGCTCCACGCCTCTGGAGTAGTGCCACCATGGAGGACGGAATTGAAGAGCTTTTGAAGGACTTCAAGTACCGGTGTTCCACCCGCTTTCAGAAGCTCCGCTGTAATTCCATCCTCGCCTGGGGCTCTGCCGTTTTTAAGGTGCTGGAGAGCCATTCTAATCTCACTTAGACTGACGTCCGGGATATCATCGGAATAGTGTCGGATAAGACTTGCTCTTGGATCGTTACTCACACTTGCGTGTGGCTCCAACGATGATGTGTACAGCTGCCCATAGAACCTCTCAATCTCACTCAAAATCTCAGGTGTCCCGGAAACGATGTTGCCACACTCAGTCTTCAGCCTTGACAGTTGGCTCTTTCTGGCAGACAGATCTCTGGCAAAGACTTTGGAGCCCTGGTTCCGCTCGATCGCTTCTTTAATACGAGAAGTATTAAAGTTGCGTAAGTCTCGCCGTATGCATTTGGAGATCTGTCTGTTCAGTTGCCTGTATGCTGTCAAATCTGTTGACGATTGCAGCCTCATCTCCCGTCTAACAGCCATGAGATTAAGAGTGTGATCGGAGAGTTTTTGTGTTCTTCTGCGGCGGGTCTTGCAGAACTTAGCTCCGACCGCATGGACAGTTTCCACGAGCTTGTCGTTCATATCGTCCACTGCATTGCAATCTTCTAGGCACTGGAAGCGGTTACGTAACTCGAGCTGAAAGGTTTCGGGATTCTGGATTAGAGCACGAGGGGGACGAAGCTTCGAGGGGGGACGGGGGGACGGGAGGGACTCCGTCCCTCCCGTCCCCCGTCCCCCCTCGAAGCTTCGTCAGTCAATACAAAATTTGACCGGCACAATGTTCAAAAACTTTATTAAACTTAGTTTGTATAAAAAGGGTTATTATAATGTTAAGGAATTTATGGATGATAAAGGTGATAATATACGTGGTAGAGCCATGCCGAAGCTCTATTATAGTTGTAGCACGAATGGGTCGGCTCGACCGGGGAAGGACCACGCTCTCACAGAATACCAGCGTAAAATAGCAGCTTAATACTGCTGTGTTATGTATGGTGAGAGTAGAGATCCGGAGACCCTTTTTTACTGTAAACGAGGCATTCCGTCTTAGTCCTCAGGGGTGACAGCGCATCTGCGTTTTGATTCTTATTCGAGAATAAAGGTAGATGTCTATGTGCCGCAGCATCCACTTAATATCAGGTGGACTATGTTCTCGTTTGTCATTATATTCTATAAAAAAAACGCTGGGAAAGGTGATCGCTACCAAGCTGTTTCTAATTTGTTTTGTGTTGTTAAATGTAACATACATGATTGTACGCTGTTATTTAAAAAATCTCGCTGGGTTTCTTGCTGGTTCTTCCCAGGGCAAAGGTTTTTTTTCAAACCAGTGGTAAGTTAAAAAAGTGACTTTCAATAAGTATTATTTATAATCTATATAGAACAAAAAGTTTCTGTTTCTCTGTATTCACGATTTACGTACTATGTTGGTGTGGTCGCTACCCCTAGGTTACGTTTTTCAAGAAGTTTATTTTCATAACGGCTGCTGGTGATTCTACTCGTATTGGTTAGTAACACGAACGATTTACGCTGTACATTTTTAATTCGTAAGCCGTGTCAGTTACTGAGTACGAAGTATTCTGTATTATGTAATTACTGTAAGAGTATTTCATACAAAATATGCTAACAACAGTGTGAATGTCAGTATATTTTATTCAGTCATTTAGTTACTAACCATTAATAAATTAATTGATATATATATATATATATATATATATATATATATATATATATATATATATGTGTGTGTGTGTAGATGCTTTAAAATTAGATGTTGAATTGCTATGAAAATTTTGGCTTTTAGTTTTTAAATGGTGGTGTTTACCGACTCATGGTGGAATATTTATTCATAAATACTAATCCCTAAACCTATGGACTTATGAGCAGCAACATGAATGTGAGTTTATCAGCTAACGGCAAAGCAAAGCATTCAATTCACCTGTCTTACGTGGGAAAATCTTTTCAGAACCGCATCGAATGGCGCAATCCGTAAAACAAGACCAGAAATGAATTGAATCTTTTTTATTTTTTATATATAATGCAAAAATTTTGTTAAATACGGATATATTTTAGATAAATCAATAACGGTCAGTAAACCCAGTTACAAGTAACCCTGAGGCTCATAATATAATTCCGGGCTCTCTCACTTGTGACTAAATCAATTTATATAACGTTAATGTCAGTGGCTTTGGCAGCCAAGGGATAAGCGTTCGCCGTGAATTTGACAATATAGTACAGTAAAAATAGAATTTAACTTTGCACTAAATTTCCGTACCAATTTTTATTCTTTATAAGGTTCAGGATCACTTACACAGCATAAAATCACAAAATGCTGACAGATCCAGGTGGCGCTTCAAGCTCCATCTTGAAAAAAACGTTTTCAGCCGATATCTCGGAATCTATACACTTTAAGACAAGATACGCCGCGTCACGCGCCGAGCGTTGGCCGAGCTCAGCCGTTGAAATTTTTAACTTTACGCCCGGTAGTCCAACATTAAAACGTCCTATAACTCAAAAAGTATGAACATTAGAAAAAAAATTTGAAACAAAGTTATAAAGAATGAACTGACTTTTAAAAATGGATTTATGCATTTCATTGATTAATCTAATAGTTCAAGAGTTATTGGCTGTGATAGAAAAACCGGTTCATTAAATCGTAAACCGTAAGTTTTACAAAAAAGTTTACAGAAAACAAAAGATGCGAAATTTTATTCTCTACAATAATGATTAATATAACTTTTGCCTTAAAGTGCATAGTTCCCGAGATATCGGCTGAAATTTTCCCCACCTGGATCTGTCAGCATTTTGTGATTTTATGCTCAGTAAGTGATCCTAAACCTTATAAAAAATAAAAATTGGATCGGAAATTTAGTGCAAAGTTGACCAAAAAAAATATGTCTATTTTTACTGGCCTAATACGTGAGCGACCCGTGGTCGATCTCCGCTGGTAACAATGAAATTGTGTATTGCGATTTTAAGTGGTGAGTTACCACCTTCACAGTGGTGACGTATTTCCTTACGATTACAGTAACGTAAAGTATCAGATTTCTGGCAAGTCTGAGAAATTAAGAAAATATTTTGAAGACTTTTTGAACTCCGTTAACATTTAACATACATTTAGGCAACACATTTGACACTACCTTAGAAATGAGACAAGGCCTATGCCCATGAGTGGGACGTATTTAAGCTGTCCTTTTTATTGTTATCATATGTTAATAATGTCACGTGTTGGTTTTGCTATAGTAATTATATTTAAAAAAAATCTTATATTAAGGAAAATATAATATTTATATATATATATATATATATATATATATATATATATATATATATATATATATCAACAAGCCGGTTTCGAAAAGGCTTCAGTACCATAGACCACATATATACCCTGCGGCAGATTGTACAGAAGACTGAAGAGTACAATTTGCGACTTTGCCTGGCGTATGTGGACTATGAGAAAGCCTTTGATTCCGTCGAAATTTGGGCGGTGCTGCAGTCCCTTCAGCGGTGCCAAGTTGACTGTCGGTATATCGAAGTGCTGAAGTGTTTGTACAGTAGGGCTACGATGGCTATCCGAGTACAGAACCAGAGCTCGAAACCTATCCAACTGCAGAGAGGTGTAAGACAGGGTGACGTTATATCCCCGAAACTCTTCACCGCTGCTTTGGAAGACGTTTTCAAGCTACTGGACTGGAAAGGATACGGTATTAACATCAATGGCGAGTACATCACTCACCTTCGATTTGCCGACGATATAGTCCTTATGGCAGAATCGCTGGAGGACTTAAGCACTATGCTCAATGACCTCAATAGTGCCTCCCAACGAATAGGTCTTAAGATGAACATGGACAAAACAAAGATCATGTTTAATGTCCATGTCACACCTATGCCGGTAGTTGTTGGGAGCACTATGCTCGAAGTTGTTGACGAGTACGTTTACCTGGGACAAATAGTCCGACTAGGTAAGTCCAACTTCGACCGAGAGGTCAATCGACGGATTCAACTCGGCTGGGCAGCGTTCGGGAAATTACGACACATCTTCTCGTCAGGTATACCTCAATCTCTGAAAACTAAAGTGTACAACCAGTGCGTGTTGCCAGTGATGACTTACGGATCAGAGACGTGGTCCTTCACTGCTGGCCATATGAGGACGCTCAAGGTCGCTCAGCGAGCTATGGAGAGGGCTATGCTCGGAGTTTCTCTGCGTGATAGACTCAGAAATGAGGATATCCGCAGTAAAACCAGAGTGACCGACATAGCCCAACGGATTAGTAAGCTGAAGTGGCAATGGGCCGGCCATATAGCTCGAAGAACCGATAACCGATGGGGAAGAAAGGTTCTCGAGTGGCAGCCTCGTACCGGTAGGCGTAGTGTAGGGCGACCCCCACTAGACGGAGTGACGACCTGGTAAGATATGCAGGAAGTCGATGGATGCAGGTGGCTCAGGACCGTGCTTTGTGGCATTACTTGGGGGAGGCCTATGTTCAGCAGTGGACTTGTGAAGGGCTGTGATGATGATGATGATGATATATATATATATATATATATATATATATATATATATATATATATATATATATATATATATATATAGAGCCGTGGTAGCTCAGATGGTTAACGTTCGCTGTAAATATAACAGAACGAGAGTAACCCGTGTTCGATCCCCCCGGCACCAATGAAATTGTTAATTGCTGATTTACCACGTGCTCGGCGATGAATGAAAACATGGTGAGGAAACCTGCATGTCTAAGGAATAAGAAAAAAAATATTTCGAAGACATGTGAAGTACGTCAACACGCATTGGGGCAGCGCGGCGGACACTTCCTTGCTCTAAAACCCTTTCAGAAATAAGGGGAGGTGCTCAGCAGTGGGACGTATATAGGGTGTAACTTTATGATATTTTTGTAAACATTAAATAACTAATCTCAATTAGTGTCTAATCTATCTTAATTTTGGTAAAAAGACATAATAATCCAGATATTCTGACCTTCTGTGTTCGTCCATCGTACTGTCGTCCGTCTTGTAGAATCACGGTGGCGCCACCTAGCTGAATTTAATTTTGCAACATATTCGATTTTCCCACGCGAATGATATGTTTTTATGCCTATGTCACTCTACAGCCACCGAACTATCCTCATACAAAAAATCATGCCATGCCGACGCTTTGTTGCGACGTGAAAGAAGGACAAACTTTTGCAAAATATTCTATTTTCCCACGGGAATAAGATGTTTTTCCGTGGAATTTCTCACAATAGAAGGTAACTTGAAAAAAAAGGGAAAAAACTCGGACCGGAGACAGGACGCGAACCAAGGCATTACGATTTCGCGACCGCTCTATATCCACTTGAGCCATTACGATCATTAACACAGTGTCAAAATTTATATTGTAGCAGTTTTTCATTGCCTGAAAACACGGACAAAAAACATTTTCTAAAAATAAATCCTAGCTAGATCGATTTATTGTCCCCGAAACTACCTGGACACTAAATTTTATGAAAATCGTTGGAGCCGTTTCCGAGATTTCGATTATATATATATATATATATATATATATATATATATATATATATATATATATATTATAGAATTGCTCGTTTAAAAGTATAGGATATATTTTTAAACTAAACCCAAATGTTAACTAAAAGCAAGGGACTGCAAAATTTTACGCCTGAATTTTTGAGGCCTATCAGCAAATATATCGATGGCACATGCCTTGCAGAGCTTATTATATTACTTCTATAACCTGTTTGACCTGTGACCCAAATTAGTTTATCTATAATCTCACCTAAGTAAATAAGCGGCGAGTAAACCTTAGAAGAGTAAATCACACTGTCTTAGATAACGATAGCTTATTTTATTCAAAAGCCTAGTTATATTTTTGCTTTGAAGACACCCAGATTGTAATCGGATGGAAAAACATATACGGGCAAATTATTCCACTCCTTTGCTGTATCATTACGAAAGACGTCGCAAACCATTTGGTTAGAATGCGTTTAATACAGAGAATATTATTAGATGTTGTGTTATTAGGTTTCAAGCTATTCATATTTTAAGCACTTGCAACACACACCACATGTGATAAAGGAATATTCTATTTTTTTATAGAATATGGGTGACCAACGCAGTTCACCTGATGTTAAGTGGATACTGTAGCCCATAAACATCCATATTCATCCTCGATTAAAAATCAATATGCGTTGTCATCCCTGAGGACTAAGACGGAATGCCTCGTATCTAGTAAAAGGGGTCCCGGTTATCTATTCTCACCGTACGAAAGACAATATTTTTCTCGTGTATACGTAACTGTGATCGTTGAGGACAGTTGCGCTGGTGTAGACTGTTCTATTAACAGTAAGTACCTTTGTCAACAAAATAAATTACGCTGACGACATCGTACTGCTGTACCCTTTTATCTCTCTCTCTCTCTTTCATTTCTCATTAAGCTCATCGGTATAAGTGAGCGATTCGCAGAAACCCATAGAAGTGAGATGCTAGTCTTAAAACTAATAATATATATATAAAGTTTGTAAGGCAACCTGTTCTGGCAAGCTCAATGATCTCACTCCTTAACAAGTTTATATTTTTGAATACCTGAGATATTTTGTCACCAACTCACTTAAATATGTCATAGATATGGAAAGAAAGAGCAACACAGCAGCACGTTGTATATTAAGGAAAATGTGCTCTCACGCAAGTGTTTACGCTACTCCAAACAAGTTAAAATAACGCTTTGCAAAGGATATTGTCATTTTATCTACATAACTGGAGCCTGCGAATAAATTGCATCCCACTGGTGCACCGGGCCCAACACACCTAATATAGCTACGTCATCAGGGAACAGATTTATCTGCGACGCTTCTGCAGTACGTCAGTAATGGAAGCAATGTAGCGGAATTTGACAGTTTTTTAACTCGATCCTAAAACACATCGCATCCATGATACACCGAGTGCAGGGGCAGCCCTAATAGCCTCATGAAGACGGTGGCGGCGAGGCTTGATGTGGACAGTGATATTATGCAGCACTGTACTTGCGTCCAACTCGCCAAAGACACTAAAATAGTATATATTAATAAAGTTACTAACATAGTATTAAGAAAAAATGTTACTTTATTACAAGTGACCAGCCACGGCATCGCCCGGATAGAATCTATTCACGAAACGTTATTTACATTTAAGGTAATCAATAACAAATTATTTTATAAATTTTTGTTTTTCCTTATTATTTCTTTTATTATATTCGGGCTAAAATAGAATATATTTATTTTTGTATTCTATATTAGCCCGAATAGATAGACAGACAAAAATTTTAAAAATGCTTGGTTATTTTGTATACATAGACACTTAAATTTTTTCATTTATTGAAATAAAGGAATCTATACTTCTATGTATAGATGTATAGATCATTTATTTTTATTATAAGTAAACCTCCTCATACTGGTCACGAAACACTCCATGTTAGACTTCAAAGGTGAGAATGCATTTGCAGGTAGTGTAGGTGTTCATGGCCCACACCATCCACTTACCATTTCGTCAGTGAGCTTGTCACCTTAACTTTTGTATAAATAAACCTAAAACTAAATTATGAAGTTCGAGACTTTTGTGCTAGTAGCAAAATTAATAAAAAAAGTAAATAGATATTAATTGAAAAATCAAAGTAAGTCATCCCTCTTTAACTCTGAAATAAAAACACAATAAAAACGAAAATAAATACGTGAGATGAGTTCTAAATTATTAAATAATAAGAGTAATTGATGCCTCAAAATATTTCTTTAACTTTAATCGCAGATGATATCCTAACTGCAGGTGTGGTAGAGCCATGACTGCAGTGTAAATCAAGTCACAGTCTAGTTGATGTGTCCCATTCATATATACATCTAGCCTCGATTAAAACGCAAAATATAAATGTGCTACCGCTTTTGAGAATTAACATCATTAACTGTGTAAAAATACGGTTCTCGTAATTAATCATTAGAAACCCAGAAACATTATACTGCTCTTTTACTCTGGTAATCTGGGGAGAATCAATCTGAGATGGACTTAGGTAAAAGTGTTGCTGCGTTTTGCCTTTGTGCTATTAGTTATTATAACTTTTTCACATTTACCATAAAAATAAAATTAATAAGCTTTAATCGCGAGACGCACAAGACCCTTTGATTCGAGCGCAAAAAACCGACACGCTTCCGAGAGCGCACGAGGGCCACGAGACGCGACGCGACGGTACGAGATCACCATGTCGTACTCGGCCGGTCTCGTGGTGTCTCGACGAGCGCGTACAGCCGCCATCAGTCCATATTTTATGTGGCCATTCGTACTGTAATCAAAAACCAATGTTTAATCATTATCATCACACATTCCCAATTCTGTTGAGCCTAAATACAAAAATTGGGAACGCGCAGCTCACAGCAGTACTTGTAGTGTTGTGTCTGATTACCAACAGGAATAGAATCCAATTATTATTAAATGTACCGGGTTAATTTTATAAAAACATTAGGAATTTATTAGAAGTGGTAACTGTAAGGTGGTGGTGGTGGTATAGTTTAACAGAGTGGTAGAGCCATGCTGCAGTTATATTAGTAGTATAATTGTAGCATGAATGGGTCGGCTCGACCGGGGAAGTACCACGCTCTCACAGAATACCAGCGTGAAATAGTAGCTTAATGGTGCTGTGTTTCGTATGGTGAGTGTAGAGAACCGGAGACCCTTTTTACTGGAAACGAGGCATTCCATCTTAGTCCTCACGTGTGACAACGCATCTGCATTTTGATTTGTAATCGAGGATAGATGTTTATGGGCCACAGTAACCACTTTTCATCAGGTGGACTGTGTGCTCGTTTGTCACCCTATCCTATAAAAAAAGAGTATTAAAATTAAAATTACTTGCTTATAATATTAAACTACTTAAATTTGTAAAGTGATAATTTAAAAAAATTAAACCATTAAAGTATTTTAATAACTATAGTATATGGACATAGTTTATTTAATTTCGTTGCCTAACAAAATTATTTGTAAAATTTGTTTGTGAATGTAATGTGAAACAAACAAGTAACAATTTAGAGCAAATGCTCTAAATTGTTACTTGTTTGTTTCAACTGAAAGTTGTTTGTTGGTTGGTAATTAAATAATGAAACTAGACACAAATAAACTGTTCTAATTTTATTTTCATCGTGTTATGTAACTTATTCATGTATAGATACATTTCAGTTTTTACCTTTACTTAACTTTTAAGTATTTACTTTTTAAGTATTTACCTTTACTTAAATACAATTTTACAATTATAACTTAAAATATTCGTTTTCAGTTTTTGTTTCAGAAATCTGCCGTAAAAGCAGTTTCGTTTTCAACAATGACGAAGAAATCAATACTTAACTGCATTATGTATTTTGATGGCAAATATTCAAAAAATGTTGTTTTGCTTGTTAAATGGTAAAATAAAAGCCGTAAAGTAAACAGTTCTTACTCAGATTTTTGTTTAAGGGTTTAATTATTAGAACGGTTCTTCACTGATTTTTGGGAACTTTTTAATATCTGGGAACCCCAGCCCATTTTTAAAAATTATTATTTTTATTCATCAGTTTTAACCTATTATTGGTTTGCCCACTTCTGTTATCCAGATTTCGATCTGAGAAATAAACCTCGTGTTCGTGCGCAAACTTTGGTCGACAATGTCGAATCAAAGACGAACGTGAAAGCTGATGTTACTTTATCTACGTCTGAATTAGCAGCAGCTTTCGGCGTTAACATCAAAATAATATTGGTCCATTTGCGTTAAATTGGCAAAGTAAAAAAGGTAACAAATGAGTGCCCCACGAACTCAATGATCGCCAGCGCAATGTGTCGAGACGTTCCTTGCACTGTTCAACAGGCACCCAAACGAAGTAATTTGAACCGCATTGTTACCTGTGCCAAAATTGATTTTGTTTGTCAATTGCAAATGCTCAGCAAATTAGTTGGATACTGTTTCAGCACTTAAACAATGCCCTAAACGAAAACTTACCCTTAGAAACGTGGTGGTTACTGTTTGGTGGTCTAGCGCCGGTGTGGTTCACAGCTTCATACTAAACGGGATGAGCATTACTGCAGATGTGTACTGTTAAGAACTAAATATAATCATGGAGAAGCTCGAACGTTTCCAACTAACTGTGTTCAATCGCTCGTCCCAGGTGCTCCTGCATGACAACGTGCGACCTCATACTGCACAACAGACGGTCTCCAAGTTACAAGAGCTGGGGTTGGAAGCTCTACATTATCCGTCATACTCACTGGACCTTACGCCTACAGACCTACTTTTTCCAGCATTTGGATAACCTTGTTGTAGGAAAAAAAATTTAATACCCGAGAGGCTGTACAAATTACCTTTGAAGAATTTGTTGCGTCCTGTAGTGTGTGTTTAGTGTATGCTTATGTAGCTATATATATATGATGGCCTAATAGACATTTAGAGTTAGTAATAAACCTACATTCAAGACCGCTAGACGTTTAATTTATTCCTCGAACCTCCCAACATTACATGGCGACCCTGCCAGTCGGTGCGCGCGCGACTCCGCTCGCCGCGCGCACCGGCTGGCCACCGATAGTAAAATTATAACAAATACATAAAAAATCGTTAAATAAAAGTTATGACACATGAACATATGACACATTCCCGGATTGAGAAAATTAATTAAAGTCGTGTAGAGCCAGCCATCAAAAAGTTATATGATTGTGAATAAATAGTTATAAAATAAAATTAAAACATAAGAAGTATAAAATCAAAAGGCAAAGATGCATCAAAAAGGAGAAGAGAGGATAAGAGAAATAACTTTTTCACTCCGGATAAGAAGAATATTGGTTGAGAAGATCTAAATTGAAGTACGCAATGGTGTTCGGACAAAGGAAATTTTACATTATCAAGATATATACACAATTTTCAAAAACTCGTAACAACCAAGGAAAACAAAATGAAGATATTTTTATTTTAAATTACCATGAATTTAATCGAGTGGCCAGTTTTTAGGAGGACTGAATTTTTCGTGTACTCCATATTACGTACCAGAAAACAGGAAGTATTTTATTTTCAAGAAACATAAAAAAAAATTTTTAATAGAGACTGTAATGTAAAAAATATGCTTGATGTATCTACAAAATAATTACTGTATAAAATGCAAATTATATGATTATATTTTAAGGTGAGTGATTTTAATTAAGTATTTATATCTTTTAAAATTCTAATTTCATAAAATTAAAAATATAATAACTTTAGTCACCAATCATATATTTTTACCATTTTTTATTTTTTAACTCATTTTGTTCATTTAATAGATGGAACACTCTCAATAGAAAGCAAGTGCTGTTTGTATATTCATATCCTTATTATTTTGCGTGATTACTTTAATTATCTATTTGGTTCTAAAATACTTAACATAACGAATGAAAAAGAGGAACTTTATTTTATTGCTATCAGATAAAAGACAACTTATGAATAAATTTTGTAAAATATAAATTGATCGATGAATAATATAAATTTTAAACGCAGCTTAACTTAATAACTCAAAAGAATATTAACTGATATATTTTATTAATAATGAAAATTGCAATATTTTGTACAGATATTGTTTAAGAATTCATCGAAATGTAATATCATGTTTTCTTTGTAGTAACATTGCGCATCAAATTCTAAACAATGCTGACGTGATCTTTTGCACGTAAGTGCATCGGAATATTACACGTAGTTGATACAGAATGATGCATTAATATACACTACTGTTGTCTCCTGACTTGCCTTCAAAATATTGACTTTATACTTTTTCATTTACTTTATCTACGATTAAAATCCAGTATTCAATTGATAAAAAAGACTTGATAAAATAAACTATTATTTTGTAATACAAAACTGTATAGTAGTTCGATACTTTTTTTTGAGATAATATGATTATTGAATTTAGGTAATAGCTCTAAACTCTAATGACTTATGAACTATTGAAGCTAAGACAAATATTAAACAACTTATATGACAAAAAAAAATGCGATGTGAATTAATGATGTCAAAACATAAAGTTTATGAAGTGGGGAAAAAACAATTATTTGTGCCTTTGAAGTATTAAAAGCAATTAAAAGATTTCTAACAGGTACACTATCGATCATGTTGTATATTAATCATTATATATATTTTAACAGTAGTGTGAATTACTAGTAGTTTGATTTTGTTGATCACTAGTTCACTTTGAAAGAAGCGAAGAAACATTTATTAAGAACATTTCACACATATAATTAATTAAGGTATAACAAAATTAGGCTTGTAATGTTCGTTGGGTTTTATAGATAGGGTTGCCAACCCTTACTATATAACATAATATCTTACTATGTTAGTTTAGGAACTGAAACAAAGAACTGTTTGCACAAAAAAAGTAAAAGAAAGGATAGAAAAAAAAGTGTTAAATTATAGAAAGGAAATTGTATATTGTATAGGTTGTGTTCAAATATATTGGCATGGTGTTTATATCTGAAAAGAAAGATAGTTAAGTAAAAAGTAACAGTAAAACATTAGCTTAACTATTTTTGTAATCGGCTAGATCAACCAATGAATAATTGTGGTTGTGTTAATTTTTTGTTCTTGAAGAATGTTGAGGTTTTGATATGAATGTGTGAAAGTTGAAGACAGATTTCGGCAAAGAAAGGAATATAATAGTATGCAGGATGATATAGGTGATATTTAGATAAATTGTCAGGAACTATGCAGTAATTTTGCTAGTAATTGGAATGAAGGAATTAGGCTATCGGATATTATCTTAGCCAATGTTAGGGCCCAAACTCTGGTTATGTTAATAAACCGATATGCTTAGTTGAAAGGAGATGGAATGAGATTGAATGAATATAAAAGTATCCGATACAGACAAAGATTTACGAAGATAAAAAAAAAGATGACCATGAGAAATAAATGATGGAGAGATACGGGAACGTTCATCACTGGTATAGCATATAGTCCTCGAGCAGGGTATGTTTCCGTGATTGGACGATGAAATCGGAGTAACGGGTACTAGGGAACAACGCCTTCAGTACAAGTGATGTAACTGAGTTTACTCATATTAGTACTGTTAGGGACCAGAGAAGTCTTAAATTTGTTACCCTTATTAATGGTACATTGAGGTCACATCCTTCGTTGGATCATGGTGCGAACTTAGTTTTCCTCTGTGACAATTGTTGGAGTCCTTTTAAAGTGACTTAAAAAACATAGACCTCAAGGTTGTGCGCACAACCCAAGGTAAATTTTACCTTGATATAAAATAAAAAAAGTATGTACCAATAAAATGAAATGAATGTTACGAAAATGTAATATAATACCCAAATAAATGGGGGGCCCATATTTATAAAGTACCCGCGTGATAAAAATCACGAAATAAAATATAAATGAAATGAATTAATACTCCGATTCCCGGTATCTAATAAATAAATAAACATATAAGTGAATAGAGAGAAAGAGAGCTAGCTAAAGGTCAAAATATTAGGAATAAATAAAGTACGTACAAGAATTATGGAAAAAGGGCCTATTAATCGACAAAAATACAGGATTATAAGGGAATTTCCGAGCAAATTAAAAAGTGTGATAAATGTATGATAATCTAATAGTGAGATAGGTAGTTATTTTGCATTAATGCTACCCAAAATGCGACTAACGAGTTACACATTTAATAACTATAGGGATCGATTTACACAATTACGCGAAAATGTGTTATGTGTGTGTATGTATTGTGCGCGTAATTGTTTAACCACATTTGTTTATGAATTTACGAAATTTTTTTCATATTTAGACACATTAATTTACATTTACAATAATTCTGGTTGAATTTTCTATTACATGTTTTTTATATAAAATTTGTACATTTTAAACTATATTTGGTTTATATTTTGCTCATAAAGTAAAGTCCAGAGTATATCGATACACTATTATTATAAATTTATTAATGTAATAGTATTCTTTTTACGTTTTTCTTTATAAAAGACAACGGAACCTAAAATTATGTTATCTGGTTGAAATAAAATTGTTTATTTTTAATGTTAATAAATATTTGTAAAACAAATTTGAGCTGTGTACCTAGTAGTGTTTTTTTATATATATATAAATTTCATGTCATGAAAAAATGAGTTTTCGAAATTATAAATAACTTAATTAATGATTTTTTTGTTAATGTACCTATGTAAAAGTATAATACTTTTACAAAATGAATTTAAAATTGAATGTAGCAATCTATATATAGAGGTACAAACTATTGGGAAAGTTAATTTCATTTTATTTACGATATCATTTTAATGCATGGTTAAAACTAGGTACCATTACACAACGTAATCGAAAAAACGTTGACATGAACATACTTAGAAATTAAAACAAAGGTGTCACAAACCGCTTACGCGGCTGAGATTGTAAGTTGTATTTGATCCCTGTTGTTATGATTAATTATTATGATTATGTTGCACTAGAACCGCCGTGAAACAAAACATGTAATATTAACCGACTATCATATTTCGCCAACTAACGGTCGCGTACCTATAAGCGAATGATAAACAATACAAAGAAAAGATTTTTTTGACCGGAGTTAGAGACTATATACTACATAATTAGTAACGTTACCTAATTATGTAAATCGATGCGACAAGTGTTTGCTATATATATATAAACACTTAAATAAATATATAAAGGAACCAATGGTTATAAGTTATAACCCATACGGGATATTCCGCTTTGATATAGTTTATTTAGATTTAGTAGGGCCCTTATGTAAGCATAGTGCTAGTAATGTTTATACACTCACACTACAGTGTGATTTAAATAAGTATGTTGAAGTTTATCTACTTAAAAATAAGGATACTTACTATTTTAATGGAATTGGTTTTTTTACCTTTAAAGTATCTTAAGGTTTAAATTTAAAAATATAGTTTAAGTTTAAGAAAATAATAATATTGTAAACAACCTTATATACGCCTTATAATAATTTTGATAACTTTATTTTTTTAACTGTATTTTCGTGTCTAGTGAATTAATAGTTATATATGAAAATTTTAAATGTTATGCAGTTATGATAGGCAACCTAAAAGCAATTTAAAACAAAAACTTAGATTAGACTTAAATTTGATGACAGTTTAATAAATTTAAATAAAGAGATAGAAAGTTATTTTTTTTTTCAAATTACAGTGTTTACGATATTTTATTTTTATTTTATTATATTATAAGTTTGATATAGGATAGGAATTTTAATATTTTTAAATAATCAATAATTTTTTGAATCTTACACCAAGTTTTGTTTTATTGAAAAAAAAATTTTGTAATTCATTTTTTTTCTTTTTTGCCGATGGGCGTGTAGTGTGTGTTTAGTGTATGCTCATGTAGCTATATATATGATAGTTGATAGCCTAATAGACATTTAGAGTTAGTAATAAACCTACATTCAAGACCGCTAGACGTTTAATTTATTCCTCGAACCTCCCAACATTACAGTCCGTTTAGATAAAGTAACTGCATTTTTAGACCATCTTAACTCTATAAATTCTAAAATTCAATTCATAATGGAGTTAGAGGCAAATAATTCTTTAGCTTTTTCAGATGTGTTAGTAATTCGGAATTCTGATAACACCTTGAGCCATACTATGTATAGAAAAAAGACCCATACATATAGATAAACGGTGATTCTAACCACCATCCTTCACAGTTAGCTACCGTGGGTAAATCTTTGTTTCTGAGAGCACGAGATATCTGTGAGAGTAAACACCTGATTGCTGAGCTCCAACACGTCAAGCAAGTTTTGCATGACAACAAGCTTCGGGTCCCGCGCCTACGTCACAGTGAACGGGTGGAGCCGGCCACAGTAGAGCGTGTATCTGCTGTACTGCCATATTGCAGAGGACTCGTTAACAAGATTAGCTACATCTTGAAACGCACTTCCATAAAAACATACTTCAAGCCACCGAAGAAAATTGGTCATTTTATACTTCAGTCAAGTGTAATGTCCCTCTGCAAAATACAGGCACGTACAATCTTAATTGTGAATGAGGTTTCTCTTATATAGGACAAACTAAAAAAATCAATAAAAACCCGCGTTAAAGAACATATAGCTGGTGTGAAGAATCGACGACCTAGGAAGTCTGCAGTCTTTGAACACGTACAGGATTCCCTCCGTCACTACATCAGATTTAATAGACCACAAATCCTCGCTAAAGAACACCGATTCCTTCCAAGAATGATTCGCGATATTATTGAAATCAAAAAACGTTCTAATTTCAATAGAGAAGATGGCTGGGCGCTATTCAAGATACCTGCCTTATGTTAACTTATTTAATAAATAATATCAATTTCATAGGTAAAGACTTAATATACAAAATGGTTTTCTATAGCTCTATAACTCTAAAATGAATATTTTTGCTAAATAAATGTAGCATTAGCTTTTTAACTTTTTAAACATGAACAATAAATCTTGTTTTGTTTAGATACATTTAGGTAATTGTTGTTTAAACTAAACGTGAATGTGTTTTGAATAAAATAAGCCGAACATTAAATTAAATTTATGGAGATGGCAAAAGCTTTTTTATGCTAACCCCTCTTGGATTAAGAGAAGTATTGTTTGCAGGCTTGCCACTCAAATAACAAAAGCAAACACTCCGCTCCGCTTTTGATTTCTTAACCGCGCTGAACGTAAAACAAAAGGCAGCGTGGCTCGCAACATGGCTGACAACGGATCAGTGTTGCCATCTTTATATAAATGAATGCAAAAAAATCGTCACGAAAGGAACAAACATAGCGAAAAGAAGAATAACCATGGCAAATTGATCTAAATTATTTTCAGTCGGGTTTTTGTATGCATTTCTCGTGACATGCTTATATACGAGTATATCAAAGTAACTAGCTTGTGATATTCATTTAAACCTTAAATTTAAAAAAAAGATATATACTGACGTGCTTAATTTTAATTTCTTTTATATTTATAAGGGTATTAAATGAGTACACCTGATGATTAATAGCTGCTGTGGCCCGTATACATCTACATCTAACGTTGATTAATAATCAAATTTTTTTTTAAATAATATTAGCAATGCTATAAAAATTATTAATATTCCCCTTAAATTGCTTGTGTTACGAGTGGTTCACGCCAGTAGTCGAATGGCGGATTCGAACCCACGACCTTTTTGAGTTTGCGGTCCGCGCCCTGCCATTAGGCTACTGTCGCTTATAATAATGAAAATGCTTATAAATAGAGTGACGGCGCGGTTGCGCAGTGGCTTAGTAATGAGTTGCAGCGCTTTGGGCCGCGGGTTCGAATTCCGCACGGGACAGGTATTTATATGGCCTAAAAATAATTATTCCGGGTCTAAATGTTTACGATACATTTCCATGATACAGGACAAAATCTTTGTGTGAAGGTAAAGTTTTAAAAAAAGCTTTTGCGTACTAAAGCGGAATGCTTCGTTGCCTTATGCAAAAGCGTTCACATGGCCCTGATAAAATCCGGTAAAGATGGAACACCATAGGACTTTAGTCGATGCGAGTTCGATATAATCCGTCCTTGCCTACAGAGTCATGTGAACGCTTTTGCAAAATATCCGCGGCCCCACCTCGGTAGTAGACAACTCCTCCCCCTTCTCCTCCTCAGGTAGTGCAACGCAAACCACTGGGCGCGCCTTCCTCTGTGGCCTCTAAATCCATCATGTATGTAAATACTATGTGCTCAAAAGACAAAATGATAGTGGTGCTCTATCTTGCTTCCACAACAATATGATAGTCAACTGTAGTTTGTAAATATTTGCTTTTAAAAATGAATGGGAAAAACTAGTTCTAACACATTAAAACTGACTCCTTTTTATTTTTCCTGAGTGATTGGTACATTTGTGAAATAAGCAGAATTCTACAGACATTTTGAGGCATAATACCATATCATCCACTTTTTTTTAAAATATTGACTGATTTTTACAAAAGCAATTTTGTAAGGCATAGCATTTACAAGTTTAATAATATGCATGTATTTATTTTAATAGTAATATCATATAAATTTGAACACAAAGGTATAAATAAGCATTTTCAAGTTTGTATGGATATTATAAAAGTAAAAAAAAATAGTCAGACAAACACAGCGGAAGTTTACCGACCTCACCGTATGTCTGGTCAGCCGCCAACCATTTTTCGGCTGCGAAGGGTAGGGAGAGCAGCGCATCGTCATACCAACACTCACCTTTCTCTGCGACTCCACCTCGTCTGCGGTGGGACTTGACGGGATAAAGGACATCCCTTCCGCCAGAGAATACCAATGTGCATAAGGTGTGGGTAAATTAAGCCCAGTAAATCCGGTCACCTTAGACCAGCAGTACACCTTGGATCAGCTAAATGGGTACCTCTTTGTTCACTGTGGATGACCAAGCCACGGGTAGTAAGACCCTCCTGCCCCTGACCCGTTCGGAGAAACAATAAAGGTGTCCCTTCACTTACCGTCAGGCCCACTTTTAGGTGTTTGGCACTTTACATTTTCGATGTAATTTATAGCCCACCAAAACGAAAATGTAAGAAAGGGGCCAAGTTCGGTACGCATGAGGTTCAAGGTTGTCTTTGCCGATAAAAAAGCTTAAATCTGAACAGGAGCCTGCCTAAGGTGCCGTAGCATGGAACTTGTCCATAGCAGTTCCTTAAATCATAGATATAGGGACGCACAACGTTCTTCAATTGATTAAAAATAATAAATTAATTAATGTTATATATTATTTAATTTATGACTTTTTTATTTATTTATCTATTTACTTATTTATTTATTTTATCTTATATTTATTTTATTCTGACTATATCAATAATTTTAACTTTGCCAACACATAAATTCAATAATTTGTATTTATGCTTGACAAACAGAGCACATGTACTACCATCAACACCAAAACATTAACTGACGCAATAACGTCCAAAAAATGGACGCCGGTTCGCCCATTCACTGACGATTCGGACTACTTCCATTTGACGTGGCGCACGTTTTTGACATTAACAGACGGCCGCGGACGACCTCCATTTGGACTGGACGCATGGATTTCAATCCATTTGGAAATCCAGAGCTGGATGAAGTCCATCCAAATGGAATATGTTTTCACCATTCACGGAACGATTTCGGACGGATTACCACTCCATTTGAATTAATGGACGTATCGTCAGTGGGTACCGTTAGTCACTCACTATCTAAAAGTAGTCTAGATTTTTGATGAGATGGGTCGTCGGCAAATAATAAACATAGCATTTTTCGGATCTTAATTATTCTAGAAGTATAATAGTTTTATTCATAACATTAGGGATTCTAGGTTATAGGAACTCAAAGCCTAATAATTTTTGAGACAAAGGGTCAAAAGTAGCTTGAAAAGGTTCGTGTAATTATACTACTATTAATTAAATAATTACATTGATAGTGTTTATAACACTAAATAAATTTTCTGTAATTAGTTTTTTATTGCTTTTAATTAGTTTTTATTGTTAGTTTATAACATTTAGTGAATATTTTAAATAATTACCGTGCGTTCTTGAAAATTTATTATATTTGGTCTTTCATTCTGGATATGATTGAGCGACCTATGAGAGACTGAAAGGACAAAATTATAATAAAACAACGTCTGAAAGGCAATTGTGTAAGAGCATACATTCAAAGAGAAAAAATTACAGTTGCGTCGTTTCTTACACTACAACTAGATGATGTTAATGGTACTTCAGGCGATTCATTCAGCAAAGCCGAACGCTTTTTAAATAATGAAAAGCATCCCAAAAAGGATTTAGTTTTATATTCACAAAGCAAAGCTTATATCAAAGAGTATATAGAGTTAGAGTTTGGTGAACATATTTTCCTTGATGTTTTCAAAAGATCTTACTTATTTCTTAAGTTACCATGGAGCTTCTAAATCTAAAAGTGGGACTACTCCATGTAGGGTTATATTTCAAGGCGGGAAAAGGAAAAAATAAATTGTTAAAATGATGAATAGGCCAGCAAATTTTAAGCAAGCTCTTTGATTTATTACTCTTACTCCTTCTTATTATAGAAACATAGGTGGCAAGCGAGCCTACAGTCCACTTAATGATAAGTGGATGCGGTGATTTTAATAGACATGTATTACAATAGATTTAATAGGCTTTCTCCGTGAGGCCTGGAAAATGAGGAAATTGAATGCTTTTGTACAATAATTACCTTTCAAACCGATTGATTGATTCGATATCATAGAAATAAAATAGAATATCAATGGACGGCTGGCTCAGGACGGTATCGAATTTGATACCAAATACTGCCCTATGAAATTTTTTTTTTGTTTTAAACAAAACCAAAGACAATATGTAATGAATAATATAGTAAAATAAAAAAATATGCTCTTTTATTTTAAACTATAACCTGGCAATGTTTCTTGGAAAAAAAAAAGAAATCACTCTGAATTTTCGGCGTTCCACGTGTCGCATTGCAGAAGGTGCTCCGTCTTTTTTATAGAATTTTATATTTGTGTTTGGACTAAAAACAAAAGTATTATACTTTTTTGTATTCCTTGTAATATAGTAAACACGTAGATATATAATTTGTGGCATAAAAAGTGAAAAGTAAGTGCCAAAAGTACTTCGAAATCGAGAATGCCCATTTTGGCGGTTGGGTCAAAAATGTGTTATTTTTCCAATTCTCATTTATTTTTAGTGTAAAATGTTACTAAAAATTAAGTTTTATAACATATTTCAAATAACTTGACGTTGTATTTATTTCAAATTCACACAAAAATATATATGAAATATTGTTCGACATGTACAGATAAATATTATTATTTTTTTAATATTTTGGTATGAGTTACGAATAGAAACACATAAAACATAAAAATACACATATTTCCAAACATTTTCATATAAATTTCCCCAAAAACAAAAGTGTAGAATTCAAATTAGTAGTAATTTTGGCACTAAAAGTGAAGTATATACTACTACTATGCTATAAAAGGTTATTTATGAATTTTATTACAATTTCTAGCAACCAAAAATAATTTTATTCGATAGTTTACACATTCAACAAGAATTCCTGTAAGTTTTATCCATAAATATTTTCTCCAAGTGAAAATATAGCAAAATTTGCAAGTTAGCAAAAATTTACAATTCCCGCCATTCGCGTCGCGTGCAAACAGGTCTAACCTGTTTGCTGTTCTTTCTGAGCTAGAGGGTATTAGCGACCACGATATTCATTAGCTGTAAGTCCTTCAAATATGAAATTTGTGTACATTCAAAGGCAAATACGCCAAATGTGCCTTAGTGTAAAACAAATACATTATCCCATAACGTTCTACAACTATTGTGGGAAGGTGATCTGCGAAAATTGGACCAAAAATTAATATTATCAATCCTATTACCGAATTGTGCGTGTAAATAAAGTGTAGCTCGGGTTAATTATGACAACAGATACAGTCTAGATGTCGCCGTATCAACTAAACTGTATCCGAGCGTACTTGTATACTTGTGTTAAGACAAGTAATTGCCTCTGTGTAAGGCTGAACACATTAGGTACTGTTATCAACTGCTATTGACAGTACTTGAAAATATTCAGAGGATGTTGCCGTGCGCCATATTTATTAACCAAATATTTTTAAATAATATAATGCATAATGTATTCTACCAACGTGGCGACGTAATCCAAATTGTTTAAATTTTTCGTACGTAAAGTATTTTAAATAGCGCGAAATAAAATAAAAACGGACCTCGCGTCGGTTTTATTAATTATATACATGATGAAAGGGTTAACCGAGTTTTAAAAAATCAACACTCTATAATTTATTCAAGGCAGGTTAACAACGGGATGAAACAACAAGATAAAATAATTATACTATTAAAAAAGTAAAAACCGTCCACAAAATACCAAAAAAAGAACTTATCTCCACATGATTTCAGTGCTAAGACAGGGAGTACCGGAAATTTAAATCCGTCGGAGATTTAAGTTTTTGGACGAGGAGCTATTTATGTGGAAATTATGTAAGTCGAATAAAGTGCGTTTTTAGTTTTATTTTTTTAAGTTTGACTAATTTTAGCATTTTAAGTGGATGTAGGAATATCCCAAGTTCGAGCTCAATTGTTATGTCGTCTAAATAGTTGTTTTAAGAACTTCATCCGATGTTTTCCACGCATATTGAAAGTTGATGATTTTTTTTTATTCTAAACTTTATATGGAACCAACTATGAAGTGTATGAATAAATATACTTTAGTTGTACACCACAAAATAAAAATATACAGAAAACATTTAAAAGCAATTTAAGTGTACAATTTGGCGACCTTATCACTATACCGGATGTTTGTGAAACGCTCCCGAAAATGAAGACAGATGATAGTACTAACGATACCTTTGATGATGTGTCAGAAAAAAATTGATCCCTTAATACTTATATATAATAATAATGTCCTCCAGACTGAATTTCGGCCACGGCGGCCAGCCTCAACGGAGGCTAGCCATCGGCGCAGGACAGGATTATAGTGCCCAAGTGTATGTGCAAGCACAGGTGCACTCTCTAATCCCACACTCTCATAATCCGATGGGACGTTAAACCGACACGACCGGAGAGAGATCAGGCGCAGGACAAACGGCTTTACGTGCTTTCCGAGGCACGGAGGTAAAACACCGCCAACTTCCTGACTCCGAGGCAACTACTGAGAATTTCTTGATGGAAAAACTCAATAATTAATTTTTTGGCGCGACCCAGGATTCGAACCCAGGACCTCATGATCAGCAGTCGCACTACTACAACCACTAGACCAGCGATGCAGTTAATACTTATATATAATACTTTAGTTATATATGTGTAAGTGATTTTGTGGTTATATTTAGCTTTAACTATTATAAGTACCAGAATAAGTAATAAAATAGAGAACAGCCCCTTCAACCGGAGTGCCGTGACCATCCGCACCCCGCCTCCGTGAACCCCACCCTTGCAGAAACCCACTTCATGTGAACAAATCAAAGCAATTCCAACTCCTGAGTTACAGCACTAATAAATAAATAAATTGTTTATTTCAGATAATTTAAAATCCATATGTAGTTAGTTATTAGTACACAAATAATAATCGTATCAAGGCTTAGTAAAACATGGTTTGCTTAATTCGAGGGAAAAAAGAAAGTTATACCCTGTGCCGAGACAGACCATTATGAGGGTGGACATGGCCCAGTGATCAGTCTCTGCACAAGACATTTCCATAGCGGCGATGTATATCTGTCCGCTATAGTCCTCAGAATGCTGTTGTGGCTGACTCGTACCATGTTAATAAGGAATGCGGTCTTTTTGCATATAATGATATTAAACCCATCTGTTTGGTATGTCACAAATATCCCTGATGCACTACTCCCCTACCACTAATAGTTGTTCGATAAAAGAAAAATAATTAAAATAAGGAGTACTTCTCATCGAAGTCGCGTGTCGCATGATTGTAAATAGCAAAAAAATGTAAAACAGAAAATGATAAGTAGGTAAATTACCTTGCGTTTCAGAATATTTTCGGGATTTCGACCTTTCCTTCACACTTTTACGGACATAGGATCGTCTAATATGCTATAGTTAAGTAGAATTACGAGTACGTGTTAAATTTTATGTTGCATTACAATGAATTGATGACAAGTTTCTAATAATAATATGTATGCCTACCTTATACTGCAACATCTTGGCGTATTTAAAAGATCGAAATTAACTTATTTACAAACTTAATGGAGTGATATTTACAAAACTATACTATATTAATGTTATTTACAAATACAAATTACTTTTTAGCGATATCGCAGTAATTGTTCAAAATGCCTACAGTATCCTTCTAAACACAAACTAGCACGTCTTTGTATACTGTTTGTTAAACTTCGAAGCGTGTCTCTGTCACTTCTTATCACATTAAATACGTCTATTATACGCTGCTTTAAATCACTAATACTTTGTGCTTCTTCTGTGTACACTAATCATTTTAGTTCGGCCCACAAACAAAAGTCTAAAGGTGTTCGGTCTGGTGATCTCGCCGGCCAGTTCACAGGTCAACCGCGACCTATCCACTTATCACCGAACTGGCTCGTTAATGTTAGACACTCAACATTAAAGTATTGGGGATATGATTACGATAACATATGAAACTATACGACGACGACACGACATGTTTTAGCTAACCAAAAGTATATGAAATAAGAGTTGAAGGCGCAGGTGGCTTTGCCCTTGAGACTGTGACATTTAATTTATATTACAAAAATTATAATAAAGAACTTAAGTAAAATAATAATTAAAATTATAATATTTATGATTAAAACTAATTATATACAATATAAAAGAAGAAACTATAATATAGAAAATCTAAAACTAAAAGTTTAAATCGTCAAAAAGACATGCTCCCCGTGGTATAGTGCCAAGAACGCTGGCTGCGTTTTCTCGCTGAATAGCTATACTTAGCCTTTGAGCGAGGAAAGAACCAGCCCTCTTATCACCAGCAGCGACGACCAGTCGTGGATACAGTTCCTTTAGAAACTTCTTTGCACGTGAACCCCACGGACCGATAGTCTCTACAGCAAATGGCACAAATATGTAGTCATTTCTCAAAGACTCATATTTGCGCCATTTACTAAATTCGGCTGCCTCTGATGCCGCCCCGGCTCTAAAAGGGGTACCCTTGAGATGACACTTTTCTTTCATGAAAGTCCGTGGAGCCCAAACTCATCGACGCTGCTACCACAGGGGCACTGGTGAGGTTGACAAATAGCCACTCCTAGCCGGATTCCTACAGCGATGCGCAAGCTTTCCCCATCAAGCAATGTGCCGAGATTACTTGATGGTAGAGCATGTAACCAGTGGCTAGATTCCTTAGTCGAAACAGCTAGAAGGCCTCCGCAGCAAAGCAAAGGTCTACTTTATTATTTAAAACTGTGTTACATAGGTCATTGACACTATGCACGGAAGCAAGGAAAGCAAGCAATGGGACGCTAGAAATATTTCTTACACCAATTCCACCAAATTTGATAGGTAAAGTGGCTTGATTCCAGGCTATTGTATTTAATCTCAAATTTAGAATGTTTTCTAAAGCAATTTTAAGATTACTATCAATATCTTTTAAAATATCCGAACATTTCCAGACTGGACTTGAGCGTAACAAGTATGTAAATTTAGGTACAAGGAGACAATATTTTAAAATGGTAAGGGCAATATGGGGGTTTAAAACATGTAATTTATCAACGTGATTTAAAAATTGATCAAATTTTGTTTTTAAAACAGGTTTAATACTTTCGAAAAACAACGGAGCACCAAGCAGGTAAAGCGATTCCGAATTGACAGTTTTTATTCCTGGAGAAATCTGATTGAAATTTTGAATTAAGGTATCTCTGTTAGAATCAGATAAATTATTAGAAATAAATATTTCACATTTATTTGTATTTGGTTCAAGACCAATATTTTTAAAATTTTAGAAAATATGAGTAAGATCATTGAGGACGTCATCTGCTTTACCTCCCAGTGTACCGTCGTCCAGATACCAGACATTCAGCTTGGATTTTAAATTTGAAATAATAGGTTGAATTCCCAAACTGAAAAGAGCTGGACCTAATGGATCAACCTGCTGAACACCGACAGCAGACTTATTAATATGGTTTTGATAAAACAAGTTTGAATTTTGACTGTAACATTGACAAACGTAATGATATATTTCGGGGGTATTGTTAGCCACTTCTTTCAGCAGGGTTATCCTATCAATAGAGTTAAAAGCATTTCTAAGATCAACCTTCAGAAGAACATCTGCATTGGAATTAGTTAAGAAAGTACGCACCGAATGTAGTGCACCTTTAGTGCCAAAGCCTAGTTGAGTAGGTTGAAATTTTGTGTTGAGGTTTGAGATTATATGCCTGCAAGCTAATTTTGAAGTTAAGCGTCGAAATGTAGAACCAACAGCAATAGGACGGATACCGTTATCCTTTTTTTTGAAGGCACACAATCTTGGCCCATATAAGTAGGGAATGAAATTGGGATTGACATTACTAGAAAGCATAAAATTACATAATTTTGTTATGTCATTAAGAAGTACCCTACCGGCGTCACCGGCAGATACGCTTACAAGGTCTTTGAGATGCTGAGGCGTAATCCCGTCAATGCCGCCGGCAGAGCCATTCGAAAATGACAATATTGCGTCTAGTGTCTTTTTCGGAAACTTGTAATGGTTGCACAGAAGTATTGGGAGGCAGCGGTAAATTCTGGGAAGGATTGACCGAAGGATGTTTCTGACGAAGGCCTTCAAGAGTTTCGACATTACGAGGAGCGAGGTTGTCATCTGAGAATAAAAAAAAAGTTTGTAAATTAGGGTAAATATGATTTGAATTGCGATAGATTGTAATTGATTTATTTTTTTAAAACAAAATTTTTGTATTTTTTTTAAATATCATTCCCTTCAAGGCCTATCAAGGCTTCTACTCCGTTCACCTGTTACATCCTATTTTTTTCCAGACGGTAAAAATAGTCATCCAGTCATTAAATGTTTTATGTAATTTTAAAGATTGCTTGGTTTGAAAATTATAGATATAACTTTAGGTATATTTTATTCAGATGAATAAAATATACCTCTTTGTTCAAAGAAAATTTCACCGCAGGCTTTTGTAAATATAAGCCATAGGTAGAGACGCCTTTTATTTCAAATGGATAATAAAAATTATACTCTACATTTTAAAAGCTTTCGTTTGTGTAGCCTGATCTTCTTATTTGCTTGAAGATCAAAAGCTCTACGAAAGTAAGGAAACTTATTCCGATCCTTTTAGCTACGCTAACCTAAAATATAAGAACCATTATAGTATCTTTAGTGTGTATCACGGCATAGATCGGTACACTTCATTTGTATTTTTATTAGTTTTTCTTTTTTGAAATAGGTGTACAAAAAGGTAACAACGCATCTGCATTTTGATTTGTAATCGAGGATAGATGTAGATGTCTATGAGCCGTAGCAACCACTTACATCAAGTGGACTGTGTGCTCGTTTGTCACCCTATCCTATAAAAAGCTGTACAAACGAGCAGGTATCCCATCTGATAATAAGGGAATGTTATAGCCCATAGAAATCAACATATAGCAT
The DNA here is from genome assembly GCA_907164705.1 of Parnassius apollo. Taxonomy (NCBI): domain Eukaryota; kingdom Metazoa; phylum Arthropoda; class Insecta; order Lepidoptera; family Papilionidae; genus Parnassius; species Parnassius apollo. Next base: position 3,279,537 of record CAJQZP010000885.1, on the reverse strand, counting down.
CCTTTAAAAGTCAAAGGCGGACACGTTGTCATTCTTAGATGGAATGCATCGTAAGTAGTAAAAAGGATTTTCGGTTCTCTACAATCACTAGAAACACAGCAGCATGATGCAACTATTTATCTTGGTATTCCGTATTATGTTGTGATACTATTTAGACTGGTATTCTATATTCGTACTACTAAAATAGAGTTGCAGTGTAGCTCTAGTTTAATATACAATGGGCTAACTTAATGCCTTATGGAATTCTCTACCGGTCAACCCTGGCAGAAATAGAGAAATAAAAGTTGTTAGGTGTAACAAAATCCGTAATGTTTAAATTACTAAGAGAAAATATATATATTGTCTCCCAGCATAAAGAAATATGCACCATTAACACGATGAGTGCGAAACGAGGCCTGAAACACTTTGTCCGTGTCTCGTCTTTATAGCGGTAAGAAAAAACTTAAACTTCTCTGTCGTGCGAGAGCCGTAACTTCCGTCAGGTTCAGTCTAGGAAAGAGATAACTATATATCTGAGATGTGCTATTGATGCCGAGTTTTCGGTATACCTACCTTAAAACCGGATTTTTTATGCCTCGTACCGCACGCTACTCTAGCTTCACGCGGTTAGTGTTGTGCAAAACGTTGAAGGCTGCGCCCGCGACGATATAATAAGATGTCTAAACGTTGCCGAAGAAAGTTAATAAATAATATTATTGATGATGAAGAGGAATTGGGTGGTAAATCTAATTCAAAATTACCGATATTTGAAAAACAGGTAAGTTTCCAATCAATATTTACAAATTATACTCAGTCTAAGTGAAATAATTATGTAGGAATATAATAAATAAATTCAACTGACAAAAGCGAAACACACACCGGCCGTAACGATCCCATACTTAGGTATAGAAATGCTCCAATAAAACGCTACACCTAACCTGCTTCAAAAATACACTATCAGTTATTTTTTTATTTTCAGAACCCACTCCAAACAATCCACATCATCCCGAAAAAGGATCAAAGAAGAGGAGATGTGTAGGATGCTACGAAAAACTTCGCACCTTCTTATCAAGTCGTGAGGCTGACAAAAAAGCAAAGAAAATTCTCACAGAATGTATCGGTTGCAAAAATATTATTGTTTGACCCGTTTTAATAATAAGCATTCATAAGTACACTTAAATAAAATCGATATTTTTTTCTCATCACTAAACAATATGAAAAACTGCCCTTTATCAGTGCGGTATGGGGTACATAAGACCTCACAATTTATTTTACCTGTAGAATCTAAACTAAATAATCTGCCCACAGGCGGCGGCAGATTTCGGTTAATCAACTCATTGATTATAATAATCGCGACAAAAACCGTACCGTAACCGCCTTGTTTGGCGCCAAAAAAAGGATTTTGTCTCATGTGGGCGGTGGGGTTTACTAAGCCTCGTACCGCTACAACCTCTGGTTCAGAACGAGATTTCAAACGTCTCGTAACGCAGTAATGGAAAGTACAGATAAATCAGTGCCAATGGGAACGTTATTAAGTTTCCAACATTGAGGCGCAGGAGGTTAACCTCCTCTAACCACCAGACCCAAATCCAGAATGCGAGATTTACGTATTTTTGCAACAAGATTGCAATTTGTGGTCGTTATAATATGATCCCAAATTAACAAGCGGTAAAAAGTAACTATTATAGTAAGTTGATGTATTTAATTTTCTAATACGTTAGTCAATAACAACTAACGCTTTTGAGATTTTGTTTATATAACGCCTGTGACAAACAAGCACAGTCCATCTGATGGTAATTGGATGCAGTGGCCGATAGACACATTACACATTTATCTTCGATTTAGAATCAAAATTGCAGATGCGTTATCACCCCAAAGGACTACAATGGAAATGGAAATGGAATGAAAAGAAATACCTCGTTTCCAGTAAAAAGCGTCTCCGGTTCTACGCACTCACCATACGAAACACAGCACCATTAAACTGATATTATACGTGGTAGAGTCGCGCTTCGTGTATATTATGGTTATAGCATGAATGGGTCGGCTCGATCGTGAAAATACCACGCTCTCAAAGAATACCAGCGTAATGCTGCTGTTTTTCGTATGTTGAGTGCAGAGATCAGGAGTCCCTTTTTTACTGGAAACGAGGTATTCCATCTTAGTCCTCAGGAGTGACACGCATCTGCGTTTTGATTCTTAATCAGGGATAAATGTTGATGTCTATGAGCCACAGCATCCATTTACCATCCGGTGGACTGTGCGCTCGTTTGTCACCCTTATTCTATAGAAAAAATTACTCTGGTATTCTGTGAGAGCATGGTCCTTCCCCGGTCGAGCCATATTATATAACATAGTACAACCATAATATAGTAGCAGCATGGCTATAGCATGTAAAAGCTTAAAGTTTTGCGCCAGTTATGATAATCACTTCAATAGTACTCTTTAATCACTGGTACCCATTGACAACTAACTTGGCACATCAACAAAGCACTTAATTTTAATCACGAGGTACATGGTTGTAAGTTTGTACTGGGTGGCGCAATAGAACATGCATATTTGAAAAATTTGTAAAAATTAAGGTTTATAATCTAAGGTTAAAATAAAATTATGAATCTTTAGGGTAATAAATACATTTTTAAATAATATCATCTAAATGATGGTCGTCTCTGCGTTGGCACTCCTTTAAAAAAAGCTTTCTTTGGCATTGCTAGTGTGATCACTGTCGTTTCACTCCGGATATTTTCTATGACCTGATCGATATTCCTCGGGTTTTTGAGACTCTGTGTTTGAGGTATCCCCACAAAAAAGTCAAGAGGCGTTAAATCTGGACTGCGTGGGGGCCACAGAATGTCACCTCTTCTTGAGATCAGCCTGGTTGGGAACGTTTGTCTCAATACCGCTGTAGAGACATTTGCCGTGTGACTGGTTGCTGCGTCTTGTTGCAACTAATTTCTTGAATTCACAATTCTTGAATTGTCAAGTCCTGGAGTGAATAAACTTTTTACGTCGCAATATAGCGGTCGGCCGTAACAGTGAGGTTTTGACTCTACAAATCTTTAAAGAAGAAAGAACCAATGGTCCCTTTGCTTGATATTGCCGCCTATACAGTCACTTTCAGACTATGAAATGATGTTTGTTTCTTTAGTCTAGGGTTTTCACCGCTCTAATAACGACAATTTTGTCGATTTATAAAAGCATTCAAATGGAAATGAGCCTCATCAGAAAAAAGGATGTTGTCAAAATTGGAAAATAGTTCAAGCATTTCTTCAGCAAACGCCAACCTTACTCCAAAGTCATTATCTTTCAATTATTAAGTTAATTGAATCTTATACAGATGCAATTTAAGATGCTTTTTCAAAATTCTTTGCAAACTTCGTTGCGATAAGTATAAAACGGACGCACTCTTGCGGGTAGACACTAGAGTATTTTCTCGATGTGACTGCTTTACGCTCTCAATATTGTCTGTGGTCGTAGATGTTCTAGGACGACCTTTAGCTTGTGGACTGCTGTCTCCAAAACGCTTAGGTAATCCAAATTTTAATCAAATTTTCAGAGTTGACGAATTTGTTGTAATCCATATTCAGAACAATATAGTCGCCTAGTTGTGCTTAAAGAACGACCATTCTTGTAAAACGTACGTACGCAATATTCGCTACGCTTCCCGTCGAGCTGACTTATGGCTACTAAATCTGCACCAGTGCCGCTACCTAAACACTATGTTTCTCCCCCCCGCAAAAAAGATTACGCAATATGCACGTTCTATTTCGTCACCCAGTATTTCATATACTATGCATATACTATGACTTAATTTTTAATTTATTTAACTTCATATACACATTAGATGTATATAGGCGGACTTAATGCCTGATGCATTATCTACCAGTCTACCTTAGAGTAGTGCAGAGATAAAAGAGGTAGGTGTAATAAGAAGTATGTACAATATATATAAACTCATACATATATAAGCATTATGTAAACATTGATTAAAACTACTTTTACGGATTTTATCGAGTTTATTTAGCTCGGTCAACCAGGTACTTTTTTATCAAATAATAAACAATAAACGTAAATTCGAAGCAAATGCATTCAAAATATGTCAATAATCAAATTATTTGAATAAGTAGGTAGTACGACTGAGGGGTGTGTTTATTATATATTAAACTTCACGTGGTAAAGCCATGCTGCAGTTATATTAGTAGTATAGTTGTAGCACGAATGGGTCAGCTCGCCCGGGGAAGGACCACGCTCTCACAGAATACCAGCGTAAAATAGCAGCGTAATGCTGTGTTTCGTATGGTGAGTGTAGAGATCCGGAGTACCTTTTTACTGAAAACGAGGCATTCCATCTTAGCCCTCACGGGTGACAACGCATCTGCGTTTTGATTCGTAATCGAGGATAGATGTAGATGTCTATGGACCACAGCAAACATTTACCATCACGTGGACTGTGTGCTCGTTTGTCACCATATCCTATAAAATAATGAATTCCCCATACACAGACACCTAAAACCGGAATATTTGTTTGTAGGTCAAATTCCAGAAGTCTACTGCGCTATCGAACCGTCCATTTAAAGTTAATAAACTTCTACGATTATAGTTTTTAAATTTTCTTCCTTTAATAATAGCCAGTATTTAATTATACTCGTTCTTAAAGGATAATTGCCTAATTAGCCTCGGATAGTAGGTAAGAATTCGCCGATAGACTAATGCCCAAATACTGAAACGTCACTCAATTTTACTTCATCACTTTAATGACATCACGAGACCTAACGACATCTTAACATTGAGTAGCAAGTTCATTTGTTGTTATTTTTTTCAGTCATTCATTACAACCTCTTAGTTTTTATTATTTTGTGTTCCTATCAGAAAGGTGCTATCCATATACTGTTTTATTTCTCACTGTCGCCTCTTAAACATCGACAGCAAAGAAAATTATGTTCTGTATCTTACTTTCATAACTATTAGAAAATTTATTTCTGTTTTTCAATTTAATCTCTTACTTAATAGTGTTTGTTGTTAAATATATCTTCAGGGTTATACGAACTTTTCGTAAACATAAACCTCACTTTTGGCTTTTGTCTATTATTCTTTCAGTTGGAAATAGTAAAAATTAGAACCTAAATTTTACTTGCTACAAAAACAAGACCATAAAACAATTGTACAAAAGAGGTACAAAAGAGATTGTTTTAAAAGGCTTTGTTATACTCGTAGCTAGTTCCAAGCGCCCAAGGCACGTTCTTTGCTAACTAGTCACCAAATATGTTTAAAATATTTGAATATTCATTCTACAAACAAGTTCACGCCTTATGTTTTGTTTCGAATTAATTTATTTCATCATCATCACAGCCCTTACAAGTTCATTATTGATCATACTCGTAGGTTTCCCAAAGAATCGATTTTCTGCATGTACTATTACTATATGTAGTCACAAACTACGCTTACCTACAGGTACAGTCTCGTACACGAGACTGTGCCACTCGAGATTCTTACAGGTGGTTGTTACGGATTCTATCACGAAAAAAAACTCACTTATAATAGCCCTGTTCATAGGTCGCTGAAGGATTTTATACATTATTAAGCAACCAACGGTGAAGAACAACATCTAAATTAGATTGTAATATTTACATATCTCCTTAAAATTATGCTTATTTACCTTGTTTTATAAATTAAAAAATATCTAATATTCCTTTGTATTATTAGCTAAATTATGGAAAATATATATTTTAAATGCGAATAGTTCATTATTGAAAAGGAACCAGACAAACGTTAACTAAGAAACAGAAGGGAGGAATCGAGACTTCTCTCGATTCGGACTCTTATAGCGCCTACGTTGGGTTCGGGAACAACGTATGTGATCTCCGCAACGGAGTAACACACAAGGGCGATAACCTCTCCCTTTTCAGAAAATAGGTTCAGGCGGGGATTACGGGTCTTCCGAAGTCGTCCCGGTCCCAAAGCCTTAATTCTTCGATGTGGACTGTATTATTTTGAGGGAAGAATTCCTTGGGAATAAAACAGCAATTATCTTCAAACCGTTCCGTGAGAGAGTAATTACTTTTCTACACTACACTTCCCTACACTTTTTCTTTCTTCTTCTTATTGACTGCTGGTCTTGCACTTTTCCCGAAGTTTCTCCGAACTTTCCCGAAGGATTCCCGAACGAATTGCAACGTTGACTGTCGTCTCCATGCCCCATGAGACATGTAGGGTTCGGGCCTCGGGGTATGCCCCCATTACCCGTGCTATCCTCGCGGTCCACCACTATGGACCGGTCCTGGGAGCCTTCTAATGGCATTGTAGGTGTTGTATACGGAATTGTCCGTAATTGGATGATTTTTCGTAGTCGGTTAGACTACAAAAAAAGAGGTTATCCGGTGAAGTCAAAGTTGGCCTATCAGCGGCATTGTGGGTTGTTACTCGACTCTCTAATCGATATAGAGAGGAGTTCTCTTGGATAGGGTCGCCCGTCCGGAGGGCGAGTGTGTAGCGGCGCTAGGTTGTTAAGATGTATGTGCGGCCCGTTGTCTGCACGGTCGAACAATCCGCGCGCCAACCGGGCCACAAACTCCTGGATGGTGTCAATTTTCAGGTTGGCAGCTATGACGTCATTCCGGACGTAGCGACCCGCACCGACAATGGTTCTTAATGCCAAATTTTGCTGGGCCTGCAGTCGCCGCCTCAGAGGCTCGCTCAGAAGCGCGTACCAGGCCGGAGCAGCATAGGTGATGATGGATCTGATGTATGTTTTATAAACTCGCACTTTGGTGTTAAGTGGTAACTTGGATGTCAGGACCGGACGGAGCATCGCCCGCGCACATCGTGCTCTGCGGACGACGAGGTCGACGTGCGCAGTCATGCACAGCGCCCGGTCGATCCGGCACCCAAGGTAGGTCACGGCCTTCTCGTACGCGATCTTCTGGCCATTGAGGGTTAGCTGAGGTGGTAGGTTCCTGAGGCGGCGAGTGAGCAGAGCGGTCGTCTTCCCAACGTTGACGACCATCCTCCACTCATCTAGCCATGGTGGCAGCAGGTCCAGGAGACGTTGCATCCTGGCAGTGGAAATGTGGGCTCTTCTGGACGAGGTGAAATAAGCGCTGTCGTCCGCGTATAACGCCAATTCCACGTCATCCTCCCACTCTTGCAGCCTTCCTGCCAGGGTAGGGATATCATTGGTATAAGCCGCGTACAGGACTGGAGACAAACAACTGCCCTGCCCGGCTCTGATGGTTCTGGTTGCGGACTCGGCGCCCTTTACGCAGACTAACGAATTGCAAGAAAACTCGTTTACTGAGCTACCCCAGAGCTATACGCGAAAGTGAGCCGCGCCATTTGTGCGCTTGCGCAACTCAATTACATCAATTTGTACTATCACTCTCTCACGGTTTACTCAATAACTTTATTTGTATAAGACATACATTTATACAATTTACTTATAAAGATAGCACAAAAAAATATCTATACTACGACATACATTAAATTTTTATATCACAAAAAACCTTTTATTTATTTAACAAAATATGCTTATTTTACTCACATGTTCAAAGTTGGAATTTCTTAAATATTTAACATAGAAGGTTAAAACAATGTTTTCCACTTTAAATTATACATATCTTAACCAATACAATAGTTTAATTTACATTTTCTCTAAACATTTCACTATTAAAACACTTTTAAATTTCTTATACAAAACTATCATTATTTCACTTATTCACAAGAATTTTCACATAAAAATAACACAGAATTCACCTCTTTTACACGTAAAATCAATGTGAAATGTTTTACAAGTCATTTTTACATAAATTGCTGAAATTGCAAATATTTAAATTTCTACATATTTGGCCTCCTAAGTACGTGGCTAGCGTGCGTCTATGAACTCACACTATTTGAACAACTAACTTTTGCACGGCTATCGACTATCAGTAAAAATGGAAAGTTTAGTATACACTAATATCAACAATACTAGGTGAATAAATGATTCTACTCAATTCTCAAACGCCGAAAACTACCTCTAATCAGATTCTTATCAGTTATCATGTTTCTTATCAAACAATATAAGTGAATGTTTTCATAAATCAATCATAGAAAATAGGCATTTGTTTTCATACAAAACATATCAAACTCATATAAGACAATACTTATGCAATTAATTTATTAATTAATTAATTATGCACAGCGATCATCTCGACCGGGGAACAAATCCTGGTCTCTAACTTTATTTCAATATTTCTTTAAATTAACATTATTGGAAAGATGATTTCAACCGGGGAACAAATCCGGTAACATAATTTATATCTTAAAAATTCCCTATATGAATTAATAAGAGATATTACTAAGAAAACGATAAACTATTCCGGCCTGGGAGTCGAACCCAAGACCTTCATATCATTAATTCGATATTTCTTTAAGATTCAACTAAGTATTTTCTTATCGAAATATTGTTCCTTGATAATTTGCCTTTTAGAAGCCATTCGTAATTGGTTAACTAATAAATTGAAATATTCTTATAGGCGCGTCGCCAACAATTATTTATTTCTAATTAGCGGCAATAAAGTACTAGACGTTAGTTTTCGCACCAGGCACCATAGTTTCCGTTTATAAAAAAAATGTGATATAATTAAAACCACAGATCCGAACGCAATAATTAAATTATTTTGTAGAATTCGAGTGGCAAATGAGCTACTACTAGTCCACGTGATGGTAAGGTGATGCTGTGACCTGAAGATATCTACACCTATCCTTGATGAAAAATTAAGTGGTCAAATCTGAGGATTGATGGAAAATGCTCATTTCAAGTAAAAAGGATCTCCGGTTCTCCGCACTCACCATACGAAACTGTTATTTCATACAGATGTTCCGTGAAAGCTTAGTTTTTTCTCAGACGAGCCGAACCATTCGTGCTACAATCATAATAGTAGAGCCTTGTCATAATATATATGGCCATAATAGGGCTTTACCGCGTATAAAAGTTTAATAAGTTGTTATGGTAATTCATTACTATACATAAAATATAGCACGTTTAAATATACCTACGTCACATATTACTTTTTCAACTCAACCGACTTCAAAAAAGGAGGAAGTTTTCTATTCAACTACATATTTTGGTCTGTTATTTCAAAACTTTTTCTAGGTAAACAAAAGAAAAAACAAAGAAAAGAAAAGACGGTGCTTCTCATTTGGTCCCATATAAATTTGATCAGGATCTTTATGCTTAATAATGCGTATTTAATTAACTTCGACTAGACTGATAATGTTCTCATTTTATTTATATTAGTCGGTAGTAAAAGAAAATAATTTTACCACTTGTTAAAAGCTTTTATTTAACTTGCAATTTTTTTGTTAGGGTCAAATCTTGCAACTGAATTTAAAAGCAGTTGTCATCAACCGATTGAGCTGAAATTTTGCATACATGTTTAGTTTGGATGAAATGCGTGGTTAGCTAAGTGACGTCATACTAAAGTCAATATGGCGGACGACTCAAGATGTCAGTGTAGTTTTTTTCTATAAACTCTCATGATATGGTGATCAAATGAAAGGGTTTCCTAATAAGAATACGAAAACAAAATGATGTCACTCTAAATCCAATACGATAGACAGCCAAAGATGGTGGACTATGTTTTTCATTCACCCATGATATTCACCCCATGATATGGATATCAAAAGAAAGGGTTTACAGAAAAATACAAAAATAAAATAACGTCACTCTAAATTCAATAAGGTGGAGACCCAAAAATAGCGGACTATGTTTTTCATTCAACCTATGATATGGATATCAATTGAAAGGGTTCACTGAGAAGAATACTAACAAAATGACGTAATATCTAAAAATAAAAAATAAATTAATAGTATAATAATAATAAAACATTTAATTCGGAAAACTTGTACATCCATATTGTGTTAGTAAAAATTGGCTTTCAAATATGTTAGTATTTTATTAATTGGGATTAAAAATTATACTTTACAATAATAATAATAATAAATTAATTACCTACAGTTATATTTGTTACTATGAGTGACCATCAGGGGAAAGGGTATGTTCCCGTGATCGTCACGCTTCGCACAAAGCATTTCCAAATTGGAGAAGTAAATCGGTTTGCTAACGTCTTCAAGATGCTATTGGAACTGTTCCTCACTCTGCTAATCAGGGAGTTCGTTTTTTTACGAATGATAGCATCGAAGCCATTAGTTTGGTATTCCGCAAACATTCCACAAAACAACGCGGCAGGCCCATCATCATCCTGAAGACATTGTTATACTGAATTCGAAGAGTGTCTAGCGATTTCCTGGTATGTTTGACCCACAGATTTCCCGTGTACATGCTTTGGCAGTATGCCTTAAATAGCGTCACTAATCTATTCTGTACAGCGAGAAAATCTGCAAGTCAACATGTTACCTCTAACCGCCAGAGCCCTTCGCTCCCTTTCAATATCATCATGTCTTTGAGGCTGCTAGTGATGACATGCCCAGATATTTAAATTCAGTCACACGTTTGATGTTCACGCCATTAAGGGTGATATTTGTTGTATTATTGGGACATTTACCAGCAGCCTCAAAGATCATGTATTCCGTCTTTTTCACATTGTATGTAAGCCCGTGCCCAGTAGCATACGTCTCACAGACATTCAGCATCTTCCTAAAGAAAAACATTTTTAAAAACAAGTTTTTATTGAATTGCTCTAAAGAGAAGAAAATATACTTTAAATTATTGATTTTATTTCCCATCCATTTGCGTATTACATTACACAATGTAGATATATGATTTAAAAGCTTGGCGCGAGATTTACCGGTGTACATAAACACATAATATAGTAAATGGATATTGACATAAGTAGGTAATCCTAAGAAAAAAATAATGCTTTGATATAACAGATAAATCTCGCGACAACCTTTTATGTCACATAAACTGTAATAAATTGATGGGTTTGATTTAATTTAGAGTTTATTTTCCTCTTTTTAGAGTATTTCAATAAAAGCTTGTTTTTAAAATAAACTATTAATTAATATAATTATGTACAAATTAATAAAATATGTATAAATTGCCTTCTCTAACGCATTGAGTGAAAATCACTTTTGACTGAAACTTTTAGGGTTGATGATACTCACGATGGATTGAAGCAATTTGATATGCATTACGGAGTCCACCAGACCATTCCAAATCCTTTCAGAAACTCATACAATTGCGAATGCGAAATGGAATAGGATTTTACCTTTATATTCTTGTTGTAAATACGACAGATTAATTTAAATAACATTTGAATAATGATTACCTTTAAAATCTAATAAAAGAGATTAACTAAACCTCCTAAACTTGCATAAAGGTTTTTAACGGATTAAGAGCTAAAACGAACTTAATGGTCATACAAAATCATTAACCGCGCACAGAAAGTTTGCCGATGACTACCCCTCTCGCCTCTCCCGACCACGTCTAGCTCTAGCTTAGTCACTACTCAGTACCTTTGAATTTATTGCTCTCGCTCCGAAATTATTCATTGTTTTCATGTTAAGTTTTTGTTCGTTTTACGTTAGTGTTATTTTTTAATCAAAACGGGTAAAGGGGAAGTCTATCGCGGGGGGCAAACGTGTTAGATATTATTTTAAAGGTTCTAACGTTTTTCTAGGGTAGTAAAACTAAAAGTAAAGTAAAAAGTAAAGTTACAACCTATATACGTCCCACTGCTGGGCTCAGGCCTCCCCTCATTTCTGAGAGGGTAGGAAGGCAAGGAAGTGTCCGCCGCGCTGCCCAAATTTGTGTTGACGAACTTCACATGCCTTCGAAATATTTTTTTTCTTATTCCTCAGACATGCAGGTTTCCTCACGATGTTTTCCTTCACCGCCGAGCACGTGGTAAATCAGCACTTAAAATTGCAATTAATAATTTCATTGGTGCCGGCGGGGATCGAACCCGGGTTACTCGCGTTCTGTTATATTTACAGCGAGCGTTAACCACTGAGCTACCACGGCAAATCTAAAAGGTTAGCTCTTAATAATCCGATCGAGCCGACCCATTTGTGCTACAACCATAATAAATTTAAGCGTGGCTCTACCACGTATATCCATCTACTCAACTAGACACTTAATACTTAACAATGAAATACGAAACAATGGCGTTTTCAGAGCTGTGGTAGGTCAGGTGTTAAGCGCTAGCCCTTGACTTTCTGTTCCATTTCTTGACTTTGTGTACTATAACCAAGCAAATGATGGTTGGATTGGGAAATGAATCCATTGGCACCACTGAAATTGCTAAAATATTATGTATGCGGTATGCCCTGTATAAATGCCATGCATAAAATATATATTTTCCAGAATATGTGAGGTCTGTCAACATGCATTGGGGCAGCGCCCAGCGCGACTTAGCTTTGGAACTTATATAAACTGTTTTTTTTTTACTTTTCAATTAGTAAATTTATATGAATACTGCTAAGCATTTTATGTTACAAAATGTATTTATTATCCACGTGACGATTTTTCAAACATATTTCCCTCATCGCTTACTCTAAGATTTCGTAATATCTTGGGACAAAGCATTTTCACAAGCAATTACGCGAAGTTGCGGTTTTCTATTGACAGCGCTTAATGAAATTTGCTTACCAAAGTTTAATTTATTCTCAATTATGAGCTATTACTAACTGAAATGACTTCGCTTCGTCAGAAAATTCGTTTTAAATACGAACTTTCTAGGTAGTAAGGCAAGAAATCTTAATGTCTAGGAGTCCGGCTAGAATTTGAATATGTAAATGGCTGAAGCTACCGTTATATTAGATCACCACAAAACAGTTTAACATTATTTTTTTGCACGTGTAGCAAGTGTCATCATTCATCATTACAGCCCTTCACAAGTCCACTGCTGAATATAGGCCTCCCCCAAGGTATGCCACAAAGCACCGTCCTGAGCTACCTGCATCCATGGACTTTCTGCATGTCTTACCAGATTGTCACTTCATCCTGTGTCTTCGATACTGTCCGATATCCTCATTGTGAGGCCTATTGCACAGAGACTTCTAGCATCTATATCTTGCTGAGCAACTTTAAGCTTCCTTAAGTTCATACGATCAACAGTGAAGGACTACGTCGAGATCCATATACCGTCACTGGCAATATACGCTTGTCGTACACTCTGGTTTTCAAGTTTTGACTTATACGTGATAAGATGTGTCGTGATCTCCCGAACGCTGCCCGAATGGGATGTGATATGTATATCAGGTTGAAGTTAGACTTACATCGTCGGACAACATTTTTTTTCAATATAGAATAAGATTGGCAAACGAGCAAACTGTCCACCTAATGGTAAATGGATACTGTGGCACATAGACATCTACATCTATTCTCAAATAAGAAACAAAATGAACATGCGTTGTTACCTGAGGACTAAGATGGAATGCCTCGATTCCAATAAAAAGCGGTCTCCGGTTCTCTACACTCACCATACGATACACAGCAACATTATTGCTATTTTACGCTGGTATTCTATGAGAGCGTGGTCCTATCCCGGGGAGCCGACCCATTTATGCTACAATCATAATATAGCTGCAGCGTGGCGCCGTAGACTTGTCATGTAACAAAAAAAATTGCCACGTAAAATAACTATGGGAAAAACTTCAACTCAGGTATAGAGCTGTTGTAAAAGCATACTTTAAAGGGGATAACAATCATCATCATCATTATTATTACATCCCTTTCCACATCCAATGCTGACCATAGGCCTCCTAGTTCTCTCTTGCCTAGGATTTCTTCTGGTTAGACACCAACCTATTACCTCTTTTGCCGCAAAGCATCATCATTACTGGTCGTTAAGCATTCCATCTCAGTTTCCATGGGTTACGAATCTGTAGCCTTCTTTGTTTGATGTTAAGCTGGTAGATAGGATGTAGGTTCACTGGTCACTTCAATTTTTTTTAAATATTAAAAGTCAGCCGTTGACAGGAATCGGTCAAACTTGCGTCACTCGCCAAACAAAATGCCGATACAAAATCAAGGTAAATCCCAAAATAGCAACAACCTTTATATGACTATTACCTTCTAAGTCATAGGCATAGGTCTTTCCAATAAAACGAAAGCGTTACTAATAAATTTACTCACCACACCGGGCAGGCAATTTGGTAAGTGCAGAGCCGACACCTTCGTACTGGTAATTATACCCCTTCACCATCTGTGAAATAAGGATTCATCGCTTTGGATTAGATTTTCCGTTCTTCAGTCGATAACTAGAATCACGTTTGATAATCAGCATGGTGCATGTACTACGTACAGTAGGGTTTGCATTGGGAAAGATAATATTTTTGCGTTTTTTTTTTGGAATCCTATATCTTATATAGGTGTTTATGATAACCCCTTTGTTTCTTAATTTGAGCTGACTACCACCCTTAATTAAATGTGATATTTTGCTCTATGAAAGCTTTTTAGCTAATGTAATTTTTTTATTCGACTGCTTCGTTAGACTAGTGGTCGTAAGCGCGACTGCTCATCATGAGATCTTAGGTTCAAATCCTGGGTGAGATCAAAATTAATTATTAGGTTTTTAAGATGGGTCGGGATTCACCTGGACTCATCGGCCAGTATTACTCTCACTATATACACAATAGTTTGTATAACCTCACATATTGCATAATTTACTTTTTTTAAGTCTCGCTGGGTATCTTGCTGGTTCTTCCCAGGACAGAGGTTTTTTCTTGAAACAGTGGTAAAATAAAAAATGACGTTATGTATAATAATTACATGTAATCTGTATTGAATTAAGAATTATTATGTTCTGTTATGTTATGTTTAGTTCTAGTCTGATCTGTTCTGTTCTATTCTGTTCTATTACGTTATATGCTGTTCTATTCCGTACTATTCTATAATATTTAGTCTAACTTACTTAATTTAGTAGTGATTTTAGTTAGATTACAGCTCTCTCTAGATTTTCTGTATAGTCTATGTCTCTCGTCTAGTATCTATGTATAGCTAGCTATAAAGCACACGGCACGGTGTAGTATACACAGTGAAACTTTAATAGAAACCCAATACAGTCACCGCGCCGAATTCGCTTTGAAATAGCTATTTGATTCGATTAATAATATAAAATGTAGTAAAAAACGAAAACGAAATATTTCAAAGTAGTGATTTTGTTAGCAAAATATAAAACTTTTTTTGTTGTGTTCAGCAGCGTTTTTTATTTTAGCGCATGCAATTTTATTTATTAATTGTTGCGCTTGGTTGAAAAAAAAATCAAATAAAATCAAAAAAATTTAATTTACTTTGTTTTTAAATTTTCTTTTTCATTTTTTTAGTTTATAAATATAAACCTTATCCGTTGAAAAGTACACATAAATACCAACTTTCATGGTAATCGATCAAATAGATTTTGAACTAAACGATTTCATATATACATCATCCTCTTTTTTATATGTGTAAAAACATAGATATACAATCGCAAACTATTTTGTTGTCTGAAATACCTATTGTTTATAGCTAACATCAAACAGTTTTAGACAAGGAAAAATGATCTCCGATTATCGTCACTCATCAAACAAAACATAGCAGCATTGTGCTGCATATTTTGAGGCAGAAATGTCGGTCCTTCCCCGATTGAGATTAGTTCCAATCTAAGTATATTTTTTATAAAATTGCAGCAGCAAACAAACTTATTTGACGGTTATAACTGCAGTCCAACGACACCTGCAGTCAACTTTTAACACGCTGCAGACAACTATAATGCCTTACGACCTATTGTTATTTTGGCCCTGTATAGCTTTCAGACAGGAACTGTAAGCACTGCACTGTAAGCACTGCTATTTAGTGGCAAATACCGGTAAGCTATCTTACCAACAGTATTATGAGAGTAGATAAAAAAATAACTTACTATAATATGAATTTCTCTTAATAATTTTTAAAATATATAAGTATATATAAATATTTACAGAGAAAAAGAACGAACGGTCATAATGTATCAAGTTAAATTAAGAAACATTTAGAGATACTGTGCCGAATTTATGTGTTACCTACTTTCTATTTCGAATTCCATGGGATTTAACTTCGCAAGTTTTGTGATATTTTTGTATTAATGATAGGTACCGTTTTTAGGCAAGCCTTTTATGGCAATTAAAAGCAAATCAGTACAGAAACGTGATTAAGTAACACATTTATTATAACGTACATATATAAATACAATGAATATCATATTTCAATTCCTTTGACTGTTACTTAAGTAAATATCTAGCAATAAAATTGTTTGGCACGTTTTCAACAAATTGCTATTCATCGCACGTATTTCTCTGAAGCATTGAAAGTCTCTCGTGTCTATGATGGATGTTCTGTCATCGAATAATTGTTGGAATTTAGAAAGTATTAAATAAAGAAATATAAACGGGAGATTAAATGGCTGCGTAGGAAAATGTTTCATGTTCCACGTCCACTGTCAATGAATAATAACAGGGCCATGGGAACGCTTTAACACAAATTCGCGGCCCCACTAGCGACGGTTGCCTCATGACAGCCCGTCTTTGGGGGAAGACTTCTTCAGCCCATGTTCCTTCTCAGGTAATGCGCACTAGGAACACATTTGCGCCTTACTCCACGGCCTCCAACTCCACCTGTGTAATTTGTATACCTGTATCAGCCTAACGCGCAACGTAAACGAAGTCAGCATTTGTCGTAAAGCAACCCCGTCCATTCTGGCATGGGCCTGTTCCAAGTTTAAAAGAGCACAGAATACATTCTGGTTTTTGGCTAAAGACTTGTTTTTTTACAGCATTGGGTGATAGACGAGCACACAGTCCACCCGATGGTAAGTGGATGCTGTAGCCCATAGACATCCACATTTATCCTCAATTAAGAAACAAAATGCAAATGTGTTGTCACCCCTGAGGACTAAAATGGAATGCCTCGATTCCAGTAAAATGGGTCTCCAGTTTTCTACACTCACCATACGAAACACAGCAGCATCACGCTACCATTTTACGATGGTAATCTGTGAGAGCGTGGTCCTGCCCCGGTCGAGCCGACCCATTCAGTCTACGACTGTGTACTTGTCCGTATTCATGCGTATAACAATCCCCTTTCTAAATCCAGCTTGCATATTACAAATTTTTCTGTCAGTTTCTTTTACTCTTCATATAAGAATTAATCGAATCTATCGTTCAAAGCTTAAATGGCTACCAATACGTCAAAGGCGATGCTCTAGAATTTTAGGCGGTGGTCTCCTATAAAGGCCATCGGCCGCTTACAGCGTCACGCCGTACGCCGCGTTGCGATGCTTACTATAGAAATGTACTGTTGTGGTCTCTTTCACAAGCTGATGTCAGCGTATGGACGTCGTAGGCGGCGTTAAGACGCTGTGCGCTGCGTCTCTAGTTATTACGAACCATTGCAGCGTGAAGGTCGTGTCTAGCGTCAGTACAAAATGACAAAATTCAATAAAGAAAAAGACGAGTCACTGCGTTATTATTATGTTTAAATTGTTCCTGATTAATACGAAAATATTCAGTAAATTTAGAATTGCTGTCTTTTAAGTGTTTTATTATCAATAGCTGGAAACATCCTTCTTCATATCTCTTCATAAATAATCGGTGCCTTGTTGCATTTATTTTTCTTCGTATACGGTTTTGTGCCTCTTCTTCAAGTAACACAAGCGCCCCCCAAAAGTATTGAATTTATATCCATTTTATGTACAAATATGACACACAACCACACGTGAGCACTGTCGGCTACTTAATTATTGCTCGATCGAAAGTCTAGACGTCGTCCGTTTGTAAGATATGTATTGACCGCTGACGCTGTGTCTGGCGTTCAGACGCCGATCGGAACGTTTACGCTGAAGTCGGACGTCGCGTATAGCATTTAATAGGAGACCGTAGCCTTACTTGTACTTTGTTCAATTTTAAACGATCCAAGGTCGCCTTCTTATCTTAAGGATAATTTTCATTTTTTTCATTCGATCGACGGTCGAACTTCCCGACAATCAAACAGTCTGAGGTTAAGGTTTCCACAGCATAAGTCTAATTTTTTTAGGTCGTCTTTTACGATACAAGCTATACAACTTGGCAACACCCTCCCCAATGATATTAAGAATGCCAAAAATAAAAAAGTTTTCAAAGTTCTTCTCCGAGAACATTACCTGAAGGCAACTACTATTTGACATTATTTTTCCTTAATTCTTGTTTTTCCTTTCTTCTTTTTTTTACTTCAAATATTTATTTCATTATAATATATTATTCAAACATTATATTATATATATCATTCATTTGGATATTTATTTACGAAGTTCATAAGAATGTATATATATTATATATATATATGTATGTAAGTATTATTGTACGTATATTTATACTATATGTGTGTATATTTAAATGTATTGTGTATGTATGTACTTTGCATATATGTATATTTTAATGTATGTGCAATTATTTATGTATAATGGTCGCACCTGCCAACAATTGTCCTTGGCACCCAGGGTTGACTGGCAGAGAATGCCACATGGCATTAAGTCCGCCCTATGTACCCTTTAGCTTAAGGTGTTACATGTAAGTTTTTAAATAAATAAAATAAAATAAATAAATAATAAATAATAATAATAACCACCTTATAAATACACTGCACAAAAAAATGCCGTTTATTTGTAATTTTGCGTCAGGAAAGCTTAGGAATCAATACAAACTTAAAGAACAACCCCTCTCGATCTACTACTCATCATCAGTTGCACTGATAAAATACGGAAATATGGTTAAATATTTATAGCACGCAAAATATTTTGAACACTGATGTAATTTATCTTGCCCTATTTTCTTTAAAATGAGTAAAGTTTAGATATTTTTACACCTTCTTCTTGCTCCGAGAACAAGGAGCAGTCAAATTACGTTGAGTGATATTTAACGACCTTAGCTGCCCGACACCTAGTCCGTATTATGTTCAGCTACAAAGCTTAACATTTCATTTTGCTTTAACATTTAATATTGCACCTTTTAAAATATTTAAGTTTCATTATAAAAATCTTTTAATAGTTTTTTTTTTTAGTTTTTAGGATTTTTGTACCGAATCCCTTCATTTGAACTCATTTTCAAAGCAACAGACTGACAAAACTACGGGCAAAGATGAGAAATCTCTAACAACTTTTGTAGTGATAATAACACCCTATCACCAGTCTGTGAAGTTTGGGTTCGGTATTTCTAATGTAAATACCATCACATACCACTATATACATACTCTAGTATATAGGTCATTGACAAATTTACTTGAATAGGAAAGCTTTAGTGCAAACGCGTGCCTCTTTGCTTCAGATACATAAATGAACGGAACTTGCGAGTATACTACAGCTTCAGTGGCGTAGCTACCTAGGGGCTAGGCGGGGCAGTGCCCTCGAGCCCCGGGGCCCTCGAGCTCAGGGGGCCCTCGAATCCTTACCGGAAAATCTCGAAACTGAACTTTTGAAAATTTCTCCCACTTTCAAAATGAATATGACAGGTTGCAAACCAACTTTAATCATGACGACTCAGTTGAGAGAAATTCGAAAGTTATACCTAAGGAATTAATTTTTTTCTGTGAGTTGGCAGTGTCGTCAATTTGACGGTTACCGATATATGCGTTTTATTATACATCGATATGCGTTTTATTGTGAATTCGGGTCAAGATTTTTTTCAAGTACGGTTAAAAATTAATGCTGTATAGGGTGTAACTAAGCTAATGTTAATAAACTTTTTAGTACTGGTCAACATAGTGGTTCAATTTTATTTGATTTTACTACCATTGATGTCCGTTACGTCAATAAATCATGTCAAATCTATAGATTTCGGTTACTCATTGTATAACGCGAAATATCGTGAAAAAAATGCAGGTCACTATAGAAGGTGCATTAATTAAGGCCCGCGTGCGAGGAGATCGTTCTTGGTCTTCTAAATGTGGTAACACCAGCGGCGATAAAATGTTCGCCGGGGATTCCTCAACGACGTCTTGTAGCGTATCATTACGTTTCTCCTTCCTTTTACTTTTAACGTCGTCAGTGAACAGTGAGTACCTACTCGCGAACAATCTATTATAAATATTGAATAAATAAATTAGAAAACAAAAATTATGGACAAAAAGAAGAAACCCAGAGGTGCATTTAAAGGCAAACAATGACAAGAAAGAAAGATATAATTATTAACAAATTTTGGTTTCTGCAAGGTCTTCTTTTTGTAGTTACCGCAGTGTTAGTTGAGAAGCCTACTAAAGATGACTCGACAATTATTGCAGTTGGAGATACCTCCGCCGCCGACCATGTGAACGTGGATGACGTTTGCATGGCAGACATAAGAGCGGAAGATTTGTAGGAACGTGTACGATAAATTTTCTTATGACTTGGGAAACTTCACGTACAAAATGTTAAGTGATAATGAAAAACGTCAAATTCTTGATATGAGGCCTTTACAGCCTTCTGGACCTTTTCCAATAGATATCAAGCAGAATAAAAGGTGTTTTTCAAAATCGCTCTACGTTTCAAGTTCTAAATATGGACCAGTTAATCGTTTTTGGTTGTGTTATTCCAAAATACTAGACGCTGTCTATTGTCAACCCTGCTGGTTATTTGCTTCACAAAGAAATAATGTTTGGTGTACGGGAATTCAGGATTGAAAGAATTTATCAGAAGGAATTAAACAACACAGTTGTTCGAGTGGCCATACGGAAGCATGAGCTATATATGAACTTTAGAAAAAAAATACTATTACTTGGACTAAAATACTAATACTTACAAGGAACTTGAAATTCGCAAAGAAGCGTAATTTTGGAAAATAGTTCTTCAAAAGTTATTCGATACCATACTTACCCTAACAAAGAGCTCTTTGGCTTTGAGAGGACATCGAGAAGACTTAAGTCAAGAAGGATACCATAAAAATTTTCTGTCCTTTGTAGAGCTTGTCGCCCAATATGATCACATTTTGCGGCAAGTTTTGGATATGCCCAAAGGATAATTATTATTATATTTCTAAGTTTTTTATCATTTTATTTTGTTTATAACTGTTAACTGTTTAATATCAGGACTTTT
Source organism: Parnassius apollo (assembly GCA_907164705.1). NCBI lineage: Eukaryota > Metazoa > Arthropoda > Insecta > Lepidoptera > Papilionidae > Parnassius > Parnassius apollo. The sequence continues at coordinate 3,258,568 of CAJQZP010000885.1, read as the reverse complement.
TGAAATTGTATTTTTTTAATGTTTTTAGGGTCTACAAGATATTTGAGCGCAACAATTCAAAATGAAATGATTAAGAACTAGGAGACCAAACTCGAAACCCATCTACTAGAACAAATTAGGGAGTCACCGTTTTTCGCCATCATAATGGATACGACACAGTACAAATGGAAGGTAGATCAGTCACGCATTGTTGTGAGGTATGCAGTAATAACCAGATCGGAAAATGGACAACCAATTGATATAGGAGTAAAAGAAGTGTTTCTAGGCTTTTATGCAGCCATCAAACAACGGAGCTAGTCAACCAAGTGACCACATTATTTATCGACAAAAATATTGATTTAAAAAAATGTGTGAGGCAAGGTTATGATGGAGGCAGTGTGAAGAGTGGTGTGTAAAATAGTGTACAAAAACATATTAAGGATATCCAACCTAATGCGGAGTGCGTACATTGTGTCACTCATAATTTAAATTTAGTGACAAATGAAACCGTTAGCATTTCTGTGAAAATACAGATTTTTTTCGCAACGTTGCAAGATTTGTTTAACGTTTTCGGAAACAACATCAAACTTTGGGATCTACTGTCAAAATTCACTGGCGACCAACCAGTTTAGATAGCAGTGGGGCCCCATTTTTTTATTTGCCCCAGGGCCCTTGGTTACCTAGCTACGCCACTGTACAGCTTTCAATTTTCTTATCTGTTGCTAAGCGAAAACCACGTTCATCGTACTGCTTAATTATGTCAGCATTTATCTAATACCAATTATAAATTGCAGTACATGTTCAAGATAACTTCTTTAACAATTTTAACGCCTAGACGCCGGGATTAGTTAATCCAGTACGAAGTTTTATTACTTTGCAACTCATTGCATTCTAATCCACTTAACATTCTTCGATACATCTATATAAGTAGGTGAAGCTAAATGCCCATCATTAGAAACGAAAGCACATATAGTAGACGTTAATGAGTTCAAATCTTCCGGTGTAAACCTGCAAATTATCTTGAATGTATTGTTACGAGCTTGAGGTTAGTGACAATAAAAATTGCCGATAGAAATACCTAAATTAACACTTTAATTTTCTTTACACTAATTAAAACTTAAAACACTAAAAATTAATCACACTGATTCACTTTATTCCGCTCCGAAGCTTCGCTTGTCTCGCCAAATTCAATACTTCGCCGATCTCGTATTGCAGCGCATTTATATAGGGCTCTTCCACGAAAACATCCAAATTATTCCAGAATATTCAAGTAAATACGCGCGCCAACCGACCAAGCGCAGAAAATTCGAGTCTCAGCTTCTAGAAGCTTAGTTCTTCTTTTCGACAACAGATAGCGCTGTCGGTTGAAAGATTAGTGATGTCATTTTCTGGAAAGCTCCCCTCGCTCTCGTCCCCGACACTAGATGGCGCTAGTGCCGGGTACATGACGTCAACTTAGGCGCGTAACAGTATTAAACCCAATATTAGACTTACTAACTACATGCTTTTAATTCCTCCCTCTCCTTTCCACCATCGGACAATCAAGTCATGGGTAGGTCTTCACCCCTTTTGTTATCGACATTTCACACATTAGAACCAAACGGTTTCCTTCGTCTTTTGTAATGCGTACATAAAGGAGTGGAATAACTTGACGGTGTCTATCTTTCCGTCCGAATACAATCTGGGCATCTTTAAGACAAGAGTGAATAGGCTTTGGTTACGCTAAGACAGTGCGATTTACCATCTAAGGCTGCATCACTACTCACCACCAGGTGGAATTGTGGTCAAGCACTGGCTTTAATAAGTTAGAAAAAACTTTTCATAAAAATGTATGACGATTTGAAAGAAACAAACATTATAAACTAATTTCTACATATTAGATACAGAAGACGGGATTAAGACATATTATATTATATATCGTATATAATATAATATATATTTAGGAAATTATTATATTATCTTTATCTTAATCATCAGGAAATTATATTATCTTCGTTCCTCGAAGTCAGCTTTGCTTTTTATTAAAAGAATAATTAATAGATTTTTGATCTTTTTGAGTAGACTAAGGAATATTAGAAAGTCCCCTAATTTGCCTTAGGAGTGGAATTTTTTTCAATTTGAAAATGGTGGTACCATAAAATATTTAGTTTATTAAAGAAGAAACTTGAACTATAACTAATTTAATAAAAAGAATCATTGAAAAGGGTTTGAAATATCTCATAACATACTTCTTCAAAAAAACTCCCCACTTCAAAAGTTTTTTGAAGCCCTAATGAAAACGAAAATTCCGCTCCAATATAGTCGAGAGTCAACCGCGCAGTGGTGGTGTAACAATATCCACTACTCCGTACCCGCATCGTCCCGAGAGATGTCGTAAGAGGCGACAGAGTGGTATTAACCAGCAGGTGGCAACGTTTTCCTAATAACAACTAGACAAAAAAATTGCCTGCTAAGCGTGGCAAGTATGACAACCCTTATTAGGCATTCTATGGAGAGCCCTACGTTCTGCAGTGGACTTCAATCGGCTGTAATGAATCGTAAATTAATGTACAGGTTGGTTGAAAAGAAACTCCCTGTCTTTATTTGGTTATAAGATTTTAATTTTTTACATTAATTTGTCAAACCACTAAGCAAATAAAACTGTACAATGTGAGTTATAAAAAAAATCTGAAAAATTCAGAATTTAATATAAGCGCCTGCATTTTCTACCAGTTTTTTCAAACGTCTTGGAATATATGCTGCGGACCTTTGTAGAAAGTGATGAGATACATTTGTTAGCACTTGCTGAATTCTTACTTCCAGTTCATCAAGAGTGCGATGTTTTGAGCGATAGACTTCATCATTTGCCCAACCCCACAGGAAAAAATCGAAAGGCGTGAGGTCCGGGCTACGAGCAGGGCATACGTGTCACCCGCGGCGACCTAACCAACGCCCTGGGAAGCGGTTATCTAGCCACTGTCGGACATTCGATGCGAAATGTGGTGAAGCTCCATCTTGCATAAATATTATATTTTCAATGTTATCAAACGTTGACAAAGCTGGCTAAACTCTTTTTTCGAGCATGTTGAGATAGCGCTCTCCATTCATTGTTTCCCTCAAAAGAAAAGGGCCAATAACTTGACTTGATGTCATACCGCACCAAACTGCTGCCTTGGAACGGTTTTGCATTTTCTGAGCAGTTATTTTGGGTCAAACTCTGCCCAATAATGACAGTTATGACAGTTAACAAAGCCCCCAACGTGAAAAATTGCTTCGTCAGTCCAGATAATGTTATCAAACAGTTCTGAACAATCTCCATGCCATCTGAGCATAATCTCTCCGTATTCTATCCGGCGATCACAGTCCTCTGGAGTTATTTCATGGCAGTAACGTGGCTTCCAAGGACGAAAGCTGATAGACTTAAGGGCTGTCATTACAGTGTGCCGTGTAAGTCCGCTCTCACGAGCTGCTTGACATGTTGACTTGTAGGGGCTTTTTGTGAACATTTCTCGAACAATTTTAATATTTTCTTCTGATCTTGATGTTGAAGGACGGCCGGTTCTTTTACTATCTGCCACTGATCCAGTTTTCATCAACTTTGAATGACAGTTTTTAATGGTTTTTGGATCCAAAACAGCATGAGGTCCGTTGAAATTCCGCCACCACCTTTGCACTTCCACTATTGATTGCCACGCTTCGTAGCGAGAGGCAATTTGCGCTCGCTCTTGCATTGACAATCTCCCTTGAACCATTTTATGATGTTTTACCTAATTCTCAATCTATAAAGAAAAAAATTACATAAGATTACATGAATTTGGCCGAAGCTGGTAAAGTTTACAACCAAATAAAGATAAGGAGTTTCTTTTAACCACCCAGTATGTAGAAAATATTAATGATGAACTAAATGAATAGTAATATTAATGATGAACTAAATGAATAGTAATATGAATGATGAACTAAATGAATAGTAATATGAATGATGAACTATATGTATAGTTAAGGTTTGTATTACAAGAGGCGTTAAATAAAAGTCCAGAAAACTTCTTCGATGATAATTCTTCAGAAGTCTTCGATGGATATTAAAATGAAGCGTGAAATTGGGACGATTACTTCCTTTTATTCTATTTACGTAGGTCAAATTCGTAAAAAATATGATAATTATGAATAATATACTTTTATAACTTTACAAAAATATACCCCTATCACACCTTGAAAGGTGAAATATTGTTATGGAAAATCGTGTAAAAGTAAAGTAAAGTTACAGCCTATATACGTCCCACTGCTGGGCACAGGCCTCCCCTCATTTCTGAGAGGGTTTTAGGGCAAGGAAGTGTCCCTGCCCGGTTGACGAACTTCACATGTCTTCGAAATATTTTTTTCTTATTCCTCAGACATGCAGGTTTCCTCACGATGTTTTCCTTCACCGCCGAGCACGTGGTAAATCAGCACTTAAAATTGCAATTAGCAATTTCATTGGTGCCGGCGGGGATCGAACCCGGGTTACTCGCGTTCTGTTATATTTACAGCGAGCGTTAACCACTGAGCTACCACGGCTCTCAAATCGTGTACAGTTGTTTATTTATTATTGTTTATAGCTTAATTTTTAATTAGATAGCGTTAACGTCTAATTCAATTCAATTCCTTACTCTACTATTTTTCGTGCATGGAGTATAGAGGTAACACTCCATATTTTCGAGGTTACAAGAACACTTGCTTACAATATTCCGAACAGCAGTATCCTCGACATACCCATTGTCATTGAGGGGTGGACTTGACCCCTTTTTATTGCAAGAGTGCTCCAACTCGAGACCGCCTTTCTGGGTGTATAAATGGATGGCAGTCAACGGTGGATTACCATCTTAGTTTTTATGGCTTTATCTTTTGCACATAAGTTACGATAACTCTGATATTAATAGTTATTGTATGCACTGAAACCACGGAAAATTTTTTTATCAAGTGACTACTCATGGTACGAGTGACTTTAATTATCACGGAATAAGGAGCGGAACAACGCTTGTTGTTCCGTGATAGTCGAAGTCACTCTCTTCTAAGCAAACTGAATCTCCTTCTACACGGGCAGTATGTGGGTCGATTGCACGCAGAAACAGTATAAATATAACGCCCTGTGCGTAGAGTATAATGATCATTTGTGGTAAAAGTAAACAATGACGTACAATAAGAATTACTTGTAATATATATTGAATAAAAAATATTATATTCTATTCTAATGCATTCAGAATGCTGATGGGCTTGTCCCAATTTTGCATCGCACCAGGGTTGTTCGCCAAGGTGTGTGTAGCCCACTTTTACACTACTATGTGAAAGCGGTACAAATTCTTGTTGCGCAGAGTTCACGCCAGCTCCAGTAGCATCCTGAGAGGATTTGCTGACGATTTCGATTGTTCGAAGTACTTGAACCACTACTGTATGGTTCATTTGATGTCAAATCATCCCTATTTAAGGTTTACTAGACTTTAGTTTTTACTAACAAATAAGTTTAAGATACTCGTGTTACTAAAACATAAAATCCATGGTGGTCGAAATAAAATATTTTTATTTATTTACTACTGATTAAATAACTGAAATATTTCAAGAATATGTTGAATTGCGCGGATACTTGGTGAAAACCACCACGTTTGTAGAAACGACTAGATAATGATAGATCGATATCCTTGCACTAGTGATACTGCACCCCGTCGCTGTTATCTAGTATAGATTAGAACACGGCATTTGATACAATTAGTAAATTTCAAAAGATTTAAAGACAAAAAAAAAAATCAGTCATGGACAAAAGCCACTCCTTAATACGAAGATTACCGTTAATATACAAATAAATAAAAAAATATAAAAACAATAAAAATAAATATATACAAATAAATAAAATTGAAGTGTCTGTTTGTCTTTTCAAAGTAACAGCTTTTCACTAAATGCATAATATGAAAGTATATACGGTACTTATAACTAAAAGACAATTTTTAAAATTTTTGTATGTCTGTCTGTTTGTTCCGGCTAACGTTGGAAACGGCTCGAATGATTTTAATGAGACTTTCACTGGCAAATAGCTGATTTTATAAGGAGGAACTTAAGACACTTTTATTTTAGAAAAAGAATTAGGACTTCGCGCAAAAAACTAAAACCCTAAGTTACACGTTATGAAGTCGCGGGATCAGCTAGTCTAAGAATATATATAAATTTAAAATTAATGTACATGTGTAATACTAAAATAACTGCCTTATATTGAACTGAGGGGGTTATTTGCACGTCATTTAGACGTTAAAAACTATTTTTTAATTTGTCTGTCTGCGTGTCCGGGCTAATCTTCGGAATGGCTGAACCGATTTTTTTTAAATGTCAGCAACAAATAAAGAGCACTGCCAAGTGTGATCCAGGCTATATCCGTAAAACATGGACATTTAAAAGCAAAACGAAAAATAGATAAAATAAATAGTCTTTAGTGATCTTAAATATAAATAATGGCACATTATTAAATCCTACCCCGGGTGATTCACTAATATAGAATAAAACAGACATGTTGAATCGTTTCACTAATCGAAATCTGTACTGTCTGTGTGCCTATCTGTACTATCGCTATTTATACATATATATTATAATATAATTCAATATTTACAATACTGAATTCACTTTATCGATTACGAGTGTAGAAACCCTTATCTATAATCTCTATAATAGTCAGATCCTTTCGGTATACAATCGTATTGATTATATACTGTTTAGAGTACATATACATGTAGGACTGTGTGATTACATATGATGAAGGGAGACTGGGAGTAAAGGGGTTAGGACGTGCGTGTTGAATTTATTATAAAATTAAGTTTTAAGATTTGAAAAATTTCGTTTTCTAGCTTACATACGAGTATGTATATATTTAAAGTGAAAACTTTTTGTTATTACTAAACTCCTATATCATTTATTTTGTGGCATTAAAATGGGAACTTGTTTTTCAAAAGTTTTACGGAATAATAGATGATTACATTTTATACAACAAAGAAACAGAACACAATTTCAAGTCGATACATTTAACTGTAAAAGAGTAAACAAAACCTATTCCTAAGTCTATTTCGGAATCCAAGATCTCAACACATTATAAAATTTTATCCAGAATCAACGAGTAAACTAAGTACCTAGTATCCGTTAAAGAGTCTAATCGTATCTGTCACGAGCTCATCATCATAATAAAATTTGTATGTATGCCAGTAAAATTAAATACTTTTAGTAACCATTATAAGAGCTCAGAGCATAAGCGCAAGCCTTTATTCTTAGTTATATTTCGCGAGCAACGTGGTCTCGCGGAGTCCTGGAAAAACGAGTACCTGGAAATACCAAATTTCTGGCTCCCATCAGTGGATTTGGTTTATGGCTCCATCAGCGACCTACCGACTACTCTACGCGGACGCCTCCACCAACGCCCCATAGCACCATTAGCGGCGCGGAAACTTGTGGAGATTTGGGCGGGGAGTGTATTGCCATACCAAGGTTACTTTTTCCCCACGACTCCACCTTGGATGCGACAGACAGAACATCCCTAACACCACGGACATCCAACAGACCATCATGCACCCTCGTGCCGAGTCTACTCGGAGCAAACTTCTCGAAACAACCCTTCCGCCTTCACTCAAGCTAGCCACGTGGGTTCCTTGTCTTTCACCGTGGATGACCAAACCACGGTTACTAAGCACCTCTGCAACGATTAGGCGCGAACTTGTTCATCCGGTATAGTCTTTTTTACATGATAAAATGTCTACGCACACCCACTTCGCGGGGTAAGGACGTTTTATGTCGGACTCGCACGTACTAAAACCCTACCTGGTCCACCTTTCCCGTATATTTGCAGAGCTACGAGATCGCTTTTGCACTTATCCACGGTCGCACCTGCGCAACGGATCTCCATGAGTCCTGTACGTGGAGATCATAGGGCCAGGAAAAAAGAGCACTTGAAAACACTAGTTTTCCCGACCTCAGCGGGGGATCAGGTAGGAAGAAGGAGAAGGAAGTTAGGAAAACGTCATATCGCTATACTGACTCTCCTCTTTCACCACGTTCCAACACAGAGTCGTGGAGAACTATGCGCATCACCATACCATCACTACTCTTTTCCTGCGACCCCACCTCGACTGCAGCAATAAGGGTAGAGTACACCCCTTTCACCACAGTTCACTTGAAGTAGCACCTCAGGCCAGCCATCCTCTTAGTTCACCGTGGGTGACAAAACCATAGCTGTGTGGCAGCACTGTCGTCGCGCCGAAGCCTAAGTCGCGCTAACAAAGTTCCGAAGTAAAAGCGGTATATATATATTAGCTCCGAATTATCACATGGAGCTTAGATAGTCCCGAAAAAATCGACACCGCGGTCGATTCACTCTCCACCCTTATTAAATCCTCCCTTAAGGAGAACGAAAGGGTCGTCCCGGTTGCTAACAATAGTGGGCTTCCCCTACATATTAGCAACCTATTAAAAGCCAAAAAAGCTGCTTTCCGGAGAGCAGCAAAATATCCCACCCCCGAATATAGGCGCGCGGCCAATCCTCTTCAACGAGAACTCCGCTTCCGCCTCTCTGAATTTCGAGACCTCGAAAAGAGTAAGCTCATGGAAAATATCTCTCCATCTCACACAGCGTACTATTAGATGGCTAGAGCCCTCCGCATAGACGCTATCACCTACACTCCCCCTCTCTCCCGTCCCGACGGCACGGTTGCCTTCGAAGACGAGGAAAAGGCCGAGTGCTTTGCAGATAGTATTGCCGCTCAATGCTCTCCTAGTTCTCAACCCGTCGACCCCTCTCACGTCCAGGCAGTGGAGGATGAGGTCCGCCGCCGGAACTCACCCCCTACGGCCTCCGAACCTATCTCTGTGTCCAATGATGAGATTTCATCCCTTATCAAAGGACTTAAGCCCAAAAAGGCTCCGGGCGCGGATGGCATCTCCAACCAAGCCCCAAAACACTTTCCTGAGCTGGTGTTAACCTTTTTTATCTATTATCTTCAACGCCTGCTACAACCTCAGTTATTTCCCCACTTCGTGGAAAGAGGCTACTGTGATTGGAATTCCCAAGCCAGGCAAGCCTCTCAACCTCCCCCTCCAGCCATCGCCCCATTAGCCTCCTCAAGGCAATGGGCAAGCTCTTCGAAAGAGTCATCCAAACGCGTATGAGGCGCTATCTGTTTCCCACAGACGGCGACCCTCTTATCATTCCCCATCAATTCGGTTTCCGAGCCAAACACTCATGTCCTCAACAGGTTCACCGCATTGTGGAATATATCCTCAGCGGCTTCTACCCCCGTCGTCATAAGACCATCGCAGTCTTCTTCGATATAGCCAAAGCTTTCGATAGAGTCGGGCACACAGGCCTCATCTATAAGCTCTACAAAATAGGTCTCCCCGATCGTCTAGTTCGTCTCGTGGCCTCCTATTTAAAACATTCGTACCTTTCGTTTTAGACACGAAGGTACGCTATCTTCACAGCGGACTATCAAGGCTGGTGTCCCACAGGGCTCAGTACTTGCTCCTCTGCTGTACATCCTGTTCACCAACGACATTCCCATCCCGTCGAAAGGTGTTCAACTCTCCCTCTTCGCAGACGACACTGCCATCTACTGCAAATGTGTCTCACTACCCTTCATACGGAACAAGATCCAAAAGTCAGTTGATGACCTAGGAGCTTGGTTCAAAAAATGGCGCATCGATGTGAACCCGGAGAAGAGCTCCGCCGTTCACTTCGATTATAAACGACGCCGTCTCAAAAACACTCCACCAATACGTATGCTAGGGACCCCTGTCCCCTGGCATACGTCCGCCAAATATTTAGGTGTCACTCTAGACACAGGGCTCACTTTCAAGCCCCACGTCAAAAGAGTAACCCGTCACGCAGGATTTTATCTGAGTAGGCTCAACAGTATGTTGGGCCGACACAGTAAAATGTCCCTTCGAAACAAGCGTACCCTTTACAAGGTCTGTATACGACCAGTCATGTCCTACGCGGGCCCCGTCTTTGTCCACGCAAACCCTAATATTTTAAATGAACTCCAAACAGTTCAGAACCTCTTCTGTCGTCGAGCTGCGAACGCACCTTGGTACGTCCGTAATGCCGACCTTCATCGGGACTTAGAGCTCCCAACAATTCAACAATTTTTTAAAAAACTCTCTGAGAACTTCTTCAAAGCCTCAGAGTCGCACCCAAACCATTTAATTCGTGAGGCAGCTTCTTATGCAGCCCCACTCCCCCTCTCGCTATCGTGTCCGCAGGCCGAGAAACTCTCTCTCGGACCCGCCTAATAAACTTTCAAACGACCTGAACTGTCTCCTGGCGGCTCAGGCCAACTCTAATTAAATAAAATTATTGTAATAACTAACATTAATTTGCCTTCGTAGGCACTCCCTCAGCGGCACTTAGCCGCCTGCGCCCTCTTTTCCCAAAAGAGGGTCGCTCATGATAAGGCACAATAGAGCTTAATCAGCCGGTTGCCTGTCCCCAAAGGCGGTTTTTAGAGGGTATCACTTAGGGTCCCCGGTAGGATGTGAGTCCCTCATAACCACGATAGACCGGCTATCGTGGTATGCGTAATGCATTTTCCGCCTCCCTACGTATAGGGTAGCCCTTTAATTGCTTCGGGCGCAAAAAAAAAATCACATGGAGCGTTGGCCACGCCCCGGGCAGAACACCTTGCCTCCCTTAAACCTTCCACCGCCAAATCTGTTAAGCCAAAAAAGAATATTTGTGTATTTATCAGTAACTTAAATTTTATTAATTCTTGTCAGTATCTATCTTATCAATATCGCAATGAACTTTTGCCCAAAAGTTGCTAAATTTTACAAAATATAAATAACTCGCAACATTTTCATACTTCATTCCTTAACACTCCTTTGTATTAGAATTTAGGTAAAATTAATCTATAAACTATTGCATTAAGGAATATTTTATAAAAACGCAAAATCTCACGAAGCGTAGCCACTCGGTTTAATAATTAAAGTATGCGAAAAACAGAGAATGACATTGCGCGCTCGCTCTCACTTGGGCATAGTGCATCGCAACGCACGTTTCGATAACTTTCTATTAAGCGTCGTTGATCTTCCAAGAGTCTCACACCAAGGTATGTGTCTCAGTAATAGACGCTTTTAGTCTTAGCTTTAGCTTTTAGACGTTTTATAATTAGAAAAAAGGGGATATAATAATACGTTAAGAATAAATATATCCATTTATCTTTAATAACCGGATCTTTTGGAAACTTGTAATAAAAGCATTGTATTAAATAAACAGATGTATAAATAAAATGAATACAACATTATACAAACAGCAAACGAATATATATATGTATGGGTGACATATTTCTCATTTTTTATAAGTTTTAAAGATCTGTAACTGAATTTCTATTGTTTGTTACTTTTCGGTTTCCCGGCTTCTTACAGATCGAATTAAGACTTCTATCCTGACAACATAATTACTTACCTTACATTAAATTATTAAAAATTTATCAAGTAATTTAAAAGTAAATGGCCGATAAACGGTTAACGGTATAAAATATTTAGAAAGAAAAAATGTAGTAGCAGTAGTAGTAGTATATATTTTATTGTACACCACACATATACAACGAATAAATACATTACAGAGAAAACTTAATATATACATATGTACAATAAGGCGGTCTTATCGCTAAAGAGCGATCTCTTCCAGACAACCTGTAAAATGTAGAAAGGTGTAAATAAATATTTAACGAAAAATCATATTTAATTCTCGTTTCGTTAAAACTAGGTAAGCCACACGTAATAAATTATCGATACAAAATAGTTGTGTCACGTAACTGACTCGCATTCGACTCCTGCGGCCATGTTCAAGGAAATTTACGTACGCAACAATTTTGTTTATTGCCCATACTATAAATCCATCGCTGATTTTAGCTGTGGTACTCGTAGACATGGACTAGCTTAGGAATTAATGGATATTAAAGTGTGAAAATATTTAAAATTTCGGAGACAATCGTAGTACTAGGGTGGACAATTTTATTTAAGTATATTTCATTAAACACATTATTTCACTAAGTACTTATTTATGAAATGTTATCCCTTTATTTGAAGTTGTGGAGGAATTTCCGCAGTTGGATATGCTTCAAAACACCATTTTGAAGTCTCTGCGTCCGAAACAGTACTGGTGTCCGAAACAGTACTGGTGTCCGAAACAAACGCTCCTCGCGCGCTTGTGGCCTACGAGTCACATGTGCGACTTCTATTTATATTTAGATTTCTGTGATTAATACCATACTTTAATACGAGATTTCAGCAAGCTTATTGAAGATGTAAAACTAAGGTAGTCTAAAACAAAACGTAAAATCTTTAAAGTTGAAAATAACTGACACCGAGTCGTTAAATTTCACTTTGTACGTAGTTACTGCTCCTTTGTTTTCAAAGGGTGCTTCGTAAATACAACAGGTACTTAATATTCTCAAATCTCAAATCGGTGGGTACCCAAAAATTTCACATTACAAAACACTGCTGATGCACAAACTGCTATTTTTCGCTGGTCGCTTCTAACAGAAGTGAGAACATGATCTTTCCCCGGTTGAGCCGACACTTTTGTGCTACAACCATAGTTTACGTATAACATGGCTCTACCACGTTAAAAGTGAAGAAACTTTTTCTTCTTTTGTATGAATACGTAAAGTCCACTGACTCTCCCGCTCTAAGAAGGATTAGATAAATCCCAAATAATAAATCTAAAAACGAATTGAATACCCTACTATACAAATTAATAACGACGAATAATTGAACGGATAAAGCGCTACTCTAATTAAAACAAAGTTTTGAGAATTTTAAGAATGAAGTGAGCGTTACACTGGATTTGAAATTCTATAACTTTGTAATTTTGAAGCTACAAATAATTAAAAAAACGACTTGTTGCACTCCGGGAGTGCCGGCAGAAGTGAAAACTTGAATATTAACGTTGTACATTTTTGATATTTTGGAATGGTTAGAGAATAATTTTGCACGAATTTCTTTATCAGTATAAAAGTAATATCATTTATGTTGTAGAACACAATATTTATTTATTACGCTATCGTACACAAACATGACAATTTATATTAGGTACATTTGCGCAAGCGCCCTACGCCGCCTAAACGACACAGCAGGCGCAGGTATACATTTCCGTAGAAAGAGAGGAGGGGATACTTCCTCTCCTACGCCGCGCCGGCGGCTGTCTCTCTCTCTCCATCCATCCACTTTCGACCAGGGTCACGTGTCCTGACGCGAACATAACATTTTTACCCACTATAAAAAAGTGTACAACGCCGCTAAAGAAGTTTTCACTTCAAAAATGAAGATGGTGCTGAAAATGTGATGGCGACAGTCAAGTTTGTTACGTTTTCCGAAGCGTAAACTTCCGTCGTCATAATTTTTGCCCTATGTAATATATATATATATATATGTGTGTGATGGTTCGGTTTACAAATTACATAATGATGAAACATGAATTTTTTGATCTTATTGACATGATAGTAAAAACTGAACTGGTTATTTGAACAAAAATTCATGAGAGCAATTATTTTAATTAAAATTTTGGTATTTTTAAAAAATACTAAGAAAAGGGGCTCGAAATAATAGATTTTCTCACAAAAAAAGGGAACTTGAAAAAAGGATAAAAGTCGTATCGAAGACAGGGCGTGAACCGAGGCAATACGATTTCGCGACCGCTCGGTATCCACTTGAGCTATTACGATCATTAACATTTTACCTTCTTATACTTTAGCAGTTTTTCATGCCTGAAAACACGGACAAAAAATATTTTCTAAAAACAAATCCTAGCTAGATCGATTTATTGCCCCCGAAACTTCCTGGACACTAAATTTTATGAAAACCGTTGGAACCGTTTCCGAGATTCCTATTATATATATACAAGAATTGCTCATTTAAAGACATAGGATGTAAAATAACACCCTCATATTTTAAAACAAGCATTATATACATATATATATATATATATATATATATATATATATATATATATATATATATATATATATATATAATTTAAATAATTAAAAGTAAAATATTGTTGTTATTTTTTTTGCGACCCTCCGGAAAGCGGGGGTGGGAAGCGGTGAATGCTCATAACATAACATGCAGCCGGCTGCGTGGCTATGTGGAGACTTTTACCCACTAAACACCGCTTTTAGGGATTGGCTTACAGATCTGACGAAAGATCTTTAAGCCGTGAACGGGGACGCGACCCTCCTTGGCAGAAAGGAGGGCTCACCAAATTTTACTCGAGTCCGCTTGAACATGAGTTACCGAGTCACCTCGGTACTCCGTTTAGATTCGTAATGCTAGATAGTTGACACTTCACTAATACACTTGTAGGTAGTATAAGTCGCCGCGGGCGACATTACAGGTTACATCCAAATTCAAACTTGCATCTGGCACGTTCTAAACAAATATGTACTTAGTTTGATTTATAATAGAAGTAGTGTATAACATGAAAGGTGATTGAAATATATTTATTAGTTTAAAGTATGAGTGATAACAATAAAACAAAACAAAAATCGTCAGTGTAGCTTAATTTTAAAATAAAATTATATCGTGAAGAAAGCGGTTTGTAAGATATGTAAATTGCAGTTTATGGATTTTATAATAGTCCAGACATAACAAAAAGATGGAAATACTACAAATAAATAATTATTAAATATTTGTATTTTATTTCATATTCTCCGGGAGGAAAACCGGCGACGAGGTTCGCCACCCGTCACATTCTGTCTCCCGGAGAGGCGAAAAGTGGATTGCAGAGGCCCGTCTGGCTACGTTGAATGTATGTGGGGCAATGAATGATAAAATGGATGAAGTATGCGATATGATGTATGATAGAGGAATAGATGTGTTATGTGTGAATGAGACGAAAAGGAAGGGGAAGGATGTTACTAGACATGGCATGTATACCGCATACCGATCTGGTGTAGACGAGATCGAGCGGGCATGCCAGGGAGTAGGTATCATCCTTTCAGAAAGAATGGGCCAATGTATGAAAGAGTATGAATGTGTAAGCCCAAGACTGCTATGGATACGAATGAAAGTGGGCTTAAAAAAGTTGTTTGTGGTAGGGATCTACGCCCCAGACATGTCTAAGCCCACTTATATCCGAGAGCAGTTTTGGGAAATGGTAAGGATGGTGTCAATGAAGTGTAAGGAAAATGAAAATATTATTATGCTAGGAGATTTTAATGGAAGGGTTGGGGTGAGGAAGCTTGGTTATGAAAGAATATTGGGAACGTTTGGTGATGAAAGTATAAATGAGAATGGTGAAAGTCTTCTCACCGTATGTATGGAAAAGAATCTTTTTGTGACGAACACTTGCTATCGCCACAAGAGGATTCACATGTATACTTGGGAAAGAGGTGACGATAGAAGCATCATAGATTTAATAATTGTGGATGAAAGATTGAGGGGCGCAGTGGTGGATACAAGGGTTTACCGGAGTTCTAACGTAGGAACGGATCATTATTTGGTTTTATACCGAATTAATGGTCTATTCAGGCGTTGGCGCCATCGATCATCTGTGTCTACCACTGCGTTACAACGTATTAGAACAGAAATGTTACAAGATGAAGGTGAGAAAAACAAGTTCAAATGTAGACTGAAAGAAAATATAATTGGTTTGGATGAATTATGTATGAAGGAGTTAGACTTGGAGAATGTATGGCAAAATGTAAAGAAAGGTTTAGTGGATGCAGCTACCGAAGTATGTGGTGTTATGTAAGAGAAAGAATGAAAGGAAAAATAATACGTTATGGTGGGATAATGAGTTACGTATGGAAGTTGAAGCAAAGAAGAGAGCATGGCTAGATTTACTAGCAACAAAGGCTGGTAATTCTAGCGGTACGAATGATGATATTGAAAGAAAAAGGGCAGTCTTTAGACGTCTTAATAAGAGAGTAAAAGAAGTAGTTGAAAGATAAAAGCAAGAAAGAACGGATAGGAATGATCCAGGCAAATATTAAAATGTCCTGGAAACTTGTAAGAACTGCCAGGGGACATTCGAAACAGCCTATGATGAATGATATAAGAGACGAGAATGGCCATATTCTGAATGATGAAGTGTTGAGTTTAAAGAGATGGAAGGAATATTTTAAAAGCGTGTTTATGAGTGAGGAGACAACGTGTGTACTAAGTGAAGTAGAAATTCTGAAAGAAGAGGAAAGAGGTAGCGAGATAAGTATAGGTAAAATAATGAAAGCAATGAAAAGCATGAAAGCAGGTAAGGCTGCCGGATATGATAGAGTTTCACTCGAAATGTTAAGGGCTGGAGAGGAAGTGGTGGCAGGCCTGCTGCACACCTTGTTTAATTTATGCTGGGAACTGAAGCGGGTACCGGTAGACTGTTGCAAAGCCGTGATAGTCCCAGTATATAAAGGAAAAGGGTCACAGCAGGACTGTAAAAACTACCGTGGCATCAGCCTTCTTAGCATTGTGGGAAAACTGTATGCTAAGGTACTGATTGAAAGGGTCATGAAAGAAACTGATGGAAAAATTTGGGATGTGCAAGCGGGATTTAGAAAGGGAATGGGATGTACAGATCAAGTATTTTCCATGCGCATGATCGCGAAGAAGTTCTTGGCCAAAAACCAAAAGGTTTTTTGTGCGTTCATGGACTTGGAAAATGCCTATGACAGAGTGAATAGGGATGTGCTATGGCAAACACTGAACTTATTTGGGTTGGGCGCTGACTTGATACAGGCATTGGAGTCCCTTTATAGGGACTCTAGAACTTGTGTTAAGATCAACGGGGTCTACTCGGACTGGTTTGACATCCATAAAGGTGTCAGACAGGGCTGTGTGGCTTCCCCGTGGCTGTTCAACCTATTTATGGACAGTTGTTTGCAAAATTTTAAAGTTGAAGAATGCGGATTAAGAATGGGTGAGTTAACCGTCAAATTCCTTTTGTACGCCGATGATCAAGTTATCCTTGCGTCGTCGGCAGCCGAGTTGCAAATGATGGTTACATTAATGAATAGATCATTAAAAGAAGGGGTATGAAAGTGAACGCAATTAAGACGAAGGTTATGGTTTTTGAAAGAGAAGAAAGTAAAACGATTTGTGATATAAGAATAGAAGGGGAGTTGATCGAGCAAGTAGATGAGTTTGTATATTTGGGCTGCGTATTTAGCAGGGATGGGAGATATGATAAGGATATAGAACGACGAGTGAATGCGGGAAATAGAGTAAATGGAGCCCTGCACTCTATTTTGAAGAGTCAAAATGTGTCGAAAAAGGCACGTATGGCAATTCACAATGCTGTGTTGGTCCCTACTTTAACGTATGGTAGTGAAGGTTGGGTGTGGCAGAAGAAGCACGAAAGTAGAATGAACGCAGTAGAAATTCGGTCGTTAAGGAGTATGTTAGGGCTGAATCTTAATGACAGGGTAAGAAATTGTGTAATAAGAGAAGAGTGTGGTTTGCAAGATGATGTTGTGACCAGGATTATGAAAGGAATGCTTCGGTGGTTTGGTCATATGGAAAGAATGAATGAGGAAAGAGTGACAAAGAAAATGTATGTTGCAGAAGTGAATGGCAGAGTCGGAAAGGGGCGTCCTAGGCGAAAATTTATCGACCAAATTGGCGATTTATTGAAAACGGGCCAAATTAGGAGTACCCTTAACCGACGACCATGTATACGGAGGTGTATGGATGTGAAGGAGGCGAGAGAGGTGTGTCAGGATCGTGCCAAATGTAATTCATATTGCCACATTTTACTTATATAATAAAGGTACTTATTTAAAAATGCTTTAACTACAGTAATCGCTACTCTTAACTCGAGTGATAAACTTTTATTCGATGCATTACTCGAACACTGAGTACAACTAGATTGATATTAGCAATTAACCCGATTGACTCGAGTAACAAAATTCTATTTGAGTGGCATCCTCATCTTACGATCAATGCAGTGGTTGTCTACTATTTAGTGATGAACTCGATTTAATAATTCGAGCAATTTATTCATATATTATGTAGTATCAATAAATATATTAAGTATAATTTATGATAGTTAAATTATTAATAACATTAATACCCATGTCATAAAGTTAGGGTGATATTATTTTATGAAGATTTTCTATACGCAAACGAAAAATATATAACTACCTATAAACTGGTGGAAACTAAGCTTTACAGCTTAACTCACTGACGCCAAGTTGCTTGTTGGTCGGTCATCAACAGAGTGTACTTCGGAAAGTGTCCCTATGAGATTCATAAGCTCATCCACCATCTACATTCTCCTATTGAAGTAGGAGACGTATTGCAAGTTAAAATCCGCAGTCCGCACTTGGTTGACATTCCGAATATTCGCACTATGTCATTATTTATAATAGACAGTTAAGGAGTGGAATGCCCTGCCGGCATTTGTTTTTCAGTGTGTATAACCCACTGACTTCTATATATACAAGTACGATGGACTGGCTATACACCGTGATATGATGAAGCGATTTGATTTCCGCCATTTTGGCGCTGACAGCAGAAGTGCACGTCCACGGAACTAATAATAGGGATAAGACAGTGTACCAAATTATATCGACAAAAATTTTATACCCTATCTATACCAAAATAAATAGAATGGACTCTATGGATAGATGGACTCTACCCGTAACGTCCATTCTATTTATGTATCATATTAATATAATGCAATTATCATTCATCATCATTAAAACCCTTCACAAGTCCACTGCTGAACATAAGCCTCCCCCAAGGAATGTCACAAAGCACGGTCTTGAGTTACCTGCATCCATCAACTTCCTGCATGTCTTACCAGGTTTTGACTCCATCTAGTGGGGGAACGTCCTACACTTCACCTGCCGGTACGAGGCTGCCATTCCCTTTTTTCCTTTATCCCCATCGGTATTCGGTTGTTCGAGCTATATGGCCGGTCAATTGCCACTTCAACTTACTAATCCATTGGTCGATGTCGATCACTCTGGCTCTGCTGCAGATATCCTCATTCCTAAGTTTAAACCCCTGAGCATAGCCTTTTTCATAGCTCGCTGAGCGACTTCAAGCTTTCTCATACGGCCAGCAGTGAAAGACCTCGTCTCAGATCCATAAGTCATCACTGGCAACACGGACTTGTTGTACAATCTAGTTTTGAGGTATTCCTGACGAGAAGATGTGTTGTAATCTCCCGAACGCTGCCCAGCTGAGTTAAATCCGTCGATTGACCTTTCGGTCGAAGTTGAACTTACTTAGTCGGACTATTTGTCGTGTTCGTACTTTATACGATGCCATACCGTTCATCAGATTGCGGTAAAACTTAGTCAACCTATTGGTTGCACTTGTGCGAAGGTTATACGCATGGTACAATTAACTGACACTAGGTGGCGTGACTATTTATTTGAAAGTTATAGAAAGTTATATATCATTCTATTTCAATGATTGTATTATCATTCCTAATTATACAATACAACTCTTCCACATTTTTAACGATATTTTCACAATTATTTCTTCTGCGGCAGCAATGCGCCGGGTACGAGCTAGATAATATTAAAAATATATATATAAACTTTGAATTACATAGTTATTAGTTATTTACAGCGTCATTTTCGAAATTAAAATTACAATATTAAAAAAAATAACTGAAATTATTATACAGTCCTACTTTCCGTGGTATAGTCCCAAGAATGCTGGCTACGTGTCATCTCTGAATGGCTATACTTAGCCTTCAAGCGAGGAAGCAACAAACTAAACAACTTCTTATTACCAGCAGCGATGATTCGTTGCAGATACAGTTTTTTAGGAACTACACCGCACGTGCACCCTACGGACCAATAGTCTCTACAACAAATAGCACAAATATGTACTTATACTATTACATGCCTGCAAGTGAGTGAGAATTAAATCTTTAGATCGCACTTACTAAAACCCCATGGTGTTCTACCTCCACCGCAAATTGGCAGGGCCACGGAAACGCTTTTATGCACATCCGCGGCCTCTCTGGCGCCAGCCGCCCAATGACAGCCCCTCCTTAGTTGCTGACTTCTCTTCCCCGATTTATTTCTCAGATAAGGCTCACCAGAAACACAATCCACACTGCCCTTCGCGGCCTCTAACTCCACCTGCACTACGGACTCCCCGAGCCCGATATGTGAATGGAGCCAGGGAAAAACGAGTACTTGGAAGTATCAAGTCTCACCAAAGTCGCGAAAGATAGTCGAGTGGCGCATCGCCAATTGCCATACTAACACTCCTCTTTCCTTACTACTCCACCTCGACTACAGCGGTACAGGGAGAGGAATCTCCTCTAGCCGCAGCCCACTAACACACATCCAACGTGGCTCGACATCATCAGGCGACCTTTCGACACTTGGCTATGGCCCTTGAGTTTGGTAGAAAATTAGGAAAGAAGAAATAAAAAACATTCTAAATAATAATCTAATACTTTTATACTTACTGGTACTGGTACTACCACAAAATATTGTCGGTATACTGTACTTTTTCAAAGTGGTGCAGTTCTCATGTCTAATAAAGCAGTCGTCTGTGAAATGTTTGGATCAAATATGATCATTTTGTTTCGGACACCAATTCACAATATTTATGCTTTTAAGCCATAATTTGAGTCTAGGTTCAATTGGAAACCTGTTAATTAATAAACATTTGATAATCATCTGTTGTTGGCGACTTTGTTTATTAACAGATATTGGTAGGAAAGAACATCGATAAGTATTATAGACAAGGAACTCGTCAACCCTATTGAATTTTATTGTTTATCAAAACTCAGTAATATAGAGCCAAACATGTTGGTATAAATGATATTAAGATTAGTAACAAATTTTCAAGTACTTATATTATCAAATAGTTTTTATTTATTTAATATTTGCTGCAAATTCACTTACTTGTGAAATGTTACACCACTTCCCTCTTGGTAACGAGTTTTACAGATTACGCACACTCTCATTATTAATAAAAATAATTCTTATTATGTAACTAATATTATACACAATCAAACAACATAAAATACTTTCGTTTTTTAGTTTAAAAGTTCAAAATACAGATATTTTAAATATGACAATATAAATAAGACAACAGACTTTGGCATATTATGTCAATTTTATTTTTCAAGACATCCTTCAGCGGCGCTTCAAATTGGCACAGTCATTTTGTATGGTATAGCCAGTCCAGCCTACTTGTATATATAGAGGTCAGTAGTATAACCCACTAACCTCTATATATACAAGATATAGAGGTCAGTGGTATAACCTGAACCTCTTCAATGTGCGTGTTAACATGCTTCTCCTGGGAAAACTCGCTCCATCTTAGATCTCATCTTTGCCTTCGAACCAAATGAAAGTAAAGAGTGACCCCATTTTTATTAATAAAAAAATTGTAGTTTTAAAAAAATGTAGGATTTCATCTATGGAAAGCCATATTTTCTGTCTGAAAATCGCTAGTCTAGTTATATTTTTAACGTGTATCTGTGTGTCTGTCTGTAGTATCGTAGCTCCCAAACGGATCAACCTATTTAGATTTAGTTTTAATTGTTTGAACGGTGACTTGATCGAGAGTGTTCTTAGCTGTGATTCAAGAAAATCTTCTCAGCCGTTTGAAGCTTTTTGTTTCGGGGACTTTGAAATTTTTCATTTAAGTTATTTCATAAATTCGGATTATCAAATAACATAATCCATCTCCATTCAATAGTAAACTTACTATGCCCTTATGGTTAGTTTGGCAAGTTTACTAGTGAAGTATACTAGTTTACCAAACATGCCCCTTGGCATTAAGTCCGCCATATGTAGGATTTTATTTTTGTGCATAACAGTTTAAATGAATAAACTTCGTAAACAGTGATCAAAATATGTGAACGCGTGGCGGCCATCTTTTCATAAGCCCACTACTGATCGCAACGGCATTTTCCTGAGCCACCTGCATCTATCTACTTTCTTCATGTCTTACCAGGTCATTACTCCATCTAGTGGGTGGCCGCCTTATACTTACGATACTGCCACCCGAAAACCCTTTTCTGCATCTAGAGAACCACCAGCTTGAAAATAATTTACTACTTGATAATGATGATACTCCAGATGTAAATCAAGGAACGTGTAAACGAACTTTAACGAAAATAATCCTGTTCTATCATTGTAAACGAAATTCTTAAACCATAAAGTTGTATAGCCTATTGATTGAAAGCATTATTTTTTATATTAACTTAAATATATTACATATATTAGCCATTTTTGCAGTTTTTACGTGGTAGAGCTTTGCTGCAGCTTAATTATGGTTGTAGCACGAATGGGTCGGCTCGAACGGAGTTGGATCACGCTGGCACAGAATACCAGCGTAAAATAACAGCTCAATGCTGCTGTGTTTCGTGTGGTGAGTGTTGTGAGAATCCAATAAGAGATCCTTTTACTGGAAGCAAGGCACTCCATCTTAGGCCTCAGTGGTGGCAACATACCTACATTTTGTTTCACAAGGATTGATGTAGATGTTTGTGGGCCGCAGCATTCACATATCATTACGTGAACTGTGTGCTCGTTTGTGACTGTTATTATAAAAAAAAGTAATAATATAGTATAACTTATCCTTATATTTTATTATTTTCTCTTAAATGTTATATAACTACTAAATTGCAGTTTTTCTTAGTTTTACGTATATTATAGTATACTTAAAGTTGTGGAAATTATAATTGACGCTTTTAGTTGTTACAACTTATAACTACATAAGGTCTCGGAACTGTTCCATTTCCGATATTATCAGGAAATGGTCAAAGTTATAAATACGTTTATGTTTGTGAAGGGAAACCTATTTATTACCTGAGAAACTTTCATGAAATAAAGAGACAATAACAGCGCTCAAGAAACGAACATAGTAAAAATTTTGTACATATTTCTATACTAAATGGTTTAGTTCTGGCTTTCTCACAAATTATGTTTGTAACCCCTCGATTTTAAATTTTCATTTTATAACGTGATTTTGTTTACAATTTATCATTTGTATGTATGTATATGTATAATTGTCTATATATATATATATATATATATATATATATATATATATATATATATATATATATCCTCCAGAACGAATTTCGGCCACGGGGGCCAGCCACAAACGGAGGCTAGCCATCGGCGCAGGGCAGGATTATAGTGCCCAAGTGTATGCGCAAGCACAGGTGCACTTTCTATTCCCTCACTCTTATAATCCGATGGGACGGTAAACCGACACGACCGGAGAGAGATCAGGCGCAAGACCAACGGCTTCGTGCTTTCCGAGGCACGGGGTTGAGCAACCGCCAACTTCCTGACTCCGGGCAACTACTGAGAATTTCTTGACGGAAAAACTCAATAATTAATTTTTTGGCCCGACCCGGGATTCGAACCCAGGACCTCATGATCAGCGGTCGCACTACTACTACTACCACTAGACCAACGAGGCATATCTATATATATATATATATATATATATATATATAAAGTGTGTGTGTGTGTGTGTGTGTAATGTTACAGATAACGGAAACAGGAACTCCTAAATACAACTTCAAAGATGGCAGAAACCGAGAAACGCCACGCCCGTATATTTTACTAAAACACTAAAATAGCGCAGCAAAGTTATTGTTCAGTACGGTTGGTGCTATGTAATTTCCAAGTCCCGATATACCCGGGACGTCCCGATTTTCAGGGACCTGGTGACACACATCGTTTCACCCTTAATCGGGACGCCAAATTCCCTGATTTTTCCCTAACCTCTTTTGTCCGTTCTTTGATCGATAATTTTGATAGCAAAAATTAGTCAATTTATAAGCTGCTATTATGTTGTTATACTACATTATAATATTTTTACTTTGACATTTTCATATTTTCTCATTAAACTCGAGCTAAATAGTTACAGATATGCATACAGTCTTGTTTTTTTCCAAGCCGCCTGCTGCCGCCAGCCCTACCGCGCTGTACATAGACTTCGTAAATTCGACGATTCTTTATTATTTCATTCTTTTATTATTAAGTTGTACAGTACCTAACTAAAAAGCTATTTAGTTATGTAAATTTAGTGAAATAAGACGTCTTGCGGGTAAATTCTACGGTAGAGTTTGTACACTTCTGCATCACGCAAGCTTGATTGTGAATGTGGTCTCTCTTATATAGGGTAAACAAAACTATCTATAAAAACCACGTAAAAGAATATATACCTGACGTGAAACACCAATGCTCCAGGAAGTCTACAGTTGGTGATCATATCCAAATCACAAATCATCGCGAAAGAACATCGATCCCCACCAAGGATGAATGCTATTGAAATTTTTTAAAAATAACATTCTATTTTTAATATAGAAAGATAACTATCACCTCCGAAGGTACTCCGAGTCACACGGTAACTTTACATCGGGACGTCAATCATCTCAGTCCCCGTAGCCATGGGTGCTACAAAGCACCCGAAACGTCGGAAATAAAATATTATTAAAATTAAACGCGGTAAGATCCTTAAAAATAGGATTTCGCGTATGTTCGCGGAAATATAAGATATCATTATGTAAGTGATGCGATTTATTCTTTCTTTTTTTTCAGAATTAGATAATTGAAAAATTAATAATTTAGAAAATTCAGAGTCTGCAACGAAACCAAATCCTTCAACAAGTTTTGATTTGCCGAGTACGAGAAAATCGTCTTTTTTTTTTTTTTTGTTTGTATATGCAGTTTTCCGATTTTTGGAACAAAAATTATTACTTTTCATCATCGAGATCTCATCTAAATAATAATAATTATAAAAACATTATGCATTGTTTCAAAAAACTTTAGTAT
This sequence comes from Parnassius apollo, assembly GCA_907164705.1. Lineage (NCBI taxonomy): Eukaryota > Metazoa > Arthropoda > Insecta > Lepidoptera > Papilionidae > Parnassius > Parnassius apollo. The sequence goes on along the minus strand of CAJQZP010000885.1, from coordinate 3,233,837 downwards.
AAATCATGGCGGCCAAAAATGCTAAAAAAACTGTTTCTTTGTAGCCATTCTAGCTGTCCCGGTTTGAAAAACTAATTCCCAATAATTTTAACCTTCCGTTCCGTATTTGATACAATGGACCTGGCAATACTAAGTGTTGTAATAAATACTTGAAGCTCCGCAATAAGCACACGGCTTTGTCTGTTTAACTTCCCTTATGGCAGTTGGATAGATAGATAGATATGTATAAAAAGGCGTGCTTTTTAAATAACTAAGCGATCCTTTTAATCTGTTACAGTCCACTGCCAGGTATGGACCTCTCCCACAGTAAGGAAGAGTTGGCATAATCGCCGCTTAAACGCCCTTTCACACTGCTTTCCGACGCCGGTCTGGCTATTCTATAGCTGATATTATCGGAGCCCATGAGATTTTTCTGACACTTTCCATATTCGTTCTTTATTTTCGAATAATTTCGATAATAATATAGTATTACAAACCTATAAATAGGTAATTGTGATTGTATAAGGAAAAGAAAAGCGAAGTTTCCTGGCACAGGCATATTTAAATACCTAAAAGGAGACATCAGCAACTTGCTATCCTTTTTGTATCGCGAAAATAAGTGTAAAACGTTTAATTTAATGAAATGAAGTACAAACTCAAACGGGTAACATAATTTATGTGAAAAGTAAATTCTGCCTAAATAACATGAGCTGGACAATATTTTTCTCTTGGCACTACCTTTATTTAATATAAAACTTCATACTATTTATATTACGTATGTACTTCGAATAGATGAGCAACGAGATTCACAGTACGTTAACTCGACAAATGCTTTGATAAAAATCCTTTTAAGATAGCTGAGGGAAAATCCTTAATGTGAGCGAATCGTAATAAGATTTCCGGCGTAATCCTACACGAAATCTGATCATTAAATTAAATAAAAATAGGCTTACTTCTATCACTTTTTTCCGTAATTGCTCTGCAAATAAATAACTATCTCCAATTCTGATATAACGTTATAATATTTTTTATTTTTCTACATATTGTATATATGTAGAAGAATAAAAATATTATAACGTTATATTATTTTTTTATTCTTCTACATATTATATTTTATACGTTTAATATAAATATGTCACATGCATCGTCGAAATGATACGACGTTATTGCTATAACAAAAATTGGGTAATTTTTCATTTCGAAAGTCTGCTTTTGCTCCGAATATTATGTTGATATCGTATATGATAGTAAGTTCAATGCTGCAAATTCAAGAATGCACCATCTAGCAAGATTTACTTGAAAGATACATACTCTCCACTCAAGATTCTTACTTAGCTCTTCTCTAGGCATGTGTATCTGACCCCGGCAATACATATTGGACAAGCCTCAGCCAACGCGACCGTAGGTAAATTGATACAAGGCAGTGCTACAGTCTACATGTTGGTCAAGTTCGAAAGAGACCAATGCCAAGGCCAATGTTTACGAGTTTTTGTGGAGCTATATACATGTTGGCCGTAATTAGTCGTCATTGAGAATTGGTATGATATGGACGACAAAAAAGTTATTGCAGCTTCTGCTATTTATTAAGTCCATATAAACATTATATCAGTATACTCCGCAGTAAAGTTAAAAAACTTAAAGATGTCTTCGTTAGTATAGTGAAATTGTCGAAATTATTTTAAAACTGCAACTTATTTAAATCAATATCTTACCGGGACGGAAGCCAAGCTGTAACTGACATGGACAACTAACATGTGGATGCGACTTGCCGAGTGCAGGCGAGCGCCTTTGATTTGTGAAGAAAAACCGACACTGTTCCGAAGGGAACGAGTCGTAGCGAGCGATCCCGAGTGGCGGCAAGGCATGCCCAACGAACCGTATACACGTTGGCGTTCGCCTGCACTCGGCCAGCTAGTCTAGTTTCTGGATGTTAACGCTGTTAGTCTATACAACTCTTACAGCTTCATCTGACTCAGAGCTCGCGGCCTTGCAGGCTGCGGCCTTGCATGCTGTGGACCCTGAAAAAAGGCAAAGGCAAAGGCAATGACGTGAGGATGATGATGAAATGGTTGAGCTATTGAGCTATCTAACCGCTGTCCGAGGGGAGGAGTGCGGACTCCCGTCTCTGACTGCTCAGCTCGTGTCGGTCGATGAACGGCCACCTAGGCGAGCGTCGACGAGCAATGGCGAGGCTGGACAAATGGAACGTCTATACGTTGGTGCTCTCCTTCACTCGGCCAACATGTATAGCCAGCTTGAGAGCAGAGCTAATGCCCTGGTAATACTGCTCCCTATCTTGTCCTACTCTTGGAGATTTTATATATGACATGTATATACGACATACACACGTACAAAGCCTATATAAATAGTCTATACTTTTAATAAATCTATAGAAAAGTCGTGTATGTAATTATTTTATCTTTCTGGAAATTATAGACCAGTTTTATTACTTTTAAAGCTAAATTAGAAATTTTTAGCTGTTTTGTCCGTCTGTCTAAGTTTTCACAATTCACGCAAAAGCTATCTGAAAAATTCAGCACTAAAAATTACAAGTAACAATTTCTTTTTTGCCGGCGGATATCGAGCCCGGGTCGCTCGTGTACTGACACTGAGAATATATACACTGATATAAATCGTCCGTAAATAACACAGTTTCAAAATAACTGGGCGGGTCAGTCAATCCGTTCACCCTTTGTAAGCCTTTTGTTTAGGTGTAAACAATAAAGTGTAAATAAATAATAAATCAAAACACGATTAGTTAAAATCTAGAAAATATAGAGAAGACTAGAAAAGAGGCTGGTTCGTACTATTACTGACGTAACACATAGACTCTGGCTACTGAAACTCATTCAAAGCCAACTCACCTGTGTCTAAATCTATTAGTAGTTATCGTATGTACTCCATATGCCACACCAGCGCATTGTTGTCATACACTCCATTCTACATCCGTATAAACTTATAATTAGGTTAAGTTTAATATATTAAAACAAATTTTTGAACCAATACACAGCAACTTCCAGAAGAAAAGGTAATTATTCTTTAGCCAATAAATATATCCTACACCAGCGATGCCGCTTCGCATGGGTGATTTCTAGATCTTGGTAGCAGCGCCACCTACCGGGTCCAGATATGAATTATAAACCAACTAGGAATCCATTCAAACGAACACAAAAAAATTCATCAAAATCGATTGGATGGTCTCGAAGCCTATAACGGACATAGGTAGAAACATTTTTTTTGTGTTTTAAATAATCCTACATAAATTCAATATTGATTATAGATTTTGCATGTATTCTGTCTCTATCTGATCAGGCCTCAAAATTAAGCAAATTCATTATAAAACGCAGATCACGACTAACCTGGTTACCTCTTAAATTTATTTTCATTCTTTACAGTTATCACACCATCTAATGGGCGCTACTTTTATTATTTCTTTACATCGTTTTATTAGAACGTAACAGCCTCTCGCATTGCAGAAAGAATTTGCCGTTATCATTATTTGGGTATTTCTCCACTAACAGGTGACCCCGTTTCGACTGAAAAAATGTCTCAAAGATTTTATTGCTCGAATTATCCAACGAAGTAATGTAAAATGAAGCTAAACATAAAGCAAATACATTACTACATAGGGCTAGTAACAATATGCAGTAATATTAACCTTTAAAGTTTTTTTTATTGCAATATTTGGCATAATGCTCGCGCCATTCTTTTTTTAGTTTTCTATGTTCTTGCGGATTCATGTCTTTTACTAATTTTCTACATCCTTTCTCTTTATACTTTAAGCCTATTTTCGCCTTTTTATTGGATCATTTTTTACTCGTTCGTAACGCCGCCCAGGCTCCCCCCCCTGCCCCTTAGGCACACCATCCGCCGCCGGTAATCGCGACATACCTCGAAACGAGGAACTCTTTTGCCCCCCTAGAGTCTTTGCCCGCCTAGAGATGGAGTACGCATGCTCCGAGTCCTCTGCGCCGGCCTCCCGGAAGAGGCCCGCCACCACTTCAGGCACCGGCTCATCGGAGTCCTGTGACTCCGACGGAACCGGGGAGTCTACATTCACCACGGTGAATTCCAAGCGCAATCGCAAGCGCGCCGCGTTAAAACGCAACTCCTTTATCTCAGCGGCCCCTGCCGCTCCTACAACCTCCGCAGACCCCGCTGCCACCTCTGCCCCCGCAGCCCCCGCCGCTGCCCCCGGTCCCACTTATGTCACTAGACATCCCAACACAGTCCAAACCAGCCTCTCGTTGTGCTCCAGTCCTGGCCAAGAAGCAAGTCCCACCCCCTTGTCTTCCTAAGAGACAAGGCAAAATTTACCCAACTCTCGAAAACCGCTACGACGCAGGAATCAAATATGACCATGCCATCAACCTTGGCGAATCTATCAAAATCGTCCCTAACTCAATCGAGGACTTTCGACAACTCACCAGGCTTTTCACAGCCGAACGAGTGTCTTACCACACCTACGCTCTCCCGGAAGAGCGAAAAGTTAGGGCCGTCATCCGAGGCGTCCCCTTTGAATTCACCAACATTGAAATCCTTGAGGACCTTAAGTCCCAAGGTTTCCCCGTAGAAGCCGTGCACAAAATGCACAGTAGAACGGGCAAGAGGTTCAAGCTAGCCCTTGTCATCCTAACCAAAGTGCCGGAGGCAAAAGCCATCTTCCGGCAGGTACGCACAGTGTGTGGCCTGTCGAGAGTGAAGGTTGAGCCCCCACATAAGCGCGGATTCCCGGCGCAGTGCCACCGCTGCCAACTATATGGTCATGAGGCGGCCAACTGCTCCGCCCCACCCAGGTGCGTTAAGTGCCTCGAACCCCACAACACCAAAGAGTGCCCCCGGCCCAAAGACGCCGAATCCCCGCCCGAATGTGTCCTGTGCAAACAGACAGGCCACCGGGCTAACTACAGGGGCTGCCCCTGCGCACCTCAACCTCGCCCCAGTAGGCAAGCTCCACCGCCGGTCAATGACCGCTCATTCCCGGCCCTCCACAAAGGCCCCGTCAGGGCCTTTCTCAGCCCATCCAGGGCTTCTCTCGGCCCTCTCAGGGTCCCCCTAGGCCCCCCTCAGGGCATAATTCGGCCCCCCTCCGGGCTTCTCCAAGCCTATGCAGCCTCCAGTCTTTCCCTGGGGCCCCAAAAAGGCAGACCCACCGCGGTCAACCTCCTACCCCCAAGAATCAGAGCCCACAGCTGATGACTACAAAACACTGTATTCCGCTATTAGGAATATAGGGAAATCACTGTAGTAGCACGCAAACTGCGCGCTGCGAAGTCCCCTCAAGAACGTCTCCTCGCTCTTTCAGAGCATCATAATCTTCTGTTAGCGTTGTAAGTTAAGTTAACTTAATTAACTTAACTTCAATGACAGAGAAGTTTGCTCTACCAAAATCTCACGGTCGTATCAAACCTAAGGGTTTATCGCTTGTATCCTTTAATATTCGCGGTTTGCGAAATAACCTCCCAGAGCTTAAGCTCTTTCTTCGGAATCGTGAAGCCGATTTCCTCCTCCTACAGGAAACTAATCTCAAAACTAAGGACACTAAAGGGCTTTCTATTAAAAACTTCTCTCTTCTTCGTAACGACAGACCCGACCGCCGAGGCGGCGGAACGGCCATCTATTACAAGAAGACACTTCACTGCTCGCCCATTTCTACTCCGTAGCTTACCAACATGGAAGCCACGGTATGCAGGCTAGCTATGACTGGACATCAGTCCATCCTCATAGCCTCCTGTTACATCCCTTCAGGAACCCATCCCCTCAAAAAAGATTTTGAGGCCATTTTATCTTTAGGCAATTCAGTCATTATGTTTGGAGATTTTAACTCCAAGCATACTGAATGGACATGCCGTACTACGTCCCTTAGTGGCAAGATACTGCTCGATATTACGCAGTCTCTTGATATTACCGTCCATAGTCCCCTCGCTGTTACTCACTTTCCCGATAACACCGATCACGCCCCCCGATATACTAAATTTCGCGTTACTCCAAGGAGTTTCTCTCAACCTCAGAGCAATCGAGACACTAGACGATCTAGGATCCGACCACCGACCGGTCTCCCTCATTCTTGGCCATCAGCCACCTCCACCAACACACACGAAAACCTTCACTAATTGGAAGGGATTCAAGGAGTCTCTAGCTAAAGCTCTGGACTCACAGGACTCTACCATCTCCCTATCGTCGGACTTAGACAGTCCCGAAAAAATCGACACCGCGGTCGATTCACTCTCCACCCTTATCAAATCCTCCCTTAAGGAGAACGAAAGGGTCGTCCCGGTTGCTAACAATAGTGGGCTTCCCCTACATATTAGCAACCTATTAAAAGCCGAAAAAGCTGCTTTCCGGAGAGCAGCAAAATATCCCACCCCCGAATATAGGCGCGCGGCCAATCGTCTTCAACGAGAGCTCCGTTTCCGCCTCTCTGAATTTCGAGACCTCGAAAAGAGTAAACTCATGGAGAATATCTCTCCATCTCATACAGCGTACTATCAGATGGCTAGAGCCCTCCGCATAGACGCTATCACCCACACTCCCCATCTCTCCCGTCCCGACGGCACGGTTGCCTTCGAGGACGAGGAAAAGGCTGAGTGCTTTGCAGATAGCATTGCCGCACAATGCTCTGCTAGCTCTCAACCCGTCGACCCCTCACACGTCCAGGCAGTGGAGGATGAGGTCCGCCGCCGGAATTCACCCCCTACAGCCTCCGAACCTATCTCTGTGTCCAATGATGAGATTTCTTCCCCCATCAAAGGACTTAAGCCTAAAAAGGCTCCGGGCGCGGATGGCATCTCCAACCAAGCCTAAAAACTTGAGCAGGTGTTAACCTTTTTTACCTATTATTTTCAACGCCTGCTTCAACCTTAGTTACTTTCCCACTACGTGGAAAGAGGCAACTGTGATTGGTATTCCCAAGCCAGGCAAGCCTCTCAACCTCCCCTCCAGTCATCGCCCCATTACCTGCAACAATCGTCATCCACGTATGAGGCGCTATCTGTTTCCCACAGACGGTGACCCTCTTATCATTCCCCGAGCGCAACACTCATGTCCCCAACAAGTTTACCGTATTGTGGAATATATCCTCAGCGGTTTTTATCCTCGTCGTCATAAGACCATCGCGGTCTTTTTCGACATAGCTAAAGCCTTCGATAGAGTCTGGCATACAGGCCTTATCTACAAACTGTACAAAATAGCTCTCCCCGATCGTCTAGTACGTCTCGTGGCCTCTTACTTAAAGCATCGTACCTTTCGTTTTAGACACGAAGGCACGCTATCTTCACAGCGAACTATCAAAGCAGAGGAGCAAGTACTGAGTCCCTCAGGGCTCAGTACTTGCTCCTCTGCTGTACATCCTGTTCACGAATTCCCATCCCGTCGAAAGGTGTTCAGCTCTCCCTCTTCGCAGACGACACTGCTATCTACTGCAAAGGTATCTCACTACCTTTCATACGGAACAAGATTCAAAAGTCAGTTGACGACCTAGGAGCTTGGTTCAAAAAATGGCGCATCGATGTGAACCCGGAGAAGAGCTCCGCCGTTCACTTCGATTATAAACGACGCCGTCTCAAAAACACTCCACCAATACGTATGCTAGGGACCCCTGTCCCCTGGCATACGACTGCCAAATATTTAGGTGTCACTCTAGACACAGGGCTCACTTTCAGGCGCAACGTCAAAAGAGTAACCCGTCACGCACGTTTTTATCTGAGTAGGCTCAACAGCATGTTGGGCCGACACAGTAAAATGTCCCTTAGAAACAAGCGTACCCTTTATAAGGTCTGTATACGACCAGTCATGTCCTACGCGGGCCCCGTTTTTGCCCACGCCGACCCTAAAATTATTAATGAACTCCAAATAGTTCAAAACCTTTTCTGTCGTCGAGCTGCGAACGCACCTTGGTACGTCCGTAATGCCGACCTTCATCAGGACCTAGAGCTCCCCACAATTCAACAATTTCTCCAAAAACTCTCTGAGAACTTCTTCAAAGCCTCAGAGTCGCACTCAAACCATTTAATTCGTGAGGCAGCTACTTATGCAGCCCCACCCCCCTCTCGCTATCGAGTCCGCAGGCCGAGAAACTCTCTCTCGGACCCGCCTAATAAACTAACAAACGACCTGAACTGCCTCCTGGCGGCCCAGGCCAACTCTAATTAAATTAAATTATTACTCATAATTAATTTGCCTTCGTAGGCACTCCCTCAGCGGCTCGTAGCCGCCTGCGCCCTCTTTTCCCAAAAGAGGGTCGCTCATGATAAGGCACAATAAAGCTTAATCAGCCGGTTGCCTGTCCTCAAAGGCGGTTTTTAGAGGGTATCACTTAAGGGTCCCCGGTAGGATGTGAGTCCCTCATAACCACGATAGACCGGCTATCGTGGTATGCGTAATGCATTTTCCGCCTCCCTACGTATAGGGTAGCCCTTTAATTGCTTCGGGCGCAAAAAAAAAGGACTGTTGCTCGAACTAGTTTTTACGTGGATGTCCGCTCGAACAGTTAGCGCCGCACTAAACAAAATGGCGATGCGTTCCCAAACATCAAGGGATCCAATTTCACACAGATATCGTTCTATTTCACTCAAATCATCACGCGGTCGGGTAAAGATATTATATTAGTGGCATTTTATAAGTAAACCAACTGTGCTCAAATTTTTTGGACAAAATTCTAGTTCAATTTTATACAATTCAAATTTATGATTGATCAATATTATGATTGAGAAATTATGTTTTTATATAAATGAACTACAAATGTATGAAAACTATTACTTGATAGTTTACTTACAATTACAAACATTTAAAGTAATTGCCTGAGAAATAGTTTTTGAATTGATGACCAATCAGGGGACTAATTTTTGATATTTAGAAAACAAATAAATAATGATTAGAAAAATAATTTCTAAAGTTTTATAACATGCACGTATGTAATCCATTATACGTTTATATCTAAGATTAATATTACAATGGTTTTAAGAAGTTTCGTAATAAAAATCATGCGAGACACTGAGTTGTCCAGTTAGTGGAGAAATACCCAGTTACATTTGGCATGTGAAGTGAATTAGCTTAGCTCTCACACCTTTTTTCTTCAAACCAGGCATTCAGGAATGATAACGCATCTGTATTTGGTTCTGATTTGAGGATGGATGTCTATAAACCACAGCATTCACTTACCATCGGGTGGAAAGTGTGCTCGTTTGTCACCATTACTTTATAAAAAATTGGTTGACTCTGCAGGCCATCCCTGGAACTTCCCGCTAATTTCAAATGCAAGGCGCTCCAAACTTCACCAAATTATAACGTTGAATATAAAATATCGGAGTAATTTAAAAAATCCTTTTTTTTTAGTCAAAAATTTTCTTTAATGATTTCTCACGAACGAATCAACCGATTTTGACCGGACCGGCGATGATCGACGTGGTTTTTTAAGGTTAAAAGCTAATTAGTTTTTGGAATCAATCAGTAAAGTCGTCTAAGAGTTGTTCCAAAAAACAGTTTTTCAAAATTTTTATTTTTAAGATTTCTCAAAATCTACCGGTCCGAATAAGTTAAAATTCATAGGAAATCTAAGTGTGATAAAACACTTTGGAAATCCGCTTAGTTCATTTCAATCGGTCAAGCCGTTCAAACGTTATAAGAGGTTTACATACATACATACACACACACACACACACACACACACACACACACACACACACACACACACACACACACACACGCACGCACGCACGCACGCACGCACGCACACACGCACGCTCGCACACACGCACGCACGCACACACACACACGCTCAAACGCACGCACGCATTCACGCACGCACGCAAGCACACACTCACGCACGCACGCACGCACGCACACACGCACGCACACATGCACACCCACACACACACACACATACATACTGACACCATCGAAAAATTGTCATGGTGGCTTACTGTGACCTCAAAACGTCCACTACCACCACGTGACAACTTCGATTAATAAGATTTTAAACGTTGTTTAGTATTCATTCAATCCTAAATAATGTTTCAGAACATTACACAAACTGCCACAACATAAAGACATAAATTTTCACATTACTTAATGTGATCACTTACGTGGAAATTGTTACGTGAATTCATTGAACACAAACTTATTGCATTAATATATATATATATGTATATATAAATTTGAATATCATGGATATCAATATGACAACCAAAATTATATTTTTATTTCGACGAACATTACAAAAGATTTCAGAGGAAATCAATAATCCAGTCTGAGCGCTGACCACGTACCTACCTATAACTTTTGACCGGCGAAAAAATATGTGTTTTATTTGTTCCCCGACGCATATTTCATCTGAGAGAGAAAGTAATTTCGTTTTGGAAAAAAGTATTTTTGTAATAGAATTGAATGGACATGGTTTTTAGATGTAAAATAAATGTTACTTTTGAAAATGTATCATTTATGTATTAACTTGTTATTACGTCGTACGGAAGGCTGCTATAAAATTCTAGGTTCTAATCACTTTCAACGAAATAATAGAAGTGATGCCCTAATTATTGATTTATAATACTTCAAATTCAAAACCGTCTGTACTGTATTATGGTTTTCGGTAATGAAATGGGATAAAATTAACAAAACGTAATAAAATTCGTAAAATTAATTTTATTCAATGTGTAGTATTCGCGTAAATATATAGGAAATCATACCATTATAGATGTTTTTCATCGTTATTATACAAGTGAAATCACGAATGAACCATATTTCTTTACCATAATAAAACCAGGCCGTGTCAAGCTGTAAGTGGCAGAAGACAAATATTCACTCCGTCTTATCCCATGGATAGGTACCGTGAGAAGCTAATAAGTGTTAAATCATGACGCATTTCAAAGATTTAAATAGTTAGATGCGCCCTTACCATAGTATGACCACTCCAAAACGTGTTTATTTTCAAATGAGTGAACTCATTTATTCGCAATCAGTGCTCATTTGTGCGCGGTGACAGTCAAATGTTGCACAGTGGAACTATGATTTCACAAAAAAAACTCTCAGAATGCCATCGTGTACCTTTCTAAAGTGCAATAATATTTCTAGAAACACAAATAAAGCCCAAGGTGTAACATTTCACTCGTAAATATCTATATTTTATTAAATATTGAATTTATTTTATTCCGATATCAGAAAATACCACGAAATAATTACGGGCAAACGGAAACTGTGCGACAGAGAAAGTACTACTTCTGTACACATTTTCCGTAAGATAATAAGAGATGACACTATTGTCTCAGTATTCTTCTAATAAACAATTTAGTTAGATATTTGGATGTACCAAGGAAGCGGTTTTTAAAGGAATCATCTATAAATAGACATAAACAAACGGAAATACCGTGATTTGGTGATATTGATAAGGTAAAGCAAGATATAAGTAGCCAAGCAATTTATTATTATTATTATATATACCAATTTATACTTTGTATTAAGCAAACTACTCTTACGTGTTCAAGAAAGTGCTAACTGAAATGCATTACATAAAAGTTAATAGGTATATATCATACTCATCCTTGCTTAAGTAGATCTTTGATCAGAGTTCTTAATCGGAGAGTTTTTGATCGGAGATCTTATACGGAAGTGCTAATATTTGCTGATGACACAGTCTAACTATTTCATGGGCAGAGTTGGAAACAAGTACAAACTTTAGCAGAAACCTGTTTTAAGAATGTCTCAGCCTGGTTAGGAATAACTTACTCACATTAAATATTTCAAAGATCAAATACCTCTGCTTCTCAAGGTTTGCAACTTCAGGTTCAACTCAAGACTTTACGGTCACACTACATTCTTTACCATGTAATGGAAAGCTTACTAGCCAATGTAATTGCAGCACATTAACCAGAGCCAGATCTATTAGACACCAAGGTATTCAATTAGATGATACTTTGAGCTGGATAGAACAAATCGTTAGCATCTGTACTCGAGTTAGAAAACTTATTTTTTTTTTTTTTATTCAGACAATTTAGAACAGTCTCTAGTAAAAAAAAATCTTATTCAAGCTAATAAAGCGCTCTGCCAAAGTAATGCACCTACCGTACCGACATCCTACTAGTAAAGTCTACAACGAGACTCAGGTACTCTCAGTTCGCAAGTTCTTTATAATACAAGCTCTCCTGAGATACCACCGTCTAACTGCCTTCTCACTACCTCGAACCAGTAAAAGAAGATTTCGATACCCACCCACTACACCACACATCCGCACATACACACAACAACAATAAACAACACATTAAAAAGTACGTAACAGTAACCGCTATAAACTAATATTAATTAAAGAATAATGAATCGTCTTATGTACTTGCCGAATATAGACCTAGAACTAAGAATTAGGGAAGGCACTGTTTCCTGAGTTACAGGTGATAACCTAGTTCAGGAGACAGAGCTCCTTTTTATTTAGACATATTTGGTTGCTAATAAACGTTATTTATTATTATTTATTAGTGTAGTAGTGCCTTCAAACTGATAGCGTCCCACGTTGGTCTGGGACTAATAGGTCTTATGTTTTTTTTTATAGAATAAGGGTGACAAACGAGCACACAGTCCACCTGACGGTAAGTGAATGCTGTGGCCCATAAACATATACATTTACCCTCGATTAAGAATCAAAACGCAGATGCATTGTCACCCCTGAGGACTAAGATGGAATGCCTCGTTTCCAGTAAAAAGGGTCTCCGGTTCTCTACACTCACCATACGATACACAGCAGTATTATGCTGCTATTTTACGCTGGTGGTGGTGGAATAAGGGTGCCAAACGAGCACCAAGTCCACCTGACCGTAAGTGGATGCTGTGGCCCATAGACATCTACATTTATCCTCGATTAAGAACCAAAACGCAGATGCATTGTCACCCCTGAGGACTAAGATGGATTGCTTCGTTTCCAGTAAAAAGGGTATTCGGTTTTCTACACTCATCATACGAAACACAGCGGTATTAAGCTGCTATTTTGTGCTGGTATTCTGTGAGAGCGTGGCTCTTCCCCGGTCGAACCGACCCATTCGTGCTACAACTATACAATTAATATAGCTGCAGCATGGCTCTACCACATAAAAAATTTGTTACACTCTGTATACACACCCCACGTATAAAGTGTGTTTTTAAATGAGACTTATACCAAACTTAACACGATGGGTTAGACCCTGTCACTTCTTTCACAATTTCCCATTTGTTTGAGCTCTAACGTGGTCCTAGTGGCTCGCTGCTTTTTATCTCTGCCTACCCTTCCGGGGTTACAGCCATGATACTATGTATAAATAATGCGCACACCCATTTACAGTCTGTATAATTTGATTTCGACATTTTGTAAATAATAAATAGCATAAATTAATTACTTCAAACCGACAGTTAGCTTGATCGTAATAAACTTCGAAATCCGCAGTAGAATCAGAGTGACTGACATAGCACAATGGATTAGTAAGCTGAAGTGGCTATGGGCCGGCCATATAGCTCGAAGAACCTACAACAGATGAGGAAAAAAAAGTTCTTGAGTTGCAGTCTCGTACCGGTAGGCGTAGTGTAGGGCGAACCACCACTAGATGGAGTGACGACCTGGTAAGGCATGCAGTACGTCGATGGATGCAGGTGGCTCAGGACCGGTTTTGTGGCATTCCTAGGCGGAGGCCTATGTTCAGCAGTGGACTTATGGAAGGCTGTAATGATGATGATGATTATGATAATTTACCTTATTTAATTTACGTTAATCATTACATGGAAAGTTTCTACCACCTCCTTCTTAAATGTAAATGTTGCAAATTGACATCGTACAATATAACTTTTGCTTAAAAACACTTCGAACATCTTATCTATTCAATTTGCTCCCAGTGTAATTTAGAAGTTTGTTAGAAAATGTTCTTACACGTATAAAAACTTTTTACTAAAGTACCTACTATGCCCGACAATCATTAAGGAGTTCATACTTCTCGGTCCAATGTTTTTATAGTACTTCTACGTAAAGGAGACTTTACATTAATATTTGTATCGTACTGCGGCTACAAAGTGTATACAGAGTGTAACAAATTTTTACGCGGTAGAGCCATGTTGCAGCTATGTTAATTGTATAGTTGTAGCACGAATGGGTCGGCTCGACCGGGGAAAGACCACGCTCTCACAGAATACTAGCGTCAAATAGCAGCTTAATGCTGCTGTGTTTCATATGGTGAGTGTAGAGAACCGGAGACCCTTTTTACTGGAAAAGAAACATTCCATCTTAGTCCTCAAAGCTGACAACGCATCTTCATTTTGATTCGCAAACGAGGATAGATGCAGGTGTCTATGGGCCACAGCAACCACTTACCATCAGGTGGACTTTGTCACCCTTGTCACGCTTGTCACCCTTTTCCTATATAAAAAAATTGTTATATTCAGGTAAATTTTTTTTTACGTTATTGAGTATTTTGTGGAGAAATTTTCCTTATAATAGTAACCGCGCTTGGTAGGCGGGTTAGAGAGAGGTGTGGAGCAGATGAGCGGTAGTCTTGTTATTGGAAAGCGGTCGATGCAGAATGACGATAAATATTGGTAGCTCAGTTTTTAGTCGTATTCCTAGGGGAAGATATATATTTAGCTGTGTATTTATGATAGTATGTATCTGTTATGATCACAAAATTAAAAATGTATATTTCTGACGTGTGTCGTACAAATTATGACAGATTGGTAGTTTCGTAACCATTTTTTTTTTTGTAACAACTGAATTAATTTTTACGAGACCGATTCAAGACAGTATAATGATCATGTCAACTTCAAAACAATATATTTCGTTCCGAAGTATAGTATACACGCATAAAAATGTACTTATAGTGGACACGACCAGTTGCGGTTGTCTTTTACTATTTTTACAACCAATAATAATTTAAAAGACATAGAGTAATTTGACTTAGAGCGATAGTGTCATTCAAAATTCCGTTCAAAGTTGAAGCAACAACACTATGGGTGCGTTTGGCAGAAATAAGCGCTAGTAAGCGCTTGTATGCAAAATGGCAAAACGTCCAGGACACGTTTGCTAACTTCAGTAGCGCTGATACAATCCGCCATTTTGCTTATTTAATTTATTTGTTTTGAAGTAGAGTTTATAAGTTGTTTTGTGCAATATTAGTTTTAAGTAATATAATGACATATACATGTTATTAAAAATTCATGATTGGTAAGTTTTTAATACGAATACTTTACAAATATATATTTAAATTAGGTTAGGTTCCCCGGTTAAAACTAACTTCGTGTCCTAGATTAAAATAGCTACTTACGATTTGACAGCGCTTACCGCTTACGTTTTTTGCTTACAAGCGCTTGCTAGCGCTTTTTTCTGCCAAACGCACCCTATGAATGTGTGCTAATGCGGCCTGTAAAATTACGTTCGCCCGCACGCACACAAGCAAATGATTAATGTATGCAAGTAAATGACGATTTCTCCAAAAAATTGGCAAAGTGTAATAGTAGACATAGTCGTAAAATTAATATTTAGGTTGTGTTTAGAATTATTTATTAATTATTTGCAAAGAGAGAATTATAAAATTACTTATATTTGTTAACTAATATTTTATTAAAATTATTTATATACGTAATATCTTGTGCTATGATAATATTCACAAATATATTATGTCATTATATTATTCTGTTAGAAGAGATATATTTATATAAGTATATAGTATTTTATATTTATATAAATGAGATATACTTCTTATATTTTGAATAGACGTTTTGTTTTAAAACGAAATAAGATTCGGAAGGAGTAAAACTATTCAAATAAAACACGAAACTAAATTTTTTTATTAAATAACTATATACCCAAGTACTTAAACTAAACGTCTCTTACTTCATAACCCTGCATCTGCAACTGTTTTCTAAATAACTACCGCTTTGATGATGCTATCCGCGATATCTTTTTTGGATTCATATAAGAATCGAACTGTGAAACTTATCATGATGTTGCGAATTGATGTGCTCTCTTCAATAGAAAATAGAGAACGACCAATGAGTTTGGTCATAATTTCGAGAGATAGCTCTTTGTCTGTATTATTTTTCTGTACATTATGCTTAATATAATTTCGCAGATTATTTTCACCTGACTGTCGCAGCCGAGGCTGATGCAAAGTTATGGTTTTCGAGAGTATGTATTATGTTTGTGTATTTCTAAGGCACATTCCGCTCTTAACGGATTTATGGTAAGCGATTAGCGTTGTAAATGACATGTAAAATACATATATTTATATATATATTAAAGAACTTTACATGTATTAAACGGTGTATTTTACGCATCATTCATTTGTTTATAATTACGTTACGTTTTCATAGTCTCCTATATTTACGCGTACGATTTATAGATGTGACACATCTCTAAGTCATCTAGAGTCAAACAGAAAGAGATTCAAACATCTCACGCGCTGCCCGCACACCTTTCTTTCTTCTAACCTTGACAGACTAATTTAATTACAAAATCGTAATGGTTTCATGTCTCGTAGGCTGGGTGTCGAGCAGCAACAGTCGGACTAGACGCTATTTTGGCTAAACGTTAACTATTGTCTTTACCATAATTTAATACACCACTGTAAAGTTGTTCAAAACGACTATAAATCAATAGCACGCTACAGACTATAAACTATAAATTTAAAAACATTAGTTAGGCTTCTTTTATCGCAACTGTGTCCTTTGATCATTTATAAATATACAGTGTACACTAACTAAACAACGTCTAACATTTAAGTAGGTCGCGCGCGATGAATAGCGCGCTACGAGATCAAATTTGCGTCACACATTCTCTCCCAACAGCGCTGCTGCTAGAACTAATTGTTGTTAGATATTAATACTTGATAGCGCCAAAGCGTCATATCGCAATAGCGCCATGACGACTACTTACATAACACGCGCTATGTGTTACGAAGAGATAGCGCGCTATAATATGGCGCTATGCGTTATATTAACCACCATTACACCACTGTTGGCTAGTGGCAAAACGTATCGTCTTTTTAGGAAATTTTAAAGATATGTAAATCAGTATTAGAATTTAAAAAAATGTTCATAGGGTAAGTTATGTATCCTAAAACACATGCTATAAAAAAGGTAAAAATAACTACACAATAACAAAACAAAATAAAATCAACACATTATTTTCGTGGCAAGTGGGAACCCTAATAGTATTTGACAATTAAAAATACAATAATACTAGTCTCATATTGGCACTATGTAATTATAATAATAAGAAAATATGGGATAAAATATTTTACTATGCCTAGCAACATTTTCATTATATTGGTGTCTCTCAAATTTAAGATTTATTATTTTGTTTTGATAAATGTTTTTACAAAAATATAAAATGGTAGGCAGTAATTACCCGTGCAATAAGATTTTTAGATTTTTTTCATGATTATGTGATGAGTTGTGTCACCCTTTCAAAGCACAGTAAGTTGTTTTTTTTTTTGCTACTTGCGCGAGCTTTTTACACGACTACGTGGACTCGATTACTGACACGCTGAAAGTCGTACGTAGCCTTAAAACCTTAAAAGGCTAATATATATACTATACTAATTTTTATACAAAAATGACATCGACATGTTATTACTTACTACTATTACTTACTTACTTTTAATATACATAATTATTATATACGTATTATGAAAATTAAAAATTTTGTAAATCAAACAACGATTATTGATATAAAATTTCATTGCTAGTTGCATTGCATTCAACTCTAAACTTTATTTGGTTTAATAAATTCAACAACCCAAATGTTCTATAAATGACTTTATTTCTTATTCTTGAAATTTATAAAATATTTGTTAATTTATTATTTAATAAGTTATTTGTTACTTCAAAAGACTAAACAAGTACCTAACAATATAAATAGGGTGAAAAATTAATAAACCCACAAGCAAACTGATGAAAAAGATTTTGTTCAGAGAAAATTTCTTGTTCAAGTTATTTAATCTAACAAAGTTTAAATGAAGACTAGTTAAATTTTCATTAATTATCTTAATGGATATAAATAGAGTTTGTTCTATCATTTTATTGGAGACGTGACAAGTCTGAGAAATAATAACGGCTACTATAATTTCTTATCGTTTACAATTTTAAAAAAGATATATTATTTGGCTATATATTAAAATGTTACCATTTCGTAAAATGTTGTGATGAAAGTTGTTGTATGAGAAGTAAAGGAATACACAAAACTTTCTACAAATTGCAACCTTGCTTGCACTCGACAATTTGCCTGCCAAGCGTGGCGTTATTGCTAATTCCCCTTATAATAGAAGCGGCCTTTAGCCAGCAGTGTACTTTTAAGAGCTCATAAAGATGAAGAGAAAGATGAAACTAAGAACAATAGTGTATTGGAACATTTTTTTAACAATACTTTAAATTTCGTTCTTTAAACTATGATTTATTTGCGGTTACGTTTCGTTACACTTCTTAGGATAATTTATCTGTTAACAGGTCGACAGAGGAGAAATAATTTCTATTATATTTTTTTTTATTTAGTATTTTATATTTATATTTTAATATTTCTCAGGAGCTGTTAAACAGGATGGACAGATTACTTAACAACTGCATACGATTCATCTTTGGCCTGCGCAAATAAGATCACGTATCAGAATTTCGCTCAAGTTAAAATCTTGTCCACTCTGTTTTCAGTTCTTAATAATTCTTCCTCACTCCTTTATCTGAAAGAAAGATTCCAATTCCGTAATGATACTCATTCTCTCAATCTCCGTTCTTCACACTTGTCAACTCCTCTCCACTATTCTGGGTTTGTGTCAAATTCTTTCACAGTAACTTCCATATCCCTCTGGAACAAGTTGCCTGTTAAGCTGCGAATAATACCTGCCAAAAATGTTTTCAAAAGGAAACTATACGAACATTCCGTAGCCAACAAAAATAAGTGGACTCATTATTTTATATGTAATAGTTATTTGTATATACATTTATTAAGATAATTTTTTTTTTTTTAATATATATATATATATATATATATATATATATGTATATATTATATAACATATAATATATATAATATGTATGTGTCATGTATGTGTGTATGTACATATATTATGTGTGTATATTTTGCGTATGTGTAGCATGAACATATTTAAACCAAATTTGATCATGACAACTTTACTGCCCGTAATTCACTCTGTTCTACCCAAGGTTAGCTGGTAGAGAATGCATATAGCATTAAGCTCGCCTCTTGTACAAAATGTTTTGTGCAATAAAGAATCAAATAAATAAATAGGATGGACAGATCCGTACCTTCATGACTGCCAAGGTGTCGAAAATAGATGTCCTCTCTGACGTATACGCAAACTCAAGTCCGAGGCATATAGGAGTTTTTTTTTATAGTCAAATGAGCACACAGTGTACCTCATGATCAGTGATTGCTGTGGCCCATAGACACCTTCATGTATCCTCGATTACGAATCAAAATGCAAGTGCGTTGTCACCTTTGAGGACTAACATGGAATGCCTCATTTCCAGTAAAAAGGGTCTCCGGTTCTCTACACTCACCATACGAAACACAGCAGCATTAAGCTACTATTTTACGCTAGTATTCTGTGAGAGCGTGGTCCTGCCACGGTTGAGCCGACCCATTCCTGGTACAACTATACTACTAATATAACTGCAGCATGGCTCTACCACGTAGTGTTCTAATTTGTACCCCGGGTAGGAGAGATATGAAGTATCCACTGGAGAGAAAACTGAGTCTCGGTTTAAAGGAGCAAGGCCGGCTTAGCCGTCTCCAGATGTTAATGGACAGCGTTGAGGTTGGAATGTAGTCCCCTAGTGTTGCGAAAATTCACGAAAGTCGTGTCAGGCTCGCCTTGGTGCAGTTGCTCCGCTTGCTCCGAGCAATTTTAATCGCGAGCGGAATCGCACCCCTCCTCCCCCAGAATACGCGGGATAACCTGAGCACCCACTCTCAGGAAGAGTAGGATAACTTGGTCGTGGATGCTCAGCGAAGGATTCTCCGTCACCAGAGGACTGGTACCGTACTGGAGTAGTTTTTTATTGATTCCGCTACGATGTAAAGGGGGAGAGGGCGGAATTGACCCTCCGGCCACCTGTACCAAACAAGACGCAAAGGTAAATCTCAACTTCACGCTCGTATTCTGTGAAGTCATGGTACCACCGCAGTTCGAGCTAGCCCATCCGTGCGACAGCGAAAGCTGCCGCATAGCTCCACCACTGTTAAAATATATTTCTTTATGCCTTTGAATAACATCTCAAGGTGATTCTCTCGTACGCAAAGAATTCAGGAAAATTTATGAAGAAATAAAATGGGAATCAAATTCCTAAACCTGTAGGAAAATTTTCTCTATATTTTAACCAAAGTTAATAGATCAAGTTGATGCATTTTCTACTAGAAAAAATATAAATACATAAAATTCATGCGTCAACCTTAAGTTTTATGCACTATTCTCCACAATTTTAAAATACGGAATACAGAAGAAGGAATAACCTTCTAGCCTGTATAAGCCTGTTACTAAATCCTTGTTAAAAAGAAAGAATAAAACGACTTATTAAAATTCTTACCCTGGTCAACAACTGTTATGTAACATCTCCTTTGATCTAAACTTACTTTGCTGCGGCAGTGTTTTTAGGGAGGTATTTATGTATGTAAAGCATAAAAATAATCATTAAGCCCTTGTCTGTATATACAATATGTATATTATCTAAAATAGTGGTAGGCAAAGTAAGAAATTTACTTATTGTTCTTCCTATTATGAATTAGGTTCATATTGTGAAGTCAAACGGTTCTTTTCTGGTGTTTATAGGATGAAAAAAAGAACTATAATACGATCAAAGCTGAAGTCTAACACAATTTGGTTGACACAGCTAAATCTCACACAACAAAAAATGAAAAAGCAAAAGATACATATTAGTAAGAGAAAATATGAGTATTTTTAATCGACTTCAAAGAGGAAGATATATTCAATTCGATTGTATATTTTTATATATGTGTGAAAGTTCTGAGGTAACCTCAGAACTTTTCTCTGGGTACCTAAACCAATTTTGATGATTGTTTTTTTTTATTAAAAAGCAGGTGCTTCTCGTGTGTCCCATATAAATTTGATCAAGATCTGACTAGAAGTTTTTGAGTTATCCTTAATAATGCGTATTTAATTGACTTCGAATACATTGATGATGTTCTCATTTTATTTATATTGAAGTCGGTTTTACAAAATTTTTAATTTTACCACTTGTATCAGTTACCTCACAATATCACATGTATGTCACTAAAACTGTATGAAATTTAGTAAATTAGTTGTTTATTTTCATAACTGCTTCATATCCCTGCAATAAGTCAGACAGCTAATTAGGTAAAGTATTTTAACAATAAAATACATTATTTTTTCTGTACATAGTACCAGGCATAAATCCCCTTCTCGTCCTAGAAGAAGTGGTATTGATATTGAAAATGTTAGAAAGACGACTTACAACCAAAACTTTATCCATTTTTATATTAGGGCATTATTAATTAAGAGTAATATTAGCGTTCGCAAATATAACAGAACGCGAGTAACCCGGGTTCGATCCCCGCCGACACCAATGAAATTGTTAATTGCAATTTTAAGTGCTGATTTACCACGTGCTCGGCGGTGAAGGAAAACGTCGTGAGAAAACCTGCGTGTCTGAGGAATAAGAAAAAAAAATATCGAAGACACGTGAAGTTCGCTAACACGCATTGGGGCAAGCGTGGCGGACCTTGTCCTAAAACCCTCTCAGAAATGAGGGGAGGCCTGTGCCCATCAGTGGGACGTATATAGGCTGTAACTTTACTTTACTTTGCGTTTGCATTTGAAGTAGTATAAAATAAATAAATAATAATTCATAATAGGAAATTATATTATCTAAGTTTATATAAAATGTTTATTGTTTGTTTTGTTATAAATTGTTAATTATGATAATTTATGACAGTAAATAATTAATTAAAAAGAAGCAATCAAATCTTTAAACATCTACATAGTTTACAAACACGAGGAGGCGTCAACGAATATAATTATTTGATCAAAGTAACTTACCTGTAAGAGTCCTTCGATCAAAATTATATGAAGTTGACGCCTCGTCTGTGTACAACCCTACCCTGCTGTATGTTATTACCCAAACCTTAGGGCTTGCTTGCATTTTAATTATTTTTCCTAATTCTAGTGGATATAAATTCACAATGAAATGAGATGTAGAGTGCTGCCAGCTCGTATAGTTTAGGATACCAGTAAAAATGTAAATTTTTCGCCCGGAAGGTTAAAAACTCATGTAATTCGGTCCGTCAATTCATGACTACATAGTATATATAAAAACAGAGAAGACGTCAACTTGATATAATTGATCGAAGGACCCTTACAAATAAGTTACTTTGATCAAATAATTATAGGCCTTATCCGTAGCTGGTCACAAGCTGATCCCGCTTCTATAGTCTAATCAGGTCGTTACTACATCTTATGTGGTCGCCTTACATAATGATATCTACCGACCAAATATCTAATATTAATCCTATATAAAAATGTTTCAAAATCTAATTTATTTTATTTAATACCTACGTTTTTTCCTAAAGCAAAAAAAAATATTTCGGTCAATGTTTTAAAATACATTCAATTAACTTCGCTTACCTTTGTTTATCGAATAAAATTTATGGTCAATATCCGATACCTATTTGAAGTTAAAACGAAAATATTATGTTTTCATTAAACAGCTGCAAAGTCATGAGTGGTGTCTATTAGATTTGTATTTGATGAAGTATTTAAACATACCGTTAACGATACGTTTTCCACGGAGTTCAAATTAAATTCGTGTAAATAAGTTCTATTTTACTGTGTAAACTAAATCAATATCAACATTGACTACTGTTGTGCGTAACCCTTGTCGAAAACAGAGGGGTTTTATAAGTTTGTAGTATGTCTGTGTGTGGCATCCATCACAACTCCAGAACGGAAGAAGCGATCTATATCAAGTTTGTTTCGTTTGAGAGGTGTCTTAATAGAGTGTTCATAGCTAGGTTTCAATAAAATCTGTCCAGCCATTTGAAGATCATCACCTCTTTTTGTTTCGGTTTTTTTTTTTAAATATTTATATATTATTATATTTTTTATAGGATAGGGTGACAAACGAGCACACAGTCCACCTGATGGTAAGTGGTTGCTGCGGCTCATAGACATCTACATCTATCCTCGATTACAAATCAAAATGCAGATGCGTTGTCACCCGTGAGGACTAAGATGGAATGCCTCGAGTAAAAAGGGTCTCCGGTTCTCTACTCTCACCATACGAAACACAGCAGCATTAAGCTACTATTTTACGCTGGTATTCGCAAAATAGTAGCTTAATAGTAGTGTCAATTTTTATTTTAAATTTGTCATTTACAATTTGTTGAAATGATACAATTTGTTTATTAATATTTTTATTTTTAATAATGACAAATACCAATTTATTCGAAATTGAAGAGGCCCTGTCAACGTTACATTCCCTTGTCCTTTTGAAGATTCCCAGTGGCGTAGCAAGGGTGTAGGAGCGTAGGGGGCCAAAACAACATCAACTCTCGTCTTTTGTCATTTTTTTATTTTTGCTACGCATAATTTCCCGCAATTTCAGAAGTTGAAACGAAGTTCAAATACCGCTCAAAAAATAAAAGAAATTGTATGTTATACAAAATATTTTTTTCATAACTGTAATGCACAATGCTTAAATTCTCAATTGCTTTGATTTATTTTTGCTGATGTTTTCACATCAGCCTGTAATCCGTTTCTGACTTTCAGGATTTCCTGATTATCGTCTCTTATAGAGCCGTGGTAGCTCAGATGGTTAGCGCTCGCTGTAAATTTCGCAGTACGCTAGCAAACCGGGTTCGATCCCCGCCGGCACCAATGAAATTGTTAATTGCAATTTTAAGTGCTGACTTACCACGTGCTCGGCGATGAAGGAAAACATCGTGAGGAAACCTGCATGTCAGAGAAATAAGAAAAAAAATATATTTCAAAGACTTGTGAAGTCCGCCAACACGCATTGGGGCTGCGTGGCGGACACTTCCTTGCCCTAAAACCCTCTTAGAAATGAGCGGAGGCCTGTGCCCAGCCATAGGGACGGATGTAGGCTGTAACTTTACTTACTTTATATCTCCGGGATGAAATTGGATAGGTACTGAAATCTTTAACGCCACACCACACGGCAAATTCAATTAATGGGTGCGTTTGGCAGAAAAAAGCGCTAGCAAGCGCTTGTAAGCAAAATGGCGATCGTAAGCGGTAAGCGCTGTCAAATCGTAAGTAGCTATTTTCTTCCAGGACACGATGTTAGTTTTAACCGGGGAACCTAACCTAATTTAAATATATGTTTGTAAAGTATTCATATTAAAAACTTACCAATCATGAATTTTTAATAACATGTATATGTTTATTCACGTTAATATATTTGCATTTGCAAAAAACAACTTATAAACTCTACTTCAAAACAAACAAATTAAATAAGCAAAATGGAGGATTGTGTCAGCACTACTGAAGCAGTAATCGTGTCCTGGCCGAAAACTATTTCAGCGCTTGTAAGCGCTTTTTTCTGCCAAACGCACCCATTGACTTAAATTGTTAATGTTTTGAAATACAATGACTTTTGACTGACTGTGATTGACCGTGTAGTGGCAGTATAAGAATATCCACAATCCCCCATATTATCCCATGGGTATCGTATTAGGCGACAAAGGGTAACAAACCACGAGATTCTTCCTGATAAGCAGCGAAGCATGTAGCAGGGTCTACCTCGTAACAACTAAAAATAAAAAAACTGCAGTTGCCAAACACGCCTGCCAAATGTGGCAACTATGTCAAAAATCCTTCTTATAGCAATCTGTGAGAGAGGCCTATGTTTAGCAGTGGACTTTTAGCAGGCTGTAACGGTAACGGTAACGACTTTTGACTTTGACCTTGAAATGCTTATACAGGCTTTGCGCTAGAAACATACACGTAGATTGTACTGACAAGGTGGACAATTAGTGTATCTTTTGTATTTCTATATAGGTACGAATTGTATTTTCTTCTTATTTTTCTCTCTTTACTTTGCGATCGCCCGCAAAAGTAAAATGTTTTGACTTGAAAATTAATTAGAGCTTCGCAACCCGCAAGGAAAACTTTGCTAAGCCTTTTTTTGTTCATTTTTTGTTACATTGTTGACGATCTTCGACTTAATCTCCATGATTTAACATTTAATTAATAAAATTAAAATAAATACTCAAAATTTCTTCAAAAATATATGATCAAATTGTTCATTTGTATATTGTTCACGTATTTGACATATTATCATCATTACAGCCTATTATAATATCACTGCAGAGCATACGCTTAACCATGGATTGCCAAACAAACTACGGTTCTGCACGTTTTATCATATCGTCACTTCATTTAGTGGGAGGTCGCCCAACACTGCACATGCTAGTTGAGAACATCGTATATTAGGACCTTAAGAGGTAACAGAAGGAAACTGAATCGGGTATGGAGCAGCATCATTCTGATAACAGCCAAATAATAAAAAAACTACGGTTGCCAAAATGGTAAAGGTCCAAGGCTACTACTTGAGAACCTTTTCTTTATTGGTTATCAGTTGTACGAGTATTCCTGCTGCAAGCTGTCCTATTGCGCCTTTGGCTTACTGTTCCATTGTGCTATTTCGATAACTCTAGTTCTACTACAGAAATACCCGTTTCATAAATGATCCTGCAAAGAAACTCCGAACAAAGCCTTCTCTCAAGTCTGATTTGTAACTGTCGTTGCAGGCAAAACGCACCTTTTTTACACTTGTTACTTTGTTTCAAAGTTTTGAAGAATGCAGAAGTAGGAGGATGCGAGAAAAATCTGTCGTAATTTCCCAGTCGAGTAGGATTTATCGACTTACCTCTTAGTCAAAGTTGGACTTATTGAGTCAGACAATTTTCCGCTTGTGTATTTCTAACATTTCGTTATATAAAATAACCTTAAAAACGACTTCTTTATTGTCTTTGTTCATTTTAAGACCTACCCTTTGGAAGATACTAAGTTTTTGAACATAATACTGAGGTTTTCAAGCTATTCTATTATAATGACATATACCGCCGGTTAAACAAAGAGAAGTGACGTATTATATGCAGTAGCTTAAAAACCTTTCAAAGCGACGCTAAAAAGTCTCGTATTTATTACTTTGTAAAAATGTTACATTTAGTTAAAGAACGATTCAAAATTTAATTTACGCAACAAAGGCAACACACAGAGCACCGCGGGGAATTCAATACACGTACCGTATTGTTTCTTTTTATTCCGTCATTCTCTTCAAATACATTTTGTGCTTTTCTGTACCTATATGGAATTTTTTTTTTTTGTTACTATGGCTGTATTATATATTTTAGATATTGAACGGTTATTAAGGAACCTGTAAAAATGTACTGCTAAAATAAAGTGTTTTTTTTTTTTCAAAGCCGTTTTAGATCTTTTAACATATCATGTACAGTTGCGTCTCACTTCATTTCATAGGTGTCGCCCAACACTGCACATACCAGTCGACCAATAAAATTTTAGTTAAATTAATATTATATATAAAGTTTCTGGCATAATTAAAAATGCAAATGTGTGAATATTTGTACTTATTTCTGTTTCCGATAATGAATACGAGTACGACAAGCTTCCACGTTTATTTGAACAAATGACAATTTTTTTATCAGGCAACACATTCGAGTCTTGACAGCTCGAGTACCGGCTCTGCAGGACCACGGTTTGAATCTCTTACTGAACGTGAAAGTGCTTACATGACCTAGTATTTGTACAGTCTGGATGTTTGACCATGTGGAATTTATGTATGTAAACCGCCTCCGCGATACGTGAGATTTTCTATTTGTTCTATCATGAAGGCTGGTCGTTACAATACGCTTATTTAAAAAAAAGCAAGAAAAATAGCGATATATGCCTTATCTCACTTTAAAATTACAAACAAAAATTTATTTTAGTTAATAATAGATAAAAGTTGAAAAGCTTCATAAAACACAAAATTAGTAGGTATAAGGCTCCACTTAATAATTAAAAGAGAGAATATCCGAGACTGTTCGATGTTACTTCATAAGCAAGATGGCGACTTCTTAGAGGCCTTACACATGACCGCTTGGTTTACTTAAAAGGCCAATTAATTTAAGAAACTAATTAATGTCTTTATACTCCCGCGTGTAATTACAGACTAAAGACTGAAAGGACGCCAAATGTCTGGCGTGTTTTCACTATTCAGTCTGATGTTAAATTTTATAGATATACAAATTATTAAATGAAAAAAGAAGAAAAAAGGGCACCGTAGATGGTGGATGACCGGTTTCGGCTGTGGTTGACCGAGCACTATATACTAATATATTTTGTTACACTACTTCTACTAATAACTGCCAAGTGAATTATGACAAGTATGTTAACACCGATACGAATACCAAATAGTCCTTTGATTCGCGTTAAAAAACCGATATCGAGTGGAGAACAGGCGAGAACGCGGACCGAGTAGCGAGCACATCCGAAGAAGTCGCTTACATGCTCTGTACGCCTATTCGTCTGTGCTCGCCGAGTATATAGACGTTGCATTATATAAAAAACTGAAAGGCAAACTTCACATGGCATTTAGAGACTTTCGCACCCTGACTGATTTAATATAAGAAATACTTGGTTAAAACTGGCAAGAATGTACCCGAATACATTGTCTACAAAAACTAAACTATTCTTCTGTGAAGATCATTTTGATGTAAGTATGACTTATATTTAACTATCGTTTATACAAAACAAAACATCATAAGATGAAGGGTATCGCAAGTCAAATTTTGTAATAAATTACGTTAACTTAGATATTATAATTAATTATTGTAATTATAGATAAAGTAAACCATGATAGCTACTAAACTATGTTTTATCAAAATACACTCTGACCTGGTATTGAGTTTTTTTTTTATGAACAAAAGTTGTTAATATGTACTAACATTGATGTTTTAACATTCGTCAACTCAGCAGAACAACATCTGGGGGCACGGCAGTGCCCCCGCCAAGTCGAGTAAAAAAAGCGGCACCGCTGTACCAAACTTTCTTTGGACTATCTTAAATCTAAATAACGCTATATATAATAGAACCTATACAGGCGAAGCCGGGGCGGATCGCTAGTCTTTAAAATAATGGAGTTCAGCAAAGTAAAGCCTGATCTTAGTGCATGGCAGTGCCCCCACCAAGTCGAGCAAAAAAGCGGCACGGCCGTACCATACTTTATCCGAAGCAATTCAGGCCATTTTCGACCCTTATAACTTCGTAGTGGAAAAAACTAGAAGCCTGAATTTTCAGTAACCTAGTAGTCATTGTATAAACATAGTGTATGTCAAATTTCATTTAATTTGAACCAGTAGTTTAAGAATTATATTATTATAGCTAGTCAAAGTTTCTAAATTTTGTCACTCACTGACTGACCGACCATCAAAACTCTAAGACGCTTCTAGCAGACATAGAAGCTGCAAATTTAGAATACAATTAGTGTTTAGTGTATCAAGGAAAAACTAAAATATTTTTTTAATTTTGGTCCAGTTTTCTAGATACACCAACTGCATAAATAACTTTGTAATTCCATATAAATATATAAAATTACAAAGTTACATTTGCAGTGAATGAATCAGTGTACTTGTATATGTATAATAGGTGTAGATATTCGTTGTTGGTTTTCAACAAGTAGAAGGTACCGGAAAGAAAAAAAAGTAACACTATCTACAAAAATTAATGAGATGCCATCAAAAATATAACTTTAAAAAAAAACCAAGTCTCGCAACTTAGTTCTTCTACCGTAAAAAGTTGTGAGATCCATGTAATACCAAGTCGGTTAATTTATTCAGTCCCTACTTAAGGGTCCTTCTGTTTTATTACGTAATTAGTTAACATAACAACATTTTATAGTGACCATATCAATGTTAAAAATCTTTTATGTTTTAAATATATAGATTGACTTGGCAATCGCACTAAGCAATCTAATTTAATATAATATGTATTACTTGTGAGATACATTGTGTTTTCATGATTCATAAGGTAGGAAAAATCTCTGGTAGTATTCGATACTACAAGGAAGTTATGCGAGGAAGAAAGGTTCTTTTAAATCGTACAGTATTTGACCGCCAGTCACCCAGATGGTATGGATGGTATCGCGAGTTTTGTCGCGATGTACAATCGTAAAATTCTGCGACTGAAATTATTTCGAACAATTCCTCAGAGCACTCCCCGTGATACATGTGATAAAATACGCAAAGAGATGCAACATCTTTCACTTTCAACATTGTACTCTTCGCAGTGGCAGTGAATAAAACCGAACTCGGTCGCCGACGATTCGAACGGCTCTGCGCTGGATGCGATCAAAAGGAAACATGTGCGGCTGAACCTGCACCTTGTAAAGTTACAGGCGGTGTGTCGGCATGAAATACTTGTCTCGATCTGCTGAGCACGACAAGCTTTTTAGAGGCCAATTTGGCCTTTTCTTACAAGTGTCCATGAAACTGCACGTCACTACATATGTCGACGCCGAGGATTCCAATACTGGCTGAGGCAAAAAGGAGAAAACTGAGGAGATACCGCTAAAAAGAACCCTCTCGACGACGAAAGTCGTTTTCTTAAGCGGTAAAACGCGCAAACTTGGTTCTTTTGGGGATTGAACTGGACTAGATTTAGTCGCCCCCAGTCCTAGATTTTGTTCAACAAAGTCTCGACTTCAGACACAAGCTTGTCCCCGTACTTGGCGACATTTGACGTGAACGCTTTATGTATAATATATAATAAAAAATGTATAAATATAATAAATAAAATTAAAAACGCAACAAAAAATATCTAAAAAATGACGACGAATAAACGTCTTTTAGCGTCTTTTTAGACTTTTTGGCGTCGCTTTGAAAGGTTTTTTTAAGCTACTGAATATAATACGTCACTTCTTTTTTATTAACCGTCGGTATATGTCATTATAATAAAATAGCTTGAAAATCTCAGTATTATGTTAAAAATGCACTAGTATCTCCCTAAGGATAGGTCTTAAAATGAACAAAGACGTAGAATGGCGACAACGATATAGAAATCGTGTTTAAGGTTATTTTATATAACAAAGGGTTAGAAATACGCAAGCGACAAGTTGTCTGACTAAATAATCTCAACTTTGACGAAGAGGTATGTCGATGAACCCTACTCGGCTGATAAATTACGACAGATCTTTCTCGCATCGTCCTGCTTTTGCATTCCTTAAAGCCTTGAAACGAAATACCTTTAAAGTGTTAAAAATGTGCGTTTTGCCAGCGACGACTGTTACAACTCAGATTTGAGAGAAGGCTTTGTTCGGAGTTTCGGTAGTAGAACTAGAGTTATCGAAATAGCGCAATGGAACAGTAAGCCAAAGGCGCAATAGGACAGCTTGCAGCAGGAATACTCCTACAATAAAGAAAAGGTTCTCAAGTAGTAGCCTTGGACCTTCCAGCACACCCTCTTATTTATGCTTGAAACGTAGTATAGGAGTGAGGATTGGCACAAGGTAAATTACAGTAAGATTTTGCTTACTCTGCTTTACCATATTGGCAACCGCAGTTTTTTATTATTTGGCTGTTATCAGAATGATGCTGCTCCATACCCGATTCAGTTTCCTTCTGTTACCTCTTAAGGTCCTAATATATGATGTTCTCAACTAGCATGTGCAGTGTTGGGCGACCTCCCACTAAATGGAGTGACGATATGATAAAACATACAGAACCGTAGTTTGTGGCAATCCATGGTTAGGCGTATGTTCTGCAGTGGAATTTTAATAGGCTGTAAGCCCCCTTATTAACGAGACGGCTTTCCGGCGGGTCTAGGCACGCTTTTAAACCATATCTACATCCGGTCGTCAATTAGGTATGGGACACTATGGAGGTTTGTTAACGATACCGGCGCTATCGACGAGTCTCGTCCGGACCGCGCTAGTGAGCGGTCTCGTCCGCCGGTCGTCGACTCCCGCCCGGGTGGGAGAAGTACAGCACGTCGCTTCGCGGTGGGTGCGCGCGCTGTGGGGCCAACTCGGCTTACGTGGAGCCTTGAGGATGCCCCTGACCCCACGCGGGATGAAGATCACCCAACGCTGCGTTTCACCTACACGCTGGGAAGCGAACTCCGAAGGCCCGGCGCGCCCAGGTGCGCGCGCCTGTTGGTGACTTCGGCTCCGCGTCGAGATGCATCTCCGCGGAACCCGAAGATTGCTGACCCTTCAGCAGATTCCCTTCCCAGAGGCGCGACACACGCCAACTTTTTGCCTAGGAATACCAGGCCTTCAACTAGAGCCAGGAAGGAGCACTGGAGGCCCGGAGCAGCTGCTATTGGAGCGCTCTCCTGTCGGCAAGATTGGCCCTGTGTCGACTCTCATCCTCAGGACTCCGCGGGGCTTCGAGATGGCCGACCCTCCGGTAGCATCGATCTGGTGGCGCGCAATACGCCAACCAAGATTACCAACAATGTCGTACTTGTACGGCTCCCAAGACCGGCTCATTGATATGAGCTGTGAGGATTACCCGGGTAATGGGGAACTCCCCGAGGCCCGATACCTGCATGGGATAAATAAAAGTAGTCCCATAGCAGACGACAATCAACGCTATCGACGGTTTAGACCCAGTTTACAGTTTGAGAAGTGACGAGTGCGAGTGGCAAGCGGAATTGACAAATGATAAGTGCTTAGGCACGGGGTGCACCGTGCCTACGCCCGGTGCACAGTCGATAGTGTTGCCGTTTTAGCGACTTTCTCGCTAGATCTAGTGGATTTTAACAATGTTTAGCGGATAAACAAAATCGTTTTATCGAGAAATAATTATTTAGCGACTTCTAGCGACGTTTGGACTTTTGAGATGGCAATTTTTTATAAATTATTTCAAATAAATTATTTACCTTTATCATATGTTCAATTTTGTAATCTTGGTAAGACTGCACATGTAATATCATATCACGGGAATTCCCGAACAAAAAGTAACAATTCAATGACGTTCGTTCACTTATCATCTGTTTCGTTTATTACTACTACCACTAATGAGCGAGATAAAAATACTGCTCACGTTACCAATGTTTCATTCGGCAGGCTCATTTCTTTAGAGTTCATATTTTGTGACTTTTGTGTGTGAATATTCCGCGTGAAAAATATTACTTATCAAGATTAGGCAGTTTGGAAGCTCCGTTGAAAAAACAGCACTACACCCAGCATTACAGAAGTGAGTGGGAGAATAATGAAGAATTTAAACATTGTCTGAAACCCGTACCAGGTGACTCTGAAATGTACGCGAAATTAAACGACCTTAAAAAGGATTTAGTAACGAAGAAACATAAAAAACAATACGAATTGCTTTCCCAAAATAAACAGCTGACATTTTCTTCCGCTGCAACAAAAATATGCAAAGATTGTTCAAGAGCTGAATGCACATTAGCTTTGTACATTGCTAAACATAGTTCAATTTGCCTTCTTCTGATTAGAAATCAGTAAAGGATTAAAAAAAATTGCGCAACGTATGACATTAGTTGAAGATGTTGTCAACCAAGTCGGTAAAGGCAAACCAAAGATAGGAACTGGAGACATTGGCGAAGCTTCAACTTCCGCTGAAGTTATTTTTGAAGATTTGGATCCTAAGTTCGCTATTGATTTTGAAATTGAGGTCCAGGAACGTACTGACCTGATTGTTTTATTTTTAATATGGTGACTAATGTTTGAACGTGGCTTAAAGATTAAAGATTTATTTTTCACAATATTTTTTTATTTTGTACATGAATAATTTTTGTTTTGGTTGTCATGTCATAAACCTACACTATAAATAACCGATTTATATGAAATAGAGTCGGCTCTTTTTAAGGTTTTTCTAAATTTATAGACACTAAGTATTCATTGTACCTACAGCTACAATGAATACTTAGTGTCTATAAATTTACGGCACGACACACTAGCACGACAATGTACCTAGGGACATCTAGCGGATTTTAAGAAAAAGAAAAATGCTGTTTCTGGCGGATTTTTTTCTGTTAGTCTAGGAACTTTAAAATTTAGAGAACGGCAACCCTGACAGTCGAGTACGACAGTTAATTACAGCCAGTGTTGCCGTTCTAGCGACTTTCTCGCTAGATCTAGCGGATTTTAAGAATGTTTAGCGGATAAAAAAAATCGTTTTAGCGAGAAATAATTATTTAGCGACTTCTAGCGACATTTGGACTTTTGAGATGGCGACTTTTTTATAAAGTAATTCATTTCAAATAAGTCATTTATCATATGTCCAATTTTGTAATCTACCGTTGGTAACACTGCATATATTATATAATTTCACGAGAATTCCCGAACATAAACTAACAATTCAATGTCGTTCATTCACTTTCATCTGTTTCGACCTTAGACCATGGTCTAAGGTTTCGACATACAAGAATGCAGCAGGAGTAAACATATTCGAAGATTTATGTAATTTTGCAATAGTAATATTATCACTACCGCATTCAAATGCAGAATTTGAACGCGTATTTGGTGCGTGCTACGAATGTAGTTAAAAGCAAACTGCGAAACAAGCTATCAGAAAAAACTTTAAATTGCATTCTTCTGATTAGAAATCAGTTAAGGATTAAAAAATAGAATTGCGCTACGAATGATATTCCCGAGGATGTTGTCAACCAAGTCAATAAAGGCAAAAACAAAAAAAAGTTGGGAACTGGAGACATTGGCGAAGCTTCAACTTCCGCTTAAGTTCTTTTTGAAGATCTGGATCCATACTTCGCTATTAATTTTGAAATTTAGGTACGAGAACGTACTGAGCTAAATGTGTTTGTTGTTTTAATATGATGACTAATGTTTAAACGTGGTTTAAAGATTTAAGATTTATTTTTTTACAATATTTTTTTATTTTGTACATGAATAATTTTTCTTTTAGTTGTCATATCATTAACCTACACTATAAATAACTGATTTATATGCTATAGAGTCCACTCATTTTAAGGTTTTACTGAATTTATGGATATAGCTTTTCGGTATTCATTGACCATTTGGCAATATTTTTTAATTAGCCCAACGGTACCACGAAAATATACCTAGGGACATCTAGCGGATTTTAATAAAAAGAAAAATCCTGTTTCTGGCGGATTTTTTCTGTTAGTCTAGGGACTTTAAAATTTGTAGAACGGCAACCCTGATTACAGCTCGCTGTCGAGGACGGGTGTGCGAACGGTGCGGTACCGCTTACCTATGCAAAATGGAAATAAACCAAGATTTGCCGATTACATTAATTGTCTTTATATTCCTCAGTGGTTTTATCCCAATATTATGGGATAAACCCGCTGAGGAATATAAAGACAAACGTGGAACATACGAACATACGATGCGTGGAAATATATTTGTAAGATTTTAGATTCTTCGTTTAACGAAATGGGACCTGAAGAGAGAAACAATTTCGGTAGATAATTTAAAATTTTATTTATATTTTATTTGAAGCTACATACTTACGTAATCTATACGGGATATTACATTTTAGAAACTGAATTAATTCATTTACTAGTAATTTTACTTTTCTAAAAAAAAAACACTTAAAATTAAACACGAAACATGATAATATTAAAAAAGTAAAGTTACAGCCTATATATACGTCCCACTGCTGGGCAGAGGCCTCCCGTCATTTCTGAGAGGGTTTTAGGGCAGGGAAGTGTCCACCGTGCTGCCCCAATGCGTGTTGGCGAACTTCACATGTCTTCGAAATATTTTTTTCTTATTCCT
Organism: Parnassius apollo; assembly: GCA_907164705.1. NCBI lineage: Eukaryota > Metazoa > Arthropoda > Insecta > Lepidoptera > Papilionidae > Parnassius > Parnassius apollo. The sequence continues at coordinate 3,199,127 of CAJQZP010000885.1, read as the reverse complement.
CAGACATGCAGGTTTCCTCACGATGTTTTACTTCACCGCCGAGCACGTGGTAAATTAGCACTTAAAATTGCAATTAACAATTTCATTGGTGCCAGCGGGGATTGAACCCGGGTTACTCGCGTTCTGTTATATTTACAGCGAGCGTTAACCATCTGAGCTACCACGGCTCGAAACATGATAATATTTTTCAGATCACAGTGCTACTATACAGACGACATTTCAACTGACCCGTTTTCATTGCGGACCAATATTTATTTTAAGAATATGAGTTTTGCCATGACACACTACCCTGTTCGAATATGAAATAATCTGCAAATTTAGTACGAATGTCAATGGTCGAAACATTACCACGACTCAATGTTGATTGCGGTAACGGTCTTATTTCTGCATCAAAATCCAGGGTGGTTGACTCAGTAGCACTTAAGTTAAAGCCTTCGTTTGAATAAATAAAATTTTGTAGTAGGCATTATCTTTTTACTATAATATTTACCGATAAATCAATATTTGCATCCATTGGGCGATGTAAGATGCGCCATTTGTTGGTCATTATGCCGAAAGCAAACTCAACAAACCGCCTTGCTCGTGTCAGCCTGTAGTTAAATATTCTTTATTTTTCGCTCTAGTCCTTGACATTCGTATGGATGGAGCAAGTGATTGTATAAAGCAAATGCCTCATCTCCTACGAATACAAATGGTAATTCAAGTTTGGTACCAGGTAATCGTTATAAGTTTGGTATATTCAGTTTGTTGTTTTGGAACCTTCGCCAAAAAGTACTTTCTTTAAATACACTCGAATCACATTCTTTGTCATAAGCTCCGACATTATTATAGGTGAAGTTATAAGTGCTGTCTACCACAGCCATTAACACAACTGAAAAATAATGCTTATAATTTAGAAACGTTAAACCACTGTGTTCAGGTTTAACTATCCGAATATGTTTTCCATCGACTGCACCAAGACAGTTCGGTAAATGTGAACAGCGTGCAAATGGCGTGTATTCATTAGACATTTCTGACCAAATATAATGACAAACTTCACGTACGATGTAGTTTGAATTCCAATTCTGTAATTAAATTCCTGATCATTTAATGAAGTTCCTGTAGTGAGGTATCTGAAAAAAAAGATTGTTGTTTCATTACTGTTACTGTTGTTTCATTTCCTGTAACAAGAAATGCAGTAATGAGAAAATGGCGAATATGAAGGACTGTTGGGTAAAATATGAAAAAAGGGAAAAGAATTCGGATCTGATTCGGGGGCAAAATATGTTAAAAAATATCAGTTTTATGACTAAATGATGTTTCTCAAAAAAGACACCGATCATCGTCAGACTCATGAAAATATGAATGTTTCCGCTGTATTACAAACTAACACTAGTATTATTACTAATGACAATAATGCTAACAATAAAAAAAACCGGCGACGAGGTTCGCCACCCGTCACGTTCTGTCTCCCGGAGAGACGAAAAGTGGATTGCAGAGGCCCGTCTGGCTACGTTGAATGTATGTGGGGCAATGAATGATAAAATGGTTGAAGTATGCGATATGATGTATGATAGAGGAATAGATGTGTTATGCGTAAATGAGACGAAAAGGAAGGGGAAGGATGTCACTACACATGGCATGTATACCGCATACTGGTCTGGTGTAGACGAGATCGAGCGGGCATGCCAGGGAGTAGGTATCATCCTTTCAGAAAGAATGGGCCAATGTGTGAAATAGTATGAATGTGTAAGCCCAAGACTGCTATGGATACGAATGAAAGTGGGCTTGAAGAAGTTGTTTGTGTTAGGGGTCTACGCCCCAGACATGTCTAAGCCCACTTATATCCGAGAGCAGTTTTGGGAAATGGTAAGGATGGTGTTAATGAAGTGTAAGGGAAATGAAAATATTATTATGCTAGGAGATTTTAATGGAAGGGTGAGGAGGCTTGGTTATGAAAGGATATTGGGATATTGGGGTAATGAAAGTATAAATGAGAATGGTGAAAGTCTCCTCACCATATGTATGGAAAAGAATCTTTTTGTGACGAACACTTGCTTTCGCCACAAGAGGATTCACATGTATACTTGGTTTTTTGGTGACGATAGAAGCATGATAGATTTCATAATTGTGGATGAAAGATTGAGGGGCGCAGTGGTAGATACGAGGGTTTACCGGGGTTCTAACGTAGGAACGGAACATTATTTAGTTTTATGCCGAATTAATGGTCTATTCAGACGTTGGTGCCATCGATCGTCTGTGTCTACCACTGCTTTACAGCGTATTAGAACAGAAAGGTTACAAGATGAAAGTGATAAAAACAAGTTCAAATGTAGACTGAAAGAAAATATAAGTGGTTTGGATGAATTATGTATGAAGGAGTTAGACTTGGAGAATATATGGCAAAATGTAAAGAAAGATTTAGTGGATGCAGCTACCGAAGTATGTGGTGTTAGCAAGAGAAAGACTGAAAGGAAAAATAATACGTTATGGTGGGATGATGAGATACGTATGGAAGTTGAAGCAAAGAAGAAAGCATGGCTAGATTTACTAGCAACAAAGGCTGGTAATTCTGGCGGTACGAATGGTGATATTGAAAGAAAAAAGGCAGTCTTTAGACATATTAATAAGAGAGTAAAAGAAGTAGTTGAAAGAAAAAAGCAAGAAAGAACGGATAAGAATGATAGAAGAATATCGGATAACTTCCAGGCAAATATTAAAATGTCCTGGAAACTTGTAAGAACTGCCAGGGGACATTCAAAACAGCCTATGATGAATGCTATAAGAGACGAGAATGGCTATATTCTGAATGATGAAGTTTTGAGTTTAAAGAGATGGAAGGAATATTTTGAAAGCGTGTTTATGAGTGAGGAGACAACGTGTGTACTAAGTGGAGTAGAAACACCGAAAGAAGAGGAAAGAGGTAGCGAGATACGTATAAATGAAATAATGAAAGCAATGAAAAGCATGAAAGCAGGTAAGGCTGCCGGATATGATAGAGTTTCACTCGAAATGCTAAGGGCTGGAGAGGAAGTGATGGCAGGCCTGCTGCACACCTTGTTTAATTTATGCAGGGAACTGAAGCGGGTACCGGTAGACTGGTGCAAAGCCGTAATAGTCCCAGTATATAAAGGAAGAGGGTCGCAGCAGGACTGTAAAAACTACCGTGGCATCAGCCTTCTTAGCATTGTGGGAAAACTGTATGCTAAGGTACTGATTGAAAGGGTCATGAAAGAAACTGATGGAAAAATTTGCGAAGTGCAAGCGGGATTTAGAAAGGGAATGGGATGTACAGATCAAGTCTTTTCCATGCGCATGATTGCGGAGAAGTTTCTGGCCAAAAACCAAAAGGTTTTTTGTGCGTTCATGGACTTGGAAAAGGCCTATGACAGAGTGGATAGGGATTTGCTATGGCAAACACTGAACTCATTTGGGTTGAGCGCTGGCTTGATACAGGCATTGGAGTCTCTTTATAGGGACTCTAGTGCTTGTGTTAGGATCAACGGGGTCTACTCGGACTGGTTTGACATCCATAAAGGTGTCAGACAGGGCTGTGTGGCTTCCCCGTGGCTGTTCAACCTATTTATGGACAGTTGTTTGCAAAATTTGAAAGTTGAAGAATGCGGATTAAGAATGGGTGAGTTAACCGTCAAATGCCTTTTGTACGCCGATGATCAAGTTATTCTTGCGTCGTCGGCGGCCGAGTTGCAAATGATGGTTACATTAATGAACGGATCATTAAAAGAAAGGGGTATGAAAGTGAACGCAAGTAAGACGAAGGTTATGGTTTTTGAAAGAGAAGAAAGTAAAACGATTTGTGAAATAAGAATAGAAGGTGAGTTGATCGAGCAAGTAGATGAGGTTGTATATTTAGGCTGCGTATTTAGCAGGGATGGGAGATATGATAAGGATATAGAACGACGAGTGAATGCGGGAAATAGAGTAAATGGGGCCTTGCACTCTATTGTGAAGAGTCAAAATGTGTCGAAAAAGGCACGTATGGCAATTCACAATGCTATGTTGGTCCCTACTTTAACGTATGGTAGTGAAAGTTGGGTGTGGCAGAAGAAGCACGAGAGTAGAATAAACCCAGTAGAAATGCGGTCGTTAAGGAGTATGTTAGGGCTGAATCTAAATTACAGGGTAAGGAATTGTGTAATAAGAGAAGAGTGTGGCTTGCAAGATGATGTGGTGACCAGGATTAAGAAAGGAATGCTTCGGTGGTTTGGTCATGTGGAAAGAATGAATGAGGAAAGAATGACAAAGAAAATTTATGGTGCAGAAGTGAATGGCAGAGTCGGAAAGGGACGTCCTAGGCGAAAATTTATCGACCAAATTGGCGATTTATTGAAAACGGGCCAAATTAGGAGTACCCTTAACCGACGAGCATGTATGCGTAGGTGTATGGATGTGAAGGAGGCAAGAGAGGTGTGTCAGGATCGTGCCAAATGGAAGTCTGTAGTCTCTGCTTACCCCTCTGGGTGACAGGTGTGAGTGTTTATGTATGCTAACAATACTAACGAGAAAAATGACATCAAAAAAAGAAACCCAAAACCTAAGAGTTGACTGAATTAGACTATAAAAAAATTATGATTTTTTAGATTCTACAGAGAAAGAAAAAGACGAAAATAGTCGTACAATGTGTTTTGTACAATGTAGCATTGCACCGACGGTAGATTCATTTACAGGTGACTACATACTGTACTTCTCATTTCAAGTTAATGGAATTATTAAAAATATAAAATAAAGACAGCCAATGCAAACATCTTCATACAACACTTGTTATCCAAATTTATACCATGAATATCCCCCAGAGCCGCTGCCTTATGTATCAACTTATGGTTAAATCATAACAAATCAAGAAGGTTCCAGTACATCAACGTCTAATTAACCGTCAAACTTGGAACGTCCTTCTTCGCAAAATACTTTTGATTCACAATTGGTGATTCGAGAGTATTTTGCGATTGGTGGTGGTTGCATGTAGCAAGTTCATCAAATACATCAGTTTATTCTAGTATCGAAGGTTATGATTTTAATTTACCTTAATGAATAAACAAATTTAATCGCAAAAAGAAGACCTGATTTTTGGATCTGCTTTGTTCTAAATAACGACTTTATTTTTATTAGGGGCACCTTGTCACTGCCTATACCTGCAGCACTTATTTAGCATTTAATTCGTTGCTTTTAATATTTATCGTATATCTTTATCGTATATATTTTCGTTACTGCTTTGCCGGCAAAACTTGCTAAATTTCAACAGTTCTTTGCGTAAAATATTTAGAGTACCTAATTTTTAAAGTTGACACCTAATCAGCATCTAAAAACTCCCCAACTTTGGCTTTTCTAAATGCCAATTCCTGATTTTCGTTGCTGCCGAGACACAACTCGCCAGCGCACCTGCCTCGCAACAGACGATAGCATTAAAATAAAGATAACTCTTCAAAATGATGACTCAATTTATCACGCTAGAAAACCGAAATTACGTGTTTTGTGCAAATCTTGGAACTAGCTTTAATTGTAACTCCGGATTCGCTAGGTACATCAATAATAAAGCGACGTATTAATAGATATTCTGTGGCTAAGCGGCCATTTTAATTTATAAAATCACAATTAAATGCGGATTGAAAATATTACACATGCCTTTTATAGTTCTAAAAGATATTTTAATATTAATCTAGCTTATCGTGTGCGACACATAACAGCGAGGCATTGAGCGCGAAGTGAGTATCGCATAAAATAGTATCCTTTCTAGCGCCATGTCGTAAAATATCTCAGCATTAAAATCCTATTGACGATGCGTACGGATAAAAGAGACTTAGCTTTTAGCTTACTTCAACGAAACGTAAAAGGCGTCTATAGAAGGTTTCCTGCTTAACTTTTATATTTATTTTTCACTTCAGTTTTACAAAAAAAAGTTCAAAAGTTCTCAGAATAAATCAATGAACGTGTACAGGTGATTTCAAACCACTCCCTTTCCAGCCCTCAGCATTTCTCATACCGTTACACTCGCTGCCTCACCTGCTTTCATGGTTTTAATTGCTTTAATTATTTCATCCACAATTATTTTGTTAACTCATTCACATTTTCTGGTTCATTCACTTCAACTACGCTAAGTATTGACTCCAGCTTTTTAAACTCAAAACTTCGTCATTGAAAAGATAGCCATTCTTGTCTCGCACGCTATCCGATAGGCTTCTATCATTACTTTATGTTAAAAAATTAACAGTACTATCAACAGTATAACATGACAAAATACGTCATCCCATGGAAAAAATAATTATCCAATGGAGTTCATTACCAAACTTCTTCAACAATGTCTAATTCTGAGACTGTAGATTGGATCAATCCTCATACTGTAGCGTGACTCAGGAATGTAATGCACCAGTGCATACAAGGTGCAGGGGCTAATCACCATCTATTTCCTGACTTCAGGTTACTACTATAATTTCTTGTCAGAAAAGCTCAACAAGTCATGATCACAAGAACAACAAGCCGGGTTTCACTGGATCAAAGAGGTGTTCAAAAAAACAATACTACTAGAAAGGCAGCCTCGGATAATTTATTGCCTGGAAAGGCAAAATTTTCTATCATTCGTCACGACAATTAACAAGTCCCAATGTGAGATCTTTGACCAGACAAAATCGACCTTTTTCTATTTTTTCTCCAGCTCCAGCATTTGGACATATTTACATTTTCTCATGTTAGGCGTTTTAAACATGTGGAAGTTAGGTGGTCCTTTCCTACCTAGAAGTTTTATACAGCATATAGTCCACATAATGGATTCTGTGGCCGTAAACACATGCATCTATCCTTGATTAAGAATCAAAATGTAGGTGTGTTGTTATCCCTGAGAACTAAGGTAGAATGTCTCGTTACCAGTCAAAAGAGTTGCCAGTTCTCCACATTCACCATACGAAGCACAGCAGCTGGTGTTGCCAGGTCCAATAGATCAAATTTTAGAAGTTAAAAATAATCGGGAATTTGGTTTTCAAATCGGGACAACTACAATGGTTACAAACAATCAGGGGTTTTCACACAATGCGCAATATGTTTTGTACATAATTAATAAAAGAATTATTTAATAGTAAATAAAACTTTAAACAGCAGACGTAAAATCCTATCAGAGCACTCCAATGCGCTATACAAGTTAGTAAGCAAGTACATTAAATATGAATACGCAAGGCACAGATCTAAAATAAAAGAGAAATATCTAAAGTAAGCAAGAAGCTCGAAAGAGGTTTTAATCAACTAAGAACAAAACGAACATGGATTGGTGAACTAAATTAAACAGAAAAACATTAAATAAACGCAAAACTTAATAACGGTAGCAACCGAACCCTACACAGCTCTATGCAATGCCAAAACCCAAGAGAGCATTAGTCAGAGTAACGGATATAAAATTTACGACAAAAATGAGGGATGTAAACCAATCGCCAAACTAAAAGTCATAGAAGCGTTAAAGGGACTAAAAATAAAACTCCAGGCTATATATAATTGTCGAAAGAGTATTTACTCTAACATTGACTCTTCTATTTAACTGTATAATAGAAACTGTTGAAATACCAATGCAATAGGCAAAATCTAAAATTAGTTCAAATTATAAATAGGAGACCCAAACGACTTCACAAACTACAGTGCAATAAAACAAATAGGCTTTATATCTATAAATAATTTTCTTCAATTATAAACCGAAGAAAAATATCACAATAAAAGCTAATCAATCCATTAAACAAGCGGGATTCTTACTTCTTGACAGTCGATCGATACATACGTTGGATTTACTTATTGAAAAATATCAAGATCAAAAGCTCTATACGTCGCCTATATTGACTAAAAAAGACCTCTGACAACATAATAAAGTCGGGACATTTGGCGTTCCGATTAAGGATGAGTTGAGACATACCACAAGACTCCTGAAAATCGGGACGTCCCGCGCAAACCAGAACACCTGGCAACACTAACAGCAGCATTAAGGTGCTATTTTACGCTGGTATTTTGTAAGAGCGTGGATCTTCCTCGGTCGAGCCAACCTATTCGTGCACAACCATAATATACCTGCAGCGTGGCTCTACCTCGTTGGAGCCCGTCTGGTTATACACTATCTTCTTACCTGTTTCTGCTGCCAAATAGCAGTGCTTGCACTACTGTGTTCAGGTGTGAAGGGCCTAAAGAGCCAGTATACAATTACAAGCTGTTAAGCATTCCATCTTAGTCCTCAAAGGTGACAACGCATACGAGTATGTAGCAGCATGTTGAAGCCTTTTGAAGCTTTTCTTGAACTGCAGTAGCCACCTTTCACCTAATGAGGAGGGCTGTAAGTTCGTTGTATTTAAAAAAAATGTATTATTAAGTATTGCCGGTTGCGGTCTGTCGTATCAAGATCGGTTTGGCACCTTAGTCTGAAAATATTGTTAATATTTACATCTAAATTTTAAATCTCGTTTACATGAAAGACGAATGATCAATTGTTGAGATATAATATTTACTGAAATTAAATTTTAAAATAAATTAGTTAATAATCTATACTTGGATTGTGTATTATAAATATTGTAATTTATGGTATTAAACTGTTTCTTAAATTGGTACGCCCAAACAGGGTGTCACATGCTCTGTAAATATATTGTAACAATTTTAAAATTTATAAACTACGAGTATTAACATTTTTTTAACATTTCCAATCACTAGCCATGAAGCGAAGCACTTTTTCTCCAGGATGTCGTACATAGATAACAAATATAGAACAACGATGTCGAACTATCGACTAAATCTTTTATCAGATCTTTCCGTAAATTGCGAATTAACAAAGAACTTACAGTGTAATGAGCACATAAAGGAATTGAATAAAACTATTTATACGGATTATATCACGTTTAATTGACTTATTTTTAATTCCCTACGTTTCGGGTGCTTTACAACACCCGTGGTCACGGTGGTGACTGGGGTGTTTGACGTCTCAATGTCATAGATTTCACAGTCACGATCAGTTTTTGTACGTACGTCAGTTCGACTGAGCAGTTTCAATTGACAGTATGCCCGAAAAAATCCGTGGGTTGCCGTCAATTAATTTCAATTTAACATTTCTCACTCATGGTCAGTTTTTGGGTGTACGTCGCGTCAGTTCAACTGGTCATTTTACTGAACGAGTGTGAGGACAAATAGTTAGCCCGGCTACCTTTAGTTTTTGAATATTAATTTTTGGTCCGATCTAAGCAAAAAAATGTGGTTGACCCTGCAGGACATCCTTGGAACTTCTCGCTGTTTTCAAATGCAAAGCGCTCCAAGTTTCAACAAATTATGTTGCGAAATCTCGAAGTTATGTTAAAAAAACGTTTTATTCATATTCTTTCTTCTTCGATATATCACGAAAGAATGAACCGATTTTTATTTTCCAAACGGCATTCGACGTCATTTTTTGAAGTTAAGAGCTGATTAGTTTTTAAAATCGATCGGTAAAGCCGTTTAAAAGTTATTCCAAAAAAAAATAGATTAATGATTTCTTATATTTACGCGAACACTACACATTGAAATAATACTAGTTTTTACGGAATTTATCGCGTATATTTAACTTTTTAAATACCCGACGTTTCGAGAGCTTTACAGCACCCATGGTCACGGGAAGGACTGAGATGTTCAACGTCCAGCTGTCATAGTTAACCGCGGTTACCATAGATTAAAATTTAACTTTTGTTCCGATCTACACAGTATGAACTTATGGTATCATGGAGTCTTGCAGTTGTATGCTTGGGTTGGGATTTAATTTTATTTATTATAGGATCCCAAGCAGATGGTAGCACCCAGCCATCTTCTCTATTGAAATTAGGATGTTTTTTGATTTCAATAGCCTCGCGAATCATCCTTGGAAGGAATCGGTGTTCTTTAGCGAGGATTTGTAGTCTATCAAATCTGATGTAGTGACAGGGGCGATCCTGTACATGTTCACAGACTGCAGACTTCCCGGAGCGTCGATTCTTCACATCAGCTATATGTTCTTTGACGCGGGTTTTAATTGATCTTTTAGTTTGTCGTATGTAGGAGAGACCACATTCACAATCAAGCTTGTACACTCCTGCATCTTGCAGAGGGACGTTACACTTGACTGATGGTAAAAACTGACCAATCTTCTTCGGCGGCTTGAAGTATGTTTTGATGGAAGCGCGCTTCAAGATGTAGCCAATCTTGTCAGTGACTCCTCTAACATATGGCAGTACAGCAGGTACACGCTCGACTGTGGCCGGCTTCACTCGTTCTCTGTGACGTAGGCGCGGGACCCGAAGCTTGTTGTCATGCAAAACTTGCTTGACATGTTGGAGCTCATTGGAGCGCATTGACATGGTGGAGGACCCCAGTGACCTTGGGTGCTGTAAAGCACCCAAAACGTACGGAATTAAAAATAAGTTAATTAAACGCGATTAAATCCGTATAAATAATTTTATTCAATGTGTAGTGTTAGCGTAAATTTAAGAAATCATTAAATATAGGAATTTGCAGCAGAAAAATGTGTAAAGGTTGCTTTATAATTTATATAACGTAACCACACATAATCTATCAATTTATTTAGCAATAATCTCGTACGGTTGCTGCTTGTATACAACAATTTGTAACAAACATTAAGTCATATTACCTACATAAATAAAATATTTTTGTCCTATTTTTTCTTACAACGTATACCTATATCACTATAGAATACAGTTTTTTGACAAAATGACATTTACTTGTGAAATTAAGTAGGCCTCTAAGTAGTATTAGCCCAGGGACCTACAAATTCACGATCCGCTACTGACTGGAAGATTTAAAAAAATATATAAAATAGGCGAAGAAATAGATCCGGGGCGTGTCGCTTGTGTTACAATAGAATATAATATACTTAATCAAACATCGAACAATCAAAGTAAATATTCCGTCATTAAAAGTTATCATAGTTACCACAGATTTAGGAGGTAATCTGTGATAGTTACGATGTGAAGTTAAATTATTGAAGCCGATGTGCAACTTTTATTAAATATTACAAGTAGTAATAATATACAGGGATTTTTTTTCAAAGAGTGGTCAAATTTTAAACATACGTTCAAATGTATAAGTAATGATATACCGTCGTTGCATCTTTTGAAACTACGAGTAGATAAAGCTTCTACTTTTATTTGACATTATCCCGAATTGAACGTGATTTATGGGCAACAACGTTTTTGTCTACCGATCGACCCTTACGTATGTGTGCGTGCGCAGTAAAATCAGTTAAAATAATGCATTACGCGTAGTAATGCATTATTTTAACTGATTTCTAATTAAAAAGGTAAAAAAGGAAGAATTTTTGAGATTTTATTAATTAATTTTTCTTCACCTTGCCTGTAATCTGAACCTTCTTTGCAAATTTGGCCGTTTATTGCAAAATAACCCTGTAGTCAATGCATGCATGTTATTAAAATTTTATTGCCGTCATGTAGTGGCGGCAAAAGAGAATCCACTGTCCATATCGTCATGTGGGTGTCGTAAGAGGTGACAGAGTGAAATGAAATAGGAATGGGCATCAGGAGGATGCGCCTATGACAATTCAAAATGATAAACAACTGCAGTTGGCAACCCGCCTGACAAATGGGTCATCTCTGAGGCAATCCGTGTTCAGCAGTGGATTTTATTAGAATATGATATAATAATTGAGTTAAGATGTTTTAAAATAAATAAAAAAGTATTTTAATACTTAAAACTAATAAAAAGTAAATATTTTACAAATACTTATCAGATTTTACTAGTAGTATATTATATTGTCATTGTCGAAAATATACATGCGAAAAAACAATCAAATAAAGTGGCGGCAATAAAGCGTGGATTCAACAATTTCACTGACCGATGATACTTCGCAATAACGAAATATTTCACTTCACAACCAATTTTCCGTAACTCTGACAAACTGTTGAAGTTTAGAATGAAAATGTGTTAAAATTTTATACCCTTATTTCTGACGCAATAAAATAAGAATTTTTATTAAGTAAACAGTCCAAGAAGCATTCTATAAAAGAAGTATTGCTTATTTTTTGACAAAATTAATGACAAAATTAAAATTACAATGATTACGCCAATGATTTCAAAAGGAAGGATAGGCCCATGTAAATATTTTACTCATAACTTTTTCATACAAGAAAAAGTAGCTCGTCTGTCATAATACAAACGTCATTATCATAACACGACGTAACCAGGGTCGAATTTCGTAGTATAATTATTCTAACTGTACCATTATTTCATAGTTTGTATGTATATAGCATCGTAATAATACTAAGCGCAAATACCCTCATTTTACCTAAAGATCGGCTTGTATTATTATTGGGTCCTTTTACTTTTATATATTAACCCTACGATATCGAGAATTTCTGTATGGTACCTATATGAGTACTGCGTTTTTTAAATAAAATTAGAATTAGCTCCCTTTCTGGTCAATCGGTGCTCGATTGATGCATTTATGTTGCATCCTTGATACAACTATAATGAGGAGCTACCACGATAAAAACTCTATGCTCCAGAAGCAATCAGTTTGAAAACAGAATTTCAAAATATTTTATGAATCAGATTTTCAGATTCAATTAAGCACATATGGTTCCTTTTATATTATTTTCGTTTTACCCTTATTGAATATACAATATATTAGGTACCAATATCCAATATTAAACTTATTCTGAGTTTTTTAGACAAAAATAAAACAGAAATAGAAATAAAACCGTCAAAAACGAAACGTATAGGTAAACTAGACGCGTGACGCCAAAATCCTGCCACACGGGAAAAAAGAAACACGAAACTTCAAACTACTACTGAAATACTTTTTTAAAATAGTATAATTTTATTTTTCATGAACAATATTTTTGAGGGTCTGAATCCAACCCTGGCCTAATATTGGTAACGTAACTAAACTAACTGTAAAATAAAACTTTAAAAATGCGTTCATATAATAATTTAATTGTGTAGGGTTATTAACCAATGATGCGATATCCCATGTTACTTTTTAATCTTCGTATCGTAATTTTTGCATTCTTTTACCACGCAGCTTGACATATTTATGACAGACAAATCTGTCCTGCGCGCGCACTACTGTCGACCGATTCGCGTTGGCCTTAAGAGGATAGAGTAAGTCAGCTCAAATTCTAATTTCGCCCCCACTTCCCCGCGCGTCGTATGCTATGTACCGATATGTTTGTAATCACTAATACTGTAAGTAGAAAGGTCGTTAGACACTTATTTCATTAGGTTTATCATATTTATGCCTGTTTCTTAACGCCAAGCCAGTCGCTTCTTATTTTTATCACGGTTATTTCCCATTTTAATTTTACGTCGTACTGTTGTGTAATGTATATTCTGATCGTAAGCGACACAACCTCCCCGTTCAAAGGCCGAGGCGAAGTGACCGTGCTACAGGATTCACGCTTCAAAAGGCCGATAATTTAGGTAATTTCTTTTTTACATTGAAAATAATGGTATTTTAAAAAAAGTAAATAACATAAGCACTGCTTTATAGTTAGTTCAGTTAGTATGCAAAGTTTCATGATCTTATTTAAAGTATTTTATGAATAACAGCGGTTTATTGCTTATTTTGGAGGTAACTTTGGATTTTTTTTCTATCGAGAAAATTTTACGAAATCGTGTTTTCGTCTAACATAATCATTAACATTAATCCTCAACTTTACCATATATTTATTTCAAAATTAATGCTGCAATATTTTCGGCATAACGAAGGATCTTGCTAAGCCATTTGACATTATATTTCCCCTTAAACTGTAATTTTAGAGCCAGCGCACTGGTCCGTTTTAGTTGTTCGGTCGGCCCGGTCCTTACGCTAGTAATATATAAGTCAATGGATCACGCACATAAAATAGTCAAAACAAGATATACTAAATTATTAAAAGATAAACCATTTTCTCTTGCAAAAAATTGTTACAAAAACAAATTAAAGAATAAAAGCAAATAAAAAAATTATGTGATCGTCGGCAGCAAGTTATTGTTAAGTACATAAGTAAGTAAATTGTGAGTTGGTACGGAAAATCGTTTATTTGAAAACTTCAGCAGTGGACTTGTGAAGGGGTGTAATGATGATGACGGTGATGATGGTGGATTGTAGTTGCGGAGTTAGCTTGGATTAAAATTTAAAATGGTAACTAACATATAAGATATACCATGTAGTGGCGATGTAAGATAACGTCCTGTGCGCGTCGAAAGAGGCGCAGAAGGAAACTAAAACGAAAAATGAGTAGCAGCATCTTCCTTTTAACATCCCAAAATAATAATAAAACTGCGGTTTCCAACCCGCCAGACAAGCATGGCAACTATGGTAAAATGCGCCTATTCGGCAATCTATACGGGAGCCTTATCTTCAGTAGTGGAGTTTTATAGGCTGTACTAATCTGGTGATATCCAGCTCATACTCTCATGGATCGGCATAAGGTTATGAATTTTCTTATGCCGCCAGCTTACACAGTTTAAGTTTCATCTATTTATTGTTGATAACTATAAAGAACTCTCAATATTAATCTCTATTTCCTTTTTTCTTATACCACCGCAGTACCAGTGAGTCAAGACGAACGGAAAGAGCTCGGTAGCCGACGATTCGAACAGCTCTGCTCTGGATTCGATCAAATGGAAGGAGCTGGTACTGGGGAGCCGCAGCCCAGAGATGGGAGCAGTATTCCATGTGTGGCCCAACCTGGGCCTTGTAAAGTTGCAGGCGGTGAGCCGGGTGAGCTGGCATGAAATATTGTCCCGCTCTTCTGAGCACGCCAAGCTTTTTAGAGGCCAATTTGGCTTTCTCTTCCAAGTGACCACGAAACTGCACGTCACTCGATATGTTGACACCTAGGATTCCGATACTGGCGAGGCAACGAGGACAGTGCCTTGAAACTGAGGAGATACGACGAAGGGGTTCTTTTATAGCGGTAAACGCGCAAACTTGTGTCTTCTGGGGATTAAACTGGACTAGATTTAGTGGCCCCCAGTCCGAGACTTTATTCAACAAAGTCTCGACTTCAGAGAAAAGTTTGTCCCGGTACTCGTCGACGTTTTCCCCAGAAATATTGCCACGGCCGGTGTAATTAAGCATCACCAGTGCTGGCGTCTGCATAGAAATGAATGTCATTGATATGCAGAAGAAACAACGTTGGTGATAACACGCAGCCTGTGGAATACCAGCGTTAATAGGCTTGTAATCGGAGCATGCACCGTCTACTACGACCTTGATGCACCGGTCTGCAAGAAAACTGTTGATCCAATTTTACAATTTCTCGGAAAGCCCATAAGTAGTAGGATTTATAAGAAGCGCTTTGTGTCAAACCCGATCGAAGGCCTTCGCTATGTCCAAACTAACGGTCAACGCCTCCCCCCTTGGGTTCTACTGCCTCCGCCCATTTATGAGTTAGGTAACCCAGAAGATCATCAGCCGAGCGACTGCGACGGAAACCGAACTGGCGGTCACAAATCAGCTGGTGATCCTAAAGGTACCGTATGAGCTGGCTGTTAATAATGGATTCCATTATTTTAGAGAACAAGGTGATGGCGATAGGCCTATAGTTGGGCGGATCAGAGCGGTTACCTTTTTTAGGGATCGGGTGCACGAAGACTGTCTTCCATGGGGAAGTAGGGAGTAGAAGTACCGGAAAAGATGCGTTAAAACCGGTGCCAACTCCGGAGCACACGTCTTTAGCAAAATATGAGGGAGCCCACTCGACTTGTTGACGTCCAGGGTGAGGAGTGCTCTGCGCACCGAGAGTTGGGTAAACAGCACATTCTGCATGAAGCTCTTACACCGCGGGACGGTCGGGGGAGTGTTACCCCAGTTATCAAGAATCGAGTTGGACGCAAAGGGAAGAGCCCTGCAGATCAGCTTTGTCCTTTGCGGCATAAGCCAGTGAGTCGTCCTCCCTGCGCAGAGATGGGAGAGAAGGCTGACAGAAGTTCCTTTGGACAACCTTGGCGAGAGACCAGAATGCATGTGTTCCCGAAAGAAGACGAACTAGTTTCTCGCCAATTCTGCCGATGTGCTCTGACTTTGCTTTTATAATGACACTTTTGAAAGACCGGGGGCAGAATTATACTTCTTTTTAAGAGCGCTGGTATTTGCATCCCGAAACGTCAATGCGCGAGCCCAGGCCAGGTAGCACGCTTGGTCATGACGTAATGCAACTTTGCAGGAGCGACAAAACCCAGGCTGGGTTCTGCCTCCGATAGATACCACAGATGAAGGAATAAAAATGCCATTCCCTGTAGCACCACATCAGCGACACAATCAGCAACAATGCTAGGATCATCCGGTGAGATGCAAGCCCGCCTCCGAGGGTAGGATGCAAACAAAGATCTCATCCCGTCCCAGTCGACTGACCTATAATGCCAAACACGGCGACAACCTGCAGTAAGTAACCGCGATGGGAGCGTGAGTGGCACTGAACTCCGGATCAGACAATGGTCCGAGGAGCCAGGAGGGGCATCGACGGAGACTTGATATCCATCCGGATGAGAGGTCAGCAGAAGGTCCAACAGGGAAGGTACATGATCTTCGCCATCTGGGATCCGCGTAGGCGAGGTAACTAGTTGTGAGACCATATGCCAAAGCAGTCATAAACAGATCTACCTGCATGATCGGTTAAACGAGAACCAAACCATTCAGCGTGGTGGGCGTTAAAATCAGCAAGCATCACGATCGCTGCGGATGGGAGCTGTTGTAGCACGAGTTTGCAACCATCTGGACGTGGTCGATCAGTCGATCTGTGTCGGCATTACCGCTATGGGACCTATAGAGGCACCCGTAGACGCGGAGATGATCGTCGTTGATTAAACGCATCCATAAAATGGGCAGGTCCGTACCTTCAATGCTGCCGAGGCGTCGAAAACAGATGTGCTCTCTGGCGTATTCGCAAACTCTAGCCCGGGGCACAAAGGAGTGTTCTAATTTGTACCCCGGGTAGGAGACATACGACATATCAGCCGGAGAAGACACCTGTGTCTCGGTTAGAAAGAGCAAGACCGGCTTCGGCGTTTCTAGATGGTAGTGGACGGCGTTAAGGTTTGAATGAAGTACTGATGTTGCAGAAATTCACAGATAGCGTAGCAGGGAGCATTTGACTTAGTGCTCCGTTTGCCCCGAGCAGGTTTAGTCTCGTGCGGAATTTCACCCCCTGAATACGTCGGACAGCCTAAGCACCCACGCTCAAGAAGAGTAGGGTAGCTTGGGCATGGATGCGCAGCGAGGGATTCTCCGTTACCGGGGGTGCTGTTACCCTCCTGGGGTAGTAGTATATTTAACTAAGCTACCATGTTAAGGGGGAATTGGGCCACTGGCAACCCGCACTCACCAGACGAAATGCAGAAGCAAAGCTACTACTTCACGCTGGTCTTCTGTGAGGTCGTGGTACCACCTCGGTTTGAGCCGACCCATACGTGCAACAGCAAAGGCACGGTATTCACTACATGGTATTTATAGACCAATTTCCAACTTTTATCTTATATCTGTGTATAAATATGTCGGTAATAAATTTCATGGATGAGTGCTTCATACAGTTCACCGGTTCCTAACTATCCGGATCTTCAAACACAAGTGTCGATAAATAAAGCTAATGTTTTGTGAAAATACCTACTCTGAAGTGTTCTTTTGACGAAGAGTATACTTACCACGAAAGTATTTAAGAATTTGTTTTATAATTAGTAAAACTGTAGGTACATATTTCTTACCTGTTTAAATTGTTTAGTTTACATAAAATATAGATTGTGATATAGAGACAGATGATAGTGATGCTCGAATATTGTAACATAAAAGTACAAGGATATTATAGTAAGTATTAGCATATTAAAATAACTCAAACCTAACGAAAACCGGAAAATCTAAACAGAAATTCCTCCAAAAGGATAATCCTGTAGACATTAGTTAAAAAATTACATAAATATATTTATACATACCAAACAGTTTCAAAAAATACTATAATAAAGTGAATAAGTTGTTTTATAGAATAACGGTAAAAATGAGCACGCGGTCCACCTGATGGTGGGTAGGTGTGACTCCTATATCTATCCTCGATTAAAGCCAAAATTAAGATGCGTCATCAGTCTGAGGACTAAGACAGAATGCGTTGTTTAGTTAATTTGTAAGTACTATTAGGTGATATCTATTACCAGTAAAAATTATCGCCAGTTCTCTACACTCGCCGTACGCCATACTCAGTGAGATCACGATCCGGTCGAACCGAGCGAACCGTTTTGCAACCATAATATTCAGCAGCAGCGATTATAACCCGAAGCATGGCCACATCGTGAAGAGGATCATTCTCTTAATTCTATAAAACGAACATGCAGACATGGCAAACATTCTGTCCTAGCGATAATATTCTAATAAAAATTCTTCGACTACGAAATGTTTAGAAAAATTTGTTTAATGACCAATAATCAGGCCCGCCTTCTAGCTGGTCTAAGGAATCTAATCGCAGGTTATACACGCTGAACCTTCAAATACAAATAATCTTGGCACATTATTCAACGGTGAGTCGTCGGTCTGAGTCCGGTCCCTATTGCCATGCCCAAATACAGGCATAGGAAGCAGTCGAGCGGCAATCTATCAACCTGGTCCGTGTCCTTTCAGTAGAAGCGCGTTCATTTAAGAAAAATGCAGGTAGATTCTTCCGTCCCGATTCTCTGAATAATGTTTCCAATTTTATAGCCTTGTGGAAGATTTAGAGCCCGACGGTATGACTTTGGTCCCTTGAGAAGAGAGGTGCCACGTGCA
This sequence comes from Parnassius apollo, assembly GCA_907164705.1. NCBI lineage: Eukaryota > Metazoa > Arthropoda > Insecta > Lepidoptera > Papilionidae > Parnassius > Parnassius apollo. Next base: position 3,180,409 of record CAJQZP010000885.1, on the reverse strand, counting down.
TAGACACTTTGGCAGTCTCTCTTCTCAGGTGTACCTAGTTTGGGACTGGACTGGACGGCATCAGGGACGGCTGAACCGGATAATTGACGCAAATATGAGTCTCTGAGAAACGCAGCGTTCTTGTCACCCACACTATACAACGGTGAGGACTATTTGGTAATTTTACTTTTTAATCTAATAAAAGTTAAAAGAGTTACCTAGTTTTTATTTTTTATTCTAATAAATAGTATTATAATATATTAATAAGTATGTTTATAAATAAATAGATATACGTGTACAAAATATAATATTTAACCTTAGAATTTTTTTATAGAAGAGGGGGCAAACGAGCATGCGGCTCACTTGATGTTAAGTGACTACCGCCGCCCATGATCAACCGCAACACTAGGGGAATTGCAGGTGGGTTGCCGGCCCTTTAGAAAGTCGGATATGCAGAAGAAACAGCGTTGGCGATAGCACGCAGCCTTGTGGAACACGAGCATTAATAGGCTTGTAATCGGAGCTCGCACCGTCTACAACGACTTTGATGCTCCGATCTGCAAGAAAGCTGGTGATCCAATTGCATAATTTCTCGGGAAGCCCATAGGAAGGAAGCTTCGAAAGAAGCGCTTTGTGTCAAACCCGATCGAAGGCCTTCGCAATATCCAAACTAACGGCCAATGGCCCTTAGACTCTACTGCCTGCACCCATCTATGAGTTAGGTAGACCAGAAGATCACCAGCTGATCGATCACGGCGAAAACCGTATTGGCGATCACTAATCAGCTGGTGATCCTCAAGGTACCTCATGAGCTAGCAGTTTATAATGGACTCCATTGTTTTGGAGAACAAGGAGGTGATGGCAATAGGCCGATAGTTGGACGGGTCTGAGCGATCGCCTTTTTTAGGGATCGGGTGGACGAAAGCCGTTTTCCATCATTTTGGGACTATGCCTAGGGAGTAGAAGTACCAGAAAAGACGCATTAAAACCGGTGCCAACTCTGGAGCACACGTCCTCAGCACAATTGGGGGGATTCCATCAAACCCACCCGACTTGTGAATGTCCAGGGAGAGGAGTACTTTGCGAACCGAGCGCTCTGTAAACTGCACTTCCGGCATAGAGCACTCACACCACGGGATGGTCGGGGGCGTACTCCCCCCGTCATCTAGAATCGAGTTGGACGCAATGAAATAGTCTAGCAGATCGGCTTTCTCCTTTGCGGTATGGGCCAATGAATCGTTCTCCCTGTTCAGAGATGTAAGAGATGGCTGTAAGAAATTGCCCTGGACAGCCTTGGCGAGAGACCAGAATGCACGAGTTCCAGAAGGAAGGCGAACTAGTTTCTCGCCAGTTCTGCCTATTTGCTCTGACTTTGCCTTGGCAATGACTCTTTTGAAGGACCTGGAGGCGGAATTAAACTTCTTTTTTAGAGTGCTGGTGTTTACATCCCGGGACATTGATGCGTTAGTCCAGGCTTGGTAGCACTCTTGCTTATAGCATGATGCTATTTGACAGAAGCGACCAAACCATGGCTGAGATTTGCCTCCGATGGGCACCACAGACGATAGAACAAAAAGTTCCATACCCTGAAGTACCACATCAGCAACAGAGTCCACAACAACAAACAACGAATCTGTAGCCATTTGGACGTGGTCGAAGAGTCGGTCTGTTTCGGCATTACCGTTATGGGACCTATAGAGGCACCTGTAGACGCGTGGATGGTCGTCGCTGTCTACGCGTAGCCAAAGGATGGACAGGTCCGAACCTTCAAGACTGCCGAATCGTCGAGAACAGATGTCGTCCCTGACGTAAACGCAAACTCCAGCCCGAGGCACAAAGGAGTGTTCCAGTTTGTACCCCGGGTAGGACAGATATGAGACATCAGCCGCAGAGGATACCTGCGTCTCGGTCAGAAAGAGCAGAGCCGGCCTCGCCGTCTCGTGATAGTGGTGGACGGCGTTAAGGTTAGAGTGAAGTCCCCTGATATTGCAGAAATTCACGGATAGCGTGGCAGGGATCGCCTTGGTCTTGTTGCTCCGTTTGCCCCTAGCAGTTGTAGTCTTGAGCGAAATTTTGCCCTCCCCTCCCCCGCCCCCCAGAATACGTGGGGCAGCCTGAGCACCCACACTCAGGAGTGGAGCAACTTGGTCGTGGATGCTCGGCGAGGGATTCTCCAGGAGTGCTGGTACCCTCGCAGAGCTTCCACTTCACACCGGTATTCTGCGGTTGAGAGATAGTGCAACATTGGTAGAAATTTATTGTTATGAATTTGAATGATGCTTGCTTATAAATACCCTAAGTATTTGATAGGTTAACCAATTTATGGAACAGAAAATAGTCGTAAATAAGTGGTAAAATTAAAAAAAAATTGTACAACCGACTTCAATATGAATAAAATGTGACCATAATCAATATATAATGTCAATTAAACACGCATAATTAAGTATAATTCAAAAACTACTGGTCAGATCTTGATCAAATTCATTTGAGACCGTATGCACCGCACCAGCTTTCGAATAAAAAAAGAATCATCCAAATTGGTTTAACTAGAAATAAAGTTCTGAGGTAACACACGTAAAAAATACAGTTGAATTGGGTACCACCTCCTTTTTGGAAGTCGGTGAAATACAGTGACTTTCTGTATTTTATATTTATATGAAACACAACAACAAAACTTGTTACACATTTACCTTCAATATTTTAAAGTAGAATCTAAATCTATCACGCATGTCAACAATATTGCTAATATTACCATCATGTTCATTATAGCCTATCAAAGTCCAATGCTGAACATAGGCCTCCCCATAAATTGCCTCATAGTATTTGCCATAGTTGCCACGCTTGGCAGACGAGTTAGTAACCGCAGTATTTTTGTTATTTTGTGTTGTTATCGGGAAGAATTTAATTTAAATAAAAACTCGTCTGTTTGTTATAGCTTTCCAAGTGGAGCGTTTTATTAACGTTTATAATTAATAATATTATTTATATTTATTTATTTGCCTATTTATACATTGTTATATTTTAATAAATAACGTTCATATAGTAAGTTCATAAGTCTCGTTTCTTGTAGGATATGTTTGTCAAAATATCAGCACTAGATGACCAGATGTCGTTCTTTTGACCATATGCTATCATTATCTTATGTTGTGTCAACGAGATTGGTTATAATGTCATCTATCGGAAACCGTAAGATTTTTCTGGTGTTTCCCATTATCGCTTCTTGCAACCAATAGATTCTCATACGCCGCCACCACACGGTATCTACTACGGATATTATGACCAGAGCGTAAATTTGATCATATTATGAAGTACCCGGACCATATCAATATGTGGACAGTTATTAACAGTTAAAGCTTATTAAATGTCAACGTTTTTCATTAACGTTTGGCCGTTTTTGTTATTTTTAGGCTTACTTGGAGACGTTAGTAACGCTACGTATGTTACTAATACTCCCAATTACTAACATACATAGCGTTACTAGTATTTTTTTTTTTTGAAATAAATAAAAATCCAATACTATAAACCTATCGTCCGAAATATTTATAAAGAATACTTTTACCGGCATCTAATTTAGTAGGTACGGTATTTACTATAAATTATGTACATTACCAGCTGTGTCAGAATAAAGTTCTACATTACTGAAACAGAAGACGGATACAACAACGACAATAGCTAAACTTTTTAATTTTCCTGAGAATTCGGAAAGTTCAGATTGTTTTCCCGATTAAAGTACTGAGGAGAACCGTGGAGAATGAGAGGTAGAGAGGATGGGGGACAGGGAGTCGTGGGCGGGACCAGCCGGGACAAGCAACAGGTCGCAGCGAGATCAAATCGATACAGATGCTAGAACATGCGCTCTTTACATTGCAAACATCATGCGCTGTCTAATAGTGCTCTCGCTGACATTATTCCTACAAGGTATGTCAAAACAATGTTTTATTACCGCTTATCATAACATAAAACATCCTATTGCATCATCCATTAGAATGACAACCTATCAAGTGACTCCATGTAACAGCCCATAAATAGCACGCATGAATATTCTTTGTTTTCGTAAACAGGAAATCCTTGTCTATGGCAGCAGGTACAGTCAACGAAAATATGTTGATGTATTTTTTATTAAAAAATTATTCGTAGTTTGTTTATATTATGCATTTTTTTGAATATTGCTTTTATTTATATTGGTAAACCTTTACTAATTGCTAGCAATAATGCTTATATAGCTTTCGTAAATCTATGTCGTGGATCTATAATCAGTGGTGGCTCTAGGGATGGGCGAGTTGGGCTATCGTCCGAAGCGTTGATGGCACTAGGGATGGGCGACTTCGGCTATCGCCCGAAGGGTCAGTGTTAAGGGGGCGCGCCACGAACCATCGCGGGCCCCCACGAATTAATGTGATGTCATAGTTTAAATTCTAAACCTAGTATTATATCACAACTTACCAACAGGTGGGGTTGTAGTCAAGTACAGTTTACTATTATAAATACAAGGGGGACGTAGAGAAAATGACAAATATTTCGATAAACGCCACCACGTCCCTACAACAACTTTATACGAGATTATTTTTGTAGAGGTACAGAGCGACTTACTTCGTGACAGCGTCCATGTAACTTCAGCAGCGGCTCGGCCCAATAATGAATTGTGGTGTTACAAATGCTTGGCAGAAGTTCCCGAGGATAAATGTGCGGACTTACGGCACAACAACTCTGCGCTTATCCATAAGTGCCACAACGACCGACGGACGTGCATGGTGAAGGATTTTTCAATTTTTTATTTCAACTTTTTACTTTTTGATTACGTTTCTACTTATTATTTATGAGTTTACTCAAGTAGGTTCTTAACATAGATAAACCCAACTAACCACAAATTTGATTGTAATGTTAAAAACTTCTAATAATACATGTTTCACACCAATATCATTTCTTTTGTTGTAAATTAAATAAGTAATTAATATGTTCCTTTGTTGGTTTTAAATAGGTTACTACCTATTTCTCACCAACAAAAGGCCATCCTTCAACTAATAGTATATTTTTTGCATTCAGGTAAAAAGGTTCTCTTTTACAACTTCGACTGAAAATGCCACGACTGCTTTGAAAATGTGGGCTCTTGAACGTAATTGTACGAAGCATTGCGAACCCGGTTGTATCGTAATCGGCGAGAGGACGAAGCTTTACGCTTGCACATCTTGTTGTACTACTTCTCTCTGCAACTATGGCTCTGGAGCTAGTGGGCAATTTCTTAATAACGTCGTAATCATAATCGGATTTTTAAACCTCAGTTTATATTTATAAAAATCGAACCAAAAATATTAAATCTTTGTAATGCTAAAATGTTGTAAAGTTGTAAAGCAAAAATGTAAAAAGATACCCAATCCGACAATTTTATGTTAGATGTTCGCTTATGTATGAATAAATTCTTATTTTTCAAATGTAGGTATCAAAAATAATTATCAAAAAAATAAAGTGAATTTAAATCTTAAGTAAAATATTATTGTGTCCTGCTCCTGTCATAAAGGGATGCGATATGTCAGGGATTCCCCGGATTTGTCTTCGTTTGGATATCTGTGGACCGTCCGGAAATAGTTAACCCACTCAATTTGTGTCCGGGGAATATCCGATTTATTGAATGAATATCAATAAATTTAAACAATTTTAATTGAATAAGTAAAGGGAAACTTCACTTAAGAGAAAACTTAATTAAATCTGTATTTTTTTTAGTTTACTAATACTTAATTAATTTAAACAGTACCCGGATAACCAAGCTTTGCTCGGTTTTTTTTTTAAGTTACATTTATATACAAATTACATGAATAATAGTTTTTGATCTTATTGACATAATAGAAAAAACTGAACTGGTTATTTGAATAAAAAATCATGAGTGCAATTAGTTTAATTAAAATGTTCGTATTTTTAAAAAATACTAAAAAAAAATGGCTCGAAATAATAGATTTTCTCACAAAAGAAGGGAACTTGAACAAAAAAGGAAAAAGTCGGACCCCAAGCCGAGACGCGAACCAGGGAACTCCGATATCACGCCCGAACAACATCCCATCTGAGCTATTACGATCGTTGATAACATGTCAAAATTTACCTTCTTATATTGTAGCAGTTTTTTATTGCCTGAAAACACAGACAAAGCGACATTTTCTAAAAATAAATCCTAGCTAGATCGATTTATTGCCCCCGAAACTCTCTGGACACTAAATTTTATGAAAATCGTTGGAGCCGTTTCCGAGATCCCGATTAATAATTGCTATACTGAATATAATAATTGCTCGTTTAAAGGTACGTTTAAAGGTAGGATACGAACTAAAGTGTACAAGCAGTGCGCCTTTACAGTGATGATATTATAATATGGATCTTAGACAAGGCCACGTCTGACGAAGCAGACCAAAACAGACAGACCTATGCTTAATTACTTTACATGATAGAATTCGTGATGAAGATTTTGCCAGTAAAAATAGGGTTACTTGCATAATCCAACGGATCAGTAGGTAAGCTAAAGCAGCAATAGGCCGACCAAAATCAAAGAATTAATAACCGTTATGGAAAGTTCTCGATGTGGCAGCCGTACCGAAGAAAACGAATCGATATACACATATACTTACTGTACCTACTTTTAAGTCAACGCGAAATTTAGGCCGACCGCCCTCTAGTCTAGATGATGTAACTTTGTGGCATCCCTTGGGATCCCCTATTTTTAGCAACTGACTTATGAAGGGCTATAATTAATTATTTAATAATTATACGTTGAAAAATTATCATGAATCCGCAGTCTGTCGCACCTTACCCCCCCCCCCCTCCCGACTTAATGTTGGACTCCTTTTTGTTTTATATCTCTTTACCTTTTGCCTTGTCTACGGTGGCACTACCCTGAACGGTTTCGCACACGTTGAAAATCAGAACTGGGATTCTCCACCCTTTCGCGTACGCGTAGAAACACTGCACGCGCCACGTCGTAGTCTAAAGGTGCGTCCACACTTGTGACATGAAATCGGACCGGACTATGTGGCTTCGTACAAGACATGTTAGGCCTAATGTGGACGGTTTGAGTTGTACTGATACGGTCACAAACCATGTTTTCCAATTGGTCTAATAAATTATCCATTTGCTTTTTCAGGTTTCAACAGAAAGGTCCATTTCTTGAGAAATATCGTTCCAGGCGTCATTTTTTAATCTTTTATTTTAATATTGCTTATTACCCAGATGATCTTACAATATTTCTCTACTTCTATAAGCTTCAATGAAGTGAACAACTTTCTCTTATCTCCGCTCCATCCCTTGTCCAATAATTGACACAAAACAAAATCAAGTAAACAACGATGTTTTCATCTACGTGTACGGTACGCTGCTTGAATGAGCTGCGAAGCGGTGAGGTGTAGGCGGGAGAGTACCAAGACGTCACATGACCCGATACAGTATCCTGTGTCATCTGGCGTACTTTGACGTGTGTCATAAATGTAAGTGTGGACGTCTCCTGGTCACGCTGACAATAGCAAAATCCTTTGAAAAAACTTTCGATGGATCGGCTCGTAGATGTGTAACAGTACACAGACCAGCGTCCACACTAGACCCAGCTAGTAGGTCGTAACTCCGTACATTGTCCCGTGTGTCCAGCAGTTTCTTCCAGTGTTCTGAATGGATTAAAGCGTAGTTTAGTTTACGACGGGCAGTTTTCCGCAACTCCACGTCTAAGCGCGTATCTTGCGTGTGGACAGGAATAATGTGGTTATTCTAGCCATGATATTTCCCCGAAGAAATTCAACAGTCCTTTGATGTTCCAAGCAACTTCGGGGAGCGATCCCGGCGTGCCGAGATGTTTAGCGCTGTATGAAGGATTAAAGCGTAATTGCAACTTGTAACAATTGTTCGCGTAACAAGACGTCCGAGCTATCGGTACTAACACGTGTTACTGATACGGTTACGAGATAATGTTCGTTAAAATGACACAAGTGTGGACGCACCTTAACGTAGAGGGCGACGAATTACTCTCGTGTCAGCCGCCTAAGCTCCAGTTATGGGATGGGAGGAGGACCTGATACTGATATGCCATCCTCCAGCACCCGGCTATCCAGCTGCGGGTTGGGATATAAGCAACCTCCTTCCGCACGACTTTGGTGCTGCAGAACTATTCATACATAACCACAACCTTCCCTTGACCCTGTTCTGGCTTTATGGCAGTGGTAATAATAAAACCCCTTGCCCATAAAATCCAAAGTCAATAAAGCGTGCCGCATGTTCATCAAGCTTTACAGGATTGGACGAATAGCCTCTTCAATTGTTTCCTACCCTGGGATGGACCAGTCGCACTTTCCAATTTTCAATCATAAATTACAGTGCAATTTTCCACTCTCTGTGAGGGTGATGAAACCCTTGGAGTGGGAATTTGAAGGGACAATGGTGCAAGAAACTCCACTTACAACTACCAGAAACTCTGCCAATATAAGTGGTCCTCATCGATATAGGGATACGGCATCACTGTGTAACCCCAACAGCCATCGCCTTCCGAACCTTCTGGGGAAAATAATGGTTCCTTCAGTCAGAATCCTGGTCTGAACAGGTGCCCCGTATAAGACCTTGAATGGGATTACTACTAAGTATACGCGGCAGCAATTGTTTTACTTTCATAGCCTAACTAGTTGAAATAATTGTTAATTTCAGACCACCTTCTAGGATCTAAAATATTATATTTACTAAGCCTATTGATACAATTTTTTTTTTATTAGATAGCCAAACGAAGGGCGTGTATTTTTTCACCAAATCACCACAAAAAGAGAATAATGTACCTACTATTAATGTGTACATATTATAGTAATTAGGTATTTCTCGTGTCTTAATGAATGTAATATAGTATATAGTGTATATTTATCAAGCAAACAAAATGTATGAAAAAATTATAAACAAATATAAAATGTAAATATGTAATGTTTTTTATTCTTGTGTTAAGCAATTTTTTCAAGGGTAACCAGGGTCAGCTTGGGCATTTAGATGATTACAGCCCTCAACACATTACATTACATAAATATAACTTTTACCTAATTAAAAATTTAATTACATATGTGAAATGATTTTTTGATATTTTTAGACCAGTTAATTAAATGAGAGCATCTTAGGATTTTGGTATATGAGAATAGAAAACTGTATTTAGAACATCATTTTAGTTTCAATATGTTGTGATGGTGATCTCATTGCAAGTTATAAAATTATTTTAATTTTCTTCACGAGATCAGCATAAATCATGGAAAATTTCACCATTATTATTTCGTTTGCTACGTTTACTTTGCAGGAAATATTAAATGATAAAGTAAAGATAAATGACCTTCATAATATAAACTTTATTAGTAAGTGAAGCTTGTAGTGTAGACTATTACAGAAGTAATGCAAGCATTCAACAATTATAAATGCGGTCTTGTAAATTAGAAAATATATTTTCTTATTAGTTACTTCGAGTATGTAATTTAAAACACATTGTCAAAATGAAAACAAGTACATATATAAGTTAATTTATTATGAATAAAACAATGCACAGTAATAAATGCAACTGCTAATTTGCAACCTAAAACAAAGTTATAAATTTATAACATAATTGGAATGAACCATTGATAACTTTAAAATGTTAAATCTTTATGAGCGGGAAGGTAAGTTATGAGAACATTACATTAAACTTAAAATATTGCATTCCATTTATATAAATATTACACAGAATTGGCTTAGGAAAGCTGACCACAATCAGCAATTACAACTTTCTTAGAGGGTTTGCCAGATTGGGAACCCAAGGCTTCAACTTGTTTCACAACATCCATGCCTTCCACTACATTTCCAAAGACCACATGTCTTCCATCCAGCCAAGATGTCTTCACAGTTGTAATAAAGAACTGAGAGCCGTTAGTGTTAGGGCCAGCATTAGCCATAGAGAGCACACCTGGGCCAGTGTGCTTCAAAACAAAGTTCTCATCAGCGAACTTCTCACCAAAGATAGACTTGCCACCAGTACCATTATGGTTTGTAAAGTCACCTCCTTGCAACATAAAATTAGGGATAACACGGTGGAAAGTGGAGCCTTTGTACCCAAATCCTTTTTCACCAGTACAGAGAGCACGGAAGTTTTCACAAGTCTTCGGGGTAACATCTGTTCTCAGCTGAAAAGGATAAGAAAAAAATATGAGATCAAAATATCATATTAATTTAAACAATGTTTTAAGAACAACTAAAAAAAATCTATTTTTTATTAACTTCATAAATAGTAAATAAAATATACATTGAAATGATTTATCTTAAAGTTTGGTTCAACATAATCATTAACTTTGAAGACAATAAGAGTCTGTGTAGTGACAAAGTAAGACAATCTACTACAAAATCCCACTCAATCTCTACTGGTTTTTAACAAACATGTACAAGATAACCATTTTCATATTTGATTCTATCCAAATTCACTATTTGTATATCATTATACTAATACTATCTATTTACATTATTTGTTTATACTTATAGCACATTTATGTTATATGTATATCATCATCATCATCATTACAGCCCTTCACAAGTCCACTGCTGAACATAGGCCTCCCCCAAGTAATGCCACAAAGCAGGGTCCTGAGCCACCTGCATCCATCGACTTCCTGCATGTCTTACCAGGTCGTCACTCCATCTAGTGGGGGGTCGCCCTACACTACGCCTACCAGTACAAGGCTGCCACTCGAGAACCTTTCTTCCCCATCGGTTATCGGTTCTTCGAGCTATATGGCCGGCCCGTTGCCACTTCAGCTTACTAATCCGTTGGGCTATATTGGTCACTCTGGTTTTACTGCGGATATCCTCATTTCTGAGTCTATCACGCAGAGAAACTCCGAGCATAGCCCTCTCCATAGCTCGCTGAGCGACCTGGAGCATCCTCATACGGCCAGCAGTGAAGAACCATGTCTCAGATCCGTATATATAGTAATATATAAACTTGTTATGTATTATGTATTTATCATATCTATGTATTTTGTATTATCCGTTTATATTACTATTTTATAATTTATACTAAATATAATGTTATTGTTGTCACAAAACCACACACAATTTAATTGTTTTCTTGCAATCCTGTCCATCCAAAGGTTGTAAGGAAGAAATGGCTTTAAGCGATAAGACCGCCCATTGTTCATTTCTTTTATTCTCCTTGTTTAGTTCTATTTATATATTTTAGGCACACAATAAAATGTTATCTATCCATCAATATCATCAGCAGTGGAATTTCAACAAACTGTAATATATTAATGAAGTCTTTCTAAAAACACACCAGCTTGGATACACTACTATAAAAGATGTGGACATACACTATTGAATCTCTGGATGGATTTTCCACAATGGTGTATATAGAGACTATCGACATAATATATAGATTTGTCAATTAGCACAGATTAAACAGGCACCAAAAGTTAACCTAAAATAAGAATTTAAATATGTTTGAACGTAATACACAAAAGTAAATCTCCCAGTCAATATCTAACCAAGAAAATGTACATAGTAAGAAAACCAGCCGCTACGCAGATTTAAAACAAGAAAACGAGCATTGAGGCTTTAAAAATAACAATGTACATAATTATATAGGTAGCTACGTATTTATTTAACTTTCTTCTAATATCTGAAGACGCCTTGCAGGATATGACCTTCACAACGCAATCTCGGTCGAAGTTTAATTGAGACCACACAGACATAACTAGTGCACACACAGCCGTTTGCATTACAGTAATTTATGAAGTCACATCAAAGATAATTTCAGCCAATAGTGAGTAAGCAAGGGAGTGTTCCATGGATTGCTTTAGAGGAAATAAAAGTAAATCTATTGCAAGAATAAAGCCTTACGTATAAATAATCATTTCTAGATAAAGCGTGGTTAGGTGAATCATGCCGGTCGTAATGACAAACTATAGATTTACTAAATTATATTAAGACTTACCTCAATAACAATTCTTCCAAGAACAGTGCCATCAGCAGTAACATCCATGTAAACCCGTGGTAAGGACATTTTCTTGGTTTTCGCCAACACCTAGCAAATGTAGAATCGGAGCGCAATGACGAAGCGTCTCACGGCAATGCCGGGCGGAAGTTAAGGAGGTCATAGACAAACTTAAATATATCGTTTCCTGCTAAACGCGTAGACAGGGAAGAGAGATTATATTCGCTGTCTACGGCTACGGCTAAACCGTAGACAGAGAATAAACGAAAAACAATGGCTGCGTTTGGCAGAAAAAAGCGCTAGCAAGCGCTTGTAAGCAAAATGGCGATCGTAAGCGTTAAGCGCTGTCAAATCGTAAGTAGCTATTTTCCTCTAGGACACGAAGTTAGCTTTAACCGGGGAACCTAACCTAATTTAAATATATGTTTATAAAGTATTCATGTTAAAAACTTACCAATCATGAATTTTTAATAACATGTATAATATGTTTATTCATGTCATTATATTACTTGAAACTAATATTGCACAAAACAACTTATAAACTCTAGTTCAAAACAAACAAATTAAATAAGCAAAATGGCGGATTGTGTTAGCGCTACTGAAGTTAGCAAACGACAAACGTGTCCTGGCCGAAAACTGTTTATATTTTCGCCATTTTGCTTTACAAGCTTGCTAAAGCGCTTGCTAACTTTATTCTGCCAAACGCAGCCATTGATTAGGTATATCACAAACAAAAATAAGAAGTGCTAGCGCAGAATACTCTATGATTTCCTACCACTGTTCAAGGGTTCAAGGCTAGTTCAGCGTTCACAGTTCAATGCAAATAATTTAATATGCTATTGTTTCCAGGGAATAAATATTTATTTCATATTACACATACTATCGCAAAAAGTATCCTTTTATGCATATTTTGTAAAAAAAATATCCGATGGTTCCCATTTAACTCTACACAAGGATCGACATCAATACGCACTGTTCATTATTATTATAGTGCCACCAACTTATCTGTTCAGGTGGACAAAATTGGAACTAAGGCCGCCATTTTGTAAATGACATTTCGCTGTCAGTTATTATTTATTCTGAGCTATCAGGTGAGTGTTTTTAAAAAGTGCAAATAAAATGCCTAAAGCTCTTAAAAGTGATGCGCGACAGATTATCCTAAAAGTTTTATCTTTTATGAAAGAAGAGAAACGTGTACAAGCCCCAATTATACCATTTGAAAAGCTGTATGAACGCGTTACTGCCGCGACAGGTTAGTATTGCCAGATATGGAAAATTAAAATCACCTAATAATGTACTTGTGAAACATAGTAAAAAAAAATTCTCAATTTACTGTAATTCGTCTAAATTACCTAGCTTTGTAATTTGTGGTCTGTGAAGTAGCTATAGTGACGGCATATACACGGGCTTATATTTATTTAATTTTACCTATACAATAATTATTTGTCGTTTCGTTACAGGTTTTTCTGAGCGATTTGTACACAAACTCGTAAATGAAGAGAAACACGCTGAAGAATCAAATTCTAAAATTTCTACCCTTGGCAAAAAAGGCAAAGAAAAACCGGGAAACAAGAAGTTGATAATTTCGACATTGGTGTTATAAGAAGAAAAATTCACGAATTTTATTCAGTGAAAAAAGAAATTCCTACCATACCCAAATTACTGAGTATTTTAAAAGAAGATATTGATTTCAAAGCAGAACGTGAAACTCTTCGAAAATTGCTTCACAAAATAGGATTTAGTTATAAGAAAACAAAATCAAATAGAAAAGTGTTGTATGAACGTAACGACGTAGTTGCATGGAGAGCAACCTACCTACAAAAAATTAAAGAAAATGAGTGTGGTGAAAAAAGACCTATTATTTATTTAGACGAAACTTACATACATTCGTCACACTCAACTGGGAAATGTTGGCAAGGTCCTGAAGAGGATGGCGATTTGGAACCCGTTTCGAAAGGTAATAGGTGGATCATAATCCATGCAGGTGGAGAAAAAAGGTTTTGTGGAAAATGCACTTCTCGTATTTAAATCAAATACAAAGTATGGGGACTACCATGATGAAATGAATAGCACTAATTTCAAAAAATGGGTATATGAAAAATTACAATCTAATCTGCATGAACCTTCTCTCATTGTGATGGATAATGCGCCATACCATAGTATTTGCGTAAATAGGTGTCCTAATTCAAACCACAGTAAGGCTGATATGCAGAAGTGGCTTGTAGAAAACAATGTGGATTTCAATGAACAAATGACAAAACCACAGCTTTATGAGTTAATAAAGAAAAATAAACCTGCTCCGGAATATGAAATTGATAACCTGATGAAAAGTTATGGCCATGTTATTCTTAGATTGCCGCCTTATCATTGCGACTTGAACGCAATTGAAATGATATGGAGCTCTATGAAAAGGAACATAGCAGACAAAAATGTTGGAAAATCTAATGTTCTAATGCCCCAATTAATTGAAGATGCATTCAATAAAATTACACCGGTGCAGTGGAAAAACATTTGTAATCATGTGAAAAAAATTGAAAATGAATACAGACTAAAAGACGCGTATTTAGATGAACCCTTTATTATAGAGTGTCAGAGCGATAGCGAAAGCGATTCCAGTGACTCAGAAGATGAATTATTGGAATCAGTAGCTAACGCGGGTACGTCTTTCAAAACAGAAATTCCTGGAGTTCGGCCGCTTGAACTCCGAGACCACGACCACAATTATTTTTATAAAATATAAATAATATATACAATAACACTAATTCTCACTAATTTTAATATATTAACACGAAATTTGTTTTATTTTATATTATGTGTACCTAATGAATATGTAGTCACCTATTTCCTCGGCGAATTTCTTAAATGGCAATAGTAAGCACTCCACTAGCGACTCTGTAAACTGAACAGATAAGTTGGTGGCACTATATAAATATTACGGACCATCACAAGTCCAATGCTGAACATAGATCACAGAGTATTTTTTATATTAAATATGGCAACCTAACAATTACTGCCAACCTCCAGTCAATAAAAATACTTGTAACTCGAAATGAAACGACGGACAATCTAAAGAGAAACTACGATTCTGATTGAAAACCGAAATCATAATGTTAAGAACCATAGAATACTATAATAATGAATCATGAAATGACTTGTACTGAAGTATATTAAATAAATGATGGATGTTAGGTTGAATTAAAATAATACTAAACTCAATGCCACATTTAAAATAATAAGTATTACTAAATAAAGACGGTTGCTTGCTAAATAATGAATGAAATTTTATAAACTAATATTATTTAAATCTAAAAATTCCATAAGACAATTGAAAACATTTTTACTTTTTTTTAGAAAAAATTAAAAGAGAACAAATTTCTGTAGGAAGATGAATTTTAAGATTTACCAAAGTGTTAAATAATGAAGTACGATCATATAAAGCACACGAGAAGAAAATATGATTGAGGTCACCAATATCCAAACCACATTCACATATTGAAGAATTTTTAATATGAAGCCTAGCTAGGTGAACCGAATTACAGCAGTGACCCAAGCGCATTCTACATAACATTGATGTATGTTTCTTATTTAAGGATAATTTATAAAACCAAGACTTAGAAGGAATGATGGGTTGAATTTTGGCATAGTGACAGCCTTTTGTCGTTTTGGTTTTGTTCCAATGTTTTGACCATCTATCTCTATATACTAATTTAGTAGTTCTTATAAGGTCATAGCAATAATTTTTAAATAAGAAAGTATTCCCATAGACTATAGCTTGTTTAGCAAGTTTGTCAGCATATTCATTACCAGATATATCAATATGACTCGTATGAATCCAAACGAGAGAAATGTTGATATTTTGGAATTGCTATAAGAATAGAAGTTTCTTAATTTCAAATATCAAAGGATTGCGGGAAATGTCATAGAAAGGATTACATAACAATGCTTGTAAAAAACTAAGAGAATCTGAAAATATCACGCTTGATTTTAATTTAAAAAGATAGCAATATTTTATTGATTGTAAAATGACTAACATTTCTCCAGTAAAAACTGAAGATTCGGGAGGATTTTCATTTTTTGAACTATTCTCCAATTTTGATGGTGTATTGCATATCCAGTACAACCTTTTGAGTTAATCTTAGAAGCATCTGTAAAAATATAATGACAATCTGTTAAATTCTTGTCCAACGTAAATACAAATTTTTTATTTGATTCAACAGAAAATTTATTTAATCCTATATCTAATATAACATTGGGTTTGAAAAGTGCAACTTCAAACGAATTGGAGAAAAGAGGCAGAGTCGCCGACCTATAAATAGGATCTAGTAAGGAATTATAATGATATAGCTTTTAACTAGGTTAGGAGTTTCTTTATTACGCCAGTATTTTACTGAATTAATTGAAATGTACTGAGAAAGCAAACGAATTTTAGGGAGTAATGGATGGTTTGAAAATTGAAGAACCCGATAAAAAAAGGAATCCGATAAATATTGTCGTCTAATAAAAAGTGGAGGATCACCGCATTCAACCTGCAAGGCATTGATAGGCGACGAATTCATAGCGCCTATAATTAATCTTAAAGACTTGTGTTGAATGATATCTAATATTTTTAATCCTTTTTTAGTAGCTGGTTCAAGAAGAAATGAGGCATAATCTTATCGGCTTCTTATAAGTGCATTATAAATTAATTTTAAAGAATATGGATGAGCGCCCCAACATACCCCGCACAAAGCTCTAAGAATGTTTATATTTTTTTCGCATTTTTTTGGGTATAAATGATATGAGGCATGCCGGATAATTAATTATCAAGAATTACACCAAGGAATTTAACTTGTTGAATATTTACGAGCGGATAATCAAAGAGGCGAACTTGGATTTCAGGTAAAACTCTTTTGCGCGAAAAAATTACTGTATTACTTTTATTTGGGGAAAGTTCTAGTCCATGATCATCTAACCAAGAGGCCATAGAGAGGAGATCTTGTTCTATCGCATTAGCACAAGATTCTATACATTTATCATTAACATAAACTAAGATATCATCAGCATATTGCAAAATTCTACACTTTGAAATAGACTGGTCCAAATCTGACGTATAAATATTGTATAATAAAGGACTTAAAACGGAAGGCCAGGAACGGCCTTGTGGAAGGCCTTTGAAGACCTTTCGAGTATATTTTAGATCATCATCAATTTTAATATGTATATATCGATCTAGAAATAAATTGATAATCAAATTTGTAAGTTTTTTGGATATATTAAGCTTAAACATCTTTACTCTAAGGGTGTTGAGTCTGACATTATCGTAAGCAGAAGAAATGTCAAGGAAAGCAGCATGGACCGATTCATTTCTCGAAAATGCTAGTCTAATATCTGTGGTGAAGATAGAAAGACTGTCATATGTGCTTTTACCGTTTCTGAATCCATATTGGGTATTTGATAACAATCCATGTCTTTCTACATACAATTCAAGACGGTTCTTGATCATATGTTCAAAGGTTTTAATTAGAGTTGAGGATAGAGCGATCGGTCTATAGGAAGAACCGTCGTTAGGATTTTTGTCAGGTTTCAAGATAGGAATAATTACTTGAGTCCGCCAAAAGTCAGGAACATAGCCTATGTCAATCAAAACGTTAATGATATTTAAATAGTAAGATAAAATTTGATCATTACATTTGGCAAGTAGTGAATATGGAATACCGTCTAAACCAGGAGCTGAATCGTGAACGTGAGAAAGGACGAGCTTTAATTCATATAAAGAAAATGGACGTTTTAAGGGATCAAAAAAGAATCACATGGAATTTGAGGTAGCTCCTCTCTCAAAGGAGCAGAAGAGGGGTAAGTTTATCTAGAAAAGTGTTTATAGATTGAGAGGGAATGGCACCACTGTAAGAACAAGATGAAAAACAACAGCGAAATTTTCTAATATTACGCCAAACAACTGATGAAGGTATTGAAAGAGAAATTGAGGAACAAAAGGCATGCCAACGTGTTTGTTTTTTTGTGCGAAGAGTATTTTTAGTCACTTCTTGTACACGTTGAAGGTATGAATAGTTTTCCGAACTCATGTCTAATTTATATTGTTTTTCGGCTTTAAAGTCAAATATTTCATCATACTACATTCTAACTAATCTATAATGGAATAAGTTATATTATTTTTTATAAGCAAAGCACATCCGGCATAACCATAAGATCTGTCACTTCGAACAAGACAAAAACCAGGTACTCTGATGTTCGAATCCGGTTTTAGCCATGTCTCTGAAATAGCAGCGATACACATATTGTATTTTTTAATAAATAGATTATTTCAGTACGTTTATCTAAAATGCTTCTACAATTCCATTGAAGGATCTTTCTGAGAGTGAATGTCTTGGAGAATTTTAGGTATAGAATTTAGTAAGCGAGCAACGTGGGACGGTAGCTTCGACGAATACGAAGATATGATTATGTTAATAAGGAAACTTATAATGCTTTCTACAGAATCAAAATTACCCTGTGAAGTAACTGGTGAAACCCGAAGAGCACAACCATCCTCAGGTTGCGGAATTGAAAAATCTTCAATAATTTTTTGATGACTTTTTTTGTCGTATCCTGTTTGTGAATGGTGACGTAATGGTTTAGGAATATATAATGATTTCTTATAAGAAGTTTTATTAGATGTAGCGGGGTTGGAAGGAAAATTATCCATTGTAGGATTAGTAGAAAGCGAAGAATTTTCAGGGATTTTAGAAATCAAAACATCAGCATATGATTTTGAAGAAACGAGGATATTTTTGAGATGCTTCTAGGTATGAGATAGAATTTTGTGCCATTTCAATTTTAATATTATTTTGTCTTGTGTGTTCAGGACATCTCGAATCTGTGGCTTTGTGGTTACCTGAGCAAAATAAGCAACGAAAAGATCCATTCTCTTTGTCGCAAGAAGAAGAGGAGTGATCACCTCCACATTTTGAGCATCTTGGCTTGGAATGACATAAATCTTTAGTATGTCCAAATCTGCAGCACTGAAAGCATTGGATCGTTGGAAGCTTATAAATTTCAACAGGAATGGAAGAATAGCATAAATAAACCCTCGAGGGAAGAATTTGACCGTCAAATGTGATTACGACACTTTCAGAGCTTTCATATCTGACTTTGTCCTCGTTGCGAACTCGGTAATTTAATCTTCTTACTTTTAATACAGGAATGGTGTTAGGATACGTGGATAATTCGGAAATAATCTCTTCTGGTGTCCAATCTTTTGGTACACCTTTTATAACTCCCATATGAGATACGTGAAAGGATGGAATAAAGGTTTTATATTTATCATTTACGGATGGATTTTCTAAAAATAGATTTGCATCAATAAATTTAGAGAATTCAACCGTCATTCTATTTCTCCCGATACGTTTTAGGCCTCCATTAACTATATTTTGTACATTTAATTTTTTCAAAAAGTGACCAAATGAAATGGCATTTAAAGTTTTACCAGAATTAGGAGAATCTTCTTTTACTTGAACATGAACGATAAAAGGACCTGAATCTGTAGAATTATAAGAACGAAGAGATTGAAATCTTTGTGACTCTATTTTTTATTATCGCTATCAATATGCGTGTTAAGAGATTTAGAGGAGATATAACAATTGGCAGAATTTAATGTTTGTGATAGAGGAATACCAGATGATTGTGAAAGAGGGATTTCAGATGATTGTGTACAAGCAATATTGGATGATAAAGACATGGGAGATTATTATATATTATTTATTATTATATTATAAGCACGTTTTCCCGACATATTGCTTTTGATATAGTTAGAGCCTACAATTTTAATTTTAGATGATGAAGTATTACCAGTATCGCAGTCCGATTCTGAGAATGAGGAATTGGTGGAAAAAGCTGAAATTCTTCTATTTATGTCAACCCGATTAGCATGCTCTTCTTTCTTCCTTTCCTTCGTTTTATGTTTTCTTATCTTTTTGTTTGAAATAATTTTGAAGTTGTCATCAAAAATTTCTTGCGATAATGACTGCCGTGGTTTTTTAAATGAACCTTCTAAATCATTTTCAATTTCAAAATAAGCAGCGGGTGAGGAAATAATGTTAGTGTCAGAATAATCCGGATCCGTTGGCTTAGGCGGAATTGGATTAGACATGACGACCGAGAGACTAAAGCTACGTTAAACTGTTTTGTGATAGTATGAAATTGTCGCTAAATGAGATACAATATGAAAATGCATATAAATATTATTAATATATACTAAAATATATGAGGAATGTAATCAGAATATTACAAGAAAACTTAAAATAATTAAAATGACACCAAAAACGCGTAAAACCATTATTGACGTTCAGTTGACCAAAACCTCAGATCTCGATCACAGAGTACATTATATATTGATCGCCCCGAAGAATACAACGGGTTGGGTTTCAAATTAAGTCGCCTGGATTTGACAATTCTGTCACTGTAGGGGGGGAGGGGTCAAGGGGGTTTATCTGAAGCACCTCGACGTGATTTTTGCAGCCGGAGCAGTGTCGAAGTATTTTTAATTATTTTTTAAAATATTGCTATGTAGATGACTAACTAAATATATATTCTAACGTTTTAGACGTTGCATCTGTCACAAAACTCGCAAAACTGCTGTGTGCTTAGTTTCTTTCACCTCTTTGTATTAGTTTAAAAAAATTATGTGTGTTATATTATGCTCTTTGTTGTATCTTTTGATATCGTGAATATAAACTCTTAACGCAAATCAAAAAAGATCGATTTTTGACAAATCGATCTTTAATATTTCGAGTTTATTGTTAATCGATTCATCTGATTTCGATTTGAATCGATTTAAAAATACGTAAAATAAATCGCTAGGCCAGCCATTTTGATGACAGTGACAGAAATATACTATACTTTAAATCATTCCGTTGCTTCCGAGTTCACGTGAATGTGCTCTCTAACCTTTTTTTGCCTCTTCCTGTTTTACGACGACTTCGCTACTCCACTGGACATCATTTGATTGCTATTTTTCGACGACATTGCTACCCCTTTGGACCCCAATTGGATTGCATATCTGGATGACTTTAGCTTACTCACTGGACACCAATAAATAAGGTATGTCGGCAACAGACTGAGATTCGGAACTCAGGCCGTCTACGAGCTTAGGATCGGGGGGGAGCTATGACTGCAAGTAATTCGACAGTTCCTGATCACGATTTCACGACGGGTCGTTTGTTGACCGACGTTTAAATTTGAAGGAAGTGATTAAAATGTGGAATTTATCTAAAATTATCAAACAACTTGGGACCCATGAACAGTGTGTTGTTTTTGCTGAAGCGAATGGAATGGAGTACCCCCAAAAAATATGCCGCTAGCACCGTACACTCATGCGAATGGCGAAATTGGGCAACAAATCGTTTGGTGCTTGGATTTGCACGAAAGGCCAATGTAAGCTGAAAGGAAAAATATCACGGACAGCTGGAACATTTTTTGAAAATGGACACAAATGAAGCTACGAAATGACAATGAACGAGGATCCGTACAAGGAAGTGAGGGAGCACTGTTCGAGCAGAAACATAATTGTTGATTGGTTCAGCTATTGTCGGGAATCTTTGAGTATTCAACCAACTGGAGGGCCATGCGCGTTAATTCCTAAACAAAAATTCTATCAACATCATCACTGTATACTTAACTACAAATGCAAAATTAAATCGCGTCACTGTAAACGCACACTACAGCATTTGTGTTTGTGTTCATTGCGTTTACGCATACCATCAAATTTTACACGTGTCGATACAATAATGGCGTTATCTACATGCGTAAGCAACGTAAGGCGTGGACTATGTCGATATTTTTATCGATGAAGAAATCACCATAGCCCGCACAAGTTTATATTTGATTATAAGTAATACATATATAAATAATACCAAGGTGTTATTCGAATTACTTTTTTTAAAGTATTTAAAAATTAATAATCTTCGGAAAAAACTTATAAATTATTGAAAGTAAGTTTATTATTTTGCTGCAGGTTTATTTTACATTATGCATGATAAAATTTAAAACATGTAAAAAATCGAAACAGGAGGTTTAGGTTACTTACCGTCACCACTAGTCCCAGTACCACTACTCCCAACACCACTACTCCCGGCACCACTACTTCCAACACCACTATTCCAGGTAAGACACACCATCGACGACAATACGACACGTGTTTCGCCTCTACACGAGGCATCCTCAGGTGATGTAGACTCTACGGCGACTGACAGTCGGAGTTAATGCATGCAATTGAGGGAGGGCGGGAGGTGCTCTTCAATCCAGGTAAGACACATCATTGTATTTAGCTAGCGGAAGGTTGCAAAGTAATATTTTTTTTATTAAATTAGGAAAATAAAAAAGTTTTACACTATGTAATAGTTGAACAAAGTGAACTTTATACAGACAGCTGCTTAAAAATAAAACGTGACATCTACCTAGGGCTAAATATTCCCGGGAAAGATGTTTTGCTTTAACTTTCTTCACCGAAAGCTTAACGATATGTGAAAATATCAAAAGTGATATTATAGTGCAATTGATGGCCGATTTGGCTACACAAAAAAAGCGTTAACTTTTTTAAAACTTCGACTAGAGAGTAACCCTGACAAGAAATTGTATTGTATATTAGTGATAGATGAAATGAAAATGAAACAACTGACGGATTACCATGCAAGTTCTAAAAGACATTTTGGCTATATACATAATGCCTTTGGCTGCTAGCATGGTATTCCGTCAATTGCTTTATTTTCATTTCATCCATGACCAAGGTATAATAATTTTTTTTATCAGGGTTACTCGCCGCTCTCAATTGCCGTCAGCGCTTCTTAAGTAAACCCTGGTCAGCGATCGATGGTAGTGTACCACTTAGTCAATGTCCGTGGTGCAGGCAAACATGTTCCAAAAGTTTTACGTACATAGCGATAGGCTTTTGGTGACTAATAGTTAAGTGTTAGGTAAAGTATTTCTTGCAAACTTGTGAAGCCTGTTGAAGAACATAATAAACAATAGCATACTATTGTTTTTTATGTCAAGGCATTTTTTCAGTTTAATTTTCCTTGGCGTATCTTCTAAGTGTTGGCTCGTACTCGCAGTGGGAGTAAAACTAGTTCGGGCTATATTAAGATTTTTCTTCGAATTGTTACTTTCGAGACAACTAACGGAATTTTTCCGGAATATCCAGCTTTCTTTTTTCGAATCAGACGATATTGTGCAATCACCACGATTACCCTAAAATAAATAATTTACTTATGTAAGTCAGACGATTCAATTAATTAATTTATTTATATACTTATATATATGTGTATATGTATATATATATATATATATATATATATATATATATATATATATATATATATATATATATAAATTTGATAGATTAATGCTTTTGTAAACAATGAAATATTTTCAAGTAGAATAATATTGGTGTCAAAGGTAATAAAAAAATATTTAGTCTAAATATAATTCTGGTGGTGCGTTGGTGTTAAATATAAGTCTGGTGGTGCAGTGGTTCATTGCTTCTGTTCTGGTGGTGCATTGAAAGGGAGTGATTGAAGGCTGCGGGCGTCCCTTTTTTGGGTTGGCCATCTTACCACCTCACCTCGTGGGGCGCGAGTTTCATTGGCCGAAAAATCGTGTCAACTTTTAGACCCCTCTCCCCCTTCAGTGCATATGGAAGGGATACAAGGATGCAGGGAATTACGGATATATACCCCCGAACAAAATTATAATAATATCCGATTCCTTTTTCTGCGTAACTATTCCCTCCGGCTTGAATTTTCGACTACTAATCTAACCTAGAAAGCTAATTTAAACTATTGATTGGACAAAAGGCACAAGCGGACAACAGGACGCATTTGTGACCCGGTCGTGGTCCTAACGCGAGCCACCCTAGTTACTCCGTCGGATCCCGAAAAACCTCTTCGACGACCCTTAATGGCCAATGGAGAGGCGGCGTATACTCCTTGGTGAGTACAACCACAGTTCCGACCATTAAAGATTCAGTTGCTGTGTTCCATTTTTAACGAGACTGCAACGTATGCAAATATTCTGTCTTCCATGGTTTCCAAAATGACTGCACCAGCCGGTCTAATAATTTATGGCGTGCAGAAATATTAAGTTTGTCCTCGTCTATGTCTATGGCGAACAGATATTTCAAAGGCGTTAAGTTCAAGTTAGAGTTAGAGCCAGCGGCTCCAAGGGGTCACTTGACAACGTACGACAAAGGGGGTGGCTATTCATGACGCATTCAATTAGAGTGAGCACATTACTCACTTCTTCGAAAGACAAAATTTGATCTCCAATTACTACTATATTAGTCTCCCAATTTCCCACAAAATGGCTAGCAACGGGGACGTTCAGAGACCACTCGATGCGATTCTTGGCTAGGATGTTAGCGAACTCTGAATTATAATATTTAGTGGTTAGAAAATCATGTAGTTCACTAGTTTTGACGTAGTTCGTACCATTATCCGAATACAATTTACTTACAGGGCCACGGCGGGAAAGAAATCTTTTAAATGCACCCATGGAGCCCACTGTGCTTAGATCACCAACAAGTACTATATGCACAGCCCGAGTAGTTAGACATACGAAAATGCAGACGTAAGCTTTCATGGATCTTATATCACGCCCGCGAGTGAGCGTGACCTTAAACGGACCAGCAAAGTCTTACCCGGTGTGCATAAAGGCCTTGCGGATTGTGTTACACGACAAGGAAATTTCTGGAAATGACGGCTTAGGACGTACTCAAAAGCAAGCCATACATCTGTGCACCCGATTGCGCATTAAATTACGTGCAGAAAGATTAATTCTGCGCAAAATGGACATCAACAATTCGAGTGCCAGCGTGACAATTCAATTTATGGTGGTAATCAACTAATAAGTTCAAGAAGAGGTCCTTACGCGGTAAAACTAAAGGGTGCCGTTGATCGAAACTTAACTGTGAGTAAGACAAGCGCCCACCTACTCTAACGATCCTGTTCAGGCAGGCATGATTTTAACAATTTGCAACCTGCGTCGGCGCGCGTTTTCCGTTCGTTCCCCTTCTTGTTGAGCTAGCCGTACGTAGCTGAGGTCGCACGTTCGTTTTGCTATAATTGCCGCTTCGAAGCCCGTGACATTTATACTTCGCGAACCTTACGGTTTGTCTTAATTCGTTTCTTTTTTTTTTTAAACGAAGCCTAGATTATGTAATTGTAGTTGTGAACGTTTAAGTATTGCTTGCGACTGGCATACGGTTGTGTCCGGCTGGTGTTTCGGTTTAAGGACAATAATACACGAATTTTTACACTGTTAATTGCGTCGATGGGTTATTAGTGTTTCGTTGAGAGCGTAATAAGACTTGTATTATCGTGTTGAATATTGGACTTGTGATCCCGCTGTATATCGCTCGCGATTATAGTTCGTTCTAAGCGACGTTAGACTTGGTTTACGATAGCGAGAACGTCTTGTGGAGCGGTCAGCGTGGTGCAGCTATCTTCTACCGGTGACGTCAGGTTACACTGTACACTTCACACACCACACACTAACTACCATTTACTTGCCCCTGACGCTACCTCGTGGCAGATCCTTCACTTCTGGAAGCCGGTAAGTTTTATATTTGTACTCCTAACCGCTAAAGTTTAAGTAGCCATAAGCCATCTTGGGCTCGACCTTTTGTTACCCGTCTATTTGGACTACTGCGGGCCCTAGTTCAAAGACCTTCGTCAGGGTAATTCCAGGCCGTAACATCTGGTAGCAAGAGCGTGGTTTCTTGATTGGTTTTGCAATCACTCCCGGCCGTGATACGTAATAATAATTCTTTTGTTTTGTTCGCGTGCTGTTTGTTGACGGAACGGTGTATTATCCAATAAAAATATTTTTTTCTTTCTTTATCGTCTCTCTTTTCTTTTCTTTGTTGGCTTACTTTGTTAGTGGTAGGTAGATTTTAGAGCCACGCCCGTGAGCGGCGTAAGCGGAGTGTTTAGGTTAGGTAACATCACGCGTTGTGTAGGGTTGATATTTACCGTTGCCACATAAGCGTAATAATTATTAATTAGCATGGCGTCTCGTTGACCGACTGTAGTTAGTACTGGCGGAGGAGTAATTGTGTTTGATTTAATTAACCGTAATTTTATTAATTAAATTAATTGTGTAGTGTAATTTGTTGATTTGATAAATAGTATTTTGTATTTGTAATAATTTGTATTGAATTTAATTTGGTAGTACTTGCATCTAGTAATGATACCATCGCACAGGTCACCGACGCTGCGCTTGCAGGCGGAACTGCGCTGGGCTGCGAATGCTCACAGCTTGATAGGGAGACCGGATCGAGTCCATAGTTTAGAGAAGCGGTTCGAGCAGGTCATGGTCCGAAGGGCCGTAGTGGAGGAGGCTTGCTCCAAGCTTATGGCATCGGGAGCGGAACAGGGAGTCCTAGGCTCCTGCCTCACGGACTATGGGCAATTTTTTTCGCTCACGGACGACCTGATCGAGGCGTGGGCCAAGTGTGCTAGTGACGCGCGTGAAGCCCGGCTGAGTGGCCTGCTCGAGTCGCCTCGGAAGCTGCCTATTCAGCCGGAGCTGTTGGGACGACTCCCAACTCTGGACCTGCCAAGGTTCTCCGGGGTCCTCTCCGAATGGCTAACATTTGTGGGACTTTTTGATAGCCTAACGGACGCCCGGAGGGACTTAACACCAAGCCAGAAGATGGCGTATCTCCTAGCCTCACTGGAGGGGGAGACCCTAGGCGTCGTCGGCCATTTAAAATTGTCGGCCGACGCCTACCAGAGCGCTCCTCCCGCTGCTAAAGGGCCGGGCCAGACTACGGCCGGACCTCGTAAATCCAGTTTTGGTGGCCCGCAATTCTTTGAGGCAGCTGGATTTATCGGTGGACGAATGGTCCTTTTTGCTGCTCCACATTGTGCTGTCTCATTTGCCCCTCGATCTTCGGATCCACTTCGAGGAGAGGTATGGCGGGGACGGCGCCTCCTATATTCCGCCCTTCAGGGATCTGCTGCGGTTCTTGGAGGAGAGTGCAGGCAGATCGAAAACGCAGCGGGCACCGTCGACGACCTACAGACTGCCAACCGAGCCGTGCCCAGGGAGAGGAGGAATCCCCCGGGCAAGTCGTCGTCAACCCCCATCAGACCGAGTGGTGCTCCCGCGGGAGGGCGTCGCCCCCTACCTCCTTATAGTTGCCTAGTGGTCAGGAAGGCGCCCCCCTGCTCCTATTGTCGAGCATCCGAACACCGGGTGACGTCGTGCCCTAAATTATTAGGTAAGCCGGTCCCAGCGAGACGAACCATCGCCAAGGAGCGCCGCTGGTGCTACTCATGTTTAAAAAGGCACCTCCAACGAGACTGCCCGCACCAGCGGCCCTATCCGCACTGCCAGGGCAATCACCATGCCGTTTTGTGCCTGGGTGCGAACGGCGCTTCGTCTCGGGGCGCTGCCGGGCCCTCATCCCCCACGGTCGGGGGCGCTCAGCCACGCCCTCTGTCGGGCGACGCTCGTCGCTCTCCTGCCGACAACCTTGTCCCTGGTTTTGGAGGGGGTCCCTCCCACGACCAGTCGGCTGTCGTTCCCCCAGGGGCGGGGGGTTCGTCACCCCCCCTCAGCGGGTTGAGAGGAACTTTACGGCCACTCAGCGGTCAGCGAGACCCTTCTCACCCCCGTTGGCCGAGAGGCCGTGACTGGAATACCACCCCCCCCCCCTTTGGTCGGTACGGGTACTGCGAGGTTCCTGCGACCTCAAATCTGTCCCGGGCCTCAAGGCCGAGGTTCCCAGAAGCTCCCCAGGTCGGCCCGTTCAGCGATTTCCACCCACGGGTCAGTGAGATGCCGCCGGAATGCCGGTTTCCGAAACCCCAGCTTGAATGCCGGCCCGATGGAGGCAGCTCCCGCTAGGAAGCTGCCGCCCTAGCTCCAACCTCGGCCGCCTTCACTGATCCTTTGAGCCGTCCACAGTCCACTTGTCAAACTGTTCTATTGCCGACGACCTCAGTGAAGGTGTACAACCCGAGTGGCGATTGTTTAACTTTAACTGTTCACGCTCTATTGGATTCGGGTTCCCAACGCTGTGTGGCCTCCACTCGGTTGGTGGGAAGACTGGGGCTCCCCTGGAGCTCTGAATCATGTCCAATTGTAGGTATCGGAGGTGCCGAGCCACCTGCTCCTAGGGGACAAGCAAAGCTGGTTTTTGGTCCTGCAAGCGAACACCTCCATATCTTAGTTAAGGTAAATGTCCTCGACGACATTGTAAGTTTTCTCCCTAACGTTCATATAAATGACAGGTTCATTGTGCGTCGGGCTTGAGACCGATAGACCCTCAATGGTCCCAACCTGGGCCTATAGATTTGTTGCTAGGGGCCGACGTGCTGGGGTTCATCCTGTTAGGCGAGATACGAGCCCTACAGCCCCATGGCTTGTCAGCCACGTCCACTGTATTTGGGCACAGTTTCTTTGGACCGGTTCTGTAGTCTCCACCGCCTCAAACGGCCGACCCGTTCTCTGTGGTGGGCGTGTCCCTTTCGGATGTCATCCAGCGGTTCTAAAAAATTGAGGAGCCACCACACCGTGAGTGCGAGTTGTTCTACCAGAACAATACCGGTCACCGCGTCGACGGTCGCTTTGTCACCCGCTTACCCTTTCTTGACTCACGCCCCCTTTGGGCCAATCTCGTACCCTGGCCGAAAAGAGATTGCTTTCTATGGAGCGCGGTATGCGGCGCGACCCAGCCTTTCGCGACAAGTATGTCGAGTTCATGCGCGAGTATCAAGAGCTGGGTCACATGTTAAGGTCCCACTTCAACTGGCGGTCACAGGAGCACTAATTCCTCCCCCACCATGCGGTCTTGAGGACCCCTGGGAGTAAGATTCGGATAGTTTTTGACGGCTCCGCCCCCTCGTCAAATGGTGTGTCCCAGAACCAGTGTATCCACTCTGGTCCTAAATTAATCAAAGACATATCCGATATTTTGACCCACTTCCGTCGGCACAAAGTTGTTTTTGTAGCCGACATTCGGATGATGTTTCGACAATCAGTGGTCTATCGTGATGACCGTCGATATCAGCTGATATTGTGGCGCGAGAAGCCCAGCGATCCGATCCAAGTGCTTGAGCTGAACACCACCAGCTATGGACTCCGGTCCAGCCCGTATATCGCCATGCGAACCCTCCTCGAACTCGCTGAGAGAGAGCGTCTAAGATACGCTCGGGGGGCTTCGGTCTACATGGACGATATTTGCACGGGCGCCTCCAGCGTCGAGGAGGCTCTTGCCTCTCTTACTCTTGCTTCTCTCTACTGCGAGACGAATTGATTGCCATCCTGAAGTCAGGAGGCTATGAGCTGCGTAAATGGTTGTCGAACTTCCCTCGTATTTTGAAGGACCTCCCAGGAGAGGATAAACAAGACCCTCATCTATTCGAGCACCCTGACAATCCTAATTTGCTGACTGTGCTGGCCATTCAATATCAGCCTCTTCAGGATACCTTCACGTATCGAGTCAAACTCGATCCCCCTCCTAAATCATGGACCAAGCGCTCTGTGTTTTCGACTGTAGCCCGCACCTTCGATCCTAACGGATGGATCACTCCGGTCATATTTTGGCTAAATGCTTCCTTCAAAAACTCTGGATATCCGGGTTGGGCTGAGACGACCCTATAAGCGGTGCTCTCCTGCGAGAGTGGCTCTCCATTGTGTCCTCCCTTCCGGACATCAACCGGGTCTCCATGCTAAGGTGCTTTCTCCCTCCAGGGAAATGCAGGGCTACCCTGCATTGATTTTGCGACGCCTCTGAGAAAGGCTATGCTGCGGTCGTATATTTGCGGACTGTGAGCTCTCCTGGCCTTACTTCCGTCCATCTCGTACTTGCTAAAAGCAAGCTTGCTCCCATTAGGTCCCGCTTAACTATCCCTAAATTGGAACTGTCCGGAGCCGCTCTTCTCACGCGACTCCTCAACCACGTTCACTCTTCTTTGAAGTCTGTAATCGACATTACGGACGTCTATGCTTGGTCGGACAGTGAGATAGTACTTTGTTGGCTCCGAGCTGCACCTCACAATCTTGAGGTCTTTGTGTCGAATCGCGTGTCTCAAATCCAGAATTCTGGCACGCCTCTAACCTGGAGACATGTCCCAGGGGAGTTGAATCTTGCAGACTGCGCTTCTCGGGACTGTGAAGCCCCCTCTTTGGTTGACCACCCGCTGTGGTGGGGCCCAGTTGGATGACTGAGTCTCAGTCGTTCTGGCCCCAAAATAAATACTCTGAACCGATTGAATTGCCTGGTCTACGAGCCCAAGTGGGAGTGGGCAGCGATAAGCCCATTCGGGATTTCTCTCTGCTAGAACGGTACAGCTCTCTCGATAAGCTCTTAGGAGTGACTGCTTGGTTACGTCCATTTGCCCGCAATTCGAGAGACCCATCCAACCGAATATCTAATTTCCGCCTTGTCCCCTAGCAAGCGGCGCGAAGCGATTGGACCCGTATGGTCCCGTATGGTTTTGAACTCGTGATTAATACCTTGAAGTGGGGCTCCGTTGTCAAGGGCGCGCTGGCCCGCCTGAACCTCTTCCTGGATGACGCGGGGATGCTGCGCGTTGGCGGACGTTTGAAAAATTTTCAACTGCCGTACGGTGCTCGACACTCGTTACTGCTCCCCAAGGACGGCGCCTTTGTTCGGTTACTGGTAACTCACCACCATGTTCAGAATGCCCACGCTGGGTGCAACGCTCTTTCGGCTTTTTTTTTTTTGCATTTTTTTTTCATTTTGCAGCGGGAGTTTTGGATTTTGGCTGGCCGACGCACCATTCGGAGCGTCATCTTTAAGTGCATGTCTTGTTATAAATTGAAGGCCACCATATCACAGCCGATAATGGGTTACTTACCACCCGACCACGTCAGGGCCATCCGACCATTCGCTGGAGTCGGAACCGACTTTGCTGGCCTCTACCCCGTCAAGTCCTCCAACCTTCGTAATGCGCGTTCGCATAAGGCCTATCTGTGCGCTTTCGTGTGCTTCTCCACTAGAGCAGTTCACTTAGAACCTGTAAGTGCCCTTAACACTGAAGCCTTAATTTGACCTGCTGCAACAAATGACTCAGAGTTTTTGGCACAGATGGTCTCTGGAGTATCTACATCTTTTGCAGCAGCGCATTAAGTGGTCTAACAAGACGGATCCCCCTCGGGTTGGAGACCTCGTGTTACTTAAAGAACCTAACGCCTTGCCTTTGTATTGGCGCCGTGGGTGCATTGTTAAGTTGTCGTATGGACCGGATGGGGTACCTAGGGTGGCCGAGGTTTTGGTTGGGGATTCGGTTTTGCAACGTGCCGTCGCGACCCTATCCCGTTTGCCAATTTATTTGCGGACATAGGTCCTTTGTCCGGGACGGGGGTTTGTTCACGCACGTTTGTTTAGGCATGATTTTAACAATTTGCAACCTGCGTCGACGCGCGTTTTCGAGTGGGAAACCAGCTTGACGGCGGGGTGGGGGGAGTGCGGATAGGTACGGCAAACTGCCGCGCCGGCGTGTCTCCTCCCTTCTTGTTGAGCTAGCCGTAGAGCTCTGAGGTCGCGCGTTCGTTTTGCTATAATTGCCGCTTCGAAGCCCGTGACATTTATACTTCGCGAACCTTACTGTCTTAATTCGTTTTTTTTTTTTTTGAAACGAAGCCTAGATTATATAATTATAGTTGTGAACGTTTAAGTATTGCTTGCGACTGGTATACGGTTGTGCCCTGCTGGTGTTTCGGTTGAAGGACAATAATACAGGAATTTTTACAATGTTAATTGCGTCGACGGGTTATTAATGCTTCGTTGAGAGCGTAATAAGACTTGTATTATCGAGTTGAATGTTGGACTTGTGATCCCGCTGTAGATCGCTCGCGATTATAGTTCGTTCTAAGCGACGTTGGACTTGGTTTACGATAACGAAAACGTCTTGTGGAGCGGTCAGCGTGGTGCAGCTATCTTCTACCGGTGACGTCAGGTTACACTGTACATTTCACACACCACACACTAACTACCATTCACTTGCCCACCTCGTGGCAGATCCTACACTTCTGGAAGCCGGTAAGTTTTATATTTGTACTCCTAACCGCTAAAGTTTAAGTAGCTAAAAGCCATCTTGGGCTTGACCTTTTGTTGCCCGTCTATTTGGACTACTGCGGGCCCTAGTTCAGACCTTCGTCAGGGTAACTCCAGACCGTAACAGATCCCATCTTGTAAAAATGTCTTAAGGCGTTGAAAAGTGCGACTACAAGTTCTATTGGATTGTAATCTTGTAATTTCATCGGAAAAATGTGCACGTTGAAGTTCACGCAATACTAGCAACTTGGCATAACTATAATCGGACGCAACGATATACGAACGTCGCGGTAGAAGCTTCGTGAATCGACAAACGAAAATCGCGCTACGCAATAATTTCAACCAAAAGGAGAAACGGTTCGCCATAGCAATGGTTGGAGAACCTCACTCGAAACGTTGGCAACCAGAGCGTGCCTCTTCTTTTCCGGTGGTTGGGACACTGACGAAAGCTCTAAATCGGCTATGGGCCACTGCTAGGGTTCCAAGTGAATCCAAGAAGGTCCGTGGAACCAAAGCGGGTGGTCCATTATTTGCATCGGACTGAGTCCACAGGATAGACAATCGGCAGGGTTTTCCGTACCGGACACGTGATAAAAGTTCCGTGATCTTAACTCGTCTTGGATCTTGGCCACTCGGTTCGCGACAAACGTATCCCAACGGTGGGGTGAAGAATGAATCCAACATAAAGCGACGGTTGAGTCAGAAAAGGCAAATATTTTATCTATGTGAACTCTATCACTACATGCACTGGTAACTGCGGTGATAAGCCTGGCAAGGACTAATATCGCACAAAGCTCTAGGCGCGCGAGAGAGACAACCTTACGGGGGAGACCCTTGACTTAGAGCTAATGAGGCTGATCAAATTTCTACCATTATTCTGGACGTGAAAATATACAACGCCCCCCGTAAGTCTGCAAACCCAACGACAGTGACGACGCTATTTCTATCGACGTTTATATGACGTGTTATTTTAATTTCGCTTATTTAAGTAAGTTCCTCTCTAAAACGTAGCCACGAACGATCAATGCTATCGGGCGGCGGGTTATCCCAATCGCATTCACATAACCATATCCATAAATCCATAAACACTCACACCTGTCACCCAGAGGGGTAGGCAGAGACTACAGATTTCCATTTGGCACGATCCTGACACACCTCTCTCGCCTCCTTCACATCCATACACCTACGCATACATGCTCGTCGGTTAAGGGTACTCCTAATTTGGCCCGTTTCCAATAAATCGCCAATTTGGTCGATAAATTTTCGCCTAAGACGTCTCTTTCCGACTCCGCCATTCACTTCTGCAACATAAATTTTCTTTGTCACTCTTTCCTCATTCATTCTTTCCACATGACCAAACCACCGAAGCATTCCTTTCTTAATCCTGGTCACAACATCATCTTGCAAACCACACTCTTCACATTCACATAACCACCGTTGTTTAATCAAAAGCTTATCGTATAGCACCTTCGGGGCTACGAAACCCATGACATCCCATAATCTAGCAAAGCAAGCATTGTGCGCTTTGTCACGTTTCCGCGGGTGGGTTTACCTTAAGGCTAAATACGTCGGACTCCGGTGACCAACACAAACTGAGCACCTTGTGCGTATCAGAATCGTCGAATTCTTTTACAGCCGAAAGGCGGTGTGATAGTGTGGGATTGTATCCAAAACCGTACGCGAATTACTAGTCCATTTGACGAGATCGAATTGACCCGATTTCATGAGCTATATAACCTCGGCGGTGGTTAAGATGGCCTCCTCTACGCTATCGACCGAGTACACAAAATCATCCATATACAAACCACTCTCAATTGCCTTCCTAGCTTTAAGATAAGAAAGACTCTCATCAGCAGCGAGCTGTTTCACCGTGCGTAGCGCATGAAATGGGCTCGACTTTAAAACCAAAACAAACGCGATTAAATTCAAACACCATTAGAGGTCCCTTTGGGTCAAAGCGATATAAAATGCGCTGAAATCGACGATCGCATTCACAGACCCCTATGCAAAGGAACATTTGTCGAATATCGGCGGATAATGCAATACTAAACAAATGAAAATTTGCTATTATATTAGATAAGTTGCCCTGCAAATTTTGCCTACTATAAAGAATATCGTTAAGAGAAAGGTGGGTGCTAGTACTAGCACTAGCATCGAGCATTACACGTAACTTGGACGTAAGTCTGTCTTCCCTAATGACACCGTTATGTAATATGAAATACGACGGCGTGTCTTCATAAGTGATATGTAACCCTCCCTTATATATTCATTAATGACACCGTTATAAGCTTCCTTCAATCAGGGCAAAGCGAGCATCTTGCGCTCCAAACAACAGAAACGATTTTGTGCCATTTGACGCGAGTCACCGAGAGACAAAATATCCCCTTTTAAGGGTAGCGCTACACTATATCGACCATCGCGATCATGAACGTTCGTGCGGACATAAATTTTCTCGCATAATCTATCATCCGGGCTAATTATAGGTGGAACGTTCACCTCCTCCATCTCCCAAAATTTGCGAACTAACGACTCGAGCAGTTCGACAGCCATACAACAGTAGGAGGTTGCCGAAATATTCTCCATGATGGGGGCGGAATCAACGATAACGTAGCCTAAGACAGTCTCCAGTGCGTAAGGCGCGGTACACGAGAAGTTGCCCCTGACCTTATCGTGTAACAAACGGTGAGGGAAAATAGATGCTCAAATGAGCACGTCAATATCTCCGGGGACGGCGTAATTATCGTCTGCCATTGCTGAGGAGTCGACCGAAACGGTTGCAGACGCTCGGTAACCTTATCTACTACTAATGCATTTATATTAAAAGTAACTAACGCATTTATATTAAAAGTAATACTGCGATCTAGACGAGAATAAAATTTTAAATTTATGGAACCTTGTATATTCTTATTGGTACCTCCAACCCCTGGTACCCCCCCCCCACCAACAAAAACTTGCTACGCTGTCCAACTAAATAGATGATTTTAATTGCTTGAGAGCATTTTGCTAATGCTTGTGAGTTTTTTCCCTTTTTATTAGGGAAACTATCGATATAAAATATCGTTATGTTTGCATCGCAATTAATTTGTCCGTCTTACACTCATAACTTTTTCTATGTTGTAAAATGTAATAGTGTTGGAGATTTAGATTTGTGTATGGCACACACAAATCTAAATCTCCAACACTATTACATGTCACAAAATTTTATTCAGTAAGTGAGCAGTACTGTCTTTGTAGTGTTTCCTCTTATATCTTACGGTGTGGCCCTAGGTAGTATACTCGGAACTACTCTCTTTTTGATAATCATTAACGTACCTCTGTAATATTAAAGTCAATAATTCTGTGATAGTTTCATATGCTGATGACACCGCCCTTACCTTCTTTACAGGTACTTGGATTTAACTCCAAGAAATTGCGCAAAGTGGCTTTAACATTACATATGATTGTCTTCGTACACGCGCCCTTACTTTAAACACCGCAAAAATCAAATTCGTTACTTTTTCTATCTCTACAATATCACAACCTAAAATTCCAGTAAAATTAATAGCCCACTCATGTCTTTACCAATATCAACAAGCTTGCCACTGTCCCCTTGTTAATTCAGTCGACACAATCAAACATCTTGGCGTAACTCTAGATAAAACTCTAAATTTTAAAGCCCACATTGAAGATTTAGCCAGCAGAGTCCGTAAATTAATCTTTATTTTCAAATCACTTCGTCACGTCACTATTCAGAGTATTATACGCAACGTTTATTTTGCACTTTGCCTTTCTATCATATCTTACTGCATTTTATGTTGGGGTGGTGCAGCAAAAACTATCTTGAAACCTTTAGAAATCGCACATAGATCAATTTTAAAGATTATGGCCTTTCGACCCATATTATATCCGACAATTCAGCTCTACAAATATCAATACGTTCTTAATGTAAGACAATCGTTTATATTACATACAGTGATGTTACAACATCGTAAGGTTCCATATATCGAAATTACGAAGAGGCGCAAGGACAAAATCTGCAGTATTCCGACAGTCTACTCTCATTTTGCTAAAAGGTTTTTCTCATATGTCGGTTCCTTTCTTTATAATAAAATCAATTTTAATATCTCTATTTATGAACTATCTAATTACAAATGTAAGAAAGCCGTGAACTCCCTCCTACTAAACAAGTGTTATGAAGAGACAGAACAATACTTATTAACTAACTAATTTATATTATATTAATATAGTTATATTATGAGGTCACACGCACATACACACAAACACGCAGGCGCGCGCGCACGTACTCACTTACTCACTCACTCACACATATACACACAAACTCACACACACACACATACACACACACACACACACACAAATCTGTAGTACTAAAAACTTAAGAGCAATTTTTGCTTTCCAATTACTTTTGTAAGGGGGTAAGGGACTGAATCTCCTTAGTACAGGCTATTTCTTAGTCTAGCAAGGAGAATAGAACGTCACCCTCACTAGTATTTTTTTCACCTAATTTTATAGCTATCTCATGTAAGGTTTTATATGTACTACAAGCTAAAGATTTTAATAAATTATTATTATTATTATTACTTGTCCATTGGGTTGAATGGTCTAAGACTTGGCGTCAAATTTTGGCGGCTTGGACCTGTCTGGATTTGGCAACACTAGTTATAAGATCGTCCGGATAATCGACGCTCTATTGTATATGTTGTATATACGTCTATGATTATGTTGGGCGCACTTTACCATACTCTTTTTTCCATGGGATCATGGAAAACATTTATGCATGGGATCATGGGGGTTAGAGAACAGGAGAACGATCGCTACGTACTAAAGCATAGCCCACCTGTCCTTGAAAATTTATAGAATTTATAGTGGTGCTGCCGTCGGTTAGTAGTGGCTGCGAATTTAGCTGTTTATGAGTACAAGTAGATGAAGTTAGTTGAATAATGTACAAATTTTCTTCGCGGCATTGGTGAGAAAATTTTCGTGCTCCGTATTTTTTTTTTAATTTTTGACGATTCTTTTCGTACATTAAAAATGAAAAAATATTTTACTGTGTGTGGATGTGCAAGTGAAAAATAGACTGAAAATGACTTTTATTAAGTGAACTTAGCGATCACAGCGCTTCACTTATTGTATCCATATTTCTGTGACACTATTTTCTACAGTGATCGTTCTCCTGTTCTCTAACCTCCACTCCATGCATGGGATTATATTAACATTGTTAAGACACAGAAGGGCCAGAACCCAGAGTCGTAAAGCCAATTAATAAAAAAAATGACGTTGGCATTTGAATTTGACCACATTTTTGATTTGACAGTTGTACAATTTTGAACAAATTTTGATTTTTTGATCACAAAATAAACTCTAAACTGAAAATCTAACTTTATAAATTAAAAAGTACTAATTTTGTTATCTATATACCTAAAAAAGGAAATACTATTTTATTTCCTTGCTCTTTGGACGGAAAATAATCTCATATTTAAACAATGTCTTTAGAATCAATTAAATATCAAAGAGGGAATTTAGAAATTTTAGACCAGTTATTACTACCATTACAAACCAGATATATTAAAGTACTAGGTGTTGAAGACGGATGGAAAGTCATAAATAAAATGCAGGTACACTCTTTGTAGTCATCAGTGACATGAAAGTCATTTGTTTTAAGGTTAGATTTAAATACCTAGCCTTGGTTCTTCATTAAATAAAGGAAAACTTATTATAATTATATCTACACACTGTCAATCCTGTTAGTAATAAATAGAGTCTTATCTCTGTTATAGGACAAATTGGCATTATATCTATTTGTAAGTACCAACCCAAACCCAGAGACTAGTGATGCATTTCCCAATCTGCCTGAGCAGTAAGATAAAAATATAACAATTTTTTTAACTGTGTCATGTGATGCTTTCTCCACCTTGTTTAAATAATAGTGTATTCAAAAGGCTATTGTGGTAAGTTGTATAACAAGATAATAGATTATTGTTTTGTTGATTATTTGTTTGATGATGGAACAAACCTCAGGGCTAAGCTTTCCATTGACGTCCGTCGAGTTGGGGGTTGATATTTTTTTTTACAGAAAGGTTACATTAATATAAGCACACACGTAAAGTTTCAACATGCGGAAAAGCGTACTTTTTGAGAAAAAAAATTATTGAAAATCAATAATTTTTGCAATATTTATGTCAATCCCTATCTCAGATTATATGATATTTTTTTTACAGAAAGGTTACACTATTGTAAACACACACGCAAAATTTCAACATGCGGAAACGCATACTTTTTGAGAAAAAAAATTATTGAAAATCAATTATTTTTATAATATTTACGTCAATCCTTACCACAGATTATATCGAATTCTCGCCATTGAATGTTCGTTTTCCGTACAGTTAAGTTGTCATACGTTCGGTATCATTTTATTGTATTTTTTTACGTAAATAATTATATTTTGTCTTCATTTAAATAGTTTTCATGCATACACATATATTTAACAGCTTATATTTAAATTACAAAATTATTATCATTATGAGCTATTAAAATTAAAATGTGTAGTGTTTACCGTTTTTGCTGGCTTGTGGGACGTAACATAAAACTGATGATTTCTAAGAATTAATTAAAGCAATATGTGTATAAAATTGTATAAAACATGTGTATAAAACAGTGCCCACCTATTATGACATAATAAATAAAATAGGTTAGGTTCAACTTATGTCAAGGAACTGAATTAATAGACCCCGACTCCATGTGGTACGAGTCTGTCCTACCCCTAGAGTGGTTTTATAGAGCCGGAGGCGCGTAGGGAGAGCAGCCTCCGCCTGCTGTAACAAATCGTAGGCATCGGACTAGCCGGAGCGGCTGAGGCTGGTCGCCGACGGCGACCAACAAGCCGAAGCTGCAGAGGCGAGGCTGGATGCTTGCGATTTGTTACGCAAAGGCGTAGAGGCTGCTCTTCCCGCAGCGCCGGAGACGTTGCAGTCTCAAAATAGATACAGAAATCCCTCTGAATGAGTCCCTCTATTTATTTTTGGTGAAGGGGTTTCCCCTTCCCCCCCCAAAGAGGTCCCCATGGTTTTTTACACTTAATATTTATGCATAAAAATAAAATTTCCTCAGAATTAAAATTCAAAAAACTCAAAAAGGGGGGGGCTCCGCAACTTTTCCTTTTAAGGGGGGAGTAGTACACCTCCCCCCCGCCCTCCCACCACCCCCCTCCAACCTCCAATTCGACGGACGTCAATGGAAAGTCGTACCAACCTCAGTGGTTTTTAAATACTATTTATGTTTTATGTATACTGGAAGGACTTGTTTAACTACCATTTAATATTGAAACAGGAGGGGCTTTGCATTGAAATGCCCTTAATACTGAAATGCACCACAACACAAAAGAACATATCTGATCTATTGAATAAAACTATTTATATGGATTTTATCACTTTTAATTACTTTGTTTTAATTGTCAATGTTTATGGAACTTTACAGATCCTATGGTCATGGGGGAATAGATTTATTCAATGTTTAGTGTTTGTGTAAATATAGAAAAAAATCAATATCTTTAGTGTTTTGTATTTTTATGGTATAAAGTGTGATTTTTCACTGTCAATTTTAGGTCAGGGGAGCACCAGCAATAGCCATAGTGGGTTGCCTATCACTTGCTGTAGAATTGCTGAAGGATGATTCTTCTGACAAAAAGATTATGAGGCAAGAGGTAAGGTTTATTAATGCATTTTTTTAGATAATGTTGCTAGCATTATATTGATAGTCTCAAAATCAAGAAAGCAATGAGGTTAACTTTCTACCGTTGTAAACACTCACAGAAAACTATAAAAAATAATGAGATCAATGTTATGTTATGTCACTGACTTAACCCTGAGATATTATTTCATTCGTATTTATTTATTATGAATGTAAATCTGTTATGAACTTGCTACAAACATTAGAATATAGAAAATGGAAGCAAAAACAAAACAAAATTGTTTTGTAGTTTGTAAGAATCTTCATTATTACACATATTACATGCACATATACTACACATTCACAACATACATAAGTACACACAATATTTTTACTTTCAATTTTTTTTAATTTTCTTTAATTATATTGTTTGCACTCAGCATTAATTTTAATATAAGCGGTTCTTGCTTTAGTAATTTTTATTATATGGAAGAGGGGCTTACTTTTGATAAGAGTGCATTTCACATTCAAAAGAAGTCTACCATTGTGTATCAGTGGCGAAGCTAGAGCTCCAAACTAGGGCAAGCCCAAGATATAAATTGATAAAAATATAGATTGTTGTTTTTAGCAGTTTTATAAAAATACACCAATCTTGATCTGTCTCCACTCTTCAGTTTCATATTCAGTACTGTCAAGGGCGTGTTTAACAAAGCACACAGAAGGCATACTACTGCTAGATTGATTGTATTACATATCAGCAATTCCATAGCTTTGGTGGCTTTGAAGAAGTTTGGGTTTATTTGAGCGAAAGAAAAAGATATTTACATACAATATGATACATGAACAAAAGTAAAACATGAACAAAGTACAAACAATATACAAAATAAAAAAAAAAAAAACAAATTATTTACATTCTAAATGGAATATATTATATTTCACTATAGAATATTTTGCCATAGGTTAGAAAGAGAGTGATCGTCTTCTCGAAAGCCCACGCGAGCGAGAGACAACTAATTGCTCTATTAAAACTAATTTTTTATGACAGCAGCAGTATCGCTAAGGCAATACGAGGTCATCGGTCGAACAGTGGAGTGCGCGGAAATTTTGGAATAGTTTGAAACAGTTTACGAGTTATTTTATAAGATGATATTATTGATTGATTCACTTTGATAAGGCAAGCCCGACTTTTCGGCTTCTGTGTAGGCTTCGCCACTGTTGTGTATGTACTTGTAAGACCATGTTAATGAATAAAGCTTATCATTTTATTTTATTTATTTATTTTGTATTATTGTCATATATTGTGCATAATATTTTTATTAGTTGAATCTTTGCTAATATGATAAACATTTCACTGGTAATTCTTGTTTTAAATGTTTTTGTATTCTTGCTGTCTGGCCCTGGTGATCTCTAATTCAGGTGTTCCTATATCTATTTCAACTCCTCACACCACCAATAAAAATATACCTAATTTGTTTTGAATATAATTATGTTAGTTACAACCACAGCACACAAAAAAATACAACATATAGACTATTGCGTGAGGAGTAAGTTAAATTATTTACCACTGAATTTATCATGGTATTTTATTTATGATTTAAATTATTTATAAATGTCTTTTTAATAAAAAATGAAAACACAAAATAAATTTATTTTTGTTACTAATCTCAGATTGAGGGCAAACTAAACTACTTGGTCTCAGCAAGGCCTACAGCTGTTAATATTAAATTAGCAGCAGAGGAATTAATAAATTTAGCCAACACTTTGAGTGCCGATGAAACTGTTTCGGCTGATAATTTTAAAGAAAGGTAAATAGAAACTTAATAAAATTAAGTGTCACTAATTTTCACACATAATAAATGTTAAATCCACAACTATCTTGAGCTGTAATCTAGAAGCTTGTAAAGTAATTTATCTTATTACTACTCAATGTGTTTTTGGTACCTTGTCGTATTCACTTGTTTCCTGTGCATATAAATATGCGTCTAAAAGAAGTGATTTTGAAAGAGAAGAAAGTAAAATGATATGTGAAATAAGAATAGAAGGGCAGTTGGTTGAGCAAGTGTTTGTATATGGGATGTGTTTTTAACAGGGATGGTAGATGTGATAGGGATATAGAATGATAAGTGAATGTAGGTGATAAAGTAAATGGTTCTCTACACTCTGTGGCAAT
Source organism: Parnassius apollo (assembly GCA_907164705.1). Classification (NCBI taxonomy): domain Eukaryota; kingdom Metazoa; phylum Arthropoda; class Insecta; order Lepidoptera; family Papilionidae; genus Parnassius; species Parnassius apollo. Next base: position 3,138,595 of record CAJQZP010000885.1, on the reverse strand, counting down.
TCAAAATGTTGTGTTAGCACTCTAACTCAATGTAGGTGATGGATGTGAAAGTTGGATGTGGCAGATGAAGCATGAGAGTGGTATAAATGCTGTAGAAATACAGTTGTTATGGCTGATTCTGAATGACAGGGTAAGAAATTGTGTGATAAGGATATGGTTTGCAAGATGATATTGTGACTAGGATTAAGAAAGTAATGCTTTGATAGTTAGGTGATCTAAAAAAAGTGAATGATTAAAGAGTGACAAAGCAAATCTATGTTGCAGAAGTGAACGGCAGAGTCGGGAAGGGACACCCTAGACGAAAGTTTATAGACCATATTGGCGATATATTGAAGATGGGCTATTTTAAGAGAACCCTTAACCGATAAGCATGTGTGCGTAGGTATATGAATGTGAAGAAGGCGAGAGAGATGTGTCAGGATCGTGCCAAATGGAAGTCCATAGTCTGTGCCTATCCCTCTAGGTGACAGGCATAATTGTTTATGTATTATGTATGTATGGTATATATTTCAAGTAGCTTTTCTGCATATTTTCTTGATTTTCCAGAACTCGTATGATTACAAATAATTTCATTAATGTATTTTTAGATTCATCAGTTTCATTGAAAATATGCTTGTCAAAGATATAGAAGACAATAAAGCAATAGGCAACTTTGGTTGTGAAGCTATTCTCAAAAGTCTGGAAGGTGATAGTCAAATAAGAGTGCTTACACATTGCAACACTGGTTCTTTAGCAACAGCTGGTTTTGGAACTGCCTTGGGAGTCATAAGATCTCTTAATAAATCTAAACGACTAGGTACTTTTTACAACATTCTTGTAAATTATTCAGACAAGCTTTAACATAATGTTTTTCAAATACTTTATTAATTTATAGAAACAATTTTCTATTTAAGCTTTATCATTTACACAGGTTTTATTACAAATTAATACTTACTGTTGTATAAAAAATGATTTAGTCACAAATTTTTTTAAATTCCAGAGCATGTTTACTGTACTGAAACTCGTCCATATAATCAAGGCGCGAGACTTACGGCTTATGAACTAGTTCATGAAAAAATTCCTGCCACACTTATTGTTGATAGCATGGTTGCAGCCCTCATGCATGTAAGAAAAATAAATGCAGTGATTGTAGGAGCCGATAGGGTATGTTCTATTTTTCTTCATACATTAATTATATAACATAAATGCTTTTGCAGAGACCTAAAATATCTATAACTGCACTAACATCCTACTACAACTAGTGTGAGAAATGTGCATGTGCATTATGCACAGCAAACAGTGACAACCATATACTATATTATTGAGTTGAGTGAATGTTAGTTAACAGTACAAAATAAAATGAAGATTAATGATATATATATATATATATATATATATATATATATATATTTATATATATATATATATATATATAAAACTTAAGGTAAATAAGAATTATAAATGACAATTGTATGACATAGTAGTCATACATGCACACTATTTTATATGTGGAAGAGCCATGCTGCATCTATGTGATGGTTGTAGCACAAATGGGGATGGCTCCAGTTGTCCCCAGTCATGTGAGGACTATGCTCTCACAGAATACCAGCCTAAAATAGCAGCTTAATGCTGTGTAAATTATTATTTTTAATATTTCATATGCATCTGCATTTTGATTCTTAATTGATGATAGATGTGGAAGTCTATGGGCTATAGCATTATAAAAGTTATTTATACATTTACTATTGGTTGGGAATGTCTTCACTTTACAGTGGGTCACCAAGACATGGGAAAGTGGTAAGCAAATTCTGAACCCCTGTGTTTTACTTATCCTAGAGCTAGCGCGCACTGGTGTTTTTTGTCACCGTGATATTAAAGTTTTTGTCATTGTCACGTCACCTTTCCAAAGCGGAGTGCGCTCAAGAAGGGTAACAATGATATTTTTTTTTAAATTGAAGCATAAAGAAAGAGAATCATTTGCCGACATGGACTTCGAAGAGACGGTCGTTATTTGTAAACTCATCAGATTAAGGATAAAAAAGCTAAATAAAATGTGCATATGATTGTACCTAACTACCTACAGGTTCGATAGTGGGGCTCAGAGTGACGACTAAAAATACTTAACAACTACTGTACACGCCCTAATTGCCCCAACAAAGATCGACGAAACTATCGCCCATGAGTGATCCCTTCGACGAGCAACCAAGGGTGGAGCCCAATGGCTTAAGGATAACTAAATTATAATGGCTAACAAAGAAGCAAGCAACACTTACCGATTGGCATAGGTAGGGTTGACAACAGGGTACCTGTCAGGTGATAAGTGAGGTGCATGTAATGGTGTGCAGTAATGTGTACAATGTGTAACCTGACAGCCCCGCTGAATTTGGACTGCAGATCCCAAGGCGCTGCCTGTCTCCAAATGTGGGATCCGCCCAGGATCCGCCAGGTTCACTAATGGAAAACTTCCACTTCGATTTTCACTATATTAGTTTATTGACTTTATTGTCCATTTAATTAACTTCAAAATCAACCAAATCAACGTTAATCGACATTAAAACAAGTGACACGCTGCACATCTTAAGGACGGTTTGTCAAAATTCAAAGTCCCAGGTTCACTTAGCAAAAAACTACTAACTCGTCGATGCAATTAACGGCATAAAAGTTCCTTAAATCACTCCAAACTCCAAGAAGGTCTCTTGTCACGTAACACGTTCAAAACGGACAACTAAATTCGAGGCGGTCTAGACTAGATCCAAATATTCAATAGTAAATTCAAAATTGCGCGCACAATTAACACAAGCTTTCGGCCTTTCAAGTCCAAACACCGGCCGCGCGCAACCGTATACCAGTCACAAACAATACTTAAAATGGTTACAACAAAAATTATATGATTCTGGCCTCGTTATCACGAAACAAATTAAGATAACAATGTAAGAGGCTCGCTACGTATAATCGACCCGGGCTTCGCGCAAATAAATATATTAACGACAAAATACAACTCCCTGGAGGTTGTCCCTTCGACGCAAAATTATATCAAACTCGCGACCCCTAAATCGACCCGAGAGATTATGTAACGCACGACGTTTAACTGGCGCGGCTTCAGCGCCCAAAGGCTTCCTGCCGACTAGGCATGTCGATCTAAAATCGATTAATCGAAAAATCGATTCTTTGGAGTAAAATAATCGATTTTTGAGATCGATTCGGAGCACCACATCGATTCACTGAATCGATCCAAAAACCTCTCGAATCGGACTGATTCAACTGATTCAAGAACTAGCGATAAAATTCCCAAACTAGCTGAGGTAAGATACCGCAGTTTTTTTTAATTTTTTGCTGTTGGGAGACGCAAAAACAACCGGTCGTACTTGTTTGATAATTTGAACACAATATATATTTGAATAAAATAGATAGTTATTAACGCATCCAACAATATCGAAAAGTTGTCATTTCGTTTTCAGTACCAAAACTCTAATTCTAATCTTACCTATGGAATGTTGGTCTAACTTAATCTGTGCTGTGAACAAAGACTATATTTTATACATACATTATAGCTGTGAACCTGTTTGAAATGTGAACTTGTGAATTTACTTTATTTATTATCAAAAACATACTGTGAGCTGTAAGTACTGACAGAGTACTTTTTAAATACCCAGGTACTGTAAATAAATATTATATGTTGAAGTTTATAGAGATTTATAGTAAGGAAATAACCAGTATTGTGTTCGTGTAGCATTCATTTCAATTTGATAAATAGTGAGTTATTATATTGAAACAGATTTATCGAGAAATGTTCGTTGCAGTTTGCACTTTTGTTAAAGTATTGTTGTTCTTTTTAGCCTAAAATGTCAAATAAAAGTGATACATGGAATCACTGCAAAAAAAAAGGATCCGAGTGGCGTATGTGCGAACCACCCCTTACACAAGTGTTTCAAGCTTACCATGAGTGGTTAAAAGGAATATTAGTAATGTTAATTAATAAGATTACTAATATTTAAAAAAATATTAAAGTTCAATTAAAGAAAAAAATCGCAAATACTTGAAATTTCATGTTTAAAAATGTCGCGATTAATCGAAAATCGATCTTTTAATCTTCGATTTAATCGAGAATCGATTCTAGTATCTTCGATTCAAATCGATTCAGAGATCGATTTTTTAAGAGTGAATCGACATGCCTACTGCCGACTGCCGCGCTTGCTGTGCGCGTACGCGTACAGCAAGCCTCCACCTCCCGCGCAACGCTAAACGTTACCTCACCCCGCTCGAGACTCGCGTCCCGCAAGCTTCAAATGACACAACAATCGTGCGTGAACAACTACTATTTCCGAAGTGCAATCTTTTTTTAATTATGTAGGTATCTAAGTCACAAAATATTTGTATGTAATATAGATACCTAGAAATAAAAAAGTGAAACCTACCAGCTTCAGTTCTTTCTTGTGGCGACAAGCTATCCCAAACATTGGAAAATATCAATCTGCTTATTTCTTCGCATGCTTTAATTTTCAAATTACTATCCGAATACTCTTTCAACTTTTTATCCATAAAGTGCTGTGCTGCAGGCATTCCATCTTAGTCCTCACGGCTGACAACACATCTGCACTTTGAATCGCTTACGAAGATAGATGTTGATGTCCATGGGCCACAGCAACCACTTACCATCAGGTGGACTGTGTGCTCACTTGTCACCCTTATCCTATAAAAAAATCGTTGTCATGAACATTCATGTTTAGCGTAGATGGTGACGCCATTTCGCACGCGCCAAAGTCTGGTCGCAATGCAAATAGCGAACAGACGACGCAGAGAGTGACAATTTTATCACCTGTGTGCGCGCTTCTATGAAAACCAAACGGCGCGGTGACAGTTAGTCACGGGCTTGTTCGCCGGTCAGCGTACAAAAATGTCACCCAGTTGTAACACCTGGGTGACATTTTTGTCGCATCTCCCTACATATCCATGGACTTAATATGAGTGATGAAATAGCCACGGTGACGAAAATCACCTAAAATCACCAGTGCGCGCTAGCTATTTGTGTCATACTTTTAATTTCGTGCAAAATTCATGTAAACATTAATGTACAAATATGTTACAAAATGTTCATTAATTTTTAATATGCTTTTCAGGTTGCTGCTAATGGCGACACAGCAAACAAAATTGGAACTTACCAAATTGCTATTGTTGCTAAATATCACAATGTGCCTTTCTATGTTGCTGCGCCTCTTACATCTATAGATATGTCCTTAAAATCCGGAGACAGGATAAAAATAGAAGAGCGCCCTGATAAGGAAATGACTCACATTGGCGAATTTAGGATTGCAGCTCCAGGTAATTTAACAATATACTACAGTACAACCTAAATATAACGATTTTCTCGTTTTCACAAAATTTTAGAAATCCTCTAGAATCAGTCATAAGAGTTAATACAAAATATACCTTTACATTATGAATAACTTTTGTAGAAACCTCTTTATGACGATTTTTCAATCATTGAAAAACATAAATAGAAAGTATAATTAATCTCTGCATAAAGTTTTCTACCAATCCTTATAAGAAGAATTCATATTACGATTCAGTTAAAAATAACACACATTCAATTTATTGTAACAAAATTCAGGAATTCAAACTGTCATGACAATATTTAGTGTACTAAAGCATTTATTACAATGTGTTTAACTTTTTTTAAAGTTTTCTTACCTCGATAAAATGAATCCTTGGACTATAATATAACAGACCTCATTGTAACAAATTATGTACTTGGTATAACAAATATTTTCTAATCTTATATAACTCGAAACTAGATCTATTTTTTTCTTGACAAATTAGAGATTCCCTATGCCTTATGCTTTCTAATGTGTCAGTATCGTAATGTTTGCTAGTTTTAAATTAAAGAGTTAATTCTTCAAAAGAATCTAATTTGATGGTTACAAATTTTAATGATTAAATACTTCCCCTATAATAATTTCTTAAAGAATTAATTTCACACAAACCACCAAGTTTCTGACTCTGGACTGCTACCGAGGACTTTTTATATAATGCCAGCTATACATATTGGCTGAGCGAAGGTGAGTACCAACGTATAGACAGCTCTAGCCTACCCATTGCTTGTCGTCGCGCGCCTAGCTGGCCAAGTGCAACCGAGCGCCAACGTGTATACGGTTCGTTTGGCGTGCTGTGCCACCACTCGAGAAACTCGGCGTCGCTCGCCACGACTCGTCTCACTTCGGAACAGTGTCGGTTTTTCTGCAGAAATCAAAAGCGCTAGCCTGCACTCGGCAATTCGTGTACACATGTTAGTTGGCCATTGAGTATGTTCAATCATTTAATCTTGACCAACATCTAGACTGTAGCACTCGCCTTGTATCAATTTGCCTCGCTCTCAATAACACTCGCGTTGGCTGAAGCTTGACCAACATGTATTGCCGGCTTAACAAGGTTGACAAACAAGCACACAGTCCACCTGATGGTAATGGATGCTGTGGCCCATAGACATCTACATTTATCCTCGATTAAAAATCAAAATAAAGATGCGATGTCACTCTTGGGTACTGAGATGTAATGCCTTGTTTCCAGTAAAAAGGATTCTCTACACTCACCATATGAAACACAGCAACATTAACTGCTATTTAAAGCTGGTATCCGGTTGAGCCGACTCATTCCGTATTTTAGCTGCAACATGGCTCTACCACATATACACTTTATGACAGAAAGACTCAATAACTGATTTTTTGGCCCAACTCGAGACTACTCATTTTTAAAGACTATATTTATTTTTAATGTAATCTTTTTTAAAACGCATTCATAGACCACATGGACTCTAAGATATAAATTTAGTCCAGCCTTTGTTAAACAGTCTCGGATTGGGGATGACTAGATTTAGTCCAGTTTAACCCTCAGAAGACACATATTTCAGGCTACTCCATGTGATACCTTGGCCTGCATCAGAATTCTCGTCTGAAATATCTAATAACATTCAGTTCAATTTGCAACTTTACAAGGCTCCAGTTCGGTTTCAAAATTAATACCAGTATTTTTAATACCAAAGTGCAATAAAAATTGAGTAAGCAAAAAATATTGCTAAACTTTAACAAAAATCAAATTATCCTAAGTTATATGTAATTTGTTTAAGAATATGTTTCTTCATTAAATATTTTATTAGTAAATAATTTATTTGTTTTGTGTATATGTTGTGTAGCTTGATTTCAATTACATTCCAGGTATCAATTGCTGGAATCCGTCATTCGATGTGACCCCAGCTTCGCTAATTACAGGAATAATAACAGAAAAAGGAGTTTTTGCTCCTGATAAACTTCACGAAGTGATGAATAAATAAACTCTGTTTTGTTTTATTTAAGAATGTTATACTCCTCAGATTGTGATTATGGTATTATAAGAATTAAATGTAGTACAATTAGTTAAATTCTTCAGCTGTTTTCTAATATTGCTCGTATTTGATATACTGGATATATTGTATTTAATTGCATATATGTAATTTTACAAGGTTGCATTTGTTACAAGATTTATATTGCAATATAATGTTACCAATTTTTTTATAAAAATATTTCATAAGAAATGTTTTTTATTTATTTCAGTACTTATAAACATTCTTTCATTGTGCATAAAGAGCAACAAACAATGCGAGTAAGCTAGTCCCTACCCCTGTCTTATTGTCTTGACTACGGGCTGACCATGTAAATAATAATGTTTTAGTCCGATCAGTGGCGGCCTTAGCAAAATGTTTAAGTGGTGCGAGATCTCATAGTGGCGCCCATAGAATGCTTTAATACACAGTAAAATGGCTGTCAACCTTATTTTGTACGAGGATCGGCGTTGCCGGGAGCACACATGTAAGCATTTACGTCGTATTATCACTACTGCAAAACCGATTCGCTGTGTTGACAGACTGAGTAAATTTACACATTTTAGACTTTTGATTAATGTTCAAGATCGGATTGGAAACGATTGTATTGTCAAAAGAGATGTGTTGACATTTATAGGTGTGAATTGACATGTTAGTGGCTACTCGGGCTCCGCTCACTCCCCCGTTCTATTATGAATGTATTATAGTAGTCTATGGTGGCGCCCCCCTAAATACAAAACCTTTAGTGTTTTTATACTAAGCAGTTATTTATTCGTGATTTTAAATAGTATTAGACCTATCAAATATCTAATAGCACAGTTGTGTCTGTCGCTCTTGATATAGCAGTTTTACTGCTTATTCGCGTTAAAGAAATGCTGTACATTCTGCTTGCACTACTCTGTTGCGCTCGACAACGCCACTATGCCTGCCTTGCTGCGGTGACTAGTGGTACAGATTATTTTTCTTAATAGAAGTTAATAATTTTGTTTGACAACCACGAACTTAATTAAATGCCTCGGTGGCCACCTTTCTGGCTTATGAGCTTATAATTTTTTATTATTTCAGAATAATTTAAATTCTAGGCAATATAATTTTCTATGGAAAAGATTCCAAGATATGACAGTCTTTCCTGATTCATAGTAGAAGCGTAGGTAAATTTCTAAATATTTTAACGTAGGTACTAAAACTTCGTTTTTGTTTAGCGACAGTTATAGTATAGGTATAGTCCGCAAGATACAAAGTGCTGTCTACACATTCGGGAAAAATATCCTGCCAATCATTATTTTTAATAAGTCTGAGAACTTTACGTGGCTCTGCTGATTGGAGATCTTTAAATAATGGGTCCAGCTCATAAGTTCCTGAACCAATTTACATCTAAACAAATCACATTATGCCCATCTGTTCAGTTGATTTGCAACTAAACTTTTTGATCTTTCAGGAATTATTTGTCGAGTAACCAATGCACTTTTAGTTGCAGTTTAGTTTTTTCACCAATGCACTTTAGTTTTAGTTGTAGAAAGACTAGTATCACTGCGACCTAAAAGATCTATTGTGATCGCTGCTATGGCTATAGTTCACTGCCCTATGTCTCCAATGAATAGAAGCAGTAGCTTAACTGTGAGCCATTTCACTTCTTCTGGGCGAAAACATAGTTTCACAGATGAGTGTTATGTTTGCGCATTAAGGGTACACAAGTCGTTTCTTCCGTTAAGAAATAAAATAGGCACATCCTTGAGTTGCTTAGTCCCAGGATGGACATATGCTTTTTAGGACAACAGTGTGCAGTCAAAGCTCTCGCCATACTGGGACGCAAGCCCAGCATACTGTTCCCAACCATACTTGCTAAGGTCGATTGTTACACCCAAATACTTAAATTCAGTGGAGAATGGTACTTCTTTATTGTGAGTATCTATATTATGAGTTTTAGTATGAATAATTTGTCCTAATAGTTTTATCAGCATTAACTGATAAACTGTTATCCTACACCAGTTATGGTGTTTAGAGCTCTTTGTATGATAAAGTACTTTGGCAAAAACCCCTCGCAATGACCACAAGGTCATCAGCATAATCCAGTGTTCCAATGCGAAGGTCTGCCATCTTGTACAATAATTAATTGGTCAACCGCAAGTGTCTAAAGAAGGGGTGACAGAGCACATCCTTGTGTACAGCTTCTAGTAATTGCAACTTCAACAAGCGCTAGTTTTAGTATAGCCTTACTTTTAACGTTAACTTGAAACCATATATTACCATACCAAGCCGCTCTTTTAACTATGAACTCAAATTGCTTCATGTACTGAATTTGCGACAACGCTTATGATGCTGCAACAGCGTAATTTGTTTCTTCATGAAGATTCAGAAAGGCATCACGAACTGAAGGGTAGTAAAAAAAAAGGCGAAACACGTATCGTACTATCGAGAGTGATGTGTCGTCCTTAGTGTGGAGGTGTGGGGTGTGTTGGTGCTGGGATTGTTGGTGGCGGTAATTGTGCATGCAATTGAGGGGGGTTGAGAGGTGATCTTCAAACTGGGCAGGACACATCGTTTTATTTTATTACGCGAATATGAGCAAATTAATTTCCAATACCTTCAACCACATAGATTGAAAAATGTCCGAAAATATTGAGACAGAATTCTGGTTTGAACACCTTTAATTTTTCCTGCCAAATTCGCACCATTATTGTACACTTTACCTCGACAATAATTCATGTCTATGTTAAACACTTGTATAATTGCATCGAGAAAAACGCCAGTAATTCCTTATTCCAAAGAGTCACTTAATGGCTTGTAAGCAAAAATACTCGTGCTTTAACTTCCTAATTAGCGTCAACAAAACACAGAATGTTAGTGATAAGAGTGAGTGAATTGGTAACCGGTGCCCGGTGGCAGCGTTTTGGTTGATTTCGCGCCCGAGGGCGCGCCCCCTCGATGACGGCGTCCGGTGCGATTGCACAGCTCGCACCGCCCTAGGGCCACCACTGAGGCCCATATACATATACACGTACACGCATAATATGTAGATAAGGCCTACAATACTTTGAATGATTATTATATTTTAGCATATTTAAAAAACTAACCCCTCCCCCTTCCACACACACACACACACACACAAATACATTCGTTAGACCTGGACCTGGAGCAATTATTTGTAAGCCGTACTTCTTCCGTGCGGGATTAGAACCTCCTGGCGTATTTCCTTTTCAGTGTTCAATAGAATGCAGTGCAGCCTTCAAACGCGGCAGGTTTGCGGTTACGCTAGTTCCCTTTCCAAAAACGTGTTCGTTTCAAAGCGGGCGTCTTCGAATCGTGCACGGGTTTGCAATGACTGAGCGCCACAAAGCCGTGTTTTAGAGGGCAGTTTGGTAGGGTGGTAGCTTAAGGGCTAAGCGCTCGCAGTAAATTTCCCAGTACTCGAGCAATCCGGGTTCGATTTCTGCCGACACCAATGAAATTGTTATTTGCAATTTTAAGTGCTGACTTACCACGTGCTCTGCGGTGAAGAAAAACATCGAGAGGAAACCTGCATGACTGAGAAATAATAATAAAATATTTCGAAGACATGTCAAATTGGCCAACACACATTGGGGCAGCGCGGTGAACATTTCTTTGCCCTAAAACCCTCTCAAAATTAAGAGGAAGCCTGTGCCCAGCCAGTGGCGGCGCTAGAAAAATTTTTAGGTGGTGCGAAATATCATAGTGGCGCCCCTCTAAATAAAAAAAAATCTTAGTGTTCCCATACCATGCAGTTGCTTTTTCGTGACTTTAAATACGATTAGACCTATCAAATATCTACAGGTGTATATGCGGGGCAAGCACAGAATTGTGTCTGTCGCTCTTGCCACAGGACTTGTTCTGCTTATTGGCGTTAAAGAAATGTTAATTCCGCTCGTAATACTCTGTTGCGCTCGACAACGCCGCTATGCCGCTTGCCTTGCTACGGTGACTAGTTGTACAGATTATTTATCATAATAAGGGTTCACAATTTTGTTTTACAATTTTTAATTAAACTATTGTGCTGCAGAGAGTGTTAAAAAGATAAAAGAACTATCAACAACAAACGTAATGAAAAGCCTAGATGGCCAGCTTTTTTATTAGCAATTTTTTTTTATTAATTCGGAATAATTTAACTTCTGGGTAATAGAAGTTTCAATGGAAAGTAATCCAATATATGACAGTCTTTCCTGACACATAGTAGAAATCTAGGTAAATTATTAAATGTTTTAATTAACTAAAACTTCGTTTCCCTTTAGCGACAGCTATAGTACAGGTACAGTCAGCAAGATACGAAGTGCTGTATACACATTTGGGAAAAATATCCAGTCATTATTTTTAATAAGTCTGAGAACTTTATGTAGCTCTGCTGATTGAAGATCTTTAAATAACGGGTTCAAGCTCATAAGTTCCTGAACCAATTTACAATCAGACAAATCACATTATGCCTACCTGTTCAACTGATTAGTAAATCAACACAGGCTTTTTGACCTTTCACGAATAATTTTCATTTTGTATAAAAATGAACACGTATCATAGAATTTTGATTGTTTAAGTCAAGTAACCAATGCACTTTTAATTGTATCAATCACAGGGTAAAAATGTTTATTTGAAACCATTCTTTATGATCAGTTGATGCCTCACCTACAGCTTCGTGTACAAATAAAATTTTCTTTCTTCGGGATCGCGCGAGCTTAAAAATTAGATCCATCTGCTAGAAGATAAAAAGGCTCCGTACAGTTTCAAAATTATGACAAAATTTTTAAACAATACGAACCCTTTGTCAAATCCATATATTCAGACTGCATAGCTTTTTTGTGCGAGCAGCTTTGCAGGTCTAGAAAGACCAGTATCACAGCGATCTAAAAGATCTATATTTAATAAAAGAGCAATATTTTACTGCCTAAGTCTTGAATGAATAGGAGTTGCTTAGCTGTGAGAATTTCACTTCTTCTGGTGTGAAGTAGATAGTTTCCCTGATGTGTTACGTTTGGCGCGGTAAGGATCCACAATCAGTTAGGTTCTTTAATGGAAGAAACGCCTCTGGCGTTTCAAGGGTCAGTCGGGCTTGGCTTTTTGAGATTTCACAAAATGGCTCAGTTCCAAATTGTGAGCTCTTTATCCCGCGCGAGCTGATCGGCAAGTTCATTGCCTACAATACTCGCGTGGCACGGAGCTCATCTTAAAACGACCCTGCCCTGTTGTCTATACATATAATAAATCTGTAGAAAGGTCGTGTCTGTAATTCTAATATTTTCTAGAAAAAAAAAGTTCAGGGGATTAAACAAAAGGTGCTGAAGCCATATTAGTGGTTTTTAGAATTTTTGTATGTCTGTCTGTCTTTCTGTTTGTCTGTCTTTCTGTCTGTCTGTGTATTAAAGATTCACGCCAAACATACTGAACAGATTTCGATGAAATTGTGTGTGTAGGTAGTTAGGGACCCGGGGCTACTTATAGGCTACTTTTTATCCGATTACAGAACTTCAAAAAAGCAGGGTTAAGTATTTTCCTTCCTTTAGATGTTAATTTCTATTTTATACGGTGGATGTATTCTATTAAAATAAATAAAATATTTATAAATAAAGCCTAACATAAGTTTTAACCGTTGTGTAATAAATTGAACTACGCCCACAAACTACAATATTATTGTTGCATTCACTTTTTCAAATCAGTGCCATCTAACGTAAAATACAAAAAGTAATAACATTTCCCTCTACTAACAAATTAAATTATATACCATTTATATAGTTATTTTAATTTGAAAATTCTGATGTACATTTTTTAGTTTTTGTTATTTCATTTTAGTAGATAGTAATAAATTTTATACTAACAAATGACTTCTTAAAAAGATAATAGTAACATCTATCGAAAATCATAAATTTTACGTTGTTTCCATGTAAAATTTTTAATCAATAAAAAGTTTTAGCGTTTAGTTTTTTTTATCTATAAATAAACTGATAAAATTGCAATTAGTACAAAACTCTTATTATCCCTATAGTTTCAATAAAAAGACTTTTATATATGTATTGATAATAGGTATAGTAGAATTTATAATATCATAAATTAGTGAAATGGCGGTATTTCATAAAATTTTACAGTGTTTGTTGACTATATGATGATAAAGCTTGAACAAGTCAATGAAAAGAGATTGTTTGGCGATATTAACAACTAAACACGACATTGCTACTTCTAGATGCTATTATTGCAAATACAGATACAAAGTATTATATAATACAAAACAGCCTATAATAAATGCTATAAGAGACGAGAATGGATGTATTCTGAATGATGAAGTTTCGAATTTAAACAGATGGAAGGAATACTTTGAAAGCGTGTTTATGAGTGAAGAGTCGTATGAATTAAATGAACTAGAAATTCCGAAAGAAGTGGAAAGGGGTATGGAGATAAGTGTAGATGAAATAATGAAAGCAATGAAAAGCATGAAAGCAGGTAAGGCAGCTGGATATGATAGAGTATCACTCGAGATGCTAAGGGCTGGAGAGGGAGTGGTGGCAGGCCTGCTGTACACCTTGTTTAATTTATGTTGGGAATTAAAACGGGTACCGGATGACTGGTGTAAAGCAGTTATAGTACCAATATATAAAGGAAAAGGGTCACAGCAGGACTGCAAAAACTACCGCGGTATCAGCTTGCTTAGTATTGTGGGTAAACTGTATGCTAAGGTGTTAATTGAAAGAGTTATGAAAGAAACTGATGGAAAAATTTGGGATGTGCAAGCGGGTTTTAGAAAGGGAATGGGGTGCACAGATCAAGTCTTTTCCATGCGCATGATTGCGGAGAAGTTTTTGGCCAAAAACCAGAAAGTTTTTTGTGCGTTCATGGACTTGGAAAAGGCTTATGACAGAGTGGACAGGAATGTGTTATGGCAAACACTGAACTCATATGGGTTGAGCGCTGGTTTGATACAGGCATTAGGGTCTCTTTATAGGGACTCTAGTGCTTGTGTCAGGATCAATGGGGTCTACTCGGACTGGTTTGGCATCCAAAAAGGTGTCAGACAGGGCTGTGTAGCTTCCCCTTGGCTGTTCAACCTATTTATGGACCGGTGTTTGCAAACTTTGAAAGATGAAGAATGTGGTTTAAGAATGGGCGAGTTAACCGTCAAATGCCTTTTGTATGCCGATGATCAAGTCATATTTGCGTCATCAGCGGCTGAGTTGCAAATGATGGTTACATTAATGAACTGGGAATTAAAAGAAAGGGGAATGAAAGTGAACGCAAGTAAGACGAAAGTGATGGTTTTTGAAAGAGAAGAAAGCAAAACGGTATGTGAAATAAGAATAGAAGGAGAGTTAATTGAGCAAGTGGATGAGTTTGTGTATTTGGGATGTGTATTTAGCAGGGATGGTAGATATGATAGGGATATAGAACGACGAGTAAATGCAGGGAATAGAGTGAATGGGGCACTACACTCTATTATGAAGAACCAGAATGTGTCAAAACAGGCACGTATGGTAATTCATAATGCTGTGTTAGTCCCTACGTTAATGTATGGTAGTGAAAGCTGGGTGTGGCAGAAGAAGCACGAAAGTAGAATAAATGCTGTAGAAATGCGTTCTTTAAGAAATATGCTAGGGTTTAATCTGAATGACAGGGTGAGAAATTGCGTGATAAGAGATAAATGTGGTATGCAAGATGATGTTGTGACCAGGATTAAGAAAGGAATGCTTCGGTGGTTTGGTC
This sequence comes from Parnassius apollo, assembly GCA_907164705.1. Classification (NCBI taxonomy): domain Eukaryota; kingdom Metazoa; phylum Arthropoda; class Insecta; order Lepidoptera; family Papilionidae; genus Parnassius; species Parnassius apollo. The sequence continues at coordinate 3,123,573 of CAJQZP010000885.1, read as the reverse complement.
ACGTAGAAAGAATGAATGATGAAAGAGTGACAAAGCACATTTATATGGCAGATGTGAACGGCCGAGTCGGGAAGGGACGCCCTAGAAAAAAGTTTGTCGACCAAATTGGCGATATTTTGAAAATGGGCCACGTTAGAAGTACCCTTAACCGACGAGCATGTATGCGTAGATATATGGATGTAAAGGAGGCGAAAGAGGTATGTCAGGATCGTGCCAAATGGAAGTCCGTAATCTCTGCCTACCCCTCTGGGTGACAGGCGTGAGTGTTTATGTTTTATATGTTTATGTAGATACAAAGTCTTTATCTATATAATATTATTACAGATTATGTGGTTAAATTCCTAATAAAAATGCACTCAAAACAAAACTTGTAATATAAATCTTTTATAACACTTTTACAATATTAATCAGCAATTAATGATTTAAGGTAATATCCAATTCCTAGCACAACCACTCTCTCCGACCGTTCGAGCCAAAGTGACCATAGATAAATAAATATGTGAAAGTGACTCTCTAGTATAGTCAGTAATCTATGGTGACCCTGCCACCTGCTACGGCGACCGGCTATCTGGGCTCGAAACCCCACCACCGCGGTGACGCAATCATTAGCCACGCCCCCTGTCTAGTCATCGCGTAGTACGGCCTCTCCTGACGGGCGGTCGTCCTCGTCCGCAACCTTGATGTGTTCGGGATTTGATCTCGCCTCATCCTCCTCCGAAGTATCATGTAACGAGTCATCAGACTCCACTAAAAGTTGGAAATAAATTGAACACATTAGAATTTATCATTACGGTTCATACTTCGTGACATTACATTCGTTTCTCTTACAAAACCGTTCAAACCATTCATCACACTCATGCCTATCGATCTCTGGAGGCCTCCCATACAACAGTTGCCTATGCTACGGTAGTGACTAGTATACCGTGACAGCACCCCTTTTGGGCCATCTGTCCTGCCGTGGTAGAGAATTACACTCGATACCAACGTGAACATGAAAAACTCCGAATGAGTAGTTCATCTGCCGTGACAGAGAAAACATCTCAATGTCAGCGTGAATATGGAAGAGATTCTTTCAGAACCCTCCATCTGCCGTGGTAGAGAATCACACTCTATACCAACGTGAACATGAAAAACTCCGAATGAGTAGTTCATCTGCCGTGACAGAGAAAACATCTCAATGTCAGCGTGAATATGGAAGAGATTCTTTCAGAACCCTCCATCTGCCGTGGTAGAGAATCACACTCTATACCAACGTGAACATGAAAAACTCCGAATGAGTAGTTCATCTGCCGTGACAGAGAAAACATCTCAATGTCAGCGTGAATATGGAAGAGATTCTTTCAGAACCCTCCATCTGCCGTGATAGAGAATCACACTCTATACCAACGTGAATATGTATAAGCACACCAACTTATGCATACAGCAAAACATAAGCAAAACAAATACATGACACTAAGAGTAATAAGATAGTGAACTTACAAGCAAAAAACGCAGCACAAGTCTCGGGAGTCCACTCCCCTGCCCACGGCACCAAGTTTTCAGCTGCAGCTTCAGTACGCTTCCCGTACGAGCTAGCCAACAGCTCCAATTTGTACCGATGATGTGGAAGTCGTTCCAATACCTTGTAAGGTCCCCGCATACAGGAATCTAATTTTCCCGCAGACTGTGAAGCCTTAATCACAAACACCTTGTCGTTTACTGCAAACTCGTTAGGTAATCTACGGTCTTTATTCACGTGATCGTCTTGTTTTTGCTGGTTGATTGACAATAGTAACGACACTCGTTGTCTCCGCAGCGCCATAAGCGCTTGGCAGTTTGGAGTAGCAATATCTACCGCAACGTCTCGGACAAGAGCACGTATAACGGGGATGGAAGAGTCGCTTCCAATAAGCAATTGAAGGGGAGACATATTAGTCGTACTGTGTTTGGTACTATTTAAAATAAGTTGGGTTTTCCACAGTACATCAGACCAACTTTGGCCTCTATGGTTGACTTCAATACGAAGAAGGTTTAGTAGAGTTCGGCAATAACGCTCAGCCTGTCCATTCTCATGGTGCATATTTGGAGTCATGTAGTGAATGTCGCTACCGAATGAGTTTACCATATCTTGAAAAGCGATGCTCTCAAACATTCGTCCTCGATCCGTGACTTGGATCCTCGGAGACTCAAACATCGAAACCGCGTCAGTAAAGGCTTTTTTTTTCAATTCGTCAGTGTCTTGACGACGGAGGGAATACAGAAGGCAGTATTTCGTAAATGCATCAATAATGATCAATACGTACTTCGTAGTTAAACGCGCGATATAAGCTGTTCGCTGGGCATAATTTGGAATATATCTTCTGAAATAGCCCGCAAGGCCAAGGAACTGTCGAATTTGTTTGACGCTTCGAGGCTTTGGAGAATCGACCACTCCTGGAGCCTGGACATTACGCACGCTCGGCCTAACCTGACCATTACTGATAACCCTCCCAAGATACTCTATTTCACTGCTAAGAAAGGTACATTGCTTGAGATTGATAGAAAAACCTGACAAAATAAGGGTTTCTAGGACTCGTCGTAGAAGGGCTAATCCTTCAGGTACCATATCGGATGGCAAAAGAACGTCATCTATGTACACAAGAACAGTTCCTGAATCGATGAAAGATTTGAGCGTCTTAGAAATGATCTTTTGATAAAATACTTGAGCATTAGAAAGGCCATAAGGCATCTTAACGTATTCGAAGTGACCCTCTGGGGTCACGAAAGCGGTTTTGGCGATTGACCCTGCTTCCATAGGCACCTGATGAAAGCCAGTCGCCATATCTAAACTCGTAAAGAATCTACTTGATCCTAACCTATCTATGTGATCCTCTATGTGTGGCAAAGGAAACATATCCTTTACAGTACGTGAATTCAAGACCCTATAATCTACGCACATTCGATCTGTGCCGTTTTTCTTTTTAACCAAAATTACGGGGCTCGCGTATGGTGATTCGGATTCACGTATAATGCCTTTAGCCATTAAGTCTTTAACTATACTTCGAACGCGAAGCTTCTCATCATACGATAATTTGTACGGCCTATAGCATACTGGTTCATTGTTGGAAACTTCTATTTTCATACTACCTGTCGTGACTGTGGTCGAAGCCGTGCCGGTTATAAAGAACCTTGAAATATTATTTATAATCAACAAAAGCTGTTCTTTCTCTTCACCTATGAGAGGTGTGTTCACGTTATTAATACCGAAAGCATGGTTTACCGGTATAGGTATGCCTGTACGGGTTAGAATTTGAACACCATTCTGTCGGATATATGAGATGCCCTCACGATTCAAAATATCGGTGCCTATAATGACCGGAGTACTGATGCAATTGTGGGGTACCACATAAAAATCGGCTTCGATAGATATGTGCGGTAGCTCTACAATTAATGTCACAAACGAGGTACATTCAATAAGCCGACTTCCTATGCCACGCAAGGCGCGATATGTTGGTTTTCGGTTAGCCTCAAAGTGTTTTAACAAGGAACTCGATACGAGTGATATACAGGAACCACTGTCTACTAATAAATCAATCGGTATGCCTTCGATTACCGCGCTTGTAACATTAATTGTCGATTTCGAAACGTTACTGTCTAATTTACTACAAAAATTAACATAGTGTGGGTTGAGTTTTTGTCGACTCTGAACGTTGTTTAATAAAACAGTTACTAATTTAATGACCATTCTTTTTGCAAAATGAGCATGTTACAGAATTTTGGGACTGCGTGTTAGACGGTGACGACCCCAAACTATAACAGAGTCGCGTTCTTTTAGCACTCATACAGTCCGTACGTTTATGCCCAAACCTTCCACACAAGTGACATTTTAAATCGCCGACTCCCTTTTTTATTTTCATTTCGTCGGGTAATGGTCGATCCAAGACTAGAGCGCGATCCACGAGAAAATTTACACCGACAAAATTTGCACTAAATCGTTGGGTTGTAGCTTTGCATTAGTAGCTGCAGCTTTAATGTGAGGCTCTGTGATGCCTCTCATTACTATAGAAACAATTAGTTCGTCAGATAGTCCCTTAACCAAACCCAACCTTAACAATGAACGTCTAGCGTATTCGGCGTAAGTGGCGTAACTTTTAGAATCTTTGGTCATCACTTCGTAGAGAATAGATGCAATATCGACGGTTCGCGGGCACAACATTTTGAATTCTCGTTTGAAATTCGACCATGAACGATCGGTGCTAGACCACTCGTTAAGCCACACACGTGTTTCTCCCTTTAAAAAATTACCGATTCGCGACAGACACTCGTTATCGTCCCATCCGTTAGTTTCTTTAGCCCTATCGACCTCTTCGCACCAAACGTCGATATTGTGAAGATGAGGGTCAAAGTTAGAAGTATAATAATTATTAGACCTTACTTTAACTAGCGAAGTGATGACCTCCACGATTCTGCCAGTTGTGTCCCCGCCTGTGGCAATGCTCTCCTGTGATAACAAAACAGGTGAGCGGCCTGCCGTCGAATTGCCGTCATGTACGTCGTCGGTGGCTGCGAGCGCGCTGGTGAGCGCGGGCAGCACCTAACGCGGTGCCGACCCCGAAGATGTTGATGCGGCCTGTAAAAGTGGCTCGGACAGCGGCGGCGGTAAAGTAAAACGTTCCTCGATCGTATTCAATCTAGTAAGGATAGCATCCAGCACATCCTTATTCGACTCACGTTTGCGTTTACGAGAACCTGATCGTTGCTCAGACATTTTGAAATTTATAAACCGAAAACTAAACAAAAGAAAAGTACGAAATCGTTAAAATCTAATTACAACACTAATCTTTTTAACTTTAATTTTAGTCAGGTGTTCCGAAAGCGGGTAGGCAACGAAGCACTATCCCACTTCTGATATTACAGATTAGTAGTTAAATTCTTAATAAAAATGCACTCAAAACAAAGCTTGTAATATAAATCTTTTATAACACTTTTACAATATTAATCAGCAATTAATGATTTAAGGTAATATCCAATTCCTAGCACAACCACTCTCTCCGACCGTTCGAGCCAAAGTGACTCTCTAGTATAGTCAGTAATCTATGGTGACCCTGCCACCTGCTACGGCGAGCGGCTTTCTGGGCTCGAAACCCCACCACCGCGGTGACGCAATCATTAGCCACGCCCCCTGTATAGTCATCGCGTAACAATATATTATATTATAATACCTTTAAACCCTATATATATATATATATATATATATATATATATATATATATATATATATATATATATATATATATAGATATATATATAATAATTCATTTATTGCATTACTGTGTACAAGTTAAAGATGACATATTATTAAAGGAAACCACTTTGTTTCGATTGTGTCCGAAAAATGACCTATCTCCAGAAGAAGCTGCAGCCACTAAATAAGGAAGAAAATCTGTTTTAGGTGATCAGCTCGAAAATCTACTAGTAGAATAGATTTTAAAGATGGAGAGCAAGTTTCATGGTTTGACGAGGAATGATGTTCGTAGAATGGCGTATATGTTGGCCAAACGCAATCATTTGGAGAATCCGTTTGGTGAGTCCGGAATGGCTGGAAAAAATGGCTAAAGCTATTTTTAAACCGTCATAAGCAAAAACTTTCGATGAGAAGACCCACTGGCACGTTTTTTGCAAGAGCTTTTGGTTTCAGTAAAGAAAAAGTAGACGCTTTTTTTGATCTTCTTGAAGAAGTCTACACTAAGGCTAACTATACTCCGAATCACATATATAACATCGACGAATCTGGGCTTACAGTGGTTCAAACCAAGATACCCCAAGTTATCGCTCACAAAGGAAAACGACAAATAGCTTCACTTACTTCAGCTGAAAGAGGGTCATCAATGACAATAGTTATTGCTATGAACGTTACTGGCCATTTTGTGCCTCATTACATCATTTTTCCCAGGAAAAATATGAGCGAACAGCTAATGAGAGGCAGTCCTCCAGGTGCGGTAGGCGTTGCACGCCCATCAGGATGGATCCAAATGCAAATGCTTACAGATTGGTTTAAGCATTTCAATCATTGAAAGAAATTAGTTATACTTTATATTAGACCTCCTTTTCGATTCAACTATTACCGTTTTCATTATTCTACAATATTCCCTATATCTACTTGTTTTAGCAAAATATTTATTTTTCAATGTTTTTAGATATAATTTCCTTTTGTTTCTACTGTATATTTTTATTCCTTTCGTAAGCCAATTAAGTTTATTTTTTTTGTGTAATTTTAATCCTTTTAAGGGGAAAATTTAGGGTAAAGATCAAGTTAAATATATTAAAAAAATTATTATATGCCAAGTTTACATCGTTTTCCTCATAAACTTCTCTGAAACCAATTTGGGATAAGTACTTTGGAAATATCGGTAGATTGGAATCTATATTTCTCTTATAAATGAATCAGTGTTTTTTTTTTCAAAGTTATATTTACAAGTAATACTAATTAATTGCGCAGTATGGTCTGATAATCCCAAATTAAGTACCCTTGAGATTCATACTTATTAGCATTTGTTATTATGTTATCTATACAAGTTGCAGAATAAGCCGTAATTCAAGTTGGCTTATGTACAGTAAGATGTAGATTGTATTTCCTTAGTGTTGTAATAAAAATACTTCATCTTTTGCTATTATCTAACGTATCTATTTTAAAATCTCCTAATAATATTAATCTGTTCTTATTGTTACGTAGACGTACCATTAGTTTAGCAAGTAAAATTTCAAGTTTTTCGATAAATATGTTAAAATCGCTGTTAGGGGATCTATATGTATACAAAAATCAGATTTAATTCACTAATAATTATACCACAACTTTCAAAATCATTATCAATTGATAGTTGACTTAAGTAATCTATATTTTTGGAATCTATGGGGGCTTTTGGCAGAAAAAAGCGCTAGCAAGCGCTTACAAGCGCTAAAATAGTTTTCGGCCAGGACACGATTGCTACTTCAGTAGCGCTGACATAATCCGCCATTTTGCTTATTTAATTTGTTTGTTTTGAAGTAGAGTTTAAAAGTTATTTTGTGCAATGTTAGTTTTAAGTAATATAATGACATGAATAAACATATACATGTTATTAAAAATTCATGATTGGTAAGTTTTTAATACGTTTACAAACATATTTAAATTAGGTTAGGTTCCCCGGTTAAAACTAACATCGTGTCCTAGAGGAAAATAGCTACTTACGATTTGACAGCGCTTACCGCTTACGATCGCCATTTTGCTTACAAGCGCTTGCTAGCGCTTTTTTCTGCCAAACGCACCCTATGTATATATTATACTATACTCCTTGTGTAAATGCAAACACCTCCTCTAGATTTCGATTTTCTTGCATAAATAGCCATCATTTTATACCCATGTAAAAGTTATTTTCTTCTTCCCTTAAAAACGTTTTCGTAAAACAAAGTATATCTAATGTTCTTTCTTTATTTAAGATTTCAATATTGCTTAATTTAGATTTTAAACTTTGTATATCAATATGGGAAATATTCAGAACCTTCTAATTAGTGAAAAAACTGGTTGTTAGTAGTTGCGTTATTACCAATTTTTTATTGATTTGTTTAAAATAGAAGGGAATTGTTCCTTTCTTATAATTTGAGACACTGTTAATAACACTATTATTTTCAGCAGTTTTTTTTTATTCATATTGACGTTGCGATTTATTTTGGCAAAGAATGGAATGGTCCCTGGCTTATAAGCATTTTTATTATTACAATTTGTCTGTGATATATTTCTATTATGTATAAAATATTTTGTGTAGTCTATTGAATCTATTTTATTATTAATTTCATTAAACATTCTAAATTTTTGTGCTAAACATATTACTTATCTTATATGGTATATCAATAAATGAGCAATTTGAATAATACAAACTAAGTGAATTTAACAAACGATTGAATATAACTTTATTTAGATATGGATTGCGAATTACTTTCGTCATCAATATCTTCTGTTCTCTATGATATTTTAGAAAAGAATATAGTTCAGCAAATGTTTTATAGGGATTAACCTCATTAGTGCCCACTGAAATAATTATCCAATCATCTACACCCATTTGAACTTCATTTTGTAGTGTTTTTTTTTTAAATAACATCCGTAGGAGTGTCAGGATATGTAAATTCTGATATATTATATTGACGGGGGTTTTTATACCTTGACCGAATTTTCATTAAAGCTGAAGCCATTCCTAAAGCTTGCTGGTCACCAACAATAAGAATTTAATTTTTGTCTTCGACTTTATTTTTGATAGTTATAGTTTTTTCTTTTGATTCTAAAGAACATTCATTCTTCTCTTGGACAGTAAGATCAGAACTGGGTTTTTCAGAAAGAACTGTTGTAAATATTGAATTTTGGTTAATATTAGAGTTGTCTTCTTTAAGCTTTTTTGCAGGATTTGGAAATAGCGCCGTGTTTGAGTGGACTGTCGAGTAGTTTCTTGTAAACACTTTCTTTTTTCTGGTACTGTTCTAGGGTTTTTCTTAAATTTGTATTTTCTAAGTTTAACTCCATAATTTCATTATGTGCACTGGTCAGTTGCCGAGTTAATTGATCGATTTCATTCTTAAGATCAATAACTTGTGAATTTTCTAGTAGGGTAGTATCAGGTCAACTTCTTGGAGATGCTTCCGGCATTAAGTTTATGTTACTACTATCCGAATCTGAATACGATATATTTCTTAAAGATGAATTTCTTTTCTCAAGTTGATTTCTAACAGTTATGTTTACTTTACTTGATTCCCCCATACTCGTTTTATTATGTTTTAAAGGTGTGTTTTTGATGGAGTTTTTTTTATCATCGGGACTTCGATGTGTCACTTAAATTACCTTTTCGTTTACTCCCCTTATTCTCAATGCACAAAGTACATTTCCACCTCTCTTTGCTTTCGGTTGTCATTAAGTAATATCGTTTTGATGAAATATTCGTGCAGTCAATATCATAGTACATTTATAACATATAGAGCAGTTTAAAAATTATTTTTCTTTAATTATTTGTTGGCATTTAGCACAACGTAATGCGGTTATTTTTCGTTTAGTTATATATATATATATATATATATATATATATACATTCAGTTCATCAATTGTATTTCCTCCAAAAACTGCCATAAAGTTGGATATTTGCCATAGTTGCCACGCTTGGCATGCGGGTTGTCAACTGCAATTTTTATTATTATAAGCTACGATCAGGAAGACGCTGCTTCCCATCGTATGTAGATTTCTACTGCTGTTCATGAATTTAGTTCTTCTCACACGTTCTCCGTAAATAGAACTTTTATGAAATTTTGAAATCTACTCGAACGTAAAAAAAATACTGGTATGTGGTGGTAATCAATATTCAATGGGACCAATATTAATAAAAATCGTGAAATAAAACCTTATCTTATCAAAACTGTATTAAATTTAATAATGATTATTATGTAGGTAATTAACGCAGTTCCGATTCCAGGACAATTTTCTCTTCATAAAAATGTTTAACCAAAAATTCAGTGTATGTATTATAATTACGAATAATATAATGTACTAAAGTTTTATTTGTATTCTTACTAATTCTCATTCAATAAAAATAAAGAAAAATGAGCGTTATTTCAAGCACGTTAAAGTCTTTGCGTTCCTGGATTTGTACTGTGACCATAACATTCTTCCGGAATTAGTATCACTAATTTTATAAATAATCAGTGCATAAAAATGTTTAACCAAAAATTCAGTGTATGTATTATGATTACGAGTAACATAATGTACTAATTGGGGTGTCTGAGGGTGTGCGTTAATTAAGTTACATATTGTATATCTCGTAGATAATTATTTAAAATACAAGTCCCGCTGGGATGCTTGCTGGTTCAAAGCTAGCGCTGAGGTCAAACTCGAAGCTAGTTTGAGACTGCGTGAGCCGTTTAAACGCCCTGGAACTGGAAACTGGAAACTGGAAACTGGAACTGGAAACTCGTAAGAACTGCCAGGGGAAATACAAAACAGCCTATAATTGACTATAAGAGACGAGAATGGATGTATTCTGAATGATGAAGTTTCGAATTTAAACAGATGAAAGGAATACTTGGGAAGCGTGTTTATGAATGAAGAGTCGTCTGAATTAAATGAACTAGAAATTCCGAAAGAAGTGGAAAAGGGGTATGGAGATAAGTGTAGATGAAATAGTGAAAGCAATGAAAAGCATGAAAGCAGGTAAGGCAGCTGGATATGATAGAGTATCACTCGAGATGCTAAGGGCTGGAGAGGGAGTGGTGGCAGGCCTGCTGTACACCTTGTTTATGTTGGGAATTAAAACGGGTACCGGATGACTAGTGTAAAGCAGTTATAATACCAATATATAAAGGAAAAGGGTCACAGCAGGACTGCAAAAACTACCGTGGTATCAGTTTGCTTAGTATTGTGGGTAAACTGTATGCTAAGGTGATAATTGAAAGAGTTATGAAAGAAACTGATGGAAAAATTTGGGATGTGCAAGTGGATTTTATAAAGGGAATGGGGTGTACAGATCAAGTCTTTTCCATGGGCATGATTGCGGAGAAGTTTTTGGCCAAAAACCAGAAAGTTTTTTGTGCGTTCATGGACTTGGAAAAGGCTTATGACAGATTGGATAGGAATGTGTTATGGGCAAACACTGAACCCATATGGGTTGAGCGCTGGTTTGATACAGGCATTACGGTCTCTTTATAGGGGCTCTAGTGCTTGTGTTAGGATCAATGGGGTCTACTCGGACTGGTTTGGCATCCAAAAAGGTGTCAGACAGGGCTGTGTAGCTTCCCCTTGGCTGTTCAACCTATTTATGGACAGGTGTTTGCAAACTATGAAAGATGAAGAATGTGGGTTAAGAATGGGCGAGTTAACCGTCAAATGCCTTTTGTATGCCGATGATCAAGTCATATTTGTGTCATCGGCGGCTGAGTTGCAAATGATGGTTACATTAATGAACTGGGCATTAAAAGAAAGGGGAATAAAAGTGAACGCAAGTAAGACGAAAGTGATGGTTTTTGAAAGAGAAGAAATCAAAACGGTATGTGAAATAAGAATAGAAGGAGAGTTATTTGAGCAAGTGGATGAGTTTGTGTATTTGGGATGTGTATTTGGGATGTGTATTTAGCAGGGATGGTAGATATGATAAGGATATAGAACGACGAGTAAATGCAGGGAATAGAGTGAATGGGGCACTACACTCTATTATGAAGAATCAGAATGTCTCAAAAAAGGCACGTATGGTAATTCATAATGCTGTTAGTCAATATTTTAATTTATGGTAGTGAAAGCTGGGTGTGGCAGAAGAAGCACGAAAGTAGAATAAATGCTGTAGAAATGCGGTCTTTAAGGAGTATGCTAGGGTTGAACCTGAATGACAACGAATGAGAAATTGCGTGATAAGAGATAAATGTGGTATGCAAGATGATGTTGTCACCAGGATTAAGAAAGGAATGCTTCGGTGGTTTGGTCATGTAGAAAGAATGAATGAGGAAAGAGTGACAAAGCAAATTTATATGGCCGATGTGAATGGAAACGAGTCGGGAAGGGACGCCCTAGAAAAAATTTTATCGACCAAATTGGCGATATTTTGAAAATGGGCCACGTTAGAAGTACCCTTAACCGACGAGCATGTATGCGTAGATATATGGATGTAAAGGAGGCGAAAGAGGTATGTCAGGATCGTGCCAAATGGAAGTCCGTAGTCCCCTCTGTATACATATATATATATATATATATATATATATATATATATATATATATATATATATTTTTTTTTTTTTTATATTCATTCAGTTCATCAATTGTATTTCCTTCAAAAACTGCCATAAAGTTGGATATTTGCCATAGTTGCCACGCTTGGCATGCGGGTTGTCAACTGCAATTTTTATTTACCTATATTAAGAATGAACAAACTACTTTCTCAAAGTGCGTTAATTATGTTACGTGTTGTATATATTTAGATCACTGACCTCTATATATACAAGTACGCTGGACTGGCTATACCATACAAAATGTCTGTGCCAATTTGAAGCACCCCTAACGATCGTCTTGGAAACTAAAATTGACATAATATGCCAAAGTCTGTTGTCTTATTTAAATTTTCATATTTAAAAAATCTGTATTTTGAACTTTTAAACTAAAAAAACTAGTTAAGTTAGTAGTTAGTAATTAGTTACATAATAAGAATTATTTTTAATAAGTTAATACCAATGAGAGTGTATGAGTGTGTGCATTTCACAAGTAAGTGAATTTGCAGCTTATGTTAAATAAATTAAAACTATTTCATAAGTACTTAAAAATTTGTTACTTATCTTAATATCATGTGTATCAACATATTTGGCTGTATATTACTGAGTTTTTATAAACAATAAAATTCAATAGGGTTGTCGAGTTCCTTGTCTATAATACTTATCGATGTTCTTTCCTACCCATATCTGTTAACAAACAAGTATTTATCAAGTATTATCTGTTGTTGGCGACTTGTACTTTGTACTTGTACGTAAAGTATAAATTACAAGTCGCCAACCACATATGATTATCAAATTTTTATTAATTAACAAGTTTCCAACTGAACCTAGACAAAAATTATGTCTTAAAAGCATAAATATTGTGAATTGGCGTCTGTAACAAAATGATCATATTTGTTCTGAACATTTGACATACGACTGTTTTATTAGACATGAGAACTGCACCACTTTGAAAAAGTGCAGTATTTCGACAATATTTTCTGGTAGTACCAGTACCAGTAAGTATAAAATCATTAGATTATTATTCCGAATGTTTTTTTTAATTCTTCTTTCCTCATTTTCTCCCAAACTCAAGGACCATAGCCAAGTGTCGAAAGGTCGTCTGATGATGTCGAGCTCGAGCCACGTTGCATGTGTGTTAGTGGGTTGCGGCTAGAGGAGATTCCTCTCCCTGTACCGCTGTAGTCGAGGTGGAGTCGTCAGGGAAGAGGAGTGTTGGTATGGCGATTAGCGATGCGATGCCACTTAACTATCCTTCGTGACTTTGGTGAGGCTGCACCACTTGATGCTTCCAAGTGCTCGTTTTTTCCTGGCTCCATTCACATATCGGGCTCGGGGAGTCCGTAGTGCAGGTAGAGTCAGTGGTCGCGAAGGGCAGTGTGCCTTGTGTTTCTGGTGCGCTTTATCTGAGAAGAAAAACAGGGGGGAGAAGTCAGCAACTAAGGACGGGTTGCCATTGGGCGGCTAGCATCGAAGGGGCCGCGGATGTGCATGAAAGCGTTTCCGAGGCCCTGTCAATTTGCGGCGGAGGTAGAACACCATGGGGTTTTAGTAAGTGCGAGTCTAGAGATTTAATTCTCTCTCGCGTCTCAAGATTTAATTTGTGCTTTAACTTCGTAGTGGCCCTACTTTAGTTTATTTCTTATTTACAAATTCTGGCCATCGTTTACATTCATCGTTTTTGGCAGCTTCCTTTTCCGCAACATCCACCGACAAAGGCAATTAAGTGTTCGATCAAGAACTCATGGATTGCGATATGTCAAGCCCCCTAGAATGCGTGGCACTGCCGAAGCTGGAAACCTTAGGTGGATAAACTTAGGAATGAGGATATCGGCAGTAGAACCAGAGTGACCTACATCGCCCAATTGATTAGTACGCTGAAGTGGCAATTGACCGGCCATATAGCTCGAAGAATCGATAACCGATGGGGAAAAAAGATTCTCGTGTGGCATCCTAGTACCGGCAGGTGAAGTGTCGGAAGTTTCCCCACTAGATGGAGTGAAAACCTGGTAAGACATACAGGAAGTTGATGGATGCAAGTGGCTCAGGACCGTGTTTTGTGACATTTCTTGGGGGAGGCCTGTGTTCAGCGGACTTGTGAAGGGCTTTAATGATGATGAATGATAGTGGCATTATATTAATATGATACATAAATAGAATAGATGTTACGGGTAGAGTCCATCTATCCATAGAGTCCATTCTATTTATTCATGTATAGGTAGCGTATAGAATTTTTATCGATATATTTTGTCACACTGTCTTATCCCTATTATTAGTTCCGTGGACGTGCATTTATGCTGTCAGCGTCAAAATAGCGCAAATCAATATATACACATTCGAACATTATTTTTTCGAAAACTTTTGAGATTATAGGAAGTAGAGCTATGGGGCAATAATTATCTTTTATAACATGTCTGAGAAGATGCCCTCTGTGAAAGATTGGTTGATTAGTTTACAGAGTGGTAGAGCTAACTCATCTGCGCAATGTTTGATTGAAGTTGGTGGTAATTCGTCTATCCCGAAGCTCATTTTATTTTTTAAATTTTGTATGATTTTATATACTTCTCTTGGGGTCACTGGGCTGCAGAGGCGGCGTTAGGCGTGGGCGACGTGGGCAACTGCCTACGGCCTCGCGATCCAGTGGGCCTCGCGCCCTGGATGTTTATGCATTACTTAAAACCGTAAACGCGCCGAAAAAATTTCATTGTCATGAATCAATATCCTTGACATAACTAAATATGTTTTTATTCAGTCTGGCAACATTAGTTTGCGTTGCTATTGCGGGGAGTCCCCGCTGCAGGGCAACCAGAATATATACAGTAATCTGTGGGGGCGACAAAGGCTGAGGATTCCCCGTTCTGTTTGTTAGACATAGAATACTGACTTTATTTAATCGTGGGCGCGTGGCAATCGAGCCCACTTGGCTGCTGTAGGTATATTTTCGCGCTGTACGCATATGAATAGATAAACGGAACAGACACAAAGCTTCCTATTTTGGTAGGATTGTCACTAGAGGTGAAGACAAATTAAAGCTCTAGATCGTTTATGTACCTTTTGTGACTGGATTAAAGAATATCGACAAACTTGTTTCGAAAAATGCTTGTCTGGTGCTCAACAGTTTATCGAAAAAAACTGTTATGATCTGCCAAAAGATTTTAAAAATAAAAGAGTAGCCATAAAGAAAAAGATGTTAGATTATGAAGGCAATGATTAACCTACACAGTCTCCTAAAAGTCAGTATGAAACAGATTTTTTCAACACCATGATTGTTCAATTATAACAAATATGGATTTGAGATTTATGGCTTTAAACCAACATTATGAAAATGTTGGTTTCCTTTATGATTTAAACAAGTTATAAAATATTCCAGACCATCTTATATTAAAATAACTGTCAAGATTTACACACAGCCCTACGAGTGGGTGTAAGTAGTGACTTTCAACCTTACGAATTATATGAAGAATTACAATTAATGATCCCTAATTTACCTAACTTCGTAACAGATGTGAAATAGCTTCTCCAATGCGTTAAAAATATACCCAAACATTTACATCGTCATTTAAAAGTAGCGATCAGTACAGCCTCCGCTGAAGGAAGCTTCTTAAAATTAAAACTCATTAAAAATTATCTCAGGAAAGCAACGTCATAGAAAAGACTTTCAGGGTTGAAAGTTTTATCTATTGAGGCAGATACAGTATCCAAGCTGGATTATGATGCTATAATTAAGGATAAAAGCTAAATATCTATATCTTCATTTTTCTTTGAAATTGTTTGGTGTTGGTACTTAATGATTTTGTATGAATAAAAATTTCATAATGTCAAGTGTTTTGTTTTTCATTTTATATAATCCGTCTTCTTGCGCAGGCAGAGGGCCTCGCAAAATGTATCTTGCCCACATAAAATTTAGGTCTTGCGCCGGCCTGCTGGGCTGAGATACATAGAGTTTAAAGTTGTTCAAAACGACTATAAATCAATAGCACGCTACAGACTATAAACTATACATTTCTAGCGCGCTATTAAATACGCTATGTTATAGCGCGCTATTTATAAGAAAGCGTGTACGAGACCGGCAAGCGCGTTAAGTTTAGCAGCACGCCTTATCTCGTAGCACGTTACATTACATGTCGTTCATTGGATAGACCGCGTGCTATATAAGAACATTATTTCGTCATAAGTCGCATTTTAGATTAAACCTATCCAACTGCAGAGAGGTGTAAGACAGGGTGACGTTATATCCCCCGAAACTCTTCACCGCTGCATTGGAAGACGTTTTCAAGCTACTGGACTGGAAAGGATACGGTATTGACATCAATGGCGAGTACGTCACTCACCTTCGATTTGCCGACGATATAGTCCTTATGGCAGAATCGCTGGAGGACTTAAGCACTATGCTCAATGACCTCAATAGTGCCTCCCAACGGATAGGTCTTAAGATGAACATGGACAAAACAAAGATCATGTTCAATGTCCATGTCACACCTATGCCGGTAGTTGTTGGGAGCACTATGCTCGAAGTTGTTGACGAATACGTTTACCTGGGACAAATAGTCCGACTAGGTAAGTCCAACTTCGACCGAGAGGTCAATCGACGGATTCAACTCGGCTGGGCAGCGTTCGGGAAATTACGGCATATCTTTTCGTCAGGTATACCTCAATCTCTAAAAACTAGATTGTACAACCAGTGCGTGTTGCCAGTGATGACTTACGGATCTGAGACGTGGTCCTTCACTGCTGGCCGTATGAGGACGCTTAAGGTCGCTCAGCGAGCTATGGAGAGGGCTATGCTCGGAGTTTCTCTGCGTGATAGACTCAGAAATGAGGATATCCGCAGTAAAACCAGAGTGACCGACATAGCCCAACGGATTAGTAAGCTGAAGTGGCAATGGGCCGGCCATATAGCTCGAAGAACCGATAACCGATGGGGAAGAAAGGTTCTCGAGTGGCAGCCTCGTACCGGTAGGCGTAGTGTAGGGCGACCCCCACTAGATGGAGTGACGACCTGGTAAGACATGCAGGAAGTCGATGGATGCAGGTGGCTCAGGACCGTGCTTTGTGGCATTACTTGGGGGAGGCCTATGTTCAGCAGTGGACTTGTGAAGGGCTGTAATGATGATGATGATGATGAAAGTGGTAAAGAAAATCAATGAACGCTCTTTCATATTTTTCAGGCTTACGACTTTCCTATAATCCTAAAAATATTTTTAAGGCATGTAGTTTGTAACACAAAATAAAATTAATCGTTTTTTATTATAATTGATGTAAACGTTATTTTAACCTTAATATAAATTATAAATCAATTAAAGGTGTATTTAAAAGTTTATTGATTGTATATATAAAATCAACTATTTACAAACACTATTATATACACTTTTATATTTATATTTTATTTACATTTAAAAACATTACTTAGGCTTCTTTTGTAGCAGGTAACTGTGTCCTTCGATCACTTATAAATATACAGTATACACTAACTAAACAACGTCTAACACTAAATTAGGTCGCGTGCGATGAATAGCGTGCCGCTAGATTAAACGTTACACGTTTACGCCCAACAGCGCTGCTGCTAGAACTAATTGCCGCTTGATATGAATAGCGCCTAAGCGTCATAGCGCCATAGCGCCATGGCGACTACTTACATAGCACGCGCTATGCGCTTTACCACCAACAATAGAGTTATTTGACGCATTCTGTGTAGTTCGACTATGTGCCAGCGGGTTTCAATTTTGGCCTATCGAAGCATAGAACATATTAAAAGTATTTGCTATTAAAATCAGGTCTGCAGTTAAAGTACTGTTAATTTTAATTTAGGGTTATCTTTTTCTTTTATAATATTTTTATTTATTCTTTCTTTTATTATATGCCACATTGTTTTTTCATTTGATTGATTTGATTGAATTGAATCATTGATTTTATTATTTGATCTTATAATTGTATTTTTGTATTATATTTTCTTTGGTGTAATAATAAGGTTTTTAGTAATTTTTCACATTTTTATAATATTGGATACGTAGATAGAGAAACCTATAGACGAATTGACGCCTTCTTTCGCATTCGCACACGAAAAAGATAGATTTATGCATACGTCTTGCGTAGAAATGAGACAGAGCGGTGTGATTGTTTGTCCCTTTCTCCGTGCTGGTTTTTTGTTTAGCAAACTACACTTTGCTAAACAACTTTGACAGTTCGTAACGATCTAAGGAGTTTACAAGTTGGTTTAAGTGAGAAAAAAGTGTTTTGTGAACTTAAGATTGGTGAATCTTGTTCAGTTCAGTTCTTAGAACAATTAAAAAATTTATCTAAATATGTTTAAAAGTCATAAAGATTATTGTATAACCTAAAACTACGTTATCGTCCTTTCTTACTCGAGGCCACGCTAATCATTAGTCTATAGGTTTCTCGGTCTACGATTGGATAAGTATGTCATTATTTGATTTTAACGTCAATACCTTTAGCATTCTTTTGTGTTTGCACGATATCTTCAACCCTATGGTTAACCAACGTTTTTTTATATCTTGACTTAATTTTATTTATTTTTCTTTAGGTATGCACTCATTCAGTAAATATATTATTTTATCATTAAATTTGTTATAGTTATAGTTAATTTTTTTTATGTTCCAAAATGTTCGACCAATTGCATGACTTTAATTTGGATTTAAAGTTTTGCATATTATTGAAATTAAATGTTCTTTTTTCTGTATACCATATATTTTGTTTGTTCTATATCTATTGTGCTCATGTGGTCGGAAAGTCCAAACTCTTCTACACTAGTTTTTAGTTTTTGGTTGCAGAAATTTGTAAATATATATAATAATAAAATCTAAGCATGTTGATATATTTTAGTTATACGAGTAGGCTTTGTTATATGTTGATTAAATTAAAATTCTAGCATTAGATTTAAAAATTGTCTAGTCTTTGTATTATCTTTTAATATATTGATATTGAAGTCACCTTCTATAATTATATTGTATTTAAATTTTTTTTTATTAATTAAGTGTAAGATCTATTGTAACCGATTATAGAATGCGTCTTCCTCTCTTCTGTTCCAATACACGGTAATAATTAAAATATTTTCTTCTGGTAGCTCCACTGCACACACTTCTATTACATATTTTATTGACATTTTGGCTATTTCTTCTCTTTCTACTTATTTTAGAATATCTCTCAACAAGATACAAACTCCACCGCCAACGCGGGATTTTCTACAGAATAAAGCAGCTATCTTATAATTCGAAAATTGTATTATCTGTAGATTTTCAAGCGTTAGCCAAGATTCTGTGATGCATATTACTTGCAACCGTGTAAACTCTATGAAAAATGCTTCTAGTGCATCTTGTTTATTGAACATGCTCTCTATGTTTTGAAATAATATTTTGAACTGTAATTTTTTCTGGTTTGTTATATGTAAGTATATCAGATTGTGATTTACATATATATTTCGTTACAGATTTATCTTTAATATTCGTATTTTGTATATTCTGATTTATGTTAGTACTAACGAAAAAATTGACTCACTTAGCCTTCAGCCACTGCAGAGACTACTTCACCTGTGGATGCCTCGTGCAGAGGCGAAACACGTATCGTATTATCGAGAGTGGTGTGTCGTTCCTAGTGTGGTAGTGTTGAGTGTGGTGGTACTGGGAGTGGTGGCTACGGGGATAGTGCATGCAGTTGAGGGTGGTTAGGAGGTGCTCTTCAGACTGAGTAGGCCACATAATTTTATTTTATTACGCGAATATGGCCAAATTAAATTCTAATAACTTCATTCACTTAGATTGAAAAATGCCCGAGAATATTGAGTCAAATTTTTTGAACACCTTTAATTTTCCACCACTATTGTACCCTTGACGTCGACAATCATTCATGTCTAAGTTAAACACTTGTACAATTGCATCAAAATAGAGGCTAGTAAGGGCGCTATGACAAACGCACCGCTTCAGCATCGGCACCGCAGCGGTCCGACACGAAACGTCTAAATTGAAAGGGCCCTAAATCCTTTTTCCGAAGAATTACTTACTGGCTTGTAAGCAACAAAACACTCGTGCTTTGCCTTCCTAATTAGCGTCAACAAAACGGGGTGTTGTTGTGATTATTTTTTATTAGCGGACAGTTGATGACGACAGCCACTCAAATTCATGAGGCGCCCAAGCAATCAAAATAACTTGAGGTTTATATCGACATTAAAGCACTTGTTTCGTCGTTTTCTCTAATAGTTCACACGCGCGGAAAATGTGGCCATCTGTAAGCAGTAAATAACAGTTCAAAAATTTTCCACAATGATTTTTTCTCCACAAAGGTTTGGGAAGTTGTCCTCCTTACCTTTATATTCCATGATATGGAGTATAGAGGTAAGAAGGACAATCTCTCATAGGAGAATAGTTGAAAATGTGTTCATCTGTAAGCAGTAAATAATAGTTCAAAAATTCTCCACAACAGCGCTCAAGTAGCTACAGGGTATAGATAAATCGCCATAAAATACGTTGAGAGTTGTTAATTTTGAAAACAATAAAATAATTATTATAAAAACAATCATGATGAAAGTCTGTGCAATTTAAAAATTATAAAAAGTGTTTTAAAGTTTACACTGTAGCTACAGTGGCGCCACCCTTATTTAGCGCTTTTCTACGATCACTTTTTGATACATAGTTTGTTCTCCTTACCTCTACACTCCATACTCCATGTAACGAGACGAGTGTTCCGTCCGTAAGTCTATGGTCTGTAGAATGGAGTTTCGACAGAGTTGCCAGTAAAGTTTATTTATTTTACACCGCTTGGACCCTGAAATTACTCCAAATGAAATGTTACAAGCTTCTTCAATGAATATGAAGAGATTAAAATAATATTTATATTATTACGCTTTGTTTCAAATTTAATTTATTGTATAGATTTAACTCAAAACTACAAAATACGGATTTTTGCCACTTAAGTATCAAAATTTTAATGAAGTAATTTTATGTACCTGTATAGTATGTACTCACCTCACCTGTGCCATCATCATCATTATCATTACAACCCTTCACAAATTCTCTACTGAACATAGGCCTCCTAAAAAGAATATTACAAAACACAGTCCATCGCTACCTGCATTCATCACTTCATGCTTCTCTTATCATTCTTTATCCCTTACTTGTGTTTTGGGCAAATAATATTATTTTAACGAGTTGAATTACTTTCTTGTCTGGTCTAAAATCTTCTCTAGTTTAAAACTTGATACACTTGATGACATTAAAATAGACAAACTAAAATCTGTAGGATTTAGAATACGAGAGAATGAGATAGAATACAGTATAGTGTTTCTATTAATCTTAGTCTCCTTTACTGAATGTTTCTCGTCTAGTGCGTTTGAATTGCACATTTGTATTTTTTATTTGTTATTTTAAAGTGTAAAGGCTATTGTAAGAGTATTATTCATTTAATTATAAATTTATAAATATCCTTAACGTCACGAGCAATAAATGTATAACCCATATAATTAACACAACGGTAACGTTTTTATCATTCATTCAGCTTATCAAAATCTACTGCTGGACATTGACATCCTCACAGAATGCCCTTTAAGGAGGGTACGTGCTATTTTTATTTTTAGTTGTTTTTATTTTAACACCGTTTGTTTCCTGCTGTTGCCTACTAGGACAATCACAGATCGATAGTAATTTTTTTGTGATGCCACCGATGCGATGGTCACAAAGTAACAGGAAAGTAATTGTAGGATTTTGAATTCATTCTACGTTTTTTTGTCATTCGATTGTTATTTGTAAACTAAAGAATACGCAGGTGGCGTAGGATTGAAACAGGCGGGTTTACATTTAATGCTGACGAATACTACCCAGATAGTGCTATCTAATGGAAAGGAATACATAAATAAAAAAAATGCTTTTCATCTTCATCAACATCTATAAAATCTATCGATATTTTTTTAACATTTACATTTTTACGAAGGGAATGCAAAGCAATATTTAGGCTCTCTTATGAGTACTTTTGAGTTCTTATTTTTGTACCCAATTATATTATTATTATACACATTTTGTAATCAATTAAATGATCTGGCAGCCCTGCTGATCAGTACGTCAGGCCGTCAGGTAGGCGAAGGCAATTTTGTGAAGTTCTGTATTTGCTTTGCTTCTATATTAATTTATTATTAAATTAATACATAGTGCAGTTTTTCACAAAACATGGAACGTTATATCAGTGGTGGACATTTTTTAATTTTTTGTTTTAGTTACTTTTTACGTTGACAAATAAGTTATATGTGATACAGTTTTTGTTGTTATATTTATTGTTTCATTCAGTGTTTTAATTATTCTTAAGCTTGAATGAGTCAAAGTGATCTTATGTGATACTGTAGTTATAACCGTGATGAATGAATATTAGGAATTGTAATGTAAATAAAAAGTATATTGTTACACGCGCATGCGTTTTTTGTCAAAAACAGACAAAGGTTTTGTGTGGTTTGAAAATCAGCTGTGTGTGCGATGACTTAGTGGTACAAAAAGTGTATGTTTGCAAGCAACAATGTTTAGTGAAATTGGATATGTAGTATTTCTGCTGCTTGCTCTGCCATACATAGAAAGTGGTAAGTGCCCTTTAAAAAATTCTTTAATCTAAAAGTTCTTATACATATAATACTTTGCAAGGTGCTGCAATCATCTCTATAATGATTACCAATTGCAATCTTTAGAGATAATCAACTTTGACATAGTTTTTATTTTATAAAAGCTTGACATGTACGTAAGTTCATGTTTAATAATTAAATTTATGAATGTAATGAAATTTTATTATCCACATCAACCCTAGACCTTAAACTTAAATAATCTGAAATAATTAGAACAATAGAATAATTTAATTACTATGATTCTCAAAATGATTACAATTCATCATCCATGTGTATTGTTTTAGTATTTTAATCTCTAGTATTATATATATATATTTATTATTTTCATTATAAAAATAGGTAGTTTTTTATACAACACAATAATAATAATCATTATACAAATAATAAAAATAGTATACTAAATAAATAAGATCATGATTTTCATTAAAATATAATGAAGCCAATTAAATAATCTCAAAATATTTAAAATCTTAAGCAGAAGCTGGATGATTTATTTTAGATCAAGTTCTTGTTTTTCTAAATTAATATCACACTACATGGTGAACAACTTATATGCAAACATTTTATGATTCATAACTCTTAATTGATTATATCAAAATACTCTTTATCATTCTACATACTTATTATCTATCATGCTAAACTAGAAGTATCAGTATTAAAACAAAATATTGCATTTACTTATAAACTCCTGATAATACATATACAGTGTAAGCTCCATGTAACATTACTCTATTTAACAACAAACTCCCTAAAGTGTTAAAATCCCTCAGTTTTGTTTGGTTCAGCTTGTCTGCCATACAGTGATAAACTCTATATAACATTACACCCACTCTCAATAACAACAATTAAATAATAAAAAGTACTTTTTAAGTTGCAAAACTTAGTTAAAACTGCACAGCTGTGTACTCTCTTTTGTTGCTTTATTATCCTAACCCATAATAAACTCCACTGTCCGCATCAAACATACCAAACTCTAAGAAATCCATTGTTTTGTTTACAAATTGGGATTGCTTACAGATGTAGACTGTTTTTAGTAGGAGTCATGGATTATCTAAAGATTATCTTATTCTTAGTTGCTCATAGACTTATAAACTGTAAACATGACAGGTAAGCGAAAATCACTGTGTATTGATGAAAAAATGTTACTGCTACGCACAATAGAGGCCGGAGAGAAGATTTTTTCTAAGATAGTGTCGGTACACCTGGAGGCGCAATAATTTTATTATTTTGCTTTTATTTTATTATTTTTTACTGTGTTGTTAAATAAATTCTATTATAAAATTTCTATTCTAAGAATAGTATAGGATAATATTCTAAGAATAGAATAGGATACTACTCATTCTTGTAAAAAGATAGAAAACTAATAATAAATCTGCTGTCACTAACCTACGTGTTAAACATGGAAAAATCAAGGCACAGCGAATATGAGGCAATCTATGCGGGAGGCCTGTGTTCACCAGAAGAATTTTATAGGCTGTAATAGATAGATGGATGTATAAACTAATAACTGAATGCAAAAATAATAAAACAATTTTTTACTTAACCCTGACTTCAGAATTTATTATGTGGAAATTATTTTATTCTTTCAAAGATTTCTATATTTACTACTACTTAGACGGATTATGCAGCCGTAGTAAATTGCACACTAAATTATGGTCAATTCTCCATAACAACTTTAGTCAACTGCACGCGGACTAGAAGACTCGTTAATAAATCTTTGTTATAAAGTTACAGCCTATATACATTCCACTCTTGGGCACAGGCATTTGCTCATTTCTGAGATGGTTTTAGGGCAAGGAATTGTCTGCCGCGCTGCCCCTATGCATGTTGGCGAACTTAACATGTCTGAAATATATTTTTTTCTTATTTCTCTGACATGCAGGTTTCCTCACAATGTTTTCCTTCACGGCCGAGCATGTGGTAAATCAGCACTTAAAATTGCAATTAACAATTTCATTGGTGCCAGCGGGAATCAATCCTTGTTTGCTCGCATACATTGAAATTTACAGTGAGCGCTTACCATCTGAGCTACCACAGTTCTTTGTTAAGTAAAAGATTAATTGTGCTTTTGACAATCTGACACTGATTTTGTTTAATGTGACCTAAGAAAAATTGTTACTTTGTTAATGTGATTTGAAGTTTATTTAAGATAGGTATGTAACTTTATTAAGTATTGCCATAAAACAGTAACTATTGTAAATGACAATACAATTGCTTGGTTTATTTACCTTGCCAGAAACCAGCCCTCACCCATGTGAACACAGCTGTGACAGTTTTTGTTTTGAATTGCTGGTCTAGTACATACTACATAGATGTCTGTGTATTCATTTTAGTTTTTGAAGTGGGTTTTTACTTTTTATTAAAAAAAATAATTTTTGCATTTTTTGACCCTTTGAAAAACTTCAATCTTTATTTTTCCACCCATAATCTATTATAAAAAAGTAGAGTTATCTAAATTGGTTCAGCAGTTTCCGAGTATAATCTGTGAACATACATTAAAAAACATACACAGTAAATTTTGAACCTTGTCAATTTTTTTAACTCAGTTAAAAAGTAGAACTTTTTTTTCACTACTTGGCTGAAATAAGTAGTTTATTCTCAATATATTTTTAAAACATTCTATTTGCTATTTATATTAAAATGTCTCTTATTACAAATAAAAAATAATCATTAATGTGTTTATTGTTAAAAGGTTTCTGATTAAGTTAAATAATGAATAATAATGAAAACATACATAAATTATGTTTTAACTATTTAATATTTCATATTCTACTTTCATCTTTACCTACGTGCAGTGTTCAATAAATTCCATTACTAAGCACAGTTTGTATAGTGCTTAGTTAGTTCTAAGTGCCTGAATTAAACTTTTAATGCTTTAGTCACCTAAATATGTACTCAATAAAATTGCACCATTAAAAAACTATGATTCAAAACTTTTATTATGTACAAAAAATGTATAAAATATTCAGTATTCCAAGTTAAATATATTTTTTTGGGTTCTATCATGGTTACCCCTCAATCCTCTTAAAATTGCCATGCAGTCACATGTGTCCGTCAAATCCCCAGCGGTCGTATGCGTCCGTCAAATCCCGAGCGGTCGCATGCGACCGCACCCACCCGCAGGACTTTAAACCATTAAAACATATTTATAGACTACTTTTCTATAAAGAAGTTTAGCATTATAGAATCTATACGAAATTTTCTATTCTGTGGTCTAAACAAAAGTCAGTTACTCTATGTATTTTATTTTTATCCTCCTGTCAATTTACGACATTTGCCGACCATACGAAAATGGTGCAATTTTACGGCAGATAAAAATAAAAATTCATAGAGTAACTGACTTTTGTTTAGACTATAGAATAGAGAATTTCGTATAGATTCTATAATGCCAAACTTCTTTAAAGAAAAATAGTCTCTAAATAAGTTTTAATGGTTTAAAGTGCTGTGGGTGGAGTCCGTGAAATCACACACACGGACGCATGCTATAAAACTTATATTTATAGACTACTTTTCAAACTTATCTATTCTATAGTTTGAATGTATATTACAAATATCTATAGATTAACTGAATTTTTATTCAACTAGAGAATAGAAAATTTCATATTGATTCTATAATGCCAAACTGCTTCATAGAAAAGTTGTCTTTAAATATAAGTTTTTATGGGTTATGGTGCTGTGGGTGAGTGCAGTCTCATGAGACCGCTAGAGATTTGATGGAATATGGCCGCGGTCTCATGAGACTGCTAGGGGATTGAGCAGTTAAGAATATCTTTATATCTATATATCAACAATATAATTATGTATAGCAAAAAGATTTTAAATTTTCTCTTACAATAAAAATGTCAATAAACAATAAAATCTTGCATCAGTCTCATATAAAACATAGTTTTAGGTTAATTTTGTATGATAAGTTATCCCAGATCTACCAATTTAAATCAATAAATTTTTGTAATCAAAGTACCTACAAGGTGTAATAAACAAGAGGAAATATCCACTTTGTATATATATTTGCATCCTTTCAGTTGCTCTTCCATCAGTCTATTAATGTCGAGGGGCTTATAATGTACTGGCCTGTAACTGTAAAATGTATTTGCCTATGTCGTATATTTTTAGTTGTTTCAAAATTTCATTTAATATACAATTAATACTGTTTACTCCTGTTTAATTTATATGTATATAAACAAACTAAACAGCTTTTTTATGTGGTAAAGCCATGCTGCAGCTATATTAATTGTATAGTTGTAGCACGAATGGGTCGGCTCGTTCAGGGAAGGACCACACTCTCACACAAATACAATATGCAATAATACCAACGTCAAATAGCAGCTTAATGCTGCTGTGTTTCGCATGGTGAGTGTAGAGAACTACCTTTATACTGGAAAAGAGGCACTCCATCTTAGTCCTCAAGGCTGACAATGCATCTGCATTTTGATTCCTAAAATAGGATAGATGTCGATGTCTATGGGCCACAGCAACCACATACCATCAGGTGGACTGTGTGCTCACTTGTCACGCTTTTACTATTAAAAAAAAGCTACACGGTGGCAGTATAAGGAAATCTACTACCCCCATATTTACCCATGGGTTTTGTATTTTGAACGGAGTGAAATGGCACAGGACATGGGCATTAGTATCTTCCTGTTGCCATCGCACCTTCCTAGGGCAAATTTTTCTCTAATGAGGCAATTTGTAAGGGAAAGAGGCCTTTTTTCATCTTTGTGGGTTTTTTATAGACTGTAATGAATAAATGAAATCAAACAATGGAATACCTTTAATGTATGTTGTTGATCGTTTGATAAAATCTCCAATGTAGATAGACATCTTGACTTGAATGGATATAAAGTTAAAATTTTATTGTTTTATTTCGATTTCTTACAAGGTTGTGTCAGCTATCAGGCAGACTGTTAGTTCATTTGTCTGCAGTTTAATTTAAAAAATAATACATAAAAAATATACAAAAGTTAACTTCTTATTTTATGACATAAATAAATTAAATTTTGTAACCTTCCATTACTTACATTAGTAATGGTCGAGTCTGAATGGAGGGATATCCATCACTCTGATCTAATTGAGGCTATACCAGCATGGTGTGTTCTAATGTCTTATTAACTCCGAATGGAGTTGTTTTCCTTATTTTCTACTCTACTCATTTTTATTGAGTCTTTGAGCAGCAGAATAACTTGGTGTTTTAACTAAAGTGCATCAGGACTTCACATGGGATCTGCTTACAAATCTTTGCAAGTTCAAATCACAAAAATAAAGTATGTTTTACGTGTAATATTCATTCGTGCTGTACAAACCAATGGAATTGATTTCCTGTTTACCATACTGGGTAATTTTTTAGACATTAAGAATAATATAAAATAATACACCTATTTTTTTAATAAATTTTACCTAAATTACACTGTACAATAATATGATTACTAATAAGATGTAAAGGAAATAATCTTCATACTTTTAGGTAAAATATTGTTTCTATAAACCACAGGGAGAAATATACTCCAAGAATAATTTTCAAATATATGTTTATTTTGGAACAGTTGCACCATTTTCCTTACTCAAGATTCTTTGTTCTCTATAATTTATGACTATAACAATATGCAGCACTTTTGTGTACATAATGTAGATTGTGATGAGAGTAACATTAAAACTTGTTTTATTAACTTGTGTACACTATAAAATAATCATTTACAATGAAAACAATAATTTCTGTCTTGATTTGTTAGCTTACCACATGGTACTTAGCTGTGGGTGCTGGGTTTGAATCCCAACCAGAGTCAATATTTATAAAAAATCAGTGTGATTTACCAATTTTATTGCAAAAGTATTACATCGGGCATACATGCTAGGTAAAGTGCATGCTTTTATGATTTCAGTTATGCTTATGGAGTATTATATATTTTATCTGTATTTTAGATATTGTATATCCTGATAATTGATAACTTCTGACCATACTCGGAAAAACTATGGCCATAAAAATGTCCTGGGGAACATTATAATTATCTTTATATTAGGATTATTATTTAGGATATCAAAACTAGCTAGCAGACTTAGTTCTGCAGCATATGCCGTGAAAAAGATTAGAACTCTTACCAGTGTTGAAACAGCTAGAATAGTTTACTTTAGTTATTTCCATAGCCGTATGGTATTTTGCTATGGGAACACGCGACTGACACTGAAATTATATTTATTTTACAGAAGAGGGCCATTAGAGCAATATATAATTTAAAACCAAAAGAGTCACTGAGACAAAAATTTAAGGAAATTAATATATTAACTCTGGCCTCTCAATACATTTATGAAAATGTAATGTACGTACACAAAAATAAAAGTAGTTTTGCGAAAATAAGTGATATTCATTCTGTAAATACTAGGAACAGACACAAGCTAGTAGTACCAGTTACTCGACTCCACCGAGTCAGTAATTCATACTTGGGGCGATGTATACGTTTTTACAAAAAATTCCATAAAATATACAAAATTTGTCATACACGAAGTTCAAAAATGTTATTAAACTAAGTTTGTATAAGAAGGGTTATTATAATATTAAGGAATTTATGGATGATAATAACCCCTGGGAAGGGTGATCGCTACCAAGCTATTTCTTATTTGTCTTGTGTTGTTTATTGTAAACATTATTGTAAGCTATTATTGGAAAAAAAATTAGTCCCGCTGGGTTTCTTGCTGGTTCTTCCCATGACAGAGGGTTTTTTTTTTGCGAATCAGTGGTAAATGAAAAAAGTGACTTTCGATAAGTATTGTTATAATCTACATTGAATAAAAAAGTTTCTGTTTCTGTTTCTGATATTGTATAGGATTTGTATTATTAACATACAATTTACACAGTACACGGTTAAGCCCTGTAAGGTGTCTTGTAAAGAGTTCAGCTCGAGTTTGCAATTTTATTTTAACAAATTGAAGTTAATTTCTGTAAATGACAAAACCAACAAACTAAAGTAACTCATGTTATTTATGAATTTTATTTATTTATTTAACAAATTATAGATAAAACAGAGTATATAATATGGTACAACATAAGTTTAAATAAGAATAAATTAGCTATTCTCCACGACTTTGTCCGCATTGAATTTATTATGATTAGATTTCACTGGATTAATTTTTTTTTTGTGCTGAATCCTGATTCATTTTCTAAAGGCCTGTATTCACTTTGATTAGTGCGAGTGCAGGTGTGTAGTGTAAGTAGTGTCCAATTCTGTTTAGTGGCTGTGTTTAGTAAATTCAGTTGTTAGTCGTTGACCATCAAGTACTCTGTTTAACTTTCTTAACCTCTTGCGAATGTGTAGATATCAAGTTTCTTATTTTGGTATAAACTTCTATACTTTCAAACCCCGGTGTTAGATCCAATAAAAAACTGTGGCCGGTGAGGAAGGAAAAGGGGAGATCTCCCGCCGGGCAAGGTGTTCTGCCCGGGGAGCGGCCAACACTCCATGTGATAGTTCGGAGATGTTCTATATATACTGTTTATGGTTCGGAATATTGATAGCGTGATTTAGGCTTCGGTGTGTTTCGCTTGCGGCGCGACGACAGCGCCGCCACAACACCATAATTTTGGTAAATACGTGTATTGTGCTAGGTAAGCAAAACTCATGACAAAACAGTTTAGTTTGACTTAACTAACATTATTTCTTAACAATGTTGTGCAAGTGCCCACATTCATAACTATTTATCACAATCTATGGTATATATAATTATAACACCTAGTATGTTCATAGATTAACTTATACGTAGAAATGCCTCATCTCAGGCTCCTTTAATTTTGCGGTTAGGGTATTTACCATTGTAAAGACATTAATTTTTTGGATACTCTTGCACAATTTTATAGGTTGTTTCTTCGGTCAACTTTGCCATTTTTGCAACACAAATTTCCGCTCGACGCTAAACGCTAAACACTAAACACTGCTGTCCAGATGTGTTTAATGGCAGACATGCTGCGAGTGAAGGAAAGGGGGGACGCACGGGATGTGGATACTCGCAGTCCACTCGCAAAAAAAAACATCACACTTCTATTCACTTTATTACGCAGATTAGTAATCACTTGCACTAATCAATCGCTGTACACACGTGTTTACTCCTAATCACTAAGCTCCTACATTAATCACCTGTACTAATCACTAAGGCCTACAGGCCTTAAGATAAAGTAGCCCAAGTTACTCCTTATAACATTAGCTATCTGCCAGTGAAAGTTCCGTCAAATTCGCTCCAGTCGTTTCGGAAATTAGCCAAAACAAACAGACAGACAGACAAAAATACTTTCACAAGTAAGCATTTAGTAAAAAGATGTTATTTTGACATTACAAACAAACACTTAAGTTTTATTTAATTTTGTAAATAGATTTATGAATAAATGTTAATATGTACATTGTACAACATTTGCTTTCTAATTTTATCAAAGCAATTGAACAGCCTTTATAAGAAGTGAACTATTTCCAGAATTCGCTTTGAATGTGAAAGATAATTGGGGGATAGGAAAGTAAAGTGGTTGTGATGAATTCCATCTGACAACGCATCTATAGCCTTCTTTGTTTCATGTTGGTGGCAGGTGCCCACGGGCTGCTGTAGCCACGTACCACCAGATGAACTACAAGTTCGTTTGTCGCTTCAATTTCATAAGAAACTCCTTGCGTCATTTTCTTTTGTTTACACAACCAGTCAGCGTTTAAATTTTTATTAACAATTTAAAAATAATTCGGTGAATCGTTAAACACAAAAATAATTGAATAAATATAGGTAGCAGCGAATGTAGCATTAAAAGTACATAATCTGTACATAGGCAGATTGTTTGAACTTTCACTTTTGCTTTTATTTGAGCCCAATAAACATAGTAAATGCAAGTTCAAAACTGCATTTATAGGACTACGGAACTCTCCTCACCAACGCCAGAGACCGACTGCTATTATGTAATCAAACTTGTAAGCACTGCTCGCAATTCCTTACGATCATCTGTACTTGGGCATTTTTTTGCATTGCTCTTTGTTTGAATAGATTTCGCATGCCATAAGATTGAGCTTATCAAAAGTAAAAGATATAAAGTTATTATTTTGACATTTATTCTTGGTCTTGATAATTACTGTGTAAATCTCTATCCAGTAGTGTCGGACTATGGAAGTGAGGCTTTTAAAAAATAAATTTAAAAAATGAGGATGACAGGTGTGCACCTGTGCTGGAGCACACACTCGAGATGTCCTGCGTAGATGACTACTTTCGAGACTGGCCGCTGTGATCGAAATTCGTTCTGCAGGACCTTATTATTATTATACTAAATTATTTATTCTGTGTGTCAATTGAAAGAGTTTCGTAGATAATTTAAAAAAAATGTGTTGGTGGATGTTTCCAATCCCTAAATATCGATAGAAATTTATAGTATCACTTAAAGACAATGAAGTTTTATTTTCGTCGATGGAGTCCAAGATTGTCATGATTTCAAGATTTCTGAACGATTGTTATCCCGAACTATAATGATACTCACGCGAATAGCTTACGTGTAGTATAATTTGCAGTCAAAACATTCATTTTCCCTGCACACTACACTGTGGCCTTTACTTTTACTAGTTTTCTTACTAGCTTAGTACTACATTTAGCTTACATGTATACTTTGACAGTTGACTGTACGAGTAAATAATTATGACGATAAAATGCTATCTTAATCGAAACTTTTAAATTTAACTTCTAAAATTTAATATTCTAAACTTTTCCGTATTGCTCTACTTTTTAAAAATACATAGTATGTACATATATAACATTGATATAATAAATGTAAGCGATACCGTTCATTTTCCTTTATAGACGTCTTAATTGATGTTCCCCGGAATTATGTCAAAAGGAGGAAAGAGGATTGAAGTGAGTCATTTCAAGACATGATGACTTTGATGTAAGTAGACAATAAACAAAAGACATTATGATGAGTGTAACTCCTAGACATAACATTTGTGGAATCCTTTACCACCGATGCTTTTTCCGGACCTTACTATGTATTAATTATAAACGAGCTTATCCCTTTTTAAAAGTCCGGCAACGCACCTGCAATTTCCCTGGTGTTTGCAGTTGTTCATGGGCGGCGGTTGAAACCCACCATCAGGTGAGCCGCATTTCGGTTTGTCCCCTCTTTTATAAAAAAATTACAAATAGAGTATCACGGCGTACACTTCTCTACTCCGTTGACTCATAAAAAAAAAAAAAAACTCTGCAGAATTCTCATCACGTGTACGTTGTTGAAAACTCACGAGAATCTCTTCCCAATCCGATATCGGAACACTTTAAAAGCTGTTAAGGCTTAAGACGCGAAAAACAAGCTTATGGTGTCTTTATTAGAAATAAGCTTTAAAAGAGATTTGAAGTATGTTTAATATTGATTTGAGGTTAGCTACGACTACGAAACAACTGTACTTTGAACTGAATATGCTAAAAGGCGATTGATTTTGGCGCGTACATGTCTGTATAATCCCTAATGGGGTGAAATTAGTTACATTGTTACGTTACGTAGGACTTGTATGGATGGCGATTACATTTTAGTGAATAGCTATGGCCTGTTGTTGCATCTAAGATGATTTTAACTAAAAACTTGGACATTCACGAATATTCAATTTAAAATGTATTTATTTGATATTTACTTATTGATAGTATATTTTATTAGAGGCATGGTAACTCAGGTCCTGAACCTCCTTCATCCATCGGCTTCCTGTATATTTTACCAGGTCGTCATTTCATCTAGTGGGGAAGTCCTATACTTCGTTTACCTGTACGAGGCTGCCACAGCAGTGGACTTGTGAAGGCTGTAATGATGGTGAATGATGATGTGGTAACTCGGGGGTAATCGTTAATTTTGCACGCGTCCAACCCGGGATCGATCCCCGCTGGCACTAATGAAATTTTAAGCACTGATTTACTATGTACGTAGATAGCAGTGATATTATTATAATATTTTTAATATTATAGTACTTGATGATTTTACTACAGAATTTACATAAAACTAGTTTTTACGGATTATATCGCGTATGTTAACTTAGTTTATATTTCCGACGTTTCGAGCACTTTAAAGCACCCATGGTCACGGGGGGACTAAGGTGTTCGACGTCCCAATGTCATAGTTAACTACGGCTACCTTCAGAGTAAAACTATTAATTTTTGTTCCGATCTATGCAATGTGCACTTATAGTATCTCAAGTCTAGCAGTTATATGTTTGGGTTGGGATTTGATTTTATGAATTATAGGAGCCCAAGCAGATGGTAGCGCCCAGCCATCTTCTCTAATGAAATTAGGATGTTTTTTGATTTTAATAGCCTCGCGTATCATCCTTGGAAGGAATCGGTGTTCCTTGGCGAGGATTTGTGGTCTATCAAATCTGATGTGACGGGGGCGATCTTGTACGTGTTCACAGACTACAGACTTCTCGGAACGTCAATTCTTCACATTAGCTATGTGTTATTTAACGCGGGTTTTTATTGATCGTTTTGTTTGGCCTATGTAAGAGAGACCACATTCACAATCAAGCTTGTACACTGCATCTTGCAGAGGGACATTACATTTAACTGATGGTATAAACTGAGTAATCTTCTTCGGCGGCTTGAAGTATGTTTTAATAGAAGGACGCTCAAGATGTAGCCAATGTTCTCTGACGTATGGCAGTACAGCAGGCACACGGTCGACTGTGGCTGGCTTCACTCGTTCACTGTGACGTAGGCGCGGGACCCGAAGCTTGTTGTCATGTAAAACTTGCTTGACTTATTGGACCTCGGCGGCCAGGTGTTTATTGTCACAGGATCCCTTGTGCTCTTTGAAACAAAGATTTACCCATGGTAGCTATCTGTGAAGGAAGGTGGTGAAAATAACTGTTCAAATATCTATCTGTATGGGTCTTTTTTCTATAGGCAGTGTGGTTTAAGGTTTAATGCAGGTAGATAGGTAGAAATCCACAAAATAATTCCGAATTATGATTATGATTTTCTCCATGTTTTGTAATTTTGGGAAAGTCATCAGAAAGCAGCTACTCGTATGAATTACACAAAAGCACAAGGTAGTCGTGTAGTTGACGTACTGAATATTCATGTCATTACTATATGAAATAAAACATTTTGCGGGTTAACGTCCTTTGAAAGACATTACTCGTGCTAACACTTACTCTTGCCTGCTTTGAAGTATTTTTGCTTCTAGCTTTGCATATTAAAGTTAATTAAGCTTTTGTATGATTTATTTACTATAGTTTTATAGCACGTACATATGTGGCCTTGTGTTATAATTTGAACCTGAGATTTGAACATTCACATTTACATTTATTCTACATGATATAATAATGGGGACCCCATTAGCTTAATCATTTCTAACCTTTTTACCTTTTTTTTTTACACACGGATTATATTTTGCGTTAAATAGCTACACTGCACGTGCCAAATGGTGAATGGAGCAATCTGCATGTCCAAGAAATAAGAACTCTTACTTCACCTTTTTATGTGGTAAAGCCCCGTTGCAGCGATATATGGTTGCAGTACGAATGGCTCGGCTCGTTCGGGGAGGGACCGTGCTCTCCCAGAGTGCCTGTGGAAAACAGCAGCTTAATGCTGCTGTGTTGCCAGATTTGGTAATTTTTTAAGCACTAAACCAACCTAATATAATAAGTATGAATACGAGTTATTAAGTTAATAACTACTAATATCGATAATATATAAAAAATAATATTATCGTTTATGGTTTATTCTATTCAAATATTATTTAACCTAATATTTAAAATTCATAACATTATATAAAGACTACTAGACTAACGTTATTCAAATACGTATATTATAGATGGACTTACTTACTAATAGATATCTTATATTAATCTGCTTAGATAATTATACGTAAACGTAATGATAGATAATTTACTTAAATAATTTGATCGCTCTTTTAGAAATAAAGGAGGTCGGTGTATTTTTTTACTTTACCAGCCAAAAATGCGCGAGGTTATTAACAATTAGTTAAAGTATTCACTCTTATCCTTATTGCTCTCATGAACCCATTAACGTTCTAGAATCTACTTTTTTCATAACTGAAATGACTTGCCTCCTCAGTCTATATAAGTTATAGATTTGCCGTAACCGGCGCTTTGAGTGTCAAATTGACGAATTAAGTTAAGATAACCAGACGTATCGCATCTTTTCTTCTCGGTGCCGTTCTCTATTTTTATGTAATCCTGGCATAACTGTGTGATGATGATGACGTCTAACTAATAGGTTGCTTGCATGACATAGCTGGCAAAAAATTGACTGACTAATGGAAATAACACTTGATATGAATCTTGTTTTCATGTAGGCACTTAATTTCTCTGTTTGTCTTGTATTTATGCCTATTTTATGAAGAACGATGAGCAAAAAATCTATTATGTAGAAATATCTCGGGTTTACCATTATGTAAAAACATAATTAAACTATAGGAGTGTAATATCGAAAAAATAAAGCAATAAAGTTAGTTTTTTTTTAATGTGGCAACCGTACATCGTCGCGGTGTATGCAAGTAGGTCGAATGTGAGTTAGGTACGAGTACTACTTTATAGGAAGGACTAAAAACCGTTTATATTTTTTTTTTTTTTTTTTTTTTTTTTTTTTTTTTTTTTTTCTTTTCTTTTTTTTTTTTTCCCTCGGGTGGGGGGGGGTTGTTTTTAAAAAAACAAAATTTTTAAGAGGAGGGGGGGGGGGTGCGCCCCCTTTTTCTCCCTTTTTTTTTTTTAAAAATTATTGGTTGGGCAATGGGTCATGTTAGTTAAATATGATTTGTGATAATGCACTTTATACTAAAATTAGGTGTACAATTATAACATATTACAATAGTGGTATTGACTTTACAGTTTTTGTGAGTACATGACATAAGACATATTGCATCTGTATTTTGTACCCAATATGGTGACATAGATAAAATTGGTTTCAATCCCTGCCACAGTTGCCAAACGTAGCATACGACTTCTTTAGTACTTAAGTTAAGGAAGGTCTCATTGTGGACCTTCAACTTAGTCTTATAGTAATTTGCACTCGCATTTAATCTTGGAGCTTCTAGCACAGCCTGTAGATCTACGATTTAGGTTTCTTTATTAGGACAATTAATTGATCGCTCTTTGTCTCTAGTTATCTCTTGTCTTGCTCAATGCTGCTGTGTTGCCAGATTTGGTAATTTATTTTAGCACTAAACCAACTTAATATAATAATTATGAATACGAGTTATTAAGTTAATAACTACAGCACCACATATCTGATTCTAGCATATTATCTATAAATATGAATCAACGTATGGACATTTTCTTTTACTTTGTGAGAATATAGACACTTAAACACTGCCCTCCAATTTATATCGCAAACAAACCCTTAAATCTGTTGTGGTCATCTCTAGACCTCTAAGATGGGGCAGACCGAAAATGAGATAGATAGGGGTAGTCAAACAAAGATCTTAGCACCTGTAAGTTAACTGAAGATAATGCGTTGGACAGAGTAAAGTGGAAGCGGAAAATTAGAAAGGCAAACCAAGGCACCATGTGGGAATAATAACTACGCTGTAGTTGTTCTGAAGTTTAGTTTTAACGATTACATAATATAATAACGATGTTTAATGGGTTTTAAAAAGATTCTGTTTACTCTACTCTTAGTTTTATCATTTACTAGCTTGCCAGGCAGACGTTGTTCTGCTCTTTTCGACGACCCTTTGTCATGCTCATGTCCTATTAAAAATCCTTAAATCAGCAAAAAAAACTTGTGGGTTACTCATGGGCAAAAAAAACTATCCTATCTCTCAAGTTGGACAAAACTGCACACGGTGTGCAAATTTGATTAAAATCGGTTAAGTAGTTTAGGAGTCTATCGCGGACAAAAAACGTGACACGTAATTTATATAAAGATTTACATTCTTCTGCTCATTACTCTCTCATGAATCCGTAACAGTCCACTGCTTGACATGGACTTCCAGCAATAGTGAAGATGTGCCATGTACGCCACGCTTGGTAATTTTTGATGATGCTAATCATTGCCAGTCGATAGTAGTAGTAGTAGAGATAGAGTCGTGATGAGTGTAAGCGCTCACCGTAAATTTCATCCCCGCCGGCACCAATGAAATTGTTAGTTCTATTATATTGCTAATTTTAATTTATTGCTAATTTTTTTTATTATATTGTTAATTGTGCTACTTCCGTGTAGTGGCCGTGTAAGAATTTCCACTACCCCATAACTACCAGTGGGTGTCGTAGAAGGCGACAGGAAGAAACTAATCAGGAGATAAGCTGCAGCGTTTTCGTAATAACAAAAATAACATAAACATAAATATAAACTCTCACGCCTGTCACTCAGAGGGGTAGGCAGAGACTACAGACTTCCATTTGGCACGATCTTGACACACCTCTCTCGCCTCCTCCACATCCATATACCTTCGCATGCATGCTCGTCGGTTAAGGGTACTCTTAATATGGCCCATTTTCAATATATCGCCAATTTGGTCGATAAACTTTCGCCTAAGGTGTCATTTTCCGACTCTTCCGTTCACTTCTGCAACATAAATTTGCTTTGTCACTCTTTCCTCATTCATTCTTTCCACATGACCAAACCACCGAAGCATTTCTTTCTTAATCCTGGTCACAACATCATCTTGTAAATCACACACTTCACATAATTTCTCACCCTGTCACTCGGATTCAGCCCTAACATAAACTCCTTAATGACCGTAATTCTAATGCGTTTATTCTACTCTTGTGCTTCTTCTGCCACACCCAACTTTCACTACCATACTTTAAAGTAGGGACTAACACAGCATTGGGAATTGCCATACGTGCCTTTTTTGACACATTCTGACTCCACAATATAGTGTAGAGCCCCATTTACTTTATTTTTCTGCGTTCACTCGTGCTATATCCCTATTATATCTCCCATCCC
Source organism: Parnassius apollo (assembly GCA_907164705.1). Lineage (NCBI taxonomy): Eukaryota > Metazoa > Arthropoda > Insecta > Lepidoptera > Papilionidae > Parnassius > Parnassius apollo. Next base: position 3,085,346 of record CAJQZP010000885.1, on the reverse strand, counting down.
TGCTGAATATACAAACTCATCTACTTTCTCGCCCAATTTCGTAATAACGGCTAAAAAGAAAAAAACTACGGTTATCAACCCACTTGCTAACGTGGCAACTATGGTAAATATCCTCTATGTGAGGAAATCTTTGGGGGAGCCCTATGTTTACCAGTGAAATTGAATAGGCTGTAACGGTAACGGTAATGGTAATTTTAAGTACTGTTTCATCGCGAGCTCGAACATCATAAGGAAACCTGCATGTATGACAAATATAAAATAATGGATGATGTAGGTGGATAGGTTCGTTACACCACTACCAGGAGTTATTTATCATCATCATTGCAGTGTATCACAAGTCCATTGCTCAGCACAGGCCTCCTCCACTGTCACTCTATCTAGTGGTTGTTCCCAACACTGCTTTTACCTTTACGGGGTGCACTCGGGAACTGTCACTGTAGAAAGATGAATATCAGTTGTCAGTTTTTTTTAGTTATTTTACGCCAGGCCAGCCCACTGCCACGTTAGATTACTCATGCGTTGAGCCTATTACACCGGTTCTTCTGCAGATATCTTCGTTACAAATTTTATCACGCATCAAGTCGCAAGCACAATTCTCTCCATAGTTCGGGTAAATGACTTCAAACCTCCGCATATGACATTGTTTATTCATAAAGATTTTATTTGAAACATATCAAACACAACATTATCAATACAATTTCGTATAAAGGTCAGTATATACAGTTACAGTTAATAGTACGTAAAGCAACAAATTGCTAACCACTAATGTAACTGTAATTTCTGGTCTAACTGGTTTTGAGGCAGACTTTGAATTTGGATTCGATGTAAGTCACAATAGCCGCCCGAGTAGTTTGCTGAGAAGTTTCGCGATACAAATTAAATAACTGCAAATCTGAGGGGTCGCTTGGGCACGTTATACGACACATCGCTTAGCATTGATTTAAGAGCTGTCTTTGCGAATTTTTTTGAAACACACGGGATAACATATTTTAGTCCTCAGAATACAGAACGATTTATTCTGGGACTTAATATTATGCTGCAAAAGTGAAATGTCAAAACTCTACAATCTACAAATAAACGTCAATCTCAATTTTAAAATATTTTGGATCAAGAGTCCTCTGCTTACGAAACCTTTTAACACTGTCAAACTCCTATAACTGGATTGGGGTCTTTGTGAATTAATAATGTATCTTGTACAGTCGTAATTTCATTAACGTAATAACCAGGTAGATTACAAGAACTATAAATATATCGCTCATTGAATCACATACGACCGTACGAGATACGAGACGCGGTTGACGCATCGGTGCGCGCTGTGACGGTGACGGGTGCGTTCGTTGAACCGCCGAGGTCACTATCATGACGCGTGCACGTTTGCATTCTTGCCTTAGTTCAGGATAAATGTCCGTTTGCTCCGGCTATAGTTCGTGTTTATTAGTATAAAATTTGTTAAAAAAAATATAATATTATCGTTTATGGTTTATTCTATTCAATAGTATTTAACCTAGTATTTCAAATTCATAACATTATATAAAAACTACTAGACTAACGTTATTCAAATACGTAAATTATAGATGGACTTACTTATTCATAGGTATCTTATATCTATCTGCTTAATATCTACTTAAATTATTTGATCACGCTATTAGAAATAAAGGAAATCGGTGTATTTTTATATTTTACCATCCAAAAATGCGCGAGGTTATGAATAATTAATTATAGTATTCACGTTTATCCTTATTGCGCTCATCAACCAAAAGAGATTTAACGTTCTAGAATCTACTTTTTTCATAACTGAAATGACTTACCTCCTCAGTCTACATAAGTTATAGACTTGCCGTAACCGGCGCTTTGAGTGTCAAATTGACGCTTAAGTTAAGATAACCAGACGTATTGCATCTTTTCTTCTCGGTACCGTTCTCTATTTTTATACAATCCTGGCATAACTGTGTGATGATGATGATGACATCTAACTAATGGGTTGCTTGCATGACATAGCTGGCAAAAAATATACTGACTAATGGAAATAACACGTGATATGAATCTTGTTTTCATGTAGGCACATAATTTCTCTGTTTTTGTGAATTTTATGAAGAACGACGAGCAAAAAATCTGTTATGTAGAAATATCTGGGGTTTACCATTATGTAAAAAAATTATTAAACATTAGCAGTGTAATATCGAAAAAATAAAAAATAAGTTAGTTTTTTTTTATGTGGCAACCATACATGTTCGTCTAATAAACGCTTTCCTGTGCTTTCCGTACTTGAGGCCGGCCGGTAAGAGCGCACTCGGTGATCATGATGCGAATCCGTGCGAGTGTCATTATCATATTTTTATTTAAATATTTCATGAGCGGTGCAGAGTTTTTTAACTTTTTATGCTATGTTTATATTGTAAATGTAATAATAAATGAGATCGTTTTTTTTAATAAGACGAAGGGGCGAACGAATTTACAATCCACCTGATGGTAAATGGCTAGTGCATCCCAAGGTCACCTGCTGGCGACTTCAAACAAACAATACTACAGATGTGTGATACTGAGGACTAAGATGAAATGACTCACAGTCGGTAATTATATTAGCTCTATACTCTTCTTGCTAGAAACACAGCAGTGCAAGCACTGCTATTACGTGTCAGAAATTGGAAGACGGTAGTGTACCTAATATGCAGATGGATTACTAAGCAGAAAAGCATTGTCACTACTCACTATCTAATTACATAGTTTTGTGGTAAGAATGTCTAAATACTAAGTCTCAATTCGATCCAATCCGAAGCCAACATTGTGTTGGTTGTCGGGTCTAGTTATTTGAAAACATTGAATGCGAGTTGATTATACAGGTTTAGGACTTTATTAAACACTTATTCTTTCTTATTTAATTAAAATTTTGAATTTTTTTTTAATATACCACGTGTTTATTGTTACATTCCTGCATATTGTCATCCGAATTTGAGCTAAATTCAAGATTTGAAGTTTCTTGCTCATCTGGAAGTTAGTTTAAAATCAAAAATTAAAAACCACCCATACTGACAGACAGACAGACAGATAAACAAGAAAGTGACTTAATAAAAACTTCGTAAAATGCAATCATTGACAATGATTTTTTTTTAAATAATTCGATTAAAATAAAAAAGTCATTAGATTTAAATCACATATTTATTTTGATTGATTAAAAATTGATGTAGAAAAAATCGGCTAGACCATTGATTTTGTACATATTTGTATCGTTTTTGAGGATCTAATTAAAATGTCATAAGAACCCCAAATATTACAACGAATTCACCTTTTTAACGTAGTTCAAATTGATTAAATCAAGCAAAACTAAGTCACGTGTGCTCTAAGCTGATACGAACAAAGAACCATCGTAAAATATATATTGCGCAGTTAACCCAATATAGCTGCCGAATAACTTCTTACACTCGTTCAAAAAGGAATAAGATCCAGAGAGTGCTTTGTCCAGTTTTAGTTATTGGTCATAACTAAAGTGGTCGCATTTCTTATTTTATTTCCGTACGCTTAAATTCAGTTTAATAAAGTAGTTCAACTTCAAAACTCTGCTTAAAGAATATAATTGTATAAGAATATAATATAATTATAATTATACATTTTATTGTTTTTGACCGGTATGTTTAAAATAGGCGCAGTGTTGGGTCGTCCGATTTCTCGCCTTACCTCGCTTGTATAGTTGCAGACACTAGTGGTGAGCACAGATAAACTGTGGTGGGTGGTAGGTACACTGTCGGGCAAAATTATTGGATACCTTTATTATTTCAATTCGTAATTTAATATTTTCGGCGACTTTTATGAAAATGTTTACTCGAACACGTCAACTTTTACTTTGATACAGTAATGTTGCAGATATTCGTGTCCGTTATTTTATTATCTACTATAAAGTATTTAATGTATACCTGGTGGTTAGAATTGATTATTTTATTAAGAAGAAGGAAGAGGTGATATACCTCCCATAAAATCTGGTTTTGCGGTGCGCCGTACAGTAGCTACTGAGACATTAGTCGCCTCAGCAGTCTGTTTATATACGTCTATGATATTTTCGCAGTACCTAATTTTTTCATATAACTAAACATCGAATAGAAAATTTGTCGGGATTGTCTATTTAACACCGAATTCTTCCTTCTCTGCATATTTAGACCAAAATTTGAACACTCAAATTATAACAACAAAAATAATTAAAAACAAGAAATAACAAAAACAATTAATAACAAGGAATACACAAACAACAATTAACAACGAGCTGACAAAAACAATTAACGAAAATAAACTTATTAAAAAAGTTAACATTAAAATTATTGCTCTGAAGTGTACGGAAGCCGAATGATACGTTCGAAACCAATAGACGACGAGACTCGACTCATGAACCAATCACGTTGAACGTCAGCGTGTTTAACGTCGTATCGACCAATAAAAAGTGTGCTCACGACTTATGTCGGCAGTTATACGTAACTCTACTCTGCCACCCGAGAACCTTTCTTTCCCAATGATTGTCGGTTCTTCGTGCTATAAGGCTATCCCATTGCCACTTCAGCTTACTCATTCGCTGGGCTTTTTTTATCCACCCCCCCTTTTTCTTATTACTATACTACATTTTTCCTCGATATAATAGAAAATTATAAGTTGAAGTTGAATTTCTTTTATGTCCGGGTTATACCCTTTTTATGGCACCTCCTTGTACTTATTTCTACCAGGAATGAATCCTACTGTTTAGCGGCTCGAAAGAAAATTAGCCAGGATAATTATAGTCTGTGAGATATTTCATCTATGTCTTCAATTGTGGCGAAACATCGGCGGCATGGTTTGTCGAATGTTGGTTGCTTGTGACCACGAGAACCTAGTATCCTATGCTATTAAAGTAGCAAGTAGTTTGTTTGTTAATTTAATTTCATTTATTTGTTCGTTGCTAGTTAATTTTGCAAACTTATAAATTTAATAAATGTTTAGTATATAAAGACAAAAGCTTGCCCTGTTTAGAACTGTTCATTCATTAAATAGTATATTGAGTCGATGTACCGTGACATGTCGTGGCCGGGGCTCGGACCTTTTGCTCATGTACCTATAATTAAACGCTCAAGATCTTTTGTTGCGTGAAATAAAGGAGCAACGTGCTTTGATAATTAATATAATATAACGATAATATTCTTCTTTAACCAACACCTTAGATGATAAACGTATAATGGTACCTTACCAAATTAGATGATAGAAGTATACCAATCGTACGTCCTACAAGTATTTTTAATTTTACCGTCAGTAAAAAAATTTAACACTAAAAGCAAAGTACCCGACACGAGTACGCGACTGCATTGATTAAAGATATAATATCTATCGTATAAAATTTATTTCTAGGCATAAGGAATGCACGCATCAAAACCTTTTATTTTATACCTATACACGACGCATTTGCATTTATTATTATTTTTATGTGGCAAATTTTTGAGAGTACCATATTTATCTTATGAAAACGTCACCATCTACACTACCCGCAGAATTATGACAAACCAATTGAGATACATAGTAAGTTAGTAAGTAATCAATTATATTGCCCTTGATTTGAGCAACGGGGCTGCTGACGCGTAAAACATTTAACTATGTATTTAGCATTTTGCCATAGAAGAAAAATAGGAGATCCTTGTGTTAGTACAGAGTTTGTTCTATAACATGCAGTCATTTGAAAACTTCGATATCGTGATGTAAGCTAAAGTTTAAGTACGGTTTTTTTTATAGGATTAGGATAACAAAGAGCACATAGTTAACCTGATGGTAATGGGCTGCGGCGACATTATCGATTACGAATCAAAATGCAGATGCGTTGTCACCCGTGAGAACTAAGATGGAATGCCTCGCTTCCAGTAAAAAGGGTATCCGGTTCACGGTACACTCACAATACGAAAGACAGCAGCATTAAGCTACTATTTTACGCTGGTATTCTGTGAGAGTGTGGTCCTTCTCCGGTCGTGCCGACCCATTCATGCTACAACTATACTACTAATATAAATGCAGCATGACTCTACCATGTTTATGCTATTGTGACTCGTTAAGAGCGCCGTCGTAAGCATAAATAAATAAATAAAACAAAAATCAGGAGTTAACTTTATTTAAAGGACTTGTTAATTTTGATATAAACCAGGCATTAAACATTAAAAATGGAATGCCCTGCACCTTGCTGATTGACATACGTGATTTTCATGTATATATAATTCAAAAGTTTGACAATTGTTATTGAAACTCATTATTTAGAAATCACAGGCTAATACATGTATTATATATTATGAAATGAAAATGAATTCCATATGTTATCGGAAGAAACAAGCTTTTTGACTTTGGTATAGGGATCAAAAACGTTTATATTTTCTAAGAAAATAGCTCTATACTTATTATATATATAATAACGTTGAGTAATAACGACTATTGTGAAAATTTATATTAAGAGAGCCATTCTACAGTTCAATGTCACCATTATCTCGCGGTTGCATCACTTTATGGTTACGGTATTCGCAACAATGATATATATATCTCACAATGCAAGTTCGCATGTGGGACGTGCTGCCATTTTCTTTAACTGCAATCTAATATTATTATATTCTGCAATGTTGGTAGTTTTAGCTTACGATCATTCGAAAGTCTATGCCGTGGTCGAAAACAGCCCAGATGGACATTTCATTTATTTTACGTTATGTTTTTAGTAAAACTTTCAATTATTGGAAATCACTATTCTAGTGTTGTTATGAAACACCAGTAATATCTTATTTTGTATACAAAACGGCTGATGGCGAGACGATATCATGAATTATTTACCCTATTAATTCATTTTATCTTATTTGGTCGAGGCTTTCACGACTTTTTGTTATACTTTTTTTGTGTTTAGTAACTATATAATTTGTAACATCATGATATACACGGTAGAGCCACGCTGCAGCTGTATTATGATTGTAGCACGAATGGGTCGACTCGACCGGGGAAGGACCACGCTCTCACAGAATACCAGCGTAAAATACTAGCTTAATGCTGCTTTGTTTCGTATGCTGAGTGTAGAGAACCGGAGACCCTTTTACTGGAAACGAAACATTACATCGTAGTCCTCACGTGTGACAACGCATCTGCATTTTGATTCATAATCGAGGATAGTTGTAGATGTCTACGGTCCACAGCAACCACTTACCATCAGGTGGACTGTATGCTCTTTTGTCACACTATCCTATAGAAATATAATCTTATTTTATTGTTATGTTTTTAAACCTCTGTTCACCAAAGTACACCGCTTTAACTTATGTCTTCAAATTTAAAAGTAGTTCTTTTTGTCGATATTATGTACATATAGTACATGTATATCGACTATTATTAACCATTACAAAGATTTCATTTGTAGATTAGTAAGATAAAAGTTAGGTCATGCTAAAGTAGTCTACGATGAAACAATAAAATAAATCATTCTCATTCTAACCTCTATAATTAAGAAATATACACAACGGCGCTGTCGTATCGAACACAATAGTTATATAATTTTTAATCATCGGAATAGGAAGAAATTAACACTTACGAACACATCGTCTCGTTTTATAGTTTGTTAAAAATAAAATATTTAGACATAATATTGTTTGTAGGTGTTTATCTTCATACGTTAAGACAATCTGCTCAGAATCACAATTATATTTTCTTTTATTATATACTTATTTTCTATGTTGTAATTAGTATTTTATTTTATAAGGTAACGCTTTAACCTCACGATTTTAAGCGGATGTTAAAATGTGGTGTTAATGAACTTGAGCGAGTTGTAACATCCTGTGTATTCTCTTTGTTCTTAAAAAAACATTTTTAGGGGCTAAAAAAACATGTTTAAAAATATAAACAACACCTTTGTCAATTATAATGTGTAAATTAATTGTGAAAATTTACCAAAAAAAAAACGTAAAACACAGAATTCACATTTTTATTTTGTTCTCATGTAATTATATATTTTGTACCTAATTATTATTTAAATTGACAGTCTAAAATACGGGGAAGGAAAGAATCAGTGATATCCTTTTACTTTTTTAGTCGCATAACCCATACGTAGACTAAATTATGATGGTGTGCAAAATTCTCAGCTTTCATTCAAAGATGGATCACTCTGACTCAATTATTGAATAATGTAAGAACAATTGAGTCAAATAATAAAATGTCATAGAAATTTTAAATGTTAAAAAATGTTTCGTCACGTTTTTCGAAGCTTTCACCATGCAAGCATTAATTAAAAGTGGCCACTCCATTTAAACCAAACGGCAACTTCATAATTTAACCCTTATTATTTGATATGGAAAATGGCGTTATAACAGGGACTGAAACTAATGGCATAAGTATAACCGAAATAGTTTGCCTACCTTAACGCCGGTATCAACTTTTAGTACCTTGGCGAGGGTTAAATAACGTTTATGCGACAGTCGCCCATAGAACTACCCAGGTCGCTTTAACGTAGAAATAGGCGAGCGAAATCTCCGAAATGGCCCGTAGTGTTACTAAAGCATCCCGCTGTGCTATGGTTACTGTCGGTAATCTACTTAGCTACGTTTAAGAGATCCGATTGAGATGCTGACTTAAATACAACTTTGTTTATACGGACTCAAACCGCCATTGCAGTTATGTTGGTAAATAACGCTATATCAGCGTGATTTCCTTGCATATTGTTTTAACCCAGTTTCCTGCCCGACCTTGAATAGGTCTTACTTCAACCATTTCTGGTATTGCTCTCGTTAGAGTGTATGTTATTGGGTCGACTTCATGTTTAAATAGTGAGAACGAAAAAGAAGTGTAATAAGTAACAAGTAAGGAATTAAGTATTATTCAACAAGGCTATCGTTCTTTTATAGGATTGCTTTGTTATATAATGATGGTAACTACTAATTATATACAAATTTTATATACCGTTACCGCTGATTCTAATTTTTTTAGAGATTGCCTCATGGGAGATATAGTTGCCAAGCTTGGCAGACGGGTTGGCTGTTGCAGTTTTATTACTTTGTAGCCCATCTGTTTACGTTACCCTCTGCTCCTTCTTAACACACCCACGATATGGGATAGTATGTTACAAGGAGTAACTTATGCTACTATTATTATAGAAAAGGAATTAGGGTTCCGCGCAAAAAAATTAAAACCCTAAAATACACGCGGGCGAAGAAGCGGGGAACAGCTAGTACATAAAGTGAAGAGTGTGTTCGAAATATTAAAATGGCTGGCTTCTATTAAAATAAAGGGATTATTTGATTTTTAAAGATTTTATCTGCCTGTTTGTCCGTCGCGTCGGGCCTAGTCTTCGGAATGGCTGCACCGATTCTGATGAAACCGTAATTCGTAAAATTTTTAGATTTCTCCATTAAGCTGTATTTCACTTCCAACAACGCTTTATATAATATAAAACAACGCTTTATATACAAACTGTAAAATAAACGTTTTATTGCCTTAACATACTACACCCCACTCCACACGCTATTGAAAAAGGAGCAATTGAAATAACACAAAAGCAGCTTGTTCACAGCTTATTCGGTCAATCTGTTAGTAATTATTTGTTGGCAACATTTGCAAATTCTTTGGCGACAATTTCTACTCTGCGCGACTATTTGACCACAGCTTGTTAAGTGTTTGAGATTGACCTAACATACGAGACATTGGCAATATGAACGTCAACAAACAACATAACTTATCCAAGTGAAATTATGTGTTTCACAGTGGCAGTATAGACGTAAACGAGTATGTCTTGTTCCAGGTTTTACTAAATACAATGTAATGTATCTGCAACATTAGATTGCAAATAGAGCAATAGTAGCTCAGTGGTTAAGAGCTCGCTGTGAATTTCACAGTACGCGAGCAGTAGTTAGAGCGGGGGAGGGTTCGATCCCCGCCGGCACCGATGAAATTGTTAGTTGCATTTTAAAGTGTTGATTTACGGCGTGTTTAGCGGTGAAGAAAAATATCATGAGGAAATCTGTATATCTGACAGATAAGAAAAAAATATTCCGAAGGCATGTGAAGTTCGCCAATTTTGTTTCGCAAAGGTTCTATCGCATTGGAGCAGCGCCTCGGACATTTCCTTGCCCTGAAATCCTCTCAGAAAAGAGAGAAGGCCTCTGCCCAACAGTGAGACATATATATGGTGTAACTTAAATTTGCAATACATATTACTATATTATATACATTTTAGCTCTACTCCTCTAAAGGGGCCTCAAAAACTGCTCTGAGGGGGCTTATTCACGCATCTATATATAAATAAATAAATACTGTAATGATAATTTGATTTGAGAAATATCTTTTCCCCCTATAGAATGAAAGCAATAAATGTCCTCGAGCCGTTCACTGGTGGCTAAGAAATGTAAAAGTAAAGTTACAGCCTATTTACGTCCCACTGCTGGGCACAGGCCTCCCCTCATTTCTGAGAGGGTTTTAGGGCAAGGAAGTGTCCGCCGCGCTGCACCGATGCTGCGTGTTGGCGAACTTCACATGTCTTCGAAAGTATTTTTTTTTCTTATTTCTCAGACATGCAGGTTTCCTCACGATGTTTTTGTTCACCGCCTAGCACGTGGTAAATCAGCACTTAGAATTGCAATTAACAATTTCATTGTTGCCAGCGGCGATCGAACCCGGGTTACTCGCGTTCTGTTATATTTACAGCGAGCGTTAACCATCTGAACTACCACGGCTACTCTGTGAAATGTGTGTCAAAGAAATGTCACTCAAATAAAATTATCCACAATAGTAAAATATTGATTCAAATTTACTTACTGATCTCAATTCCTTATAGTACATTTATCTAATTTTATTTATGCTGATAAGTAATATAAAAAATAAAAGCTCTAAAAAAGAATTTATGTTCTAATTGATTTTCTTAAAAAATTTCTTTCCACGAAAAAAATTTGTAGGACGGGATATTAGGTATATCAATAAAGTAAGTTACATGATAAGAACCGATAAATTAAATAGGTGAGTAACTAATTACCATGAGTCAGAGTCGATGTTCTCCCTCGGGTCGAGGTGAAACTACCGGTGTTAAAAAAAAACTGTTACACGGTTCTAATGGCTCTCGACAAGGTTCTATCGCGTCATAGCCTTGGAAGCCAGCCACGCTTCGTTGAGCGTGACGCGACGACTCAGCCCTGCTGATATCTTAAATCTATAGCTGACTACTGGAATAGTAAAAACAGAATAGTAGGATAACTCCCGCGCCGCGCGAGACTTAAATGTCTACTATTTCTGGGTTGTCACTGTCTTTTTGTTTAACAGCTAAGTCTCATTTAATTTTATAAGCAGTTATAATATTTACAAACATAATACATACGAATACGTAAGTATCCGTATGTATGCGTGTTGTGGCTTGTGCGTGTCTTTGCGTGCCGCTGGTGTTTTTTTTTAGATGCCTTTTTTTTTTTTACTATCTATGATTATGGCTCTTGTGGTCTCTATGGTAACAATATTAATAGCCCCAATGCGTGTTGATAAACTTCATATGTCTTCGAAATATTTTTTTTTTAATTTCTATGAAATGCAAGTTTCCTCACGATGTTTTCCTTCACCTTAGAGCATATGATAATTCAGCGCTTAAAATTGTAACCTTCAATTTCATTGGTGCCGGCGGGATTCGAATCCGGGTTGCGGTGAGCTGTGTTAGCTCAGGAGCTATAGCGCTGGCTGTAAATGTCACCAAATCAAAGCAAGATGATACTTGTAAAAAAACTAATTTTCTAATATGATGTAAATCCGACGCAAAAATATCTACAATGAATAAGAAGCTGTCGTAGTGAAACGGATCAGTGAAGTAGAAGTAGGCTGTCTCGAGGAACCGACACCCTTGGGTAAGAAAGTTTCTGAAGTGGCAACCTCAAGCTGACAAATGCAGTATTGGAAACATGTTGGCAGACATTCATGGATACCGGCGGCTTAGGACCGTGTTTTGTAGTAATTTATGGGGGCAGCCAATGTTCAGCAATAAACTTGTAAAGAAAATCTCTATCCCTTTCATTATTCGATTACATCCGTTCTTTATGCAATTGTTGTCTGAAAGATTTTCCAAGTGACGTCTGTTGTACTTATTACAAATTAGCGACTCGCTCCTGCTTTACTTGTTAACTTTAGTAGTGTTAAATTTTGTTGACTTATTATAACTAGTGGTACTCCAGGGGTCGAAATTTGACCGTAACTCATAATTTTTTAGTTTTTATAAATATTAGCCTTGACATACACTCCAGAGACTATTAAAAATGAATATTAGAAATCCCTCACTTCACAGCTTACGTCCTATCAGTAATCATTTCGTTGGCAACATTTTTACCATTGATTATTATGAAATTGACAATTTACATTGGCAGTATGAAAAAATTTAAAATTTATTTCATATAATCTTAATCCTAATATATATGAATTAAGTGTCACGTTGTTTGTCAGAGATGGACTACTAAACTACTTGGTGAATTTGGTCCAACTTGAGAGATAGGATAGTTTTTTTGCCATATGACCCACAATGTTTTTCAATTTAAGATTTTTAAATATAGCACATGACAAAGGGTCGTGAAAGGGGTGCTGGAAGAGTATAATATATTTTAACAATTATTGCATATAAATTATAGCTTTCTACACACTGACCTCTAATGGCGGCATAAGACAGGTTTTGCGAAGGAGAAGTGTGCACATGTTTTCCTACCATACCTAAATAGAATGGACGTTCGGGTAGGCCTCTACCGAGAAACCCGAAGCATAACTCTCTTCACAGCTCGCTGAGCGACTTTGAGCTTCCTCATACGGCCAGCAGTGAAGACCACGTCTAAGGATAGTCGAGTGGCGCATCGCCAATCGCCATACTAATACTCCTCTTCCCTTGCGACTCCACCTCGACTCCAGCGATACAGGAAGAGAAATCTCCTTTAGCCGCAGTCCACTGACACACATCATAGGGCTCGACAAGCCTACTTAGAGTGACCATCTAGGGCCAGCCATGTGAGTCCCCTACTTTTAGCATGGGTTACCAAGCCACGGCTACTAATATGCCCCCCCCCCACCTTCTTCAAGGCGGGAACCCGTTCAGGGAGGAGCTATTTCTCACCTAAGCTCACGCAAACTCACTGAGGACTTCGGTTCGGTCGGAGGTTTTCGGTCTGATCTCGGTCTGATTTATTGTAATGGAATGGGATTCGACGGAGACTTGACTGTTGCCAGTTAGTATGAATGTACACACATATTTTTTACTTGATAATATTTTATCATGACCGAGATCGGACCGAGAACGAACTGTGAACGGCATTATAATGAAGATCGGCCCTAATAATTTTACAGTCCCAATATAAATTTATTTCCTTGATATAATAAATTGGTCATATTTAAACAGATTTAACAAATTTACGTCTTGTAAAGAGCCTGTATGACTTTGTGTAACAAAGTCATCATCAGGCGATCTTTCTACACTTGGCTATGACCTTTGAGTTTGAGAGAATAATGTAATATTTTTATACTTACTGGTACTGGTACTACCAGAAAACATTGTCGGTATACTGCACTTTTTCAGAATAGTACGTTTATCGTGTCTTATAAAACAGTCGTCTGTGAAATGCTTAGAACAAGGATGATAACTTTGTTTCGAACGTCAATTCAAGATATTTATGCTTTTAAGCCATAATGTTAGTCTAGTAGTCCGTTCAATCTAGACATTCGGTGAAAGACATAAAGTTACAACAAGCTGATAATCGGAAAAATTGTTCAAAATATAATTATAAATAAAATTTTGAAATTTCCCACCCTTTCTGTGTATGGAAAATTTTTTACCCAAGGTCTAAGGTCAAAAAAATGAGTTTTACGATTTTCAGCAAAACTGTAAGTTCTATCGTAAAAATACCTCAGACGAAATTTGTAGATCATAAAATTATCTACAAAAATGTATCAATACTTTTTTTCCTCAGAGCCACCGTTTCTTCTGAGATATTACGATTCAAAAAGTTGTAAACGTCACGTACCGTTTTGCTGAAAATCGCGAAAAACTCATTTTTTGACCTTTGACCCTGAGTAAATTTTTTTCCATACACAGGAATGGTGTCGAACTTCAAAATTTTATTTATAATTATATTTTTTTAAACAATTTTACTGATTATCAGCTTATTGTAACTTTATGTATCTTCACTCTTATTATCTGGTCTGATTTGACTGGACTATAGGTTCAGTTGGAAACCTGTTAATTAATAAACATTTGATAATTATTTATTGTCGGCGACTTCGGTTGTTACCAGATATGGGTAGGAAAGAGCATCGATAATTATTATACACAAGGAATTCGACAACCCTATAGAATTTTATTTATTATCAAAATTCAGTAATATAAAGCCAAACATGTTGGTAATTTACGGTATTAATATTAGTAACAAACTTTTAAGTACCTATATTATTAATTGGTTTTAAATTGTTTAATATTAGCTGTAAATTCACTTGTGGAATGTTATACTTTCCTTTTGGTAACATAGTACGCACACTTTCATTATTATTAATTTATTATATTCGTATTATGTAACTAAAATTATTCACAATCCTACCACATAAAATACTTTCGTTTTTAGTTTAAAAATTTAAAATACAGAGATTATATTCAAATAAGACAACAGACTGGCTTATTATGTCAATTTTAATACCCGGGACGGGGAATGGTGGCGCTTCAAATCAGCACAGACATTTTGTATGGTATGGTAGTCCAGCGTACTTGTATACCTATATATAGGGATCAGTGTTTCTGCACGTTTTCTCCATATAAACTTAAATATGCCAAATCTCACACCTTCGTGCGCGCAATAATATGCTTAAAAAGATGTACAAGTTTTACCATTCACTTATAAATATATGGATGAATATAACAGGTTTTTGCATTTCTCCTCTTTTTTTATACTTCGAAATTATTTCATGAAAATTCAAATTTCCGCGGAGAAATGTAAAATCAGCATCAAAATCCACCAATAATTTTTAAATAGTCCCAAACGAATATACAGCACGTAGATTAACAACTTTATTTTATGCTTTTTGCTGATATTGTGGTTCTTTTGATTATTTTCATATTATATTTGGGGTACAACAAATAAAAATGAAACAACAATATTTAATTAACATTAATCTAGTTTTACCTGGGATGGTAGATATGATAAGGATATAGAATGACGAGTAAATGTAGGGAATAGAGTGATTGGGGCACTACACTCTATTATGAAGAATCAGAATGTCTCAAAAAAGGCACGTATGGTAATTCATAATACTGTGTTAGTCCCTACTTTAATGTATGGTAGTAAGCTAGGTATGGCAGAAGAAGAGATAGAATTCTGTAGAAATGTGGGTGAGAAATTGCGTGATAAGAGATAAATGTGGTATGCAAGATGATGTTGTGACCAGGATTAAGAAAGGAATGCTTCGGTGGTTTGGTCATGTAGAAAGAATGAATGAGGAAAGAGTGACAAAGCAAATTTATATGGCAGATGTGAGGCCAGTCGGGAAGGAACGCCCTAGAAAAAAGTTTATCGACCAAATTGGCGATATTTTGAAAATGGGCCACGTTAGAAGTACCCTTAACGGACGAGCATGTATGCGTAGATAGATGGATGTAAAGGAGGCGAAAGAGGTATGTCAGGATCGTGCCAAATGGAAGTCCGTAGTTTTGCCTACCCCTCTGGGTGACAGGCGTGAGTGTTTATGTTTTTATTTATTTTTTATAATCTAGTTGTTTTTAATAAAAGCAGTCACTCCCTTGTCAGGCGGATTAACGTTGTTGGTATCGGACATCTCAATCCTTTAACGCTGCTATACTTCTGACTGCTGATCTTGGTCATAAAAAAAGGAAAGTTACAGCCTATATACGTCCCACTGCTGGGCTCAGGCCTCCCCTCATTTCTGAGAGGGTTTAGGGCAAGGAAGTGTCCGCCGCGCTGCCCAAATGCGTATTGACGAACTTCACATGTCTTCGAAATATTTTTTTTCTTATTCCTCAGACATGCAGGTTTCCTCACGATGTTTTCCTTCACCGCCGAGCACGTGGTAAATCAGCACTTAAAATTGCAATTAACAATTTCATTGGTGCCGGCGGGGATCGAACCCGGGTTACTCGCGTTCTGTTATATTTACAGCAAGCGTTAACCACTGAGATACCACGGCTCTACGGTCATATATTATGGTAATACCATGATCTATCGGAGCATGGATTTTTCTGGCACTTCTCATATTCACCTCTTACGATACCTGGACCGAACCGAGAGGTCGAGTTCCATTAGGCTGCTACAACACAATGTTATTGTTAATTATTAGGTATTTACTGGAAATATCATTTTTATTCCAGCTGAGAAGTTATGGGAACTTTTGATCTAAATCTGGAAAGAACTTTTGTATAGAGCTATGCAAAAACTAGTTTTGTTGAATAACTGTCGATATAGGCTAGGAACTTCATAAAATACATACTTTCTATGAGTATTGTTCGTACTCATGAACGCGTTTAATTATGACACCGTATTCTATCGATAGTGTCCTAACATACAAGCGAGGCAAAAACTTTTTTATTACGACGTCTGGAGACTGCTTTATTGGCGTGATTAATGTTTTAACATTATCTTCTTTATTCGAAAGTCTATTATATTCAGATAGATGTAATCTGTATTGACGAACGATTTGCTAACGATATTGCATACAAAAATATTGTACATTTAGAAACCAAGTTATTATTAACCACCGACGAAAACTGAGAGAAGCTGTTATAAGTTTGTAGTGTGTATCTGGTTTGTCTGTCTGTGGCATCATAGCTCCTGAACGGGTTAACCGCTTTTGATTAAGTTTATTTCGTCTGAAAGATGTCTTAATCGAAAGTGTTTTTAGCTATGTTTCAAGAAAATTTGTTCAGCCATATGAAGATCATCAGCTCTATTTGTTTCGGGGGGTTTTAAAATTTTAATTTAAGTTATATTATATAGTATTGAAAACGTTTCTTCCACGTTAGAATTTTTTCCTCTATCGTGGAAGCAGTTAGTTCAGACTCGGTACAATAATTTGTAGGCAATACAAATACTTGTTGTCTTTGAGTAGAGATATGTATTTTTATATATATAGGCATGTACTTTTACGTATATGCGTACACGTATTACTATGCGTACATGCCTTATGGTTGAGTTGTAAATGAATGCATCACCTATTGCGCCCTAGAGGTGAAGAAAGAGGCGACTATAGAATATGCCCTAAAGATAATAATAATATGGCTACTGGTAAATGGCGGCGTAACGCAATTGTATTGACATTTTGAGACTGTGACTCAGTACGCCAGCTAAGTGTCAGAATTAAGAAAAATCACACCCAAAATGTCGGAGGTCTTTGTACAGCAGATGAAAAAAAAAGATGCTTATTTAGACCAGGACGTGAAGTCCTAGAAATGTTTTTTTAATTTCTCAGACTTGCAGACATTACTTACAATGTATACTGCATAAAATTGAATTATGTTAGGAATGCAGGACACGTTAAACATTTTCTGTTACTATGGTTAATGCTTACTACATTATTGGTTAATAGTTGTTATTATAAAAAAGATTCTTTTGGTCATTAACATGTCAATTCAACTGGGGAAGACCATGTGATCAATCAACACTAACAATTGAAATGAAAAATTTCATTGATGCTAGCGAGGTTCGTACTTTGTTTGGTTCACGTACACAGCTCTATAATATACTTATTTTATGTACTTCAGATTTTGTGTTCCGTGGAAAAGGCACAATGGTTTTAAAGATTCATTTAAATGATTATTCTCTAACATACAAAGGCGATGTATAATTTACTGCATTGGTAACGCGACTAATTATAAAGTTACGAGGCAGCCGGCTTGGCTTATAACGGCCGGACCCGAGAACATGTTCTTTAGGGTTGACAATTATCATAATATAGCAGAATTAACATAAATTTGTATCTGAAGTAGTATAGCTGATAATAAATTAAACTTAACTAGGAGCTATCAACAGCTTCTTTATAGTTAGAAAAAAACACCTGCTGTCTATTCCTAACTGCAGGCAGAACCAGTTTTAAGTATTTGTCACCATTCTTGTTATGTGCCCGAGTTCGATTTGCTTGTTTGTAGTAACTTTTGGACGTAATGATGGTTAGACGATGCTTAATGACATTTAATTATAAGAATAATCTCAATCTTTAATTTCTGTGCGAATACAAACCTAAAAGTTGATAATGTCGAAATGAAGATGGGTGGGTCATACAAAAAGCTGAGTTCCTGCATTGTGTTAGTACATCTGGATAGCAACTGCCTCACCAACCCTAGTCTTGTTCACGGGTAATGGCACTTTGATTAAATGCAGTGAATGGGCCGAGATGCGACGCCGCGTCAGACGTCTCGGTCACCGGCTTATGATAACTATTGACTCGTGTTGCCTTTATACGAATATAAAGAAGAACTGTTGTTACATGGGGACATTGCTAGCAGCTTCCGTTAAAGTACCGTTTGCTGACCCATCTGCAACATTTAGTTTCTTTATGAGAAGTATTTAATGTACCATTTTATTGCGGTTACGTATTATTTTGTTTATTTGTTGCAGTTTAATGAGTGTAATATATGTTTGAGTTCTGAGCTGTGTAAGGATGTGATCGCCAAGAATTATTTTTAATAGACCATCAATTCTACAAAAATTAAATTAAACGTTAAATATCTAAATAACAAATTTAAAAAAAAATGTGAAGAACTAAAGGGATAACACTCTTTCACACAAATGTTTTGTGTCATTTAACATACGAGTAACAAAATATTAAAATCTAGAATCTAAAGTAACTATTCAGAGTTATTAGCACACAAACGGGCAGACAGACAAATAGGCGTTAAGTTTTGTATATGTAAGTATTCACAAGAGGTTACTTCTTTTATAACTTAGTGACAGTATAACTATATCGTAATTTACCTAATATATTTTATTAAAATAATTTTACTTTCGGCTATTACGTATGTGTTGTATTTTACCATTACGTACAGTAACATTATTAAACATGATGCTTTATAAAAGTTCAAGTAGGTAAACTAATAAAGAAGCCTTTTAATATCATCGTAAAAAGGCTGGTGTTATGACTAAGATACAATCTCTATGGTACCTTGTTTTCGTTGGCAGCTGTCATGACGTCATCCCAAACATGATTCACATAATCGAAAATTGTGAGTAATCATGCCGGTATCTCCCGAGACATTTATAATGTGTTGCAGCTTGCGGTATTTGAATTTTAAAAAATTGATTTGTTTCATGGTACATTAGGCACCTTTCAAATGGTGAAAGAATTTTGGAAATTGGTCTATATTTATAATATTAGTATAGATCAAAGTGATAAAACAAGGTAATAGTTCACCTGGCTTCTGAAGACCATAGGCCACCAATGAAAACCACAGATGCGTTATCATCCTTAGGAACTAAGATGAAATGCCTCATTTCCTTTAAAAAGGGTCCTCATTTTTTCCCGGCATTCACCATACGAAACACAGCAGCATTAAGCTGCTATTTAACGCTGGTATTCTATGTCAAAAAGACCCTTTCGCGCTACAATCATAATATAGTTGTAGCATGGGTCTTTCACGTAAAAAATATGGATTATGAATATGGATATTAGATCCGAGTGCAGCGGTAAAATCATCCACCAGGAAAAACTGTAGTTGTGTGTAAAATTTTACAAATTTAATTTATGCCACAGAATATTGTAGATTCAAACAGTTAACAGAAACAACATCGTAAAAGTAACCAGGATTAAAGCATCTAAATTTCGGTAACAAAGAGCAGTATTAAAAAGGTCTAAGGTTGCCACCACCAGTCATTTTTACGTTTATTTGTATTAACTTATTTATTTTAACTACATCCCTTGGTCCGTTACCAGATTTGGTAGCGCTAACAAATATTTGTATAGTACGTCCACGTATAGTTACAATTAAGGTAGGCGATGTATTGAAAATTGAAATGTACATGTAAATGTGATAGGTACAATGGCTCCAATGTAGACTATACTTAACTTACTGAATCTACTTTGAATACTTCCTAAATTTGCACGTTTCTATTGTTCTGTAGTGTTGCAATATAATATATTTTTATTTTATTTTAAGAACTTGTTCATAAAGATTTATTGTACAGGGAAGGAATCAGCGCTTTAGTACCGAAAACTATTCCATCTCAATTTTTTTATGCGATTCTTTTCAAATTATCCTACTGATGATATAAATGCATGCTGCCATGGGGCAACTCGGTACTATATTATTTTAACAGATTTTTTTTTAATTTCAAGGAATTGTTATTTTCAAACGCGACTATAAGAAAAATTAAATTATAACGTTTTACAGAAATTTTATTATGAGGTAACGCCGTTATACCCTTATAGTTTTGATCAATCGGTATTCTGTCTTAACGTCACAAATTTATTTATTTTTAGTCCTTCTTCTGTATTTCAATAATTCCTTATCAAGCTTCAAACTAGTTTACAGCGCATCACTCCTCTGCTCCTTAATTTTTTTTATAACGGTTTGCAAATAACCAGACACCTTTAAAAATCGCACTTACTGTTATTATAAGAAATACTTTAATGTACTACAGTTAAAACTTTAGCTATTATTAGAGATAATTTCCACGACGGGAGCCGGTTTATGTAAGAAATAAGAAGGGCGTGACAGACGTTATTAGATATTGCATAGACGGAGGACATCCGGGCGGCGCTTAGTCCATATTAAGTACTACAGTATTGAATAAAACTAAATTTACTTTTTCGCGTTTCATTACTGTTACTTATTTTTGCGCCCGAAGCAAATTCCCGACGTTTCGGGAATGCTTTACAGCACACCATGGTCACGGGGTTGGGGAGACTCAATTACCGCGTAAACCCTTTTAAGAAATCTATACTACAGTATTCCTCAGTTTCCTCTCTGCGTAATGATACTAGAGCAAATATTGTGTACGATACAATCTATTTCTACCGTTGCCAGCTCCTATGTATTATTTTCTTTCCGTCAACAATAAAAATATAAATTAAATAATTTCCTATAATTATTGATAGAATCAAGCGTTACTTTGCGTGAATCCATTATATTAAAGATCTTAAAGTTTTTAGGATTTTTTTTATTCTGTTCATCAATAATAAAAAAATAAATTAACGACACCTCTTTACGAACATCCACGCGAACGAAGTCGCGAGTACTGTTAGTTTTATAATCTTTGGTGCGTCTGTTGGTGATCGGGTAACTTCTGAACGTCTGATTGAGATCATATTCACATATTACATTTGTTTAGTCGAGCCGTTACAAATTGTGTATACTCATAATTATCTACCAAAATCACGCATATTCACAGTATATGTTGGTTTTGTGGCAAGAAAGAAAATCACAAAATCTGGACTCAGTAGGTGGTGCTGTTGTGGTCGAGTCATGTTGTGGTCGGGTTATTAATATATTATAACATATATTATATATTATAACATTGACTTTGTAAAAAAAATCCGATGTGAAGTCGAAGAAAATGCAGAACAACAACTGCGCGCATAGTTTGTGTCTTACAAATTATTTCCCACAACTGCTTACCGAATGTCATTGAGTAAGAGTAAGTATTCAATTCCATTCCATTAACGCCTATAAAATTCCACTGCTAAACAGGCCGCCCATAAATGCCTCATGGGGCATATATGAGGCATTCAAGAATGTTTATGCGGGGGAAAATGCTGCTGCCCATCTCCTGTCTTATTTTTCTTTGTCGCCTCTTACGACACCCACGGGATGATATAGGGTAGTGGATGTTCTCACACCGCCACTACACGGTGTAGTAAGTAATCAAACTATGTTTATTTCATTCAATACTTGTTTACGTTTATTATACAAAAATGTTTTTATACGTTCGGATGTATTTAAAATGCAATCATGAGAATAACTGGGTCACTAGGACTCATTGCGAATGGCCTTTGCGTATGAAATGTTCATATAACTTCTAAATATCAGAATAAATAATGAGCGTGCTAAACTTATAAACAGGGCATTGTCATGTAAAGCAGCTTAGACGTCATTTTCATTAGATTGTGCGTAATAAATTGAGTTGTGTTAAATACAAGTCCCAAATACTCAGTGCTGGCGTAGGATGTAAATTGCACAAGGGATGGGGGAAAGCGGTCGGGCCCGGGGATAATATCTTGAGAAGTTGCCGCGAATGTCTCTCTACCTAAGGACGACGTATGTTGGCTTTAAAAATTATAACTTTGACGTCCTATTTATCATTTGGTAACATTTCGCGTAATAAATACATACGTGTGGTAAGTGGCGTCTTAAGAGAATCCAATACAATGCTATTCCATGGCTGCCCAAAATTCCAATATTAAACAATAATTTACATACAAATATTTAGATCAAGACGGATATAGGTACTTGTCTTCATCATCATCATTACAGCCCTTCACAAATCCACTGCTCAACATAAGCCTCCCCTAAAGAATGCCACAGAGCACGGTACTGCGCCACCTGCATCAATCGATTTCTTGCATGTCTTACCAGGTCGTCATACCTGTCTTCACATGTAAAAAAAACGCCCAGTCAAATATATTTTTTCTGGCAGTGTTTTCTCATGCGTATGACGTTTCGTATTGTTCAGCCAGGCACATTGGTAACATCGCCTATTATGCTGTCTACGAAGATTCCGTAAATGTATGGTCTGGAGACATGGAAGGATTGTTAGAGATTGCCGAATATTCGTTTTATATTCGGTATTCGGCATATTCGGCAGCTTTACCGAATATACGTATTCGGCCGAATATTCGGCTAAATCGCCGAACATTCGTTAAAGTGGTACTCAAAGTGTCCACTGTATTGAAATGTATGAATTGAGTAATGCCATGTCTTTCATAATTTTACTGTTGAAAATAAATTTTATTTATGGATTAAATCTGCTTGTATAGCATTACGTTTTTGAGGCACTGTAGATTTATTTCCAATTATAGGAAATATGTAGAGTGCTTGATAATTTTTTTTTGGAATCAAACAAAAAACATTACATTACATTAGTACATTTCATTTTGCTTTAAGTTTCTCTAAAATAAATGGAAAAAGTAGATCTACCACTCATTTTTATCATATAATTATCAATTTTCACAAAGGATAACACAATAAAATACTTTTTTCTCACAAAAATAGTCAAAACATAAGCATATGCCGGCAATTTCCTCAGTACTAGATGATGCAATAACTGTCAGGTGTGGCGGGGATAGAGACGCAGGGTCCGGCGCTAATCCCGCGCGGTTTACTGTTACAAGTTTCGACATAAATTATTTAGGTACCGAGGTGATCCTGCCGAATAATGTTCGGTCGAATATTCTGTTCGGTATAAATTTTACCGAACTTTCGGCCGAATATTCGTATTCAGTGAAATCCATATTCGGCCCTTCTCTAATTGTTATCAGTGAGTTAATAGTGACAATAGTCGCGGTGCAAATTTGCTATGTACACAGTTTGTCAATTAACTCTAATTGCAGTGTAGTTGCGTCCCATCGGTATTTGTATTGTTCCTTTATTGAATAATGCGATTGACGCCCGTATGCAATTGACGCCGCTTTTGTGCTCCAAATTCAATACAAATATTGCTCTAATTTGGTAGATTGATTTTGTTCTCTGCTATCGAAGTGACGTTAGCAATTGAATTCAACTATTAACGAGATTGAAAAATTATAAATTTTTTAATATTTTTATTCATATAATCGTCTACACGGTGTTAGAATGAAGCTACTCTTGTGCCCAGGAATGATTGAAATGGTCCTCTACTGTTGAGTTGCCCGGCGGATGTTTGTTACCTGGCAGAACACACCGCCAAATGACGCAAAGCTCAATGGTATAAAGTTTAATAGTAGTTTCCGATACTACAAGTAAAACATGTAGCTATTAAATCTTTATCATTACTTTGCCATGCCCGGTTATTTAGTGAAGACGCTCGTCCACCGCAAACGTGAACAAGACAAGGTATACCAACTACTACCGGCGAATTACTTAGCTATCACTTAGGTTGGTATCCTAACTAATACTTAAGTAATTAGACGCCCCTAGGTGTATTCCTTCGCTCCAGACTCGAGCTTGTTTTGTGCTATTAGCGAAAGAAAGTGCTTTCGATTCGTAGCTAACTGCTTAATTAAATTTTTTGTTCATTGAATCGTCGTGTTTCTCTGGCTTTGATTAATCGAATAATCATCGGATGAAGACAACAGGTTTGTTAGTTGCAATTGTTTCAACTTAATTGCACTACATTGGATTCATGAACAATACGTTTGTTAAAGTTGTTCAAAACGACTATAAATCAATAGCACGCTATAGTCTATATACTCCTTGAAATTTCTAGCGCCCTATTAAATACGCTATTTCTAAGGAAGCATGTAGGAGGCCGCCTAGCGTGTTAAGTTTTGCAGCACGCTATATCTCGTAGCATGGTACATTAGATGTCGATCGTTGGATAGACCGCGTACTATATAGGCACATTATTTCGTAAGAAGTCGAATTTTATACTAAAATAAAATAAAACGACAAAGAAAAACCAATGAACGCTCTTTCTTACTTTTCAGGCTTACGACTTTCTATTATCCTAAGAATATTTTAAGGCATGTACTTTTTAAAACAAAATAAAATAAATTATATTTTATTATATTCGATGCAAAGGTTATTTTAACTTAAATATAAATTATAAATAAATTAAAGTTGTATTTCAAAGTTTATTGATTGTATATACAAATATCAACTATTTACATAAACTTTTGTATCTGTATTTTATTTACATTTAAAAACATTAGTTAGGCTTATTTTGTAACAGACAACTGTGTCCTTCGATCACTTGTAATACAGTATACATTGTTAACATAAATTTTGCGTGAATTTACTATATCTTAGTGAACTCGATATTAATACTTAATAGCGACAAAGCGCCTTAGTGCCATAGCGCCATGGCGACTACTTACATAACACGCGCTATGCGCTATGCGCTATTGAGAGATAGCGCGCTATAATATGGGCGCTATGCGCTATATTAACCACCATTAACGTTTGTATTTCAGTTTTTGTTTCATTAATGGTTTGGTAATGAAGGAATTTTTTTTTAAATTATATCATTGTACATGTATTGTGAATTATTTATAAAAACTAAATGTATAAATAAATATGTTCTTTTTTATTTCTTATATTATTAAGGGGATATATAGTAAGTCAGTTCAAATTCTATTTTCGCCCCCCATTTCCCCGCGCGTCGTATGCTATGTACCGACTTGTTTGTAATCACTAATACTGTAGATAGGTATTTAGATACTTATTTCATTCATCATCATCATCATTACAGCCCTTCACAAGTCCACTGCTGAACATAGGCCTCCCCCAAGTAATGCCACAAAGCACGGTCCTGAGCCACCTGCATCCATCGACTTCCTGCATGTCTTACCAGGTCGTCACTCCATCTAGTGGGGGGTCGCCCTACACTACGCCTACCGGTACGAGGCTGCCACTCGAGAACCTTTCTTCCCCATCGGTTATCGGTTCTTCGAGCTATATGGCCGGCCCATTGCCACTTCAGCTTACTAATCCGTTGGGCTATGTCGGTCACTCTGGTTTTACTGCGGATATCCTTACTTCTGAGTCTATCACGCAGAGAAACTCCGAGCATAGCCCTCTCCATAGCTCGCTGAGCGACCTTGAGCGTCCTCATACGGCCTGCAGTGAAGGACCACGTCTCTGATCCGTAAGGTCAGCTGATCACTGGCAACACGCACTGGTTGTACACTTTAGTTTTCAGAGATTGAGGTGTACCTGACGAGAAGATGTGCCGTAATTTCCCGAACGCTGCCCAGCCGAGTTGAATCCGTCGATTGACCTCTCGGTCGAAGTTGGACTTACCTTGTCGGACTATTTGTCTCAGGTAAACGTACTCGTCAACAACTTCGAGCATAGAGCTCCCCACAACTACCGGCATAGGTGTGACATGGACATTGGACATAATCTTTGTTTTGTCCATGTTCATCTTAAGACCTATCCGTTGGGAGACACCATTGAGGTCATTGAGCGTAGTGCTAAGGTCCTCCAGCGATTCTGCCATAAGGACTATATCGTCGGCAAATCGAAGGTAAGTGATGTACTCGCCATTGATGTTAATACCGTATCCTTTCCAGTCCAGTAGCTTGAAAACGTCTTCCAACGCACCGGTGAAGAGTTTCGGGGATATAACGTCACCCTGTCTTACACCTCTCTGCAGTTGGATAGGTTTCGAACACTGGTTCTGTACTCGGATAGCCATCGTAGCCCTACTGTACAAACACTTCAGCACCTCGATATACCGACAGTCAACTTGGCACCGGTGAAGTGACTGTAGCACCGCCCAAATTTTGACGGAATCAAAGGCTTTCTCATAGTCCACATACGCCAGTCAAAGTGGCAGATTGTACTCTTCGGTCTTCTGTACAATCTGCCGCAGGGTATGTATGTGGTCTATGGTACTGAAGCCTTTTCGGAAACCGGCTTGTTCGGGAGGCTGGAAGTCGTCGAGTCTGCGTGCGAGACGATTCGTAATGACTCTCGAAAACAGCACGTAGACGCGGCTCAGAAGGGAAATCGGTCTGTAGTTCTTCAAGAGAGCGTTGTCGCCTTTCTTAAAGAACAAGACCACCGCATTTCTGCTCCACGCCTCCTGAGTAGTGCCACCATGGAGGACGGAATTGAAGAGCTACTGAAGGACTTCAAGTACCTGTGTTCCACCCGCTTTCAGAAGCTCCGCTGTAATTCCATCCTCGCCCGGGGCCTTGCCGTTTTTAAGGTGGTGGAGAGCCATTCTAATCTCGCTCAGAATGACGTCCGGGATATCATCGGAATAGTGTCGGATAAGACTTGCTCTTGTATCGTTACTCACACTTGCGTGTGGCTCCAACGATGACGTGTATAGCTGCCCATAGAACCTCTCAATCTCACTCAAAATCTCAGGTGTCCCGGAAATGATGCTGCCACACTCAGTCTTCAGCTTTGACAGTTGGCTCTTTCTGGCAGACAGATCTCTGGCAAAGACTTTGGAGCCCTGGTTCCGCTCGATCGCTTCTTTAATACGAGCAGTATTAAAGTTGCGTAAGTCTTGCCGCATGCATTTGGAGATCTGTCTGTTCAGTTGCCTGTATGCTGTCAAATCTGTTGACGATTGCAGCCTCATCTCCCGTCTAACAGCCATGAGATTAAGAGTGTGATCGGAGAGTTTTTGTGTTCTTCTGCGGCGGGTCTTGCAGAACTTAGCTCCGACCGCATGGACAGTTTCCACGAGCTTGTCATTCATATCGTCCACTGCATTGCAATCTTCTAGGCACTGAAAGCGGTTACGTAACACGAGCGGAAAAGTCTCGGGATTCTGGATTAGAGCACGAGGGGGACGGAGCGTTGACTTCATTAGACGAGACCTCTCCAACTTAACGTTTAGGTTCAGTGTGCCTCTAACCATTCGGTGATTGCTGCCAGTTTTCACCCTTGCGATCACTGAGACATCACTGAACAGTTGGCGTCTGGTCGTCATAATGAAGTCAATCTCATTTTTTGTCGAACCGTCGGGGCTCGACCAGGTCCACTTCCTGTGGGGCCGCTTCTGGAAGAAAGAGTTTATCATAAAGAGTCCCTCTTTCTCCATAAAGTCAGCCAGCTGCTGGCCCCTGCGGTTCCGTTGCCCTACTCCAAATTTCCCTAACTTCAGCTCACCGCCTTCTCTTGTGCCTAGTTTTGTGTTGAAGTCTCCCATCAACACCGTGTAGTGGGTTTTGGAGGAATGCATGGCTCTAGAAATATCCTCATACATTTCCTCCACCTCCTCCGTGCCGAGGTTGGTGCGTAGACCTGTATGACCTTCAGCGAATACCGTTTGGTGATTCTGAGTATCAGGTACCTCGTACCGGGTATCCTCGTCGACACACTCCCAATCTTTACAACGTTGTTGACGAGAGACTTGTTGACGATAAATCCGACACCTCCTTGGGACAGATGGTCGCCTTCCCGGTGATAGCAAGTTGCCGGACTCGAGGATTACCGTGTCCTCCCCCTCTCTTCGGACCTCAGATAATCCAATAATATGCCAGCGCAACTTGTCTAATTCTGTAATCTAATTCTGATCGTAAGCGACACAACTTCCCCCTTCAAAGGCCGAAGCGAAACTGACCGGTGACCGGACGGCGGGAATCAAGCTTCCGGACGCCGATAGTTTAGGTAATTTCTTTTTACAGTGAAAATAATGGTATTTTAAAAAAAAGTAAATAACATAAGCACTGCTTTATAGTTAGTTTAGTTAGTATGCAAAGTTTCATGATCTTATTTATTGAATACAGCGGTTTATTGTTTATTTTGGAGGTAACTTTGGATTTTTTTCTATCGAGAAAATTTTACGGAATTGTGTTTTCGTCTAACATAGTCCTTAACATTAATCCTCAACTTTACCATATATTTATTTCAAAATTAATGCTGCAATATTTTCGGCATAACGGAGGATCTTGCTAAGCCATTTGAGGTTATATTCCCCTTAAGTATTCTCAATAAATGTGACTATATAATAACTATTTTTAAACAATTCCTTGCTTAAACGTATAGTGTGTACAAGTTATGTTCTTACGTGATACGTATATAATTATAAACACTTCACAAACAATAAATCCCTCGAGGAACAATCAAGTAATCCCTAAATCCTTCGGGACACTCCCTTTGTGGGGTCATGACATTTTGTTCTAAGACAGAAAGCATAAAATGCATTACAGAATCTTATTCGACAGGAAATCGAATTATGTCAACCGAATTTCAACATTTTCTGTTGTGTTTTCTATGGAATGTTATTTTGTAGGATGTATTAATAGATGACAAAAAATGTCAGAATAATTGATATTAATTAATATCAATTATTCTGACATTGAAACTACGTTTGTTTTGCAGAAGAGAGTCGTAAGAGCAAATAACCAAGGCCTTATCTATTAAATGGTAAAATTTCGGAATTTTTCAGCCGAAAAAAAAATTATAACTAAACAACTTACTTACTTACTTATCTTCACGCACAATCCCTAACGGGGTAGCCAGAGAGAACAGATCGCCAAGTGTCACGATCCTTACATACCTCTTTCGCTTCTTTCAGGTTCATTAACTTCTTCATACATGCACGTCTAGGTATCCGAGTACTCTTGACCCTCCCCTCTTCGAGCAATTTGCTCACATGGTCTTCGAAAGTTAGTCTCGGTCTACCTCGACACCTTTTAATATTTACTTTCGCTCTATATATTTTCTTCACCATTCGGTCTTTACTCATTCGTTCAACGTGCCCAAACCATTGGAGTACGCCCCTATCAATTTTTGTGATAAGGTCATCTTTCAATCCTGCCATATTGCGAATCTCTTCGTTTCGCTTTCGGTCGGCTATGGTAACGCCACACATTTTACGAAGAGATCGCATCTCCACTGCATTCAACTTGCTTTTATGCTTCTTCTGGCATACCCAGGTTTCGCTTCCATATAACAAAGTCGGTACCAACACTGCGTTATGTATTGCAAGACGTGCACTCTTCACCACGCCTTGCCTTTTTACTAATGCATTCTGGTATTTGAAAAGGACGAAGAGAGAACGAAATGTGAAATATGGGTAAATCAGGAATGTCTAGAACAGGTAAATGAAATTGTATACTTGGGGAGTGCTTTCAGCTGGGATGGAAGATGTGATTTAGATGTGGATAGGCGTGTCGCTGCCGGAAACAAAGTCAATGGTGCCCTGAATGCATTAACTAAACAAAACAAAGTTAATCAGCCATTTACATTCCATGACTTCATAGATGAAGAGATTATAAAATAGATTGAGTTAAACAATGAATATTTTCAAAAAATATCGTGTTTATTCCTCCACGCAGACTTGATAAATCTACACCATAAGCCACTAAAACCAATTTTTTTTAATGTAAAAATAGCAATTAATCGATTTAAAAAAATAAGTTCAACAGTCATTTATCTTTCCGAAAATGTGCTTTTTATATCATATATTTATTCAATATGATTGTTAGATACGATTTCATGCGACAAAATGTCGGATTCTTGATTTTTAGGCGCTAGTAGAACATATCTGCTTTATTTTTTTTTAAAGTCCCGCTGAGTTTCTGCCTGGTTTTTCTCAGGACAGAGGTAACCATTGGTTAAATTTAAATTACTTTCAATAAGTATTCTTATAATCTATATTGAATAAAAATGATTCTAGTTTATTACGAGTATATTCTATTATGTACGTACGTACCGTGCTACAGTATCGAAGAATTAACGCCCTGGCTTCAGAAGCTATTATGTGATTTATTTAGTTTAGTAGTCAATGTGTGCTTTTTATTTAAAGTTCGATTATATACTGACCACTGTATGACGGTTAGTGATGCACTGATTGTTGTTTATTCTTTTTATTGTATAATTTATTTTACTCTTTCTAATGGTGGTCTGAGTGAGTATCACAGGTTTAAGGTAACTACTAGAATAGGTTTGTTCCCCTCATCTAAACAGTTACATCAAAATCTTCATCTAAAAGTAAAATAGGGGATTATCCAACCTTTATGGATAGAAATTTTCCATTAAATTCAGGGTTGCAAATTATCAAGACTCTAATGTTCACTAATAATTATTCAATAATTATCGTGTTATTATCCAGCAATATAATGTGTAGAAATAGTATTGCAATAGTTATAAGTTATAACTTATTTATTTCATAACAAAAAATTCTCTTTATTGAATACAATCAACAATAACAAAATTTAATTGTTTAATTTAATTTACCTTAACTATCCCGCCCCTGATTAAATTTATATGGATCCACCCCTTCAGTATCAGTTTCAGCTGTTTCCGAAAATCGATGAAAAAAAAAAGAAACGTACACTTCAATTATTAGAAGCTTCTCGTTTTTTGAACCCGTTAAAAAAATGAATACAATCCCACCAGTACAAGTCTAAAAGGAGTCTGGTACTCTTTACTCCTTCTTTTCACTCTTCTTCCAAGTTATACATCATCGTAAATGCTAACTGCGAGCTAATAGAACTAATACAAGCATTTGTTTATGCGTAGGCTATGTACAAGAACGTGAAGGAAGGGAGAGAGGTGTGTCAGGTTCGTGCCAAATAGGAGTCCGTAGTTTCTGCCCTCTGGGTGGCAGGCGTGTACGTTTATGTATGTACTTCATTATGAAATCTTTGTTGTTTTTGTATGTGTTATAAATAAAAGATGATGATAATAGTAAAACCGCCATCTACTCTAAGCCGTAAGAACTATCTAGAATTTCCTATTTTCATTTAGGATTTCTCTGAAAAAGAGACAATTTTAATTTTAATTTTAATCGGCGCGTAAGCTTGGTTCCTGTCGCTCCGCAGGAACCAAGCTTACGCGCCGATAGTTTAGGTAATTTCTTTTTACAGTGAAAATAATGATATTTTAAAAAAAGTAAATAACATAAGCACTGCTTTATGGTTAGTTCAGTTAGTATGCAAAGTTTCATGATCTTATTTAAAGTATTTTATGAATAACAGCGGTTTATTGTTCAGTTTGGAGGTAACTTTGGATTTTTTTTTCTATCGAGAAAATTTTACGGAATCGTGTTTTCGTCTAACATAAACCTTAACATTAATCCTCAACTTTACCATATATTTATTTCAAAATTAATGCTGCAATACTTTCGGCATAACGGAGGATCTTGCTAAGCCATTTGAGGTTACGCTATTAAAAGGATTATGAAGTTGACTAATGAAGCTGACAAATGACAGCTATTGTATTAGTGTCGGGGTGATAAGCTTGTATTCGAAACTATATTAATTTTGAATAAGCAGGCAATACGTGCAATATATATTATTGGACTGCATGGACCTAGAAAAAAGGGAACACCTCGAAGCTGAAGCAATAAGCTTTAGCTTCGAGGTGGTATAAAAAATATGTAAATGAAGTACAAAATATCACCTTCTCAACATTATTGGACTCATTATTGGACATAATCGACAACTAATAATGTTATTAGCGAATAACAATATATTTGAAAAAGTGAGTCAAAAGTGGGCGCATGATAGTGTTGAAGTGTTTGCATGTTAAGTTTGAATGTGTGGTAGGCGTGAGTCTTTCGAAAGTCGAAACAATGAAACCTGATGAAACAGAAACGTTCGTGATTCGTAAAGCCGCGTGTATACAAACATAGGTTTCATACAATAATTGATTGATGCTTTTCGCTTTTACAATCTTTAATTGTACTGGCTCTTTATATACTGCTACCTGACGGCAGAAGTAGGCAAGAGGGTCGTACCCACCTCGATATCTAAGTACTAGTAAGAGATAAAAAAAATAATTAAAAATCTTATATTTATGCACGTGGTAAAGCCATGCTGCAGCTATATTAGTAGTATAGTTGTAGCGCGAATGTGCCGGGGAAGGACCACGCTCTCACAGAATACCAGCTTAAAATAGCAGCTTAATGCTGCTGTGCTTCGTATGGTGAGTGTAGAGAACCGGAGACCCTCCTTACGGGAAACGAGGCATTACATCTTAGTCTCTCACAGATGACAACGTACCTGCATTTTGATACGTAGTCGGGGAAAGATGTAGATGTCCATGGGCCACACTTACCATCAGTTGAACTTTGTGCTCGTATGTCACCCAAAATAATGTGAATATACGCACACGCACACACACACTCATGTATATATATAAAATATATATCAATGTAATATTTAAATTTCATCCAAATCCGTAAAGCCGTTTCTGAGAAAGCAATAACATACAAAATGTATATCAGAATATATAGGATTAATTTTACTTTGCAGTGTATAGATGAACTTTTTATTTCTTTCTTAGCATTTTTATCTTATGTTGACCATGAAACTAATAATTGAATTATTATTTATTTATATC
Organism: Parnassius apollo; assembly: GCA_907164705.1. Lineage (NCBI taxonomy): Eukaryota > Metazoa > Arthropoda > Insecta > Lepidoptera > Papilionidae > Parnassius > Parnassius apollo. Next base: position 3,052,450 of record CAJQZP010000885.1, on the reverse strand, counting down.
CTCTATAGCTGGTGTAAAATGTCTTGTATCCTAATATCAGATGTAAAATACTTAGATCGGCGACAGGAAGCAACCTGAAATGTGCGAGATGTTTAGTACTGCCATCGTCAAAGCGAATAGTCAATTATTAAATAAATGTATATAATATGGTTAACGCTCGCTGTAAATATACCAGACCGCGAGTAACCCGGGTTCGATCCCCGCCGGCACCAATGAAATTGTTAATTGCAATTTTAAGTACTGATTTACCACGTGCTCGGCAGTGAAGGAATACATCGTGAGGAAACCTGCATATCTGAGGAATAAGAAAAAAATATTTCGAAGACATGTGAAGTTCACCAACACGCGGCACAGCGGGGCAGCGCGGCGGACACTTCCTTGCCCTAAAACCCTCTCAGAAATGATAATAGGTCTGTGCCCAGCAGTGGGACGTATACTGGCTGTAACTTTACTTTACTTTTATATAATATGGAATCGCCCTTAGTTATATTCTTATCTTATCTTTTTACGTTAATGAAGCTAGAAGTTGAAGTATCGTACATCTTGATAAAATAATGAAGTCACTTCAATTCTCCGTCTTTCCATTTAGGTTTCTCATTTCCTTTTATTTTTCCTGAATCCACTACTTAGAATCTAATTTGATTGATTTATTCGCCAAAATTAAAAGTTTTTACTAAACATATCTGTGTTTGCTTTAAGATAAATAATTCAGTGTAATTGTTTGTAATTGAACAATCCAAATTCGACATTTACAAAGTAGTGGCATGTTGATGGATTTTTACCAAAAATCAGACATCTCCCATGGTTTTTTTGATGTGGAAAAATATACCTAATATCGGAATATGGATTTAATCAATTTTATGAATAATTTTAGAAACAGCATGATAGCGCCCATTACCTCATTCTAAGGCGTTATGCCAACCATGTTAATAAGTGAAATTTTAAAAAAAAATTTTTTTGTAAAGCAATTCTTGATATTTTTACCTTATGTATTTTGTGGTATTTAGGAATGTGAGGTGATGGGGAACCCCATCACACGATGTGCTCTTTCTTGCTCTAAAACTCTTTCGGGAAATTAATGTACACGGATTGTTACTTTACTTTTGTTCTTATGTACATTAAACGTGTAAATTTGAATAAGAGCTTACTTTAGAAATATCAGTATTTTGTAGCACTTTAAAGTAATAGTGCTATTAACCAATCGATTTATGCCTCAGTATTTATTTATTATTTGCTAATTAAATGCATTCAGCTTATTTTTTTTTTAATTTGCTGCATCGAATATTAGTAACAAAATGTTCTTTTCCTTTAATATTCATGCCGCTATATCCGAACCGATCGTCATTAACAAATTGTTCATTATGTTAGTGCTTAAACTACTCGATACAATTATGTTTGTGATCATGTGTGTTATTCGAAATACAAATATAAACAAAAAGATATTTTTATCTAAAATAAATTATCATAGCCAAAACAATAGAAAACCGTGCAATGCAATATGTTCCGTTAATAGGGATTATGTTTAATTATAATAAATTAATGTCGTGGCGGTATCTCACAAGCGTTATCATATTGGATAGTTTAGTATTAAAAAACTTAGAAGCAGCTATAAGTGCATTAAAATGTTTATCTAGACAATAATTTTATATTTATAATATATCCGTTTTTAATGCATGCCAAAGTTTATTCCTAAAAATACTTACTAACAATTTTTGTGAATGATTCTGAAGCATTTATTAAGTAGTACCTACATATTTGTTCTCTAGTTTGTCGGTAATATCACGCAATATGTCAACTTTATAAGTTATTATGTTACTCTGAGTTTTATGGCCAAACTTCCTCATCCTGCTGAGCTTCCAGCTAACACGCGATGACATATTTGCCAAACTCCTACCTACAGTGTTAATTCCATAACATAGTTACAGAGATATATAATTATGTTAAATGTCAGAGATTAGTAAAGAGTAATAAGTGATTTATAAAATTGGTACAGATAATTCACAATTTAAAAAAAGATGTGACGTCCAGTAATACATTTCCGCAAATTAACGTCTGTATCTATTAATTAAATAATTTCAATTCTCTGAATAATATACCATTTATGTAAGTGATTAATTAAGAAGTTATAAAAAAAACTGTTACAGTAACTTGCTTAATGCAAAACTTTGTATCTAAGGGTCATCTATTGTCTTATCACAAAATACCAAAATTTCGTTGTTTATCAAGTATATTATGTATCATTAGCTTTATAATTTTAGAGTTTTAAAATCTAAAATAAGCTAAAGAATTTAGGAATTTATTCCTTCAGTATATTTTGCTAAAATAATATGTAAAAGGATAGTTTTAAATAAGAAAAGCAAAGTTACAAGCTTTATGTGCGTCCTACATTTGGGCATAGGCCTTCTCATCTTGGCAAAAAAATGTCACCCGCATTCGCCTAATGCATGTTGGCGGATTTCACTGGGCAAAAGGACGAATTCATACTTAAGTTATTAAATAAGTGTGGGAAAAATAATTAAAGAACTTCTGCACTACAAAAATACTAGTACATATTTATATATTACATAATATGCAACATATATACATGTAACGTTCATTGCAAATTCTAAAATGTGAGGCTTTTATCTCGAACTCTACAATAGTTCAAGTAATTTGGTGAGTTTATTAAATAGGATCAATAAGCTCACGCAGCAATCTACGTAGCTGGTAGCACCGATAACCGTTCGACAAGAAAGGTTTTCGAGTGGCAATCTCGCATCTGTAATGTAGGACGATACTCATGAACTCATGATACATGGAGCGAGCGATACATGATTCATAATCGTGTTCTATTGAGGACTATGTTCATCATACAACACCATAATTATTATTATAGCCTATAAAAGTCTCACGGCCGGGCACATGCGTCTCATTTCTGAGAAGGTTTTTAGAGCAGAGAAATGTTTGCCTAATCTGCGTTGGCGAACATATCCTGCAAACTTTTTGTAACTTCTTAGATATGCAGGTTACCTCACGAGATTACCCCACAACTCTTTCCGTGGGACGTTATAGTTAGTTTATGACTAGTGTACTACAAATATGTAGCAATACTAAGGTTATCTTTTTTATAGAATAAGGTCGACAAATGAACACAGTCTACCTGATGGTAAGTGGATGCTGTGGTCCATGGACATCTACATTTATCTCTGATTAAGAATCAAAATGCAGATGCGTTGTCACACCTGAGGACTAAATCTCATCTCTTCGTTCGTTCTCTCTAAGTGAAAGTCATTGTGACACCACGAGACTTAACATCATAAAATTGAGTAGCGTTTTGGTATTTGTTCTTAAGTATGTAAAAATAAGGGTGAAGTTTTTAATTTAACTATTTAGACGGCATTCTAATTGTTACCTTAAACTCGTCATAATGACTTAGACCACTCAAAAATACACTTAAAAAACTAAAATCCAACTTCAAAAACCAAAACGGGTTTACTCATCTTTTTTTTCGATAGTCAGCACTAATTTCGGAAGTTAATAGCTTGAAATTATTAATATAAAATGTTGAAATTATTTCGTTTTTTTAAAGGTTTAAGGGTTTAATGTTTTTTGCGAGAAAATGATCAGTTAATTTTTTCATTGAAAGTAAAGAAAATTGATTACAAAAATATAGACACAATTACTTAATGATACCTGTTTAAATCGATGAGAGATTTAATAAATCGAGCAAGGCATACTTTAATAGACGTTCCGCCGCATTTTTTATCCTATACAATTGTATGTAACGGAAGATCGCTCCTGTTACCTATATGATAAATAATATCCATAGTATTAAATCATTAAATTACATGAGTATCTCTCTGCTGTTGACCGTTCAAATAACTTACTCTATAATTAAATAGATATTAACTGTATAACGGAACAAACAAGGAACATAATATCTAAAAGACCTCAATCATTGTATGAATAATAGTCTCGCTTGTATAAATCAAAACTTATCATACTAGCGATATGATGGCTTTTAAATACCGGTCGTCGACGAAGCACAGGCTTGTCGGGTTTTATGATTATATTCAGAACTCAGAAGAGAGGTACGTAGAAAGAGTAGTGTGGGGAACACTCCTGCTCCACTGACCTAGTAACACAACACCTAAGGCAAAATAGCTTCGCTGAAGCGCGGGACAAATAAACGTAAATAATCTCTGAATCGGTTTTTCAGTTTCTGATATGAAAATCAGAGTTATTGTGTTAGTGCATTTTACTATTCTATCTATTATTTTACTTGACGGTTTTCGATTATTTATCTTTAATATATTAAAAAAATGTAAATGTTAGTTTGTTCAAAGTCTTTACTTTATCTTTTCTTTTTAGTAGTGATGATGACCGTGGTGATGATGATGATGGCCCATACCGATGCTTTGTAATTTTGACACAACGTTGCACTTGAGTACGCTCGTTTTTATATTTACTTTTTGAAAGAAAATAACAGCGTCATCTGGTGGACGTCAAAGTAACACTTTCTTTTTCATTCATCACGTTAAATAAAAACAATATAAAGGAGATGAAATTGATTCCATACAAGCTTGGACCTGTCGTGAACAAAATTAAAATATGGCCCATTTGAAGATTTAAACCTTTGCTACTTACGTCAAAAAATTAACAAAACCCCACCTGCAAAAATATTTTTGCAGGGTTTTAGGTTTTGTTTTCATTTTATGTTTTATGATTTGTAGGTTATAATAGTAGGTAACTTATTAACACTCATTCTTGCGATAAGTTGTTTGAATAAATGGTAAAAACACAACATAATGCAGTCTCGTAGTTATTATTAAATAAAGTAAAATAAAATCTCAACCTTTTTAAATTGTTGATTATATTCTGCAATTATTAATAAAATGTCACCTAGAAAAGCAGCCGGAGGCTGTACATTGTCTGTTATATTCCTCTCAAAACTTAAGTACCATATCATATTCAGTCGTGTTGGATAATATTCAAATGTTTTTATTTTATTTTATGTAATAACATAGCCTTTTTAATCGTTTTTCTAAATATATTTCTTTTGATTCAAGATTATTCTGGAACCGATATTCGCCTCGATGTTTGGATATTATGATTTTTTTTTGATAATGAGGTCTATTTTACTATAAAAATAGCCTTGATTATCTATTGCCATAGGCAAAATACATCAAAAATATTAAAAAATATTTAAAAGATTTCGTTTTTATAGTAAAAGCATTAGCTTTCGTTTTTAAATTTTAAAAAATGTTTTTATGATTGTTTCATATATTACAGAAATTGGAAACCATTTATTTATGCTTATAATTTATTGTTTTATTATCTACATATTTTGGTATAACTGTTACGAACGAACTCAAGCACCCACTTTCATAAATCTCCTTTAATTTTAAGTCTTATCCCTTTTTAAACGAAAACCTTATTTACTTATATATTTTAAAATATTCACTACAAGTGTTTTTAATAACGTGGACAAAACTGCTATGTGTTTTGATTGATTATTATATGATCCACCTTCTTTCTTCCGCTGACGTTAATAACGCTAAGTAACTATAATATGCAACTTAGTTGATATCGATAAAGATACATTATATGTAGGTTCCAATCTCCTGACCTTGTCTATAATATTTTAACTTATTAAATTTTATCATTATCGTTACAGCCATAATGCGACAAGGCACTGTCCTAAGTCACCTGCATCCAGCGATTAACAGTCTGTTAACAATCTTTGCAATAATCGCCGCTGCCAGATGGATTGACGACACGAAAGTAGTAATCAATAACATATTGAAGACCGTATTTTTTTAGTTAACTTATTCGACTTGCAATAGCATGATTTGTGTTTTTTTGATGAGATTCTTGATGCTTTAATTTAATATAGATCTTGCGAATAAAAGAATATCACTGTATAAGTAGCATACATACATGTACGTGGTAAATACTTTTATTTTTATTTGGGTGTACTTTATAACACGATATTTTATTTAAGTAATAAGATTTTTTTTAAATAGATAAAACCTAATGCTTTGAATGCTTTAATTAATTAATTAATTACCCTGTAAGCTCTGACAGCTCGCGACATGTTATACTCCCGTTCGCTCGGGATCTTAATGGCGGGAAAATTTGCAAGTTAGTAAATTTTTTGCTATATTGCAAATTTTGCTATATTTTCACTTTGAGAAAATATTTATGGATAAAACTTACAGGAAATCTTGTTGAATGTATAAACTATAGAATAAAATTATTTTTGGTTGCTAGAAATTGTAATAAAATTCATAAATTACCCTTTATAGCATAGTAGTAGTATATACTTCACTTTTAGTGCCAAAATTACTACTAATTTGAATTCTACACTTTTGTTTTTGGTGAAATTTATATGAAAATGTTTGGAAATATGTATATTTTTATGTTTTATGTGTTTTTATTCGTTACTAATACCAAAATATAAAAAAATAAAAAAATATTTATCTGTATGACATTTCGAACAATATTTCAAAAATATTTTTTGTGTGAATTTGAAATAAATACAACGTCAAGTTATTTGAAATATGTTAGATAACTATTTTTTACTTACATTTTACACTAAAAATAAATGAGAATTGGAAAAATAACACATTTTTGACCCAACCGCCAAAATGGGTATTATTATATGTGGTATTAGTATTTATATGTGGTAGAGCCATGCTGCAGTTATATTAGTAGTATAGTTGTAGCACGAATGGGTCGGCTCGACCGGGGAAGGACCACGCTCTCACAGAATACCAGCGTGAAATAGTAGCTTAATGCTGCTGTATTTCGTATGGTGAGTGTAGAGAACCGGAGACCCTTTTTACTGGAAACGAGGCATTCCATCTTAGTCCTCACGGGTGACAACGCATCTGCATTTTGATTCGTAATCGAGGATAGATGTAGATGCCTATGGGCCACAGCAACCACTTATCATCAGGTGGACTGTGTGCTCGTTTGTCACCCTATCCTATAAAAAAAAAAAAAAAAAAAAAAATGGCTTTCCGGTTTTCGAAGTACTTTTGGCAATTTACTTTTCACTTTTTATGCCACAAATTATATATCTACGTGTTTACTATATTACAAGAAATATAAAAAAGTATAATACTTTCGTTTTCAGTCCAGACACAAATATAAAATTCTATAAAAAAAAGGAGCACTTTCATCAATGCGACACGTGGAACGCCGAAAGTTCAGAGTGATTTCTTTTTTTTTTTCTAAGAAATATTGCCAGGTTATGGTTTAAAATAAAAGAGCATATCTTTGTCTTTGATACTATTATCTATTGCATATTGTCTTTGGTTTTGTTTAAAACGATACAATTCTAAGGTATTGAGATCTAGTACAAACCTTTAACGATATTTACATTCATTTGTTTACATCTATAGATTCATTTTCATCAGTGTTATAGCAATTTACGTTACCTAAAACAAATGAATACCTACAAAGAATATTTTGCTTGTATCAAATGCGGGTGGAACACCGGTACTTGAAGTCCTTCAGAAGCTCTTCAATTCCGTCCTCCATGGTGGCACTACTCCAGAGGCGTGGAGCAGAAGTGCGGTGGTCTTGTTCTTTAAGAAAGGCGACAACGCTCTCTTGAAGAACTACAGACCGATTTCTCTTCTGAGCCGCCTCTACGTGCTGTTTTCGAGAGTCATTACGAATCGTCTCGCACGCAGACTCGACGACTTCCAGCGTCCCGAACAAGCCGGTTTCCGAAAAGGCTTCAGTACCATAGACCACATACATACCCTGCGGCAGATGGTACAGAAGACTGAAGAGTACAATTTGCCACTTTGCCTGGCGTATGTGGACTATGAGAAAGCCTTTGATTCCGTCGAAATTTGGGCGGTGCTGCAGTCCCTTCAGCGGTGCCAAGTTGACTGTCGGTATATCGAAGTGCTGAAGTGTTTGTACAGTAGGGCTACGATGGCTATCCGAGTACAGAACCAGAGCTCGAAACGCTATCCAACTGCAGAGAGGTGTAAGACAGGGTGACGTTATATCCCCGAAACTCTTCACCGCTGCGTTGGAAGACGTTTTCAAGCTACTGGACTGGAAAGGATACGGTATTAACATCAATGGCGAGTACATCACTCACCTTCGATTTGCCGACGATATAGTCCTTATGGCAGAATCGCTGGAGGACTTAAGCACTATGCTCAATGACCTCAATAGTGCCTCCCAACGGATAGGTCTTAAGATGAACATGGACAAAACAAAGATCATGTTTAATGTCCATGTCACACCTATGCCGGTAGTTGTTGGGAGCACTATGCTCGAAGTTGTTGACGAGTACGTTTACCTGGGACAAATAGTCCGACTAGCGCCCGAACTTAATAACGTATCTCTTTTTTTAGGATTAATAGCAATCCGAGATTGTACCCTATACAAAGATCGATCCAAATCCACATCCCAATAACGTAACTTAACAAGCCCAATCTTTTTTTTGCGGCGATCGCAGTCGATCCAAACAGATGTTTGGATCGATCCGTTTCCTCTCGACTGTTTCGTTTTATGCATAGCGACTATTGCTTCTTTCAAATAGTTGTATTAATATAATAACATAAAATGTAATTTTAGATTTATAACTATTGACTTTAATTAGAAGTTATTACATTAACTCCTTTTTTCTCCCTAAAATTATAAAATGATTATATTTTTATTTAAATCAATGTAACTATGGTTTGAAAACAATCACGTAACGGAACGCCGCCGGTCAGTAGCGGCCGCAGCGTCATCGGTCGTCGCTCATCGCGTCGGTCAAAACAATTATCAAGTTTCACTGCTTCGGTTCGATCACAGTTCGAGAACAGACATATTTACAGCAAATACTTTTTTGAATAATAAAATAATGGAGCCACAAATAGTAAGTTAAATTGTAATACATTAGATATTGTATCATTTGATGCTTGATGTACAACTACATAAATCGCTTTTTATTTCAGATAAAGAGCAAGCCACTTTCAAAAGATGAAAGCAAAGCCTTACTCGAACTTATTGAAATGAGCAAAATTATAATATCTAAAGCCACAAACGCCAGCAGCAATAAAATGAAAGATAAAGAGTGGGTACGAATAGCCGAGCAGTTTAATGCTACAGCAACAAGTTGTCGTCGGACACCACAACAGCTTCGGCTGAAATGGGAGAATTTAAAGAAGAATGCACGTAAACGTTGCACTAAAATAAGAATGAACAGCATAAACGTTAGTTTCGTTGTTTATTTATTTTTAATCTAAGTATAAATAAATGATTAACCATTTTATTTACATTCTTTATTAATTTCATCTTTTTGATTTGCAGACTGGCGGTGGTGTTGGTGAGTATATACCCCCAGACGAAATACTGGATCGTGTTACCAGCTTATTGGGGAATACAGCTAGTGGATTAGTTGTTCCTTATGGTGGAGATAGGGAACCCGAGCACTTTGTAGTGATTAGTGATGGTGGTGGTATCGTGCCAAATGGAAATGGTGTAGAGGAATTAGGTGGTGATGCTAGGGTCAATCTAAAAATCCTAGAGTTTCAGGACACACCAGTGCCAGATCCGCAAAAGGAAATGGTTGTAACCCCTACTTCTCCACATTCAGCAATGGCTCAGGTTAACACCTATATGCTGTTGCTGAACTAAATAAAGTTTCGGATACACCACGGAGAGTAACATTCAATGTTCCTAAAACAGGTAATGGTTATTTTGATGTTGATAGAATTTTAATTTATAAGATAACAATTTCACATGGTGTTCCATTCGCTGAGGTGGTGGTATGGTCAAACTTGTAGTCCGCTTTAGTTTAAAAGCAGTGTAAATTAAGGTAAAATAGTAATAGGCAAAAGATATACTCCTTTTTTATTTTAAAAAAGGCTAACTTGTAATTTAATAAATTAAATTAATTTGTATTTTACAGGTAAAAGGAAATTGCAGGGTGATGGGTCCAAATCTGCTAGAGACCGTGCCATTGCAGAATATTATACATTTAAAAAACTGTGCCTGGAGTCAAAATTAGAAAATATAAAATTAGAAAATAAAAAACTTAAATTAGAAAATGAAAAACTTCTATTAGAAATAGAAAATTTTAAGAAATAGTTATTTGTGTAATAGTATGTAAGTGTAAAAAATAATTAAGTATTCTGATACATAAAAGACAGTCATGTCTGTAAGAAGTTGTTAATAAATTCAAGCTTTGTATGTATTCATGATTTGTAATATTAATAGTTATATAGTTTGTATTTCAAAATCTTTTAACCAATAAAATATGTATGTAATAAATGTATTAAAGTTAGATTAATGTCTTAGTAATATAGTAATTAAAGAGTAAAATCATTTTTATTGAATATTTGTTTTATTTTTACAATTAAATTCACAAAATATAAAGAAAAGTAACACTTGTGATCTCTGAGTTCTTTGCCTGCTAAATAGCCTATAATATATAAATATTATTATTAGCAACTCGTGTTTAAATTGAACAAAAATTTAAAAAGGGTAAGTATTTTTACTTACTTGGAGACTATTATGTGGATGATATGTGGTATAAAAGGAGGAAAAGGTAGTTACAAATTAAATACTTTTTTTATAAATGTCTAGGTATTATAGTAATAATTGTATTTTAATAGAGATAAATAATTTTTATTGATTTTTAAATTTTTACAATTAAATTTACAAACTTTAATAAAAAATAACAACTGATTCTACATTCAATTTTTAACCTTATAACATCAGTGCAAGCCTGCATCACATCACATTACAATTTGAATACATATTATTTGCACCCGCATCTCAAAACAGTTAACAAAAAATAGTTGCTTTATGCAGTTGATAAGGAGACCGATGAGCTACATCTTTCATAAGCTTTGAGTTTGAATTTTTCTTTAAATAAAATACATTTAAAGAAAAGTACCACTTGTGATTTCTGATTTCTAGTTAGTCGCCAGCACACAGTTACATGGAGACTATTATAAAACATAGAAGGTAGTTATAATTATTTGACTTCTTTCATATAAATTTATCAATATTATAGTAATTAATGTACATTTTTATAATATACATTAATTACTATAATAAAAATTAAATAAATATAATTAAATTCACAAACAATTTATAAAGAAAAGTAACACTTAATAGGAACTTCACAGCTTATTTCAATTTAACAATATTTTAAAAAGATTAAGTACTATTACTCACATATGTGGTATAGAAGTAGTAGAAGGCAGTTACAATTTAAGTTCCTTTTTATAAATATCTCAGTAGTATAATAATATAGTAATTAATGTGTATTTTTAATAGAGAAATTAATTTTTAATACTTGCTTTATTTTTACATTTGAATTTAAAACTAAGAAAATACTAACAATTTAATTTCTAACTTATTCTACATAATTGTTTTTACCTGTAAAGTTAATTAAGGCAGTTATTTGTCCAATGAGTGTCAACGTTTCTATAATGTCATAAAATAATTATTTATCAAATCAGTTCTATGGTTTGTAGGAATATCATTAACAACTACATTATGAGGCATTGTACTATAGTCGATAGATGGTAGTTCTACTTCAGAGGGGATTTCTGTGAGATTGTGATTTCTGCAAATATTATGTAGGACTGTAGTTGCTATTATTACCGCCTGCATATTTGGTATTGACAAACGTAGTGTAAGAGCTACAACAGGGAACCTACGTTTCCATACTCCAAATGCTCTGTAATACAAACAGTTTGTTTATTAAACACCAGTATTCCCATAACACATTTTATCTAATAATACTGTTTTATTTAACATACCGTTCAATAGTATTTCTAGTTTTAATGTGTGCTTCATTGTACCTATGTTCAGCTTCAGAAACTGGATTCAGAACAGGTGTTAATAAATATGGCTTGTTTGGATAGGCACTATCTCCAAGTAACCAGCGATTTCCGAATTGCCCTGCATCACATTCAGCTGTTATAAAAACAAAGAATATTAGGCTCTGACAGTAAATATTCAAATTTATTACAATTTGAATACATATTATTTACACCTACCTCTCAGAATAGAGTTATTAAATATAGTTGCATCATGCGTAGAACCAGGCCAACGAGCCACAACATTTATAAACTTTAAGTCTGCATCACAAACACCTTGAACATTTAAAGAAAAGTAACCCTTCCGATTTCTGTATTCTTCGCCTATTAAATGACCTAAAATATATAAACATTATTATTAGCAACTTCATAGTTTATTCATATTTGCCAAAATTTTAAGAAGAGTTGAGTATAGTTACTTACATGGAGACTGTATGCGGATATGTGTTCCATCAATTGCCCCAAGCACGCGAGGAAATCCAGCAATTCTATAGAATTTGTCTGCACTCCTTCGATGAACATAAATATATTTATCATATAATTGGGCAATTGCTGATGATGTGTCTCGCACTATTCTGCCTGCTGTAGATTTTGAAACTCCAACAAAATCTGCTACGGATATCAACATTGTGCCTAGTGCATAAAACCGTAGGGTCAACAAAAGTTGATGCAATGGTGATACTCCGTAATTTCTGCAAAGGATTACATAAAATGAAGTATATTATATACTTAGATTGTAAAAAATTATCTAATTTGCTTTGCTTTACCTCGTGGATGTTACTCGTAATAATGGGGTTATTTCTAACAATAAAGAATTGAACGCATGTTTGTTCAATCGAAACCTAAAGGTAAAATCACCGTCATCGAGACTTTGCGTATAGTTCACTCTTCTGATTCTCTTTGGAGTGCGGCGTAGGGTTTCATCTTCATCACTCGAGTCAGATAACTGAGCTAGCATTTCCAAATCACTGTCACTGTCACTAGATAGTAATGTTAAATCCATTTTCGCGCAAATAAAATAAAACAAAATACGTAATCGGTTGGAACTCGAAGGATTAATCCTAGGCTTTTCTCGGATTGCGAATTTGGATTGTTTACACCGATCGAACTAAACGTCAAAATTGACAGATAGGTTATTGATACACACAAATTGTCATTCGCCCACAGAGGTCTATCTTTTTTTGTAATCCGACCTCCCGAGGATAGCTTGCTTCTACAGATTGTAATTTTAATCCCTGGATTGGTTGTTGGCACTGTCTAACCATAAAATGGATTGAATTATCAATCTTGGATAGCTAAAAATAGATTAAGATCGAATATTAGGTTCGGGCGTAGGTAAGTCCAACTTCGACCGAGAGGTCAATCGACGGATTCAACTCGGCTGGGCAGCGTTTGGGAAATTACGACACATCTTCTCGTCAGGTATACCTCAATCTCTGAAAACTAAAGTGTACAACCAGTGCGTGTTGCCAGTGATGACTTACGGTTCAGAGACGTGGTCCTTCACTGCTGGCCGTATGAGGACGCTCAAGGTCGCTCAGCGAGCTATGGAGAGGGCTATGCTCGGAGTTTCTCTGCGTGAAGTGAGTTTCTCGGAGTTTCTCTGCTCAGAAATGAGGATATCCGCAGTAAAACCAGAGTGACCGACATAGCCCAACGGATTAGTAAGCTGAAGTGGCAATGGGCCGGCCATATAGCTCGAAGAACCGATAACCGATGGGGAAGAAAGGTTCTCGAGTGGCAGCCTTGTACCGGTAGGCGTAGTGTAGGGCGACCCCCCACTAGATGGAGTGACGACCTGGTAAGATATGCAGGAAGTCGTTGGATGCAGGTGGCTCAGGACCGTGCTTTGTGGCATTACTTGGGGGAGGCCTATGTTCAGCAGTGGACTTGTGAAGGGCTGTGATGATGATGATGATGATGAAATGCTATTGCTTTTAAAATAGAATATCATGTCTTTCATATATGACGTGCTGAAACTCCACCATCGTATTTACTTGTATTTTCTATTTAAATTCTGTTCATCTGTAAGAGTGCCTTACAAAGCTTTAAATTTTAGTAATACACTGACTGCAAATAGAAAAACTGGAAGTTATACAAATAGGTAAATTTAATGTTTACACAAAATCTTTTAATATGAACGTTTACGAATCATAATTCAAAATAATATTTTATATTAAACTAGCAAAATCCGACAGACGTTGTCCTGCTTGTGTATACCAGTTTTAATGGCAATCGATTGAACGGTATAGACATTGATATGCTGCGCATCTCATGGTGAGTTACAAAATGGATGACATAAAATCTTTCATGAAAAAAATATGGTGCCACCCACCTTTCCTGGTGATTGATCGAGGTCTAAAAACCTCAAATAGATAATATGTAAATACTCATTTATATAATATGTACCTATATGTATATAGATTCCAAAAATTACTTTTCTACGTTACGTACGTTTCTGGCTCCTGCAAAGGATTTAAGGCTATAAATTACAGAGTTTAATATCTATGTACTATGGAAAGCAAATCTTGACACATGTTTCCGAGACATGTTAATCTTTTGAGGCATGTTTATTTAAGGGCGGCGTTTTACTTGTTCTTTTTTTAAAATTATATTTTTAGTATTTGTATTATATGAAGGGGCCCTAAACTCTATTGTGGAAATTCGGAATGTGTCAAAAAAGACACGTATGGCAATTCACAGTGCTGTGTTGGTCTCTACTTTAACGTATAGTAGTGAAAGTTGGGTGTGGCAGAAGAAACACGAGAGTGGAATAAACGCAGTAGAAATGCGATCGTTAAGAAGTATATTAGGACTAAGAAGTATACTAGGAATCTGAGTGACAAGGTGAGAAATCGTGTCATAAGAAAAGAGTGTGGTTTGCAAGATGATGTTATGACCAGGATTAAGAAAGGAATGCTTCGGTGGTTTGGTCATGTGGAAAGAATGAATGAGGAAAGACTGACAAAACAAATTTATGTTGCAGCAGTGAACGGTAGAGTCGGAAAGGGACGTCTTGGCGGTCCACCACTGTACGTTTCACAAGGAGTTTTCTTCCACGTACAACCTCTCTATGGAATAGTTTACCACCGGCGATTTTTTCCGGACCGATACGACCTGGGGACCTTCAAGAATAGAGCTTACTCCTTTCTAAAGGGCCGGCAACGCACCTGCAATTCTACTGGTGTTGCGGTTGATCATGGGCGGCGGTAGTCACTTAACATCAGGTGAGCCGCATGCTCGTTTGCCCCTTCTTCTATAAAAAAAAAAAAAAAAAAAAACGTCCTAGGCGAAAGTTTATCGACCAAATTGGCGATATATTGAAAATGGGCCAAATTAGGAGCCCGTGTATGCGTAGGTGTAGGTGTCTCAGGATCGTGCCAAATGGAAGTCTGTAGTCTCTGCTTACTCCTCTGGGTGACAGGCGTGAGTGTTTGTGTATGTATGTATGTATGTATAAGTATTATGTATGTATTTGTATTACTTCCTGCATAAAAAGTACGGCAAACTAGATTATCGATAAAACTATTGTTGTAGATGTTAAGAACATATTTTGAGTTTTTTTTTATATTTTATCTTTCTATGTAGTGGTGGTGTAAAATACCATTCACTCCATATCTTCCCGTGAGTGATGTAAGACGTAAAGGAAACAAAACGATGCATAGGAAGCACCGTCTTCCTATTTACAACTAATAGATTAAAAAATTGCGATTTCCCACCCGCCTAACAAGCGAGGCAACTATAACAAATATCTCCCCACGAGGCAATATTTTGCCTATGTCCGGAAGTGGACTTATAATGATGTGGCAAAGTGCTACGAGGTAGCACACACAAAGCCCTACTAACCACGAGTTACACAGAAGACAGAAGTAACCTTAGTTTGCGTATGGGCGCTCACGTCACACGTTGGGTTTTATGTTGTGATTCTGCAATTTTAATAACGATGATCGATGCATTGGCGGTAGAAGAAAAAATCATTACGAATTCTGAATGTTAGAGAAATAGAAAATATTTCTGCATTGGAGGAGCGTAGTCGAGTTCCTTCCCCACCTTACTACCATTGCCTTCTAAATAGCGCAAGAATGATATCTAAGTAGAGAGCGTGCAGCGGGGCCTTCTTCGGCGTGCATGATAAATACCTGCCGTTATAGTATAATAATGCCTCACTTGTATTTTCGGTAGATTTTATCACTTTTATCATGTCAAATATGTATAATAAAATCCACTAAAACACAATAGACGGGGTGTGCTAATTTAGATTTTTTGATACTGTAAATGTGAGAATAAGAATTAAAAGTAAATGTTCTCTATTTTAACATACCTGAAAGCTTGAGTTGTATGTAAAACACGCTACTAAGTTACATGCGTCACCGAACACTTGCACTGAGTTACGACAATGTAGAGGTTTGCGGAAATATTTTTAGATTGTTATTAGAATTGTTACTGCACCAATATAATTTTTTTAAACTAAATTCGAATTTATAGTTTAAAAAAATGTATGGAATATTAACAGCTTCATCATCATTACCAAAACCCTTTACTAGTCCACCTGAATTGAACATAGGCTTAACGTAAGGCCTTAGACTGAATCAATAAGTAATTAGGTACTTATCGTAACATGATCTCATAAAAATAATGTACACGCTTTTTCTTTTAGATTTAAACATTATTTATTTTTCGCTTTACCGTTAACATGTGCAGGAAATGTAACCGGAATAAAAATGATTTTAGATTTGTATACAGAGGAGGACACGAGGGAATCTATTTTAACGGGATCTCTGAATAAATCGAGCACGTCTCACGCCGGCTTGCATTCAAACTGCACTCAGCTGCAGCTGCCGTAACTTATGTTTCGCTTGCGTCACTAACGGGACCGCATTTAACTTGCCCATGCTTTATCTACCATCCTTTAATCATCGTCTCGACTTTGATATGTTTTGTGTATTTTTATCGTAGTTAAAGGGAGCGTGGAACACAATATATGGGCTATTTATTTGGTCGACTCCGAGATACGTGCTCGGTTCTCTCGCCACGTAACTGCTTCCATATCTGCACTCTACAGCTAGATGTCGGGTACATAATAAATTTATTGTGTAATATAGCGTTGCGGTAATAACTTCCGCACGGATCTAGGACTTGTTTAATGTGAAACATGTTATATTGTAAATAATTTTAGTTCATTAGAGGAAATATGAAAAGGGATGTTGATAGTGCTATAGCCTGTTAAATATTTTCGTCTGCTGGCTGACTTAAATGCAATAAATGGATCATTTTTTTACCGTACTAAGTAATATATTAAGCTACCCTGTTGACTTTTTGGTTATGTTATCCATTTTGAAAACCAATTTTCAAAGAAATCAGCAGCATTTCAAAGAAACGTTTCTATCGAAAATACTAAAAGCATTTACAGTGACATAAAGTAACGCTGTAACAAAGGATTTCTGAGTTTCAATATTTCAAAGCTGGTTTTACGCTAAGCCCAGTTACTTTTGTTAAACTTTTGTCAGCAGAAATTTTATATAGAACTCGTTGCAAGTCACTCAGATCCGAGCCCTACCTTAATTCAATTTTGTATGATTTTAAACTTGTTTCAAGTTTGTAATACGTTTATGTAAGAAACTTCGATAGATTTGCGCCATTTCACATATTTTTGCACCGTGATTGTTTAACTATAAAATAGATTAGGTGTTAAAGAAAACTCTCAAGACGATCTTGGACTCAAGAAGGAAAGCTCATAAAGCCGTTGGTACTGCTTTTAATCTTTTTCTGGTCACGTTGGATTGCCTTCCCATCGAACTATAAAGAGAGGCAATATACAGTGCACCTGTGCGTGTGCACCCGTGGTGTGCACACTCATGTTCTATAATCCTGTCCTGCGGAAAGAGCTAATTTCAGTTGAAACTATAATAGATACGTATATTTAGTTTCAACACCTCTTTTCTGTAAAACTTTTTCTAATGGTTTTTATTATACTTTTTGTTGCCGTGTCATATAGTATAAAAAATGCGTATTCATACCGTGAATATCGTTTGAGGTGACTTTAGTAAACACCAGAAACATTCATGGCTTCCAATCAAAGGTGTTCATACTATCTCGTACATGCCAGGTGCAAATCACTCAGGCCAGCGACAGGGAACAATGTCAAAGGTAATAAACATCTGGTACTCTGATCGCTAATCCGCCTGCAAAACGTAGCGTTTACAGAATTTTTTTTTCTAAAATGGAGAAGGAATATGTTCAACACTGGATTGTTGTAGATAAATTAGGAAAAAATCTATTAAAATATATACGTTAGAGAAGAAACAAAAAGAAGTATAATAAATTACGTTTAGTACAAGTAATCTGCCGAGTGGTGGCGGCCTAATGGAATCCATTAGACCATTTCTTCCCGTGGGTGTCGTGAGAACCTACTATGGAAAACTACAGTAAAATATTATAGCTTCCGATAGATGGTCGGTGTTAACCTTTCTATTGCATTAGACATAAAATACTCAGACCGGCGACGAACAGTAGCATTTTACAGCTGTAAAATGTCTGGCACTGGACGTGGACTTTATCGACCGATAAAGAAAAACTGAAGTCAGACAAACAAGACAAGACGAAGACATCTTTATTAACACGTTAACAGTCTAATGGATAGTAATTACTAATTAGTCACTTCATTATTGTATATCCATACAACTTTTATAATAAAAATGACATTATTTTTGTTACAAGTAAGGAATATAATGCATTGTTCTGTAAAGAAATATTTATACAAGACAACGCGAACACGTGTTGCACACTTGCATAGCTACCAGACGCTTCATGTGGCCCATTTCCCTTCTAGACGCCGAGCACTATTATTAGCCGTACGTCTATAAAAGTAGGTAATGCTTGTAACTTAACAATACGTTCATGAAGTTTATTTTCGAATGAAAACAATTTTATTGCAATATGAATGATTCTGTTCTAGGTTTGAATTAAAGCCAACCTCACCTGCCTGTAGCGCTCTTCGTATGATAGACGGACTCTCGGACTGATACTTTTGAAACTTAATGGGGAAGATTTCATTCACTTACATTTGTATTTTGTTTTTGCGCTTCCGTTATAATTTTTTGGTTAATCGAGTTCAATAATTTATTATCAAAAATTTAAATAAATATATAAATTAAATTAGTTCGTTTCTGTACTCATAAATTGTACTTTCTGATCATCAAGCTAAGCGTTTTTTTACACAACTTATTGTGTGAATTGTATTGTTTATTTTTTGTTATGGTATTTCGGAAGTTTCATTTTCCAAATAAATTAAGGTTTTAAATTGCTTATATTTGTATTATTGCGGTAATAAATGTTAATGGTATGATGTGTCACACAAATACAGGAATTATGCGCAATGTATTCAATGGCGAGAGAGCCAATGTTGCATCACAAATCAATAGATTATACTAACACATAATATATAATATTGCCTTAATACGCAGTTGATTAATGTCACTCACCTCTAAATCCCCTACAGCCGTTTTGAAAAATGCACCAATAGACATGCAAATCTTAAATGATCGTTTGTTTCTCTATTTGGTTGAAAAATAAAATATGTGGCAAATAATATAAAAATATCAACAACGCACATAAGGCATTATCTGTGTTTTCGCTGAAACTCTGAAATCAATGAGAGACTCTAATTTTAAGGAATTTAACTAACAATAAATATTTAATTTTAGTTTATTTTACTATTAATAAATTTATAGGCCTTTGTCTAAATTAAAGTTTTATTATTATTGTTATTATCATCAACAACGAAGACGCTACTAATGTTTAAACAGTAAAAATTACAAGTGCCCGTGAATTCGTGCTGAAAGTTTACTCCTATATGTTCAAAGTGTGTACTTGCAAAGTTTATAATTAAAGTTCCAAAAAAATCTAAACCTAGAAAATCGATATTTGTTTTAATCAGTCGGCTTGTAAGCGTGGTTAACGAGGACACCGGGACGTGCGGTCTGTGTAGAGCTGCCGCGGCAACCGATCCAACCGCCCCGCCCGAGTCTTGCAACGGTCTGCAACTACCAATTATATATTACTATGGGTTATCCTCAGTTCAATAAAAGATATTAGAATTCATTAATTTTTAATTAAAAACTACTTTTACGGATTTTATCGCGTTTAATTTTAATTTTAATTATTTTTATTTTTAATTCCCGACGTTTCGGGTGCTTTCCAGCACCCATGGTCAAGGGTGACTGACGTCCCGATGTCACTGTTAAACCCAGAGTACCTTCAGCTTTTTTAATTATTGTTTATGGTCCGATCTATGCAAAATGAACTGACTATGTCTTGAGGTTTTGCAGTGGTATGCTTGGGTTTAGTTTTAATTTGATTGATATACCCAAGCATGTGGTAGTACCCAGCCTCCTTCTCTATTGAAATTAGGATGTTTTTTTAATTTCAGTAGCGTCACGTATCATCTTTGGTAGGAATCGGTGTTCTTTCGTGAGGATTTGTGGTCTATCAAATCTGATGTAATGGTTGGGGCCGTCTAAGATATGATCACAAACTGCAGACTTCCCGGAACGTCAACACAACGTACAGTCCTGAGCCGCCTGCATCATCCGCTTCATGCATCTCTCACTAGGTTGTTACCATTCAGGTATACTTCAATGGTGGGCCGACCTACATATTGCTTACCGCTACGAGGCTGCCACTCCAAAACCTTTCTTTATCGTAGGTGGTCTATTCTTCGAGCCGGCCTATTGCTACTTTAGCTAACTGATACGTTGCGCTAAGTTGGTTACTTTGAGAGCCCTATGTTCAACTGTGGACTTGTGATGGTTTGTAATTACAACATGATGACGATGATGATGATGATGATGAAGATATGACTTAGTATATTCCTTTACTTATAATATCTTTATTTTTAAATTATTTATTTTTAATGATTACATTACATTCATTCGTATTCTGAGAACTAACTCCGAATGTTGAAAATAATAATTGCCATCAATCGTAAGAACGTTCTTAAGGTCAAGTATTTGTCTCACTTAGATTTAAGCGTTACCTTTTGCAGTCAAAAATCCAACTGAGCATGCTTCATTAAATCATCAATTAAACTTTGTAAAATTTGATTCCATTCTTCTACCAATGTGCTTATAATTATAAGCTTTTTAAGTTATATTATGTATTTGATACGACGGGCAAAGGTAGTTAATTTTTGACAAAAAATTAAAAAATTAATTGGAATTTGTCCAAAACCACAAGCGTCATCAAAGCAAAAAATACACAAAAATTAAAATAACACACAGATGAAAAACAAAAAAAAAAAATTGGAATATGACCATAAAAGTTATTGTTTTTTTAAATTACCTTCATAAAATGCTGGTATAGGTGGCCAGTACACTCTGAAAACATTAAAAAAATTGTATAGCTACATCATGAGTTATTAAGTTTATGTACTTATATATAATAATATGTATTGCAAATTAAAGTTACACCATATATATGTCCCACTGCTGGGGCTCAGGCCTCCTCTCATTTCTGAGAGGGTTTTAGGGTAAGGAAGTGTCCGCCGCAATGCCCCAATGCGTTTTGGCGAACTTCACATGTCGTCGAAATAACTCTCTCTTATTTCTCAGACATGCTTCTTCTAGTTTCTTCTCGATGTTTTCCTAATTGCCGAGCACGTGGTAAATCAGCACTTAAAATTGCAATTAACAATCTCATTAGCAGGTATCGAAACCAATCTGGGTTGCGTACTGTAAAATCTATAGCGAGTGCTAACCATCTGCGCTACCACGGCTCTTGAGCTGCCACGGCTCGGATATATAACACGGGAAGTATATGTTATATTAAGAATGATGGCGTTGATAACTTTGGATAGCTTTTGGAAAATCCGATTGCAAGTTGTATTGCAATCGATTGTGTAACGTCACAGACCGTGTACCTGGTATGAATATCTATTCTTCAGTTATAAAATATATTTTACAAAGTAGCTTAATCTAATTCGAAAAGTAGGTATAACCTACTATTTAAAATTTATTTCATTTCCTAACAGGTCCTTTTGAAGGTTGCGTACCTCAAAAATATTCACGGTAATAAGCATTAAGTCACATAATTTTGATGTTCGCAAACTAATTGATAAAATCTATAGTTTATTTCTTCCTAGGATTCGCCATTAACAGAGGGCAGCACAGAAGTATTCGCACAGTGCCGGCGGAATGGAATTAAGATTTAGTAGCTCTCGAATTGGCCTACTTAAAAAGAAAATACGAGCCATTTCAATCCATAAACCTATTTATTATCACGCTACATCCAATTGCTATTCAAGGATAGTTTGAGAGTTTTTTATTGTATTGTAAAAGTTTATTGATGTAAAATATCATTTATCCTCAGGAAAAATATCTATAGTTTCTATTGGATAAATAATATTTTCTTTGTAGTGGCGAAGTAAGCATATCCATTATATTACTCCCTCCATACCATCCCGTGGTGTAAGAGGCGACCAAGGAAAACAAACCAGGAGATGGGCAACATCGTCTTCCTAATAACGACTCAAAATGAAAAAAGTACGGTTATCATCCCGATTGCCAAGTGTTGAAAATATCCCCCTGTGAGAAAATCTATAGGGGAGACTTATGGTCACAGTGGACTTTATTAGGCTGTAACGGTAAATAATATTTTACTATTGGATTATTTAACCCTTTCACTGTCCCGTGTACTACTATAGGTCATTGCTATTGTCTTACTATTGTGTCTGAAAACCGGACAGTGAAAGTGTTATAGTTAGCGACTATAATATACAGTTAGCGACTATAATGTCCCTACTGGACATAGCCTCCTCTCATGTTCCACATGTCCTCGAAATATTTTATTCCTAAGACATAAAGGTTTCCTCACGATGTATTCGTTCTTAGCCGAGCGCATAGCATAGTTTTCAGCACCTAAAATTGCTATTAACAATATGCGGTTGCTGGTCCTGCTACCTAGGTACTGTGAAATTTACGGCGAGCGAAGAAAAGAGGAGATGAATTTTCATATGTAATTAGTAATAAGTCTAGAAGTTGTTTTGATATTCACGAAAGTTAAAGTAAAAGGTATATATTTAATATTTATTTAACGTTGGTATACACAAAATATTATGTGGACGGACTTAATCCCTGAAGCATTCTCTACCAGATAAACTTTGACAAAAAAAGAAAACTTGATGATTTTCAGGAGTAATAATCCACTAGCACTAAATACATACCCACATTAGTTTTAGTTTATTGTCTTCGATACATATAAAACATGGTTAACCACATAGAGATGTTTTATAATAATTGTCTGCATCGAAAAATTTTACGACGTTACTCGACCATCTCAATGGAAAAATGATGTCTTTTGTTACATTGATGTTACTAAGGAAGCCGTAAAAATATACGCGATATAAATATAAAGTAACTGTTTATGTGCCTATTATATTTTTATATATTTGCCCTCGACATTGCGTTCTCACCACACGTACTTATACATTATTTTAATCTAAATCGTGGGAGCTAAAAAGTAAACCTGATTAGTTAAAAAAATGCGGCACACGTATTAACTCATTTTTTCTTTAATTTTAGATCAAAGTATTACTACCGTGAAGTGGCGGCGTAATTATGTTCACTACTCTAGAATATCATCCCGTGGGTGGCGTATGAGGCGACAGAGGGATATGAACTAGGAGATAGGCGGCGGCGCATTCGTAATAATAACTGAACATAAAAAACTGCGTTTGCCAACCCGCCAAGCGTGCCAACTTTGGCAAGTATTAACCCTATGAAGCAATCTATGGGAAAAACCCATTGTTCAGCAGTGGATTAATAGTCACCAACGCTGTTTATTCTGCATATCAATGATATGTTGCAAACCGGTAACATTCAGATGACAGCACTGGTGATGCTCTGTACACCGGCCGTGCCAATATTTCTCGGGACAACGTCTCCGAGTACCGGGACAAACTTGTGTCTAAAGTCTTTGCTGCACAAGGTCTCGGAAGAGTCAGAAGACACAAGTTTGCGCGTTAACCGCTAAAAAGAAACCCTTTGTCGTATCTCCTCAGTTTCAAGGCACACCACTTGTTGCCTCAGCCTGTAATCCTCGGCGGCGACATATCGAGTGACGAAGAAAAGGCCAAATTGGCCTCTAAAAAGCTTGGCGTGCTCAGCAGAGCGGGACAGTATTTCATGCCGGCACACCGCCTGCAACTTTACAAGGCGCAGGTTCGGCCGCACATGGAATACCTACTGTTCCCGTCTCTGGGCTAGGGCTCCCCAGTGCCAGCTCCTTTCACTTGACCGCATCCAGCGCATAGCGGCTCCAATTGTCGACGACTGAGTGCTTTCCTATCGGCTCGATTCACTGGCGCTGCGAAGAGATGTTGCATCTCTTTGCATTTTCTTTCGCATATACCACAGGGAGTGCTCTGAGGAATTGTTCGGATTAATCCCAGGCCACAAAATTTCATGAACGCACTACCCGGGAATCCATCCGATACCATCCACACCATCTGGATGCTTGGCGGTCCTCCACCGAATGCTCGTTTGCCCCACATCTATGAATAAAAAAGTACAATGTTTATACGTTATTTATGATATGTAATAAAAACTAATAATTATTATTCTAGACTAAATAACTAATTTAAAAATAAAAATATTTTTAAATTCTAATCAACTACTTTTTATTTCAATACCATATATTCAATTCCATCGCAGAACTAGTTCTAGAACTAGGTGGATAAAACAAAGAAGGATTCGTTTGATTCTAGAAAATTCATATCGGGTTGGAGATAATTTAAATTTCTCTATTTGAAAATAAATTAATCTTGAACATTATTCACTCCGTAATAGGATTCGTAATCAACAACCAACGGGGAGAAAGTTTCTAGAGTTGCAGCCTCGTATCGGCAAGCGGAGCTCCCACTATATGTACTCGTAGATAATGCCTAGAGGTAGGAGGTTGATTTAAAAGCTTATTATTAAGCCGTTTTGACTTTTGATTTTAGAGGAGAAATATAATTATAATAATTATAAAAGTATTTTGTTTGATAAATTTGTGGTAAGAAATTATTGTTAAAAGATTTAAATAAAATAATAAAGTACGTAATCAAAAATTTATGACAACGCTCACACACAATTTCTAGTTTGTGTGAAAAATTTAAAAATGGTAGGGCTGGGCCACAAGTGTAAATTTTGCTATTTGCAGCACAATTAAAGGAACAAATCATTACTCGGAGTGTTGTGTATTATATTATGAGGTAAACTTACCTTCAACCTTGAAGTCAAATCCTATTATTTTCATTATAAACCGCGATGGTAAAGTTGCCACAAAGTGAAGTTAACTTTGCTACTTTCTACTTTTGAGTATTTTGTCTATTTAATCTTAGTATTTGTTTATATTACTAATAAATACGAAATATATGAAGAATATAGTGTCGGAAAATTTGTCCTAAACTCTTAAGTCCTTCCAAAAATGGCACAGTTGCCAGGTTTCATGATAAATTTTATTATTAAATTTTATCTTAAAATTTCTAAACCACGCTGCATTACTAAGATAAGTCGGGGATGGTCGCTAGTGTACAATATATCTGGTTCTAGTCGCGTTCTTCAAAGCGTGACACATGAAATTTACTATATATAGGAGTTACGGGGGCGAAAAATCGATCCAGCTAACTCCTGGGAAAATTTGTTTTATCCGTCTTTGTCACCTTCAGAACAACAAACTTGATTTGCCCAAGCAATAAGATTGGTGACTCGCCCCAGCGATCATCTTCTCAATAGCGTAATGGCAAGAGCGTAGAGGTCTATCACGCCACAGCCGCGAGTTCTAAGCCAACAATTTATTTAAATATTGTTATTTTTGGTTCCTTAGTATTCTAGCATACTCGGCAAAAATAAATTGTAACAATCAAACAAAATGTTTAGTTTGTGGAGTTACGTATATTTTTATGGCGCTATGCGTACTTTTTAACCGTGATTATCAATTATCACTACGAATAACACAACGAAATCCTTTTCTTCTCATTAAAATGTTCAAAACATAAGCATGTGCCGGCAATTTGCTCAGTACTAGATGATGCAATAAATTGTCAGGTGTGGGGGCGGGGGGGGGGGAAGCGATGGGCAGGGTCCGGCGCTAATCCCGCCCGGTTTACAGTTTAATACAAGTTTCAACATTAATTGGTTAGGTACCGAGGTGATCCTGCCGAGTAATGTTCGGTCGAATATTCGGTTCAGTAAAAGTTTTACCGAATCTTCGGCCGAGTATTCGTATTCGGTGAAATCCATATTCGGCCCATCAATACTTATAAATATATCTATATAGGTATGAAGTTTGGGAATGATTTTCGGAAAACGAAATATTTTGAGACAGTAATAAGTAAGACTCTGTCTAATTCAAAGAAATCATTTTATAATATTTTCTTTCTCTGACTCAAGTCCATGACTTGAATTTTTTATAAGAAAATATTATGCGAAGGACATTATCATATTACGTTTGACAAAATTGTGATTTTTTTCTAATCTCACTGACACTGACAACTGGAAAACATTGGGTCTTAGTAAAATACCAGCATTGGCTTACCTGGTTAAGCTTTTATATTAGTATTAAGATTATTTTGGACTCTTTAATAAAATTAAGTTTTTTTTCTTTGTTGCTCTACATCTACATGGGTTGTTTTTTGTTGTTATAATTTTAAACAGCATATACAATTTATAAGTATTTATTTCCATCCATATTAATTAATGATTTACTCTATTATATTATTATGTCTTGTGACAAGTTTCCTTGGCTTTAAATTCTAAGACTTCGTATAGCTAATAACGTGAAGCCGTCCTCAAAGATAATTAAAGAATTAAGTGCCACATACCAGAAATTATAGGTAATGCAAGAAATATATTATAATGTATTTAACATGTTGTGCGAAATATTTGTAAATTTAAAAAAAATGCGTTCTTTTTGGGTATTTCATGTGACTCAATAACTTACGTACAATGCGAACACTAAGAGATTACAGCGAAATTAACTTTCCACCTTTAGGGGATATTTAAAAGTCGACTACAATAGTATGCTTTTCTTTAGTCCAACGACCTTGCTTATTAATAAGTTTTAACTGATTTTTACTTTCTAACATTATCATTAATTTACCAAGAGCACATAACTTATAGGTTGTATGTAAAATTGTTACAGCATCGCGCCGTCTAAGCGACTACGTGGAACACTACGAACCGCTGCAGTACGACGCGCAAGCGATTCACGCACAACATTCGCGCACGCGTCGCTCTGCCGGCGCGCCAGAACTGCGGATAGCGTTCCACGCACACGGGCGTCGCTTCCATCTACGGTTAAGGAGGGATCTATCCGCCTTCAGCAGGGATTTTAAGGTAATTCATTGTTTCAAATACATAATATGTCGTTATATATCTCGTGACCTATAGTTGATGACTGATTTACAATTAAAGTGTCGATAATTATTTTTAGTTAAAAAGTGCCGCCGGGAATCGCTTACCCTTTCGATATGGAAAAAACTAAAAAATAAATTCTGTTGGCAAATTTTTGGGAAAAGGTTATTTTTATACGTATTAGTATTATACGTTAAAATATTATTATAAATTTATTACAGAAATATTAATAGACAATGACCGAAAATCCTTTACTAAAATTGAAAATATTATTTTGAAATCTATGTTATTATTAAATACCATGTTTTTATTAACTGATTTCGTCTGTGACATGTTCTTTTTCTAAAATAATCGCCATTTTGTATTATTATTATTATTTGTATGTATATAGCAAACTTTAATAACAGTTTTCTTCAATAGGAATTTTAATGAGAAAGTAAGTATTGTAGCTGAAAGCTGAAAAGGATTTCAGAAACCGACTGAACATCACCCCAATGTTACAACAAAAATAAAGCATCCGCTTCTGCTTGTTAAAAAGCTTGACTACAAAAAGAGCAAAACAATGCACGGGGAAAAAAGCTTCCACAAATCAAAATAAAAGTATAATTCCTCCTCCCTTAGAAATACTTAACAAAAATTAGTTTTATGCTACTTACTAGCTTTATAAAACCTATTTTTTTTGCGCCCGAAGCAAATATGGGCAACCCTCCGGAAAGCGGGGGAGGGAGGTGGGGAATGCTCATAGCATACCACGCAGCCGGCTGCTGGGTTATGTGGAGACTTTTACCCACTAAACCCTACCTTTTAGGGACTGGCTTAACGGTCTAACTAGAGATCTCTAAGCCGTATACGGACGCGACCCTCTTTGGCAGAAAGGAGGGCGCAATAAAACCTATTTAAACCGTATCGAGTAAGAATACCCACTGTCCCATATGGTCCCGTGGGTGTCGTAAGAGGAGACAGACGGAAACTGAAATACGAGTAGGAGATGGGCAGCAGCATCTTCCTGATAATAAATCAAAGTTTAAAAAAACTGCGGCAACTATAGCAAAAACCCCCAATGAGGCATTGTATAGGGGAGGCCTATGTTCAACAGTGAATTTTTACAGGCTGTACCTGAACAATACATGGATACTGGTATTTAAAACAAATTATTACTTATTTGATAAAAATTTCAATTTTATTTTTTTTAATGTGTCGTCGCCGCCGGCTTGGCATTCAACGTCTGACGTAAACGGAGTGACTAACTGAAAGCCATGAGATTTTTTTGGGGTGTCTCATACTTGCTTTTTACGACGCCCACGGGACAATATGCGATGGTGGATTCCCTTACAGCTTAGTTTATGATAAATATGATGTTTATAGCGATATTGAACTTGCGTTTAAAGATGCTGTCTTCTTTGTAGTTAGTCAGTTGCGAGTAAACAATATGTATAAATAATTAAATTTAATAAATATTCATTAATTTAAACTTTTTTCTACAGGTCGAAGGTTCCGATGGTGAAATACGTGATGTTGATACATCGCACATATATCGCGGCGATCTGGTCGGTGAGTAGCTCATTTTGTAAACCATTAATCAAATTTGTTTGTGATGGATTACAAGTTTTGGAAATAATAATATTAAAATATGTGTTTTATACGTTTTTATTGAATTAGGGTGAGGTCCAGTCAAACTGATGGTAAATGGTAAAAAGGTGCTCTGGCCCATAGACATCTACATCTATGCCCGATTAATACTCAAAATGCAGATGCGTTGTAACCCCTAACGAATAAGATGGAATGTCTTGTTTCCATAAAAAGGGTCTATTTTAATGAATTTCTTCACGTAACTGTCCCTTGCCACTGAATACGTAATAGGCCTTACGGACGGGCCACTAATCCCTAAAGTGTTACACTTTAAAAGTGGAGTGCTTGAATAGTTTAGTGCGAGACGAAGTTTGCGGGTGACGCCTTGCGGACTGTCTGTAGCCAGGCGATATCCATTGTGCAAAAGTGGAGAACAAGGCGTTATCTGCGTTTAAGATAAAGCGCCATTGTTTGCATTCGCCCCCTGGGTAAATTTAATAAGTCCCCGCCCCGAGTGCGTCGCCGTAATTGACGGCCGGCTGACTTGCTCTACGACTAGTTAATTTTGTAAAAAGTTTGTAACAAATGTAAATTTTTTTATTATTAAATGAGTTTTACATGAGATTTGCACATGGACATGCATTTTGAGAATGATATTATAACTAAGACTTGGAAAGCGACGCAAACTAGAGTGGGATTAGAAGTTAAGTAGTTTTAATATATTATATATATATATTACAAGTTAGTTCAATTGGTATAAATTATCTGTGCAAATTTACGGCGAGTAATATTTTTATCGTTTCTTACACATCACTTAAACGTTAAACTATATTTAGAAATCAAATTTTTCACAAACATTCAAAAGAAAAGTTATATTTAAACATAAGTAGAGTTGCTTACCTCTGTTAGTTATATGTTCATGAGTATATGCTTTTTTATGTAATAAAAGTGCAAACGAGCACACAGTCCACCTAATAGTAAGTGGACGCTGTAGCCTATAGATGTCTTCGTCTATTCTAATTTAAGAAATAAAATGCTGATGTTTTGTCATCCCCGGCAACTGAGATGGAATGCCTCATTTATAGTAAAAGGGTCTCCGGTTCCCTACACTCACCATAGGAAACACGACAGAATTAAACTGCTATTTACGGTGGTATTCTGTGCTGTGTGCTATAGCTGCAGTGTCGCAAATGAAAAAGATTTCGTCAACTATTTGTCGAAATTAATAATATGCTAATCAATATGTACAGAATTTGGCTGTTATGAGTTATAACATATGGACGGATCTGTTATGTGTACGTAATATTTTTACAGCGTTCACGGTGATTATACTATTATTCCATTACAGCCTATAAAAGTCCACTGCTGAACACAGGCTTCCCTCATTGATAGCCATATGGGGGGAGTTTGCCATAGTTGCCACGCTTGGCAAGCGGGACAGTAACCACAGTTGTTTATTATATTGCGTTGTTATCAAGAAAACTCTGCTGCCCATCTCCTTCATTTTCCCTCTGTCGCCTCTTACGACGCCCTTGGGACGATATGGATACCCACTATGGGTATGCTTACACCGCCACTATACGGTTAGGTGATTATACATTTGTACTTAATCGAGGTGTAATAACTTTCAACGTAATCAAACCAGGGGAAGAACTGAAATCTCTCGAAGGGCCTCGATAGATCTTCATTAATATTTCTTTTCGCAATTACCGCCGACACAGCGTCAAAAACGAGGCTAATTGGGAGCTTTCGGCTACTTCGACTTATAACGTGGGGCCGCCGCGTGCCGATGGCTTCAACTCGCCTTCGCCACAGACGCTATCTATGTGAATAATTACTTTGTTGTAAATTTCTGCCCGCATTTCCCATCCGCGAAATTTTACGCGATATTATTAGCGTCGCCGACAACTGCTCGCAAAGCTCGAGAATAATGTTGCCTCGATAATAATATTTTTGTTAAGGATTTGCGTTTTTTTTATACTAGAGAGTTAATTTGTAAGTGGAACCAATCCTATTATTATCGTGCGTACGCAGTACTGGTAGTATTTGACGATTATTTACAAGATAATCACAGATTCAGCAGTTACAGGAGTTTTTAATCTATATAATGTACACGAGACACACTTTTTGGAGTGGTAGAGCCATGCTACAGTTATATTAGTAGTATAGTTGTAGCACGAATGGGTCGGCTCGACCGGGGAAGGATCACGCTCTCACAGAATACCAACGACAAATAGTAGCTTAATGCTGCTGTGTTTCGTATGGTGAGTGTAGAGAACCGGAGACCCTTTTTACTGGAAACTAGGCATTCCATCTTAGTCCTCACGGGTGACAACGCATCTGCATTTTGATTCGTAATCGAGGATAGATGTAGATGTCTATGGGCCACAGCAACCACTTACCATCAGGTGGACTGTTTGCTCGTTTGTCACCCTTATTCTATAAAAAAAAAACGATAACATGAACTGTACGTAAACTGGGCCTGGTTGGCGCGGTGTAAATGTCGCGATCGTGAAAGTTGGGAACGATGTAAATGGATGCACCCGGTCCGCGGGCGTACCGGCCCGACATCGATCGCAGTTCGTCGCCCTACTTACCGTGCTCCCTGCACTTGCGAACTGCAGCGATTATATGCGCCTGTCCTACGTCCATCGCGAGACTAATCTGATTCATATCTCTTGCCATTTATTATTCTCGGTGGCAATTTGTTCTTCAGTAAGTTATAACTACTTTAATACTTTTTTATTGACGGTTTTAGAAGTAGATAAATATAATAATAAATGAATGTATTTATTTCTTTATTCTTTACTGTTAGACATCCTATATTTTAGTTATTATAACCAATATCGGATTGTTCAATTATGTAAGAAAACAGCAAACTTGCGAGTTCATTTTGAAGAATAGAATGTTCGATTCGATTTTTATTTAGATTTAACTGTGTAAAAAAAATTTAAAAAATTAGGAAAAGCAATGTGTTGAAGGAGTTGTAGTGACAGACAAGTAACTACATTTTTTTTAACTTTTAAAATAAATTATTTGTTTACTCTGCCTCTATTTAAATAAACAACTTTTTTATAGAATTAGGGTAACAAACGAGCACACAGTCCCTCTGATGGTAAGTGGATCTTGTGGCCCATAGACAACTACATTTATCCTTGTTTAAGAATCATAATGCAGATGCGTTATCAGTTATCATCACCCCTGAGGACTAAGATGGAATGTCTCAATTCCAGTAAAACGTGTCTCCGTTTCTCTACACACCATACGAAACACAGCAGCATCAAGCTGCTATTTTACGCTGGTATTTTGTGAGAGCGTGGTCCTTCCCCGATCGAGCCGACCCTTTCGTGCTAAAACCGTAATATAGCTGCAGCGTGGCTCTACCACGTAGTATAAAACCTTGGGTTACAACGGAAGGAATCTAGATGGACTATGCCTGTCGCCAAGAAGCTGCTCAACCACCGCCATGTTCCTGTTGGAAGGGTAACAGAGCCAGTATAACTACAGGCTTATAGCCTGTTGTTGCATTTCGTAGTTCTTAACGCATCTAAATTTTTTTGGAATTGTTTGCAGCTGCCTGTGTGCTGCAATAGACCTTGGCATCAGATGAAATGTTGTTTATCATTAAATATGTAAAATTAATCATAAAGATTTCAAAACGATATAAAATAAATCATAAAAAGTTGTGAAAATTACCCAGCAAAAATCTACGTGAAAAATAAAATATAATATGTGAATAACCCAATTTGAAGAGCACGTTCCCTCTCTACTATTGCGTGCACTATCACTGCCACTACTAAACTCAACACCACTACACTAGGATACACACCAACGTCGATAACAAATGCATTTGCCTCGTTTAGTAGCGAAGCGCAGCTTATTATTAATGGCGGCATTCAGGAGGGCTGCTCTTCAAACTACCACAGAAATACACAACATTTTATTTTTCAGGCACATTTTAGTTCACTTTCAAATCTTAAATATAATAAATTTTCGCAATATAACACCTGAGTCAATTTATAATTACAAGCCTTTTATAACGTGCTTTTTTCGTAAGTATGTCTTTCCGGTTCATATGTTGTCATTAATTTTTAAAGCAGTTGCTGACATGTGATTGAACTGATATTTGACATTTTTATGTCTGTAACTTCGATGAACCAGATGTAGGTCCTGACAAAGTCACACTTTCAAATCTTAAATTGTATAATAAATTTTCGCAATATAACACCTGAGTCAATTTATAATTACAAGCCTTTTTATAACGTGCTTTTTTCGTAAGTATGTCTTTCCGGTTCGTATGTTGTCATTAATTTTTAAAGCAGTTGCTGACATGTGATTGAACTGATATTTGACATTTTTATGTCTGTAACTTCGATGAACCAGATGTAGGTCCTGACAAAGTCACACTTTCAAATCTTAAATTGTATAATAAATTTTCGCAATATAACACCTGAGTCAATTTATAATTACAAGCCTTTTATAATGTGCTTTTTTCGTAAGTATGTCTTTCCGGTTCACATGTCGTCATTAATTTTTAAAGCAGTTGCTGACATGTGATTGAACTGATATTTGACATTTTTATGTCTGTAACTTCGATGAACCAAATGTAGGTCCTGACAGTCTCTAAAAACTTGTTTTTAAATAGGTTTTATTATCTTAAAAATAAGGCCTGATTATTGTTATTGCAACGTAGTTCAATAATGCATTCGTAGTATATACTTGTACGCTTTAGGGGCGACTTTTCAATCCTTAGATAAATAGACAAGTAGCATATCATTCGACAGATAGCAAACGATTGTATTTTTAATCGTCGGATAGGCTTTATTTGACAAATAATTCTGCTGCCTGAGGAATAAATGTATTTAAGTTTATATTCTCGATTTGGCGTTTATTACAAAATTAAATATTATTTTTAAGAATATTTTTGGTAAAATTGACGACTTGGAAATTGAGGAAGACGTTCTAATAAAATAAATAAATATACTTGAAAGAGAAATTAAAATTGTCAGATCTGAGTTTGATTACTTTACTATGTGGGATTGAAGAACATTTTATACCTATTATTTTGAAAGTACCTTCAGTTACGTCGGATCTACGCAGAATGTGATGCTTACTCTATAATTGATTGTGTATTTTTTGCCTTTCAGAAAGTAAAAATTGTTTGTCCTGCTCTCACGTTTGCTTTTGCAGTGTTTATGTTTCATTTTACGAAATTTAGCGTAGCTATAGTCCAAAAATCGGTCGGATAGCGTTTCGTAAAGGTGAAGAAAGTAAACCTAATCAATTTATGCGTAAGATAGTTATTAGAATTTTATTAGAAAGCCTTGGGAAATTGATCATTTATATTAATATTATTTACATAAGAATTTCTAACTTGTTTAGTTTAGTATTCTTATGCTATTCGCGAATGACGAATGACGAATCCTTAAAGATACCTATATTCAGCTGTGACCTTGTGGAGGCTATTTATAAAAATGTTATTTAAATAAATTGAACTTATCTGTCACCATATACTGCGCTTTACAAACATACTGCGCTGATAAGACCAGTTAAATAAAAACTTCCCATCTCCTGGATTCCCTCTGTCGCCTCTTACACAGTTAATATATATTACGACACCCACGGGATGACATGGGATAGTGGATATTCTTACACAGTACTTCGTGTAGTGGCGGCGTCTTTCTGATAACGACTAGAAAATAAAAATCTACATTTACCGACCCGCCCGCCCAGCGTGGCAACTAGCTGTCAACTGATAGGTTGTAATGAGTAATGAGTAAATAAAAATTTATGGTATTAAGACAAGTTTCATAGTGTAACTTATAATAGATGGATAAATGATGTTAAATTTATCTGTATAGAAAGGGGAATGAAAGTGAACGCAAGTAAGACGAAAGTGATGGTTTTTGAAAGAGAAGAAAGCAAAACGGTATGTGAAATAAGAATAGAAGGAGAGTTGATTGAGCAAGTGGATGAGTTTGTGTATTTGGGATGTGTATTTAGCAGGGATGGTAGATATGATAGGATATAGAACGACGAGTAAATGCAGGGAATAGAGTGAATGGGGCACTACACTCTATTATGAAGAACCAGAATTTGTCAAAACAGGCACGTATGGTAATTCATAATGCTGTGTTAGTCCCTACTTTAATGTATGGTAGTGAAAGCTGGGTGTGGCAGAAGAAGCACGAAAGTAGAATAAATGCTGTAGAAATGCGGTCTTTAAGGAATATGCTAGGGTGTAATCTGAATGACAGGGTGAGAAATTGCGTGATAAGAGATAAATGTGGTATGCAAGATGATGTTGTGACCAGGATTAAGAAAGGAATGCTTCGGTGGTTTGGTCACGTAGAAAGAATGAATGAGGAAAGAGTGACAAAGCAAATTTATATGGCAGATGTGAATGGCCGAGTCGGGAAGGGACGCCCTAGGAAAAAGTTTATCGACCAAATTGGCGATATTTTGAAAATGGGCCACGTTAGAAGTACCCTTAACCGACGAGCATGTATGCGTAGATATATGGATGTAAAGGAGGCGAAAGAGGTATGTCAGGATCGTGCCAAATGGAAGTCCGTAGTCTCTGCCTACCCCTCTGGGTGACAGGCGTGAGTGTTTATGTTATGTTATGTTATGTAAATTTATCTGTATGTTATAAATTTATCTCCTATCACGGTTGTGTAAATAAAATGTTCGCATTCAAATTCCATGAGCAAAATATCCGCAGCAAAATCCGACCATCGTAGTAAAAGAAAATATAATTTATGTAAAGTTCTAGAGAATTTGGTCAACTATTTTATATCATACAACGCTTCGATCTCTGTCATAATCAGAGGACGTGTATACCGTGACTTATATTTATAATATATAAATTTCTGGACATAAGAACAGGCTCCAGAAGGACAAAACCCTCCGGATGAGATACCGGCGTATATCTTAGTGGTGTTCTTTGGCCTTACATTTTACGTATTTATCTGCCAATCAAAAATTTTGTTTTTGTGGAAAATTATACAAAATAAAAGATGTTTATTGCAATCCATTATTATATAATAGCTCACGACGTTTACTGAAACACGTCCCCTACTACAGGATGCGTCTATTCAACTTATACGGAAGATGTGATCAACCCACACTCATTGCCAGTTTGCATAATTTGCGCAAGACTATATGCGATAATAACAGTAATTTAATTGTTGATGAATCTATTTTAAAGAAATGTTTATGAAAAGTAATTTTCGGTAATAGTTGGTTGCTATAAAACCTTTTTGCATTTTTCCAATTATTTGTATTCGAACTGCAATGAAAGACTATAACCAACGCTTCAAGTGTACTTAGTCAGAATATTTACGGATTTCCCGGTACGCGCTACCCACGCAAACTTTCAGCCGGCTGGTTATAAAATTAACACTGTACGATATTATACAACTAAGTTCATACTAACTCTCTTAATTTGTAAAATGTACATGAATTTTTCCGCCCTCTTTTTTGTAGTCGCGGTTTATGCGGAGGGCATTACCTTATCTACTTTATTTTTACCTACGAAACTAGGATGATATTCTACATGAAATTTATTGCATACTGTATAGTATACTGTTTTAAATATCTTTTGGAATTTATAGTTAAAATAAAATGACGATTTTAATTTTACGTCATATAGCTAATATACCTAATGAAACTAAAGTTTTCTATAGATTATACTATATTACGAGTACTCAAGTAACGACCTAGTTCTGGCCGTTAGAGTATCTGACTACTTCGCATCTTAAATTTAGATTACAACTCGAGGTAGCACTAGTGCACAGTTACATCTAACAATTTGTGTGTTTTTTATCTTATTATCCCTATAATAGGTATTTAGGTTTTTTGACTGCCCCGTTGGTCCAGTGTCCTAAACGCGATTGCTGTTTATAAGTTTCCGGGCTGCCTCCCGGATTGGTTTTATCTATCACAAAATTCTCAGTGACAGCGCGGAGGCAGGAAGTATGGCGGAATTTCACCCAATGCCTTGAAAACCACGTAAACCCCGTTAGTCCTGCGTCTGATCACTCTCCTGTAATGTCAGATTACCGTCCCATCGGACTATGAGTGGGAGCGCACCTGGGCACTATAATATTGACCTGCGCACATGGCTAGTCTATAGTTGGGACTGGCTGCTGTGATCGACGTTCGATCTGGATGACATATGTATCTGTGGATTAAAATAAAAGAAACCTCTTTTGACGTTATAAAAAATATTAAGAATTGCCAAAAAAATGTGTGAAGTCAATTCAGATCCCTATTTCAGGCCGGTTGTTGTCGAAAAGTTCACCAGTGCTCATTTTCAAAATAACTTCTGAAATTGACTTTACAGATGTACCATTATCTTCTCTATCACACGGTATAAACAGCAAAGCTAGTTGTTTGCTTTTGAAATGCCGAAGGCAAAGTAAAGTGTCCCGTCATTTTGTGAAAGTTCTTGAAAGCCAAATGGATATTTTTTTGTATTAACGCCGTTTACAATTTAGAATGATAGCTGAATCGTAGAAATAGATCTTTAAATAATATACAATTACTTCTGTCAACTAATAATAATAAATAAATTGCGGCGACAGTTGGTTGCAATGCACACCGCAGCCGTGAACATTTATATAAAATATTAAAGTTATAAGTATAAGTATAACCTACCTACGTACCTTCGGCATTTCGTAAACCACCGAGCTTTTGCAAACGGACCACACCTTTTGTATCATAGATTCAGTATAAACAGAAGTTAGAGTAGATTTGCAATGCAAAAGACAAAGAGCATAGTGTACGCGTATATTAGACCACATAAATAGATAAACGGAACAGAGATAAAGCTTCGTTCAACCGCGCGAATCGTTTGCACTACTACAAGCACACGGGGCATGTGTGCTTGACCACTGGCCGCTTGTCGCGTACGCGGCGAGACTGGAAAAAACCAGTTACGCTGGCATAGCCAGTTGACAAATCTCAGGGTCAGTGCGACGCACATTGTTTGTTTTGTTAGTTGCAAGTTTGAATATTTTAATGTGATAACGTGGTATTATTAATAATGGTTGTTTATTGTACTGTGTGTATGAATAATACTAGAAAAAATTAAAACATATCATACTTTAACTATCCCACGGAGTACAATAGGTAAGTAAATATTTGATTAGTACTTTTTCAAGTAAGCACCTTTATTTTACTGTATGGCCCTTTTTTTAACAAGAAGAGGGTACTACACGGCAGGGATTGAATAACCGAAAAAATTATGGTACAGACGATAAGCGGTATGACGTCATTCCTTTAAATTTCGATACCTTAAAATAAAGGTACCTTTAAATTACTATACCTTAAAGTAACTGTACCATTACTTTTTCAAGTATCTAAATTATAAAATAAAGGTATAAAGTATAAACAAAGAAATTGTACGCCGCCGCTCGCGCCGAGGCTTCACTCAGTGTCGGCCGCATTGGTAAGAAAGTAGGTACTTGATCGAAAATTTACGGATATTCGTGTCTCGGCAGCTAAACAAAGTAGATTGTTTTGCCATTTTGCCGCCATTCATGTTTCCGCGTATACTTTGATTGTCAACTTAATCACAAGTGTGCTTTTTTTAATTTATTTTATGTACACACATTAAGATACAGAAGCAGTCTTATAGTAATTTCGTACAAAGGTTCTACTTATTCCAAATTAGCTGAAATATCTTCCAGTAGATCCATAAAGGAAATTATATTGAAATTGAAAACTTAGTGCATACATTAGTATTAAAAAATAAATAATATACACGTAAATTATATAAAATGAAACAATAAATAAAAATAAAATAAATCAATAAATAATAATAATAATAAATACGATAGTTATACTTATATATGCATAAACTAAAACTAATATAATAGAATAATATATATAAATTAACAGGATGCAAAGTAGTTATCTCTAAGACGTTTCTTCAATACCAACAAAGTTTCGGAATTTCTTATATTTGACGGTAGTGAGTTCCATAATCTTACCGCGTGAACTGCTTATTATAATGTGTGCTTTGTTATAACTTTACAATTAGATTGTCGTAAAGATGGATAAAAGTAGGTACAAACTCATTAAGCATTTATTGACGATATTATATAACTTTGTATATCTTTATACTTTTTTAGATTGAGGCCGAACGAACGTAATTTTTCGAGTTGTGAGTGATGATATGATTGAATATGATTTATTTCAGAACCAGTCATCATGTGTCAGAATAAGCACCATCATTCCCTAGATATTTTTGTGAATTCGGAACGACCAAGGACTCCTTCTGCTCTACACCCTAAAGTA
Source organism: Parnassius apollo (assembly GCA_907164705.1). Classification (NCBI taxonomy): domain Eukaryota; kingdom Metazoa; phylum Arthropoda; class Insecta; order Lepidoptera; family Papilionidae; genus Parnassius; species Parnassius apollo. The sequence continues at coordinate 3,013,353 of CAJQZP010000885.1, read as the reverse complement.
GAAAAACACCCGGAGAAAGATAAACATCGCTCTGAATGTTTCCATTGCATGGCTATCCAACGAGAAGAAAAGGATCAAAGAAATGACATTTTTAGCTTCATCATTATCATCATTATATCCCTTCACAAGTCCACTGCTGAACATAGGTCTCCCTCAAGGAATGCCACAAAACGGTCCTGAGCCACCTGCATCCATCGACTTCCTGCATGTCTTACCAGGTCATCATTCCGTCTAGTGGGCCTACACTACGTCTACCGGTACGAGACTGCCACTCGAGAACCTTTTTTCCCCATCAGTTATCGGTTCTTCGGGCCGAATGGCCGGCCCATTGCCACTTCAGCTTACTAATACATTGGGCTATGTCGATTGCCCTGGCTCTACTGCGGTTTCTAAGTTTATCGCGCAGAGAAACCCCGAGCAAAGCCCTCTCCATAGCTTGCTGAGCGACCATGATCGTCCTCATACGGCCAGCAGTTAAAGGAACATGTCTCAGATCCGTAAGTCATCGCTGGCAACATGCACTGGTGTACAATCTAGTTTTTAGGTTTTGAGGTATACCTCATGAGAAGATGTGTCGTAATTTCTCGAACGCTGCCCAGTCGAGTTGAAATCTCCTGAAGACCTCTCGGTCGAAGTTAGACTTACCTGGTCGGACTATTTATCCCAGGCAGACGTACTCGTCAACAACTTCGAGGTTAGTGCTCCCAACAACTACCAGCATAGGCGTGACATGAACATTACACATGATCTTTGTTTTGTCCATGTTCATCTTAAAACCTATACGTTAGGATACACTTTGAAATAATACTAGTTTTTACGGAATTTATCGCGTATATTTAACTTTTTAATTACCCGACGTTTCGAGAGCTTTACAGCACCCATGGTCACGGGAAGGACTGAGATGTTCAACGTCCAGCTGTCATAGTTAACCGCGGTTACCATAGATTAAAATTTAACTTTTGTTCCGATCTACACAGTATGAACTTATGGTATCATGGAGTCTTGCAGTTGTATGCTTGGGTTGGGATTTAATTTTATTTATTATAGGATCCCAAGCAGATGGTAGCACCCAGCCATCTTCTCTATTGAAATTAGGATGTTTTTTGATTTCAATAGCTTCGCGAATCATCCTTGGAAGGAATCGGTGTTCTTTAGCGAGGATTTGTGGTCTATCAAATCTGATGTAGTGACGGGGGGCGATCCTGTACATGTTCACAGACTGCAGACTTCCCGGAGCGTCGATTCTTCACATCAGCTATATGTTCTTTGACGCGGGTTTTAATGGATCTTTTAGTTTGTCCTATGTAGGAGAGACCACATTCACAATCAAGCTTGTACACTCCTGCATCTTGCAGAGGGACGTTACACTTGACTGATGGTAAAAACTGACCAATCTTCTTCGGCGGCTTGAAGTATGTTTTGATGGAAGCGCGCTTCAAGATGTAGCCAATCTTGTCAGTGACTCCTCTAACATATGGCAGTACAGCAGGTACACGCTCGACTGTGGCCGGCTTCACTCGTTCTCTGTGACGTAGGCGCGGGACCCGAAGCTTGTTGTCTTGCAAAACTTGCTTGACATGTTGGAGCTCGGCAGCCAGGTGTTTACTGTCACAGATCCCTTGTGCTCTCTGAAACAAAGATTTACTCACAGTAGCTAACTGTGAAGGATGGTGGTGAGAATCACCGTTTAAATATCTATCTGTATGGGTCTTTTTTCTATACACAGTATGGCTCAAGGTGTTATCAGGATTCCGAATTACTAATACATCTAGAAAAGCTAAGGAATTGTTTGCCTCTAACTCCATTGTGAACTGAATTTTAGAATTTATAGAGTTAAGATGGTCTAAAAATGCAGTTACTTTATCTAAAGGTAGAATTGTGAAAGTGTCGTCTACGTACCGCTTGTAGAAACTTGGATTTATGGGAGAAGTAAGCAGGGCTTTCTCCTCAAAGTCTTCCATGAATATGTCGGCGACAATGGGAGATACAGTTGAGCCCATCGCCACACCATCTACTTGCTTGTAGAACTCCTCCTTCCACAATAGGTAGCCAGATGTAAGGCAGTGTCTGAGTAATACTGCATATTCTACGGGCATGTTGTTTTCTTCCAGCTTTCTAGTTACAAGTGAGATGCAGTCTTCAACAGGTAAGCATGTAAACAATGACTGCACATCAAAACTGCCCATAGTTTCATTGTCTGCCAGACGTAGGTCTTTAATCTCGCTGACAAAATGGTAGGAATCCTTTATGTGTGCTCTTGTATGTCCCCTGAGCGGTGAGAGTATTTTCGCTAAATGTTGAGCCAATCTGTAAGTTGGTGAATCGATTTGGCTCACTATGGGGCGTAATGGAGCATTGGGCTTGTGTATTTTTGGTAACCCATACAACTTTGGTGATTTGGCGCACGTAGGTATTATCCATTTTACTACACTACACTACACTATTGAGATCATTGAGTATCTTGCTTAGATCCTCCAGCGATTCCACCATAAAGACTATATCTTCGGCAAACCGAATGTGAGTAATGTACTCGCCATTGATGTTAATACCTTTCCAATTCAGTAGCTTGAAAACATCTTCCAATGCGGCGGTGAAGTGTATGTGTGATATAACGTCAACCTGTCTTACACCTCTCTGCAGTTGAATATGATTCGTAATGACTCGGAAACTGCACTTAGCATCGTAGCCCTACTGTACAAACACTTCAGCACTTCGATATACCGACAGTCAACTTGGCACCGCTGAAGGGACCGTAGCACCGCCCAAATTTCGACGGAATCAAATGCTTTCTCATATACGGTTACGGTTGTTACCGGTTGGCGGTATACGCCAGGTAAAGTGGCAGATTGTACTCTTCGGTCTTCCGTACAATCTGCCGCAGGGTATGTATCTGATCTATGGTACTGAAGCTTTTTCGGGAGGCTGGGAGTCGTCGAGTCTGCGTGCGAGACGATTCGTAATGACTCTCGAAAACGGCACGCAGACGCGGCTCAGAAGGGAAATCGGTCTGTAGTTCTTCAAGAGAGCGTTGTCGCCTTTCTTAAAGAACAAGACCACCGCGCTTCTGCTCCACGCCTCCGAAGTAGTGCCACCATGGAGGACGGAAATGAAGAGCTTCTGAAGGACTTCAAGTACCGGTGTTCCACCCGCTTTCAGAAGCTCCGCTGTAATTCCATCTTCGCCCGGGGCCTTGTCGTTTTTAAGGTGGTAGAGAGCCATTCTAATCTCGCACTCAGACTGACGGCCGGGATATCATCGGAATAGTGTCGGATAAGACTTGCTCTTGGATCGTTACTCACACTTGCGTGTGGCTCCAACGATGATGTGTACAGCTGCCCATAGAACCTCTCAATCTCACTCAGAATCTCAGGTGTCCCGGAAACGATGTTGCCACACTCAGTCTTCAGCTTTGACAGTTGGCTCTTTCTAGCAGACAGATCTCTGGCAAAGACTTTGGAGCCCTGGTTCCGCTCGATCGCTTCTTTAATACGAGCAGTATTAAAGTTGCGTAAGTCTCGCCACATGCATTTGGAGATCTGTCTGTTCAGTTGCCTACATGCTGTCAAATCTGTTGACGATTGCAGCCTCATCTCCCGTCTAACAGCCATGAGATTAAGAATTTTTGTGATCGGAGAGTTTTTGTGTTCTTTAGCGGCGGGTCTTGCAGAACTTAGCTCCGACCGCATGGACAGTTTCCACGAGCTTGTCATTCATATCGTCCACTGCATTGCGATCTTCTAGGCACTGAAAGCGGTTACGTAACTCGAGTTGAAAGGTTTCGGGATTCTGGATTAGAGCACGAGGGGTACGGAGCGTTGACTTCTTTAGATGAGACCTCTTCAACTTAACGTTTAGGTTCAGTGTACCTTTAACCATTCGGTGATCACTGCCAGTTTTCATCCTTGCGATCAGTGAGACATCACTGAACAGTTACCGTCTCGTCTTCATAATAAAGTCAATCTCATTTTTTATCGTACTGTCGGGCCTCGACCAGGTCCACTTTCTGTGGAGCCGCTTCAGGAAAAAAGAGCTCATTATAAACAGTCCCTCCTTCTCCATGAAGTCGGCCAGCTGCTGGCCCCTTGTGTTCCGTTGTCCTAACCCAAATTTACCTACCGTCAGCTCACCTTTCTTCCTTTTGCTTAGTTTTGCATTGAAGTCTCCCATTAACACCGTATAGTGGTTTTTATAAGAATGCATGGCTCTAGAAATATCATAGAGAATATCTAAAAATGTAATAGATGTTGGTGCGTAGACCTGTATGATCTTGGATACCGTTTGGTGATTCTGAATATGAGGTACGCAACCTTCGTCGACACACTACCAATCTTTACAAGGTTGTTAACGAGAGACTTGTGGACTATAAATCTAACACCTCCTTGGGACAGAATGGTCGCCCTCCCGGTGATAGAACAAGCTGCCGGATTCAAGAATCACCGTGTCCTCCTCCTCTCTTCGGACCGCGGATGATCCTTTAATATTCAAGCGCTACTTGTCTATCTCTTCTTCCAGCTCCAGGATCTTCTTGGTAGTCCGCAGGGTGCGTCCGTTGTTTGTTGCCAAGTCGAATAGTCTTAGGAGGCAATCGACCCTTCACCGGAGATTCTTAGCACCCCTCTCCCGCCTTTACCATGGTCGCCACCTAGCCAGGAATAGCGCGGCCGCCGTGGAACTGGGGGCCGTTTACTTGTCTCGTTGCTCGTAGAGGGTATTTCCATAGTTGCCACGCTTTACGAGTGGGTTGGCAACTGCAGTTTTTTTGTTCTACAGTTGCTGTTATCAGGAAGATGCTGCTGCCCATCTCCTGCCGCCTTCCCTCTGTCGCCTTTTACGACACCCACGGGGATTCTTAACCGCCACTACACGGCAGTAATTTTTAGCTTAGCGTTCTTTATTCGATCGCTCTCAGGGCCGGCAAATGTTATAAAAAACGGATGCAAAATATAAAAACTTGTATGCGAGCCCGTGTGTACTCAAAAATATTAGTATTCCTACATCCCTTGGAAGGGAAGCACTTTAAAGATGTTCCTTTAACTGATTTTAAAGAGCTAGGTGAACAATTGGTACCCACATGTTAAGCATAATATTACGTTTTTAATTACATACTTTACTGATAATAAATAATAATACAAATATGATAAAGATGTTTTATTTTCTCCGAACATGAAATACAGTAACATAGGAAATCCAAATCGAATGAGTCTCATAACGTTAAGCAAGGTCCGACCGTCCGAGACACAATAATATAAATAAGCCTAAAATACTCATTTTTTTCGGTACCGAAATTATTTCGGTAAAGGTATTAGTAAAATATAGGTATAACGATACCGTAAAAAAATATAGGTATAATTCTTTTTTTAACGGTACCACAACCGTAATTCTCAACCGTTTTGGTTCTACCTTTAAATCGAAGCTGTATCGTAATTCTATACCGGTACCATACCCTTATACCTTTACTGCTTTCAACCCCTGCTACACGGTGTGTTTTTACCTTTTTATTGTTATAACAAGCTTTTACTAAACATTTGTAGGTATGTGAGTGGGTTGGTATGTAGTAGTTATGTGTGTTAAATTCACATATTGATAGGATTTAAACCACTTCTCGATGTCCGATTGAGTTGAAAGAATCATGCCCACTTTCCATACATTGTTTGAACTGTCACTTGATTTCTAAACAGTTCGCGTCTACCTAAAACTACTGTTGTATAAAAACAATTATTGTTCATAATATTAACATAATAACATATCATCTTTTCATTTAGAGGTCAGGGAAATTATTAAGTAAATAAAATTTTGAGGTTATTAAAGCTGTCAATTAAGGTCTTACCACAACCATTAAAATCGTATTTAATCATAAATAAATAAGTTATAAAAAAGAAATTGGTTATTTTGAACATTCATAAACCACATGACGAATGAACAAGTTTTTCGTAGTCTGAAACGGAACGTGTAAAACACGTTTTTAATATATTTTTCATGGCTTCTGGGCCATGTACTCAAAATTACTTAGGTATACTTACATTAGTTTAAGAACTTAGTTATTAAGGTATTTTAAAAACTTAAAATAATTACAAAAATATATACTTAGGTACACTTACATAAGTTTAAGAACTTAGTTATTAAGGTAAAAAAAAGTTTATTTTTTCTTTTTATTTTTTCCGTGGTTTAATTTTTTGTTCAAAAGTTTTTATTTTATAAATTTTTGTGGCTATAATCTACTTATTACTACATTCGTAATTTTTGATATATTTTAAAATAGCTACTGACTTTACTTTAGCTTTTAACTGTTATATAATCCTACTTTAACTATTATTTAAAGCTGTAATCGACCTCTGAAAGAAAGTGTTTGCCAAAGGGCAGTTTTATGTGGCTCTGTGTAGAGTAAAAACACTTGAGGGTATTGCTTTATCTGATTTAGAGCCAAATAAGGTACTACACAAACCTCACGATGAACGAGCTTGACCAGAAATGCAGACTGAGAAGTCTACACACAAGAGACTGACGGGTCTAAAGCTTTCATCGTGAGGTTTTTGTAATGTAATGTAATTATTATGTAATGTTGTAATACACAACTCGCATTAAAATGATAGGAGTAATGTGAGTAAACAATAAATCACTTCTATTTTCCCACCCTTACGGAATTTTTTTTCCAAATTTGTATGTATTTGTATTCAATAAAAGAAGAATTATCAAAATTGGACTACTCTGTAAAACATCATCCCTATTTTCTATCCCTTAGGATATTTTTTTTTCCAAATTTATATGGGTCCAATTTCAAGTATACAATAAATATAAATAATAAATAAATACCAATAAATACCCTATCCAATAAAGAAAGAATTATCAAAATCTGACTACTCTGTAAAAAGTTATGCGCTGTACATAACCTAGGGCCGATGCGGATGCAAAGGTGAAACCTTTTGCTAGCATCATAAACGGAGCGGAGTAAAAGTCTAAAGTCATAACTATCTTTATTTCAACAAAAGATTCAATCAAATGGTGTGACATTACGCAGATGTAAATTAGCAAATTTATTGATAGTTTATTTTTTAAAATAATTATAAATAAACCTTATTTGCGTTGAGCTACAAATATTGCCGAAAAAATTACGTAAATTGGCCTACGGGTTACGGAGGAGATAGATTTCAAAGAATCGTTTTCTTTCAATTGGTTCGAGAAAGATAGGCTGGACTCGACCATTAACGTACACGCTATCGGTCTGTATGGGCCTGGCGTCATTGATGAACAAAACAAATCCCGCTTGTATTTGCCAAATCTTAGGTATTAAAGTAAAAATTAGTTTTTGATTGACTTAATTAATTGTAATTATGTGCGTAAATATAACTCACCCCAGAAAGAAATCCTACATCATTATACATTTAACCCGTAGGTACGATTGGAATGTATAGTTGTCTAAATGCTGTGTTTTAAAGCGGGTACAAACAATTTGGACGTATGGATAGCAAAAATTATCACATTTTATAATAATAATCAATTGAATTAAATTTAAAGTATTTACAAATACGTGAAATTCTGATAATTTTAATCTCACTTATGTAGAGATAGAAATTATCGATAATATCTTATAGAAATGTTCTTAACATGCAAAGGTATGCCTTGCATGCATCATTATATCAAATAGAAGTAAGGTAACAAACGAGCACACAGTCTACCTGCTGGTAAGTGGATGCTGTGGCAGATTTTCATAAAATATTGATATTCGACAAAAATGGTTGAAAATAATAAACAGAGAACAAAGGAAAATATTCGACTATATTATGCAGCAAGCCAGCAAGTACTTTGAAGAAAAATTATTTTCTCATAGAGGTGCCTGCCGTGTAGTGGTAGTGTAAGAATATCAACTACCCCATACCATCTCGTGAGTCTCGCAAGAGGCGACAGATGAAAACAGATCAGGAGATTGGCAGCAACGGCTTCCTAATAACGACTAAAAATAAAATAAAAAACTGCGGTTGACAATCTGCTCGCCAAGCGTGTCAACTGTCAACTATGACGCCGAGGGATTTATTTATTACTCCTTATAATATAAACGTCATGTATGAAGCAAATAGAAACTAATTTGAATTTAGAACTATGGAGGGATTTTTTATTATTTATTATTTTGGAAGACAAAATTAATTAATTTAGTAACACGGATATGTCTTTTCTTCACCGCTGCATTGTTTTCAAGTTACTACTAGGAGTAATAATAATTATATTCAGCAGACTAATACGATGTAACAGAGATGCATTAAGGGAAAAACTACAACACATCTATAAACACTTATAAAATTGCATAATGAAAATTATTTATATCATTTATACAGCTTAAATCCGCGAAAAGGAACAATGCTTTTAAAGTGAGTACATGGTGCAGCATTATTTGTTACCCATACAGGAGCATTACACGCACACTGGTGTATTTTGATTTTGATCTCGCCCTAATCACTCTATTGCCAATCTATACTATACTATATCTATGGTTTGTATGGTGCCGAATCCTACAATCTGCTAGGATACAATCAGTTTGTTTATCATTTAAAATATACATTCAAAGACTGCGTCACGTAGTGGTCAAAGTACCTGACTTATATGCCCGAGCCGGGCTCTAAATGCTAATCCCAACGGCAGTCGACATTTGTGCAATAATACAAATTATTCGATTTCGGTTTGAGATTGCGTCCGTGTTTCTGTCGCCATTATATCTTATAACATGTCAAAATGTAAGATTAACTTCGGTCGAACGACTGTCTCTGTATTTGCCCATACAATTGTAATGGTGACAAACGAGGACACCATCCATATGATGGTAAGTGGATGGTGAGGCCCATTTTCACTTACATTTATCCTATAGATTAAGAATCAAAATTGAGATGCGCTGTGATCGTTGAGGGCTCAGATGATTTGTCACCGTAAAAGCACGGTAATATTATCTATACAGTATTGTAACTCGGCCGTATCTTTGAAATAAATGCCTACAGTCGCGCGGTACGTAAACATGCGATAGGGCTGCCTGCCTCCAGCATTTTTACATTTGCCTACTTTGTGTTTCCATTTAGTTTTATGATTGTGATTGTAAATATACTTTTTTATATAAACAAATATAATAGATATTTTTTTTTTTTTTTTTAACAATAAAAATGCGTGTCTCGGTCTTATAAATTTGCGACCGAAAAATATTTGCGCCTCGGCTGAGACGTACGAAATGATTTATATAAAAGTCCGCATTCTAATATAAAGCTTAATTAAAAATTGTTTTGGGAAACATGGACAAGGTGGAGAAAAGGAATATTTTTACTTGGTTATAGATCCCTGCAGCTATTTTACAATTTATATGTTTGGTTTTAAATGAAGTTCGGATTTCTTTATTTCTATTCTATTATTTATTTCCTCCATTTTTATATATATTCCACAAAATCATCACTGCGGCAGTCACGGCTGTCTGCATGCCGAGCGCATGCCGAGATCGAGACGCGTAGGCATAGCTCTCGCTTCGTCCGTTTGTATGGAGTTGGAATACTGTATAGATAAAATTACCGTGGTAAAAGGGTCTCCGGTTCTTGTGAGTCACCATACGAAATACAGCACTATGTTGCTATTTTATGCTGGTTTACGTGTGCGAACGTAATCCTACCCCGGTCGAGCCGACTCATTCGTGTTGCTGCCATAATACAATGCAGTGTGACTCGACATATCATCATCATCATCATCATCATCACAACCCTTCACAAGTCCGCTGCTGAACATAGGCCTCCCCCAAGTAATGCCACAAAGCACGGTCCTGAGCCACCTGCATCCATCGACTTCCTGCATGTCTTACCAGGTCGTCACTCCATCTAGTGGGGGGTCGCCCTACACTACGCCTACCGGTACGAGGCTGCCACTCGAGAACCTTTCTTCCCCATCGGTTATCGGTTCTTCGAGCTATATGGCCGGCCCATTGCCACTTCAGCTTACTAATCCGTTGGGCTATGTCGGTCACTCTGGTTTTACTGCGGATATCCTCATTTCTGAGTCTATCACGCAGAGAAACTCCGAGCATAGCCCTCTCCATAGCTCGCTGTGCGACCTTGAGCGTCCTCATATGGCCAGCAGTGAAGGACCACGTCTCTGATCCGTAAGTCATCACTGGCAACACGCACTGGTTGTACACTTTAGTTTTCAGAGATTGAGGTATACCTGACGAGAAGATGTGTCGTAATTTCCCGAACGCTGCCCAGCCGAGTTGAATCCGTCGATTGACCTCTCGGTCCAAGTTGGACTTACCTAGTCGGACTATTTGTCCCAGGTAAACGTACTCGTCAACAACTTCGAGCATAGTGCTCCCAACAACTACCGGCATAGGTGTGACATGGACATTAAATATGATCTTTGTTTTGTCCATGTTCATCTTAAGACCTATCCGTTGGGAGGCACTATTGAGGTCATTGAGCATAGTGCTTAAGTCCTCCAGCGATTCTGCCATAAGGACTATATCGTCGGCAAATCGAAGGTGAGTGATGTACTCGCCATTGATGTTAATACCGTATCCTTTCCAGTCCAGTAGCTTGAAAACGTCTTCCAAAGCAGCGGTGAAGAGACATATATAAAACTAATAATATATCCTTTGTGGTAGCTTTAAAAACTATTTGGAAATTGTCACCACTAAGTTAAAATTTACCAAGGGAATACATCATCATAATCAAAACTAGGTAATTAGACAGAAACTTTGCACATAGTTTGTCTTAAGCCTGGAATGAAACATCAGATTATACTTCTATCAGTTTTTACAGTCTGATTATATATAAGCAAATTGAGAGTAAAATATTTTATTCAGTAAACTACAGAGTTGTTTTATCGTCGTATAGCGATAAAAATACGTGTGGCACTCGGTAAAGCTGACTGCCGCGGTAAAGCTATTGCATAGCATTTTTTATCAACTTATGCAATTATAATTATTTATTTATTTTATTTATGCAGTTAAGTCTTTGATATTAAATCAAGTTACACTTTTTGAGCGTGGTGACCGATAAGAAAACAATTTTTTTTCTCTTATTGAATAAATGAGAAGTTAATATTGTTTAAAATATTTTAATATCATACAATACATGTAGGTTATTCAGGAATTTTTATCATTGAGTTACCAGCTAGTGTACACGCATACGTCTAGTCGCACGCACACAAACACCGTGCCGAAGTCTGCCGAGTGCCGAAGTCTGCCGAACTGAAACGACATTAGATGCACGGCTTTCAACGCCACACCTCCGTGGCCGTCGGAGTGGGGAGCGTGAGGTTCTTTTCGTTACGGAATTTCTGGATTCGGTCCCCGCGCTCAAGGCCCGCGATAGAAGCCTTGCAATAGCTTAAAAATAAATAGATAAATACATTTATATTTGATCTTCTCACCATAATCACGGTAATATTATTTATACAGTATTGTAACTCGGCCGTATCTTTGAAATAAATGCCTACAACCGCGCGGTACGTAAACATGCTATAGGCCTGCCTGCCTCCAGCATTTTTACATTAGCCTACTTTGTGTTTTCATTTAGTTTTATGATTGTAAATACACTTTTTTATATAAACAAATATAATAGGAACTTTGAGAATTGAATAGGAAGTGTTCAATAAAATGCGTGTCGTTTTTTAATTGGTAGATTTAATTAATAAACCATGTTTATGTTTGAATAGCAAATCGATCTTACGAATTTGCGACCAAAAGATATTTACGCCTCGGCTGTGACGTACGAAATGTTTTATTATTAAATTTTTAAGTATAAAAAATCCGCATTCTAATATAAAGCTTTGTAGCGGCGCTGTCGTCGCCGCCACAAGCGAAATACACCGAAGCTTAAATCACGCTATTAACATTTAGAATCATAAACAGCATATATAGAACATCTCCGAACTATCACAAGGAGCGTCGGCCGCTCCCCGGGCAGAACACCTTGCCCGGCGGGAGATCTCCCCTTTTCCTTTCACGGCCACAGTGGTAACCATCCGACGTGATCTGCTAAACACGCAACCAAACAACCTTCGGAAACTTCAAGCTTCATCAACGTCATAGAATACCCCACCCATTCGCTCCCGAACAGATATCGTCTGCAGTCTTCATATCCTGCAAGCCATCTAGCTTCACAAGGTTCATCGCAGCATTGCAATAATAATGCTTCCTGTTCCTTCAAGCTACTCTCTGCGCTATACAGTGTTTGGCACGGCTCTGAGCCTTACTGCTCGCCTCTGCTTCACGGCACTCTCGCAGATTACTTGCCTTCTTCTCGACTCACCGCAGACTACAAGGCAATCCACTGGCACTTGCACATTCGTCGGCAACAAGGCTGCACTAACGACCTCCGGTCTGAGCAGGGGGTGATGTAGCGGCGCTGTCGTCGCCGCCACAAGCGAAATACACCGAAGCTTAAATCACGCTATCAACATTCCGAATCATAAACAGCATATATAGAACATCTCCGAACTATCACAAGGAGCGTCGGCCGCTCCCCGGGCAGAACACCTTGCCCGGCGGGAGATCTCCCCTTTTCCTACTTCGGCCACAGCTTAATTAAAAATTGATTTGGGAAACATGGACAAGGTGGAGAAAAGGAATATCTTTTACTTGGATAAAGAGGTATCTATAACCAAGTAAAAGATATTTTACAATGTATATGTTTGGTTTTAAATCAAGTTCGGATTTATTATTCCTTTAATTCTATTCTATTATTTATTTCCTCCACTTTTATATATATATATATATATATATATATATATATATATATATATATATATATATATATATATATATATATATATATATATATATATTATTCCACGAAATCATACTGCAGCACGCGCTGGTTGGTGGGAAGGTTTTTTGGCAGTCTTACAGTAATGTATAAAAAGTTATTACTCATATAATCATATTGCTTTTCGTCTTTATTTATTTTATACGAGTCTTCTAGTACAACACGTAAACAATTCATTTTTCATGACCAACTGTAATCATTATACCATTAACACCTTATATTTATTTTAAAAAGGTGTTGTACTAATAACAAATCATGACTCTGTTACTTATATGTGTCATGTAGTAATGGTATAAAATCGAGGAGGAGGGAAATGAATGAAAGAGAGGAGATAGCAGCAACATATTCCTGGTAACTACTCATAATAATAAGAAATTTAAACACTGCTGTACATAGGTTTCCTTATAGATTGCCTCATAAGCTCCCTTTTGAGGCAATCTATAGTATGCCATAGTAGCTACACTATTGTATATGATACACTTTGTTATCAGATGTTACATAGTTTCCCTCTGTCGGGACGATATGGGGTAGTGGATAATTTTATACGACCACTATACTTAGCGTTGTATTCACAAAATGTGTCGAAATTCGATCACAAGTTTTAGTAAGTATATTTTAATACAATTTTATAAATCCATAAGATTTTTTTGAAAATGAATTCTCTTGTAAATTTCACCTTTCAAATTTGCAAGTCATATTCTGGAGCGATGCTTGACCTCTTGGCAGAACGCGCAAACTTCGCAAACCGTGCCGGTTATTGAAATACCGAAATTCATTTCTTCCTGCACTCGACACAAAAGTTACCAAATGCAAAAAAATCCTTTTTTATGCTATATATTATTATTTAGGGAAATGCTGCGTTAGTTCAAGACAAAAGAGCTACTCATGACCCGTGAGTTCTTATTATCTGTTATTTATAAATGGTAATAATAGTTTATTGTAGGAACATATCCAATCTTATGTTGTTTTCAGTTTATCTTACATGAATAAACAATTGAATTACTATTCAAATATTCTAAGTCCTTGGAATCCTTCAACACGTGATTCATACTTCAACAATAACAGAGCGTACGAGAACTAGGTAGGTATTGGTATCGGCTCTTTATTGTGTTTAACGTCTGTCCTATGTAATTTTGATACTTGTGCCGCAATATGTTTGTTTTACAAGCATTTTGAACATGTTTACACTTAACAATGTTAATTTAATTTAAGGTTAAGTTAATTTCCTTCTTAAAATCTTGATTGAGAATCTTGCTTCCATCCACCATGGAGTACCAACCATACTCCACGCGGCGCACTCTGCTTATTGACTGACAAGTCTCTAGCTACCGACTAATGGTGAAAAATCCATTAAAATGCTGTACTTAATTATGGTGCAGCATTATCAGTGTGACGATATCAACTGTATGCTCAGCAACTCACCTGTCCTATGTGGTGAGTAAGGCAAGTCTTCCAAGTATTTTTATCTGGCGATCCTAAGTAATGCATTTGTAGTTGAGTAACCAGCAGTAGCAGTGCCGTGTAGTGGCGGTTGAGAATATCCACTACCCCATATCTTCCCGTGGGTGTCGTAAGAGGCGACAGAGGGAGACAGGCAGGAGATGGGCAGCAGCATCTTCCTGATAACAACTGTGATATAATAAAAAACTGCGGTTGCCAACCCGCTCGCCAAGCGTGGCAACTATGGCAAATATCCCCCATGAATAACGACGCAAAAAACGGCCCCCTGTCCCCGGCGACCCCGCTATTCCTGGCTACGGTGGCGACCATAGTAACGGCGGGGCAGGGGGTGATAAGAATCTCCGGTGCAGGTTCGGTTGCCACCTACGACGACTCGACCTGGCAACATATAACGCACGCACCCTGAGGTCTGACGAGAAGATACTGGAGCTGGAAGAAGAGGTAGACAAGTTGCGCTGGCATATTATTGGATTATCCGAGGTCCGAAGAGAGGGGGAGGACACGGCAATCCTCGAAGTCCGGCAACTTGTTCTACCACCGAGAGGGCGACCATCTGTCCCAAGGAGGTGTCGGATTTATCGTCCACAAGTCTCTCGTCAACAACGTTGTAAAGATTAGGAGTGTGTCGACGAGGGTCGCGTACCTGATACTCAGAATCACCAAACGGTATTCGCTGAAAGTCATACAGGTTTACGCACCAACCTCGGCACATCTCGATGAGGAGGTGGAGGAAATGTATGAGGATATTTCCAGAGCCATGCATTCCTCCAAAACCCACTACACGGTGTTGATGGAAGACTTCAACGCAAAACTAGGCACAAGAGAAAGCGGTGAGCTGAAGGTAGGGAAATTTGGAGTAGGGCAACGGAACCGAAGGGGCCAGCAGCTGGTCGACTTTATGGAGAAAGAGGGACTCTTTATTATGAACTCTTTCTTCCAGAAGCGGCCCCACAGGAAGTGGACCTGGTCGAGCCCCGAAGGTTCGACAAAAAATGAGATTGACTTCTTTATGACGACCAGACGCCAACTGTTCAGTGATGTCTCAGTGTTCGCAAGGGTGAAAACCGGCAGCGATCACCGAATGGTTAGAGGCACACTGAACCTAAACGTTAAGTTGGAGAGGTCTCGTCTAATGAAGTCAACGCTCCGTCCCCCTCGTGCTCTAATCCAGAATCCCGAAACCTTTCAGCTCGAGTTACGTAGCCGCTTTCAGTGCCTAGAGGATTGCAATGCAGTGGACGATATGAATGACAAGCTCGTGGAAACTGTCCATGCGGTCAGAGCTAAGTTCTGCAAGACCCGCCCCAGAAGAACACAAAAACTCTCCGATCACAAAAATTCTTAATCTCATGGCTGTTAGACGGGAGATGAGGCTGCAATCGTCAACAGATTTGACAGCATGTAGGCAACTGAACAGACAGATCTCCAAATGCATGCGGCGAGACTTACGCAACTTTAATACTGCTCGTATTAAAGAAGCGATCGAGCGGAACCAGGGCTCCAAAGTCTTTGCCAGAGATCTGTCTGCTAGAAAGAGCCAACTGTCAAAGCTGAAGACTGAGTGTGGCAACATCGTTTCCGGGACACCTGAGATTCTGAGTGAGATTGAGAGGTTCTATGGGCAGCTGTACACATCATCGTTGGAGCCACACGCAAGTGTGAGTAACGATCCAAGAGCAAGTCTTATCCGACACTATTCCGATGATATCCCGGACGTCAGTCTGAGTGCGAGATTAGAATGGCTCTCTACCACCTTAAAAACGGCAAGGCCCCGGGCGAGGATGGAATTACAGCGGAGCTTCTGAAAGCGGGTGGAACACCGGTACTTGAAGTCCTTCAGAAGCTCTTCATTTCCGTCCTCCATGGTGGCACTACTCCGGAGGCGTGGAGCAGAAGCGCGGTGGTCTTGTTCTTTAAGAAAGGCGACAACGCTCTCTTGAAGAACTACAGACCGATTTCCCTTCTGAGCCGCGTCTACGTGCTGTTTTCGAGAGTCATTACTAATCGTCTCGCACGCAGACTCGACGATTTCCAGCCTCCCGAACAAGCCGGTTTCCGAAAAGGCTTTAGTACCATAGACCACATACATACCCTGCAGCAGATTGTACAGAAGACCGAAGAGTACAATCTGCCACTTTGCCTGGCATATGTGGACTATAAGAAAGTCTTTGATTCCGTCTAAATATGGGCGGTGCTACAGTCCCTTCAGCGGTGCCAAGTTGACTGTCGGTATATCGAAGTGCTGAAGTGCTTGTACAGTAGGGCTACGATGGCTATCCGAGTACAGAACCGGAGTTCGAAACCTATCCAACTGCAGAGAGGTGTAAGACAGGGTGATGTTATATCCCCGAAACTCTTCACCGCTGCGTTGGAAGACGTTTTCAAGCTGCTGGACTGGAAAGGATACGGTATTAACATCAATGGCGAGTACATCACTCACCTTCGATTTGCCGACGATATAGTCCTTATGGCAGAATCGCTGGAGGACCTTAGCACTGTGCCATGTCACACCTATGCCGGTAGTTGTTGGGAGCACTATGCTCGAAGTTGTTGACGAGTACGTTTACCTGGGACAAATAGTCCGACTAGGTAAGTCCAACTTCGACCGAGAGGTCAATCGACGGATTCAACTCGGCTGGGCAGCGTTCGGGAAATGACGACACATCTTCTCGTCACGTATACCTCAATCTCTGAAGACTAGATTATACAACCAGTGCGTGTTGCCAGTGATGACTTACGGATCTGAGACGTGGTCCTTAACTGCTGGCCGTATGAGGACGCTCAAGGTCGCTCAGCGAGCTATGGAGAGGGCTATGCTCGGAGTTTCTCTGCGTGATAGACTCAGAAATGAGGATATCCGCAGTAAAATCAGAGTGACCGACATAGCCCAACGGATTAGTAAGCTGAAGTGGCAATGGGCCGGCCATATAGCTCGAAGAACCGATAACCGATGGGGAAGAAAGGTTCTCGAGTGGCAGCCTCGTACCGGTAGGCGTAGTGTAGGGCGACCCCCCACTAGATGGAGTGACGACCTGGTAAGACATGCAGGAAGTCGATGGATGCAGGTGGCTCAGGACCGTGCTTTGTGGCATTACTTGGGGGAGGCCTATGTTCAGCAGTGGACTTGTGAAGGGCTGTAATGATGATGATGATGAACCAGCAGTTGATGTGAAACAAGACTTATTCTAGACATCTTAATATCACATTTTATAAAGTAAGCGAATATACATATAAAAATATAAAAACAGTGTAAATAAAAAAGTATATTTTATTTTATAAAATCACTTTCTAGTCGGATCTTTTATATACATAGTTGAAAATACACTCCAATTTTGTCGTTATTAACGCCACCAGCACTTTTTATTATAGATTTGGTATAAACTGGATAGTCATACTATTTCTAAGCTTCTTATAGTTATAACCAGAGTAATATAGATCGTTTTAACATTACATAAATAAAAGTAAATTATAAAGGAAAAGGTGAGCAAAAATTTATCTTTCAAATTAATGAGCAAATACTACCAAACGTAAAAATCTGTTAATTAGGTAGTTGACAACACTGTGGCGGAGGTGTCGTCGTACCGTAAGTGCAACCCACGGAAGCCTAAATCACGCTATCAAAGTTTTGAAGTACTGCGGTATATATAGAACAGATCTGTACTTACACATTGAGTCCCGGGTCGATCACTTTGCCTGGGAGATCTCCTCTTTTCCTTCCACGGCAACGACACGAACCACCATTGATTAAAAAAATTTAAAAATGATACTTTACCCTGATACTATTACTTTTATTAGTGTCCTAAAACTTAGTAGATTTTAGTTTTAAGTTAAATTAGAATAAAATTTCGTAGGTATGAATAATACGGTTACTTGACTATATGAAATGTGACGTCAACAATATTTCCTACTTTTATTTCTTACTTTGACTAATATTTGTACCCAATTCCTTTAAACGGTCCACCAATAATAAAACAGTAAAACGTTTAAAGTAATTATAACGCCTCAGGAAGTAAAGTTAGTAAGTCTCATGTGTTCGCACGGGAGAATTGGTCTCCATCGTTTCAGTCGTAACAATTATCGTTTGTAAGCTGACCTTGTTTTTTCACACAGCCGTTAATGGAGCAATATCGTAGAGCTCAAATTGGCAGCGAGTACCTCATTGTCTTGCTTCAATTGTTCTGACCGAAGTTTCAATTCATTGTTCAATTATAAATACGAGTAAGACTTATTTCTTAAAATTTGAATCATGTTCAACAGTGTTTTAAATCCCTTAAGAAATTTAACAACTTTGTTTAACTTTAAACAACTTTAACAAATTCGCTATTATCTAGTTGTCTAGATAGTCATTAATATTGCGAAAACTTACTTTCCATGTTTGTTTAATCGGCTAATGCCTAAATCGTGAAAGTATTACACACAATTCATAAGACCGCTTAACTAAATACTACTAATTCGCCAAAGGACTTCTTTTTGAAATGCCTAATTCATCAATGGAATATGTTTGTTACATACTAAAAATTATCACTATCAGATATGTAGTTCTCATTAGTTGTACTTAGTTGTGGTTTATCATATATAGTATATGATCAATCGAACTTCTCCAAGTGAAGTTCGATCAGTATTATATGAATCGCTTCATTCGAAGATATAATATTAACAACGTAGTTTCCTTATTCTACAAGGCTAAGTCGCACCTTTAAAGATTTTTACTCTACCCACATCAAAAACAATTGCCCCCTCCCACCAACGTCTCTCGCCGTCCGAGCGTATAGCCTCATTCTTTTAGAGATATTATTCTAAGCAAAACTTTTTGTGGGTTATGGGTGGGAGGGAAATTATATCTTCGAATGAAGCGATTCATATAATACTGATCGAACTTCACTTGGAGAAGTTCGATTGATCATATATTATATTTCATCGCTTCATTCTTCAGATATAATATTAACAACGTAGATGTTTAGAGCTTAAAGTTTTGCTTATTGGGTTACTTATGTGTACCTTGAACTTTAAAAGAAAAATCATAAAAAATCAAATATCATTTATTAGTTCAATCTTAACAAAATAACATACACTTAACGTAACATAACTTTTCTATCTTATTTAATAAATTCAAATTTAATTATTTAGGAGGACAGTTCTCGCAAAATTATTTTCGTCAATAATTTGGCGATGATAAAATTTTGCAAAGGTCTCTGATGCTGACGACCAACCGGCTGTTTTTCTGATCGTATCTAGAGAGATTCCAGCGGACCTAGCAGCCGAGGTGACAGCATGGCGCGTGCTGTGTGCACTATACACAGTCACGTCCACGCCGCTCTCCGCTAATACGTTCTTAATCCATCTACTGATAGATTGAGCAGTGGCCGCCTTGTGTGGCCGCCTGTAGGTTAGCAATAAGTTCCGACAACCTGCGGGTCTTATTTTTTTTGTAATCTCTAAGTAATCTTTTATTGCCGTGGCTGGACAAATATTTTTATTTTCAATAAAATAAGGTAAAATTAAAAGGGGTTGCTGACGTTTAATTATATCAGTGATGCTGATTCTAACATCTGAAGAACATATCTTAATATTGTCTATCTTTATTAAAGATAATGTTTGAGCTCGGTGTGCTGTGCGTAATGCCATTAATACTGCTAATTTTTTTGTGAGTTTTTCAATTGAAAGTGTATCATTGGGAACCCAACCTCCAATATGATTTAAGACAATTTTTGGGTCCCAAGTACCAGTATATTTTGGAAGGGCTGGTCTTAACTTGAATGCGCCCTTTAAGAATCTTTTTATTTGGTCTTTAGAACCTACACAGTCTCCCAGAAGTAATGATAAAGCCGACCTGAGGTTATTGAGTGAACCGTAAGAAGCCCCATTATTAAATTGCTCCGATAAAAATAGCAAAATTGACGGTATAGAATTTGCGTAAGGATCTAAATTATTTTTATGACAAAATTGCCACCACAACTTATACGAGACGCTATACTGAAGTATTGTATTCTTTGAAAGGGATGCCATCATCACGTGAAGAGCGGGTGATGGTGTACCTCTTCTTATAAATGTGACCCTGAGAGCCTCGCTTGCACCCAGGGTAAGTTGTTTGTGCAGGTGATGCGGAGTTCTGGAAGAAGACCGTAAGAGATCTCTGTGAGGTTTGAAGAACATTATATCTGATCTGAGTAAGTTGTTTAACATTGGGTACCAAAGCTGGGGTGGCCAATAAGGAAAGACTAAAATACCTTCGGCTTTATCGCTTATGATTTTTTCCAGACATTTCATTATTAAAGAAAAAGGTGGAAACGCATAGAAATATTTGTATCCAATCAATAGTGAAAGCTTCTACTAATAGGGCATCTGGATCCGGTCTCCAAGACACATAGTTCGTGCATTTTGCATTGGCGCGAGAAGCGAAAAGATCTATTTCTGGTTCCCCCAATTTTTGTATGATCTCTTTATAAGCGTTATCACTTAGCTCCCATTCTGTATCTAGGTTTAGTTTCCTTGATTCTTGATCTGCTTCTACATTTTCTTTACTATTTATATAAGATGCGTGTAGCCAAATGTTTCGCTTCTCGCACCATTGCCATATTGATCGGGATAACTCATTCAAATGGGGGAATTGGATTCCTCCCATTCGATTGATATAACTTATAGCTGTTGTATTATCTACGCGCAATAAAATATTACAATCCAACTTATCCCTGACAAAACATTTAATACCTAGAAATATGGCTAGTAACTCTAGGTAATTGATATGATAGTTGAGTTCATTGTATTTCCATCCTCCGACAACCCGAATATTATTACAACAAGCACCCCAACCTGTCAAGCACGCGTCTGAAAATATCTCATAATTAAATTTAGTTAAACGAAACGAATTTTTGGTTAAAAATACATTTTTTTTTCCACCATTGCAAATCTGGTAAGATATCTTTTGAAAGTTGAATATTTTTATTATACGTCTTATATTTTTGCAGCGCAAGGTATTTTTGTCTTTCTAGTCGTTTAGTGTACAACCAGCCATATTTTACCGCAGGACAAGCGGCCGTGAGAACACCTATCAAATGAGCGAAATCTCTGATCAAACAACTAGTTAAGACAGAGAACCTTTGTACTAAGTGAGCTATATGATTTTGTTTATCTATGGGTAGGCTTATAGAAAGTTCCGTGGAATCAAAAATAAATCCCAAATATTTGCGAGATATATTCGGGACTAGACAGGACTTATTATAATTAATAACAAAACCTAAGCATTGTAAAAGATGCATAGTCGCATTAACATTGTCTAAACATTCATTGTAGTCTTTACCTATACAAAGAATGTCGTCAAGATATATGACAGACTTATATCGCCTGCTTCTTAAGTTGGTTATTACCTCTTTCATTATCTTACTAAATGTTCTAGGAGCAACGGACAGGCCATACGGCATAGCATTGAATTCATATAGGGTTTTAACTAAATTTTCATCCTCAAATTCAAATCTTAAAAATTTGCGATGACTCGACTTAATAGACACTAGTAAGTAAGCCTCCCGTAGGTCAATGGTAGTCATGTAACCATTACGAGGTATTAACTTTGAGGCCGTTCTGTAATCCTCCATTTTAAAGTGAGATTTTGCAATGAACTTATTAAGAGACTTTAAATTCAGAATAAATCTTTTGTCTCCGTTAGGTTTTGGTGCTAAGAAAACTGAGGATATGACCTGATTCTTTGATGGATGACACTTTGATATTGCTCCTAAGTGTAATAAATTACTAATAGCTACAGAGATGTATTGTTTATCTTTTGGTGACAAAGTTGAATGAGGTAATCTACACTGAGTAATATGTCTATTAAATGGTATGGTAAATCCATCCCGGATCCATCTTAAAATAATTTTATTTTTTGTTAATTTAAGCCAACAGTCATAAAAATATTGTAATCTTCCCGAATGTACCTGTTTTACTGCTGAACTGGAGCACGGTGAGATTTGTTGTTGCTCCAAGACCTCGTTTGTGGATACACCTGAGGGGGTAGATCCCTGCGGATCCCCGATGACAACTTCCTTGGCCCTCCCCGCCCCCCCCCTTGTTCTGCGAGCGAGCAGGGCCTCTCCAGTTTTCCTGGTAACGATTGTTTCTTGAAGACGAACTTGTTTTTATCTGTGACGTGGAAGGTTTTGGATCTGTTTTCTTAATCTGAAGACCTTGTTTTTCGATGGTTTTTGACGCCTTAATCTTTTCAGGAAGCTCTTTGCCAAAAAGAGTTTCATCTCTTTCACTCTCATGAATGACTTTAAAAAAAAGACTTGTCTAATCCGGGTGTCACCAATTTAATTCTGGTTTGGGTCTCAGAGTGATGGAGGTCGGATAATATACGGCAAGCATCAGATAAAATTTTTATCGCCTGAACTTTATTGTCTCCGATGAGAAGTAAAGACATAGCTCTATTAACAGCAGTAATACCTATACCCAGTATTTGCTGATCGACCTCTATTTTCTTATCCCTATTTCGGGCTGCATCGGTAAGTGCCGCTGCAATCTCGGGATTCAGCGTAGGTGCTCTCAAAAAGCTTGCAGTTTTCGGGAATTAAATATTCTTTTAACAAGTTTTGTCTTGTTTCCTTAGTAAGACCCTTACGTAGAAGAGGAAGCCAACGGTGGGCAAGATCCTGGTGAATATTTTCACCGTATATTTGCTCATCAATTTCCGTATCACCCAAAGCTGACAATAGTTCAGGTTCTAATGTAGGAATTGTTTCTTCCGATTTTTCTTCAATTGTCAAAAGAGGATGCTCCTCGGAGGGAATGGATGCTACCATGGTGTCATCATTTACGACCTTATTACTATCCTCAGCTTCGTTATCTAGAACAAGAAATAAAATATATATATTTCGGAGGTAGATAACAAAAAATTTTATTGATAAGAATCTAAATGAACAACTTAAAACCTAAAACTGACGCTTTAATATATTTGTACATGAGTATTTAAGTTTATATAACCTTCGTGCTAACTCTCGGCTAGCCCCCCCGGTTAGAATACCTTCGTACTGACTCTCGGCCAGTCCCCGGGTAAATTTGTATTCGTGTTAATTCACGATCAACGCTAAGGTTTTTTGTCTTAAATTATATTGTTAATGATCACTCAGGCACTAGAATTGAATTACGTAACTGTAACACTTACCAAAATTTTCTTCGGCCTCAGAAGAATCGGAGTAAACAATGACTCGTTTATGTCGCTTTCGTTCTTGTTCTTCTAGTTTTTTGATTTTCTTTTGATAATAACCAATTTTATCTGCAGCACTGCGTTTCGACATTGTACTGTTCTAAGATAATTAAGTAAGGTGTGCGCTCTGCCTCGCACGAAAAAGGAATGAGGCTGTACGCTCGGACGGCGAGAGACGTTGGTGGGAGGGGGCAATTGTTTTTGATGTGGGTAGAGTAAAAATCTTTAAAGGTGCGACTTAGCCTTGTAGAATAAGGAAACTACGTTGTTAATATTATATCTGAAGAATGAAGCGATGAAATATAATTTTACTTGTATTTTGATATTGATTAAAACTACTTTTACGGATTTTATTGCGTTTAATTATACTTTTAATTATTTTATTTTTAATTCCCGACGTTTCGGGTGCTTTCCAGCACCCAAGGTCACGGGGGACTGAGGTGACTGACGTTCCGATGTCATTGTTAAACCCGGAGTACCTTCAGCTTTTTTAAATACTGTTTATGGTCCGATCTATGCAAAATGAACTGATTATGTCTTAAGGTCTTGCAGTGGTATGCTTGGGTTAAGTTTTAATTTTATTGATTATAGGGCCCTAAGCAGGTGGTAGTACCCAGCCTCCTTCTCTATAGAAATTAGGATATTTTTTTTTAATTTCAATAGCCTCACGTATCATCCTTGGTAGGAATCGGTGTTCTTTCGCGAGGATTTGTGGTCTATCAATCTGATGTAATGGTTAGGGCCGTCTATGATATGATCACAAACTGCACACTTCCCGGAACGTTGATGCTTCACATCAGCTATATGTTCTTTTACGCGGGTTCTGATTGATCTTTTTGTTTGTCCTATATAAGAGAGACCACATTCACAATCAAGTTTGTACACTCCTGCATCTTGTAGGGGAATATGACACTTGACGGATGGTAGGAACTGACTAATCTTCTTCGGCGGCTTGTAGAATGTTCTAATAGAAGCTCGCTTCAAGATGTAACCAATCTTGTCTGTGACACCTTCTGACATATGGTAGTACAGCAGGCACACGCTCAACTGTGGCCGGCTTCACTCGGTCACTGTGACGTAGGCGCGGGACCCGAAGCTTGTTGTCGTGCAGAACTTGCTTGACGTGCTGAAGCTCGGCGGCCAGGTGTTTGCTGTCACAGATCCCTCGTGCTCTCTGTAACAAAGATTTGCCCACGGTAGCTAACTGTGAAGGATGGTGGTGAGATTCACCGTTTAAATATCGGTTTGTATGGGTCTTTTTTCTATACACAGTGTGACTTATGGTGTTGTTAGGATTTCGGATGACTAACAGGCGAGGCTGGGTACTACCACCTGCTTGGGACCCTATAATCAATAAAATTAAAACTAAACCCAAGCATACCACTGCAAGACCTCAGGACATAATCGGTTCATTTTGCATAGATCGGACTATAAACAATAATTAAAAAAGCTGAAGGTACTCTGGGTTTAACAATGACATCGGGACGTCAGTCACCTCAGTCCCCCGTGACCATGGGTGCTGGAAAGCACCCGAAACGTCGGGAATTAAAAATAAAAATAATTAAAAGTATAATTAAACGCCATAAAATCCGTAAAAGTAGTTTTAATCCGTAGACAGAGAATCCTAGCATTCTCTGTCTACGTTTTAATCAATGTGTAAGTGTTCGCGTAAATATAACAAATCATTTTGTATTTTGATATTTAAAATAAATTGTAATAGGTTAGTCATTACGCGAATTGGTCATTTTACAAATAAGTCTTTGAAAGAAATGGTCCTTTAAAGAATGAGCCATTTCACTAATTAGTCCTTTGTCGAATAAGTATCATAAGAAGTAGTACTTTGTCGAATTAATCATTAGCAGGCTAATTGTCATGTTGCTCTTTGCTTTGTGCTTAGAAATGATTGAGGTTTATAATTCAGCATCGGCGATTTTAACACTGTTTTCGCTTAACCGCATTAACGATTGCAACGACTCACGCAAGCGTGGTAGCAGGTTTGCGTACTGATTCGATGAGGTTCATTTTATCTTGTAGTCTGTTAGTTTCAGTTAAGCGTCGTTTCCCCTTTGTTCTAAAATACAAAGTGTCATATAATTATGTATGTATTAATATATTCCCTTTACGTTACCCTTACCTACCCGCCTGATAAATCCTTGGTATTAAAACAACTTAGTGCCATTTACGTTAAAGTAGAAAGCTGGTAGCTCAGATGGTTAACGCTCGCTGTACTCGTAAATATAACAAAACGCGAGTAACTCGGGTTCGATCCCCGCCGGCACCAATGAAATTGTTAATTGCAATTTTAAGTGCTGATTTACCACGTGCTCGGCGATGAAGGAAAACATCTGAGGTATAAGAAAAAAATATTACGAAGACATGTGAAGTTCGCCAACACGCATTGGGGCAGCGTGGCGGACACTTCCTTGTCCTAAAACCCTAATACTCGTACCAACGTAATACTACCACTACTAATAAAAATACTACGTAATATGTGTATATTGTATCTACTGCTGTATTTATTTTTCATAAAGTATATATTCCCAGTACCGTGTAGTGGTAGTGTAAAAATATTCCACTACCTCATATCGTCCCGTGGGTGTCGTAATCCCTGGTATGTTTCCCTATGTCGCCTCGCAGAGGGAAACCTGGAGATTGGCAGCTGCGTTTCCTTAATAACAATAAGAAATAAAAATAAAACTGCGGTTGCCAGCTCGTCTGCCAGGTGTGGCAGCTATGGCAAGTATTCCCTGCGAGGCAAGCTATGGGGGAAGCCTGTGTTCGGCAGTAGACTTTTGATAGGCTGTAATGATAATGGTGAAATATTCCCAACATAATGTCACACGAGGGTATAATCTTTTATAACTAGTGGTCGGATAATCGGGCGCTTATTTACCTAAAGTTTACATTTTTTAGCATTTGTGAAAGACTATTATGGACATGCTTTTTTGAAACCTGTATGCGGGATCGCTTGAAGGTCCCGTGATTAATAAAAATGTTACCTACTTATAATATAATACTCGTATTTCATAGGACCAATTGTAAATTAGATATTTAATTGAATTCTTCATATTTAAAGTATTTTTTTTAAATTTCATTATAGTCAAACAATTTACAAAGAAAGTTTATATGAGAACTTTATTTACTCGCTGTCCCCCACTGGCGGATATTGGGAAAAAAGTTGTTATATCCGCCAATCTTCCCGTTGGAGCCTACTGGTGAATACTGGGAAGAAATGAGTTACTTTGTCCCTCAGTGGTGGATATCGAAACCAAAAAAAATTCCGTTGTCCCCCATTATTGATTTTATTCATGAATATTATATAAAAACATCTATTTTTAATTAATATCAAATATAATACTTAGTTTTTAACATAATATAAAGATCGGTTTTATTATAATATAAAGAGTTTCACGACGTTTACACGTCTGCCGGGCTAGCATGGAGACAATAATATCCACGGGAAGAGTATAAATTAGAATGTGGGGAACAATATAATTTAATTAGCCTCTTGTCTTGTCTCTTTCATTTTATTTTTGACTAATACTGAAGTGAATATCGTTTCCGGGCGTTTAAAAGCAAGACAAACTATAGCTTGAGGATACCTAGCAGGGCATGGTCTGCAAGATATTCTTGGGGCTATTGACTGCACCCATATTGATATATTTCACCTACCATTCCAGACTGGGGTTTAGTACAAGAAAAAGGCGGTCTACAATAATTGTTAAACTGGTAATAGCAAACAAAATAGAGTTTTAAAAAACCTAAAACCTAATAATCAAGTTTTTTTCTAAATAAAGAATAGTAGTATTATATTCATCTAATATTCCCCTTTCCTCAGAAATAACCGCAATGCTTATGTGCCACAATAGTCTTACAGGTGGTCCCATGAGACTATTGTCGTCCCGGTTAAAGATTCTACAACCTTTCAGATTGTAGTCACCCCTTAACCATTGAGCTATTGAGTCTCAATAGCTCAACGCCATGATTTAATTACATAGGTTGTTGGTGCTGAGTGCTGCATCATTGACAAACAATACCTTAGACGAGTCCATGATCAAGTCATATTTAACAACTCCAAAGTTAAATCAGAAATGAAATGTCTGTATGATATTAGTTTCGGTCTATGCTATTTATTAGTTACAATTTTTTAAAATAAAGTTATCAAACTTAGTAAAGTTACAATGATTCAAAGTTTTAAATTAACAAATATGTTAATTCTTTAGCAAAGCTTGTTAAATATTTTAAAGGCCTATATACGTAATATTAGGAATACAAATAACACAAGACTCATGATCATAAAATTATTTATTCTTTGTTTTGTTGGAAATCATTAAATTTTCATTCTTCATGCTTCATCATTTTCAATTAAAATTAAATCTTAGTAAAAATCTGAAATGACAATAAGGCAGCCATTAATTGACACCTATATTTATAATAAGGCTCACCATCAGATCTTTGGCTGATGACTCCACATTTGAAAGCTGCCAAATAGTTCTGCAGAAAATATACCTACCAACTGCCATTGCCAAGTGAGAAACTGTGTGGAAAGAACAAATGGGTATCTCAAAGGCACATTCCGAAGCCTGGGCATTGACATAATACTCCACCATAGTCCAAAGAAAGCTTAACAACAAATATATTATGCTTATGCAACACTTGACAATATGTATGTACCTACATTATAATATTTTAGTATATCCTCACATACATAATTACTATTGGAATGCTTGTTTACTAAACATTAATTTAGTTTGTAAATTGAAAAATTCCAGTGGAACAACCGTACAACTCATCACATCTGTGGACAAACCAGGATGTTGAAGGATGAATGAGGAAAGAGTGACAAAAAAAATTTATGTTGCAGAAGTGAACGACAGAGTCGGAAAGGGACGCCCTAGGCGAAAGTTTATCGACCAAATTGGCGATATATTGAAAACGGACCAAATTAGGTACCCTTAACCGACGAGCATGTATGCGTAGGTGTATGGATGTGAAGGAGGCGAGAGAGGTGTTTTTATTACTCGGCAAAAAAGAAAAGATTAATACATACTTCAACTAAAATTTATTTGTATGATTAACTTTTCATCTTTTTGAGTTTATATCTATGACTTAGAGTTTTTGTTTTTTTTTTTTTTCAAAAGATCGTGCTCATCAAAATTTGTCCTGGGTGGGAACCGTGTACTCACGGCTGTAGTAGTGAGTTACAGCCTATATACGTCCCACTGCTGGGCTCAGGCCTCCCCCTCATTTCTGAGAGGGTTTAGGGCGAGGAAGTGTCCGCCGCGCTGCCCAAATGCGTGTTCGTGTCGACGAACTTCACATGTCTTCGATATATTTTTTTTCTTATTCCGCAGACATGCAGGTTTCCTCACGATGTTTTCCTTCACCGCCGAGCAGGTGGTAAATCAGCACTTAAAATTGCAATTAACAATTTCATTGGTGCCGGCGGGGATCGAACCCGGGTTACTCGCGTTCTGTTATATTTACAGCGATTATCCGACGATAAATTATAACGCAGATAAGATAGACTAATAATTAGCGGTAAACTTAACAGCGATAAACACAACTAAAACAATCGCGGCAATAAGAAGACCTAAGTAATTGGCTAATATTTGTCACATGGTTAAAGTTCTACGAGTAAATATGTTTCAAAGTACAGGACGTGTGTGGCTCAAGTACTAAAAGCCTCGCCAAAAAAGCTATTTTCGTAATGGCCGCGACAAGGATTTATTCTACTCACATTAGCAGATTATACTTTTAAAATAACATTCGACTCCGGGCTTATCGTGATTTATGTTAAGAAATTAAAAGGACTCGCGTTGGAAAACTTTTCACAACTTACAATCACTTTACAAAAAATATGACTTTTATTATAACACATGACCTTTATTATACAACGAACAGTTTGCTTCTCTAGGTTTTTATACAAAAATAAAATATTTTTGATGAACAAATTAAAAGTACCTACCTGTTAAATTGTCATTTACTCTTTATCATCTTTTATGAAAAAATTACATGTATAGATAGTTATGGTTACACCAGCACCACCCATAATACGTATAAAGCGTCCATCAGCATAAATACATAAACGCTGAGTATGTAGTAATTTAAGTAGACTGTAAGCTTAGGATTAAGAATTGTAAAAAGACAATGGTCAGAATAAATTCACATCTCACTCTGTGAACACGTAGTTTTAATTAGTTTTTAGTTAAAAAGCTCTCGACAGCTCCCGCAACTTGACTAGATTTGTATGAGCTTTTCTTATCAACTATCGACGAAATTCGTCAGCCATAAGAGTTAATACTAAAGCAAATGAACACAATACAGGTGGTCAGAAAACTATTATTTTTAGCATTTCCGTGCTATCGTGTGGTGATCGCATCAAAAAAATTATCACCTCATTTCATCCCATAGTTTTCGGTAAGAGTGACTGCCACCAGCCAGGAAATGCCAGAAAGGTTTTATTACTTCTGATGGATGTCAGTCTACCCATCGGTTTTGCCCCAGGCGTAAAATACCCAGACCGGCGACGTGGCACAACTTTAAAGTAGCGACATGATGGGCCTGTGATCGCCAATTTTATAAATTACGATTATGGCAAATCTTCGTAGAAAGTTTATGCAAAAGGCTGGTGTGCCAAATCAGACGAATACCTTTAAGACATCAAGGAATCAGCTATTTTCATTAAAGTCTCGCCGTAAGTGACATGTGTGTGTATAGATGTATAAATGTGTGACATAAACTCGTGTATTACCGGAAACAACTCTAATACACAAGCTTTTAGAACTATAACTAGATTATAAAATCGTGGTTGAGATGGTACGTTATTGCCAATATCTAACTTGAATTTCAAAATTATGTAGTCTGGTTTTAAAATCGGAGGCAGTGTAAACCGATAGAAGTTTGTCTCCACCGTTTTAGAAAGAGACCATACAGCTCTACTGGCTATGTGTCCATCTACATCTGGTACCCCGTTTGCTTGCATTACCAACTGGGACAGACTTAGCTACAAGGCAAAATTCCACGCATCTCTTCCATCAGGGTCGGTCTTTTGATGTAGGAACAGTTGGTGAAAGGAGCTACAGTTCCTCAGAAAGACCAGATGGTAAGGTACCAATTTAGTGACACATTAGCAACCACGCTTAGATTTACAAAATGAATAATTTTAACATAAAAGTTTGAAAGTAACGTGTAAAATAGATGAAAAATTATTTATGAAGATCTAATTTTATTTAAATTTGATTGAATTTGACAGCGGACTGACGTTGAACTCTCTAAAGCTTTGATACTTATTGTTTATTTAATGTTCAATTTTCATGTCTTGAAATCTCATATTTCTTTTAATTTCGTTTCCGAATCAATTTTTGATATTCAATCTTATTCATCACGATGACAAATAAATTTATAGATTAAATTTATATTTTTATATGATTTACATACAATTACATACAAACAAGACACCGATAGAAAAACCGGCGATACACGTCCACTTTTGGACACACGACACCTCTCAGGAATTTACAGGACTTCACTTTCCCTCGCTAGTTTTTATTCCTCAGTCCAAAGTAATAAAAGTGACTGGTAAGACAATCTGTAAGTGCGTAAATTGATCGGACAGTTTATTTACGTAGTGCAACATTTGATTTGTATACCTTGGTGGATGGTGGATTGACACATGATTAAGCCGAGGAACGCATGTATGCGCTGTATTTTATATGTTTTTGGAAAGATATTAGTCATAGTCAGTTCCAAGATTCTGATTTTTGGAACCATAACTTAATATTTCTCTCATATAAATTGAGACCACTTAAACATATTCCTCATACAATAAAGTGACGCAGCTATGCTGGATTAAATAAAGATAGCTTAATTAATGATGTGTCTGCCATTGATTGGTCTTCGGTGTTAAATAGTGATTTAGTTAATGAAATGGTTATGGAGTTTAATTCTAAATTATTGAATATTTACTTTACCCGTGTGCCAGAACGCGAGGTTAAAATTAAACATCCATCTGTTCCGTGGATCATTAGCGACATACGTCTGGCAATGAACAGACGCAACAGAACTTTTGTCACATATTAAATCTTGCCGTACTGTACAAAAGTGGGAGGCTTTCGAAAAAGCTAGGAATCGCTGCAATTAGTTGATGGGGCCTGATAAAGGCCAATGTTTTCATGGTTTCCTAAATAATTCTTCGCAATCAGGACATGGAAGTTTTTCACCCTCTTGGCTTCATCTAACAGTTGGGCTGAAAAGTTCGTATCGTTTCATAGAAAAACACTTTTTTTGTGGCGAAATTCGATTTTATTATTCAACATAGTTCCCATCGAGGGCGATACACCGACTACAGCGATCTTTCAACTTTTCAATACCATTTTTGTAGTACGAATTGTGATTAGCCTCATCAAATAGGCCTCTGTTTCGGCAAATACTTCCTCGTACACTTATTTTTCAGCGAGCAGAGATCTGAGAACAGGAAAAAGTCCCTGAGGGTCAAATATGGAAGATTGCAATCTTCACTCTCATAACAATCTCGTGCAAATTCCCTCTCACCGTACTGGTTTTCTCTCAATCTCCTTCGCTGTTACAGCTGTACGACTATGCAATGCGCTTCCATTAGCAATAAGAAAATCCCCTAACAAGTGGATTAGTGGGTAGAACCACGCCCTCACAGAATACCAGCGTAAAGTAGCAGCTTAATCCTGCTGTGTTTCGTATGGTGAGTGTAGAGAATCGTAAACCCTTTTTACGTTAACAAGGTATTTTATCTTAATCTTCAAGCGTGACAAGATGCTTTGTCACGCTTGAGGATGCATTTTTGATTCTTAATCGTGGATAAATGTAGATGTCTATGGACCGCAGCCCACAGCATCCACCTACCATCACGTTTACTGTGTGCTAATTTGTCACTGCTTAAAAAAACTGTAAATCTATAAACTATGTTTCGTTTCTAATATTTTATCATCAGAACTCAATGAAATACTTGTATCTGTTGTTAGCGTGTGTAATGGATAAAATATAACTCTTGAATATCGGTACACAAAATAAAGAGACTAGTCGCATAAAATTGTCATGAGGGTTCAATGACATAAATATGTAGTTGGTTTGTGGTATCTAACCCTTTGTCACCTGCATGGTAAAATGTGAGTCACCGCCATCGGTTTTATTATTTTACTTCATAATGTTGCTTGGACACGATATTCGAAACACTTATTCGATTGCGAAATGTAAATAGAATTTATAAAATATTCATTTATGTTAGTTTCTCAATTAATATGGGCCAAGAAAACGTTCAATGTAAATGGTCAATAATGTTTTATTGGGTTATTTCTTTTGATAAAGAAAGCGTGATAGAAATAATTTCCTCCACTGCCGGGAATGTAAATTAGTACTTAAAATGAACTTTATTCACAAATGTTAATCTTAAATTGTTCTACAAATTTCATTACTCCTAGAGTGGGTATGCTACAACCCGTAAACACTTAATAAACTTATAAGACTTTTTCACGTCTGTTTTGCGATAAAATATAAATGTTGTCCCTCAAAAGTTAAGGTGCCTACTTCTGATATACTAAGGTTATAAAAAGAGCATAAAATCTGACAGACGTCGAGTAGGTACATGCCGTAAAAGCAATGAAACGAAAATCCGGCTGCGTGTTGTAGAACAACGAACGAGCTAACAAGCTGTTACTGTTCAGGCATTTAATGGAACATTTTAGAAAACTTTTCAGCGAAGCCTAAGGGCTTTTCTCCGTACATTTTCTGTTAGGTAAGTTTAATTTTTGGTGCGTTTATTGAAATCCGCACGTTATTTCATTAAACTTATATTAAATTAAAAAAATTTAATACTTCGTTTTTACGAATGTAAGAATCGCAGTACATATAGATCTGTCACCACGTTTTACACCAGTAGTGTCAGAATTTAAAGGTATTAAACTAAAACTTGATGATAGGGAAACAGCATTTTCTTCAGTTCCGTAAATAATCTTACGGAGGTTACAAAGCTGCTGGTAAGTATATATATATACAAAGGCCAGATAAAATGAACAATGTTAATGATGTTGACGAAATATATGTCATCATCACATTATCATATATCATATATAATAAGATTGCAGGTGGATTGCATCTGTGGTAGATCATAGGAGGATCATTGTTTCTGTGACTAAGTAATGTAAAAGAATAAAAAATATATTTTTAGAACATGATTCAAAACTTTTTATTAGAAACGTGTTTATTTACCATATTTGATGGTAAGAAAATATTAATATATCAATTCAAAGGTTAAAATAAAATTAGTTTTTTTTAACTATAATACCTCCGTCAACGACACACTTTGCGTAAGATTTTGAAATCATTTCGTTAGTGAATGGAATTTTTAACACGCTTTTATTAATTTCGCGTGTATCTGTCTATCCATCTATCTTTGTAACGGAATCTTTTAATGTAATTTTCACCAACTTGTGGACGGCCGATTGATTTGAACATTTGCATCTGCAAGCTCAAATCGAATCTGCAATTGTTGTTATCAGGAACCATGTCAGTACAATAGTAAAAAGTAAAGTAAAGTTACAGCCTATATACGTCCCACTGCTGGGCACAGGCCTCCGCTCATTTCTGAGAGGGTTTTAGGGCAAGGAATTATCCCGCCGCGCTGCCCCAATGCGTGTTGGCGAACTTCACATGTCTTCGAAATATTTT
Source organism: Parnassius apollo (assembly GCA_907164705.1). Taxonomy (NCBI): domain Eukaryota; kingdom Metazoa; phylum Arthropoda; class Insecta; order Lepidoptera; family Papilionidae; genus Parnassius; species Parnassius apollo. The sequence continues at coordinate 2,979,216 of CAJQZP010000885.1, read as the reverse complement.
TTTCTTATTTCTCTGACATGCAGGTTTCCTCACGATGTTTTCCTTCACCGCCGAGCACGTGGTAAATCAGCACTTAAAATTGCAATTAACAATTTCATTGGTGCCGGCGGGGGTCGAACCCGGTTTGCTCGCGTACTATGAAATTTACAGGGAGCGTTAACCATCTGAGCTACCACGGCTCAAAACAATAATTTAATTAATTTATCCTAGTTCGGGGTACTAGGATAAAGTTATTCAGGATCACCAGGATAAAATAAAATAATTATCAGGATCATCACAGCTCATGATTAATGCGTGTGGTTGAAGTGGTTTTTTAAACTCTTATATTATTGCAGCCAGTTTTCTTGTTGTTGAGTTTTTAATATATGTACATTGACTAGATTTGAATGTTAAGTGTAGATTTAAGAGTCCTAATGAGATGAAAACAGACGGCTTATCGTTTCTTTATATAATATATTTGATATATTAACTTGACCATGAATCAGGCAAATTTTAAAGTTGTTTTTATGCAGCTTATATTCATTTCACAATAATGTAAAATGCGCATAGAAGAATAAAAGTTCCTTTTTCTTATGTTATGCATAAACCAATACCTACTTATATGTTTTAATTTTTTCAAATGTTAATTATAAATAACGTATTACATACTATCAGTAACGTGTTATAGTTACTCATACTTATTAAAACCTTCAGTGTAGTGATACACTATATCGAAAAGTTAGGCGGCTACTTGTACTTTTCGAAAGCTAATCACACACACAGGTTAGGGTTTACATTTTATTTCATAAATTGTATATTTACACACATATATATATATATATATATACAGGGTTACTGGTAACTCGACGTAGTAGACTGCAGACTTCCCGGAGCGTCTGTGAACACGTACAGGATCGCCCCCGTCACTACATCAGATTTGATAGACCGCAGATCCTCGCTAAAGAACACCGATTCCTTCCAAGGATGATTCGCGAGGCTATTGAAATCAAAAAACATCCTAATTTCAATAGAGAAGATGGCTGGGTGCTACCATCTGCTTGGGATCCTATAATAAATAAAATTAAATCCCAACCCAAGCATACAACTGCAAGACTTCAAGATACCATAAGTTCATACTGCATAGATCGGAACAAAAGTTAAATTTTAAAAATTTTAATCTATGGTAACCGCGGTTAACTATGACATATGGACGTTGAACATCTCAGTCCTGCCCGTGACCATGAGTGCTGTAAAGCGTTCGAAACGTCGGGTAATTAAAAAGTTAAATACACGCGATAAATTCCGTAAAAACTAGTATTATTTCAATGTGTAGTGTTCGCGTAAATATAAGAAATCATTACTTATCTTCTGTTTGGAAAAAGTTGTACTTTTAGTAGCGTTACTTCGAAAATGATGAGACTTTTTGCACACTGTAGTATTGATAAATAAGTATCCAGGTTTTTATTAAGTAAAAATAATAAAATGAAAATAATACAGCTGTAAGTTTTTTTTTTGAAATTTTTGACACCAGACTTTTGGGATTTTTGAAAAAAAAAATAATTAAACTAAATATTTCGAAATTGGTCCACATTTGCATAATGCATTTTATGGTTCATATGATAGGTTATGACCCCAACTATCACGCCTTGGCGGGAATACGTCGAGTTACCAGTAATCCTGTATATATATTATATCATTAAATGCATGAAAAACCCAACAACATTTTAGGTGTATGCAATATGCTTTGATTATATATTATCTAACGAAACAAAGCGTGTAAATAGAGGTCCGTTAGTTTAAAGATAACGCACGTGTTTATATAACAAATAGTAATATATAAACTTGTTGCTTATTTATGGAGGTAGAGTTGCGTTTATATTACTGCGAAAATATTTCTCCTTAGAAGTTAAATTTTGTTCTGATATTGGTGTTTGAAAGTAGAACAGCTTGTCTTATATTTATGCGGTATAAAACTTTACCAAAGCTTAGTTTTAAGCATAAAAACGAGAAACAACATGCAAAATTAGTAAATAGTATTACTCGTAATATATGTACATGATATATTTTTCTTAATTGTACAACATAATGTCATAAAATATTTAACTTTTGACGAAGCTCGTAAAAGCCAACGACTGGACCGAGGGTCACCATCAAAAACCTATATAACCACTCTCTATGGTCACCATCTACCATTTTAGAATTGTTCTTATACAAAGTTAAATTAAATTATCAGAACATTCGTGGTATTTTATTCGCGCGTTATACGTGATAGAGCCATGCTGCAGTTATATTAGTAGAATAGTAGATTAATGCTGCTGTGTTTCGTATGGTGAGTGTAGAGAACCGGAGATCCTTTTTACTGGAAACGAGGTATTCCATCTTAGTCCTCACGGGTGACAATGCATCTGCATTTTGATTTGTAATCGAGGATAGATGTAGATGTCTATGGGCCTCGTTTGTTACCCTATCTTATAAAAAAAAATTCATCATTCATTCATTACCGCCTACCGAAAGTTCACTGCTTAACAGAATGCTTGCCCCATAGTTACATACTTACGAGTATTTGCTTCCTTGGTCTAGTGGTCGTAAACGCGACTGCTGATCCAGTGGTCTCGGTTTTGAATACCGGGTTGAATCAAAAATAAGTCATTCGCGTTTTCTGTCAAGACATACTCAGTATCAGTTCGAAGTTAGGTAGTTGACATTGACATTGTTTCTTCCGCCGTGCCTCAGAAAGCACGTAAAGCCGTTCTTACTGCGCCTGATCCCTCTCCAGTTATGTTCAAATGCCGTCCCGTCCGTCTATGAGAGTTAAGGAATAAGCAGTGCACCTGTGTTTTGTGCACTCACTCCTGTGCTATAATGTTGTCCTGCTCAGATGGCTAGTCTCCATTGAGACTGGCCTCCTTTATCGAAATTCATACCGAAAGACATTGTTCACCATAGTGCTTTGCAGGTGGGTTGGCAATAGCAGTTTTTTATTAATTTAATTTGTACTGCGACATCCACGGGATGATATGGTAATTCTATTATCTTACGCCGCCACTACACAATGATTACTTGACGATTTTTACAAGAACATCTTTTTGTAATTCAAAGTTTATATTTTCATGTCACCTTTAAGAAAATCCATTACCCCATGTCATCTTAGCTACTTGCCCCGATCTTGTAGCATCGTATACATTTACGTATATGGTGGTACAACCTCGTAAATGCCATTTCCAAAAAGACACTTCCGAAAATAGCGTTAATCGTGTAAAAGCGTCTGGTGTTGCGACTGGCGGAGTAGATTTTGACATTCATAGGAGCATTAACAAGCGCAATTGAATAAAAATTTTTGAATTTAACTTTAAATGCGCCGGTCAAGCATAACGATTACAGGAGTTCGCACAAAATACTATCATAAAATATCAGTAAAGAACGATTTACACTTCGACAAGTACAGTAGCGAGTTTTGTTACAGGTTTGTTGTTAAGTGGGCAGTAGCGTTCAAACAGTCTTCGTGGCGAGTTTAGTTAAGGACATTAGTTCATAGAGTTCGTTGGAGTATGACGTTTCAAGACTACAGAATTTTTCTGGTTTTCATTTAAGATGGTTCTAGGATTACGTCAAAAATTAAATGATCCAGTCAGGGAAGTATTAATGGTTGTTATTAAAAAAGTTTTTAAAATTTTCATGAGTGCAGCATCTCGAGCAGGTTTAATTTTACAATTTGAAATGTAAACTTACTATATTATATAACTACTACTATATACTATATAATACTAACAATATTATATAAACATTCGTGTTCTAAATACTCCTGTACAAATTTATCCGTGATATCTTCCGTCAATTTTATTATTAAAACTCAATATAAAACGTATAAATATTCAATAAACAGTATCATATCATATAAAATACGAGTTTAATTATAAAAGTACAATTGTACGTTTTGGCGCGCAAACGTTGCGTCCTGTCAACTTATGCAATGAACTAGACTCGCTCGTTTACACGAACAGCGAGTTTAGTTGCGGGTGGCGGGAGACGCACGGGAGGGCAGCACTTCGCACTTAACTCGCCGAAAAATTGCTCGGCCGGCTATCCCGTTCAACTTAATCGTTAACTTGCTACTTAACTCGCTTATTGCTTTTCAAACGAGGTTTACTGTCGCGTCTACTGTACTTGTCGAAGTGTAAATCGGTCTTAAGTGTAGTGAGTGCCTCTGTAACACCGCATTCATTGTCCTGCAGCTACTAGCTACCACATATTATATATTTTATTATTATTAATGTTCAATCGGTACAGATTATTATTAATAATCTCTAAAATTCACTTCAATCCTCAACCAATTATTAACAACGGTTATAATCGTAAACAAACAAAAAGAAAAATCCATAAACAAACCAAAACAAATGGTCGTAAGGACGGAAAAATCATTAATTAGAAACGGGGAGTGGAATGTCTATTGTGTGGTTGACGACAGCGGTGCAGTACTGCCGTTTTTAATTGTAAAGTGGGCTCCGAAAAATAATTTGATGTTTTACTAGATTTTATTCTGTACGCAGGAAAAATATATATTACTTACCTACTAAGCTACCAACTAATATTGTTAACAGTCTTCTTATATATAAAAAATATTTCAACTGTGTACCCCTGAAATAGTTTTTACTTTCTCTGAGATTGTTTGATTTATTAGATGGCGTGACGTATATGGCCTTTATGATCAGATAAAAATTGCATAGATTTTTTTTACAATAAAAATATGTACACACACACACATATATTATCTCTTTGTACAATTAATTGCAGTAGATAATGTTTCCAAAAAATACGCACTAATTTATCTGATAAGGCCCCTGGATTCATAGAAAAAGAGTTGTACGCGATATTCATAGAATATATCTTAGTGATATTGGTGTGTATGTTAGTGAGTGAGCGTGTAACTTCTGAACAAGATCGATTAAAGTCATGTTCGCGCGATATATTGTTTCGTTAAGACGATGCATGGTTCATCGTCGGTCGTGTGATAGGTGGTGCTGAAATCAAGTTATTAATAAATTCTGTACGATGGACCAAACTGACTCATATTAACAATATATGTTACTTTATTGCCGAAAAAGAAAATCACAAAATCTGGACCTTATAGGTGGCGCTGTGGTCGCATTTTTATTGACACTAAATATACGGAAAAAATTCGGAGTAAGGAGTAGGCAGGAGTATGTTTCTTACTGGCGCCATCTACCAGAAATGGCAAAACAATGTCTACAAGGTCAACTAGTAGTAACTCTATTACTCTATAATAAAATCCAACCATGTCATTATCTAATCAATTGTGTATTTTTTTTTAAATTGAAAGCACTAAATTGACGGTTTCCAAGAAGTCGCTTCCTTCCATTGTTTAATTTTTTTTTACTGTTTGAGATCAATGATAGAAATAAACATCATTCGGCATTTTTGTCCCACCTTTTACATCTCGCATTCTTTATTCTCAGATGACACACAATCCACGGTTTTCGGCTCGGTGACGGAAGGTGTGTTCGAGGGGAAGATGATCACCAGCGACGGTACCTTCTACGTGGAGCACGCTCGCAGATACTTCCCGCCCAATGGGACGAGAACGCGAGTCCACTCCGTTATATACAAAGAGGCAGATGTCAGCGATCCTTACTCTCACCGGAGACATGGTAAGTTTTAGTTATATTCCACTGAATGCTTTTTAAACACATTAATTCAATTATGCACATTACCATTTTAGCTTTATGTGTTTACATAAATCTAAACTAAAATTATTAAATAATCATAATTTCCTTCGTTAATTAATATTTTCTTTAAAAATCTGGCATGTAATATTCTTAACTACCGGGTAGTGGCAGTGGCAGATATCCACTACCTCATATCGTCCGATGGGTGTCGTTACTGGCAAAGGTAAACAAACCAGGAGATGGGCAGCAGCGTATTAATAATAACAATAACAAATAAAAAATAAAAACTCGGTTGCCATTACGCCTACCAAGCGTGGCAACTATGGCAAACATCCCTGCTATGAGGATTTCCATGGGAGAGACATATGTTCAATAGTTGACTTTGACACGCTGTAACAGTAACGGAAATAAATACTCTCTGCTACAAAATAATAGTGAAGATTTATGTTTAAACATGTGCATACACATTTTAGATCGCTTTTTTATTATCTAGATTAGCCTCATATCTCATTGGGTGGGAAATATTTATTCTATCAATATGTCAACCACACGAGAAAAAGCGACACTCCGATAACATTTTTTCATTTGCAAAATCCCGACGAGCAGTCTTGTTACGAAGCGCTGACATATAACCTAAGCTTCCTGGCTGTTATCAATATGCTACATGGCAGATACGCGCCCTTGTGAACATATTTTAACATACCTAACATAATAACATTTACAAATTATGCTTCTAAAAAGTTTCAGATATTGTTTTTGAAATTTTATAGCATATCTAACAGCAGTTTAATATGCGTAGGCTTAAATGAAAATTTCAAACTTTCAAGGAAGACGGGAGAAGACTGGAAATGTTGAATTTTCTATTCACGTTTTCGCTGCGAAAAAGTCCTCCTTCCGTCTTGCTCAGTACAGTGACTATTTGTAAGGATTTCGTTTCAGAAAGATAAAATCGGATATTGTATACTACATAATCTTTTATCCCGTCGGCGCGCAATCGTACGTAACGTAACGTACGCGATTCGCATTGAGTAACAACTAACAACAACGCTTAATCGACTAGCAGATAAAATATGTAAGTAGTATTTTGTACTCTCAAAATAATATACTTATATATTAAATTTGAATATTCAAACAGAATACAGAGCTAATTTGTTATCTATATTTGTTATTTTGATATATTATTCTTCTTCGTACCCATTAGAATCAGCGCGTAACAGTCAACCGATGGACATCATCATTCATCATCATTACAGCTCTCTACAGTCCACTGCTGAACATAAGCCTCCCCCAAAAATGCCACAAAAGCACGGTTCTGAGCCACCTGTCCTAAACTGTCCTGAGCTTTCTCATACCGCCGGCATTGAAGGATCATACAGCACCGACAACTCGCACTGGTTGTACAATCTTGTTTTCGGGATTTGAGTTATAGTTATATAGATATATAGATTTGTGGTAGTCTTCAGAATGCTGCCCAGCCGAGTTGAAACCATCGATTGACCTTTCGGTCGAAGTTGGACTTTCTTAGTCGGACTATTTGTCCCAGGTAAACATACTTCCCAACAACTTAAAGTTTAATGCTCCCAATAATTACCGGCATATGTGTGACATGGACGTTACACATGATCTTTGTTTTGTCCATGTTCATCCTAAGAACTATCCGTTGGGATGCACTATTAGAGTCATTAAGCATTGTGCTTACGTCCTCCAGCGATTCTGCCGTAAGAACTATATCGTCGACAAATGGAAGGTGAGTGATGTACTCGCCATTGATGTTAATACCGTATCCTTTCCGATCCAGTAGCTTGATAACTCTTCCAATACAATGCAGGGGTGAAGAGTTACGGGCGTATAACGCCACCCTAATTACACTTTTTTACATTTGAATAGGGTTAATACTCTAATTCTGTACTCGGATAGCCATCGTAGCCCTACTATACAAATACTTCAACACTTCGATAAACCGACAGTCAACTTGGTGCCGCTGAAGGGACTGCAGCACCGCCCAAATTTCGAAGGAAACAAAGGCTTTTTCATAGCCCACATACGCAAGACAAAGTGTCAAACTGTACTCTTCGGTCTTTGTACAATTTGACAAAATTTGACAAAAAATATGTATGTTCAGGAGGCTGAAAGTCGTCGAGTCTGCGTGCGAGACTATTCGTAATGACTTTCGTAAACAGCATGTAGACGCGGCTCAGAAGTGATATCGGTCTGAAGTTCGTCAAGATAGCGTTGTCGCCTTTCTTGAAGAACAACACCACCCCACTTCTGCTCCACTCTATTGAAGAGCTTCTATAATAATCTATAAATTGATTTAGTTAAGTTACAAAGTAAAGTTACAGCCTATATACGTCCCACTGCTGGGCACAGGCCTCCCCTCATTTCTGAGAGGGTTTTAGGGCAAGGAAGTGTCCGCCACGCTGCCCTAATGCGTGTTGGCAAACTTCACATGTCTTCGAAACACTTTTTTTCTTATTCCTCAGACATGCAGGTTTCCTCACGATGTTTTTCTTCACCGCCGAGCACGTGGTAAATCAGCACTTAACATTGCAATTAACAATTTCATTGGTGCCGGCGGGGATCGAACCCGGGTCACTCGCGTTCTGTGTTATTTATAGCGAGCGCTAACCATTAATTGATTTAGTGATAATTATTAGAATCAATATATTAACGAAAGACATTTAAGTAGTAGTAATAGACCGGACATCAGCAACAAAGTTGTCGTCTGTAACTTTTGTCCTATAGGATATATCTCCGATTTTTGTCATTTAGTCTAAGTGACATCACCGAAAGGTCAAGACGCATTCGTTTCATAAATTTAAAAAATATTTTTAAAGAAAATATGCCCAGTTGTGCATTAAGGTAATGAAAGTCACGATATGGAGCAAAGAGAAGTAATTGAGTTACATTATGTTAATATTAGTTATGCATATTTCTCGCTTAGTTTCCGCTTTTTATCATGACCGTTTTAGTAATCTTTTTTTTAAAGTACAAATATTATTTGTATGTTTATAACTATCGCGTTTCCAAAAATGATTACATATTATTAATATTAAACATATATAAAGTACGTTATAAATCAAACGATTTCTTAGTGTACAGGAGAGTGATAGTTGTTGGCAGTGATAGGGCACGCCATTGTAGATACTCTTAAAATTCAATAATATACCATTTTTATCAAATTTAAAAGGGGGTTATAAATTCGACTGTATTTTGTTTTTGGTTGTATTTCATCTTCGACGTTAGTTAACTGATTTAGCTTACTTTTTTTAACCGCGCGCTGTAAAGATTAATTTATCTATCTTTACAGCGCGCGATCTTATATAAATTTCAACCGATTCAGATGATAATTAAGGTTGGCTTACATATTTACTCGACAACAGCAAATCCAAAAGGAAGGTTATGATTTTAGTAAGCTATATACATGTTAATCTGTTCGCTCAAATCTAAATTTTGAATAAGTCTAAGAGAGTGGAAAGTTTTGATAAATCTGATTACGTCTCTGATTGCATTGCGGTGCTTGTCTCATCTGTACGCTGACGATTTACACATTTACGTTCATGCTCAATTCGTTCGTGATTGAGGAACTCAATAACTATCCTGAGCGTGTATCTGATTAGTCGAACAAATTTGGTAGTGTAGTTTATCCCACAAGTGTCACTGTGTCAGGCCATTATAGTTGATAGTACCTGTCGTATAACTAAAATTGACTTATGCCTCGCTTAGTCTAGAAACTTTACTGTTCCCGTCTCAACTACAGTCAAAAACCTTAGGCTAATTATAGACAGTAAACTCAATCGGCGACCGCAAGTCTCTGAATTCAGAAAAAAACTACAAACACTGCCACAGAATAAATAATACCTAGTACTAGTAGTCAACATCAAAGAAGTGCAACTTCTGTACTTCTGTGTTGTTCTTTAATGTTGATTACATGCCGACGTTTAGCTACGACGATAACACACATAATTATTATTAATTGGATAAATCACACACACACACACACAAGTTAAATTAAACTTTATCGCTGCGCGCGAATGTCCGGATGGGTTCGCATCTTTAGCCTTTCCTACATCACGGACGATATTTCGTGGTTATCCAGGGCCTGCAACAAATTTATAGTGAAAACTGCAATAAACTTATAGTGAAAAATTCAGTAGGTGTATAATACCTTTTGATTATTTTTTTAATTAACCACTGCTTTGCTTTATATAACGTGTTATTTTTACCGTTTCTAAAATAACAGTTATTAAATTTAAGAGTGGGAAAAGCTCTAACTCCACGTATAATGAAAACATGGACATTTCGAAGACATGTGAAGTTCGCCAACACGCATTGGGGCAGCACGGCGGACACTTCCTTGCCCTAAAACCCTCTCAGAAATGAGGGGAGGCCTGTGCCCGGCAATGGGACGTATATAGGCTGTAACTTTACTTTACTTTACTTTAAAACATGGACAAACTATAACTAAATATACTAAATAATAAACAAAAATATTCATACACGTGTACACAAAAAATCTATTTACGTAAACAGTGTTTAAAGACTGAAATTCACTAGTACGCTGCTCGCCTAAAACGCGCTTAGTCTGACTACGTATCTAACATAAAGTTCCGCGCGTTATTTGTATCGTTTCGAGATTTTTTCCCGACAGGTAAAAATGCTAATACAAACATTATTGTTGCCTATAATTGATTACGCAGATATCTGCTAAACCAACGCCTCTCAAGAACTTCCAAACAAACTGGATCGTGTTCTCAATAACTGCATACGTTCTATTTTTCGTTATCGCAAATATGATCACGTTTCCTCTTTTCGTTCTCAGCTTAAATGGCAATTTCTCCATGTTCTTTGTCCTACGCGATCCGTTTGACTCTGAGTATTCGAAATATAAATTCCAATATCCGGGTGACGTTCAACGGACAATTCTACTCTTGTCGCCTTCTTCTGTAACAACATTGAACTTTGGAATTACACTTATTTACCGAAAAACATGAGTATTGTTACTAAGGCATAATTTACTTTATAAACTATTAATATAACATACATATATATACATAAACTCCTGATTAGGAATCACTACCTAACACTGCAGAAGAGCAGATCTCGTGTAACTAAAAATGATGGTGATTCTGCACTCCGTCTCCATATAAACTTTAACAATGCTAAATCTCACACTCTTCCGCGCGCAGTTCCGCAGTTCATTTAAAAGGCGGTACAAAGTTTTCCCTTCACGAATTAATATATTATATAGAAGATACAATGTATTCTATTGTTTTTTAATAATTTAATTAAAAATAAATATTATACGTATATATACATGTAATAAATCTGTAGATTCACGCAAAATTACTGGACGGATTTCCATGAAATTTGGTGTGTAGTAAATGATAGATTATTAGGTAACTTTTAATCCGTTTACGGAATTTTTTTTTCATTTTTTGTAAGTTTATTGTCGTAATGATAGTTAGTGGTGACTATAGTCACAAAGAGGATTTAGCTGTATGTGTTACGTTAAATAAGTTTATAGAAAAACGTATGTGTGTGAAAATGAAACTCAACGCGCTCATCGCGTAACCAACCAGAAAGAGCAGGATAACGTCTGCCGGGCCGGCTAGTACACATATATATATATAAATGTACGAGTACTCGCAACTGGTTTCTCGGATTGACTCTAATTATTTGGAAGAAAGTTGTTAAATTGCAATAGACATAAAGCGATGCGTTTCATGAATGGATCATTCGACGTCAGTAATAGAATAACGTTCGCACACGTCTAGAGAGCTTCAGGTTGTGAAGATCCACTATGGTTTGAGTATTTCTAGCAAATTATAATGTCATATTTTGAATTTAGTGAGAAACAACTTTATTAACTCAAAAAGAATCTTGAAGCGTTTCATTTGCATAGTACATAATTCTTTTGGCATATTAATTTAAACAAAATAACTAGCGCAATTGCATATGCCTAATGTTTACTATTACCCCGTTGTGTTTTGGCTTATCTGTGTCAAACAAAATCTAATGCAGTAGGTAGTAGTTTCTATTCCCAACAGAATTCACTAGTTTCAATAATCGCGAGCAACAATCTAGATACAGTGTTTTAAATAGCATTAAATCAAGGACCGAATTCACCTCAGCCCCGTGCAATAACAACATTATAGTGTAAGTTGGAAACTGTAAAGGCAGTTTGTAGATGCGACTGGAGACAACTCACGCGGAAGTTTCGCCACATCGTGTCGCGCGCCAAATAGATTGCTACGCAAGGTCGTTTAACAAAGTTTAATCCTATTTACTCCGTGCGGTGTCACCGGCTGATTGCGACATCACTTACATATGAAAATTCACACTAATTTATCTATGAAAGTTTATTGGTCACCGCGCGCGTCGTAAATTCATTTGTGACTCGATCTTTCCAATCTTCACGATCGTCAGACTTCAAGTAGATTATTTCGTATCATAGAATACTATAATACACAATAAAATGGCTGTCAACTTTATTTTGTACGAGGTTTGGCGTCGCCAAACCCGATTCGTTTTGTTGACAGACTGAATAAATTTACTCATTTTAGACTTTTGATTAATGTTCAAGATCATCATTAAAAAAATCGTTCAAATTTACAATACAATACAAAAAAATACATATTTAATTGTAAATAGGGTGCAATTTGTCATTTATAAAATATTTTGCATGCGAAGTTTATAAACAATTGTAACGTCACGTATGAATGTCAATACACATATCGTATTGACATTCATACGTGTGAATTGACGTGTTAGTGACATTTTAGTGGCTACGCGGGCTCCGCCCACTCCCCTGTTCTATTATGTATGTATTATAGTTTTCTATGTGTATATTTTCTATTCGTGTATATTTTCTATTCGTATAGTGTTATATATAAGCGTGTATAATAACATTTCGTGTTCACTTGCAAAATTGCTATCAAGCGGGCCCACATTCCGAACGGGGCAATACATATTCATTCGTCCGTAGGCTGCACTGAAATGAATAATTTCGTGTCGACAACACGGCCGAGCTTCGTCTGCATTGTTACCAACTTAGCTTAGTAGACGTACTTCGCAAATTTTGCCTTATCTCGTTTTTCGTATTTTATGCTCCAACAGCAGTAAATGGAAAACAAAGAGAAGTAATTAAGGTATATTATGTTAATTTTAGTTATGCATATTTCTCGCTTTGTTTCCGCTTTTTATTATGACCGTTTAAGTAATGGTTTTTTTAAAGTGCAAAATTACTTGTAAATTCATAACTATCGCGTTTCTAAAAATGATTACATATTATTAATATTAAACATATATAAAGTACGTTATAAATCATATGATTCCTTAGTGTACTGGCGAGTGATAGTTGTTCGCAGTGATAGGGCACGGCATTGTAGATACTCTTAAAATTCAATAATATACCATTTTCATCAGATTTAAAAAGGGGGTTATCAATTCCTACTAACAATAGGTTCCGTAGGTTAATTCCTATTAACCTACGGAATTTATCTTTACAGCGCGCGATCTTATATAAATTTCAACCGCTTCAGATGATAATTAAAGTTCGCTTACGTATTTACTCGACTACTGCAAATTCAAAAGGAAGGTTATGATTTTAGTAGGCTATATACATGTATATTCATCTGTTCCTTTAAATCTAAATTTTGAATAAGTCTAAGACAGTCTGAAAAGTTTTGATAAGCGTGGAGTGAGAAGCTATTTCCATAATTCAAACAAAAACAATTAACAATACAAGAGCTCGTCGATATACAAATAAGTAGGCTTTACGTGTATGCCTTTTAAGTTTTGTCGTTAACCAAAAACATACAATACAGTACTTTTTGGGTTTTCAAAGTATTCACCACGTGGCTTAAAACACTTTGCCATCCACTCGAACCAGTTATTTTAAAACATTCATTACACTCCAAAGTGGGGGTGTTCAATATGGCTGTTTTGAAAGCATCGACTGATTTTTCGCGAACTTTTTGACCACGAAGATTTTTCTTAATTTTAGGAAATGTAAATAAATCCTAAATGGTTGTCTGTCGGTATGGAACATGATGATCTTCGAGAATTAGTTTTCTCACAGAAACGATGTTATCTTCAGTGAATGCGGATTTTGGACGTCCTTCACAAGATTTGTCACTAAGATTGATATGTCCACGCTGGAATTCTAAATACCAGCGTTCGACAGTTCTCAGACATGGCGCTCGTCATGGAATACAGAAGTTTGGCTCTTCGAAACACTGAAGCCGTGTTACACCTCTTCAAAAGTTGTAGAAAATTATTGTATGGATATTTTCCTTAGTAAGATTCATTTTCATACGTGTCCTGACAGATTCAAAACGACTCTGTGACTAAACAATATCATTATTCTTCATATTTTGAATTTTTAGAGATTCTGACTTTAAACATATTTGAATATTCAACAGTTTTAAATTCAAAATGGCTGGTGAATACATATGTAAACGACAGAACTTAAAAGGTATACCAGTATGTTGTTCACCTATAAAACATTCATTTGATCGGAAATAAATAGGTAGATGCTGAGTAAACAGGGTAACAGGGGTTGTGTTTGTAGCTGCATTTGTTTTCATTACGAGTTATTGGACAGTTGTGTCGGGGGTTCGTCCCTTTTTATTCATTCAGTATCGACTTGTTATTTGAATATGAAAGACTCGATTTACACAATCAATAATGAAAGCTATTTATTGTAATGGAAAGCTTTTTATTGTGTGCCGTTGATTTACTTTGAACAATTTGAATACATCTTTAGACAATGAAATACATTCATTGGTCCTGAGAATATTTCGTTCCTCCTCAATAAAAATCAAATACCAATTTATTGTAAATGTACGATCCTATAAAGAAAATATTAGCTATTTGTGAATTGTTGCCGTAACTTTGTATATGTTATGTTGCCTCTACTGCTTTAAGGATATATATATAATACAAATAAATAAAATTTAAGTGTCTGTAATGTCAAAATAACAGCTTATTACTAAATGCATATGAAGATATCTACAGTACTTCTAACAAAAAACAACTGCTAAAATGTTTGTCTGTCTGTCTGTTTGTTTGTTTGTTCCGGCTAATCTCCGAAATGGCTGTACCTATTTTGACTGGACTTTCACTGGCAAATAGCTGAAGGAGTGACTGTTATAAGAAAGTGACTTAAACTACTTTTATTTTAGGAACGTAATTAGAGTTCCGCGTAAAAAATTGGGTCAATCAATCAAGACGTTCAAAAGTTATGAAAGGTTTACATACTTATACACACACACACACATACATCCGTACGGACGTCCACGTGAAATTAGTTAGAATAGCTTCCTGGGATCTCAAAACGTCGAGATCTAATGAAAACTCGATTTTCGAAAATCGGAGTGAAACCAATAACTTCCCTATTTTTGAAAATTTTAAATTTTCTTAGCGGGAAGTTAAAAATTTAAACCTATGAAATTCAATCGTAACAAATTCTACGCGCACGAAGTTGCGGGGAAGAGCTAGTATTATATAATTATATTAGATATTTAACATACCTGCTGCTTTAATATTTCGTAGTTAGGTGTTATTGCGTATTGTTATTTTTGATTTTATGATGTTCCCTCGACCGATTTTGATTTCGGTGGCGGGCATCATCGGCATGATATCTGTAGCAACATTAATTTATTAAAAATTGACGACTTTTGACCGATCTCGTGTTGAGTTGCCGCACGAGACTTGAACGCAAGACCATTATTTATATGTTTTTAAACTACTCGCATACAAATATGTAAGTGCGCCTGCTATGGGTTTTCCTCTATGTGCAATGTGTATATTATGTAAAATTCCTCCGCGATCAAAAGTAAATTATTAAATTGGGGACATAATTTTTTTTTAGTACCCCGGTGCTAGAGTGATCCAAATTAATTAGTCTAACGATTTATTTCAAATTAGACTGTAACGTTCAGACTAGTACGTACACGTTTTCGAAACGGCGTTGTGAATCAATGTGCAGTTTGATTTATGTACAAATTGTAGACTACTGTTATTAAACCTTGCATCAAACGTAAAGCCGTGTAGTTTTGTAGAGAACGACCTGCATTGTTAACAGTGCGAGTAGGGCACACAGGGACCGTGGTCAAAATGTTTTAGTTTAACGCACGAATGCACTTAGACCGTATATTATAAGTTTGTGAGCGTCGGTTTGTTAGTGCTTTAGGTCTATTATGACATAGCACTATTGTCTGTTTTGTACTTCTAAATGAAGAATTTCGACCTAGCCTTTATTGTACCGTAACTTGATAGTAATTCGTAGTTTATCTAAATTTACACGTAGGTCACGAAAAGAGAATTAATTGGATCCCGGCGCTAATTTCTTATCTCCTCGTATTAAGGGAAATACAGTGCCTATCTCAGAATCACGGGATGGCCTCGAGATATAATAAAAAAATTGTTAACGGAAAGTTTTTCCTTGGAACATTCTTTCATTAATACTTTTTAAAAGAAAAAAGACAAGAAAAATATCTTGATTGGCAGGAATTAAATACTTGTGAAGTACAAACTTTACAATAATTCAAATGAAGAATTCACTGTATGAATGTTTTATTAAAATAACAGAGTAGAATTATTTCAAATAATTTCTGAAAAAACATGAAAATTACCTTTTCATATATATTATAAACTCTGTTGGGACATACTCTCCTATAGAAAAAGGTGGAATAAACCAAAATCAGCTGTTATACAATATGGCTGGCTGACTGATAACAGGTAAAATGAGTGTGTTTCGTTTCACGAGATTTTTTTTAACCTATCGGATTCGGGAGCGAGAGAGATCCCCAATCAAAATGTAGCCAATCAAAATCTAGCTCAATCATCTGGTCTTATAGCAATATTTTAACAGTGGTAGAGCCACGCGGGAGCTTTCATTGGTGCACGTATGGGCCGGCCGACTCGAGCCGGGGTAGTACCACGATCTCACAGAATGCTGGCGTGAAGTGGATGTGCTTTCGCGTTTCGTCTGGTGAGTGCAGGTGGCCGGAGGCCCAATCCCCCCCCCCTCCATCAACATGGTAATTAAATGTTAGACTGCCCCAGGAGGGTACAAGCACCCCTGGAGAATCCCTCGCTGAGCATTCACAACCAATACGTCAGAGAGGACATCTGCTCTCGACGCCTCGGCAGTCTAGAAGGTTCTGATCTGTCCATCCTTTGGCTACGCGTAGACAGCGACGACCACCCGCGCGTCTTCAGGTGCCTCTATAAGCCCCATAGCGGTAATGTCGAAACAGACCGTCTCTTCGACTACGTCCAAATGGCTACAGATTCGTTGCTACCGCAGATCCCCTCCGCAGAGATCGTGATCCTCGGTGATTTTAAACCCCACCACGCCGAATGGCTTGGCACGTTTAATCTATCATGCGGGGAGATCTGTTCATGATTTTGCTTTGGCATATGGTCTGACAAAATTGGTTACTTCGCCTACGCTGATTCCACATATGACCTTCGGCTGACCTCTCATCCGGACAGATAACAAGTCTTTATCGATGGCCCTCTTGGCTCCTCGGATCATTGTCTTGTTCGGAGTGTGGTGCCACTCACGTTGAAATCGCGGTTGCATTCTGCAGGCTGCCGCCGTGTTTGGCACTATAAGTCAGCCGATTGGGATAGGATGCGCTCTTTCTTTGCACCCTACCCTTGGGGGCGGGTTTACTTCTCGCCGGACGATCCCAATGTATGGGATATGGAACTTTTGATTCCTTCCTCTGTGGTGCCTATCGGAGGCAGATCTCAGCCATGGTTTAGTCGCTCCTGTAAAATAGCATCATGCTATAAGCGGGTGTTCTACTGGGTCTAGGCTGACGCATCAACGTCCCGAGGTGTAAACACTAGTGCCCTAAAAAGAAGTATAATTCCGCCTCCAGGTCCTTCAAACGAGTCATTGCCAAGGTAAAGTCAGAGCAAATAAGCAGAATTGGAGAGAAACTAGTACGCATTCCTTTTGGAACCCGTGCATTCTGGCCTCTCACCAAGGCTATCCAAGGGAATTTCTGTCAGCCATCTCTTCCATCTCTGCACAGAGAGGATGACTCACTGATCCATGCCGCAAAGGAGAAAGCTGATCTGCTAAGCTCTTTCTTTGCATCCAACTCGACTCAATGACGGGGGTAGCATACCGCTGACCGTCCCGCGGTTTGAGTGCTCCATGCCGGATGTGCGGTTCACACAGGGCTCGGTATGCAAAGCACTCCTCTCCCTAGACACCCACAAGTCGAGTGGGCTGATGGAATCCCCCCCAATTGTGCTAAGGATGTGTGCTCCAGAGTTGGTACCTTTTCTAACGCGTCTTTTCCGGTACTCCCACTCCCTAGACGTAGTCCCAAAATCATGGAAAACGGCCTTCGTCCACCCGATCCCTAAAAAAGGCGACCGCTAAGATCCGTCAAACTACAGGTCGTTCGCCATCACCTCCTTGTTCTCCAAAATAATGGAATCCATTATAAATGGCCTGCTCATGCGGTACCTTGAGGATCACCAGCTGATTAGTAACCACCAATACGGGTTTCGTCGGAGTCGATCAGCTGGTGATTTTCTGGTCTACCTAATTCATCGATGGGCGGAGGCAGTAGAGTCCAAGGGGGAGGCATTGGCCATAAGTTTGGACATTACGAAGGACTTTAGAAGCTCCTTTCTAATGGGCTTCCCGAGAAATTGTGCAATTGGATCACCAGCTTTCTTGCAGATCGGAGCATCAACGTCGTTGTGGACGGTGCATGTTCCGATTAAAAGCCTATTAATGCTGGCGTTCCACAAGGCTGCGTGCTATCACCAACGCTGTTTATTCTGCATGATATGTTGCAAACCGGTAACATTAATTGCTATGCAGACAGCACTGGTGATGCTTTGTACACCGGCCGTGCCAATATTTCTCGGGAAAATGTCTTCGAGTACCGGGACAAACTTGTGTCTTAAGTCGAGTCTTTGCTGAACAAAGCTCGGATTGAGGGCGCTAAATCTAGTCCAATTTAACCCTCAGAAGACACAAGTTGCGCGTTAACCGCTAAAAAGGACCCCTTTGTCGTATCTCCCCAATTTCAAGGTATTCCCCTTGTTGCCTCAGCCAGTATCCTCGGCGTTGACATATCCAGTGACGTGCAGTTTCGTGGTCACTTGGAAGAGAAGGCCAAATTAGCCTCTAAAACGCTTAGCGTGCTCAACAGAGTGGGACAGTATTTCATGCCGGCACACCGCCTGCAACTTTACAAGGCACAGGTTTGGCCTCACATGGAATACTGTTCCCATCTCTGAGCCAGGGCTCCCCAGTGCTAGCTCCTTCCACTTGACCGCATCCAGGGCAGAGCGGCTCGAATCGTCGACGACCGAGTGCTTTCCGATCGGCTCGATTCACTGGTGCTGCGAAGAGATGTTGCATCTCTTTGCATTTTCTTTCGCATCTACCACGGGGCGTGCTCTGAGGAATTGTTCGGATAATCCCAGCCGCCAAATTTGATGAACCAACTACGCGGCAACCCTCCCGATACCATCCATACCATCTGGATGATTGACGGTCCACCACTGTACGTTTCAATAGGAGTTCTTCAGCGTATGACCTCTCTGTGGAATAGTTTATCACCGGCGATTTTTCGGGACGGATACGACCTAGGGACCTTCAAGAAAAGAGCTTACTCCTTTCTTAAAGGCCGGCAACGTACCTGTATTTCCCCCGGTGTTGCAGTTTTTCATAGGCGGCGGTAGTCACTTAACATCAAGTAACTGTATGCTAGTTTGCCCCCTTTCCTATATATTTTTTTTTATTTATATTAAACCTTGGTACAATACAGCGGAGATTTGTTTACATATGCCTTAAATTCTGTACCCTTTTGAAATTAATTATTATTAGTTATTCGCAATGGTGCTTTTGTCGCGCTCTGTCAACTAATGAATGCTACTAAGAAACAAAGAGAAAATTTCGTCAAAGCGGAAAAACCGTTTGAAAATACGTTTTTGTATTGTAAACGCGACTTGTTCAATTTAATGAAAATTCTACCAGCTATACATAGCCCATTTCGGTTACTCCAATTCTACTGCGAATATCAACCTCCCATAGCTCGCTGAGCTACCTTAAGCTCCGCATAAAGCCGGCAGGCACACACTCGTTTTGCTTTTGTTTTCTAGTTTTAAGAATTACACGAGAAGATGTGTAGTAATCCCTCGAACACTGCGCAGTCAATTTGTACCTTGTCGAACCACTTTACCCTTAAAGAAACATACTTCGATCGTAGTGTTTACGCCAAATTGCAAGGCGCTAGTTCCGAGCGGGGAACCGGTTAGCGTTGCGCGGGAGGGGGGCATTCGCTTGCGCCTACGGCGGTGCCAGGCCAGTCTGGTAGAGTTTTTGGACGCGACGACTGTGTCGATTAGAGTCGCGAGTTACGTAAGAATTGCTGCGTCGCATTGCGACGGCCTCCATTGTGTTGTTAATTTCGTTAATATACGTGACAACGAGGCTTTTTTTTTTGAGTTTGAGTGACTATTTAACTTCGATTGCTATTAATTTGCATCGACGCGTGGCTTGTGTTGCGTTTTAATATCGTGCTAAGGAATCTTGCTTTATCGGTTGAACGCTAAACTTTGTGATCCGGGTGGCGATCACGCTCGATTATAGTTTGTGCTAAGTGACGTTAGACTTTGAGTTCTGACAACGGCAGGCGCCCTATAAAGTGATTGCGCCTTGTGGAGCGTGGCAATGCATGCGGTTCTGCTTAACGATTACATCGATGACGTCAGGTTACATTAAACACTTTTCTACACCACTCACACATATCATTTACTTGCCCCTGACGACGCCTTGTGGTCGACACTACCTCCGGAGCTCGGTAAGTTTGTGTTTGCTTATACAGCCATTATAAATTAATTATCCATAGGCCATTGGGCCCTCCCCTCAGTTGCTCGTCGAGTTGGGTTACTATGGGCCCTAGCCCAGTCGACTTTTGTCGGGGTAACTGAGGGCCGTAACACGTAGTATCCTTTACAACTAGCAGCATAGGTGTGACATGGGCGTTACACTTACGCACAGCCTTTGTGTCCGTTCAGATCTTAACGCCAACATAAACTAGAATGAAGTGTGAGTAGTTACATTATTAAAAACTTTACACCCTGCTTTTCCATCCGACGACAACGACGACGAAGGGTGGAATATTTTCTTTAAGTTTATATGCGACCATCCCAGAAGGATAACGAGGGTTTGAATATTTTTAGCCCTTTTAACTGTCTAAGATCCCGCTGCAAAATCATGGCATAGCTTAAAATTAATTTTATACACAGCTGGCATTCGCCATCTTCATCTAACAAGTGGCGTTGTGCGTTAACTCTCACGGCACCTATGGATTTTAGAATTCTTTACATGCGTTGTCATGATGTCGATGATATTTTATTTAAAAAACAAGTGAACGAAATTTTCGAATATTAATTAACATTAATTTAATTAAAAATACTTGCGGCCACTTTTGACTGGCTGCGGGGTTATCAGTGTATTCTCCTATTCATGAACGTATGTAAAAATGTGTGTTTGACTCACGACGTAATGAACGTAGTGATTTTGCAGCGGGATCTTAGACTATAAATTAATGTGAATAAATAAAAAAGTTAAGTATCCTAAATAACAAAAAAATCGAGAACAATGGAAAATAGTTACTCTTTTTTTATTACGGCGCCTCTACACGTTGGCCAACACAGTGGTGGATGTAGTGGCCAATAGCATTGGCCAACGTGTAGACGGGGTGTTTGGGCTTCATTGGTATGTATTGGAACGATGGCCCGCAAGTTGGCGCGACATCCGTGTGGTGTCGATTTTTTACAAAAGATCAAAGGATTGTTGGCAGAGTTTGGTCGCCGCGTCCACACGTTGGCCGCGCGTTTAGTTTGCTACAAGCTCCCAGAGTGATTACACGCATCTGATTTAAATTTTATATTCACGCTTTGTAGGGTGGATGACCCAAATACCAGCCTTTTAGTGCCAATTTCCACTTTAAACATTCCTACTACTTTAATTAGCGCGATTTAATTATTTTTAAACATTTGTTTTAATCGATAAGCTATTTATAAAAAAAATAATGAACATTTACTTACAATCAGATTATTACGAGAACAATTTTAAAATGAAAAAAAAAATGAAGCACGTCGTTTATACGTGGTAGAACCATGCAGTTATATTAGAAGTATAGTTGTAGCACGAATGGGTCGGTTCGACCGGGGAAGGACCACGCTCTCACAGAATATCAATGTAAAATAGTAGCTTAATGATGCTGTGTTTCGTATAGTGAGTGTAGAGAACCAGAGACACTTTTTAAAGGTAACGAGGCATTTCATCTTAGTCCTCACGTGTGACAACGCATCTGCATCTTGATTCGTAATCGAGGATAGATGTAGATGTCTATTGTCTACAGCAACCACTTACCATCAGGTGAACTGTGTGCTCGTTTGTCACTCTATTCTATATAAAAAAGCGTCGATTTCTTATAATTTAATCGTGCAAGTTTTCGAATCATCATCATCATTACAGCTCTTCACAAGTCCACTACTGAACATCCTCCTTCACAGACTGCCACAAAGCATGGTCCTGAGCCACTTTGCTCGTCATGAGTTTTTCATTTATGTTCTAAGTTATAATTAGTACCTATTATTAAGTCAGTGTTAATTATATTTATTGCTATTGTTTTTGTCTTTCTCAAAAAATAATTAAATTACCAAATAAATTATAAGGTGTTTTTTATATACATCAAATGTCTGATAGAAATGCAAGTACATATTTTGCTAAACTTTAAAATCAAAACCCAATTTTAAAACATAGACTAATCGATTATAACTCCTTTAACTTTAAAATAAGTTAAGTTCTTATTAATGGTCTTTATTCCAGTTTATGATGCATGTAAAGAATAAATAAAGCTAATCGTATATTGTATATCTATTTACAACCCCATTAATATCCACTATTATTTTATAATTCTTTTATAAAAACGTTAACCCCACACTAGGATTTTCTCCCGTATCGCGTAGGCAGTTTACAAACATAAATTGCACAAGGACACACATCCAGACCCGAAACAATTATTTGTAGGACATACAAATACTTGTTCCGTGCGGGATAAAACCAGCGGCGCTCGGCGCAGCCACTCTGCTGAGCTCTCCGTAAAAGTAGTTTTAATCAATAAATTTGGGAATTTTTGTAATGTCTTAAACTTGGTCGATTTTGCATTTAATGTTTTTCCGATTATTAGAAACTGATATCATTTACTGGTATTGTATTTAAAATGTCAAATATAAAGTGGTCATAATTTTTTTTTTGTGATCCATGACAAATTTTGCAATATCCGAACGTACCTATCAAACTAGTAACATTTATTATTCACTAATGTATGATACAACCTACAATCCTCATAAATTTTGTATGTAGTGTGTAATGTCGCCTCTACACGTTGGCCAACACAGTGACGAATGGAGTGGCGAATATATTGGCCGAGAGTTGGTGACGGCGTCCACACGTTGGAAGATCGTTCAGTTTACTTCGGTTCGGGCCAATGTGCGGACGAATTTATAAGCACCGTGGCGCAGTGGCTCAGCAATGAGCTATTGAAATTAAAAAAAACATCCTAATTTCAATAGAGAAGGAGGCTGGGTACTACCACCTGCTTGGGATCCTATAATCAATAAAATTAAAATTAAACCCAAGCATACCACTGCAAGACCTCAGGACATAGTCAGTTAATTTTGCATAGATCGGACCATAAACAATAATTAAAAAAGCTGAAGGTACTCTGGGTTTAACAATGACATCGGGACGTCTCAGTCCCCCGTGACCATGGGTGCTGGAAAGCGCCCAAAACGTCGGGAATTAAAAATAATAGTAAAATAAACGCGATAAAATCCGTAAAAGTAGTTTTAATCAATGTGTAGTGTTCGCGTAAATATAAGAAATCATTATATTCCCAAATTTAAATTACATTACATATCCTGTAGTAAGCTTATAATTTATTTATTTATTTATTTTATTTACACTTTATTGCACCATAAAAAGATTACAAAGGGCGGACTTAATGCCATTAGGCATTCTCTCCCAGTCAACCCGGGACGTGTGGAAATTATGTGATAGGTGACAAAATAAAATGAACAATAGAGTAAATCAAGGAAAACAACTACTGATAAACTTAAAAACAAACTAATATTATATATACAAATACAATAAACTTATATACTCCTAAATATAATACAGATAATATATAATATATACATACATATTCATAGATACATAAATATATACATATTTTAAATACAAATAGATATATAATATAAACCTATAAATAAAATAACAACAAAGGTAACCAAAATTAACCATATTAACTATCATCTAATATTTTCATAAAATGCTTATGTACCAATCTTTTAAAGGCAATCTTATTAGATGTTTTTCTGACGTTATCGGGCAAGGAGTTCCAGAGCAGTGCAGCCTGAATTGTGAAGGATTTACCAATAAAATTAGTAGAATGTAGAGGGATACTTAGTTTATTATTATATGAGGAACGCAGAGTTCTATCATGCGTTAGGGAAATATATTGAAATTTCTCCTTGAGATAAGAAGGAGTGGTTGGATCATTTAAGATAGAGAAGAGAACAAGCAAAATTCTAGAGTCACGCCTCTGTTTAATAGTGAGCCATTTTAGGCGAGAGCGATAGTGAGAAATATGATCAAATTTGCGGAGATTGAAAATGTATCTGACGCAGTTGTTGAGAAGGCGCTCTAGCTTGTTGAGAAGATTTTGGTTTAAATCCGGGTAACACACATCTGCATAATCAATGATTGGTAGTATAAGTAACTGTACAAGCATAATTTTAGTCTTAAAGGGGAGAAAATTTTTCAATCGATAAAGAGAACGTAAAGAACCAGAGACTTTACGACATGTTTCGGAGATATGAACCCCCCCAGGACAGAGTACTATCAATATGGAGACCAAGATTTTTAACTGAGGGAGAGAACGGTATCAGACGATCATTATAATAGACGGGAGGTAGACTATAATTAATGTCACCTACCCAAAAAGCCATATTTTTTCAGCCTTTTAAACTACTGTTTGATAAAAATCTTTCGATGTATCACATGAAGCATTGCTTGAAGGAATTGAGCTACTGAGCACTGATCATTTTGTCCCCCCTCATTACCAATGCATGAACTTTATGTTCAACATAATATTGATTGATATTCCGCCATCCAGGTTGCCAGAGCCTCGTTAAGGTGCAGCTTGAGAAGATGACGTTGGCGCTAAGAGAAAAAAATTACTATATACATAATATATTATCGCTCTTACTCTTTTGAAGCTAGTCACCAATACATAGTATAACAATGACCGTATGCGTATTACTATTACATGGTAGAGCTCTTTTCTTCCGTAGAGTCCGTAGTGTCCATCTGGGTTATTCTTCCCTCTTACTTATATCCGCCGCCAAGCAATGGTGCACTTACAACGTTATTATAATAGCATTTCATGTCAGTCTTCAGAGGTTTCAACCAACACATGGGTTGTTAACTCGTTAATCATTCTGCTAGACTTAATAAAAAAATCACATCATTATTAAATCGTACAGTTTAATCTTTATTTAATAACATAGAGTTTAATTATTCTATATTACGGTCAGGTTTCAGACTACACAACAGTTTAGTGTCCCCGGGCACGACCAACTTTGCGATTCCACACGTCGCGTCAACTCGTACCGTGCTAACTTCTCTTACAAATTGCTCGCCTGGATTAGTGGGTTTACCGGCAAATTGCGCCTGGTATTTTCATTTCTGGCAAAAACAATTTCATCCAAATCTCACAATTTAATACTTACCGAGCTCCGCTTGTAGTTATCGCACGAGTTGATTCGAATAAGTCTTATCTTTATGCTTCGAGACATAAATGAAATGAAAATTGATTAAACAACGCCAATTTGATTTGTGCATGGTTGAATTACGTTATACATGCGTCATTCATTCATTAGAACGAAGGTCTCGTCACAAAATGCCTAATAATTCGCCATATTTGCCACAGTTGGCAGCTTGGCAGGCAGGTTGGTAATTACGGCAATAGCTTTTCATTCTTTTCGAAGCACGAGGGGTGAAACACGGTTAAAATTCTAACTCAGGGCTGCTACTAAGAATTTCTTGACAGAAAAACCTAATATCCGATTTTAACCCGACCCGGGATTTGAACCCGGAACAGTAATCGCGTTTATGATCACTAGACCAATGAGACAGTCATCTATATACAGCTTTAAACGAAGAAGGCTAGATGATAGATAGATGCATTGTCAGCTTTGAGGACTGTGATAAAATACCTCGCCATATCCTATTATTATCTTATAAGTACTCACTCTTCACACACATTAAACCTCGAAAGTGAATGAATACGGTGCTTTTTAGCGGTGTATACAGATATAAGAGAGTTGAAGATACACAGAGCGTCTCCTGGAAAGAAAAAGAGCCCTGCTGCCTATTTTAAAATCATCAAGTTCCATCATTTTAAAATGACCACTGACGGAGATGGATTTTTCCTACGTCCGATTGAATAATACTTCGTCCTTTATTTTATACCATAGGGTGACAAACGAGCACACACTTCACCTGATGGTAAGTGATTGCTGTGGCCCATAGACATCTACATCTATCCTTGATTACGAATCAAAATGCAGATGCGTTGTCACCGGTGAGGACTAAGATGGAATGCCTCTTTTCCAGTAAAAAGGGTCTCCGTACACACACCATACGAAACACAGCAGCATTAAGCTGCTATTTGACGCTGGTATTCTGTGAGAGCGTGGTTCTTTCCCGGTCGAGCCGACCCATTCGTGCTACAACTATACTACTAATATAACTGCAGCATGGCTCTACCATGTATAAATAAAATGGATCCTATAATGGAATTAGCTAGGTAATTCACTCCCAACAGTCCATCACAAATCCACTGCTGAACATAGGCCTCCCCACAGATTACCTTATATTGGATTTTGACATATTTGCCGCGCATGGCGGGCGTGCTTGGTTACAAAAGTTGTTTTTTATGATTTTTGTCTTATCAGAAAGATACTGCTGCTCAACTCCTGTTTCAGTTTCCCTCTGTCTCTTTCACGACACCCTCGGAACGTTATGGGGTGGTAGATATTGTTACGCCGCCACTACACGGTTGACCCATTGGCATTAAACAACTCCTTGCATGTTCCAATTGCTCACTTAGTCTAGTTGGGTGTCGCTCTACCCAACCAACGCTTGCCAGCACGAGTTTTACTTGTCCACTTACCTACTTCGTGATCGAATATAAATATTTGATAGCTATAGAGGCGAAAAATTTTAAACAGTTTTAGCCACTTCACTGCCGAAATAAAAGCTACGAATAGTGTAGGTAACTAATTTAATTTAACAGAATACGCAACGTTCAATGTTTACGTTACGAGCACAGCCGAAACTGCGTACAATCTCATTTAACCGTTTCGGTACCCGCGAATATTGCATTTTGCTGTATTCTTCCGCTATTTTTATATTATTAATCATATCATCACCATTTATTACAGTTTTTGTGTAGCCTTTTCAATTCAATATAGGCTTTTTGATGTATACAAATTTCTAAATCTGTACTATTTTTTTCTAACTATATTTAAATTTTTCACTGTACGATCAAGAATATAAGTATTCAAGTATAGTTACTTTCTCACCAAGTATACAATAAAGGTTAATATTAAGTGTTATCATATTGTAATTAGAAATATTAAAAAGCTAGCTAATAAATCATTCACGTATTTAAATAGATAAAAAATAAATATTTGGTAGAGGCATATGTAACTTCGTATAGTTATAATTTTTGATGTCAAATATTTTTGGCTATTCCTTCGACTGTTTGCCAAAAGTAATGCCGAGTATGTAATTGCTGGTAGATTATCTAATACAACTACTCACGGCATCTGAACTTACAATAAAAAATCTTCACTTAAAATAAAAAATCTATGATCTTAAAAATATCTTAAAAAATTATATAATTAAAAATATGAGGATTTATTTTCTTGGAACTGTATTTTTTATTAACAACTTTTCTCAAATACCTTCTAATAAGAAATGAGAAAATATTCATAGCTTAAACACGAAAAATATGAAGTTTTTAAAGCCACGTTATTTAGGTACGTCCCTCAACCAAAACATTAAACATTACTGATATCGTCGCCGACTTTGTAGAAAAGCGTCTTTAATGTCCATGTTTGATAATGTTTAATGCCGCTGTTTAAATGCGGTACGGCTGGAACTTCTTTGTCGTTATCACTGAGAAATGAATACTGACTCATGCGGTTATTCCAGTGCTCTAATGGTAAAACAAAACATGTATAATATGTAATTTCACAATAATAAATTTAATAGGCGACCCATGACGGGTTTCGTCCTTTTTTGTCTAATTTTATTAGCTTAAAATTAAACTTTTAATAAAACGACAAAGCCGTCTTCAAAAACCAAAACTAATAAAATAATTTCTACATTATAGCTTCTTAAGTCGGTTCGACATAGTGTATATAAGAATTAAAACCCGGACTTAAAAAGCGACTACGTGGAAATTATTCTATTTTGTTTATTTCTTTGAGGTGTTTTTTTATTTTCACTACTTTGACCCTTTGTAGTGGAAAAGTTAACATTTTACTAAAAGCTTACTTTTTCTCCATTTGGTTAACTTTTTTTAACCCTAACAAGCAAGGAGAATGTCGTCTAAATAGTTTCATTGAAACTATATCGGGTAAAACACCCAGTAGTCAGCATTTTAGTGAGGACAAAAATTTGATTCAACTGTATTTTAAGTATTAAACACTATGGATAAAAACGATAATTATTCGCAGTAAGGTTGTTTATTAAATTTTGTTAAGAAAACAAAATAAATTTATTTATAATAGAATTATATAAAAATCAACAGTAAACAAATTATGGCACTTAACTAGTAGTTTGCCTCATTTTTCCACAAATATCAATGTCTTACCCTGCTCTGCAGTCAGCTCTTACTTATTCTTGCATATTTGGCAAAGAAATTCTTTATTGCATATATTTTCTTATAAGACCATAGGGGATTTAGTATATTTCAAATGATGAGATGAAGACTTTCATGCAAGACAATTGTCATCTCCAATATTCTTTTAGCCATTAATTTCTGTGTCGCTTGTCAATTACTCTTCATTTTTTTACATCTTATATTAGACACTTAAATTAGTACATGTCGTATTTTTTGTAATTTTTCTTCTTTTTTTTTTTTGCATAATCGGTCATATGTCTTGCTGTTCAAAACATTGACAACGGTGTTGCGTCAACTCCAGCATTTTCCAATTCGTTACTAAGCTGATTAATAATCTTGATGGCGGTATTAAATGCCTGTTCTCAATTTTAGGCCTGGAGATTCCAGATTCTTAGTAGTATTATGATGTTTCTCAGGATTATTCTCAGGCGTCTGGATTGCATGGACATAATCCACATTTTCGAAAACCGTTGCTTATTGTTACAGAGAAATTTCTTTTCTCTAAAACTTTTTTAAGTAATTGACAAAACGTTGGCTTGGTCAAGACACTGTACTAACATTTTCAGGTTGATTTGTCTATTTGTGCACTCCATTCTGCGTTAAAAGGTTTAAATACACTTACATCAGCAGGCTGAATCAAATGTGTCGCATTTGGTGGAAGAGCATAAAGGATAATACCATTCTCGTAAAAATATTCGCTGAGGACCATTGTTAAGTGGCCCTTATCTCCATCAACATAAACGAGAACTGGTTTTTCTTTTTTTTTCTGTTTCTGAAACATTTTGTATATTTTGTTCAAACCCTTAACAATATAATCGAAAAATATATCTGATTTCTTTCAACCAGTTTCTGAATTTCCTAACAACCATCCGACAGGCATACTGTTAATAACATCTTTTGTTGGGACATAAAGAAAGACTACACAACGAGGCAAAATTTTCCCAGAAGCCGATATAAATATAAGGAAACATGTATATAACTGTCTCTTCTTTGCCTTTTACAATTTTGTAGACGTTTTGTTATCCTCTGGATGCAATAACTTTTTCATTTTTGGGACATATATAAAACTGGCTTGGTCTCCGTTAAATATTCGGTCTGGGTCAGTAAAAATATTACTCGCATTTATTTCTTCTAAATGCTTCATAAGTTCAGCAAACCACTTCCGAATACCTTCTTCGGTTACAGCGGCTCGACCCTTAGATATATTTTCAGGTATCCTCTCATTTAACTCAGAATTTCGATAAAAAAATTAATTGTACCATTTTTTCATAAATGGGTTCCGCCCTTTTTTCTTCAGAAATAATATTATGGACGAAATTAAAGAGGTCATCACATTTAAAGGGAAGCCACATTTTGCCAATGTCATGCACCAGTCTTTAACGGCATTTCCTTCTTCTTTGGTTAGCACTGAGTCTGGTCCCATTTTACGTGGCATTTCTGGGACCCCTAAGTGTAGTCGTTCTTGTAGCGTCCCTCGCTACAAGATCGACTACATTTAAAAGCTCTTCTTTGTATTAGTGGATTGATCTTTTTGACATGATGGAATTCTGAAACAAATGATTTTCATGTTAAATTAACCGTGCATAAATTTAACCTTATTGAAAGGCTTTGAGATACTATTTTGTACAACAGGAGTAACGCGAGACTACTGGATTTATAAACCCATTGCGGCGTTATGTAAACTGGCGCTATGGTTACACTTTTCGTCTTATAAGAGTTAAATTCAAAGTAATGAGCAAAAAAACCAGTAGTCAGCAACTTAAATTAAAGCATATTAAATAAATAAAATGCATGTAACAGTTAATTTTATCACAAAATAAACATTTTATTGTAACACAATTTTACAATCCGCCACAAATTACAGCAAACACACAAAAGTTACCGATAACTCGAACACGTTTCCTTAAGAAAAATATTATAACAGCGACGGTCTGGTCATGCATGTCTTCGGCAGCAGTACAAATTAACGAGTGTAGCTCGTCAACCTGATATGCTGTTGGTTCGTAGGTGTATTAGCCAATAAGGAGATAAGAATTCAATTAAACGTTATTTTAAAGGTGTAAACAAATTTCAACACTATTTATATGGAAGTAACTGTAGGGGCTGAGTACTGGTGCGAGGCTGACTACCGAGTATTTTACCCTTCCTATTTTTCCACATTTATAATTGTAATAGTTCCTGCAAATTTATATAAGGCCCCTTAAATATAACTTAATATGTTTAATAAATAGATCATACCTCATTTTACTTGATAATCATTAAGTGTTCACAATTGATGAAGATATCGCGAACGAAACATTCATACAAAAAACATACGATCGAAATCCTCCCAAAAAGTTGAAGCACTCCTTTTATCAAAACGCACGGTCTTTAGCCTCCTGTGTCCATTGACTTCCTGCATGTTGTAGTTTTAGGTCGTCTCTCCATCTAGTGGGTGGTCGCCCTACACTTCGCCTATCGGTACAAGGCTGCCACTCGAGAACATTTTTTCTCCATCGGTCACTCTAATGTAACTGCGCTAATCACTTCTAAGTTTATCACGCAGCTAAACTTCGAGCCCTCTCCATAGCTAGCTGAGCGATATTAAGCTTCCTCATACGGCCAGCAGTGAAGGACTACAACTCAGATTTATAAGTCATCACTGGTTGTACAATCACACACGCACTGGTTGTACAATCTCGTTTTCAAGTTTTGAGGTATACCTGACGAGAAGATGTGTCGTAATTACCCAGCCGAGTTGAATCCGTCGATTGACCTCTCGTACGTTGTTGAACTTACCTAGTCGGACTATTTGTCCCAGATAAACCTAATCGTCAACAACTTATGATGCTCCCAACAACTACCGGTATAGGTGTGACATGGACGTTGTGCATGATCTTTGTTTTGTCCATGTTCATCTTAAGACCAATCCGTTGGCAACCATTATTGAGGCATAGTGCTTAGGTCCACCAGTGATTCTGCCATAAGGACTATATCGTCGGCAAATCGAAGGTGAGTGATGTATTCGCCACTGATGTTAATACCGTATTCTTTCCAGTCCAGTAGCTCGAAAACGTCTTCCAATGCAGCGGACGCGCGAATTACACCTCACTGCAGTTGGATATATTTTGTACTCTGGTTCTGTACTCGGATAACCATCGTAGCCCCATTGTACAAACACTGCAGCACTGCCCAAATTTCGACGGAATAAAAGGTTTCTCGTAGTCCATAATCCATATACACAAGACATAGGGCAGGTTGTACTCTTCGGTTTTCTGTACAATTTGCCGAAGGGTATGTATGTGGTATATGGTGTATAGTACTAAAGCCTTTTCGGAAACCAGCTTCTTCGTGAGGCTACAAGTCGTCGAATCTGCATGCAAGACGATTCGTAATGACTCGAAAACAACACGTAGATGCGGCTCTGAAGGAAATCGGTCTGTAGTTCTTCAAGAGAGCGTTGTCGCCTTTCTTGAAGAACAAGACCACAGCACTTCTGCTACACGCCTCCGGAGTATTGCTTCCATGGAGGACAAAAATAAAGAGCTTCTAAAGAACTTTAAGTACCGATTTTCCACCCGTTAGGTTATCTGCTATTCCATCCTCGCCCGGGGACCTGCCGTTTATAAAATGCTGGAGAGCCATTCTAATCTCGCTCAGACTGACCATCATATTATCGGAATAGTGTCAGATGAGGTGCTAAGAATCTGTGTAAATTTACTATAGAAGTTTCATTTAATATACTTCGGTGTGATTTTCAGATTTTCAGTGTAAATAATAAATATGAAATTTACAAAGGTTTCATATATTATGGTACCTTTTTACTAAATTCAAACTTGAAATGCGTGTATTGTGTGCAAATTCGTTCAAGGTTAACTTTATATATATTATGTATATTTCTTCGGACGCGTGTTTATCACTGAATTTCTAAACCAAAGAGAATACAACCACTACGTCCTATAAGGCTGGAACGATATTAATTATTTTTCGTGTGCATTTGAGTGGGTCCCTGGATGCTTTAGATTCAATGCAGCCTAAGATATTAGATCAATAAAAACGCTTGCTGTTCCGCTAATATGCTGATGAAGGTCCAGAAATGTGCTTTTTACAGATGAAACATTTTTTAATATTGATTTACTATGATTGAAGTGCACTACAACAAACAAATTGACAAAGTGTGTGCTCGCAGCTCTATTGAAACCTCGCAATTTATTCGAAAAGTTCAACAAGTTAATTATCCTGAATCAATTATGATGACCAAGGAGTCAAGAGACTTCATTTTTATGAAACACGAGGAAAAGCTGCGGCCAGATTTGGTGATGCTATTGTGTTGAAGCACAACGCTACTGAGCCGTCAAGCCGTCAATCCGTCAATCGTTACTTATTTTAAAAAGATACTTGTTTGACGCGATTTCATGCTGTATTAAGAGCAATTGAGTGTCCAATATTTTACTTATCGTGTTTATGTTTCGCCCGTTCAGTGCAGGGAGGTAAAAAGAAAACATTAACTACGTTGTCCTTTTGTGTGTATCGTATATTGAATAATGGAATAAAAGAAGTAATTTTTATCGAAGGTGATGAGACGTAAGTCGAAATACCACAAAGGTTGTATTACTCGTATATATATTATGGTAAGACTTGCGTGATCTTCGTCGCAGTAATGATGCCGAACACGTGTAACCGTGGTCAGTAACCCTGTTTTTTAAAGTAGCGTAATGGTCTAAAATGCGCCACTACGGGACAAGGGCTTGAGAGAAATATGTCATCTGCAACCCTTTGCCGCCGCACACTTTTGATAAAACAACACTTAAAATTGCAATTTGTGTATACGATATAGATATTAAGTGCCTGCATTCTAAACCCGAATCAATATCAGCATCTAGATCAACATTTATACATTATTAAATTTCTGATCTTTCAAAAATCTTTGCAAACATCCAAAAGAGAGCAAATTGGATCTGTGAGCAGGATTTCATTATATCCAATACGTAACAATTTTCGTTTAGCAAAATGTTTTATCTTCTTTTGCTATGCATATATTAAATGTTCTATGCGTGGATGGGAATATTTTGAATGTAATTATATGCACAGTGCAGCGGGTAAACATCAGATTTGTATCATTAACGCCCTGTGCCTCCAGCCAGTAATTTCCGTTTTCTGGCGGCCGCGCGCAGGAGCTTCGTTAAAATGCATTGTGCCGGATGCAAAACGTCAATGCACCCCTAAACACCACATGAGCGAAAAAATACTTTACCGTTCAACGCATTTTAATTTTAAAACCTCGTTGCTTCATTTGCGTTGTGATTTTTTTTCTATCCTACTCAGTCCGTCGTCAATTTATTCTCTTTTTTATTCACATTGCACATGCTTCAGTCACGGTGCGAGCCAGACTTATCTAATATGCCGTTATATAATTTTTAAAGGGATGCTTATTTCTTGTTGTTCCGTCGTTTCGTTTACATTTTTAATGAGAAACGGATTTTTTTAGATATACGTCAAGTTTTTTGTTTGCTGAGTATTATAAATTTCCAGTAAAATAAATTTTAATAAGGGAAAATGTTTCCAGTATTTATGTCATCGCGAAGCAATTGCAAGATTGCCGTCTGAGTTCCTACTTATATTTTTGCTACTGATGCCCAACTACTCAAACGCTACTCAATTTTAATATTATGCCGTAATAATACTAGTTTTTACGGAATTTATCGCGTATATTTAACTTTTTAAATACCCGACGTTTCGAACGCTTTACAGCACTCATGGTCACGAGCGGGACTTCAAAACGTCGGATATTTAAAAAGTTAAATATACGCTATAAATTCCGTAAAAACTAGTATTATTTCAATGTGTAGTGTTCGCGTAAATATAAGAAATCATTATGCCGAAATATTAAGTATTGTGTGTCTCTATCATTTTGAGTCTGTGACACTACAAGTAACGTTTAAAATATAATATGTATGATAACTAAAATTGAGTAACGTTTGATTATTTGTCCATGAGTCTCTTATTCTACATAAATTCAATTACTACTGTAGAAATTCATTTGGTTTAATATTTTATAGCATTTAGTTTATCACCCCCGCATCTTGATAACTGATTTAAAAGTCAGGTAATCTTTAGTTTATAAATATGTATTAATAATGCAAAGGTTAAATGGCCAGCTTACTTCCCAGCTTTCAAAAAGCAGTATGTACTTATTTATTTATTTATTTTCCTTCTTTTGCTTTTCAGACAGTTCACATCTAATGAACACTTGGTCAGAATTGAAGTTTAAGTTTTTTATTATATCGAAATTAATTATGTTGGTCGGTTGATTTGTTAGTATATAGTTAATCTCGTTAAGATGTTTTTTGACTTTTTGGCGATCGCCATGTCCATTTTTTGTGTGATTTGCATGGGAACACGCTGTTGATGAAGTAGTAATTATTTTCAACTGCAAATTCTACTATTCTCTTTCCGTGTGGGCTTTTTTTCCGTGTGCATATTGTCCAATACTCTTTCATTCGTTTTTTAGAGCTTTCCCAAATTCTTGCGTTGAAATCTCAAAGTAAAACTATATTTTTTATGTGGATAGAGTCTAAGACAGACTGCACTGTCGTATAAAATTGTTCCATATCTTCTTTAGTGCGTTGTTCTGTGGGGTTTTATAGACGTGTGACCAGGTAGAGTTATCGATGTTTGTATTCCAAGTAACGCCACCCGGTCCAAGAAACTTTTTATATTTACCCCGTGCCTCGAAAAGCACGTAAAGCCGTTGGTCCTGCGCCTGATCTCTCTCCGGTCGTGTCGGTTTACCGTCCCATCGGATTATGAGAGTGAGGGAATAGAGAGTGCACCTGTGCTTGCGCGTACACTTGGGCACTATAATCCTGTCCTGCGCCGATGGCTAGCCTCCGATGAGGCAGGCCGCCGTGGCCGAAATTCGGTCTGGAGGACATTATTATTATTATATATTATTCTTTAAATGTTTTTTAATCAAGAATCCCACTAATTTTTTCCGTTCGTCTCAGATGTATGAAATGAGATAAAATATGCGTGCGTGCGTGCGTAGGCGATGCGCGCGTCTGTGTGTGCGTGCATGCGTGCGTGATTGTTTGTGTGGTGAGAGAGTTACTTTTTTGTAATTTGTACGATTGTCTAAATTAATAATGATTTAAAATATAACGAATAATATAAAAACAATAAAAAATTCAATTACATTTACATATTAGAGGTTGATGATAGCCATTCAGTAGCTTATAATACTCATAAGTTTTTAGCCAATTAATTATTTTATTTTTGATTTGATTGTTGCTATAGCTATTACTAATACAAATTTTATTACATTTATTGTATAGTAATGGCGCAAGGTAATAAAATTGTATTTTTTTTGGCAAAATCACTGTGTGCTAGGGATTTAAGTATCATCTATCTACTTTATTTCTTTTATTATGTTTTTACTGTCAAGTTGATTGGGTGCAGAGTCCTATTATACATATAAATAATTTTCTCACACTAAGTGTATCTTTGCTTTTTCATGTGTGTTGTGAGATGTCTATACAAAAGAAAAAAATCTACACAAAAAATTATTTTGTTATCACCCTAATAATTATCAGAAAAATTGAAAAAAGCCCAAGTTTATTTTTCCTAAACTTAGGTCAATAGTACGCTCCCCCTAACTCATTATTTTAAATTAATAAACCCTTCCAGCTGCATTCATTGCACCCTCTCATTTTCACATTTAAGTACTTATGTATCCGGTCATCCTTGCAAAAAAGTCTTTGTTCTTTAACTATCAAGGAACAGATATTAAAGAAAAATGACGAAATCGATTTTCTTTACTTCAATAATAGTCCATTGTCTCAAATTGTGTGCCGGACGGGCGAAACTCTCCGGAGTAAATGTTGTCGAAGATACTTCGCGAGTCGCTCACGTCCTACACCTATAGGTTCCGGTGGGTACTCTCACCGCCGTCTTTGTTGGTGCCGCTGAAATATTGTGGACTGTAGTTAAAATCAAAATGCACGATTAACAAATACAAATAGCAAGGTAGTGGCCAGCGGTTCGACTGATTGATTAGTCGCGAAATTTTATAACTATTTATCACGGTTGTTAAACTACGGTTGTTCACTGTATATTTCAAAAGATTTCTTTAAATTGTACGGTGGTATCAAATATCTATTGGTAGTAGCTGGTTTTCTAACACTACTGACTAGCAGCTATTATCAACTAAACTAGTTGATTTTATCACTTGTGTAACTGCGGATATCAGTTACCACTTTCACTATATGTAACTGCGAATATCAGTTACGACCTTTTTAGGCTAGCTAACACTTTCACTATGTAACTGCGAATGTCAGTTACGACCTTTTTAGGCTTGGTAACACTTTCACTATGTGTAACTGCGAATGTCAGTTACGACCTTTTTCGGCTAGGTAACACTTTCACTACGTAACTGCGAATGTCAGTTACGACCTTTTTCGGCTAGCGAACACTTTCACTATTCACTATATACTGCTACTAGTCACTTCAGCTACCACCGGATACCACTCACTTCACTTCACTTGTCACTGGTAGTTCTTCACACTACTACTGGTACTGGGTCCCGAGCCCCTAAGGTAGACTTTAGCAATACTTTACAGTGAGCCGCTTGCCATTTTCCGTTTTGCCTCTTTATTGCATAAACATTTCACTATACAAATGGCATAAATTGCAATATTCTCTATACAAAACTAATTGCTACACTAACATGCTATATATCATTAAATCGGTAGTCTGGTACTTTATTAGTATATCATAAAGGTTATTAAAAACATTAACATTGTAAAAAGTTATTAAACGAAATGTCCCAAATTTTCATAATATTTGGGCATTTTAATTCTTTAATTTTTCTATAACTACGAAATGCGTTTAATTATAAAAAAATATTCCTATACTTTCTTAATCTATAAGCCATATGCTAATTCAATGTCATATTTATAACTCTTTTAGGACATAAAATTATTTTCATTATTTTTAGTATGATCTATTACGCAGTTAATTAAAAAACTTCTAGAGAGTTCTACGATAAGACGCGCTGTGATTGGTCGATTTTTTGGTATATAATAAAAGTTGTTTATATTACTTGTTATCAAAACGACATTCTATACAAACATATTGAGAGTTATAAATATGCTAAATAACTATATTAATACACGTTTTCACTCAGTTTTCTTGGTAATTTCACTATTAATACATAAAACAATATTCTTTATCATTTTGTTTCTTAAGGTTGTTAGGCCGTCGCGAACATTTCTCCCGCCGTGCAGCGTCGCGACGATTTTCTCACAGCGGCGCTGCATCCATTTCGGTGAGCGACGTTGCTTCTACTTCGGCAGCGGCACGAGTTTCCTGGTTGGCCTCTTGATTAGGCCGTTTGCTGTGCGTACCTCCACAGTGCGGATCTGTCCGTCCGCACCGGGGTAAACAGCTTCCACCCTCCCTCGTGGCCAGGTGTTACGAGGTAACTGGCCGTCAGCTATGAGGACTGGATCGCCCACCTGGAGATTGGGACCTCGCCCATGGGCCTCCCGCCGGTTTTGAAGTTCCGGTAAATACTCTCGGACCCAACGCTGCCAGAACATGTCAGCGAGTATCTGGGAGCGTCGCCAGTGTCTTTTGCTATTCATATCTTTTTCATCAAATACTCCAGGTGTCGGCAGTCTCGCAGATCCTCCTAAAAGGAAGTGATTTGGAGTGATGGCTTCGTCGTCGTTGCTGTCTACAGAGATGTGAGTCAATGGTCTGCTATTTACTGTGTACTCCACCTCGCAGAGCAGCGTGGCTAATACTTCCTCATGCGGATGTCTCTCATGAAGGACGGTGTATAGTGCCGTCTTCACGCATCGTATGAGACGTTCCCATACTCCTCCCATGAAAGGCGCGGAGGGGGTTATAAAACGCCACACTATGCCTCGTCTACTGGCTTCTTCTCGAAAAGCCTCCCGAAGTTCCTTGTCTGCACCGTGCATGTTGGTGCCATTGTCGGAGTAAATCTCGGTGGGGCACCCTCGGCGAGCTGCGAATCTTCTTAATGCTAGTATTGCGGAGTCAGCGCTGAGGTTTGCGACAACTTCTAAGTGGACAGCTCTGGATGTGAGGCAGGTGAAGAGAGCTACGTATCTTTTCTGATGTTGACGTCCCACAGTGACTGAAAGTGGCCCAAAATAGTCCAGACCGGTGAAGGTGAACGGTCTCTGGTGATGAGCGAGACGTGTACTGGGATGGTCACCGGTCGCTGGCACTGATGGTTGTGCTTTTCTGATGCGACACTGTATGCATTGGCTTACTATCTTTTTCGTAGTGGGTCGAAGTCGGATCACCCAGTAGTGCTGTCGAACCTCGTTGATGGTAGGTTCGGTTCCGCAATGATGCAGGCTACGATGCGTCCAGTCAATATATAATTGTGTGATGTAATGATCACCATCCAATATAGCTGGCCCCTTCATGTCTTCTGTGACTCCCTTCACGGCGGCTATGCGACTTCGTAGCGCGATGATCCCGTCTTTCAATTCTATTTGAAGCGGTCGTAGGCGGCTATCATGAGCGACCTTTTTATTATTACGGAGATCAGTTATCTCTTGTGAGAAGGAGCCCTCCTGTATGGCACGTATCAGGAGCTTTTCGGCCTCTCTGATGAATTCGGCCTCTAGTGTGATGTACCTTTTGACATCTCTATTTTTAACTTGACTGGGAGGCTGCGCGATTTGTCGCGGATTATTTTTCGATTTCCTCCAGTCGGGATCTTCCTCTTTGCCCTTTTTTGTTCTTTTATAGAAGGTCCTGTCTGTAGTTTTGCGGCAGAGTGTTATGAATTGTAGCACTCTAGCCGTAGCTCGCAATAAGCGTTCCCATCTCGAAAACCTTGCTGGATCGGGAACAGCTTCTCGGAGTATCGGAGCTTGATGAGATTCCTTAATGGTGAGGGATCTTTCCTCACCTGTAGGTTCGGATGACGTGGGTCTTTCGGTTGGCCATTCTGACGGTTCTTTATACAGAAATGATGGGCCGTTGTACCACTCGTGATTGGAGTCGAAGTTCGGTGGTACGTCCCTCGTGGCAATGTCAGCTATATTCAATTTGGTAGGTACCCAGCGCCAGTCCTCTACTTTACTATGTTCCTCGATTGCTGCTATTCGGTGGGCAACGAAAGGTTTGTAACTCCTGGAGCCCTTTTTTATCCACGTGAGGACAGTTTTGCTGTCAGTCCAATATGTAACGGCTTCGGGCGTCACGCAATGTGCCTGGATAACGGCGGCAGCTACGCGGCTTCCCATCACGGCGGCTTGTAACTCGAGGCGAGGTATCGACGTTACTTTCAGTGGAGCTACCTTCGCCTTAGCCATGATGAGGCTCACATGTACTGTCCCATCGGGTGTCGTTGATCTCCAGTAGACTGCCGTTGCGTAGGCGCTTTCACTGGCATCGGTGAACACGTGGACTTGGAGTGAACGTGCGTCGCTGAATCCCGGGTAGCATCTTGGGATGCTTACTGATTTGAGCTGTTCCAGGTGTTGGATCCATGTGGACCATTGTTTAGTCAGGTCTTCGTCCAACTCCTGGTCCCAGTCTGTTCCTCGTCTCCATGCTTCCTGCAATATTTGCTTTGCTCGAATTGTAACTGGAGAGGCGAGGCCGAGCGGGTCATACAGCGACATTACTATTTTGAGTGCTTCCCTTTTGGTTGGTGTTTTATGCAGCAAATTGATTGGAAGTCGAGCGAGCTTTAGGTTGAAGCTCAGCTGATCGGTACCCGGTTTCCAGATTAATCCGAGTATCTTTTCCTCGGTTCCTTTGTTTCCCAGATCGACTGACTCAGATGCTTCATGGTCAGGTTCTAATTCTTTTACAATTTCTGGTGCGTTGGAAACCCATTTTCTTAAGGTGAAGTGCGCGTTTTTGTGTATGTCGCGTACTTCCTTCGATATTCGCATTGCCTCTTCCAGAGACTGGAAACTGTCGAGATAGTCATCCATATAGTGGTTTTGAATGATAGCTTCTACAGCTTCTGGATACTTGTCTTTGTGTTTTTTAGCGTTCCAGTTTTTTGCGAATATGGCTGTGCAGGGTGAACTGGCTGCACCGAAAATGATCGACGTCATTCTATATTCCTGTGGAGCTTCATTACGTCGATCCCCTCTCCAGAGATATCTTAAGGCATCTCTGTCTTCGGGTCTGACTTTAACCTGCATGAACATTTCGGCTATGTCCGCGGAGACAGCGATTTTATGGCGGCGAAAACGCATCATGACCCCTGGTAGTGATTGCAGTAGGT
Source organism: Parnassius apollo (assembly GCA_907164705.1). NCBI lineage: Eukaryota > Metazoa > Arthropoda > Insecta > Lepidoptera > Papilionidae > Parnassius > Parnassius apollo. Next base: position 2,938,243 of record CAJQZP010000885.1, on the reverse strand, counting down.
CTGGACCCGTGAGCAGGAAGTCGTTCAATGACACCCCCTTTGTTTTGGCTGCAGCATCGTGTACTATTCGAAACTTCTCTGGCTTCATTGGGTTATGGACGTCGAAATGGGGTAGGTACCATGTTCTTCCCGGTGTGCTAGTTTTCGGTGCTATCTCAGCGTATCCCTTTTGTACTAGGGAATTCATTTGTTCATCATACTTTCTTTTTAGATCTTCGTCTCGATCTAATTTTCTTTCAATGGAAACGAGCCGTTTTATTGCTGTTTCGTAATTACCAGGCATCTCGATATCCTTTTTCTTCCAGAGAAGCGCTGTTTCTATGTGCCCGTCTTGTAACTGACGGGTGCTGCTATTTAGTATATCTTCAGCTTTCTTCTCTGGGTCGGAGTCTGGTCTTCTCGGATTGATAATGAGAGATTCCAGCGCGAAATATTCGCGGAGTTGGTCATCTATAGTTTCCTCGCTCTTGTGCAGCTCATTGGCCGCGTGGACGCGCTGATACGGGGCTTTAGTGTGTGCCCCGTGTAGCACCCATCCTAATTCTGTGAGCGAGGCAATTGGCTGGTGCGGCGGACCTCTTCGGATTTTAGTGGCTATCAGAAGTCTCCAATTGTCCTGTCCTATTAGGATCCTTGGGTTGCCGGAGTCATATATTAGCTGCTCCTTTAGGTCTTTCAAGTGTTTGCACTTGGCTATGTCTACTGCACGCACAGTCTGTGGCCCCAAGTTTAGGCTTTCAACCGTGCGTGCTCTGAATGGCACCCTTTTTCTGTGGAGACTCTTCAGCGATACTTTGATTCTTCGAGATTCCGGTGAATCGAGGGTAGTGTTCCCGATAGCGGTGATCTTAAACGGGTCCAACCGCCCTGTAGCTCCAATTTGTTTGGCTATCTCTTCATCCATTAGTGAAACTGTTGACCCATCATCCAGCAGGGCGTGTGTGTTTACAGCTCCCGCCGGTCCAATTACTCGCACTGGAATTATTTTTAAATAGGCTTGATGCTTTGACACAGCGAATGAGTTAGCAACAGTTTCTTGAGGTTCTTTTTGTTTGACCTCAGTCTTCTCCTTTGTATTGTTATGGAGAAGTCGATTGTGTGTCGAGGTGCATCCTTTTATTCCACACTTATTGGTTTTGCATTTGTGTGTCTGATTTCGATAACGTAAACAGCGGAAACATAAATTATTTTGCTTTGCGAGTTCCCATCTTTTGTTGGTATCTGCTTCCTTAAATTTTTTACATTCAGATCCGTAGTGACCCTCCTTTTCGCACACTCTGCATTTCGGAGACGGCTTAGTAGTAGCCGCGTGTGCTCTATGTACTGAACGATTGATTTGTGCTTCGTTTATAATTTCTGGAGGCGCAAATGCACTGCAGAAGCGAGCTTGCTCGGTAATAAACTCGCTGAAGCAGCCGAGGTCTGGTCTAGAGTCGTATTTTTCAGTGTAGATTCTATACCACTGGGCACGTATAGAGTTTGGCAGTTTGTCGGTGAGGTGTCGTAGCAGCTCTGCGTTGACGAGGTAATGATCTCGCTTTAGGGCTCTAAGAGTGACGACGCTTCCCCTCACTTTGCTCGCGAATGTGCAGATGTCTCTAGGTGATTCTGTACAGCGTGCTAATCCTCGTAACTTCTCGGTTTCTGCTTGCGCGATTGAATCTGCACGCCCAAATTGTAGCTCCAGTTCTCGCATAATCTCATCTGGCTTAGCATGCCCGATGAGTTCTGAACTGACTGTTTCCAAGGCTCTTCCTTGTAGACTTCGTCTTAGTCTAGCAGTGTTTTCAATGTCATTGAAGTAGCCTCGGGTTGTTTCGTAAATGGCACGGAATGAAAGCCACTCGGTATGTGCTCCGCTAAAGCTTGGCAGTGTCATTATAGCTTTCGACGCTGCGAAAGTATGCGACGATAGTGGCGCACTCTCTAACTTTGGTTTGTCAGCGAGCGCGGCTATAGCGGATGTGAGCTCCGATATGAACGGGCGGAGCCCCCTGTCTTCACTTATGACAGGTTCCTGGCTAGGTTTCTTTGGATTGGGATCCTTTTGTACATCTTCTGGATAGGAATCCTGGTTTGTGAGCTCTGATACAATCGGTAGGAGCCCCCTGTCTTCATCAACGGTGGGTTCCTGGCTGAGCTTCTGTGGCATGGGATGCTTTTGTGCATCTTCTGGATAGGAATCCTGGTTCGTGAGCTCCTTTTGGGGCTCACTGAGGTCGACAACGTCCGGGGTCGGCTTTGTAACGGTTTTATTAAATGGTGCCTTCCCTCCGGTGATTGCGCCTTGATTTGAATTTTGTTTGGCTACAGAGTTTTCGAGCCAAGATCGAACGTACTCACTTTTGGAGTGACCATCTTCATCATAGTCGTCCGATTCGTCCTCTTCTACAGCCATCTGCAAGGAGATCTGCGCAAGTTCTAGTTTGATCTTCAATACTTCTTCACGAGCCTTCAAAATTTTTCTATTGGGCCGAACAGTCTTCTTAGACTTCGTACTGCAAACGGTGTGGCCCCTCGGTGGCTCTTCGGAGTGGGTGTCTTCCCGGGCTGGTGGCGATGATGCACGTCTAAAGTCATCGTTGCCTTCTATATGTTCCCTCTACTTCGTTGTGCGGGCCGTAGTGAACGGCGCGGGCAGGGGTATCCCCCCCTCGGGGGGGCAGCATGGCTCCTCAGCGCCCTCTACCGTTGACGGTGAGCGTGGTGGCATCTGGTGGTGGACGGCGGCGTTACTGGCCGACGAACCTCCTTCCAGACCGACGGTCCACGCCTTGGCTGCCCTTCCTTGCGAACGGGTGATCGGCATCTTGAATCTGAAAATTCTGCGGTTTTAATACGGTGGTGACTATTTACCCGGTTCCGAAATACAAACGGATAGATCCGGCTCGAAGGACCAACGAATGTGCCGGACGGGCGAAACTCTCCGGAGTAAATGTTGTCGAAGATACTTCGCGAGTCGCTCACGTCCTACACCTATAGGTTCCGGTGGGTACTCTCACCGCCGTCTTTGTTGGTGCCGCTGAAATATTGTGGACTGTAGTTAAAATCAAAATGCACGATTAACAAATACAAATAGCAAGGTAGTGGCCAGCGGTTCGACTGATTGATTAGTCGCGAAATTTTATAACTATTTATCACGGTTGTTAAACTACGGTTGTTCACTATATATTTCAAAAGATTTCTTTAAATTGTACGGTGGTATCAAATATCTATTGGTAGTAGCTGGTTTTCTAACACTACTGACTAGCAGCTATTATCAACTAAACTAGTTGATTTTATCACTTGTGTAACTGCGGATATCAGTTACCACTTTCACTATATGTAACTGCGAATATCAGTTACGACCTTTTTAGGCTAGCTAACACTTTCACTATGTAACTGCGAATGTCAGTTACGACCTTTTTTAGGCTTGCTAACACTTTCACTATGTGTAACTGCGAATGTCAGTTACGACCTTTTTCGGCTAGGTAACACTTTCACTACGTAACTGCGAATGTCAGTTACGACCTTTTTAGGCTAGCGAACACTTTCACTATTCACTATATACTGCTACTAGTCACTTCAGCTACCACCGGATACCACTCACTTCACTTCACTTGTCACTGGTAGTTCTTCACACTACTACTGGTACTGGGTCCCGAGCCCCTAAGGTAGACTTTAGCAATACTTTACAGTGAGCCGCTTGCCATTTTCCGTTTTGCCTCTTTATTGCATAAACATTTCACTATACAAATGGCATAAATTGCAATATTCTCTATAGAAAACTAATTGCTACACTAACATGCTATATATTATTAAATCGGTAGTCTGGTACTTTATTAGTATATCATAAAGGTTATTAAAAACATTAACATTGTAAAAAGTTATTAAACGAAATGTCCCAAATTTTCATAATATTTGGGCATTTTAATTCTTTAATTTTTCTATAACTACGAAATGCGTTTAATTATAAAAAAATATTCCTATACTTTCTTAATCTATAAGCCATATGCTAATTCAATGTCATATTTATAACTCTTTTAGGACATAAAATTATTTTCATTATTTTTAGTATGATCTATTACGCAGTTAATTAAAAAACTTCTAGAGAGTTCTACGATAAAACGCGCTGTGATTGGTCGATTTTTTGGTATATAATAAAAGTTGTTTATATTACTTGTTATCAAAACGACATTCTATACAAACATATTGAGAGTTATAAATATGCTAAATAACTATATTAATACACGTTTTCACTCAGTTTTCTTGGTAATTTCACTATTAATATAATATTCTTTATCATTTTGTTTCTTAAGGTTGTTAGGCCGTCGCGAACAAATTGTATACACGCCTCATAAGTCCATTTACGTAAAATCTGTCGAGCGTATTAATATTTTTCCCGCGCTTTTTTAAATAGTCGTACACAGTACATTTTTTTATTCCCATCCAAGATAAAGAATCTTGAGTTACTATGACTCCTACAAGTTTCATATCATTATTGCCCATCTCTCTTTCCTTGGTTTTTCTCTCATCACTCATCGTGCTTCTCTACAGATGAGCCTATAGCACGCGTCACGTAAAAAGAACGCTGGAAGAAAGTGGTGGGAGTGTGTTTGCGCATGGGTACAGTCTCGCACGAAAGTTATGTGCCTATTAATTTATTTTTTAACTAGGCTTTCGCTCGCGGGTCGTGGCTTCGTACCTATATATTTGTTATTCTTATTAGTTATAACATTGAAAAATATATTAGATAAAATATCAATAAAATGAATTAAAAACATGTTTGAATTATGTATTATAGAATGTTTAATCGAAATAAAATTAAAGTAATGTTGAAACTCCTTCCATTAAGTCATCATGCGTGACGTGAAAACCAGATGAGGACGCGGTGTTGGTGCTAGAAGTGGCCATTTCATCGTCGTCGCTGTCGTCACTCGAGCTTCCATCCTCATCTGAGTCGGAATCATGATCCCCTATGTGGATAGCAAATGTTTCTGTCATCATGTCCACAACATGATCGCTTTTACAGTAATCAGCCTCTATTTCTTTTACCTTCGTGCATAGCTTCCCCCATTCTGTTGCTCCCATTAAATTTACTTTTTCATGAATCAACTCAGTTATACGTGTCAGGTTCCAAGTTACATTTTTACAGGCAACATAACTTTTTATTTGGGACCAGGCCATTTCAATAGGATTCAGGTCCGGGTGATATGGGGGCAAACGAAGTACAGAATGTCCTGCTTCGTTCAAAATAGCATCGATATTAAAGGACATCATCTTTTTTGGTCCAAATATGAAAGTGCCGGCCAATAAAAAAATATGCTGTATTCCGTTAGAGCTTGTCCCCCTGAGTATTTATTATTATGACACCAAAGCTGTAGGCTCATTGTCCTTGGTTTTATTGGAGTTCAAAAATTCAACATCTTCATACATTTTCAGTGAATTTAATAAACAAAAAGAAATGATTTGTTCTACCATATTTTTATTTTGAACATCGTTTAGTAAAAAATATATTGGTTCTTGACCTATTTCTGACAAGATAACATTTAAACCACTAATATTACTGCATAATCGGCTGGGATGCCGGGACTTTTTCCTAGAAAATGGCAATAACAATGGCCGCGCAGGTAAACACTCACGCGAACAATGGAATACGGTGCAGCGAGCAGATGCCCCTCTCTTTCCCGCGAACTACCGCCATCGCGCCAGGCTCATTCATTTGCTAGCATTCGCGTTTATTGTTTAGTACCGAAAGCAACGCTGCCGTGTATGTCTGTGTGATGCCCACTAGTTCTTGTGCTTTGATTTGTTTTGTTTTTGTTATCTCCGTTGTTAAGTTTGAACATTGCTGCGAGTCATGGCAGAGTTGTGTATCGCGTGCCGTGCATCACCAGAGAATCGGCGAAGATATGATTGGGTTTCCAGAGAAATGCAATATCTTTATATCGCCCAAATAGTGATAGAAGATATAGTAGCTCGACAGTTGGAGCCTACTGCGTTCATTTGTCGACCCTGTTGGCAAAGAACGGAACGAACGCACCAGCGACTTATTCGGGAGGCTGAACAGCAAGCTGATCAAGACCGTGATCCATCGGAAGTTCCAAATTCAAGACCAATTTCGCTGATTTTGCCAGGTCTTCTTCGTGCTCCAAACACCGCAAATAGTTGCATTTTCCTACATTGTACGAATGAATCTCGCCGTCGTGTTCCAGAGAACATAATTTTTCGCATGGTATGCCGCTACAGCTATTTCGTGCCAGAAAGCGGGCGTGTCTGTAATGAACACGTGGAGCAAAATCTGTGGCATTTACTTCCTGTACAAGACAACTCTTCTGAGGAATTCACTGCAGCTCAAATAGTGACTATCGTGTCGATGTTACAAAGACATATTACGGAGGAAATACTTGATTTTGAGCAGTATGAAAATATAGCACCAGCCGAGTTTCATACTTGGACAGGACTGACTCAAGATCAGTTTACTGAATTATTAGACAGTTTACCAAGTCTGAGAACTAAAAAGAATAAAAGAACCGTACTGGCGGCAGTATTAGTCAAGTTAAGAACAGGTGACTCGAACGCGCGGCTTGCTAATTTTTTTAAATGTAGCGAAACAGCGTTTCATACGTGGTTAAAAATCGGACGCAACGCTCTGTTAGAAGATTTTGTGCCCTTAAATGTTGGGTTTGACCATATTTCCCGTGAGGATGTAGCACACAGGAATCTTTTTCTACCCAACAATCTGTTTGGGAACCCATCGAGCCCAGAAGATGAAAGGAAAGCTATCACGATTTGTGATGGCACGTACATCTATCTGCAAAAAAGTGGAAATTATTTTTTCCAACGCAAGTCTTACAGCCATCACAAATACAGAAACCTCCTAAAACCGTTCCTCTTGGTTTCTTGTGATGGACACATTATCGAAGTTAACGGACCATATGCTGCCACCACGTCTGACGCAGATATAATGAATGATATGCTTAATAATGCTGACAGTGCCTTCCACTGGTTTTATAGGAGTAGCGATGTTTTTATTCTGGACCGTGGTTTTCGAGACTCAGCAAGAAATCTGGAATCTTGCGGATACGTACAACATATGCCTTAAACAAAGTATCCAAATGAGACACAGCTAACCACGGATCAGGCCAATAAGTCCAGACTGGTAACAATCTGTCGTTGGGTGGTTGAAGTGGTCAACGGCAGGTTCAAAAGAGATTTTCGCCTGTTGCGAAATGTATATAATAACAGAGTTCTTCCCAGCATGTTCGACTATTTCAAGATAGCAGCGGCGATGATAAATCGTTTTCATGTTTTGATTGAAGATAATCCAAATGCTGCTGCGATTTTAGAGATTATCCACCAAAGAATTAATATGCAAAATAGATTGGCAGATCTTGTAATACGCCATAACTACAATCGCAGACGTGCTCAGTTTACTTTAATGACTGCAGATATGCCAGAGTTTGTAGATTTTCCAAGAATGGATGAGAACGAATTATTATTATTCGCTCTGGGCGTTTATCAACTAAAACAGGCCAAAAGCTATTACGGTGAGCACGTCCTTGACAATGGAGCATTCACAATTGAGCTCAGCAATGAGTTATCAAATGAAGACTTGGCGGAATTGCAGGGCAATGATTTATGGATGATAAGAGGCCGACTGCAATCGCGACATGTTAGAGCAAGACAGTATTATGTCTACATTATAATCGATAGGTCGTTATCAGGCCGACAAGCAATCGCTCACTATTATTGTTCGTGCATCATAGGAAAGCGAACAATTGGATGCTGCTCCCATATTATGTGCATTATATGGTACATGAGCCATGCACGACATTTGCCAGCAATAACCCCTCCAGCTTATGGATTGGATAACATTATTATTGTACCAGACGATGATGATTTTATAGTGTTTAATTAAACAAAATAACCCCTGTATACATATTTTACTTATAATCCTCAAAAACACAAAACAAGATCAATATGTCCAAAATAGGTCAAGAACCAATATAATTTTTACTAAACGATGTTCAAAATAAAAATATGGTAGAACAAATAATTTGTTTTTGTTTATTAAATTCACTGAAAATGTATGAAGATGTTGAATTTTTGAACTCCAATAAAACCAAGGACAATGACCCTACAGCTTTGGTGTAATAATAAATACTCAGGGGGACAAGTTCTAATGGAATACAGCATATTTTTTATTGGCCGGCACTTTCATATTTGGACCAAAAATGTATGAAATCCTGATGATGTCATTTCTTAAATTTATCTTTGCATTTTTTTATTAAGTTGTACAACTCCGGCTTTAGCATGGTCTCTTCAAATTCAATACCTTTTTGACGAAGCCAGGTTTGCATGTCTGCTTTCTTTGAATTGGACGTTGGTGCAGCATCGAGTTGTTTATTGTGGTACGATGCATTATCGACTACCACAACTGAATTAGGCGGTAAATTTGGTATCAGTTGAGTACGGAGCCATCGCTCGTAATTTTCAAAATTTATATTGTCATGGTAGTCGCCGCTTTTTGTACCGGCTTTAAACGTCAGTAAAGCATTCGGCACAAAACCTGCATCGCCACCCGCATGCACTATGACTAAGCGGCTACCTTTAGATACAGGTTTTTTAATGCCCTTGGTGGAACCGTCTGTCCAAGCATGGTGAGACGCATGGGAACTATCGACGTATGATTCGTCAGTGTAAATGATAGGTCTTACTTCCTCTCTATATTTTTTAATCTTTCTCAGATATTCAATTCTTTGAAATCGAATTTGTGACTGCTCAATTAAGATTTTTCTATTGGTTTCCGTTTTTTTCCATTTAAAACCCAAGTTTTTCAATACTCGCCTGAGACTTGCTGCAGATCCTTGGAAATGTATGTCATCCTGTAACTTCCTTTGCAACTTGCCTATGGTAGGCAATTCTTTTTCAGTAACGTGAAAATTATGGATCATTCTTTTTATAACACCACGGTCAAAGCTGTCAATGTCTGTTATTGGTTTTGTTTTTTTTTTCTTTTATTTTTGCCGGGAGTTCGGAAAACAGTAAGAAATTCCGAATCTTTTGAACCCTTTACTATTCGTCTCATTGTCGACTCGGAACATTATGTTGCCTCTGCGGTTCGTTTCATACATTGTTTTAAATAATTAACTACATTATTATCAGCTTCCCTCTTAATAAAACAGTATACGTCATAAATCATTTTTCTCACTTCTCTATGTAAAACCATTTCGTAATTTAAAACTTTTGTGCGCGATGGTATTTTTAAAAGGAACGTAACGTGGATACTACGCGGGAAGCAAAGCTTAACCGATGAACCAATAGCGCATCGGTAAACATTCGGCGCGTGGCTCACCCGCCCCGCGCCCTACCTCATACCACCAAGTAGACCGATAAATCGCCTATGCGCAGCTTGACCGCCAGCGTTCTTTTTACGTGACGCGTACTATACCCTTGCTTATATTTCGATCGCGGACGTGTTATACTATTTTGAAGAGATCGCTATTGCACAAAACAAAACCTTAATTCTTATAAATATTGGTGTTAAATCCAATGTAATATCATCCCATGGATGTCGTATGAGGCCTAGGGGAAACTAAAACAGGAGATGAGCATTTTCGTGATAATAAATAATTAATAATAAAAAAACTCCGGTTGCCTACCCAAGCGTGGAAAATATGGCAAATATTCTATATTATATAATAGAGAGCGAGCGAGAGGCTCAGGTTCACCGGCGGACGTGTGTGAATGAATCAAATACCTACTGTTATTTAATTTTTATTGCTGAAGCTTGTAATTAGTTCATATAAATGAATAAAATCAATGTAATGCATAATAAGTTCCGATACGATACAAGCATAGAAGCATTCGCCTAGCAGATCGGTGACATCGCCGTTGTAGACATTATGCGGGAGAAGCGGCAGTCTTCTATTATTTTTCTTCCCCCAACCCACTAACTTTATCCGCAAACTTGAATTTTGTCATGAATAATTTAAAACATCCGCGTTATTATGCGAAATATCGCATCCCGACTAAATCCGGTCGAGGAATACGTGCGGCATCGATTTTATAACGGCATTGGTTATTTACACACACTTGACGACGTTACAGATTCATATTTGCAATTGAATGCGGCTCTCGATCGTCTAAATGTGTCCCGAAGGTAAAAGCTAAAAAATTGAAGGACTTGTATAGATTACTACTTTACATATTTTCTTAATAGAAAAATATAAATAGGCAATGTTTTTCAAAACCGCCGTTTCTGTTATAGGTCAGCAATAGTTCGAATAATTTTGATTAGTTTTTTTGTATAATTGGTCGCTGACACCGCTATTCGCCCCTTTGCGGCGTCAGCGACGAATCGTTCTATCGTCAAGGGCGAAACTTTCAAAAATCTTTTAAGAGGCTATTATTTTAAAGAATATTATTATGTTCTGTCGCATATAGTTAAATTTTTAATATTAGACGTTTGTTTACTAACACATCAGTGAAATTTTTTACCTTTTCTATTCTTATATATTAAATTACGAGTATAAATGAGATCACTAACCTGATTAACCAAACAGTTACTTTACACTTTTCCAATAATATATATCAGTTAGTAAGCATATGAGATAGATATTGTAGATGCAGCATACCTTCTATTCAAAAACTAACAGTTTTTCTTTTTCTCGTCAAGCGTGTGCTGGAATATCCCAATAAAAGAAAAAGTGAAACGTGAACAAAAATAGAACAGTCAATTGTTGAGTATTTTATCGTATCAATAACTGTGGATACGTCGCAGCCAAGTAGCTTAATTAGCCTTTCGGTTAATAGCCTAGCCTAGCTTTACTAAACGGCGCGGCTTAACTAGCGGTCTGAATCATATCCAGCCCAACGTATGCTGGTTTTAGAGTGACCCAAGAACCACACCAGCCGCGCCTTCACCTACTGTCGCTGATGTTACAAGATTATAGCACATAGTTCATAAATGTTTTATTAGACGCATCGACTTAATATCATTCAGGCCGCTAGTTGAAAGGCGCCTTTTAGTAAAAAGGCTAGGCTGTTAACTAAAAGATATACTGATATACTGCAAGACCATTTTGAAACTAAACTTAACTATTAGGTATAAAGTTTTACTGAGCTATTAGTATATTAGTGTAAAATTAAAACAAAAAATTATTGACTTTGCGTCTTTAGCAAATTTATGTGTTATGATTTATCACGTGCTTAGCTGTGAAATAAAATATCGCTAGCTAACCTGCATGTTTGAAGAGGAGAGTTCTTCATTACGTATTGGAGCAGTGCAGCAGACTAACTGCTTCATAATTATTTTGAAATGAGATGAAGCCAGAGAAAGTCAAGATGTCCAATTTTGAAACGTGTATAGGTGTACTTTTTCACTTTTATTAGAACAAAATTTATTTGAGCTACGAATATCCACTACCCCATAACATCCCATGGATGGTCGTAAGAGACGATAGAGGGAAATAACAGGAGATGAGCAAAACCGTCTTATTAATAACAACTAAAGAATAAAAAACTGCGCTTGTCTAGGAGGCCTATGTTCAGAAGTGGACTTTAATAGGTTATAACGGTAACGGTTTGTGTGCTTGGTAATGAATCAACACTATCAGGAAATAATTTAACGATGTTTGCGGGGAAGTGCTAACTTAATAAAAACATTTATTCAAGTGCCGAGAAATCGTTGTTTTATCAGTTTCTTTGTAAGCAATTAATGATGTTTCATCAAGTGGTAGAGAACGATTGTGTAATGATACTTGAGTGATTTATTTCTTATGCGATGAAGGCATAAATCGAACACGATTATTTAAATAAACTTATGATCGTATAAATAAAGAGTCATGTTACTTTTAGGTCACGTGGGCGGTTGCGGAATCACAGACGAAGTGGTCCAATGGATGGACCGCATACAAAATTCAGGTGTCGATGACGATCCACCCACATCACCTGCGCCTTCGCCTCCTTCACACTCACCGCCACACCCGAACAGTCTGCGAGACGATCCACCAAGGTAAGTAGACTAATTGAAGCACTGTACAGTTTTATATAATAAGAGTGACAAACTTATGCTAAGTGGATGCTGTAGTCCATAGGCATCCTAATCTGTCCTCGACTACGAATCAAAATGTAGATGCGTTGTCTCCTCTAAGGACAAATATAGAATGCCTCTTTACCAGTAAAAAAAAGTTCATCGGTTCTCTATACCAGTCTGCCTCACCATACGAAACACAACAGCGCTAAAGCTCTCGTTAGGGTGTTAGTGTAAACACCGTTATCCTTGAAACCAGTGGTTTGGTTTCACTTATAGAACGTAAATTCAATGAAAAATAACAACATTTTTTTTAGTAAAATCTAAGATGTCTTTAATTCCTCAATTTTTGCCTGTCCTAAGCCAGCAGGAAGGAAAAGTTACGTCACAGGTTATGTGTACTTATTGTGTTTTTATTGAAATGTTGTGTAGGTGGCTAGCGCGGGCGGTGATCTTTAAGCGTCATTTACATTCAGCCCCTGCCACTGCTCCTCGCGCTGCCGGCAATACTTCGCCTAAATACTGCCGTAGCAGGATCGCGGGAAGTGTGTATTTACACTCTGCCCTACCACTCACATCACTTTCGGCTTTCGACTATGGCAGACGTCGAAATAAATACAGCGTCCGCGCTGTGTCTTCTTGCAATACAAAATTATGTTAATAATTTAAAAAGATATCAAGTTCAAAAGAAGATAAAGATAGAAAATTTATTTGCTTAAAAACATGGTACATAAGATGATCAATGACGTGTAACTGACATGTTTTGCCATAATTGGCATGCAAAAATGATGTGAAATACAGCTAATTACACGAACCCAATGTTACATTTTTAAAATTATTGAATTACTTAAAAAGTTAGTAACAAATATTCTTTTTGAATTCAACTATTACGTACAATTAAATACTTATACAGATCCTCTCTACTTGAATTCTTTATTTTTTTTTGCGCCCGAAGCAAATATGGGCAACCCTCCGGAAAGCGGGGGAGGGAGGTTGGGAATGCTCATAGCATACCACGCAGCCGGCTGCGTGGTTATGTGGTGACTTTTACCCACTAAACCAAACCTTTTAGGAATTGGCTTAACGGTCTGACTAGAGATCTCTAAGCCGTATACGAACGCGACCCTCCTTGGCAGAAAGGAGGGCGCAAGCGGCGAAAAGCCGCTTACAAGAGTGCCTAACTAAGGCAGATTAAGGGATGTGTTATGTAGGCTCGGCCTGAGCCGCCAGGAGGCAGTTCAGGTCAGCCGAAAGCTTGTTGGGGGGGGGGGGTCCGAGAGAGAGTTTCTCGGTCTGCGCACACTATAGCGAGTGTGGATAGGGGCTGCATAGGCAGCTGTCTCACGAATGAGATGATTTGGGTGGGACTCTGAGGCTTTGAAAAATCTCTCAGAGAGTGATTTAAGGAACTGCTGGATTGTTGGGAGCTCTAAGTCTCGATGTAGGTCGGCATTACGGACATAATAGGGCGAGTTAGTGACCCTACGACAGAATAGATTTTGAAATATTTGAAGTTCATTTATAGCTTTGGGCTTAGCATGTGCGAAAATGGGGGCCGCGTAGGTCATGACAGATCGTATGCAGGCCTTATATAGGGTTCGCTTGTTGCGGAGGGACATTTTACTGTGTCTGCCCAACATGCTGTTGAGCCTACCCATGTAAAAACGTGCGGTGTGAGTAACCTTCTTGATATGGGGCTCGAAAGTGAGCCTTATCAAGGGTGACGCCTAAGTATTTGGCTTTAGTTTGCCATGGGACACGGGTTCCTAACATCCTGATTGGCGGAGTGGTGGTGAGACGACGTCGTTTATATTCGAAGCAAACGGCGGAGCTTTTCTCCGGGTTTACGTCGATACGCCATTTTTGGAACCAAGCTCCTAAGTCGCTTACTGACTTTTGGATCTTGTTCCGAATCTGTGGTAGTGAGTTGCCTTTAGAGTAAAGGGCTGTGTCATCTGCAAAGAGGGCTAGTTTGACACCATTCGACGGGATAGGAATATCGTTGGTGAATAGTATGTATAGAAGGGGGGCAAGCACAGAGCCTTGAGGGACACCGGCTTTTATTTGACGAGTAGAGGATAGCGTGCCTTCGTGTCTAAAGCGAAAGGTACGATCCTTCAGATAGGAGGCTACAAGGCGAACGAGACGGTCCTGGAGGCCTAAGTCGTACAGTTTGTAGATAAGGCCCTCGTGCCAGACTCTGTCGAATGCCTTGGCAATGTCAAAGAAGACCGCGATGGTTTTTTGACGGCGATTTGAATTCTTATACAGTAAATTGTTCATAAATTATTAATTGAATTATTACATTATTGTTACATAAATAATATTAAATATTATATGAGATTAGTTAAGCCATTATTATTTTAATAATTACACTACAGTATAAATTAATTCATAATTTTAATTACAATCAAATTATAATTTAAAAATCTCAGGCTACTCAGACTCAGGCATGCAAATATTACCATTTAACTTATTTTACATTTTAATAAATAAATAATCAATATGAGTTACTAATCGTTTTTAGAAATAAAATGTCAATGTTCATTAATTCCTTAAACTAAATTTTATATTAATATAAAAAATTTGACGAATTTATAATTAATTATGTACATACATTATACTATGTTATCTCAAAAAGAAAATTCGTATTCGTAGAAGATGATGAATTGTGTTTTATCGTTGAAATCCCATATTTTTCTGATTCCAGCAGTTCTAAAAACTTTTGTATTGTATTTTTATTATTCCACTCGAAAGGCATTTTGGTAGATCGTACTTATTTAATAACAAGACGGCACGCACGTCCGTTCATCCAGGCGCTTGGCGCGAAGTGAGCGATGGAGCTGAATGTGAACACTCACTGCCGCTCGCGCTGCCCGTCCTTTGACTTCCGCACGAAAAACCGACATTTGAGGGATCGTCGGGCAGTGGCAGCGGCAGCGGCAGTGCAGTGTCAGCGCGAGTAGCCTGTTACATACTGCCCTGACCACGGCTCTGCTCACTTCCCTGCCCAACAAGGCTGAATGTAAATGGGGCATTACAGTGATTAGGTCACTCGGGCGCATAGGGTATCTATGAATTTACGGAAGGTGTCGGACAGAAACTTTTTAAATTTTATGAAAGAAAATAGCGTTTTTTTTTAATCATTGAATTTACGTTCTATAAGTGAAACCAAACCACTGGTTTCAAGGATAACGGTGTTTACACTAACACCCTGTAAAATCTATCGGTATAGGTATATAACCTATACCGATAGATGCAATCTTTTATAATACAGTTTTTTATTGAACAGTTATCAGCATCTACTCGTTGAAGGTCGATATTTAAACACAATATTACCAGTGGTCACCCCCACAACCCGCTGTCCTACTTTAGCTAAATCGTAAAACCTGATGATGAATTTTATTACAGACACAAATTAATGAAGATGGGCTTATTATTGTTCTTAAATAATTATAAACACAATAGTTATAATTTACATTTGTATTGAAGGTATTGGGAGCATCATCACAACAAATACTCACGAGCGGCGAACACTGGTGAGCATTCGCGAACGCGACGTGCGGCGCACGACAACAGGAACACGTGCTCGCTGTTCATAGAAACAGATCCGCTAATATGGCGGCACGTCAGAGAGGGCTTCCCGGATGTGAGTTGATTGCTTTTTTAGATCCAATTTTGTTGGAGATTAATCTTTGTCCGGATCACGTTTTACGTTTCACGTTCAACGTTTATGATCGTAATAAGTGAAAGCACTACTTGACGTTCTTGTAATATGACAAATTATTTAATTTCGTAGTTATTAAACACGATTTTTGTCAAAAACGAGGCATGTCTTAATTCATATTGTCATTCTGACAGATCTCAGTTATGTGTTGGTAAATTAGTCCATCATCGCTTGCTGTTCTTGACAGAATATCATTGCAGTTATACTGTTTTACCGGTTTTATCTTAAGAAGCTATGTGACTAACAAGCAGCTTCTTTTGATTTATACTGGGAAGACGATAACGATGACGTTATCATTGCAACTTACGTACGTATTTATTGTACGTTCAACAACTGCTACGAACGTTTTTTTAATTTCTTTAATAAAGATGGCTTATTTAAGAGCCGATGCACCAAATTAGAAAAACTTTAACATCTGTTTTTTAGCTTCTTTATTTACCTGGTTCGGTGCAAATTGAAGTGCAAGGTTGATTTTTTTTCATTGCGCAAATGCAAATTGAACCCAGTTTTTTTGTTACTGCTTAAAAATTTTCTGTAAGATTTTATTCAGAGGTTTTAAACAATGGATAAAACTGATAGCTTGAATTTTAGAGTGCTATCTGTACTCAGAAATTTAAACGTTGGAGAAATCTTATGAAGGAACCTTTTGGTGTACTTTTGTGATATAAAGCCGTTGCTTAACTCTGGAACGTATATAGTTGACCCTGGGACGTTTACACTTGTTTACTTCACAGCTTATCATCTTCCGGAAACTCATTCCTGGATATAAACCACGCACCAAACGGTTTACGGTTTACGATCTCATGCAATATCTATACAATCGATATTTCCCATATTAAAACAGTGAGGATTATCTTGTTATATATTGTTGCCTTTTTATTGAAGATTTGTTATACTTAAAATAAAATTGTTCAAATTGGAGACACGAATATAAGAAAAATGTTCTAAATATTGTCAAGAAACAGGGTTCGAATAAGAAAATACACCGCACATTAAGTACAAACAAAAGACCAACGTTCATCTTACAAAGAGCTCTTAAACTAATAAGATACTGATAATGTATAAGAAATCTTATGACTTTCTAAAGAAAGAAAAATATACTAAACCTAATGACATTTTAAAAGAAATTGAAATAAAAAAACAACTAAGCACTAAGTATATAAGAAAGCTTTATTTAATGATAATTTCCCTGTGACTTTGTCTGAACTATCTTTAATGAAGTACTACAGTTTGATTAAGGTGTGCTGGAAAGAGAAAATCTTTTCCTTATTCCGTTGTTGTCAAGTACAAGCTCAGAGTAAATACTAGCATAGAGAATCCTAAAATAGGAACAAAATTCTTATAGCTGAAGTCTTTATATATATATGACGTTTAACATAGAACAAAATAAAGATAGCTATATTTTTCTTACTTTCCTTCTTTTACAAGTTTGTTACCGTTTTTCCACTCCATAGACACCTCTATTGATGTGCCATTAGCGAAACAAAAAACGATGTCGATAAATTCATTTAGTCTATGACTTAGTAAAATTAAGGGTTTTTATTAATCATATTCGTAATACTTATTTATATCAACAAAAGTTTATGTAAGCTTTATCTGACATCTTACAACAGAACGTAGTCGAATAATGCAGAATTTCGTCCGATCGTTGTAAAATTTAAAATATATCGTGAAAAGTTCACCATAAAATCTACTTCAATTCAGTTGGCATATTTCTGAAAAATTATCATTAGACTTAGAATGGGTTTCATAAGGAATAAACTTTGTTTAATCGACACTTAGTTTTTGTCACGGAAGTACACATAGGGCACTGCTACGATAGTTATTTTTAAATAGAATAAAGTGGTAAGTGAATGCTGTAGCTCATAGTCATATACATTTATCCTAGATTAAGAATCAAAATGCAGATGCGTTGTCACTACTGGGGATATAACGTCACCCTGTCTTACACCTCTCTGCAGTTGGATAGGTTTCGAGCTCTGGTTCTGTACTCGGATAGCCATCGTAGCCCTACTGTACAAACACTTCAGCACTTCGATATACCGACAGTCAACTTGGCACCGCTGAAGGGACTGTAGCACCGCCCAAATTTCGACGGAATCAAAGGCTTTCTCATAGTCCACATACGCCAGGCAAAGTGGCAGATTGTACTCTTCAGTCTTCTGTACAATCTGCCGCAGGGTATGTATGTGGTCTATGGTACTGAAGCCTTTTCGGAAACCGGCTTGTTCGGGAGGCTGGAAGTCGTCAAGTCTGCGTGCGAGACGATTCGTAATGACTCTCGAAAACAGCACGTAGACGCGGCTCAGAAGGGAAATCGGTCTGTAGTTCTTTAAGAGAGCGTTGTCGCCTTTCTTAAAGAACAAGACCACCGCACTTCTGCTCCACGCCTCTGGAGTAGTGCCACCATGGAGGACGGAATTGAAGAGCTTCTGAAGGACTTCAAGTACCGGTGTTCCACCCGCTTTCACAAGCTCCGCTGTAATTCCATCCTCGCCTGGGGCCCTGCCGTTTTTAAGGTGCTGGAGAGCCATTATAATCTCGCTTAGACTGACGTCCGGGATATCATCGGAATAGTGTCGGATAAGACTTGCTCTCGGATCATTACAAACACTTGCGTGTGGCTCCAACGATGATGTGTACAGCTGCCTATAGAACCTCTCAATCTCACTCAAAATCTCAGGTGTCCCGGAAACGATGTTGCCACACTCAGTCTTCAGCCTTGACAGTTGGCTCTTTCTGGCAGACAGATCTCTGGCAAAGACTTTGGAGCCCTGGTTCCGCTCGATCGCTTCTTTAATACGAGAAGTATTAAAGTTGCGTAAGTCTCGCCGTATGCATTTGGAGATCTGTCTGTTCAGTTGCCTGTATGCTGTCAAATCTGTTGACGATTGCAGCCTCATCTCCCGTCTAACAGCCATGAGATTAAGAGTGTGATCGGAGAGTTTTTGTGTTCTTCTGCGGCGGGTCTTACAGAACTTAGCTCCGACCGCATGGACAGTTTCCACGAGCTTGTCGTTCATATCGTCCACTGCATTGCAATCTTCTAGGCACTGGAAGCGGTTACGTAACTCGAGCTGATTCGGGATTCTGGATTAGAGCACGAGGGGGGACGGAGCGTTGACTTCATTAGACGAGACCTCTCCAACTTAACGTTTAGGTTCAGTGTGCCTCTAACCATTCGGTGATCGCTGCCAGTTTTCACCCTTGCGATCACTGAGACATCACTGAACAGTTGGCGTCTGGTCGTCATAATGAAGTCAATCTCATTTTTTTGTCGAACCGTCGGGGCTCGACCAGGTCCACTTCCTGTGGGGCCGCTTCTGGAAGAAAGAGTTCATCATAAAGAGTCCCTCTTTCTCCATAAAGTCGGCCAGCTGCTGGCCCCTTCGGTTCCGTTGCCCTACTCCAAATTTCCCTACCTTCAGCTCACCGCTTTCTCTTGTGCCCAGTTTTGCGTTGAAGTCTCCCATCAACACCGTGTAGTAGGTTTTGGAGGAATGTATGGCTCTGGAAATATCCTCATACATTTCCTCCACCTCCTCATCGGGATGTGCCGAGGTTGGTGCGTAAACCTGAATGACCTTCAGCGAATACCGTTTGGTGATTCTGAGTATCAGGTACGCGACCCTCGTCGACACACTTCCAATCTTTACAACGTTGTTGACGAGAGATTTGTGGACGATAAATCCGACACCTCCTTGGGACAGATGGTCGCCCTCCCGGTGATAGAACAAGTTGCCGGACTCGAGGATTGCCGTGTCCTCCCCCTCTCTTCGGACCTCGGATAATCCAATAATATGCCAGCGCAACTTGTCTACCTCTTCTTCCAGCTCCAGTATCTTCTCGTCAGTCCTCAGGGTGCGTGCGTTATATGTTGCCAGGTCGAGTCGTCGTAGGTGGCAACCGAACCTCCACCGGAGATTCTTAGCACCCCCTGCCCCGCCGTTACCATGGTCGCCACCGTAGCCAGGAATAGCGGGGCCGCCGGGGACTGGGGGCCGTCTGTTTGTGTATTTATTCATTGGAAACTCTTCGCCGCTGCATTGGAAGACGTTTTCAAGCTACTGGACTGGAAAGGATACGGTATTGACATCAATGGCGAGTACATCACTCACCTTCGATTTGCCGACGATATAGTCCTTATGGCAGAATCGCTGGAGGACTTAAGCACTATGCTCAATGACCTCAATAGTGCCTCCCAACGGATAGGTCTTAAGATGAACATGGACAAAACAAAGATCATGTTCAATGTCCATGTCACACCTATGCCGGTAGTTGTTGGGAGCACTATGCTCGAAGTTGTTGACGAATACGTTTACCTGGGACAAATAGTCCGACTAGGTAAGTCCAACTTCGACCGAGAGGTCAATCGACGGATTCAACTCGGCTGGGCAGCGTTCGGGAAATTACGGCATATCTTTTCGTCAGGTATACCTCAATCTCTAAAAACTAGATTGTACAACCAGTGCGTGTTGCCAGTGATGACTTACGGATCTGAGACGTGGTCCTTCACTGCTGGCCGTATGAGGACGCTTAAGGTCGCTCAGCGAGCTATGGAGAGGGCTATGCTCGGAGTTTCTCTGCGTGATAGACTCAGAAATGAGGATATCCGCAGTAAAACCAGAGTGACCGACATAGCCCAACGGATTAGTAAGCTGAAGTGGCAATGGGCCGGCCATATAGCTCGAAGAACCGATAACCGATGGGGAAGAAAGGTTCTCGAGTGGCAGCCTCGTACCGGTAGGCGTAGTGTAGGGCGACCCCCCACTAGATGGAGTGACGACCTGGTAAGACATGCAGGAAGTCGATGGATGCAGGTGGCTCAGGACCGTGCTTTGTGGCATTACTTGGGGGAGGCCTATGTTCAGCAGTGGACTTGTGAAGGGCTGTAATGATGATGATGATGATGATGTCACTACTGAGGACAGATAGAATGCCTCGTTTCGAGTTAAAAGGGTCACCGGTTCTCTACACACAACAACCGCCTTAAGATGCTATTTTACGCAGGTATACTGTGAGAGCGTGGTCCTACCCCGGTCGAGCCGACTCGTGCAAGTAGTATAGTGTACTATAGTACACTTGCACGAATGGGTCTTTTCAAAAAATCTATACTACTTGCACGAATGGGTCTTTTCAAAAAGAATTCACTACCTCACTATAGTGAGGTAGTGAATTCTTTTTCGCCGCCGCTACAAAGCATTATCAAGATTACTACTACCTTAACTTCATGATTTAGATATATTTTCATCCAAGCAGATAAAACTTTGTTGAATATAATCGATGGTTTATATTTTCCGTTGAGCAAGTGGTAAACCTATATAAATAGAAATCAATTAACGCAAGTATGAAAGATCATCGTCATCACTTAAGAAAGGCTGGACAGATTTCGATGAACACTCACACTTACAATTGGACCGGGTAAGGGGTGTTATTGTCGAGATCTAGGAAACAGTTGTGCAAAGCCGGGGCGTATCGTTAGTCAGCATATAAAATTAGAATTACAAATGGGATCCAACTCACTCATGTACCGTGAGTCTGTCAAGACTTAGTGTTGATACCTCCCTAATTATTAATTTTTAAAGTTTGCGAAACGAATATTTATCGATTATGTAATATAATTTAATAATCATCATCACCTGATTTAGAAAACAAATTGATTGATCTTTTGTCTAATAATAAGTCTAGTCCCATTTTTTTTAAAATATTTTTAGGCATATAAAGTAATAAAACTAAATAACTAAACAAATATGAGTATATCGATGTCGATTGTTGCAAACATTGCGAACGAAATCACTATAGAGTAAGGACTTTTGATTTTGACTTTTGATTGTAAAGTAACATCATACATAATACTACTTCAATAAGGATGTCATTTTTCTAGTAAATCCGAACATACGAGTGTACTCATATTTGGTTCATAGTATATAGCGACCAAAGACGACCACTTGACATTTCTATTTCCACGTTTGAATTGTACGCAACGTCTTTCAATAGATTTATCTATGTTTGCCTTATTTGAAAATTGAGACAAGTATATTGACTCAATTTATGTTGAATTATATGTTCTCTCTATGCTTACGTATGTATGTAATTAGGTACTCTAAGAGTATAAGGTTCGGAACGTTTGTTCATTGCTATGCCGACGTATTAACTACTTACTATGACGTCAAGTCAAAATTATCACCTGTGGAAGTTTCTTCGGATACCTCAACTTTATTTTTTTATTATTTTAATAGCCTTTTTAATGTAGTATTGGATTTACAATGGCCTTTAAGAAATCGGGCTTCTAAAGCTTTACCCAGAATTAAATGAATCTGTGACTGAAACTACTGAAATAACGCTCATTCATTGGAAAAAAGTTAGCGCACACATTAGCGCCCGTCGCATCTTTCGGCGACTACACTCAAACAGCAGCAACTGCTACTGTAGTGGTGTGTAATAAGCGTCGAAAATGTGTATAATCACAGTATAATAAATAAAGATATACAGTAGGCCGACGCCTTTGATCTCGTGATAAATGCCGACAATGTCTGGACAATGCAGACATCGTGAGGGTTGTCACAAATTAACAAATTTTACAGTCGTTCGGTGGTAAAAGTAACGTTGGTATAGCTGTTTTCTTCAGTGATTTCTTCCCGTGCATACTCTTTTCGAAATGCAAATTGCAAATGTATGTATTCTTTAGACTTTCGAAAGTTCTTCCAACTAAATCAGGTCTTCCAAAAACTTCCACCCATAATTTGCATCCGAAATATTTAAATACAATATCTATTAATAAATTTTCATAATTGTCACCCCCAGAAACCTCAAAATTGACATCAGTATCATATTATTTAAAAAATCCACCATCTTGGATTTCAAAATAGATTCTTTTTTCGTAATCAGCACCCCAAGACACCTCGAAATTGATACCTATATTATATTATTAAAATATATCCGCAAACTTGGGTATGAAAATGAATGGCGTTTTTTTTCAATCATCACCCCGAGAAACCACAAAGTTGACATACGTAACATTAAAAAAATTATGACCAACACCTTGCATTTGAAAATATATGCCATTTTTGTAATCAACACCCCAAGAAACCTCGAAATCGACATCCATATCATACATATATTAAAAAATAACCGCCATTTGGGATCTAAAAAATTTATAATTTAAAAAATTTAAATGTTTTTAAATAAAATTTAAAAAATGTAATTTTCGTAATTAGCACCCCGACAAACCTAAAAATTGACTCCTAAACGTTAATATTTTATAAAAACTTCGGAAGACCGAAGACGAGGCACTATAGTATGGTCTAAGACCTTAGCCTGTCCAACCACACGATTTGGATGAAGAAGAAAAAATCAAACTTCGAAACACATACCCAGCGACTAGTACCTATTTTTTACGTCCGCAATTTTTTTACGTTGGCAATTTGGTATGACATAACAAAATAGACATATTATAAAAATATAATAACAATATTTATTTACATTTCTGCAGAATTTGGTGTAATCGCAGATCCTTATTTATGCAATCTCTCATAGCACACGTCGTATGCACCATTTAAATTATAAGTACCTACACTAAATTTAACAATAATAAAAGCAAACACGTGTTAACCCTGGAAGTCGTATCCCGACTCGAGACTCCCGAGTTACTATTACTAATAAATTTAGCATAAGCAAATCGGGCTCGGCCTTCCCGCGTCTCACCCCGCACGCCCCGCACGTTTGCCCTGTCTAGACGTTTTCGTCGGACGACTGTATGGATTTATAGTCATTGTTTTGGTGAAGAAACACTAGGAGCATAATATAAGGCCGTGAAATTTGGCGTTGTTTATACGGCGATATATCGTCGCGACTCGTCAATGTCCATGGTGACTCTAAAGCTAGCAGGTACCTGCGGTATAGCTTCGCAATACAATGGGGCAACTCAGCTAGTCTTCAGGGCTCGCTATAATAAGACGACGGGTATTTGGTTTTTGCTTTTATTTCTATAGAATAAGTGGGACAAATGAGCACACAGTCCACCTGATGGTAGGTGGATGCTGTGGCCCATAAACATCTACATCAGTCCGCGATTAAGAATCAAAATGTAGATGCGTTGCCACCCCTGAGGACTAAGCTAGAATGCCTCGTTTCCAGTAAAGAGGGTCTTATGTTCTCTACACTCACCATAAGAAACATAGCAGCATTGATATTCTATTTTACGCTCGAATTCTGTGAGAGCGTGTTCATCCCCAATCGAGCCGACCCATTCGCGCTATAACCAAATTGTAGCAGCAGCACAGCTGTACTCTCTAAAATAAAGATAATGTGTAACGTCCATGTCACACCTATGCCGGTAGTTGTTGGGTCTCTAATCTCGAAGTTGATGACGAGTATGTTTACCTGGGACAAACAGTCCGACTAGGTAAGTCCAACTTCGACCGCGAGGTCAATTGATGGATTCAAACCGGCTGAGCAGCGTTCGGGAAATTTCGTCATATATTCTCGTCAGGTATAGCTCAAAGCTGGAAAACGAAATTGTGCTATCAGTGCGTGTTGCCAGTAATGAGTAATGGATCTAAGACGTGGTCTTTTACTGCTGGCCGTATTAGGAAGCTCAAGATCCCTCAACGAGCTGTGGAGAGGGCTATACTTGGGTTTTTCTGCGTGATAGACTTGGACATGAGAATATCCGTAGTAGAACCTAAGTGAACGACATAGTCCGACGCATTTAAAAGCTGAAGTGGTATGTGCCGGCCATATAGCTCGAAAAACCGACGACCGATGGGGAAAAAAAGGTTTTCGAGTGGCAGCCTCGTACCGGTAGGCGAAGTGTAGAGCGACCCCCTACTAATTGGAGTGACGACCTTGTAAGACATGCAGTAAATCTATGGATGCAGGTGGCGCACGACCGTGATTTTTGGCATTCCTTGCGTTAGGCCTATGTTCAGCAGTGGACTTGTGAAGGGTTGTAATGATGATGATGAGGATGGCTCTACCGAATATAAAATATACTTAAGTCGAGTGTTTATCCTATACTTTTAACGGGTAATTCTTGTATGGTTTCTCGGAAACAGCTGTTACGACTTTGATAAAATTTTACATACAAGTTCATCTAGATAGGTGCTGTTCCAGATAAAATTTGTTTCTAACGCCGCGCCGCGCCGTGTAAAGCTCGGTCGCCCAGCTGTATGTAATTTCGTAAATTACTTTTTTATAATAATAATAAATTATTTATTTCGTCAAACATTAATCTTATACCTTAAAACCAGCAAAGAATATATATATATATATATATAAAATCGGAATCTCGGAAACGGCTCCAACGATTTTCATAAAATTTTGTGTGCAATAAATCGATCTAGCTAGGATTTATTTTTAGAAAATGTCTTTTTGTCCCTGTTTTTAGGCAATGAAAAACTGCTACAATATCGTTAGAATAAGAAGGTAAATTTTTTTAGTCTTTGTTTTTTTTTTTTTTTTTTTTTGGCTTACTGTTACATTATATGATCAGTGATCGAAGTTAGCTAGTAAGCAAAATAATGCCTGTAACAGGTGACTTCGCTCTTCCATAGCTAAGAATTACAATATTATTAACGAAATAAAATATCCTAAAGTATATATTCTTACGCCGTCACTATACGGTGAACTTTTTCAGTTTATTGAAATTATAGTCAAATTAAAGATTCAATAATGAATAAATTATACATTTTTTTATATGATAGGGTGACAAACGGGCAAACAGTCCACCTGATGGTAAGTGGTTGCTGTGGCACATAGACATCTACATCTGTCCTCGATTACGAATCAAAATGCAGATGCGTTGTCACCCGTGAGGACTAAGATGGAATGCCTCGTTTCCAGTAAAAAGGGTCTCCGGTTCTCTGCACTCACCATACGAAATACAGCAGCATTAAGCTACTATTTCACGCTGGTATTCTGTGAGAGCGTGGTCCTTCCCCGGTCGAGCCGACCCATTCGTGTTACAACTATACTTCTAATATAACTGCAGCATGGCTCTCCCACGTATACATACATTCACTGATACTTACATATATTATTACATACTATAGATTTGTCCTGGCTTCGCCTGGGTGGTCTCTATTAATGTCGTTTATGTCATCGTTTAGATTAAGGATAATCATCAACGATATTCTAGAGTGAAGTTTTATCACACTCGGTTGAGCTATCCCAACGTTAGCCCCATTGATTGGCAAACAAAATATGAAAACAACATGTGGATTTAATTTAAATTATAGATAGTTAGATAATAGCTGTATAGATTATATAATTTCGTAACAGAACACTATTATTACTAAGTGTCAGGAAATTCTTAAACTCGTGCAATTGGTTGTTATTTTTTGTTATTTTTCCAAACGTTTAATAAATGACTTTTTAAATGCCGCAGAAATTGCTTTATTTGGTAGAACCATTCTTCAATTAGTATAATTCATGTAATAAACCAGCAAATTAGTAATAAGTTTGGTCACGCAAACGCAATACGCGATATGAGTAGTGTCGATAGCTTAATCTATTAGGCTAACGTTCAGAAACAATCTAAACCCTGTAATGTTAAAATTCGAGTCCAGGCTATTTTACAAAAATGTTGCCATTCTGAAGTTTGAACTTAAACTCGAAATTATCTCTGAATACCGTCAACTTTAATAAAGACTAACGCCGGTATGTAAGATTTATGCCTTTTGTACTCAACATTTATAAACTAAGAAAGAATTTTATTTCAATAAAGCTATAAAAGAAATTCAATTAGTTCATTTCTTGTTAAAATTAAAATTATATTTGAACGGAAGTTATATTATAAAATGTTTTATTTTAGTCTTTTGTCAGTTTTCGTAGAAGTAAATTTTTAATTACAAAGTAAAAAGTACGAAATGTGAAAAGAACTAACCACGTGTAGTCAACCGGTTAAAGTTGTTGATCACGCAATTAATTATTTGTAATTATCCATTTTTTATATTATCTGCATCCGAAACTGACAATAAAGCAAATTATATGATTTTGGGGTAATCAATTAAAGCCTCCTTAGATTTATCGACATTGCTGTCTAATATCATAATACTAGCCATGCAGCGCAGTTAGCGCTACTAACGGGATGAGCTTTAGAACGATGTTTGTTTAACTTTTCGAGGAGGGGAAGCTTCTTTTCCAATTATAATTATCAGATTACACCAACATTTGTCAACAATTTCAAGTAGTGTTTATCGTTTATTAATTACCTGTCTTGTTTATAAAAGTTACACTCTATATTCGTCCCACTGACGTGCACAGACCTCCACTTTGAAAGAGTAGTTTAGCAATAAGTCCGCCGTGCTGCTGCATTGCGCGCTGCGAACTTTACATGTCCCCGATTTTTTTATTCCTTAGACATGCACGTTTTCTCACGTTTTCTTCCAACGCGGAGCAAGTGGTAAATGCGAACTAAAAATGAAAATGTTATTAAAATTACCTTTTCCCTCATCGATCACTAATAGTTTTTTATTAGTGATCGATGTTTTCCCTAGATAAATTTATTTCATACTAGTGATCCGCCCGGATTTACCTGGTTAGGATCTATTAATGTGGTAATATCCATTAATTTAATATTTTTTTAAATCTCGTATATAATACAGCCTAGATCACTCCTGACATAGCTCTCTATCGGGTCCTTTAGCCTGTTCTTTCAGCCATTCCGAAGACTAGCCCGAACACACAGACAGACAATTTTTTAACGGTTATTTATGATTTAATTACATGCAGACGAACCCTATGTTCAATTTATGGCAGTTATTTCAATATTATAGACAGACATCAATTTTATTTATATGTACTTATACAGGATGTTAGTGTAAACACCGTTATCCTTGAAATCAGTGGTTTGGTTTCACTTATAAAATGTAAATTCAATGAATTTAAAAAAAAACGCTATTTTCTTTCATAAAATTTTAAAAATTTCTGTCCAACACTGTCCGTAAATTCATGGATACCCTATGCGCCCGAGTGACGAAATCACTGTAAAGATCACCGCCCGTGCTAGCTACTGGTAGTTGCTGCGGCCCATAGACATCTACATCTATCCTCAATTACAAATCAAAATGCAGATGCGTTGTCACCCGTGAGGACTGACTGCCTGGCCACGGGACATTCGCCGTAGCGAAAATTCGCGCGGCGCGAACGGCGAGGCGTCTAGCGACTAAAACAAATGTATAGAAATGTATGGAGCAAGCTACGCGTAGCAGCGAGTGGCGGGGCGATGGGCGGCGCTTCGGGCGAATGAAACAAATGTATGAATCAGTACGGTGCAAGCCACGGAGTCGGGCGACAGACGCGGCGGCAGACGCGGTGAATAGTATAGGGAACAAAATATTTTAGTTGTTTTCGCCGCGAAAAATGCCGGGCCGACAAGAACAACTTAAAATTCTATCCGCATTGACTTTTATCTCCAATTCTGGTTGAATATTAACAAGAATATAATCGCAGGAATTTCAACACTCATTCTGGTATTTACTCGAATTTTTTTTTCTAGTTGCATTCTATTTGTTGTGGAATTCTCCATATACTCGTATAACCCGATTCCTATTCAAATCAAGCACTCCGCAATCTCTTCCAAATATTATGTCTTGAATCAAAAAACAATTACTTTCTAAGCAATTAACGGGATAACTTTGATAAAGACATTTCACTCTCGGCCTATCTGGTCGCGGCGGCAAACGTGACTTCCCGTGGCCCTCAAATCGCGCCGCGCGAATTTTCGCCCCGCCTGTCGCTTCGCCGTTCGCGCCGCCGATCCCCGTGGCCAGGCCGTAAGATGAATCGAAACGAATCGTTTCCAGGAAAAAGGGTCTTCGATTCTCTACACTCACCATACGAAACACAGCAGCATTAAGCAGCATGGCTCTACCACGTATAGGAGATATATATATATATATATATATGCCTAATAGTTGCCATCTCCCTCCTAAATATTAGGGTTTCAAAATCAACCATACTCAAAACGAATAAAGAAGAACACATAAGAGTAGTACCCGTGACTCTTTTATAAAGCCAACGAGCAAATTTACGTTGTATCCTCTCTAATAAGAGAGTATACTTTTTCTCATAAGGATGCCAGACCGCAGCTGCATACTCTAGTTTACTTCGAACATACGCATTATACAAAGTTTTATATCATTCAGCAGTCCTCACCACAAAACCCAATGTCTTACTAGCTAACTTACAAATGGATATCATGTGATTGTGAAAATCTAATTTCGTATCTAATATTAAGCCTCAATCACTTGTGTCATACACTCTTGCCAAAGACGCGTCATATAAATTATAATTAATGTTTTAATGCAAGTGATAACCTTGCATTTAGTCTCATTCAGAGGAAGATGGTTCATCTTACTCCATTCCGCTACCGCATATACCTATGTCCTGTTGAAGAGCCTGTGCATCAACAGCACCGCCAATTCCCAAGCTTAATTTTAGACCATCTGCGAATAATAGACATTTCGCTGATTTTACTTTGGTAGGCAAGTAATTTATAAAAATTAAAATTTATCTGAATATGAAAGTGACTGAATAGAGAGTGCGCCGGTACGCACACACACGTGCACTATTATTCTGTCCGGAGGACATTATTATTATTATGAAGATGATAACAAGTAAAAAGTTACTTTACTTTCCAGCATCGAGATCCAAGTAAAAAGAACGAGGTAGATATGAAAACTCGAGAAGAAATTCTATCTCTAATATCACATCACGTTGAAGCAGTTAACTACATATATAGAGATACGAAGTTCGACGGACGCTTGGAGCATAGAAATATTAAGTTTGAAGTCCAACGAATCAAGGTGAGTTGAATTCCTTGAAAGAAACCAGGTATTTAAAAGGATCATTTCAAATGAAATGAATCACTGGAAAATTGTATGGAACACTATAATTTTATTTTTGTCTGAAGTCATTAACTCTTACCTTCAATTCAATTTGACCATCATAAAATGTAAACGTCACATAATTATTGTTATTGCTAAGTATTAGGCAATACTTTTAATCAAAACCTTTAATTTGTAGAATTATTTGTATTTATTACTTCATGTTTAACCCATAAATAATACAACTTGACAACTCTCTGATGACGATTTTCAGATTGACGACGATTCAATGTGCAACCCGCATCACTATTCCACGGAGACCAATCAGTTCTGTTTAGAGAACATCGATGTGTCTAATTTCCTAAATTTGCACTCGCTAGGCAACCACGAAGACTTCTGCCTTGCTTATGTGTTTACTTACCGCGACTTCACAGGAGGCACTTTAGGTAAGTAACATTTTTAAAAATGATTGCTGTAATACATTATCTAATAGATGAGACCTAGTTATTATATAAAACTTTACATTAAAACTCTGCAACATAACGATTATAGGCTGTTAAGGATTATGGGCAAAGGTGATAAAAAATCATATATCTATTTTACATTTATTGTCATGGAGAGTTGTATACTAATTGAGAAGCTTTTGACTATTATTGGACCAAAATTTACTCTAAATTTACACCTATATTTAAATATCTTTGTTTAAACCATATCTCAAGGCAATAAGTTTTGAAATAAGCATCGAGTCAGTTAAATTAAAATAAAGTCTTATCATCTTACATAGTGTTGTGTGCACGGTGAGAAAACGCCGAATAGGATGAAAAATTTGTTGTATTCCCCCCCCCCCCCCCACACACACAAACACGCGCGCGCACACACACACGCACACACACACACACACAGCAAATTTAAAAATACGTCTTCCTAAGTCGCAAACTTTGATATCATAGTCATAGGTCTAATTCTCGTAGCCGCTTTCCGGAGAAGAGTTCAAAAAATTAAATATAGAACTTTCTAGGCCAATCCAGGTCGTTCCACTCTTACGACCGGAAAGTACTAGAGCACTCGTGATAACACTACCATAAAAATATTCAAAGGAGAAAAGGTTTTATTCACGTAGGGACATAAGGTTGCTTGCATTAATAGTCCGAGCGGTATCTATTTTTATGCCTACAGCTCAGACAAAGTAATAAAAAAAGGCAGATATCGCACATAGAACAAGAAACTGTAACCAATTTTATAACTTTGTGTGAGTGAGAGAAGTGTTGCCACTTTTTTTAAGTCCCTGAAAATCGAGATACAATACTACAACTACAAGAGTAATGTGCGATGCGACTGCCAAAATATATCTGTCTGTTTTAATAAATTTCAACAATTTGACAATTAAAAAAAAAGATGAAGCACGTAGGAAGCGTTTGTAGATTATTTAAGTCTTCTTGATAGATTGTTGTCCAGTAAGCATCGATAAAATATACAACATATTATGTAATGTGAAACATGTTTATAAAAACATGTCTTAATACTAAAAAAATTGTTGGAATAAAAAATAAATTTCTATGGAATTAAAAATATACTTTTCTAAATGTAAAAGAAGTATATTTTAGTAAATGCAAAATAGAACAAACTCCAGCCGGGGGCACAAAGGAGTATTCTAATTTGTACCCCGGGTAGGAGAGATATGAAGTATCAGCCGGAGAGGACACCTGAGTCTCAATTAAAAGGAGCAAGGCCGGCTTCGCGGTCTCCGGGTGGTAGTGGACAGCATTAAGATTGGAATGAAGTGTCCTGATGTTGCAAAAATTCACGGATAGTGTGACAAGGGTCGCCTTGGTCTTATTGCTCCGCTTGCCTCTAGCAGTTTTAGTCGCGAGCATATGTTAAGCAGCCTAAGCACCCACGCTCAGAAAGAGTAAAGTAGCTTGGTTGTGAAAGCTCAGCGAGGGATTCTCCGTCACCAGGAGTGAGGGTACCCTCTTGGGGTAGTTTTTATTTGATTCCGCTACGATGTTAAGGAGGAGGGGGAATTGGGGCTCCAGCCCAAGCGAAACGCAGGGCTCATACCACCCCGGTTCAAGCTGGCCCATCCATGCGACATCACTAGCCGCTGCGTGGCTCTACCACTGTCGAGTAAAGAGGATGGCTGCCATTTTGGTTCATTTCAGTTCAGTCATATAGCAGCTACCCTTCATTTTTTTATAGGATAGGGTGACAAACGAGCATACAGTCCACCCGATGGTAACTGGTTGCTGTGTCCCATAGACATCTACATATTATATATCCTCGATTACTAATCAAAATGCAGATACGTTGTCACCCGGGAAGACTATGATGGAATGCCTCGTTTCCAGTAAAAAGGGTCTCCGGTGGTCTACACTCACCTTACGAAACAGCAGCGTTAAGCTATTATTTTACGCTGGTATTCTGTGAGAGTGTGATCCTTTCCCGGTCGAGCCGATCCATTCATGCTATGACTATACTACTAATAGTATAACTGTAGCATGGCTCTACCACGTAAAAAAATCATGTCTTATTAAAATATTCGTTGGTAGCCTAAAATCATAAATATTTTTTAATAGTTAAATAGTTTGTAAGTACTCAACAATTAAAATAGAAACATCAGCGACTTAAAAAATTAAATATTTACCTTGACTTCAGTTTGATGTAACATAATAACAACTAATTAAAAAAATATGCTGACTACATATATTTTTATAACTTAGCCTAAAATTAATTACCCAAATCTTGGACCAATAGAAATAATAAATACTGGCAACATTCTCCCGTTATGTATGATCTCGATACATTGACATTCGTGCTTCGAATAACCTTCAAAAATGTGTTGGAATAACAAATTAAAATATAGTTAAATGAGTGTTTACGAGTGAAACGATATTGCTTTAGACTTTTGTTCACTTTAGTATTGTTTTTGCACCATTTAACTACACAGGACGGCATTTTGTAGGCAAATTTACTGCACGACGCCCCGGGAAGTACTGAGCGAAAATGAGCGTAGTTTGATGCATGTGTGTGCGTGAACGCGTGTGCTTACATAAAGGAGCGGAGTTTTTTGGCTTCACCAGTAACAAAGGCTGCTCTGTATCTACCTTTTTTTACTTCATCTGAGGCCTACAGATTTTATTATTTATCGTCGTGAACATTTGATCCGCAATGTGACGTTATATGCAACTGGCTGTCGAAACACTACCTCCCTCCTAGATATGTTCGCCCTGATCATCATGGTATCGTGCTAGTCGATCAATGTGTGCTACCTTTAGTTTTCCTCCTTGCGCTTTCTTGATGTGGATTGTGACATCATTAATCCTTTTTAGCATCTTGTAAGGTCCTTCACATCGAGCTTGCTACTTGGGACTCTCCTTTTTTCCGAAAGGTATTGTGTAACCACTAACCACACGAGAGTTCTCTCATCAAATCCATTTGTGTTTGCTCTCCAATTATAACGAGTCTTCATCCTTTCACTAGTCTTAAGGTTAGTCTTCCGAACTGTTGATTAAGTTCTCTAATAAGTAATCTAATAATAATAATAAGTTATAAGTCACAAGCTTTGAACTATTTGGTGGAGAACCCGTTATAGCGTTGACGGGAAGTCTTATTTCCCGTCCAAAATTTATAGCAGACCGATGGGATAACAGAGGCACAGGTATATACTGGTCCCAATTCTTTTGATTCTCATCAACTACTTTGTCCAGATTATTTTCCATGGTTTGATTGAACCTTTCATCCATTCCATCTGATTGTGGCTGAGCTGTGATGTGCGAGTTTCATATATCCCGAGAAGGGCATACACCTCTTGAAAGGGAACCGATTCGAAGTTCCTCCCTTGATCGGAGTGTACTTCCAAAGGTACGCCATACCGATAAATCACTTCTTGAACTAACTTCCTTGCAACTTTCTGAGCTTCTTGATTAGGAGTAGCAAAAAATTCGGGCTTTTTTTGCTGAAGTAATAATAAATAATTTTTACCATCGTCAGTTCCCGGAAATGGCCCGGCCAGGTCTATAACTGCGATCGCACGGTGCTCCGACATTGTATAATTTCAATTTTCCTCAATTTCGTGTTTTTGGGTCCTTAACCGAAGCACATACAAAAAAGCTGCCGCCGCCACCAACAACAACACCACCACCACCGCCACCGCCACCACCGCCACTACCACTACCACCACCAGAACAGATTTATGCCGATGTTCAAACGTATCCTGCAGTTCACATCATCACCATCATCATCACCGCCACCACCACCACCATCATAATCATCATCATCTACATCGTCGTTGTCGTCGTCATCATCACAATTATGCAATGTGTTTTCGATACCATTCTTCAACATCTGCACTGCAATGCACCAAGTAAAAGTAGTGTCATACTTTCATGAAGGTTTTCTTTACTCCAAGATGACCACACGAAACTCCGTCATGACTATGGTGCAATAAAGAACTGACTTTACTTCGAGGGACTATGACCTGCATTGTGACTTTACCACCTTCACTAGGCTCCCATTACCTGTACAAAATTCCATTTTTTAGGGCCAAGCTATTCCATTGAGTCCTATAACTTTTTGCAACAGGGCTAGAGAAAGACAATCAATGGGCATTGATGTTTTCTTCCTGTTTTCATCATTGAGGTTTCCTTGTGCTTTTCTTATATTTTCTCCACTCCCGTCATCTTCTATTGCATTAGTTCAGATGATGTTTGCTTTTTCTTGTGTGAATGACGTGTTTATGAAAGTGCCGTAGGGTCTCTACAACAGCTAGCAATTCCCGACGCGTAACACAGTAATTGCTTTCCTGTTTAGAAAGCGTCTTGCTGAAGTATGCGATCACAACTTGTGTATCCTGTTGTATTTGTGATAGCACTCCACCCATTCCTGTATTGCTAGCGTCTTTATCCACAAAAACCTTCCACCTCTGGTCGAATATACCAATACTGGTGATTCACAGAAGCGTTTCTTTAGATTGTTGAAAGAACTTTCACAGTCCGCATTCCAAACGAACGCCTGCTTGTCTTCCGTCCGTTCTTAACGAAATGCCTATAATACGCGCATAAGGCAAGAAATGATCTTAGTTGAGTTTTATTTCTCGGTGTAGGCCAAGATTGTACGGCTCTGATTTTCTCTGGACCGGTTTGTACCCCTTCTTCGGAGACAATATGGCCAAGATAACTCACTTTATTCTTGAAGAAAGCACATTCTGTAACACTAAATTTCAGGTTTGCATCTCGGAGACGTGTGAATAACTTTTGCAGATTTTTAGATGTTCTTCAAGATTACAGCTCATTATGATAACATCATCCAGATACACTATACAAGTATCTCCCAAAAGGCCTACCATAAATCGGTCCATAAAGCGTTCAAAGGTTGCAGGCCGAATGGCATGACTTTGATTTGCTATATCCCACTTCTAACCCCCATACTAAACGCAGTCTCCTCTTTGTCCTCTGGACTTATCTCTACCTGCCAATACCCGCTTTTTAAATCAAGCGTCGAAAACCACTTGAGTCCATTGAACATAGCAGCTTGTCATCTATTCGTGGTAGAGGATAGCTGTCTTTTTTAGTCACACTGTTTAGCATTCGGTAGTCTACGCAGAACCTAGTAGTACCATCCTTTTTCTTCACCAGTACTACTGGTGATGACCACGGACTTGTGGATGGTTCAATGACATTTTTTCAGCCATATCCTTTAACATCTCTATAACTTCCGCCTCCTTTACCAATGGGATCCGGCGAGATTTTTGCTTTATACGTCTGGCATCATCAGTATCTATTTTATACTTTACTAGTCCGATCCCACCAGACACACTATCGGTGGCGAAAATGTCTTTAAATTTCATTGAAAGACTATTTTCTTGTGACTACTGAGTTGATGTTAAGTTGTCTCTTGAATGTTCCAGCAGCTTTGATATTAGGTACTCCGTGTTGGTCGTCGTACTGGGTGTACTAGTAATTCGTCTTAAATACTTTAATTCTGGCCGTTCACAAATTATGCTATTCTTTTTAAGCGAACTTCTTCATTGCTAATATTCAAAATTCTTTGGCTGTTTTATTAGTTACCGGTTAGGTTCCGGCCATTACCCACATTGGATGTTTGAATTTTGCCATTACTAGATTTTCTAATCTTGGTGCAAGCGTAATATCCTTTAAACAGTAAAGTTTGCAAGAGCTGGATCCTTCTGAAAACACTTCTTGATCAGAAAATTATAGCACTCCCCGATCGACATCTACAATACACCGCTGGTTCTTTAAGAAATCCAATCCCAAAATGCAGTCATCGGTGATATTGGCAATCAAGAGTTACTGTGTCACAATTGTGCGCCATGCTCCTGTGTCAATCGTAAATCTGCAGATTTTTCCATTTAAATTGTCCTCGATGATAAGACTTTTCCCATTGCATGCTTGTATGGTGGGCTTCGTTGCCAAGCCAGCGCCTGGCCCGCGGCTCTGGTGAATTTTTTTATAGGATAGGGTGACAAACGAGCACACAGTCCACCTGATGGTAAGTGGTTGCTGTGGCCCATAGACATCTACGTCTGTCCCTGATTACGAATCAAAATGCAGATGCGTCACCCGTGAGGACTAAGATGGAATGCCTCGTTTCCAGTAAAAAGGGTCTCCGGTTCCCTATACTCACCATAGATAACACAGCAGCATTAAGCTACTATTTTACGCTAGTATTCTGTGAGAGCGTGGTCCTTCCCCGGTCGAGCCGACCCATTCGTGCTACAACTACTAACATAACTGCAGCGTGGCTCTACCACAACAACTTTAGTTTAACTATTCCTCCTCAACTTGGGTCTCGGAGTTTGAGAATCGTTTCCTCTTGTTTTGGCAATTAAGCCTGATTATGTGTCCTTTTTCACCGCACCTGTAACATGTCAGACTATAATAGTGCTTCTTTTCTTCCGTTATCAATTCCCTTTCTTTGTATGGTTCCGTGTCGCGTCGCACGGCTTCAACCTCCAATGCATGTGCCGGTGCGCTCTTTAGAGATTGCTGGTGGCCTAGTCATTCTGCTGCTTGAACCTCGACTTCCCGAATGCCGTCAACAAAAGCCTGAAGAAGAGTCACCTCTATAACAGATGGTGCTAACACATAGTCGCGACGAACCAGTCTCTCTATCAACACAACCCACTGTTGCAGTCTTTTGGTTTAGGCGACTTGAACGCGATCTCGTAGTCGAACTCTACAAGCTTGCTCCATATGTTTCTCAAGGATTTTACTTCAATAGGCAGCCGCTCAAGAATAAGCTGGGCGTCATCTCTTAGTGTTTAGGCTAATGCTATGAATGCTTTTTCCTCACTCCGGCCACTACCCTTGGAGGGGGTGTTAAAATGGTACTTGTAAGCAGCCCGTGACGATGTCCCGTCAAAACGTGGTAAATCACATTTGCCTAATGTCGGTGCCGGTGCAATCTGGAGCGAGGGACACTAACTGATTTCCAATTTTTGAAAATCCCCAGAGAGTCCATGAAGGCGGCAATCGATGCTGTTGAGTTCGTCTTCATGCGTTCTTTTATTTCTTTTTCTACCGTTTTCATCCTATCACCAAGCATTTGAAGCCTTGTGTCTAAATGATTACTAATAAAATTTTGTAATTCTTGCTGGGAGGCTAGCTGCTCTTTCCGAGCGGCTTCTTGTTCTTGACGAGCCGCTACCAGTTCTTTTTGAACTTTCTGCCGAGGGGCTTGATGGGTGGCCAATAACGTAGTCGTGTTGGTGTATCGTAATGCCAGCCGGTGAGATTGCTAAATGAATCAGTTTGAAGTCAGCAGTACGGCCCCTCAACTTTTCCTGTTCCTGTTGCCGTACAGCATCCACCTCCGCTTGCCTCCTAGTGCGTGGAGTACGCTTTTCTTCTTCCCATGGTGGTATCGAAATTCCGCTTCTGACAAAAATTGTTACATGCGGGGTGAGTAAAAACGCTGATTAAGATGAAAAATTGATGTATTTTCCACAAACACAGCAATTTTAAAAATATGTCGTGTAAAATCGCGTAGATGTTCGGTGAGGTCCTTCGCAGATAATCTAAATAATTCTCGTAGTCACTTCCCAGAGTAGAGTTCACTTTCGAGTTACCGAAATAATTAACTCTCCGCTTTTCGGCACACTCTTTTATACTAAATGAAATGAATATAGAACTTTATAGGGCAATCCAGCCCTTACGACCGGAAAGTACTACAACACTCGCGACAACATTACCATAAAAATATTCAAAAGAGAAAATGTTTTATGCACGTAAAAATAAAGTTGCTCTTTGCTTGCGGTAATAGTCCGAGTCGTTTCTATTTTTATGCCCACACATTTTACCACGTATGGCAATTCACAATGCTGTGTTGGTCCCTACTTTAACGTATGGTAGTGAAAGTTGGGTGTGGCAGAAGAAGCACGAGAGTAGAATCAACGCAGTAGAAATGCGGTCGTTAAGGAGTATGTTAGGGCTGAATCTGAACGACAGGGTAAGAAATTGTGTAATAAGAGAAGAGTGTGGTTTGCAAGATGATGTTGTGACCAGGATTAAGAAAGTAATGCTTCGGTGGTTTGGTCATGTGGAAAGAATGAATGATGAAAGAGTGACAAAGAAAATTTATGTTGCAGAAGTGATTGGCAGAGTCGGAAAGGAACGTCCTAGGCGAAAATTTATCGACCAAATTGACGATTTATTGAAAACGGGCCAAATTAGGAGTACCCTTAACCGACGAGCATGTATGCGTAGGTGTATGGATGTGAAGGAAGCGAGAGAGGTGTGTCAGGATCGTGCCAAATGGAAGTCTGTAGTCTGCCTACCCCTCTGGGTGACAGGCGTGAGTGTTTACGTATGTATGTACATTTTACCATTTATCGTCGGGAACATTCTTGTTCATTGTAACATATGCAACTGGCTGTCGTTACAATAGGATAAAGTTGGGGTTTTTTGTATGCATTTATCGTCATTCGCCAATTAAAGACTACGTTTGCACTCTTTGACAGTGGCTCAGGCGTGATGGTAACCACAGTTATTATTTATAATTGTTATTAAAAAAGGTACTGTGATTTACCACACTGTGAAGGAAAAAATCGTGAGGAAAACTGCATGTCTGATCAATTAAAAAAAAATTATTTCTAAGTCATGTAAAGTCAGCCAACACGCATTAGAGCAGCGTTGTGATACTTTCCTGGTTCTTGCCCTAAAACAGAAATCAGAAGAAGCCTGTTAAGAAATGAAAGGAAGCCTGTTAAGAAATGAAAGGGAACCTGTTCCCAGGAGTGGGACGTATATAGGCAGTAATTTTATATTTCTTACTTTACAATACTATTTTCTTTTATTACAGGTCTGGCCTGGGTAGCAAGTGCCAGCGGAGCGTCGGGCGGAATTTGCGAGAAGTACAAAACGTACACGGAGACAAACGGTGGAATGTACCAGAGCACGAAGCGATCACTCAACACCGGCATCATCACATTTGTGAATTACAACAGCAGGGTGCCACCCAAAGTCAGCCAGCTCACTCTCGCGCACGAAATCGGACATAACTTCGGATCACCGGTACATAAAAATTGATCATCATCACTATCATCAATGCAGCCTATGGTAAATCCACTGTTGAATTTAAACATCCCCTCCAGAGAGACAAAGCACGCCCCTAAACCATTTGCATCCATCAACATCAGGTCTTCACTTCATCTAAAGTGGAGGGGGGTTCACCTAACACTGCACTGAGACTGCCATCAAAACGCATGATAATAGAAAACCCATAAAAGCGAACGCGTTCTTCTGTACCTCTAGGAATGGTACCTGTATCATTTTTTTAACAGCGTAAGCAGCCGTATTACCAAAAGTTAAATTTAGTCTGCAAAAAGTACCAGCATAGAATTTTAAACTGTGGGCGCCAAAAGCGGATTGTTCACGCTTTAAAAGTGCAATTTTTTGTCATTAAAAACTACAAATTCACATTTTTTAAATTCATTATGAAAGTTAAAGATTTTTCTTAGTGAATTATGGTAACCAAAACACGATTGACACATTTTGGCTCCATAGAAAAAGATCGCAAAATTTCCTCAAAATCTTCAATTTTAGGTACGTCCACAAGTGAAAAAGCAGTTTCATTTGAATTTAATGAAATCAATTTTAATTAAATTCAGGCTATGTGTTCACCACTAAATACGTGAGTGAATTATGGATTTATTTTTCAATAAAAGAGTATATATCATTTTTAAAAGAAATATCAAATAAATATTGTGCGATTAAATAGCGCGCGGGTTGACCATACAGTACATATAAAGCGTGAAAAATCTGCTTTTGGCGCCCACTTCACCTTAAACGTTATTCGCAATAAGCGCCATGCATTCTTGGGCACTCTATCCATTATGTTACTTGGTAGAGCCACGCTGCAGCTATATTATGGTTACAGTACGAATGGATCGGCTCGACTAAGTTAGGAACACGCTTTCACAGAATACTAGCGTAAAATAGGTTCATGCTGCTGTGTTTCGTATGGTGAGTGTAGAGAACCGAAGACCCTTTTTACTAGAAACTAGGCACTCCATCTTAGTCTTTAGGGGTGACAAAGCATCTGCAATTTGATTCATAATTGAGGATAAACGTATATGTCTCTAGGCCTCAGCATCCGTTTGCCATCGGGCGGACTGTGTGCTCGTTTGTCGTTCTTCTTCGATCTTAAAAATAAAGATTTATAACTCGCAGCACGACTACCCGTCGGAGTGCCGGCCGGGCGGGCAGCAGGGCAACTACATAATGTTCGCGTCGGCGACGTCGGGCGACCGGCCCAACAACGGGCGCTTCAGCGCGTGCTCGGTGGGCAACATCAGCGCCGTGCTGGACGCCGTGCGCGACGGCCGCAAGCGCAACTGCCTCAGCGCCAGCGAGGGCGCCTTCTGCGGGAACAAGATCGTCGAGGCCGGCGAGGAGTGCGACTGCGGTGCCTATCTCTCTATTATTTTTAACTATCTATAGCCTTTTCCACACGGATAACTTTGGACGCCATATCCTACAAAGCGTCATAGCGATTGGAGCAAACAAATAATTTTTGCGATATAATTCCCATTTTCAAGATGCGATACATACTGTGTTAATTTTATATAGGAATGCAATAAATGTTTTAACATAATACATAAGCACTCACGCCCGTTACCCAGATGCGTTAGAAGAGACTACGGACTTCCATTTTGCATGATTCTGACACACCTCTCTCACCTCCTTTGCATCTTCCTCTCACCCATTTGCATGAGTACCTAACTCATACACGCTCGGCGATTACTTAAACTTCCATCTAGAGCGCCCCTTGCTAATTCTGTCGTTCACTTCTACAACATAAATTTGCTTTGTCACTCTTTCTTCATTCATTCTTTCTGCAGGACCAAACCACCGAAGCATTTCTTTCGTAATCCTCGTCACAACATCGTCTTGCAAACCAGACTTTACTTTTATCACTCAATTTCTTACTCTATTGTTCAAATTTATCCCTAACATACGAATTAACGACCGCATTTCTACAACATTTATTGTGCTCTCGTGCTTCTTCTGCCACGCCCAACTTTCATTACCATAAATTAAGTTAGGGACTAACCCAACATTGTGTACCCATTTTTATTGTATTTTAGTATACGTTACTAGTGATGACATATGGATCGGAGGTGTCGTCCTTTTCTGTTGGCCGTATGGGGAAAATTTCAAGGTTGCTCAGCTAACTATGGTGAGATCTATGCTTGGAATTTCTGTGTGTGAGAAACTTCGTAATGAGCAGCAGAACCCGAGTAACCAACATGACCCACTGTATCAGCAAGCTGAAGTGGCAATAGGCCAGCCATAAACTCGAAGAATCGACAATCGATAGGGAAGAAAGGTTCTCTAGTGGCAGCCTTGTACCGTAAATACGTAAGCTAATTGGAAGTCGCCCCCCTCATTGATGGAGTGACGAGCTGCTAAGACATGCAGGTTCGATGGCTCAGGACCGTGCTCTGTTGCATTCCTTGCATTCCTTGGCTGTAGTGATGGTGATGTGGAGGCTATATTTGTTCCTTTGGCTACATAGAGTTGATCAGTTGACTATTAAAACTATGGTTTGATTAAGTTCATTATTATATTCATTTAACTATTAATTAGGTTACGACGAGAACGAATGCAAAGATCACTGCTGCTACCCGCGACAGCTAAGCTCATTCGACAGAGAGAGGAATAGCACCGCTAAGGGATGCACTCGAAAAGCGAATACTCAGTGCAGGTAAATTATTTGTGAATCAATTTACATAGTATTAAATAAAAAGAATTACGTACGTAATGATAATAAAATATCGGTAATCGATGACAAATAATAATAATATACTATCCAATAAATGTTAGCTGGTAGAGAATTCCATATAGCATTAAGCTCGCCTTTTGTACAAAATCTTTGGTGCAATAAAGAATAAAATAAATAAATAAATAAATATCCTGAACGATGGCAGCTATAACACTCTTATTCTCATTTTATATATTTACAAAGTCAGCTTATACTTCATTTACAGAAGTAAATTAAAGTTATGTTAGCGCTGAAGCTCTGTGAATATTTCGATGTAAAAAAAATCATAATTAGTTAAGAACGTATGGTTATTGGAAATTTTTAAGTTGAATCAGGTGTGACCATCAAGAAGACATAATTCTTCGTTATTTATTTGTGTAATATATTCATGTAATATATCATGAAATGATGAATTAAGTAACAAAATGTAGATGTGTTGAGGATTAAGATGGAGTGCCTCATTATCAGTAAAAAGGGTCGGTTCTCTACACTCACCATACGAAACATAGCTGCATTAAGCCGGTATTCTGTGAGAGTGTGGTGCTTTTGTGGTTGAGCCTACCTATTCATGGTGCAGATATAATATTAGCTGATACCCGCTCGCTTCGCTAAGCGCACGATAATATTTTATTGCGGAACCTAGATGCAAAATATCAAGAAAATATTCTTTTGATGAGACTATCGTAAAATCCGTTCTTAGTGAAAGTTGCGAAATTAGTAGCTATACTAAATTTAAAGTCAATCGGTCAATCGGTTGTGTAGTTTTAAAGATTTTGTGATGAGTCAGTCAGTCAGTGGTGTTTCGCTTATATATATATACAACATGTCCCAAAATTCAACGATAAGCCAACACCGGAGGATATACCTGCCCCGGACTAATCGGGGAAAAAAAGAAAAAAAATATATCTCAATTATATTTTAAGTTATATAAAAAAAATTAAATTCTTCAGAAATTGAGACCGTTTACGATAGTTTTCACTACCATGACCACAATTTTTTTAATATTTGTTTCTTTTTTTTTATAGGCAACCTCCAACCAAAATCCAGAATAACTCTTGTTTTATCACGAAAATTAATTAAACTTATTTTATTCCCTAAATTTTTTGAAGAATTTTACTTTTAACAAACTTTAACTTATCGTGGTATAAAAAAAAGCATGAACACTAGTATGGCAAGTTTTTTTTAAAAATTGACGCAACTAACCAACATTCCAAAATGGTATAATACTCTAGGAAAACAAGTTATAAAAAAATATGGGCCTATTATTTCTTAATAGACCAATTTCCAAATGACGGCAAATACGCTAATATGCATTTAATCTATGGAGAATGCAGAAGTAATGCTAACGCTGCTGCTGGAATACCATGCTCAAAGATATCCTGATTATCGAGTGTTTATTAATGTGCATCAAGCATTTTCGGAAGGTCGTATGCCATCCAATAGGAGAAGCGCTGGAAGACCGAGATTGGATCGTGATGAAGAAGTTCTCAATGAGATAGAAAATGATTCGACTACTTCGGTACGTGCCATAGAAGAAGCTACAGGAATCCCGAAAAGTTCTGCACATCGAATATTAAAACGTCACAAGCTTCACCCATATCACTACAGGCGTGTGCAGACGTTATTACCGCGGGACTATCCGCTACGAGTCACATTTTGCCGTGTGATGCTACAAAGGCACAGTGAAGATCCCCAATTCCTAGACAAAATTCTATGGTCGGATGAAACAACATGCAAGAAGGATGGGTATTTAAATCTTCACAACCTACATAGTTCCCCACTTGATGAGACAAGACAAATCCCAATATCAATTCAAGGTTAACCTATGGACCGGCATATTAAATGAAAAAGTAATTGGGCCCTTTGAGTTACAAGGAAACT
This sequence comes from Parnassius apollo, assembly GCA_907164705.1. Lineage (NCBI taxonomy): Eukaryota > Metazoa > Arthropoda > Insecta > Lepidoptera > Papilionidae > Parnassius > Parnassius apollo. The sequence continues at coordinate 2,894,508 of CAJQZP010000885.1, read as the reverse complement.
TAGATGGCAATAGTTATTTAAACTTTTTACAAAATGACTTGCAAGAATTGTTAGACGACGTGCCCTTAAGTGATCTCCAAAACATGTGGTTCCAAAATGATGGTTGCCCAGCACATTATGACCATCCTGTGCGAGAATATTTAAATCAAGAGTATCCAGGGCGTTGGATCGGGCGACTTGGTCCTATCTTATGGCCACCCCGTTCACCCGATTTAAACCCCCTGGACTTCTTCTATTGGGGTTGTCTTAAAAACAGGGTCTACTCAAAACCCATTGCGACATTGGACGAGCTTCGTCGAAATATCAATCAGGCTGCTGATTACATTATTAGCAGAAGATGTGCAAGACAAATTAAACGATCACTTTTAAGGCGATGTCGTGCATGTATTAATGCTGGCGGCAAGCAGTTCGAACATTTGCTATAATGTTAATAACTTAATAAATTACACGTGAAACTGTTTGTACCATTTGTTTTGAAATATTAAACATTTTTCAAGAACTAATATTTTTATTACACCCGACCGTCATTTGGCCCCTGTTAAGAAATAATAGGCCCATATTTTTTTATAACTTGTTTTCCTAGAGTATTATACCATTTTGGAATGTTGGTTAGTTGCGTCAATTTAAAAAAAAACTTGCCATACTAGTGTTCATACTTTTTTTTACACCACGATAAGTTAAAGTTGGTTAAAAGTAAAAGTCTTCAAAAAATTTAGGGAATAAGTTTCTGGATTTGGTTTGGTCTGGTTTGGTTATTCTGGATTTTTTATGAATTGTGGTAGACAGCAGTGCTATTCAGGTTGCCTATAAAAAAAGAAACAAATATTAAAAAAAATGGTGGTCATGGTCAAAAATATCATAAATGGTCTCAATTTCTGAAGAATTTCATTTTTTTATATAACTTAAAATATAATTGGGATATATATTTTTTCTTTTTTTCCCTGATTAGTCCGGGGCAGGTCTATCCTCCGGTGTTGGCTTATCGTTGAATTTTGGGACATGTTGTATATATATATTTATCCCCTCGGCTGTCCAAACGCCATATTCTGGCGTCTCAATTAATAATCGCATCTGTCAAACGCCGTAATACGGCGTCGAGTGATAGTATACTATTTGTAACATATATATGAGATATATAATATTGTTGCATGAATAAGTCATGCAACAATATTATATATCTCATATATGAAACCCCGGTAGAAAAGATGAAAACCCGGTATGACCGCAAAATGAACAACAAAGGGTTCGACGAAGGTTCACTTGTGTGGTTGCACAATCCAGTCCGCAGCAAAGGGAAATCTCCTAAGCTTCAAGCTAAATGGGACGGCCCGTACCGGATTGTAACCAGGATCAACGATGTGACCTACCGGATACAGAAAGGCGCAAGAGGGACTCCTAAGATCGTCCATGTGGATCGCTTGGCGCGTTATTATGGGACCGATAATGCTCGGGACGAGCATGTCTTAGGAGGGGGCAGTGTTGCATGAATAAGTCAACTAGCGCCATCTAGTGTCAGGAACGAGAGCGAGGGGAGCATTGAGAAAATGACATCACAAATCGCTCAACTGACAGCGCCTAGTCGAAACTCGAACGCTCGATACCTTCCGCGTGTTTACTTGAACATTCTGGATATTTCTTTGCTAATTCAAATATATAGGCGCTGCAAGATGCGATCGAGGCAGAGTGAACTCGGCGACACAAGCGAAGCTTCGGAGCGAAATAAAGGTGAATTAGTGTGTTTAAATTATTAGTGTTTTAACTTTAATTGTGTAAAGTAAATTAAAGTGTTAATTTAGGTAATTTTATCGGCAATTTTTATTGTCACGAACCTCAAGCTCGTAACAATATATATATATATATATATATATATATATATATATATATATATATATATATATATATATATATATATATATATATATAACATAATAATATATCTGCATGATTGATTTTGTCTAAATTTGATTTAATAATGTGTTTTTTTTGTGAACCTCCATATTTTTGTGCCGATGTCGAGTAGAGCTAAGTGAGGCCTTTCTCAAACAAAAACAAAAAAAATATGAAAAAAAATTTTTAATAACTAAATATGCTTTGGACGTACAAGTAAAACAAATAGTACTTGGAATAAAGGCTTTAATTTATAATTATTACATCTTTGCAGAAAATTGGGGAAAAAACACTTTTCTTACTTTCATTTTCAAATTAGTATCACTTTCGAAGTAAACCTGTATTCAAGTTATACATAATCTGATAGCTTATTTAATAAAGTTTCCATTGATATATGATTTTAATATACCTGTTATACAAAATGTCTTGGAAATAGTCATGTTAATGAACAGCAGGAAGTCGTCTGGAAGTACTTCTGGAAGTACTCGACAGATGCGCCATATTGGCCAAAATGACCCCGACATACGAGTGGGTGGAGATATATTGTAAAAGTGTTGGTGCTGCAGTCCGTCGCAGGGCCCGTGCTGCCAGTCGGAGTCGTGCCAGTTCGTGAGCGCGGCGCGCAACCAGACGTGCCGTGAGGCCACCGAGTGCAGCCACGCCTCCTTCTGCTCGGGCCGCTCCGCCGAGTGCCCCACGCCGCGCCCCATGGCCAACCACACCAAGTGCAACAACGGTCAGTACAATCTCTTTTGTTCACTACATTTGTTTCCGAGCGCGCATCGCTGAGCTTTCACCTTGATAAATATTGTTTTATACATGTATCACAAATACATCAAGAAAAGTTAATTGTTAAAAATAATAAAATTGTGAGAGCGGATATTCAACTCGCTCTCTTGCTTACGCAATTGATCGTTACAGCGTACTGCACTATACATTCAATATAGGCAATCACAGTTCGACTATACCGTAATATATCTCCGTCACAAGCCCACAGTACCTAAGGGACGGAAAATGATAACACCTCAATCATGTAATACAGAGCAGCCTCTCAGCAACACCATTCTTTCTTGCCTACACTTGAAGACGAACAGAACCACGATACTGTCTTTCTACGAGCCTTAGTAATTCTCTAATGACTTGGTGAACTCAGTGAACTTATATTGCACAAACGAGTGGGATATATCGATATACCCTCAATTCAACTACGCCACCATAGATATGACGCTCTGCTAAAGTGACACAATCTCTCGCTTACTCTCGATCGAATCGGTATTTTATAGACGCACCGTTACATGTATTTAAGGTTCAATATAATTTAAATTTGGATAATATTAACATTATGAAAATTGGAGATAAATCATATTTTTACTATTATCATAGTTATCATAGCTAATTACTAAGAACGTTTGTTTATATCTTACGTTTCTACTTTTAAAATTATAACTATCGAAAATCCACTAGTGAAAATAGGTTTCCCCCGTCGATCACCATGCAGAAGAAATATTGGTCACATTTGGCACGCCTGGCAAATTATTTTGAGTTAATAAAAGAGTAAGTAAAAGAAATTTGCCTCTGCCCATCTTCTGTTTTGTTTTTTACCTGTGTAATTTTCAGGTGAATTTCTGATCCGTTGTTATAACGTTTGTGAGAATACGATACGCAAAGAGATGTTCGTACATTCACGTCAAACTGAATGAAAGAATAATCGCGTGCATACTATGGTGGTACATCCATTTTGTATTTCATGAAACGCTTAGTAGTTTTGGGAGATACGAAATCGAACTGATTACGAATAAGACATAATGAATAGTCCATACAGTTTCTTTTCCTCTGGCTATGGACTTCTATGGTTATTTATACTTTTCGCCGTAGAAGAAAAAGAGGAGATCTCTCGCCGGGCAAGGTAATCGGTCCGGGGAACGGCAAAAGCTCTTTGTGATAATTTGGAGCTGTTCTATATAGAGCGCGGTCGCTTCAGAACTTTGAAGCGCAATTGAGCCCCTTGTGTGGCGACAGGCCAGATTCTGACCGATGGTTAATTACGCGCGTCTGGCAAGCGACCAGTTTCTGGCCAATCCGCGCCTGGGTATTTGGCGGGTAAAATAACCGGCGACAATGATTGCTATCACACGTTTACTTGTATAAAATTATACACTAAAGAACGAGGATGCGATAGAAAGCTACTAAAGTGCTACAATGTTTAGAAATTTCGAATAAACAGCCTGTGTGGCAGTCGTACGTGAATGTCACTTTTATGTGTTCGCCCGTCCTGGTTTTTGTCCTTTTTTTATTCGTAAATCAAACAAATAGTGAAGTTTGGTGCTATTTTAACATGGAAGGGTTAATAACCAACAGTTTTTAATTCATAATTTAGGGATATGTATCCTTTTTATGAAAAAAAAATTTCGAACATAAACGGCCGTTATACCTACATACCCATTGATTTATATAAAACTAGATAAGTAATAACCGCAACAAAGCGTTGCCACTGCACATATGGCCACAGCCATATGCCTAGCTAACGTCAGTTCATTGTTCAATGTGACGCCGACAGAGTTGAGCCGCGACAAAAATGGGTAAATGCGTAGTGAAAGAATGCTATTCAGAGTCACAAAAACATAATAAATCAAGCGGAATCACTTTCAACACATAATTTTTAGTTCTTGTTTTCATATAAACGTTAAAAAACTCAAATAATTAAATAAAATTATCGAATATTGCCATTTAGGTTCAATGTTGCCACTTTTCCGCATTTGTGATTATCCTACATTAATGGGAGACTATGTAATTAATGGAGTAAGTTAATTTGTTACCTCTGATTTTAAATATTTTGGAAATTATAATAAAAACTACGTTTTAACTTTCATACAAAATAATTAATTATTCTTATTTTAGTTTATTCATGAATTATCTATTAAATATATTTTATTACCTAATTAATAATTTCATATTATTTATAATATAATATAAATTTTATATTAATTATATTTTATTACCTATTTTATATTGTTTGATTTATTAGTACCATAAAAATACGTTTTATTTCATTATTATGTTTACTTCTATTCATCTGATATCTTTTTTTTGTTTTGTTAGCTTTGTATCCTTTTTTTCTAAGGGGACGTAATAAAAATTTTAAAATAAAATATACTTTTTTTAATATAAAAACAATTAACTGCAGCTTAAAAAAAAACTAATTTTTATTGCGTATTTTAGGTAAAATTTCATATAGTAAGCAACACCAACCCGCCATTCTTAGCGACGATATTGTTTTCGCAACTTGTGTAAGTGAAATAGATGTATGTTTACTTAAAATTGTTATTAGTTTCAAAGCTACGTCGTCGCGTTTGGATAGTGGTTACACTTTTTTCGACGCGCGGTAATGTGGTTTGCTCCTCTAGTGTTGTATAACTCAATGTACTTACCTTACATTTATCTCTATTGTTGATTAAAAATACATTACATACTTTTTAGAAACGAAACTTTGTCTAAATTAAGAACTTGAACCATACTTAACGTTAAAATTATCGCACGCCACTTGACTCGCTCCTTTCTCTGCTATTTTTTGTGCGACGCTTGGGTTGCCGTTCATATGTTAAGATTGTAAAAAACTTTTGGTGTAAAAAATATATAGGGATGTGTGGTTTTTTGCTTTTTTATTATAAATTTGTGTATATTGATGGAAATAAATAATATTTATTTTATAAATGAATGATTTTTCTGTTTAATTTTCACAAATTATGTACAAAATACTAAAAAGAAAACAGTTTTCTAACTTTGAAATCGGCTTAATAAAATCTATTAGGTTGCATTGAACTAAGATAAGAACAGAATAATAGCAAATAATATAACAATTCAAATGACATAAGTTTTATATATATAGCTCCAATACAATATTTTGGAGAAATTACTAATTTAATCGCCACGCGCCGATATCGCGTAAATTATCTGCTAATGCCTTAGCAGATGCGCATTATGCAAATGGCCGGCCGGCCAACAAGGGGTTAGGCTTCGGTGCATTTCGCTTATGGCGCGACGACAGATTCGCCACATCACTCCCCTGTTCAGACCGGTGGTCGATGGTGCAGTCTAGTTGTCGACAAATGTGCAAGTACCATGGATCGCCTTATAGTCTGCGGTGAGTCGAGAAGAAGGCAAGTAATCTGCGAGAGTGCCATGAAGTAGAGGCAACCAATAAGGCTCAGAGCCGTGCCGAACACTGTAGCGCAGAGAGTAGCTTGAAGGAACATTATTCCAGTGTTACGATGACTCTTGTATGGCGCTGTCTTATTGCCATCGCTCGCGCAACCGTGCGTTGCATCCGACAAAGATAATAGTGCGACCGAGCGTTTATACATACTCATATCTGCGGAATGTCGATGCGTCAATGCGATCATGCGCTGCGACTGAAGAAATCGCGCGTGCGGATTCATCGGACGATGAAATCGGATCGCATCATCGGGGGAGCGATGGCAACAGGAGGGCACCTAAAGCTAAAATGGCTTGAAGGATGTTAAGGCTGCAAACGATATCTGCTCGACGACGATGACGAAGCTTGAAGTTGAAGTTTCCGGAGGTTGCATTGTTGCGTGTTTAAATCACGTCGGGTGGTCACCAAGGTGATCGGCCCAGGAATCGACCAAAGCTCCTTGTGATAATTCGGAGCTGTTTTATATATAGCGCGGTAGCTTCGGAACTTTGATAGTGCAATTTCGGTGCATTTCGCTATATTACACGGACTCGCATTTGACGGTGTTAAATAATAGCAAATTATCATTTGTAATATTTTGTTATAAAAACTTATTCACGATACGCCGATGTATCACATAGAGAACTTCTTCGTAGATTTTGACGACATCTTAATTCAATGTATAGTCGGTGACAACAGTATCTCAAGTCCTTAAGGCGCCTAAGTGGACACAATAACTGGAGGTTTAGTATTAACATCGGTGCACTTGTGTCATCGTTTCTTCTAATAGTTCACATGCTCACACACTTAATACACAAAATAGCATTGTTTTTACTTATTCCAATCCACTTCATACCGCAAACAGGAACTATAATTCGCCGGCTATCAAGATTCCCCCAAAAAACGTGCACATAGTTATTTGTTTATTTATTTATTCTTGATTTTAACATTTTACGACTAAGGTAACAATGGGCCTGTGGCGGCGATGTCGTCGCGCCGCAAGCGAAACACACTGAAGCCTACATCGCGCTATCGAAGTTCTGAATCATAAACAGTATATATAGAATAGCTCCGAACTATCACACGGAGCGTTGGCCGCTCCCCGGACAGAACTCCTTGCCCGGCGAGAGATCTCCCCTTTTCCTTCTACGGCCACAGTGGTGACCGCGACGTGATCTGAACACGCAACCAACAATCTTTGGAAACTACAACTTCAAGCCTTCGTCATTATCCTCAAGAACCCCTACCATTCACTACTGAGAATCGTCTTCTGCAGTCTTCAGTTCCTGCAAGCCAGTCCAACTTGTCTTCATCTCGACTCACCGCAGATTTATAAGGCAGACTTCTGGCACTTGCTCCGGCACATCGTTCTCACCGGCATCACTTGCCAGTGCGTAGTACGGCATGCATTACACATCGGCATATCCGCACTTGCCCTTACGCACACAGCATGTATTCCCCACCGGCGTTAAGGACGCCCCGGTAAACGGACTGCACTGTCGACCTCTGATCTGAGCAGGGGGGTGATGTGGCGGCGCTGTTGTCGCGCCGCAAGCGAAACACACCGAAACCTAAATCACGCTATTAAAGTTCCGAATCATAAACAGTATATATAGAACTGCTCCGAACTATTACACGGAGCGCTGGCCGCTCCCCGGGCAGAACACCTTGCCCGGCGGGAGATCGCCCCTGTTCCTTCTACGGCCACAGGCCTGGCAGTCAACCCGTAGGGTGATAAGCTATTGTGGCAGGTGGTATACTTGCTATACATCTTCTTATCTTAAAATATATATTTATATGTACCGTAAAATTGGCAACTTACAATTTTTGGAAGGGCTTAAAAAAACTAGGACCGATTTTCCAACAAAAAAGGTACTCTCAGACTCGGCGTCAATATTAAATGTCAAATTACATTCTTGATATGTTTAGTATTCATTAGTGATTTTAAAAAATACTAACATTAATAGAAAAAACACTCAAAAATAGAAAATGGTAAAGTTAACCTAACTTTGTGGCAACTTTGCCATCAGGGCTTTTTATGAACATTTGACTTCAAGAATGAAACAAAATTAGACATTTATATCATATAATTAAACTAATTTCTTTAATTGTGTTAAAGAGAAGTTTTTAACTTGATATTGGGTTTTGATATATTTACTTATTTTTTTATTTAAATCTTGTCACAATAATTTCTTAGGCAAAAATCTAAAATATAACTTGCAAACAAAAATACCCTCTCAAATTACAAATCAAATAGACGCAATAATAATCTTAAATCATTATAGTAGTATAGATAAAAAATAACGCTTGTCACAATCATTTTAACATGACTAATAAAAAACGAATACTGTTATTTTGTTAGTCATCATTATCATTTTTCACGATCAGGTAAAAAAGTATTATAACCTTCCTAAATATTGTTTTTCCACAATAGTAAAACATTCATAATCATTAAAAATGATGAAATTAATATGAATACATTAAGTTTAAAATTTTAGAAATACTGAGTAGTAATAATATTATTAATACTCGACAACGCAGTAAAAATAATATCTATTTCTCTTTTCCTTTCCTTCACTTCACGTACGTGGTACGGGGTACGTGTAATAAAGATGAATCGATTGACAACTTATTTGGTAAATCGGTCTAATAGGCTGCTACTAGTAAACATTTATACAAACCTACATACCTAAAATATCCAGTACCGAACCCTTGTTTTGCATTGCACGCCGTAATCGGGTTAAAAATGAAGAAATGACAACCCTTGGTTATAGCAAAACATGGCAAAGTAACCATCGTGACATCACTAGTATGATAACTTTGCCAAGTTAGTTTATTAGATAAATATTGAGACCACGATGTTAAAAACAAAATATTATATTTCCTAACCATTGATATTATTACCTTACTACAAAGATGTAGATACCTAGATTCAGAATTATACTAACTTCTGGAACACTGAAAAATGAGGTTACGTCGCCGGCACGAATTCGCGTTGCAATGCTGTCAATTAGTTATTAAATTTTTATCCAAAAAATTACATATCCTGAAAAACGTAACATTGTACGTGTTACGTAATTTTACGCATACGTAATTTTATATCTGTAGATCCCCAAAGACAAAGTTAACATTCTTAACAATGATAAAGTTGCCAGAATTGACTGTATGTCAATAATATAAATTTATTATACAGTTAGTTGGAAGTATATTTTGTGTGTCGAATCACAGACACGCAACTGTGCATCAACGGCGAGTGCCGCGGCTCGATCTGCCTGGCGTGGAACATGACGGAGTGCTTCCTGTCGTCGAGCCCGACGGCGGCGGGCGACGGCGTGACGGCGGTGGTGGACCGGCGTGCGCTCTGCCAGCTGGCGTGCCAGAGCGGCGCCGAGCCCTCCACCTGCCGCAGCACGGCGGCCTTCGCGGCGCGCGTCGGCCTGCCGCCCGGCGGCATCAGCCTGCGCCCCGGCTCGCCCTGCGATAACTTCCAGGTCAGCCCCCTACCGACCTCTGTAGCCTTAGTACATTGCACATGCGTTACGCTTGAAGAGGGCTAATAATCTTCCGTTCACCAAATATCACTGTTTTTTTAAATTGAATGAGGATGACAAACGAGCACATAGTCCACCTGATGATAAATGGATGCTGTAACTTATAGACATCTACATTTATTCGATTAAGAATCAAAACGCATATGCGTTGCCATCCCTGAGGACTAAATTATCGAGGATTATACCGGACCACTACCGACATAAACTCCGTTCGGAACGTAACCAGGCCCTTCCATCGCTTTGCTACACTATTTGCACGCCCCGGAGGCTGTACTGTCTGATCCTAGCATCCTCGCAGTGCTATCACGGTGTCACAGTGTCAATCTTCCTAGCCACCAAACAATTCTATGTACGAATATACATATTACTAGACCGGCTCTGCGACCTTAGTACATTGCGCACTAATGTACGCTCGAAGAGGGCTAAATCTTCCGTTCACGAGATGTAGCCAGTTGAGACTGAGATGAATTTTTTGAAGTGCAAAATTCTTTACAATCGCTGTGATTCGAAACTCGATGAAACGAAAAAGTGACACAAAAGAGTTAAACATGTAAATTTATAGGATTTAGCTTGCGAGAATATAGATTTCAGTATACAATAATGTTTCCTATTAACGCGGTCTCCTATTCTGTTTGTTTCACTTCTACCGCGTCTGAACTCACTGAGCTCTTTAAATACAAGTACGCTGGACTTGCTATACACCTTAGCATAATAAGGTGATTTTATTTTCGCCATTTTGGCGCTGACAGCAGTAGTGAGTGCGTCCACGGATCTAATAATAGAGATAGGACAGTGTAACAAAATATATCGATAAAGATTCTAAACCCAGGCCTACCTGTAACGTCCGTTCTATTTATGTATTATTTTAATATAATGCCATTCAATAAATAAATGTATCAATTAATACTTATGTCTTAAACACAAGACACACTAAAATTTCTAACACTCGGAATAGCCTGACAATTCCATATATAGCGACTGTTTTGTACCTATCTGCCTTCTGGAGTCTCGATACGGGATCAATTTTCTTATAGCTCCAATCATAATTGTACCCCAAAAGGACACCAATTTCTCGTCTTGCTGAACGACCAGTGATGCATGATTAACATTGGTCCGAAATCACTAAACCACTGTTGACCCCTGAAGACACCGAAAGTGGTCCGTGTGGGCATCATACAATGTTAATAAAAAAGTGTTCAACACTTTTGGAGATGATAGTCATTACATAGGTACTAAAGATGTTGTTTTTTTTATAGGAAGGGTGACAAACGAGACAGCGGGTGGGTTTAAGATGGGAGAGGTTTTATTACAATTCAAGGCTTTAATTAACTTATTTAAATAAGGGGACAAGACTCATGCACAAAATTCGAATATAATCACAAAAAGGCTAAGAACTACTGCTCTAGAAAATAATACTAACTATATTGATGAAAAATTATATATAAATTATACGTGTATACATGGCACTATTTGTGTGCTTGCTGGATAACATGTTAATAAAAATATTGACCGTGGGCAGGGGTACTGTGACGTGTTTCTGAAGTGCCGCGCGGTGGACGCGGAGGGCCCGCTGGCTCGGCTGAAGAACCTGCTGCTGAACCGCGCCACACTGCAGACCGTGCAGGCCTGGGTCACGGAGCAGTGGTGGGCCGTGCTGCTGGGCGGCGTCGCGCTCGTCGTCTGCATGGGCGCCTTCGTCAAGTGCTGTGCCGTGCACACGCCCTCGTCAAACCCGAAGCGACCGCCGGCCAGGTGCACACATACTCTTATAATTGCAATAAAACATTTGGGTTTTGTCTGGAGACTTAGAGCTTTAGAGCGTTAATGACTCGTATTGTATTTATTGATTTTGCGGATACTTATAACCTACAAAAGTAATCGTGATTAAAAATCAAATACGTTAACACATAGAGAATTACAGATTATAAGTAAACAAATTTGCTTGGATAAAATTAATGGGAAATAGTAAAAATACTATCTTAAATGGCTTAGCAAGATCCTTCGTTATGCAGAAAATATTGCAGCAAGCATTCACTTTGAAATAAATATATGGTAAAGTTGAGGATTAATATTAAGTACTATGTGAGACGAAAACACGATTCCGTAAAACTTTCTCGATAGAAAAAAAATCCAAAGTTACCTCCAAACTGAACAAAACCGCTGGTATTCATAAAATAATTTAAATTAGATCATGAAACTTTGCATACTAACTGAACTAACTATAAAGTAGGGCTATTGTTTTTTGTTTTTAATTATCATTATGTTCACTGTAAAAATAAGTTACCTATACTATCGACGTCTTGAAGCTTGTTTCCTGCCGCCCGATCAGTCTCGCTACGGCTTTCGAACGGGAGAGTTGTGTCGTTTACAATCAGAATTCACATTACGCAACAGGACGAAGTAAAATTAAAATGGGAAATAACCGTAATAAAAATAAGAAGCGACTGGGTTGGCGTAAAGAAACAGGCATAAATATGATAATCCTAATGAAATAAGTATCTAACGACCTATCTACTTACAGTATTAGTGATTACAAACATGTCGGTACATAGCATACACGCGCGCGGAAGTGGGGCGAAATTAGAATTTGGGCTGAGTTACTATAGCCCCTTAAGTTAGCAAAACATTATAATTGCCAGTAACAAAAGTACTATTGGAAAAAAAAATGTGGGTAAGTGCTTACACCATGACATAATGGATTTCAATATAATTAGGGCTTATACGGAGGGGCGCACTGAAATGATCGGGAATAAGAAAAACAACATGCACGGTATAGCAAAATTGTATTTTATTGTTTTTCGAAGTATTCTCCGTTCAAGTTGATGCACTTTTCCATTGGGTTACACGAACCCAATCATTAAAACAGTAATTCCAGTCTTAAGTTGATGGTGACAAAATGGCTGATTTGTACGCTTCCGCAGCTGCTTCGGGGTCTTCAAACCGTTGATCGCGTACTAAATCTTTCATTCTAGGGAATGTAAAGAAATCGTTTGGGCTCAGGTCGGGACTGTACGGGGGATGGCTTATGAGCTCAACGTTTTCCTGCTTCTACAAATCATTTGTCTTTCGAGCCGTATGGGAGCTTGCATTATCGTGATGTAAGATGATGCGACGTTTCGGGTTATTTTTTTGGAGTTCGACTATCATTTCTGGCAAACAAACCGTAATATGCCACTCAGCGGTAACCGTTCTGCGTTCTTGTATAGGAATTGTAGCAACATGCCCCTTTTTCGAGCTCGTAAGTGACATAACGGTCATCTAATATAAATAATTCGCACAGCTGCGATGTTTTCAGGCGTGACCGCTGTTCTTGGTCGACCTGCAGAAGAAACAGTCCTGAGCGACACACAACCGCGTCAGGACTCGGCATACCAGCGGTATATTGTCGTTTGACTCGGTGTTTCAACATCATAAATCGAAACAAGTTCGCTGAGACATTTATCTTGAGATAAGCCGCGACGAAAATTTATAAATTATGGCACGGAAATGTTCACGCGTGAGCTCCATTTTTGTTAACGACGTGACGTTTAAACCGAGATAATTTTTGTTTAATTTTTTTTAATTGATTGAATTTCATTAATATTCTAAGAGGCCAGTATTCACAGTGGTAGAGCCACGCGGCAGCTTTGCTGTTGCACGTATGGGCCGGCTCAAACCGGGGTGGTACCACGACCTCACAGAATACCGGCGTGAAGTGGAAGCTCTGCTTCCGCGTTTCGTCTGGTGAGTGCAGGTGGCCGGAGTCCCAAACCCCCTCCCCCCCCCATCAACATGGTAGCGGAATTAACTAATGATAGACTACCCAGGGGGTACCAGCACCCCTGGAGAATCCCTCGCTGAGCATCCACGACCATGTTTCTCCACTTTTGAGCGTGGGTGCTCAGGCTGCCCCGCGTATTCTGGGGAAAATTCCGCTCAAGACTACAACTGCTCGGGGCAAACGGAGCAACAAAACCAACGCGACCCCTGCCACGCTGTCCGTGAATTTCTGCAATATCAGGGGACTTCACTCTAACCTAAACACCGTCCACTACCATCTCGAGACGGCGAGGCCGGCTCTGCTCTTCCTGACCGAGTCGCAGGTTTCCTGTAGTGATGTCTCGTATCTCTTCTACCCGGGGTAAAAACTGGAACACTCCTTTGTGCCTCGGGCTGGAGTTTGCGTTTACGTCAGAGAGCACATCTGTTCTCGACGTCTCGGCAGACTTGAAGGTTCGGACCTGTCCATCCTTTGGCTGCGCGTAGACAGCGACGACCGTCCGCGCGTCTACGGGTGCCTCTATAGGTCCCATAGCGGTAATGCCGAAACAGACCGACTCTTCGACCACGTCCCAATGGCTACAGATTCGTTGCTACAGCAGATCCCCTCCGCAGAGATCGTGATCCTCGGCGACTTTAACGCTCATCACGCCGAATGGCTTGGTTTGGTGGTTTTTAACCGATCATGCGGGGGAGATCTGTTCATGATTTTGCTTTGGCATATGGTCTGACACAACTGGTTACTTTGCCTACGCGGATTCCAGATGTGGAGGATAATGCACCTTCCCTCTTGGACCTTCTGCTGACCTCTCACCCGGACGGATATCAGATTTCCGTCGAAGCCCCTTTAGGCTCCTCGGACCATTGTCTTGTCCGGAGTGTGGTCCCACTCACGCTGAAATCGCAGTTGCATTCTGCAGGCTGCCGCCGTGTTTGGCACTATAGGTCAGCCGATTGGGATAGGATGCGGTCTTTCTTTGCATCCTACCCTTGGGGGCGGGTTTGCTTCTCGCCGGACGATCCCAACGTTGTTGCCGATTCTGTCGCTGATGTGGTACTTCAGGATATGGAACTCTTTATTCCTTCCTCTGTGGTGCCCATTGTAGACAAATCTTAGCCATGGTTTGGTCGCTCCTGTAAAATAGCATCATGCTATAAGCAGGAGTGCTACCGAGCCTGAGCTGACGCATCAGCGTCCCGGGATGTAAACACCAGCGCTATAAAAAAGAAGTATAATTCCGCCTCTAGGTCCTTCAAAAGAGTCATTGCCAAGGCAAAGTCAGAGCACATAGGCAGAATTGGCGAGAAACTAGTTCGCCTTCCTTCTGGAACCCGTGCATTCTGGTCTCTCGCTAAGGCTGTCCAGGGGAATTTCTGTCAGCCATCTCTTCCATCTCTGCACAGGGAGGACGACTCACTGGCCCATACCGCAAAGGAGAAAGCCGATCTTCTAGGCTCTTTCTTTGCGTCCAACTCGACTCTCGATGACGGGGGGAGTACGCCGCCGTCCATCCCGCGGTGTGAGTGCTCCATGCCGGAAGTGCAGTTCACACAGCGCTCGGTTCGCAAAGCACTCCTCTCCCTGGACATCTACAAGTCGAGTGGGCCTGACGGAATCCCCCCAATTGTGCTGAGGACGTGTGCTCCAGAGTTGGCACCGGTTTTAACGCGTCTTTTCCGGTACTCCTACTCCCTAGGCATAGTCCCAAAATCATGGAAGACGGCTTTCGTCCACCCGATCCCTAAAAAAGGCGACCGCTCAGACCCGTCCAACTACCGGCCTATCGCCATCACCTCCTTGTTCTCCAAAACAATGGAGTCTATTGTAAACTGCCAGCTCATGAGGTTCCTTGAGGATCACCAGCTGATAAGTGACCGCCAATACGATTTTCGCCGTGGTCGGTCATCTGGTGGTCTTCTGGTCTACTACATAGATGGGCGGAGGCAGTAGAGTCCAAGGGGGAGGCATTGGCCGTTAGTTTGGACATTGCGAAGGCCTTCGATCGGGTTTGGCACAAAGCGCTTCTTTCGAAGCTCCCTTCCTATGGGCTTCCCGAGGAATTGTGCGATTGGATCACCAGCTTTCTTGCAGATCGGAGCATCAAGGTCGTTGTAGACGGTGCAAGCTCCGATTGCAAGCCTATTAATGCTGGTGTTCCACAAGGCTGCGTGCTATCGCCAACGCTGTTTCTTCTGCATATCAATGATGTGTTGCAAACCCGTAACATTCATTGCTATGCAGATGACAGCACTGGTGATGCTCTTTACACCGGCCGAGCCAATATTTCTCGGGAAAACGTCTTCGAGTGCCGGGACAAACTTGTGTCTGAAGTCGAGTCTTTGCTAAACAGAGTCTTGGATTGGGGGCGACTAAATCTAGTCCAGTTTAAACCCCAGAAGACACAATTTTGCGCGTTAACCGCTATAAAGAACCCCTTTGTCGTATCTCCTCAGTTTCAAGGCACTCCCCTTATTGCCTCAGCCAGTATCGGAATCCTCGGCGTTGACATATCGAGTGACGTGCACTTTCGTGGTCACTTGGAAGAGAAGGCCAAATTGGCCTCTAAAAAGCTTGTCGTGCTCAGCAGAAAGGGACAGTATTTCATGCCGGCACACCGACTGCGACTTTACAAGGCGCAGGTTCGACCGCACATGGAATACTGTTCCCATCTCTGGGCTGGGGCTCCCCAGTACCAGCTCCTTCTACTTGACCGCATCCAGCGCAGAGCGGCTCGAATCGTCGACGACCGAGTGCTTTCCGATCGGCTCGATTCAATGGCACTGCGCAGAGATGTTGCATCTCTGCATTTTATTTCGCATATACCATGGAGAGTGCTCTGAGGAATTGTTCGGATTAATCCCAGCCGCCAAATTTCGTGAATGCACTACGCGGCAAATGTCCCGATACCATCCACGCCATCTGGATGCTTGGCGGTCCACCACAGTACGTTTCAAAAGGAGTTTTCTTCTGCGTACAACCTCTCTGTGGAATAGTTTACCACCGGCGATTTTTCCGGTCCGATACGACCTGGGGACCTTCAAGAAAAGAGCTTACTCCTTTTTAAAGGGCCGGCAACGCACCTGCAATTCCCCTGGTGTTGCAGTTGATCATGGGCGGCGGTAGTCACTTAACATCAGGTGAGCCGCATGCTCGTTTGCCCCCTCTTCTATAAAAAAATTATTCATATTCTAAAAAAAGGTTTTATTGTAACTCATATTCCGAAATATTCTATTCTCGATCATTTCAGTGTACCCCTCGTAATCTTACGCTCAACAAATGTCGCTAGTTGGGATTAAGGTAAACTTATTTTATGCGAAACTGGTCGCACAGTGTCATGGCTAAAAAGTTACATTTTCATTAAAAGTTTAAAAAGGTGTGTTCTAGTATATGTTATGATAGCGTGTTTAGCTGTGATATACTAATTACAAAACTATGCCTCAGTGCTCTACAAACTAACTTCCAAATTATTAAATAATTGTAAAAAATTTACAAATTAACTTCCTCCGTTACGGAAATCTCTCAAATATATCACCTCATTCCTTAGTGGCGATAATAGTGGATGGGTTCATTAATAATAAAAATAATTGTCTGTCAGGCGGCTCTCCGAGACGCTGCGGCGGCCGATGAACACGCTGCGTCGCATGCGCGCGCCGGGCGAGGCGCGGAGAGACGCGCGCGCGCCGCCGCGGCCCGGACACCGCCGCGCGCGTACGCACAAGGGATACGCGCCGCCGCTCGCGTACGCGCACAGGGACCTCGGTGAGACACGCGCACGCTACACATATACACACGCACACGCACGCACAAGGCATATGTGCCGCCGCTCGCGTACGCGCACAGGGACCTCGGTGAGACACGCGCGCGCTACACGCCTACACACGCACACGCACGCACAAGGCATGTGTGCCGCCGCTCGCGTACGCGCACAGGGACCTCGGTGAGACACGCGCACGCTACACACCTACACACGCACACGCACGCACAAGGCATATGTGCCGCCGCTCGCGTACGCGCACAGGGACCTCGGTGAGACACGCGCACGCTACATACCTACACACGCACACGCACGCACAAGGCATACACGCCGCCGCTCGCGTACGCGCACAGGGACATCGGTGAGACACGCGCACGCTACACACCTACACACGCACACGCACGCTCAAGGCATATGTGCCGCCGCTCGCCGACGCGCACAGGGACCTCGGAGAGACACGCGCACGCTACACACCTACACACGCACACGCATGCACAAGGGAGACGTGCCGCCGCTCGCGTACGCGCACAGGGACCTCGGTGAGACACGCGCACGCTACACACCTATACACCTACACACGCGCACGCACGCACAAGGCATACGCGCTGCCGCTCACGTACGCGCACAGTGACCCAGTGAGACACGCGTACGCTACACACCTACACACGCGCACGCACGCACAAGGCATATATGCCGCCGCTCGCGTACGCGCACAGGGACCTCGGTGAGACACGCGCACGCTACATACTTACACGTACACGCACGCACAAGAGAGACGTACCGCCGCTCGCGTACGCGCACAGGGACCTCGGTGAGACACGCGCACGCTACACACCTACACACGCACACGCACGCACAAGGGATATGCGCCGCCGCTCGCGTACGCGCACAGGGACCTCGGTGAGACACGCGCACGCTACATACCTACACACGTACACGCACGATCAAGGGATATGTGCCGCCGCTCGCGTACGCGCACAGGGACCTCGGTGAGACACGCGCACGCTACACACCTACACACGTACACGCACGCATAATGCATATGTGCCGCCGCTCGCGTACGCGCACAGGGACCTCGGTGAGACACGTGCGCGCTACACACCTACACACGCACACGCACGCACAAGGGATGCGCGCCGCCGCTCGCGTACGCGCACAGGGACCTCGGTGAGACACGTGCACGCTACACACCTACACACGTACACACGCACGCATAAGGCATACGTGCCTCCGCTCACGTACGCGCACAGGGACCTCGGTGAGACACGTGCACGCTACACACCTATACACGCACACGCACGCACAAGGCATACGCGCCGCCGCTCGCGTACGCGCACAGGGACCTCGGTGAGACACGCGCACGCTACACACCTATACACGCACACGCACGCACAAGGCATATGCGCCGCCGCTCGCGGACGCGCACAGGGACCTCGGAGAGACACGCGCACGCTACACACCTACACACGCACACGCATGCACAAGAGAGACTCGCCGCCGCTCGCGTACGCGCACAGGGACATCGGTGAGACACGTGCACGCTACACACCTATACACACACACGACGCACGCACAAGGATACGCGCTGCCGCTCGCGTACGCGCACAGTGATCCGGTGAGCCACGCGTACGCTACACACCTACACACGCACACGCACGCACAAGGCATATGTGCCGCTGCTCGCGTACGCGCACAGGGACCTCGGTGAGACGCGTGCACGTTACACACCTACACACGCACACGCATGCACAAGGGAGACGTGCCGCAGCTCGCGTATGCGCACAAGGACCTCGGTGAGACACGCGCGCGCTACACACCTACACACGCACACGCACGCACAAGGGATACGTGCTGCCGCTCGCGTACGTGCACAGGGACCTCGGTGAGACACGCGCACGCTACACACCTACCACCGCACAAGGGATACGCGCCGCAGCTCGCGTACGCGCACAAGGACCTCGGTGAGCCATGCGCACGCTATACACCTACACACGCACATGCACGCACAAGGGATACGCGCCGCAGCTCGCGTACGCGCACAAGGGACCTCGGTGAGACACGTACACGCTACACACCTACACACGCACACGCACGCACAAGGGATACGCGCTGCAGTTCGTGTACGCGCACAGGGACCTCAGTGCGACACGTACAAGCTACACACCTATACACACACACGCACGCACAAGAGATACGCGCCGCAGCTCGCGTACGCGCACAAGGACCTCGGTGAGACACGCGCACGCTATACACCTACACACGCACACGCACGCACAAGGGATACGCGCCACCGCTCACGTACGCGCACAGGGACCTCAGTGAGACACGTACAAGCTACACACCTATACACACACGCACGCACAAGGGATACGCGCCGCAGCTCGCGTACGCGCACAAGGACCTCGGTGAGACACGTGCACGCTATACACCTACACACGCCCACGCACGCACAAGGAATACGCGCCACCACTCGCGTACGCGCACAGGGACCTCGGTGAGACACGCGCACGCTATACACCTACACACGCACACGCACGCACAAGGGATACGCCACGCAGCTCGCGTACGCGCACATCGAGCTCGGTGAGACACGCGCACGCTACACACCTACACACGCACACGCACGCACAAGGGATACGCGCTGCACCGTTCGCGTACGCGCACAGGGACCTTGGTGAGACACGCGCACGCTACACACCTATACACCTACCCACGCATACGCACGCACAACGGATACGCGCTGCTACACACCTACACATGCACATGGGGTATAATGTATGTATGTCACAGAAATCGTAATAATAAGACAATAGAGGTCGCATAGACGCGATGACCTTGTCGCCGCTATTATGTGTTGACGAACATAATTCACCATTTTGTAATTTAGTTGCGCGGGGAACGTCGTACGTGAATTTATGTTATTATAATGGTGAACTGCAGCATAATATAGTTAAAAAAAAGTATTTCAACTAATAAAACTTCATCGGTAATTTGATTATTTACTAATTATTATCATTGTTTTAACTAATTTACATTTAGATGAATACTTTACTATGATATTTACCTTTGTAAACTTTCATTTATTGCTTTTTGTATTGACAATTACCATTGCTGCTTTTGTTCTACCGTAGTACACGACGCACGCGACGTTGACAAACTCGCCAAGCAATGTAATGTGAAACATTACATATCATTGTGCATTGCGTATGTTTGTAATAATACGGCTGCAGGTGGCAACATCGGTTTTGGAAGTAATCGAGCGCTAATTCATTTCTATTGTCTATTGTCTTATTATTACGATTTCTGTGTATGTATGCATATAGGTTGTCCCAGAAATTGACGGCAAGTCGGAAACGGCTGATAGGCCAAGTCATAATAGTTATCAGAAAAATAAAATAAAATAATTTATGTTTTTTTTATGCTTTGCAGCCTGTGATATTCTTTTAACTCTCTTTACTAGAAATCTTTCTTTTTATGATTTAATCCTGAATAATATTTCTGTAAGTTTTTGACTAAAATTTAAATCTAACTGCTCCAGCTTGAAAGAAAATGTCACTTTTAGCCCAGCTAAGTATTCAAAGTTAATACTCCGCCCAATTTTAACTAACTGTACTGAAAAAATGAACTACGCTAGTTTGGCAAGTAACTTTAAAACTTGGCGCAATTGATAAGAATTCCAAAATTGTATGACAGTTGCTATATTATTTCTTGTACAATTTTTATTTGTAAAGAAACCCAGTCCTGAACACTTTTCATACTCACTTAAAATCAATCTACTGTGACCAGGGCTTTCCTTCAAGCTGTTACTTTAAGATTCTAGTTCGAGTAAGATTTAGAGATTTTATTAAGTGCAAGCGAGACAGATAGTGACGCCACTTTTACTAATGTGTCAGAGACGGAGAGAGACGGAAAAATTAATTTTACGGAATGTGAGCAAGACATGTAGTGAAGTCACTTTTATTAATGTGTGAGACGGATAGATACACCATTCAACGAGTGCGAGCGAGATAATAGTCGCTTTTATCCATGTTCACTAACGCACACACATACAGAGCAGTAGGTTACTCTCCGTCGTTTACGCATCTTTCCGTATTCGTGACATTTAGTACGTACTACTTTTTGCTTCGTTTATTAGACTTAATTGTTGATTTGGATTTGAACTGTTTAGTATTTCTTTATGACGATCTTTGCTTTCCCCTCTATCGTTGATCGTGTGATTGACCACACAGGAATATGCCCACATGCATTTTATTTTTATGGGGAATGTAGAGGCAATGATATTGCTGCAGCTTGAGTTTATCATTATGAGTTTTTAACGCCCGTATTCACATGGTGAAGGAAGAATTTATTTTCCTTACGAAGCCATCGTACAATAAGCAATCGAAGAAAACTCGAGTACTTCGGTACGTGTTATTGAAGCAAGCACAGGTGTACCCAAAAGTACAGCCTTAATTCTGTGATACATTATTCTTATATTATGTATTTACATAGGGCCAATAATAGACATCCACTATTTACAATTTATCAAGAATCAGAAGTTGACATCTAAATTGAGATGTTACTTCAGATTTAACAAACCACAAATGCAGGGTCAGATCTTTATATGAACTTTTTGGGCTGCAGCCCAGAGTCCTAATGTAAAATGCCCCCAGCCCCCTCCCCATTGAAGAAAATAGCTTATAAAGCGTCAAAAATAATTATGATGATATTAGGAATACTCTTCTCCGCCTTTTTACAAATGCTCACAAGATAAACAATAAAAGTTAACTATCTACTCCTGTCAAAGCCCGTACTTTTGTAAAATTAAATTAAATTAAATTTTTGTAAAATTTCGTTAAATGTATTTTTGAATGAATAAATGGATCAATGTTAGGGAATTTACTCTTAAAATTTTTAACCATTCTGGTGAGGTGGTGAGGATACCATTTTTGTCATAATTAATACGACACAAGGGAACACTGAATAAAGGTGTATGTCTAGTCCTACGTCGGGGCACATTAAAGGAGGTCTGTGAAAGCAGAACAGGGCAATCAAATTGAGCGCGTTAAATATCAAATAAAAAACCCATTTCTAACATCGCACGTTGTTCACGGCATCTAAAATTTAAAGACTAAATTTTTTTTCTGAATACGCTCTAAACAGCCTTATAAATTATAAACTTCGTATGAACGTGACCACATAGGACTAGCATACTCCAATATGCTTCACACGTACGCAAAAGTTACTTGCCAAACTAGCGTAGTATCTTTTTTCAGTACAATTAGTTAAAATTGGGCGATGTATTAACTTTGTGAAAGGAAGCGAACGCAATATCTTAAATGCTTACCTAATACACAACAAGTCTCAACAATTAGCGAATCACCGAAGTATTCGTAAAACTTCGGTGTCTTTTAGTTACTGTCGCGTCACACTACGTCACAACCCAGGCCTTCGGCCCATATTACGCACAGCGGTGTAGACAATAATACACAAGGTTTCGTGCACTATCCACAACAGTACATTGTGACGGAGGAAGCTAATAAGTGTAACTCAGTATGTAGTCTAAAAGTGACAATTTCTTCCAAGCTAAATTTTAGACAACTTACAGAAGAAGCATTATTCAGGATTACATGATAAAAATAAAATAAAATAAAACATATTTCTAGTTACGGGTATTAAAAAACTATCACAGCCTGGATTTTCTCGATTTTTTAAAAAAATGCATATTATTTTTTTAAATACATAACTTAATTTTTATTCTGCTAACTGTCATGACTTGGCCTATCACTTGTTTACGGCTTGACGTCGATTTCTTTTCGCAATTTATGTATACATACATAACTTGCAATAAGAATATAATTTTTAATATTTCCTCTGTTCTGTTATAGCTTCTGCGCCACCGGGTCCAAGCGGGCGACGTAGTGAACCGTACGCGAACGCGTATCCACAGTCTTATGAAATGAGACCTCCACAAAAGGTATGACTTCAATAAATTACTTCATTTTTCACGTATTACTTGAAAATTATGCTGCTAATACTAAACAGCTTTGCTTTGAAAAAAATAAACCATTAGAAAATTAACAGCATGCTATGCGATATATCAGAAGGCAACATAGACCCTTGTGACCTGACCTACTTACTTGTGCAATTATGGATATATACATGCTTCATAAATAATGTTGACTGCCTCGTTGGTCTAGTGGTTATAGTAGTGCGACTGCTGATCGTGAAGTCCTGGGTTCGAATCAAAAAAAATATTGAGTTTTTCTGTCAAGAAATTCTCAGTAGCTGCCCGGAGTCAGAAAGTTGGCGGTGTCTCACCCCCGTGCCTCGGAAAGCACGTAAAGCCGTTGGTCCTGCGCCTGATCTCTCTCCGGTCGTGTCGGTTTACCGTCCCATCGGATTATGAGAGTGAGGGAATAGAGAGTGCACCTGTGCTTGCGCGTACACTTGAGCACTATAATCCTGTCCTGCGCCGATGGCTAGTCTCCGTTGAGGCAGGCCGCCGTGGCCGACATTATTATATATTATATGCTTCAAGAGCAGGAGAGTATTAATTTTGTAAATTAAAAAAAACACGTTATACTTGTGGCAACAATAACACTATCGTAACTGAGACTGATGTTTTAATTTATCATGTCATATCAAATGATAAAATGTGTTTTAATTAAAAGTTATTGTTGTATTTTCAACATCACACATTTTCCATATTATTTTAAAAATTTCATTCCATATCATATGTACTTTCTAATTTTTAATCCCAATTTATCTGAACCCCAGTCATCAAGCAGTTACGGAGATATGTATATAACATCATTTTATCTTACTTCACTATATAACTATCATTGAACTATACGCAGTCGTTCCATTATTACTGGCCTTAGAGAATAATAAATTATGAAATTTTCAATTTAACGTGACCTTCTCTCTTCAGGTCTGACAGTACGAGCAATGTGCATCGGGCGAAGTGGGCGGGGGTCAACTGGAGTTGGTCGCATTAGCGCCTGGTGTGCCTCTCCTTTTGGGCTACGTTTATCGACCACCAGACCAAAAAGTCACCGTCGCCTCACAAACTACCATCACTCTTCATTCGCCCGAGTCTCTGACAGTCACCAACCCGCAACGATCGCAGACCGACATATAAAGTACGATAGGAGGGAGCGATTTTGAATGATTTTTCTATCGATTTTATGGTTCATCCTGTAATTAAGTTGCGTGGTTTATAAATAAAGTCGGGAGTTAGGTATGTACATTGCGTTAGCCGAAACTTTTCTCTTTCGGCTGATTTAGTATTTCTAATTCGATAGGCAATAAGTATTTTTTTAGAATATATGCATTTGAAGCGATAAAGTTAATATTAATCGTTGATCGTATTCGCTTCTAGCGATATAACGAAACTTTATTGATGCGTTCATTCGTAATCGCCCACTTCTATCGGCAGACGATATTCTAAACTATCGGAGTTCGATATTGTCACGGACCGTTTACATGTATCCTCGTTTAAAAAGGAACTGTGAAAATCAACGGGCGTTCTTTACGGCTGCAGTAATTTTAAACGTTACAAATGGACCTGAAACTTACATATACCACATTCATATATAAGCGTCGCCAATAAAGTAACGATTTAAAAATGGCATCCGCTCGCTTTCTATCTCACTCACACTATAGCTCCGTTTCTATTCACACAACTCGGTGCTATAAACAAATAAATATTGTCTGGATTATCTTAATACGCCAGCATGACTCGGTCAGAATTTTGAAACACATTTTTGTTTTGCTTACCTGTTCCGTTTTTATTATTTTATTTATTATAACAGCGTATTAAACGCAATTAATTTTTTTTGAAGTATCGGTAACTGATCGGTTTTTGCTGACTGTACAGGACAGCCTGCCGCTATTTTCAGATCGTTTCTTTATTGGCACGGCTTATAATTATTTATTGTATTTCTTTACTTTTGATAAATTGGAATCGCAACACTCGTTTTATATTCGGTAAGATAATTAGTTGCTCAAATTAAAAAAAACGCTCTATATTACTAAAACGCTGGGCTCAATTTTGATCGGCAAAATATGTTTTACAAAAGTTAGCTATTATTTTTATACAATGAAATAGAGATTGTAAAAGACGATACACTCTCGTACCAGTGACGCTGCAGTAAGACGCTTAAGGAACCAGACATTTATGTATATTTTTGTATATAAATGAAGAGGTATATACAAGCTATGATGTATAAATATCACACTAATATTCATACAGATATTAGATTATACAATTGCAGCATTGATTAAGTGGAACCTGTGTGTCATTTTTATATAAAGTTATTTTCATTATTACATTTAATGTTAAAAGTAAGTGGAAAAGCTGTGGTGCCATGAAACCAATTTCTACTAACTCCTATTTGTTTTCGAGTTGCTTTTATTTTCTCATTACTAATGTAATTGCAAACATTATATTTATATAATAAATTTACTAAGCTCAAAATTAAATTTTCATTACCGCAACATTTATTAGCACACTGCCAGGGAGAAATCACTTTTGAAACTTCCTTGTCCTAATAATTTTATATTGACACGTATTATTTCTTTTTACTCTAGAATAATTGTATTTATAGTGAAAACAACTCAAAATATTTCTCCCTTAGACAATTGGCGCTAATTGTTAGTCTTCCTATGGCAATTTATTATGAAGGTATTCGTTTAATTTAATTTATAGGTGTAATATGAAATTGAACAGTATTGCCAAATGATCAAAATGTAATTAGACTGAAAAGTTTCAATCTCTTTATGATAAAAACTGCATTTTATAAGTTAAGTTAGCGCGTTGCGTGTCGCGATGGCTCAAATAATTCGTAAAAAATTTGATTTACCGTTTGGTGCATACAAAATTGCATATCACATTATTCTAATTACTTTATCGTGTCTGGTGTATAATTAACCTGTTGTACATTTCAGTTCAATTGATCTCTAGTAGATAATATTATTTTTTAATTTCAAACGATCTATGTAGAATTACTCTCCGTCGTGCAAGCCAAAGAGCATGATGTATTTTTATGATTTTTATACATTAATGTTAAGGATCAGTCTTATTAGTACACCATATAAATGCCATTTTATTAGTGAATGTCGACGATACACGCGTTCTTGTATTTGTACTATAAACATTGTATATTTGTATGTAAAACGAGAGGGTAATGTTTCTGATGTAGATTGACTCGACCAATCGCGTAATTGATGGCATAATGTTTCCGTCAAGTAGTACTCAACGGCATTATTTCTCCTAATCGTAAGCTAGACTATGTAATAGATTATTCAATTGACAATGAGAATATTTTTAATTAACAAGATGAATGTTACATTTGATTTCAAAATAACAAAAAAATACAATAAATTTTACATGATATAAGCTTTTTAATTTTTAGTTAATGGGTGCTTACTTGATCATCATTAGATTGAATTACACCATTTTACAGATTTTATCTCAATTAAATTTCTGATATTTTGAGCGCTTTGTGAAGTCTGTATATGTATGTATATAGATACAGTGTGCAGAAGGATGTTTCACTACCTTAAAACAGCCGAAACAACTAGAAGGCGAGCCTGATCTTAGTCAAAGGAAAGGAAGGATTAGTCAAGGTAGCAATACGCTTCGCCATCACCGTTACACTCCATCAAAAGTCTAGTACTGAACAATAGACTTACCCTGTAGATTGTATCATCATCATCATCATTG
This sequence comes from Parnassius apollo, assembly GCA_907164705.1. Taxonomy (NCBI): domain Eukaryota; kingdom Metazoa; phylum Arthropoda; class Insecta; order Lepidoptera; family Papilionidae; genus Parnassius; species Parnassius apollo. Next base: position 2,867,655 of record CAJQZP010000885.1, on the reverse strand, counting down.
CAGCCCTTCACAAATCAACTGCTGTACATAGGCCTCCCCAAGGAACGCCACAAAACACGGCCCTAAGTCACCTGCATCCATCGACTTCCTGCATTTCTTACCAGGTCGTCACCCCATCTAGTGGGGGGTCGCCCTACACTTCACCTACCGGTACGAAACTGCCACTCGAGAACCTGTTTTGCCCATCGGTTGCTGGTTTTGCGAGCTATATGGCCGGCCCGTTGCCACTTCAGCTTACTAATCCGTTGGACTATGTCGGTCACTCTGATTCTACTGCGTATATCCTCATTTATATGTTTATCACGCGGAGAAACCCCGAGCATAGCCCTCTCCATAGCTCGCTGAGCGACCTTGAGCGTCCTCATACGGCCAGCCGGCCAGCAGTGAAGGACTACGTCTCAGGTCCATAAGTCATCACTGGCAACACGCACTGGTTGTACAATCTAGTTTTCAGGTTTTGAGGTATACCTGACGAGAAGATGTGTCATAATTTCCCGAATGCTGTTCGGCCGAGTTGAATCCGTCAATTGACCTCGGGGTCGAACTACTATTTGTCCCAGGTAAACGTACTCATCAACAACATCGAGCTTAGTGCTCCCATAGATCATATCATAGGTGGGATAATTGCCATGTTGGCACGCTTGGCGGCGGATTGGCAACCGCAGTTTTTTATTTTTTTATGAAAACTGCTGCCCATCTCTGGTTAGTTACCTTCTGTCGCCTTTTATGACACACATGGCACGATATGGTATGTTTTACCATCAAGTATTCTTGGTACACAGGGAAAGCTAAGCTTGGGTAAAGCTGTAGGAATCCGACTAAAATGTAGTAGAGGTGATATGTCAGCCCCACCGGCGTTGACAAGTTTGGGCTCCAAAGGCTTACGTAAGAAGAGTACTGGTTGGTTGTCCTCTCAGTTCTCTGACCGACATTATTCTAAGGGTTCTTATATATTTTTTAACTGTTTTAGAGCTTTGTGGAAGTGACCCAACGGTATGAAAGACAAGTTCTTGTGTTGTATGCTACGTACGTAGTCACTTTGGAGGCCTCTCTACTTTTCACTCCTTTTGGTAATAAATGAAATTAGCAAATCTTACTGTTCCTCGCAAGTTTCTGTTAACCTCCAAGTGTAAACATTTAACCTTCGTTGGGCTGTAACTGGGTGTGCAAGTAACTTAGTTTTCGAAATATCAAGTTTTTAAAGGAGTAAAAACCTGAAAAATAGCTGTTTCCTTCTGAACACTTTCATTAAAATACGTAAACGGTATAATTGAAACTTCTTAAAAAAACTGGCCAAGAGCGTGTCGGGCCACGCTCAGTGTAGGGTTCCGTAGTTTCCCGTCCGTCACAATAAGTGTTCCCCCCATTTATGAGTTTAAAGGTGGGTATCCATTATGTTCGCGCTCCAGCAGCGCTCCGCGCTCCTGCAACTGCTCCCGGTAGTGGGTACTGTTGTTTCCATCCAAGTTCAAAATGATTTTCCTAGAAAGTCTTTATAAAGTTCTACTTTTCAGATTATTTTCATATTTTCTAAACTTATGGTTCAAAAGTTAGAGGGGGGGACACATTGTTTTTTACTTTTGGAGCGATTATTTCCGAAATTATTGACATTATCAAAAAATGATTTTAGTAAACCCCTATTCATTTTTAACTACCTTTCCAACAATATATCACACGTTAGGGTTGAAATTAAAAAAAAATCACTTCCCACTTTACATAAAGGGGGGGCTACCCTAATAAAACATTTTTTTCCAATTTTTATTTTAGCTCTTTGTCGGCGTGATTGATACACATATTGGTACCAAATTTCCGCTTTCTAGTGCTAACGGTCACAGAGATTAAGCGAGGACGGACAGACGGACAGACAGACATGGCGAAACTATAAGGGTTCCTAGTTGACTACGGAACCCTAATGAACGAAATAATCCGCACAGAGATTTGAATATAAAATTATATTGTTTTAACGATATTTACTTTATTTTTTAACTATAATACAACGAGGGGGGGGGGGACATCATATTTTTTTATAAATAAGAGTGACAAACGAGTACGCAATCCACCTGATGGTAAGTGGATGCTGAGGTTCATAGACATTCACAAACGAAATGGCTCTATCCCAGTAAAAGGGTCTCCATGTATCTACGCTCGCTATACGAAATACAGCAGCATTGAGCTACTATTGTTGCAGGTATTTTGCGAGAGCGTGGTCTTTCTAGCTCCAACGTGGCTTTACTAAGTCATTGAGTTATGTGTAACGTAAAAATAAATGTACTAAGTATAAATATTTGTCCTTCAAACTTCCAGGTTTCAATAAAGTTTAAAAAAAAATTGTTATTCCTCAAAACAAAGGTAAAAGGACTATATAACATACGCCGTTGTTGCAATAATAAAGTAATAAAAAGCGATATGTAGTGAATGTCGTACTTATTATTTATTTGTAATATAAGGTACAATATTTTGGTTCCCTAACAAATAAAAATATATAAATATTGTTTTAACAAAAACACTTTCGGCCCTATAGGGCTACAGGCAAAAATGAATATACTTAATAACATCTCATATCAACAAATAAGGAACACAACGTACATTTGAAGTGACAACGAAATCATGCTCCACGTATCGTAAGTTGTAAGAATACATATTCATGCACATATTCTTACAATAAGTTGAGCAGAGTGTCTGTGTCCTTGAAATGTACATAGTGGTGTCTGTTTCGTTGTAGGTCTAAGTATAACATTAAATAAAATTTCTGTATTTATAAGATGTTAACCCGATTTTGTTCCTTATGTTTTGACTGACTAATGGCTGTATCAGATATTTTCTGGCATTATAAAAAGAAATCAGGATAAATCAATAATTTCAATTTGTAATTTTTGCCATAATCAAAATCATCTAGTCTTAAACTACTTAATAGTTATGTATTTAAAATAAAAATTTTAGTCTTACTCAAGTTAATATGAATAATGTATGTACTAAAATACAAGTAATAATGTACTGAAATAAATTAACCATGATTCTTAGGAAGTTAAAACAGTCCCATTGGGATACATTAACCTATTTATAATTTTTAGCATAGGTATAAAACTATTATAATACTTGAAAGGACTAACTCTAAATATTCCACGAAGTTTTATAATCTTAGTATTCATAACATAGGCAATGAAGGAATTTTTTAGGCAGTCTCATTAAAACCTAATGTTTGTTTCTACAGATTTAATAACCAATAGTTAGTCAAACTTATAAAGAAGTGACGAAAGTTAAAATAAGGTTTTCCTACTATTATTGGAATTTATCATAAGAAGGTATAACATATTGTTATCTGTATATTTAAATGAGTCTTTCTTCAATCAGATACAAAAACTAAGTATGCAATAGCATTTGTTCTTGTTTATACACTTCATGATAAGCATTACGTATTAATACATATGGGAAGCAGGATTCAAGTAAATCCATGGTAAGGAATGGCGACTCTTGAACTATAAGATCAAGTAACAAATAAACTGACTCTCGGTTCCTTATAGCTTCTTTATCAGTCTCCTGTCCGAGACGTAACAGGGAAGAGGATGCAAGAGCCAAAAATTCCTTCATCCTGTCTTCTATATCCCCTTGTCCGCAAATGGTAAATAAAGCACCAAATATGTGGTTTATAGCTGGTGCCATACAATGAATGTTATTTGCATGTCCTTCCAATGAAGGTCTGTAAAAGGAACCTTCGCTTCGAGCAAGTCTTGGGAGAGAAACTGCCACAAACACCATTAACAGACACACAATCAGGTGCTCTTCTTCCTCTAGCTCGGCTTTGTGTTGCCTCAATGCTGTAGCCAGTGTTGGATCGACTTTACAAGATAAACCAGCAGCAGAACACATCTCCGATATAACTCTCATTGGATCTCCACTAGGCAACTGCTGCTGGAAGTCCTTGATGGAACTTATTAAGAATGGTATTCGGCGCTCTAGAACATCAAGTAATGACTCTTGTGCAATTTGACGGAAGCTTAGAATAACACCAATAATGGTCATCCTTTGTAGCACATTGTCTACATGTTGCAGTCTTTTAAATTGTTCTCTCATAATATCTGGCTTATCGAAATTTGTTCTTAACATTTGAAGAACTTCTTTGTTTTGTACAACCAACTTTTTCAGCTCTTGAACCTGGCTAGCAATGTGCCACATAAGGGTTTCGCTCAACAACTTCATACCATAAGGTCCAATAAGCTCAGCCAATGATCTGAGTTCATTTATATCAGAGTACTCCTCAGCATTAAATGGAATTGCACCTTCTGCTGAAAGACTAACAAATGCTTTCTGGTTCATTGAAAAACAAATGCTACCAGCACTTACTCTCCGAAGTAAAATTTCAGAATACCACTGTGTGTACAATGATGCGATAGTTTTTTCTCCATGACTATCCATATTCTGTGTTTGTTGTAATAGGCAATTATTAAAAACTCTGGTTATATCGATGTGCACATAATTTTCAACTGTTTGTAGCACATTCATATATGCCCTAACACTAACTAACAACTCAGAAGGTTTTGCAATTTCACTTGTATCTTGATTAAACATTACCATGCCCACTAATGCTTTGGAGAATCTGGTTTCTAAGTGCTGGTGCAAATATTCTCGTGGTGCAAATGTGTATTCCCAAACATTTACTTTAGAACAGTAATTAATAGCAAAACAAAGCTCTGTTAAAGCCATGTGTAATTTGTCCATGGTAGTCAACTCCTCCCTCGTTTTTCTGTAACTCTCTGCACCTGGTTTGACGATTTCTATAGGGTTTTTCTTGTTTTTGTCTTTTTTCTTGCGATTTGCCAATTGAGCGATAGTTTGAGCACAATGTTTTGGTAGCAGTTTATCGCTCATTGTGCATTGTTCATCACAGATTGTAGTAATTATATTCTTAGCTTCTTTAGCCATTTCATCTAAGAAAATATTAACCACAGAAAGACTTCTTTCTCTTATATGGTGTCTTTCTTCAGGACAAAGTTCATGAGTACAATTTTGGAAATGACTGCAAATTAAGGGGAATGCAATAATGTATCGATTTTGTGCTGGAAATTCCAAGCACATATGAAATTGGCTTTCAAATATCTTGTTATAAAAGCAAAACAAAGACAAATCTGATGTTTCCACCATAATCTCATCAAGGTTGTCAACCATTTTAGTGTGAAAAACCATTTTGTCAATGAACTGTGCTAATTCTCTTTGATCTACAAGATTGAGGGGGGTTTTAGCAACTGATGTGTATGCTTGTAATCTAAACCAGTCAAGACGGAAAGCACGGAAATCAAAGAGCTCATTGTCCTCAACTTGTTTCACATTTAAACTTGCTGCAGTGTTACATAGAGAAGAAAGTATGACACTTTCATCCTCTGGACAAACTTGCAAATTCTGCATCATAAGATTCAAAGCGACAGCATCAAAGCCAGATAGATATTGCACATAGTACCTTTGCATAACTTGACTGTACTTGCGCACTAATGCTCTCAGTTCTTCCATGTGAAATAATAACTCAGGTAATTGACGATCAACCAAATCTTCTGTTACTTTACCTTTGACTTTTTGTGGTGGGTTATCATTATGGCGTAATAGCCAGAACACTTCATCTCTCGAATAACACAATCCTATAAAAATTAGTAAAGCTTTGGGTCCCAAAAGCCCTGGTTGGTCAGTCAAAATTAGTCCCAATTCTTTTAAAGCAGTCCTTAAAAACTTTCTCCTTTCCCTATGCTTATATCCTGCTCTTTGGACTGCATGATGATAACAGTCTTTTACTTCTGATATTCTCTTGCCATATCCTTTAATGCCATCAAAAAAGCTTTGAATATATGAATGGATATAAATCACTTCATCTCTAAACAGAGCTAAAACCCATCCTGACTCCAATGCACTAACCCACATTTTATTTGCATGTTCTTGTTGTAGCATTTGATGGCAAATAGCAAACCCAAATATAATCCACCTTTCCAAAGATTCTAAGGACAGATATTCACATGACATTGTATTTGTTTCAGATGGTTTTAGAAGTAAAGCTGGGTTGCTAACCAAGCTCAATTTCTGTTCTGATCGCCAATGTTCAGCTGTTAGATTTCTCGCCGGATATACATGCCACAATGAGTTCAAAGCATTCATTAACACTTTTTGATGTGGTAAGAATTCTTCTGAAAGTTTTTTTAATGGAGCATCATAGTCCACAATCAATTGTCCAAGGCGTGGGAAGCTCTGGTCAATTTGATTATGGACCATTTCGTGCGCAGCATTAAACAACCCCAAAACAGCTTTTCTATCTTCCACTCTCGAAAGTAAAACCATCAAAGATATATAAGTTGTTACTAAATCCAAATAATTTTTTGTCAATTCAAAGTTGAGAGTCAAGTCTAATGTAAGTTGGCAAGCATCCATAATGTTCAAAAGTTCACACACATTATCTTTGAAGTCAAGAAGATCTACGAAGGTATAGTAATACAAAGACAGAGATTTTATAATTTCATTTCTAATATTTGTTATGGCTTGCAGTCCCTTCACGTCAATGTTAGGAAATCTTCTCACAATGTGTTTTATTGAAGACTCTAACGTCTTATCCGAAAGAAAAGCTGGCTTAGACTTAGCGTCCCCACAAGCCTTCTTAATGTTGTATATTCTTGTTAACATTCCAATACCACGATCATTCAAAATTATTAGTTTTTCAGCCAGCTTTTGCTGACTGATATTGAGTGATCTTGACATGGTGGACATTCTGAAACAAACAATTATATGGTTATTATGGTGGTGTATACATTTGACCAATTAACGTGTATTAGCAGTTCATCGAGCGGAAATTCATCGTAAATATACGACCGATAATTTTTTCCTTATCAAGTTGTTTACTTATAAGGAAACTACCATATGCGGTAATACAGTGCCCAAATTATATACAAAAAATGCTTATTAAACTACACTAAAATATGAGAATGTGTATTATTTTTTTATACTTCTGTATGAAAATCATACCTGCTTTAAATGGTAGATACCTTCTGCAACTTTACTAAGAAGGCATGTTATACTATATTTATGATTATTAAAGATATCCCATGACGTAAAAACTAAATCAACCACTATAAATTATAAAACACACAACAAATACTATCTAATAACAGGAAAAGGGAGTGTCTATATAATAAAGGTACTCTGTAGGGTTGCCGTTCTACAAATTTTAAAGTCCCTAGACTAATAGAAAAAATCCGCCAGAAACAGGATTTTTCTTTTTCTTAAAATCCGCTAGAAGTCCCTAGGTACATTTTCGTGGTACCGTTGGTCTAACTGAAAAATCTTGCCAAATGGTATACAAAGAATACCGAAAATCTAAATCTATAAATTCAGAAAACCTTAAAAAGAGCGGATTTTATTTCATATAAATTAATTATATATAGTGTAGGTTAATGACATGACAACCAAAACAAAAATTATTCATGTACAAAATAAAAAATATTGTAAAAAAAAACAAATCTCTTTTAACCACGTTTAAACATTAGTCATCTTATTAAAAATAAAACAATTAGCTCAGTACGTTCTTGTACCTATATTTCAAAATTAATAGCAAAGTATGGATCCAGATCTTCAAAAAGAACTTCAGCGGAAGTTGAAGCTTCGCCAATGTCTCCAGTTCCCATCTTTGGTTTACCTTTACCGACTTGGTTGACAAGATCTTCGGGAATATCACACGTTGCGCAATTTTTTTTTCCTTAACTGATTTCTAATTAGACGGGTGGAATTTAAACGTTTTTCTGATTGCTTGTTTCACAGTTTGCTTTTAACTACATTCGTAGCACCAAACACGCGTACGAATTCTGCATTTGAGTGCGGTAGTGATAATATTACTGCTGCATTTTTGTATGTCGAAACCTTAGAACATGGTCTCAGGTCGAAACAGAGAAAGGGAATTAACGACATTGCATTGTTAGTTTCATCATCATCATTACAGCCCTTCACAAGTCCACTGCTGAACATAGGCCTCCCCCAAGTAATGCCACAAAGCACGGTCCTGAGCCACCTGCATCCATCGACTTCCTGCATATATTACCAGTTCGTCACTCCATCTAGTGGGGGGTCTCCCTACACTACGCCTACCGGTACGAGGCTGCCACTCGAGAACCTTTCCTCCCCATCGGTTATCGGTTCTTCGAGCTATATGGCCGACCCATTGCCACTTCAGCTTACTAATCCGTTGGGCTATGTCGGTCATTCTGGTTTTACTGCGGATATCCTCATTTCTGAGTCTATCACTCAGAGAAACTCCGAGCATAGCCCTCTCCATAGCTCGCTGAGCGACCTTGAGCGTCCTCATACGGCCAGCAGTGAAGGACCACGTCTCAGATCCGTAAGTCATCACTGGCAACACGCACTGGTTGTACAATCTAGTTTTTAGAGATTAAGGTATACCTGACGAGAAGTCGGTCGAAGTTGGACTTACCTAGTCGGACTATTTGTCCCAGGTAAACGTACTCGTCAACAACTTCGAGCATAGTGCTCCCAACAACTACCGGCATAGGTGTGACATGGACATTAAACATGATCTTTATTTTGCCCATGTTCATCTTAAGACCTATCCGTTGGGAGTCACTATTGAGGTCATTGAGCATAATGCTTAAGTCCTCCAGCGATTCTGCCATAAGGACTATATCGTCGGCAAATCGAAGGTGACTAATGTACTCGCCATTGATGTTAATACCGTATCCTTTCCAGTCCAGTAGCTTGAAAACGTCTTCCGATGCAGCGGTGAAGAGTTTCAGGGATATAACGTCACCCTGTCTTACACCTCTCTGCAGTTGGATAGGTTTCGAGCTCTGGTTCTGTACTCGGATAGCCATCGTAGCCCTACTGTACAAACACTTCAGCACTTCGATATATCGACAGTCAACTTGGCACCGCTGAAGAGACTGTAGCACCGCCCAAATTTCGACGGAATCAAAGGCTTTCTCATAGTCCACATACGCCAGGAAAAGTGGCAGATTGTACTCTTCAGTCTTCTGTAAAATCTGCCGCAGGGTATGTATGTGGTCTATGGTACCTAAGCCTTTTCAGAAACCGGCTTGTTCGGGAGGCTGGAAGTCGTCGAGTCTGCGTGCGAGACGATTCGTAATGACTCTCGAAAACAGCACGTAGACGCGGCTCAGAAGGGAAATCGGTCTGTAGTTCTTCAAGAGAGCGTTGTCGCCTTTCTTAAAGAACAAGACCACCGCGCTTCTGCTCCACGCCTCCGGAGTAATGCCACCATGGAGGACGGAATTGAAGAGCTTCTGAAGGACTTCAAGTACCGGTGTTCCACCCGCTTTCAGAAGCTCCGCTGTAATTCCATCCTCGCCCGGGGCCTTGCCGTTTTTAAGGTGGTGGAGAGCCATTCTAATCTCGCTCAGACTGACGTCATCGGAATAGTGCTATCAGTAGTGATATCATCGGAATAGTGTCGGATAAGACTTGCTCTTGGATCGTTACTCACACTTGCGTGTGGCTCCAACGATGATGTGTACAGCTGCCCATAGAACCTCACAATCTCACTAAGAATCTCAGGTGTCCCGGAAACGATGTTGCCACACTCAGTCTTCAGCCTTGAGAGTTGGCTCCTTCTGGCAGACAGATCTCTGGCAAAGACTTTGGAGCCCTGGTTCCGCTCGATCGCTTTTTTAATACGAGCAGTATTAAAGTTGCGTAAGTCTCGCCGCATGCATTTGGAGATCTGTCTGTTCAGTTGCTTCTATGCTGTCAAATCTGTTGACGATTGCAGCCTCATCTCCCGTCTAACAGCCATGAGATTAAGAGTGTGATTGGAGAGTTTATGTGTTCTTCTGCGGCGGGTCTTGCAGAACTTAGCTCCGACCGCATGGACAGTTTCCACGAGCTTGTCATTCATATCGTCCACTGCATTGCAATCTTGTAGGCACTGAAAGCGGTTACGTAACTCGAGCTGAAAGTTTTCGGGATTCTGGATTAGAGCACGAGGGGGACGGAGCGTTGACTTCATTAGATGAGACCTCTCCAACTTAACGTTTAGGTTCAGTGTGCCTCTAACCATTCGGTGATCGCTGCCAGTTTTCACCCTTGCGATCACTGAGACATCACTGAACTGTTGGCGTCATAATGAAGTCAATCTCATTTGTTAGTTTATGTTCTGGAATTCCCGTGAAATTATATTATATATAGAGTGCTACCAACGGTAGATTACAAAATTGGACATATGATAAATTACTTATTTGAAATGAATTACTTTATAAAAAGTCGCCATCTCAAAAGTCCAAATGTCGATAGAAGTCGCTAAATAATTATTTCTCGCTAAAACGATTTTTTTATCCGCTAAACACTGTTAAAATCCGCTAAATCTAGCGAGAAAGTCGCTAAAACGGCAACACTGGTACTCTGTGGGAGTGTCTCAGAAACATATCCTATATATACTTATATTATACTCTTTGCTCAGAAACGCAAGAACATAGCAATCAAGTTTGACCAACCATAGATTACTGTGTATATACTAGAGAGTTTGACTTTGACATCATAGATAAATAATAAATATATGTAGCAAATTTGACATTTATCATTTACTATAGACAAATAGTGACGGCGGCATCGTTTATTCGAAGAATCAATCTTAATCAATTAAGTTTCTCGTGACTGATTATACCCGTATATATCGATGCACAATATGCAGCAATAAAGTTTTTTTTAAGTTGTTGAACATACCCTTATGATATAAGTATAACTATCATATTTTTTTTATTTTCATTTTGCCATAACTACCTTGTTTTACTCTATTGATTTTCACATCAAACACGTAGTAAAATTAAAAATGTTGTAAAAACGACTTCAAAATAAATAAAATGAGAACATCAATAATGTATTCGAAGTCAATTACATACGCATTATTAAGAATAACTCAAAAACTACTGATCCAATTTATATGAGATAACACGAGAAGCATCAGCAAGAGAAAAAAATCATCAAGAAAATTCCTTGTGGCAAAAATGCAAGAAAGAAAAAGATAGCAAATCATGACTCTTACCGATTTTGAACGACAGGTCGGTCAGCAAGTCACTAAACAAGTCAGCACGCAAGAAATAAGAGATATTTTGTAATTTTTTAGAGCATAATAGTGATTAATTTTTGTAAATAATTGTTTTCCAAAACGGTTAAATGTTCTAAGAGTGACTGTGGTGTTAATAATATAAATAATCCTGATAGTTGTACAATTCACAAGTAAATTCGCAAGATGTCGTTACTGCTATGACGCGTCTATCTTTGGTTAAAATTTATGTTATATAATGTTAAAAATATAGAATTTTCAAATATTTTATTGATTTTGATATTTTGTAAAGATAAAAATCACATTGTTGATAATTTGTATTCATTTTACACAAAATATTTACACGCACGCTAGGGGTTCACTCAACTATATCATAATTAATGTAGATATTTATCTTGAACGTTTATAATAAATCGATATATACTTGTCCACACTATTAGAAGAGGAATGAAATTAAATGCTCGATTAGCGTTCTAAAAACATAATTTTATTTTTCCGTTTGTCTAACAAATCCCCACTAGATTCTATAATTTAAAAAAAATGGTTAAGCTTAATTAGGCGGTTTAGTTGGATTTCAAAGAAGAACTTAGCAATATGCAGCAAACATTTTCTTGACAATTACAAAGGAAAAGCAGAGTTAAAACGATTTTTTTTAAAACGAGCTATTTTACATTATTTGTACCGGTAAGTATGATATTGATATAATAAATCTTCAAAATTTTAATTTCAAATCTAGATAAAAATAGAGATAGTTTTTTTATACATTATAAAACTGTAGTACATTAGATAAAAAATCTTGAGATTATCCTGTTTAAGCCGTTATGAACCCAATTGAGTATTTATTAATCAACGAAAAAAAATCTACTTGCCTTGCCTTACTTAACTACCAGACATCACGGTGACCGTGACTAATACAATATTCATAGCATCACGCTATTTTCCCCAATGATTGAACGGAGCTTCGGATTATATTCCCAAGTCATATTGAAAAAAATTTGCGTAGTTAGGTATAGTTATGCTCCTGTAGCGCCGCCAGGTGCCTGTGCATGAGACGCATGATTCATTGTATCAGGATAGTATAAATTATATAGTATTTGACACTCACAATGCTCGATATCCGATTCATACTTGATGCTCGACAACAGTGTATCGAGAGCGTATTTGAAAATCTCTCTGTTAAGATCATTATGTTTTTAAAATCCAAGCAGCTAAAATGATAACAAGTTTGTGTGTGTGTGTGTGTGTGTGTGTGTGTGTGTGTGTGTGTGTGTGTGTGTAAGAAGTGACGTTCGCACTCACAAAAACTGGGTAAAATTTTCAACTGATATTCAAACTTATCTTTCAACATGACAATATTTCTACAAATTTGCTTTCAAACATTTTGTTTCTGTAGTAATAAAGCGTAGACAGAGAAACCTATAGACTAATGATTAGCGTGGCCTCGAGTGAGAAAAGACGATAATGTAGTTTTAGGTTATACAATAATCTTTATGACTTTTAAAAATATTTACATAAAATTTTTAATTGTTCTAAGAAATGAACTTAACAAGATTCACCAATCTTAAGCTCACAAAGCACTTTTTTCTCACTTAAACCAACTTGTAAACTCCTTAGATTGCTACGAACTGTCAAAGTTGTTTAGCAAATTGAAGTTTGCTAAACAAAAAACCGGCACGTAGAAAGGGACAAACAATCACACCGCTCTGTCTCATCTCTATGCAAGACGTATGCGTAAATCTATCTTTTTCGTGTGCGAATTCGAAAGAAGGCGTCAATTTGTTATAGATTTCTCTGTCTACGTTATAAATATATAATATAGTTAAAATATGAAATGTACAAAACTGTCAAACATATTTCACTACATGTTCTTTGATTATGCAAACGCTTTTAGATACATTGACAGAAAACTGTGTATAAAACATGTTTTTTGTGAAAATCGCGTCAGTGCAAACTCGAGGTTATAGATATTTGTATAATTATAGAGTCCATATGAAATAATACTAGTTTTTACGGAATTTATCGCGTGTATTTAACTTTTTAATTACCCGACGTTTCGAACGCTTTACAGCACTCATGGTCACGGGCAGGACTGAGATGTTCAACGTCCATATGTCATAGTTAACCGCGGTTACCATAGATTAAATTTTAACTTTTGTTCCGATTTATGCAGTATGAACTTATGGTATCTTGAAGTCTTGCAGTGGTATGCTTGGGTTGGGATTTAATTTTATTTATTATAGGATCCCAAGCAGATGGTAGCACCCAGCCATCTTCTCTATTGAAATTAGGATGTTTTTTGATTTCAATAGCCTCGCGAATCATCCTTGGAAGGAATCGGTGTTCTTTAGCGAGGATCTGCGGTCTATCATATCTGATGTAGTGACGGGGGCGATCCTGTACGTGTTCACAGACTGCAGACTTCCCGGAGCGTCGATTCTTCACATCAGCTATATGTTCTTTAACGCGGGTTTTTATTGATCTTTTAGTTTGTCCTATGTAGGAGAGACCACATTCACAATCAAGCTTGTACACTCCTGCATCTTGCAGAGGGACATTACACTTGACCGATGGTAAAAACTGACCAATCTTCTTCAGCGGCTTAAAGTATGTTTTGATGGAAGCGCGCTTCAAGATGTAGCCAATCTTGTCAGTGACTCCTCTAACATATGGCAGTACAGCAGGTACACGCTCGACTGTGGCCGGCTTCACTCGTTCACTGTGACGTAGGCGCGGGACTCGAAGCTTGTTGTCATGCAAAACTTGCTTGACATGGTGGAGCTCTGCAGCCAGGTGTTTATTGTCACAGATCCCAGATGTTTCAGAGAGCACGAGGGACTTTGATTACATGGTACGTTTATGTGTTGGTCGTTATGATTATTTTTCAATCTGTAAGTATCCGTAATTGCTGTTTCAAATACACAATAGTTTATCATAACTTCCAATCAAACATCACATTATATTTGGATCTATCAGGCTCTTTCCACAGGGTATTTATTTTCGTTAGAACACACCCATATAATCTTATCAATTTATTTAATTTTATTTACCACTGTTTTTTTTTAGTTTTACTGCGAGACTTCATAACTTTAAAACTAATTTTATATTTTGCTGGAATTTGATCAACTTTAATGATTTCTTATATTTACACGAACACTACATATTGATTAATACAACTTTTTTTTATTTGTTACTTTTTTTAATGATATGTGAGGCTATTGAAATTAAAAAAAACATCCTAATTTCTTGGGACCCTATAATCAATAAAATTAAAACTAAACCCAAGCATACCACTGCAAGACCTCAAGACATAGTCAGTTCATTTTGCATAGATCGGACCATAAACAATAATTAAAAAAGCTGGGTTTAACAATGACATCGGGACGTCAGTCACCTCAGTGCCCGTGACCATGGGTGCTGGAAAGCACCCGAAACGTCGGAAATTAAAAATAAAAATAATTAAAAGTATAATTAAACGCGATAAAATCTGCAAAAGTAGTTTTGATCAACTTTCAGGGGCGTAGCTACCGCCGTATCAGCCGTATCAATGATACGGGTCCCCCAACGTGTGTAATTAAAAATTCGTAAAATATTATCCACAAATCCACTTGAACTCTTAGGCCGTACTTCCCGAAAAAAAATATCATATCATCAAATATTTCCCAACGTGCCTAAAGAAGATTTGTCAGAAATTGTCCAATTTTCTGTAGTTTTTCGATACATCTCGATAACAGAAAATTGTGATAATGTATTTAAAGAAATAATAATCTTTATTGACAAACATATTACAGGCACAAAATTTACGTCGGTTATTATCCCCTAAGCTGAAAACTTCTACCTAATTTCAGGGGCTAAATTAATAGTTGCCTGGACGGGGTGCATAATCGGAATTGATATATTATTTTTCTTTCGATTTTCTCCCTCTGCTGTGACTGTACAGTCATTTTAGACCAGTTTTTTTATCATATAGAAATATGATAAAAAAAACTGGCCCAAGATACTTTATAGACATTATCAATAAAATTTTATACATATTTTTTTGTTTGAAAGGTCAACGCAGAAATAAAAAAAGTACCTCACAGAATTACAAATTCGTGGAAATCTTGGCATAAAATAATTTAAAATTAAGACAAACATTAATTTCTAACGTTTTTTGGAATTCTTGCAAAATACGTACCAGTTCTTCGCTAAAACATCTGTTGTAGTAAAGTAATTTAGAATACATTTGGAAATTGTACATTTATAGAGACGAATCTAGCCAGGATATTAAATTACGTCTGCTCAATAATGAAATTAGTGTTGGTAATTGCCTTGACTAATTGCAAAATTTATAAATTACGCAATAATATTATTTAAAACGAGGCAGTTTAATTAGAATTAATTTTATTTTAATTTTGCAATACGTAATGCATGGACTGTACCGGTGTAACATCTGTAACGGTGACGGTAACGGCAATACTTAATATTTTTTTGATAAAATTTTTGGTTATTAAAAATTAATTAATAATAAAGTGTATGTGTTAAACTGTACTTGGGGTAAAAAGTCGGAAGAAAAAATAAAGTGAACTCCGATTATCAACCCCCGTCTGGGATGGATAGAAGAACACGCGTTTGCGAGAATCCACTCTAGGGTAGATTTTTTAGGGTTGACAAACGGAATTAACCAAAAAAATATACTTTTTTAGCAGTAGTATAAAGTGCTTGTCAATTCTGAGTACCGACTAACGATTCATCTAAAAATATGAAATTACTCTTAAAAAGGTGTCCCAGATCTTCAAGAAACTACGCTTTATCAGTTATAAGGTAGCATTATTTTTTTAATGACTTATATTAATAATTTCATTGTAACAACTAAATTTAATTTCCACTAAAAAGACAAACCAAATTTAAAATTTCGATTCAATTTTCATTCAATTATTTTCTGTCTGCCAAAATTAGTGAATCAAACGAAAAAAATTCGACACATTTTGAAGTTTTATTACAAAAAAGGATGCAGCTCGCTCTGGTGTCCTTCATACGAATAAAGTCGATGCCTTTTTTGAAAAAGTGGAAGAAATATGTAGTTCTTTACAACATAGCCGAAAAATTGAAGATTGACCACAAAACAAAAACACAAAAACCGAGTGCTTTCCCATCGGCTTGATTCACTGACGCTGCGAAGAGATGTTGCATCTCTTTGCATTTTCTTTCGCATATACCATGGGGAGTGCTCTGAGGAATTATATGAAATAAGAAGAAACTTTTTCCGCGACATATTAAGTTCGCCGAACTAGACAAGAAAAGTTTATATTTGATTTGAATTGTTTGGCTAGCTTAGTTCCTAGTAGTATTAATTGCAATTATAACCTATAATCTTTATATATATCATTTTTTCAATTCAATGCGAGCGGTTTCGGGCCTTTCGTTGGGACCCCCAACAAATTTTGATACAAGGCACGCTACGCCACTGTCAACTTTCTTAAAATATTTCACACTTTGTCACACACACATCACTCATCACTTTGTCCTCCGCCAGGAGGTGGCATTTTGAAGAAGTAAATCAAGCAGAGCACCTGAATCAGCAGATGAAAACAATTTAATTTACTTTGATAAACTTTTTCGTTTCAACGACTAATACCAATCATTCAATATTGCTTAAATAATAACAAATATTGATAGATTTTTTAACGAAAATAGTGTTCTACTCTACTTATTTATGACTCATAAGTAGACTTTACTTAAACAACACAAATACACAAATGAAACACGTTTAAATTCAAATATTTTGTGTTGTCATTCCATTATATATAATATACATTCATCAAAATTACACGATATTCTTAGTTAATGTATAAAATATATTTACCTGATCACACATGCATTATTCCAACTATAATAGGGCTTTCCCCCGAAATCTTCACACCAACGAGAGGGATGACACTATACAACGAAAAATCATTAAATCATAATCAATCAATTCATCTGACAGTTAAGCAATGAGATAAAAGTATCGAGCAACTAAGAAAGTATCGATACTTAGTAAAATACTCGAATAAAAGTATCGAGTACCAAAATACTAGGTATCGAACTAAAAGTATTGATTTTACTCAGATATCGATACATTTTGCGGATCCCTAGTAATGGCATTGCCGATTGGCGTTTGACTACAAAGGTACCTACTCTGTGTTTTGACGTTTGTTGGCTACCGCTTACGAGCTTACGACTCAATTTTATCTGTTCACAAATTATAAAGTTGTATGAATAGGATATCTCTTTTCGAAATATGTAATTCTAATTGTTTAATACCAGATATAAACTACTACAAGTAAAATTGTTTTGCAGTAGGAAGGCATATTATTTTACACGATGCCGCGGATAATGATAAAAGGCGGCGTTTGGCGCAACACTGAGGTTTGTCTATTCTGCAAACATAATTCTTTTTAATTGAACAGTTGCTTTTATATGAAGAAATTACTTTACAAATAAATCAAATGTAATACTTTGTCTCCAGGATGAAATCCTTAAAGCGGCTGTTATGAAATATGGGAAAAATCAATGGTCCCGAATAGCTTCCCTTTTACATAGAAAATCAGCCAAACAATGCAAGGCTCGTTGGTACGAGTGGCTGGATCCCAGCATCAAAAAGACAGAATGGTCACGGGAGGAAGACGAAAAGCTGTTACATTTGGCGAAGCTAATGCCTACACAGTGGAGGACTATAGCACCTATTATTGGGCGTACAGCTGCACAATGTTTAGAACGCTACGAATATTTACTGTAAGTTTAGTATACATGTAATATGTTATATAATTTTTAACCATATTTGTATTATTTATGATAAATAATAGAAAGAGAGATGGTTAAAGTTTAGTTACGTAGATACTTTATTGGCTTTAAGAAACAGCTCACTGTAGCTGTGATTGTATTCTCATTTCGCAGAATTTACTTTGGGGGACTAGGGTAACCAAAGTTGTACCTCACTGGTAGTTTTTGGTATACTAAAATTGTCTAACCAGGTCAACTTAGATTGACACCTTTAGCTGATGCACTTACTTAATAAAATGCAAAAAGTGGTCATAAGAAAATATAATAATTTTTAACTTTTATGTTAAATACCGTGGTAGCTCAGATGGTTAGCGCTCACTGTAAATATCACAATAGGCGAGCAAACCGAGTTCGATCCCCGCCGGCACCAATGAAATTGTTAATTGCAATTTTAAATGCTGATTTACCACATGCTTGGCGGTAAAGGAAAACATCTTGAGGAAACCTACATGTCTGAGAAATAAGAAAAAAATATTTCGAAGACATGTGAAGCTCACACTCATTGGGGCAGCGCGGCGGACTATTATTTGCCTTAAAACCCTCTCAGAAATGACCGGAGGCCTATGCCCAGGAGTGGGACATGTATACATAGGCTGTAACTTTGACTTTATGTTAAATACTATTTTTAAGTATTTCAGTAACATAAAGTTACTGTCTAATCAAAAATTCATATTAAATCTATTTAAAGAACTGAAAATCATTCGTAATTATTTGAACATAATGAAATTGCAGCGAAAACAGTTGATAATTATCAAAAAATAGTGTAAACCGCAGACTAATTAACAAACTCTCACTAATTTAATTAAATCACTAATTTAACAAAACTACACTTCAACAATAATATTAACAATAATTAAAAACAACCAAGAACTCCAAGAATGGACAAGATGCATTACAAATCAGTAACAAAGATGCTATCAGTAGGTGGAGTTTAATGTAGAGATACATTAAGCAAGGTGCAAAGTTAAATAAACCAAGTTGTATAGAGATTTGAACAATTTGATTTCTACATTTATAGTCACAAGTGTTATGCTGTGAAAAATTGGAGCATGAAATACTTATGATATGAAAGCAATATGTTTACATATCCCCTTGTGTGGCAACCGGCCAGATTCTGGCCGATGGTCAATTACGCGCATCTGGCAAGCGACCAGATTCCGGCCGATCCGTGACTGCGTATTTGGGGGGTAAAATAACCAGTGACAATGATTTCTATCACATTTTTACTTATAGAAAATTATAAACCAAAGAAAGAGGATGCGATACAAAGCTACTAAAGTACTGCCATGTTTAGAAATTTCGAATAAACGGCCTGTGTGGCAGTCGCATGCGAACGTCGCTTTTATGTGGTCGCCCGTCCCGGTTTTTGTCCTTATTTTTATTCGTAAATCGAACAAATAGTGAAGTTTGGTGCTATTTAGACATGGAAGGGTTAATAACCAACAGTTTTTAATTCATAATTTAGGGATATGTATCCTTTTTATAAAAAAAAATCGAACATAAACCGTCGTTATACTTACTTACCTTACATTTATCTCTATTGTTGATTAAAAATACATTACATACTTTTTAGAAATGAAACTTTATCTAAATTAAGAACTTGAGCCATACTTAATGTTAAAATTATCGCACGCCACTTGACTTGCTCATTTCTCAAAATAAAACTAACAATATATGCTATTTTTTGTGCGACGCTTGGGTTGCCGTTAATGTATTAAGATTGTAAAAAAACTTTTGGGGTAAAAATATAAAGGAATGTGTGGTTTTTTTGCTTTTTTATTATAAATTAGTGTATATTGATTAAAATAAATTACATTTATTTTACAAAAGAATGATTTTTTTGTTTAATTTTCACAAATTATGCACAAAATACTATTAAAAATTTGGTTTTCCAACTTTGAAATTGGCTTAATAAAATCTATTAAGTTGTATTCAAGTAAGATATCTACAGAGTAATAGCAAATAATATAACAATTCATATGACATAAGTTTTATACATAGCTTCCATACAATATTTTAGAGAAATTACTAATTTAATCGCCACACGCCGTTATCGCGAAATCACCTCCTAAGGCCCTAGCAGACGCGACATATTTGCAAAATGACCGGCCGGCAGACGAGGGGTTATAATAATTATTTAAAAATTTGCTGATCATTACCTGTAATACTTACGTGTTGTACTTGTGTTAGGAGTGGTTCACGGCAGTATTTGAATGACCCATTTAAACCTATATCTTTCTAGTTCTGAGTTAGCAATGTGCATCCTTAACCATTATTAGGCTACAGTCACATTAACTATAGTTAGTGCCAAATCGATTGACAAAAATGGAACTCAAAATAATGACCTTAAAAAAAATGACCGATATGAACTATGAAATCACAGATATGAACCGAGTGTCAAAAGGTGTAACTTACGAAATCTCAATTTAGATGTGATAACAATATTTAAATATTAATATTATTCACTCTTCTAGGTCAGCACATATGTTTTTGTTTTTTTTTGTTTCTTAAATAATATTATCTGTGGTTCCTATGAACATCGTAAAATCTTACGGTACATTGCAAAATGTGTTATATTTTATATTTCAATTTATGGTAAGTAATTATTTAATAACAGCAATTCATTTAATAACAGTTTCATATTGAAAAAATATTTGAAGCAATATAATCACCATATTGAGCTTTTGCAAATTCATCGCTTTAAAATAAACAAAACGTGCGTTACGTCAGTTTGTTCTAAAAGAAACGTGACAGTGGCAGCCAGAGATGTGTCACTTTTTTTGGGCCGGTCTGCATGCACCGAATAAAAATAAAGTTCTTATATAATATTGAAAATAATATTTTATCTTTTGAATAAGAACATGCTTATTTGGTGTCATTATCACTCGAATCTTTATATGTGTTATAAATTAATGCTTTTTGTTGTTAAATGAAGAAAGTACTTTATAACAATAGATGATTTTTCTTCTACAGTGATAAAAAAGCGAAATATATATTATATCAATCATTATAAAAAAATCATTATAAATAAAGGAAGTACTATGAATAAAAGTGCCTATATATTGAAGGTTTGTAGCCCCTGGTTAAACGACCGAAAGGTCATAAAAAAAGTTTGTTTTTTTCAATTGATTTGGCACATACTATAAACTTCTAGTTTTAGGTCTAGTTATGTTAACCAGTGGGAATACTGTAAATTGCACTTGCTTTTATTACTACTAAATTGCATTTCTTGGAAAATGTGTATATACTTACTACAAGGGGTGTTCAATGTATTCTCAGTATGTTAGAAAATAGATAAAATTATGAAAAATTTTTTATTTTTCAGTAGTCATGCATGACATCAATACATTAACTTGTTTGCGAAAAAAGCTTTTCTATCCCTTGAAAAAATAGACGAGCTCATTATCGTCAGTAGATTGCTTTCCCTGAAAGTCTTTTTTTAAGTTTGGGAATAAAAATAGTAACTAGGGGATAGATCTGGGCTGTATTGTGGGTGGTTAATTTCCTCAAACTCACAGTCTCCTACAAACAGCCTTGGATAGAGTTTCATCTGTTTTTTTTTACAGGATCAATAGTATTCCATTGGAATCCCAAAACACTGTGACCATGATTTTGCCGGCCGTTGGAGTGACTTTGAACTTCTTGAGGGGTCTGATATCTTTTTTGCCATTGCATAGACTCCTGTTTACTCTCAGGGTCATAGTGGTGAACTCACGGTATTCATCTCCTGTAACTATCCTATTGAAAACACTTGTTGGGTCTTTGCCACATAGCTCTAAAAACTCCCTACAACAGTCAGCTTATGTCTGCTTTTGAAATGCAATGAGCATTAACGGCACTCATCTTGCACTGACTTTTGTGAGGTTGAGATATTCATGCAATATGGTGTGTATACCATATCAATATTAAAAATCGTTTGTTTTAAATAAATAGAGATTGACTTGGCAATCGCACTCAACAATCTAATTACTTATGAGATGATCATGGTTCCTATCCTGAGTCAGGCATTTCTTATTGTTTTTCTCACGAAATTCTCAGTAACAGCGGAGACAAAGTCAGAATGTTGGTAGTGTTTTAAAATTCTTCACTCCATCTTATATTGGTGTTCTGGAGGCGAGGCTAGAATATCTTGTGGTTCAATAGATATTGATTTATTGCCATGTTGGTCTACTGCTGCTGCTGCTGCAAGATGAGCTATTGGATATTTTTTTCAAGAAATTCTCAGTAACAGCCCAGACAGAGTCAGAATGTTGGTAGTGTTTTAAAATTCTTCACTCCATCTTATATTGGTGTTCTGGAGGCAAGGCTAGAATATCTTGTGGTTCAATAGATATTGATTTATTGCCATGTTGGTCTACTGCTGCTGCTGCTGCAAGATGAGCTATTGGATATTTTTTTTCAAGAAATTCTCAGTAACAGCCCAGACAGAGTCAGAATGTTGGTAGTGTTTTAAAATTCTTCACTCCATCTTATATTGGTGTTCTGGAGGCAAGGCTAGAATATCTTGTGGTTCAATAGATATTGATTTATTGCCATGTTGGTCTACTGCTGCTGCTGCTGCAAGATGAGCTATTGGATATTTTTTTTCAAGAAATTCTCAGTAACAGCCCAGACAGAGTCAGAATGTTGGTAGTGTTTTAAAATTCTTCACTCCATCTTATATTGGTGTTCTGGAGGCGAGGCTAGAATATCTTGTGGTTCAATAGATATTGATTTATTGCCATGTTGGTCTACTGCTGCTGCTGCTGCAAGATGAGCTATTGGATATTTTTTTTCAAGAAATTCTCAGTAACAGCCCAGACAGAGTCAGAATGTTGGTAGTGTTTTAAAATTCTTCACTCCATCTTATATTGGTGTTCTGGAGGCAAGGCTAGAATATCTTGTGGTTCAATAGATATTGATTTATTGCCATGTTGGTCTACTGCTGCTGCTGCTGCAAGATGAGCTATTGGATATTTTTTTCAAGAAATTCTCAGTAACAGCCCAGACAGAGTCAGAATGTTGGTAGTGTTTTAAAATTCTTCACTCCATCTTATATTGGTGTTCTGGAGGCAAGGCTAGAATATCTTGTGGTTCAATAGATATTGATTTATTGCCATGTTGGTCTACTGCTGCTGCTGCTGCAAGATGAGCTATTGGATATTTTTTTCAAGAAATTCTCAGTAACAGCCCAGACAGAGTCAGAATGTTGGTAGTGTTTTAAAATTCTTCACTCCATCTTATATTGGTGTTCTGGAGGCAAGGCTAGAATATCTTGTGGTTCAATAGATATTGATTTATTGCCATGTTGGTCTACTGCTGCTGCTGCTGCAAGATGAGCTATTGGATATTTTTTTCAAGAAATTCTCAGTAACAGCCCAGACAGAGTCAGAATGTTGGTAGTGTTTTAAAATTCTTCACTCCATCTTATATTGGTGTTCTGGAGGCGAGGCTAGAATATCTTGTGGTTCAATAGATATTGATTTATTGCCATGTTGGTCTACTGCTGCTGCTGCTGCAAGATGAGCTATTGGATATTTTTTTTCAAGAAATTCTCAGTAACAGCCCAGACAGAGTCAGAATGTTGGTAGTGTTTTAAAATTCTTCACTCCATCTTATATTGGTGTTCTGGAGGCAAGGCTAGAATATCTTGTGGTTCAATAGATATTGATTTATTGCCATGTTGGTCTACTGCTGCTGCTGCTGCAAGATGAGCTATTGGATATTTTTTTCAAGAAATTCTCAGTAACAGCTCAGACAGAGTCAGAATGTTGGTAGTGTTTTAAAATTCTTCACTCCATCTTATATTGGTGTTCTGGAGGCGAGGCTAGAATATCTTGTGGTTCAATAGATATTGATTTATTGCCATGTTGGTCTACTGCTGCTGCTGCTGCAAGATGAGCTATTGGATATTTTTTTTCAAGAAATTCTCAGTAACAGCCCAGACAGAGTCAGAATGTTGGTAGTGTTTTAAAATTCTTCACTCCATCTTATATTGGTGTTCTGGAGGCGAGGCTAGAATATCTTGTGGTTCAATAGATATTGATTTATTGCCATGTTGGTCTACTGCTGCTGCTGCTGCAAGATGAGCTATTGGATATTTTTTTCAAGAAATTCTCAGTAACAGCTTGAAGTCAGGAAGTTGAAAGTGTTTCACCCCTGTGTCTTGGACACCACATAAATTTGCTGATTCTGCAATCTGATCTCTCTCTTGTCATGTTGGATTAATATGCTATCGGACTATGAGAGAGGGAATATAGAGTTCAGCAATGCTTTTGCACACAGTCTTGCAGAAGGCTAGTCTCTTTAAGATTGTATGACTGTATGTATGTATCTATTAAAACTGTATGTATGTATGACTGTACAAATTGTATGTGTATGTTATCTGCTCTCTGTTACGTTCTTTGTAAATTTGTTTGTGGTGTACAATAAAGTATATTCATTCATTCATAAGACTGAATATTATTATTATAAGTAGTTACATAAAACACAAACTCTTCATGAGTGGTTGAAATGTTATGTAATATCCGGACTTATCTTTTAGAGACCAAGCTCAGAAGAAAGAGGAAGGAGACGATATGGGTGATGATCCACGTAAATTGAAGCCTGGTGAAATCGATCCTAATCCTGAAACAAAACCAGCAAGACCTGATCCCAAGGATATGGATGAGGATGGTAACTTCATCATGTTCTTTATATTATAAAAATAATCATTGCTATATGGAAACATTATTTTAATTTTTTTTGTACTAGAGTGACAAACAAGCACATGGTCCACGTGGTAGTGGGAGCTGTGACTCATAGATCTATATTTGTCCACGATTAAGAATCAAAATGCAGGTGCGTCGTCACCCCTGGGGACTAAGATGGAATGCCTTGTTTCCAGTAAAAAAGGGTCTGGTTCTCTACACCCGCCATAAGAAACACAACAGCATTTAGCTATTGTGAAATCCACAAACAGTGTAAACGGTTCAAAATTAACCTCGACTGACCTCCTAAACTGAAAAAATAATTAAAATCAATTACCGTACATCTACTACATAATACTAGACCAAATTGACATATCTCTGTTTTGTTATATTTTTAGTGAAATATATTTTTATCGTAATTAATTCAAAACGTATTTCCGACATTCAAAAACAGTGTAAAATGTTCAAGCTTAACTCTGACAAGCCTCCTAAACTAAAACTAAATAAAAATAAATAAATAATTAAAATCAAGTATATAAAGTAACTGTCTATAGCGAACCCTCATTATCAGTTTGTACTACTCAACACCAAAAAAAATTGTATATATACTAGTTGTTCTCAGCCAGTTTTGACTGCCTGCCCGTGTTTGTTATCATGCCGTTGCATGGTAATTGTCTTAAAATATATTATTTTCTTTTGTAAGATATTGAAACAATTATGCTTTTATTACAGAATTGGAAATGCTCTCAGAAGCTCGTGCTCGCTTAGCTAATACCCAAGGTAAGAAGGCAAAGAGAAAGGCAAGGGAAAAGCAATTAGAAGAGGCAAGAAGGCTTGCTGCATTACAGAAGAGGAGGGAACTTAGTGCCGCTGGTATTGCAGTGCCAATGAGGTTTGCTAAGTTGCTATTTGAAAAAATCATAAGAATTTTAAAAATTACTTTTTTTGTACCTAATCTACGTCTACGTGTAAGTTTAAGAGCAATATATTATTATAATATTTTCAATTTTATATAAAAAATTACTAAGAAAAAAAATCATACATTCTCAATTTTAAATACATTTTTATAAAAAAATATATTTTAGTCTAATTACTATAATCTTGATATAATTTTGAAGCATAAAAACCTAATCTTCTACGATAGTTCTATAAATTAATCAAAATTATTCTTATGTTATTTTAGTTGAGACTTAGATTAAAATATCTATATTAATATAAATATAGGCGTAAGAAGAAGCGTGGTGTAGATTACAACGCTGAAATTCCATTTGAAAAGAAACCAGCTGCTGGATTTTATGATACTTCAACTGAAGTGGTAGACCCGATGGCGCCGGATTTCTCACGTCTCCGTCAGCAACATCTTGATGGGGAATTGCATTCAGAAAAGGAAGAGGTACTTTTTATCTTTGCATATTTTTAAAAGTCTGATATTCGGAGAATAACTTGTTTTTATAGTTCTGTCTAATTCGAGAAAAACGTATGAACATATGATGGATTATAAGGCGTAGTCCTCAATGGGCTTAAAAAGGTGAAAAGTATTGACTTAAATTGATCATTTGAATTTTTTTTTAAATTTAATATGGTAGTCTTCAAAGTGTATAACTTTTTAGATTAATTTATAATTTTAACATAGTTAAGTTAAATTTAATTGTATTTATAATTTTATTTTTTAGCAAGAGCGTAGGAAGGATAAGCAGAAGTTGAAACAGCGTAAAGAGAATGATGTGCCACAAGCAATGCTACAAGGAGATCAACCCGCACGTAAACGAAGTAAACTGGTGCTTCCTGAACCACAAGTGTCTGATCAGGTTCGTAGTGTTCTATGAAATTGTTTTTAAAGCTATTTTTAGAATAGAAATCTGCTCAGGTTAGAATTCCATTTTAATTTGTTATACAGAATGATAGCTAATCCCACCTTCAACTTCATCAGAGTAACCCAAGACTTATTATTCTATGTATAACTTTGTGCAGTAGAATTTTTTTTTTGCTGTTATGTGCAATATGTGGTCATAGCAGGATTGCTAGAGTTTATCATTTTTTATTTTAAAATATATTTCAATCAAAGACAATGATCCCATAGGTGTCGTAAGAGGCGATTCAAGATAATTGAAATAGGAGATATGCAGCAGCATTTTTCTGCCAGCCAGACATGGTAACTATGGCAAATATCATATAACACTCCTATGAGTCAGTCTATGGGGGAGGGTTAGTCTCTGTGAACTTTGATGACTGTAACAGTGAAATGGCATGTTTGGTTCTGTTGGTTAATACGTGTGGACGGGCGCAGGAGCTGCAGCAGGTGGTGAAGCTGGGGCGCGCGTCGGAGGCGGCGCGCGAGAGTGCAGGCGCGGCGGGCGCGCCCACCGACGCGCTGCTCGCTGCCTACGCGCTCACGCCCGCGCCTGCCACCGCGCTGCGCACGCCTGCCACCCACCACGACAGGTGAGCCCGCCCACACTGCGCACGCACTGTACAATCGGCTTAGTAGGTCCAGATATTAGCGTGTATAAACAAACAAAAAAAGCTCCTCCGCTTTATAATATTGGTATAGATTGTACTAGTAACCAAAATCACATGCTTTTCTTTTTAATATTTAAATTTAAAAAGACTTTCATAATATTATCCCATCCAACTGCCTCTATGTCTAGTGGTCGCAAACGCAGTTACTGATAATGAGATCTGGGGTTGGGCTAAAATCAGTTATTGAGTTTTTTGTCAAGAAATTCTCAACATCAGCCCGGAGGTAGGAAGCTGGCGCAGTTTCGTCCCCGTGCCTCGGAAAGCACGTAAAGCCGTTGATCCTGCACCTGATCTGTTTCCGGTCGTGTGGAATGACTGTACCGTCGTCACACTTGGCCAGTCCTGTCCTGCGCAGATGGATAGTCTCCCTTAAGACTGGCCGCCGTGACCGAAATTCAGTCTGGAGGATTATCCAATTGAATGACGAAATAACATACATTATAAATAGAAAAGGGTTTGCTCATTACTAGCTTACCACTTGTATTTTGGCGTATACCTTTAACTGTAACATGCATGCATGCCTGGGAAACATGTCAACCTAAAAACTTTTTACCCATATATTATACTTTAAAGTATGCTGTAGCAATGTAAATATTTCACTGAAGATCAAATATCGAATATGAATGATTAACATATTTAATTTAAATAGATCTCATATAGTCATAATTTTCACTCATCAAAAATAAATCATTTCGCTAAACTAAAACCAACTACAACAGTCTAATCATTTTTAGTTCCTTTATGGCATGTATAGGAGGATAAGTTAGTTTACGTTGTCTGTTTAATTTGCCTTATAATAAAGCAAGTAAACTTAAGACTAGCTTACTTAAAATATATGATAATATAAATATCTGGTTTCAGAATCCTAATGGAAGCGCAAAACGTGATGGCGTTAACACATGTTGACACACCACTAAAGGGTGGTCTTAACACTCCACTCCATGAATCCGATTTCTCAGGAGCATTGCCACAGTCGCAAGCCGTCGCCACTCCTAACACACTGTTAGTTACGCCTTTTAGGTGAGGATATTATAAGTTTGTTATTACATGTCACATATTTTCACAAATCTCAAATATTTTAAAAATTTAAATTTTTTTTGAATGGATTTGCAAGGGATGTTTAGTAAGTTACGACCAATTTATTGTATAATCACAGATAAAAACAATAGTGTGTTAATTGAAAGTTTTTTTAGTCAAAGCTAGCTCTAGGATGCAGACACCAAAAATGATGAGAACCTCTTTTTTATTTGTGTTTTTTTTTTGCGTATTGCCAGTCTTATAGTGGAAACAAGAGAAATACAGTGACATCATCTTGAATTTGAAATATTTTACTGTTATTACAATTTCAAATTTCAACTCTGTCATCCTCTTCAATGCGCGTTTTAGCAATATTTAAGTAAACATGATTACGAAGATTCTTTAAATAGGAATAATGGTGACAAAAGATACCCGGTCAACATAATGGTAAGTGAATGCCGTGACACATAACCTGTCCTCGATTAAGAATTAAAATGCAGATATATGGACGGACACCCTTAAAGGCAAAGTTGGAGTGTCTTGTTACTAGTCAAATGAACGCCATTTCTCGTCACTCAGTATAGTAAACACGGCTGCATTATGCTGCTATTTGAAACTGGTATACTGTGTGGGTGTGGTTCTTTACCAGACAAGCCGACCCATTTGTGTTGCAGCCGTAATACACCGTAGCATGGCTTCTCTACTAGAATAGATGTGTTCAGTTGCACCATAGCAATATTTTTATATTCATGTATCATATGTTATGGAAATTTGATACTTGCAGATCTTCTCACAGTGAAGCTTCAACTCCTAGTAATTTTAACACACCTGGCCATGGACAGACCGGGCAACCAGGATTAACTGTATGTATATTTATAATTTTTTTTTCCATTAAATTGAATGGGAAATAACCGTAAAAATCTATTTCAGACTCCTGCGCTGAGAGATAAACTAAGTATAAATCCTGAAGATCAAGTGGGACCAGGTGATACACCACAACTAGCCAACAAAATGCAAAAACAGGTAAAAACAAGGAATTTTTTTTGTAAGTTTTGTAAATGAATATATTGTATAGTCGCTGTATGCAATGCTGTTTGCAATGAAGAAGTGAGAAGTAAAAAAAATGTGTAGTTGCTCCCCGATGACAACATTGCCATTTAATTTCTAAGGCATGCAGGAACCTGTTTATCATATTTCAGACAGTGCGACATTATATTCCCCGAGTTAGTGTTCCGAGCAACCGAAGCCTTACAATATAGAATGGTAAACTGAAGTACAAAATGTAAAATAGGCTTTCTATTAATGATCTATGTCATAAGAGTAATGTAGTTTTAGGACGTACAGGGCTCGAAAGACACATAGCAGCCGATAACATAATATTAACATTATATGTCTTATAATAAAAGTATTTAATGTTGCAGTTAAAGGCGTCCGTTCGAACTGCGCTGCAGTCGTTACCGACACCTCGTAATGATTACGAGATAGTCGTACCAGAAGAGAGCGATGAGCCGATGGAGACCTCGAATGCAACCAACTCCATTGAAGATCAAGCAGACGCCGACGCTCGTATGATACAGGAACAGGAGGAAAAACGTACGTGACTTTTATATTGTAACAAATTTTATTATACGGGGTCAATTCGCAATATACGCCCAAATTTGCAAAGAGGGATCAGTATAAGTAACATATCAGCAAGGGGTGAAGAAAAATTTATTAAAAAAAAATCTCAAACATTCTTATATTTACGCAACACTACACATTGAAATAATACTAGTTTTATATTTATCGCGTATATTTAACTTTTTAATTACCCGACGTTTCGAACGCTTTACAGCACTCATGGTCACGGGCAGGACTGAGATGTTCAACGTCCATATGTCATAGTTAACCGCGGTTACCATAGATTAAAATTTAACTTTTCTTCCGATCTATGCAGTATGAACTTATGGTATCTTGAAGTCTTGCAGTTGTATGCTTGGGTTGGGATTTAATTTTATTTATTATAGGATCCCAAGCAGATGGTAGCACCGCCCTTCTCTTTGAAGGTGTTTTTGATTTCAATAGCCTCGAATCATCCTTGGAAGGAATCGTGTTCTTTATAAATATCTATCACCTGCTATTTTATTTTGGAACTTTACTTTTAAGTGAAAGTTGACAGATTGAGGTCATTGACGTTCCTATTCTTTGTTGAATCGCATTGTCGAGTTCTTCAATGTAATTCCTCGGGGACCCAACATAGGCCATGTTCAACAGTAGACTCAAGCGCTGTGATGGATGAATGGGTGGACTACGTGTGTGTTTTCCGTGTTTGTTTGGACTGCTGTAGATGTGTGTGTATTTCCGTGTTTGTTTGGACCGCTATAGACGTGTGTGTGTGTGTTTCCGTGTTTGTTTGGACCGCTGTAGACGTGTGTGTGTTTCCGTGTTTGTTTGGACCGCTGTAGACGTGTGTGTGTTTCCGTGTTTGTTTGGACCGCTGTAGACGTGTGTGTGTTTCCGTATTTGTTTGGACCGCTGTAGACGTGTGTGTGTTTCCGTGTTTGTTTGGACCGCTGTAGAAGTGTGTGTGTTTCCGTGTTTGTTTGGACCGCTGTAGACGTGTGTGTGTTTCCGTGTTTGTATGGACCACTGTAGACATGTGTGTTTTCCGTGTTTGTATGGACTGCTGTAAACCTCGATTAAGGCTGCCCACAAGGAGGTGTTTTGTCACCCCTTCTTTGGACTCTTGCAGTTGACCAACTATTGTACAAAATGGCAGACCTACGCATTGACACATTGGGTTATGCTGATGACCTTGTGATCATTGCAAGGGGCTTTTGCCAAAGTACTTTATCGTCAATAATACAAAGAGCCCTAAACACCATAAATAACTGGTGTAGGGATAACAGTTTATCAGTTAATGCTGATAAAACTGTTATAATACCCTTTACCAAAAAGAGACGGTTGGACAAATTAGTCCAACCAAAACTTAATGGCAAAGAAGTACCATTTTCCACGGAAGTTAAGTACTTGGGCGTAACAATCGACCAAAAACTAACGTGGAACTCTCACCTTAGCAACGTATGCCATAAGGCAAAAATTGCTTTAGGTACGTGCAGTCGTTTGGTCGGGAACAACTGGGGCTTGCGTCCCAGTATGGTCCTATGGCTGTACAGCAGCATAGTGAGGCCGATTCTCACCTACGCCTCTATTGTCTGGTGTAACAAGGCCAACCAAAAGACGACTGCGGACAGACTAAATAGTCTACAAAGGACTGCCTGCCTAATGGCAACTGGAGCTATGCGATCATCGCCTGGAGCGGCTCTTAATGCACTTCTATGCCTAACGCCCCTTGATCTCTATCTAGACAAGGAGGCGAGGGCTAGTTTGTATAGGATTAACGCCCAGGGCGGTCTGAGCTTGCTCTCCTATAGATTGAGATCCATGCTCGACTCAATTAAGGAATCACCGGTCTTATGCATGATCTCAGATATCATGCGTCCACTATACACTTTTGATAAAAAGTATATAGTGGAATTACCCTCCAGAGAAGACTGGCTGAATGGCCAGGTTATCTGTGAGGTCGGTAGCCTCATATGGTATACCGATGGGTCTAAAATGGGCCTCGACGTAGGCTTTGGAATTTACGGGGAACGCCCCAAATTCAAATTTAGTATGAATTTGGGTAGATACACTTCTATCTTCCAGGCAGAAATTTTCGCCATACTTCGGTGTGCGGAAATCAATCTGCAAAAACACTATGTCAACCATAAAATTTACATAAACTCTGATAGTCAAGCAGCACTGCTAGCGCTGAGATCAAACTTAGTGAACTCAAAGCTAGTTGGAGACTGCGTGAACCGTTTAAACGCCCTGGGTTGTAACAACAGGGTCGTTTTAAGATGGGTTCCGGGTCACGAGGGCAACGAATTTGCCGACAAACTCGCACGGGAGGGCTCAAAGTGCACACAATTTGGACCCGAGCCATTTTGTGGAATCTCAAGAAGCCTAGCCCGATTGACCCTTGAAACTCTTTATCACAATAAATCACTTAAGATCTGGTCTGACACACCAGGCTTAAAACATTCTAAAACCTTAATCCGGGCTTTTGATCGTAAATTCGCTTCAGAAGCCCTGGGATTAAGTAAAAATAAACAGCACATTCTGGCAAGAACCCTAACTGGACACTGTTGTCTTAAAAAGCGGATGTCCATCCTGGGACTAAGCAACTCAAGGATGTGTCGGTTCTGTTCCATAACAGAAGAAACACCTCTACACATCCTAACCGATTGCGGACCCTTAATGCGCAAACGTAACACTCATCTGGGACACTACTCCGCCGACGAAGTGAAATTGCTCATAAACAACTCCTTCAATTTATTGAAGACATACGGCTTAGCAGTAAACTATAGCGATCACAATAGATCTCACAGGTCGCAGTGATACTGGTCTCTTTACCTAGACCTGCATAGCTGCTCCCACATAATATGGACCGCTGTAGATGTGTGTGTTTTCCGTGTTTGTTTGGACCGCTGTAGACGTGTGTGTTTTCCGTGTTTGTTTGGACCGCTGTAGACGTGTGTGTTTTCCGTGTTTTTTTGGACTGCTGTAGACGTGAGTGTTTTCCGTGTTTGTTTGGACCGCTGTAGACGTGTATGTTTTCCGTGTTTGTTGGACCGCTGTAGACGTGTATGTTTTCCGTGTTTGTTTGGACCGCTGTAGACGTGTGTGTTTTCCGTGTTTGTTTGGACCGCTGTAGACGTGTATGTTTTCCGTGTTTGTTTGGACCGCTGTAGACGTGTGTGTTTTCCGTGTTTGTTTGGACCGCTGTAGACGTGTATGTTTTCCGTGTTTGTTGGGACCGCTGTAGACGTGTATGTTTTCCGTGTTTGTTTGGACCGCTGTAGACGTGTGTGTTTTCCGTGTTTGTTTGGACCGCTGTAGACGTGTATGTTTTCCGTGTTTGTTTGGACCGCTGTAGACGTGTGTGTGTGTGCGTGCAGGTGCGGCGGCGCTGGCGCGGCGCTCGAGCGCGGTGCGGCGCGGCGCGGCGCGGCCGGCTGACGTGAACGCGGCCGTGCTGCGCGGCGCCGCCTCGCTCAGCGCGCTGCAGCACGCCGAGGAGCTGCTCAAGGCCGAGATGCTCGCCATGCTGCACTACGACGCGCTGCACGACCCGCCGCCAGGTCAGTGCGCTCACACCGTCCGACTGCGTGCCATGCGGCGCGGCCTCGTAAAGATACTTCGTTTTAAAAAAGACGCCGACACTTGCTCGTTTGCAACACGCGTTAGAACTCACAGATTCAACCTTGCATAACCTGCATGACATGCCCCACGGCTAGTGCGCATTCACCGTGTCACCATGTCAATACGCCATATAACATAGTTTGTCTTTCAAAGTAACTTTTAAACTCTTTTATATTAACTAACCGAGCGAATATCGAATACACGCTAAATTGCCTTGTCCTCTGTCAAAGATTTTAAATTAAAGGACAATATAAATTTTAGGGCAGGACGTCTGGCAACACTTAGTTAGTCTGGTACTCTGTGCCTTCTCCCACGAACCCCGTTATGCCGTAGTAAATATTAGATCCATCAGTTAATCAATTTTTCTGTCAAGAAATTCTCAATATTCAAATAGCAGCCCAGAATCATGAAGATGCGGTGTTTCACTCCCATGCCTCGGAAAGCATATAAAGTCGTGCGCATGCGCCTAATCGTAATTTTTTACGTGGTAGAGCCATGCTGCAGTTATATTAGTAGTATAGTTGTAGCACGAATGGGTCGGCTCGACCGGGGAAGGACCACGCTCTCACAGAATACCAGCGTGAAATAGTAGCTTAATGCTGTTGTATTTCGTATGGTGAGTGCAGAGAACCGGAGACCCTTTTTACTGGAAACGAGGCATTCCATCTTAGTCCTCACGGGTGACAACGCATCTGCATTTTGATTCGTAATCGAGGATAGATGTAGATGTCTATGGGCCACAGCAACCACTTACCATCAGGTGGACTGTGTGCTCGTTTGTCACCCTATCCTATAAAAAAAAAAATAATAATCTCTCTCTGGTCTTGTCCGATAACTATTCCATCTGCCTATGAAAGTAAGGGGTAAGGTTTACAATTCGGTCGCCTGAATTTGGGGGTGGGGGTGGCGTGGGGGGAGGGGGGAGGAGTTGTAGAGTCACCCCCTACTTCCACTTTCTGCCGGACGTGCTTAGTTTTTTTTTTATTAATTTTTAAAAATCTCATTTTGAGGTTATGTTTCGTAATTTTTATGACAATTTTAACCTGATTTATGGGTAGAGAGAGTTGGAGGATGGAAGCCCCACGCCACTTAACGTGGTGCAGTCGAGGGACGTCCGGTCGACGGAGCCCCGCTTCGCGGGGCTCCTACTTCTGAGTGGTTTACAAAAAAATAACCACGAAGAGGATGACGGGGTCGTGTGAGCGAGCTTCGCTCGCTCGCACAAGACCCCGTCATCCTCTTCTAACCTAACCTGTCCGAGTCGGGGTGCTCCACGTCCCAGGCTCGCTTCGCTCGCTATTGCACTCGATATAACACCAAATTATTAACTTTCGTAACTACTTTAATTTATAAACATAATTTATGGCTGCCACCATTTGTAAGAAAAGATCTTTGCGATATTTAGCAGTATTCCGCCGCCACAAATATTTCACTATTCACCAAAATTCTGAAACTCGGAAGCAACACCGTGAGGAAAAGCTGTCAACAAAATGGCCGGCATAGCGATTTAATTTTACATATTTTTAAATCGATTCAAATCGAAATTAGATGAATCGATTCACAAAAAATCGAAATCTTAAAGATCAATTTCGCAAAAAATCGTTTTTTTTTATTTGCGTTAAAAGTTTATATTTACGATATCAAAAGATACAATAAAGTACAGATAACATTGAATAATTAAATTAAAAACTGTCATTCTTTACGAGTTGGGGTACATTCAACCAATTGTAAATAATTTTGCAAATCTAAATAAAACAGAAAAAGATTCGATCTCGATTCTCTAGGGTGAAATATCGATTCACTAGATCGATTCAGTACTATATAATCAAAAACGTAATTAAATTAGTCATTTACCAATATTTTTAAAAAATAATTAAAAATACTTCGACGCTGCTCCGGCAGAAAAAATCGAGTGGGGGTGCTTCAGATAAACCCCCTTGACTCCCACACACAGTGACAGAATCTTTAAATTCAGGCGACCGAATTGTAAACCCAACCCAAAGTAAGAATATAGTGATTGCACTTGTGCTTGTGCATACAATCTGACACTATATTCGTATCCTGCACGGATTGCTAGCGTCCGTTGAGACTGGCCGCTGTGCCCAAAACTAAATCTGGAGGACATTACACGCACTTGTTGCATATATTGCATAGCTAGTGAATTCACCTCATTACTATTACTACCCTATTTAAAATAAGATGAAGGGCTGGCCAAGTTGAACGATACTAATTTTTGTGGATTTTGCCGAGTTGGTTAACTTATTTTATAAACCCCCATTATTTCATAGTATTTACAATACTCGTGGTCACAGGGAGAGTCCCTCGTGATTAAAAACTAGATAAATTAAACTTTCATTCAATCGCGTAAACATAAGGAATATGTGCCATGCCATGTCGACTTTCCAATTGTTAGTGCTGATAGAAAACTATAAAAATTAATGATATCAACAACATTGTATTATAATAACATTGTAACATATTTCATTCCAGTTTATTGTATTATTAACGGATAGTTGAAAATAAAACAGTCTAACCATGGAGATTTTAACGCCATCGTGTGTTACGTAGGACACTCAATAAATTTTGAGATATACAAAAACTATTCAAGATACTATTAATATTTATTCTACGTCTTTTCAAAATATTCTCCATCACCACTAAACCAACTCTGAAAACACTTTTGCAAATCTTGATCTGACAGGTCGGAAATCGCTTCTTCGTAGGAAGCCACGGCTTCTTCGGCGCTTGAAAAAAACTTGCCTTTTATTTTTTCTTAGACTCTTGGGAACAAAAAGAAATCACAAGAAGCTAAGTCAGGGCTGTAGAGTGGGTGACTTAGAGTTTCAACACCAGATTCCTCAATAAATGCTTTTGTTCTAAGGCAGGTATGTGAAGAGGCTATATCGTCATGATAAAGCATGATTCCCCGAAGCCCAGTCTTTGGTCTTCTCTCCCGCACAACTTGAAAAGCTTTGGGTAATGCAACTGTAGTATACCATTCATGACTGACCTACAATTTTCCAGCATCGACGTCGACGAATGTCCGCTCCGCGAAAAAAACTAGCCACCATTTTTTTGCCGACGTTGCGAGTTCTTTGCAGTTTTGTCGGTAACTATCCTTCTGAGTAGACCCATGATGACAGATGATTGCCTTTGCATTGCATTTTTTTATTTTCCGGAAAATATTGTTAGCCCCATGTCTCGTCACCAGTAACGATTTCTGAAACACGCCTAGATGCCCCGTTTTCAAAACGTAGACGCATTTCATGGCACCAATCCACACGAGTCTGTTTTTCGCTTGCGGAGAGCAAACGGGGGATCCATCGACAACAAAGCTTAATCACTCCAAGATGTTAATGTAGGATGGTATGAATACTCTCCTAACTAATGCCTACAATCTTTTCGATGTCCGTATATGTGATTCGTGGGTCTTCTCGCACCAACATTTCAGTAGTCCATACATTTTCTGCCGTTACTGCTGTTTGCGGGGCCCCAGTTCTTTGGTCGTCTTTAAGGTTAATAAATAAAATAAATAAATAATAAATTTATTCAGAAGAAATATGGTACAAAGATGTTCTTATAAAATAATAATGATTCACATATTTCACCAATTTTGGTATATGAAAACTTATTTTACCCCTTTTGAATTCAGCAAACTACCTAAAAGTTGTTGCGCGTGATGGAGCTGAGTTCCCTAATGCTGATTGTAACCGATGTAAACTTAATTGTTCGGTTAAACCAAATTTAAAATCATAATAGATTATAGCGCGCAAATGTTCACGTTTAAGATCCATCGTTTTAAATGAAAAGCGCGGGAAGCGTGCAGGAAAATTAATAGAACGTTGTTTTTTTTTTTAAATTGAGCAATTGATATATGGAGTTCTATTTTTATATAAATTTGCTTTTTAGAAATATATATAGATGCGTTCCATTTTTAAATTTCGAGCATCTCAAAACTTATTGAGTGACCATTTAAGTAATATGTACTTACGTACTAGAACAGCTATCTCAAACAAAAAATGTGTGCTACTCTGTGTTCGCGCGGTTGTTTTTTATCATAGAATAAACATAGGTAGAATGATCAGTGGGTAATAATATATTGTATTTTTAAATAGGTAAATTATATCGAGAACAATTTTCAAATTTCGTTATTTATTTTGTATATTTCATTTGCTTATTTGATGTAATATTACATAATATTATATCACAATTACATTTTAATGATATTTTTGTACTGAATATTTTAAAAGGTATCTATGTCAAATATAAAAAAAAAAACATACTAAATGTATATTTAACAAAACTTATTAATATAACATTTAAATTACAAATATATTTATTTAAATTAGAACAAGAGTCATTCATTATTAATGCTGGGCACGCGAGACTTAAAAACGGACGAATTTATTCCACTTTGACTTTGATGTGAAACCTAAAAATAAAATAAAAGAATAATGAGCAGATTTAAATACAAAAAATTTAGCCTAATTATGATCTCATATATTTTTCTACAAATGTGTATAATATATTCGTCCTATATTTAAGTACCCACAGAAATGTCGCATCTGAACAAATTATTTTCATAATCTATATTACATGACACAAGATGGGTCTTAGGAATAATTTGTTTTATTATTAATCTATAATACTTTTTTATTGATTAAAGTATCTTATTAACCGATGAAAAATAATTCCTTGGTTTTTACTGACATTTCTTGAATTATTTGTGCAATATCTAAGTACATACGACGGCATATTTTTATCAAGAGATTTTTTTAAACAACACAACACGTGACAATCCTACAAGCGCCTAGCGAGTGACTAATTAAAGTGCGGTGTATGCACCGCAGTTGAGTGGAACAGAGTAGCTGAATGCAGTGTTGCCTCTAGAATGTAGTACATAATAGCTCAATGTGAGTGACCTATGTATGGTATGTATAGTTTACGGACACGAGTATCCACTACACTAAAACACACCCGTTTTGTTGTGTTCTTAAGTCGACACGAAACGTAACGTAACGTAAGAAAGTTGCTGAAATTTACTATTAGCGAGAAATAATTTTTAGACTAATCACATCATATTATCATACTGCGGTAGGTACTTTGAATAATTATGATTCGCCACATACACATACAATACAATGGACTAAGTCTCGAGACCCTCATGTTATTATCATTATCATATAAACAGGGACTGATTTACCCACAGGGTAACTAAGCTGTGGAGCCTAGAGCGTAAGGTTCGAGGAAGCGCTGAGCTTGCTTTTGCAAACACCGCTTATGTACAGAATAGAATTTGGTATATTCTCAATAAAAAATAGAGTAAGTGACGCAAGTGAAGATGACGGTGTTGCACACCGCCGACCATCCCGCAGTGTGATTGCTCCATGCTGGATATGCGGTTTACACAGCGCTCAGTGTGCAAAGCGCTCCTCTCCCTGAACGTCAACAAATCCATTAGGGTTGATAGAGTCCCTCCTATTGTGCTGAAGACGGGTGCACCGGAGTTAGCACCGGTTCTAACGCGCTTTTTCCGGTACTCCAATTCCCTAGGCGTAATCCTAAACCTATGGAAGACATCCTTAGTGCACCCGATCTCTAAAAAGGCAACCGCTCAGACCCGTACAACTACAGGCTTATCTCCATTTCCACTCCTTTTTCTCCATAATAATGGAATACGTTATAACCTCATAATGTACCTTAAGGACCACAAAGCTGATTAGTGACCACCAGTGCGTTCACTAATCATCCAGATTTACTTCTAATCTTCTAATTTACCTTACTCATAAATGAGCAGAAGCGCTAAAGTACAAGAGTAAGGTTTTTGTAGTTATTTTGGACATAGCGAAGGTCTTCGATGGGCTTTGGCACAAAGTAATTCTTTAGAAGGAAATTTTGCAATTGGTTTTTGGCCATGGAATGATAAGGGAAGATTTCCCACCGAGCAAGGTGTTATTAGAGAGCTGTTCTATATATACCGCCATTAGTTGAAAACTTCGATAGCGTGATTTAGGCTTCGGTGCGTTTCGGATCGCGCCTCCACATCACCCCATTGCTCAGACCGGCGTTCGATGGTGCACACTAGTTGTCGACGAATGTGCAAGTACCATGGATCGCCTTGTAGTCTGCGGTGAGTCGAGAAGATTGCAAGTAATCTGCGAGAGTGCCATGAAGTAGAGGCGAGCAATAAGGCTCAGAGCCGTGCCGAACACTGTAGCGCGTAGGGTAGCTTGAAGTGACAGAAAGAGTTATTCTAGTGCTGCGGTGAACCTTGTAAAGCTAGACACGCGGGATCTGAAGAATGCAGACAATATCTGCTAGGGAGCGAATGGATGGGATACTTGAAGACAATGGCGAAAGCTTGAAATTGAGGTTTCCAGAGGTTGCAATCGGTTGGTCTCCAATTTGGCCGTGGAAGGAAAAGGGGAGGTCTCCCGACGGGCAAGATTATACCAACCCAAGGAACGGTCAACGCTATGAGTGTTTGTAAAGAGCATTCTATATATAGTGCAGTACTTTGGAATTTTGATAGCGTGAGCTTTAGTCTTCGGTGCGTTTCGCTTGTAGCGCGACGACAGCGCCACCATAGTATCATCAGTTTTCATTAGATCGGAGCATCAAGGTCGTAGTAAACGGTGCATACTCCAACTACGAACTACGAGCCTATTATTAATGCTAATGTTCCACAAGGCTGCGTGCTATCCACCTACGCTGTTTCTTCTGTATATCAATTATTTGTTGCTGTTACTGGTTGTAACACTGATAATGCTTTTTATACCGGCCGAGCTAATATTTCCCGGAAACACGTTACCGAGTATCGGAACTAACTTGTGTCTGAAGTCGAGTTTTTAATAAACATAATCTCGGATTGGGGACGACTCTAGTTCAGTTTAAGCTTTAGAAGACTTGCGCGTTTACTGCTAAAAAGAACACCTTTATTCAGTCATCAATTTTAGGGCAGTCCCCGTGCTGCTTCAGTCAGCATCAGAATCTCGGCATCAACATGTCGAATGACGTGTTCAGTTTCGCGGTCACTTGCAAGAGAAGGCTAAATTAGCCTCTGAAATGCTTGGCGTGCTCAGCAGAGCGGGGCAGTCAGTATTTTATGCCGGCATACAACTATACAAAACGCAAGTTCGCCCTCACATATAGATCTCATTTATGAACCGGCATACCGCAGTTCCAGCTCCACTTGCCCGCATCCAGTGAAGAGTGATTTGAATCGTTGACAACCCAATTCTTTCTGACCGCCAGTTGTTCATGGGCGATGGTCGACACTTACTATCAGGAAAATTTGATTAATGTGGGCGAAACCGCGGAGCTAGTAAAACCACAGAATAAATAATAGTACTACGTAGTAAAACATCTATCTATCTAATCTAGTACATAATATATTCCTGGGCTAGTCAGGCCGGTGGAGGGAGGGGCGCATATTCTTGTTAGCCAAGGGCTGTCGAAACTCTAAATCAGGCACTGCATGAAAAACTATTACTTACTGCTAAAGGGGACTTGAAAATTTGTGCCATCTATTATTATACAGCATGAACAATAACATCTCCAGCGACCTATACCAAAGCACAAAAAATCTTCCTAAATAATAATTATGAAACACATTTATATTAAGATTCAATGTCTAGAAACAAAATAATGATTAATTATTACAGCATAATGCATCCAAAAACAATTTTTGTGTTGTAAAATATTGGCTAGATTTGGATCCATAACAAAGACTTAGTAAGAAAATGAAAATGTTCTCATCACATGTTATTTGAATAATAAAAGGACATTGTTCTGGATATATTACAGGCATAGACAAAAAACGAATTGTTCAACTGCAAGCATCACATTTGGCGTATCTTGAACAACATCCATACGAAGAATTCACCGTTGAAGAGTTATCTGAGGCCAAACAGCTCTTACAGAAAGAAATGGAGGTTGTAAAGGCAGGCATGGGACATGGAGAGCTCAGCTTGGATGCTTACACTCAAGTGTGGGAGGAGTGTCTGGCTCAAGTAAGTAACAATGTGATCACAATTAGAAGTGAAAATTGCACAATATACCTGTTGTAGTTCAGCCAATTTACAATCTTTTTCACGATTAAGTAGTTAAATGTTAAAATATAATATCCCCAAGATGAGATTAAATGGATTTCTTTGATTTGATAGCCCAAGAGAAAATTCGTACAAAGGAAATTTGATAGAATGTAAAATTTACAAGAGAATAGATAATTAAATATAATTTAATGGTCCACCGTAAAAAATTGTTTGCGATTAAATAAATAAGGTATACCAATCTGTCTATTTAGAACAGAAATAAGTTTTATTAGCTAATAAATTTTGTGTAGTTAAAATTAAAACAAAACCCTATGGGCCGGTGTTTTAATTTATTTAACGTAATTTATTCGCAGGTACTTTTCCTGCCTGGCCAAAATAGGTATACACGTGCCAACTTAGCAAGTAAAAAAGATAGGCTAGAATCTGCTGAAAAAAGATTAGAACAAAACAGAAATCATATGGCAAAAGAAGCAAAGAAATGTTCTAAAATGGAGAAAAAACTTCGAGTATTGACAGGTAATAACTATTTTTTTGTAAATTTACTTAATTAAACTTTTGACTTCTGTTTCTCTCTGAGGAAATGTGCTTGTATTTAATATTTTTTTCTATATTTAGGTGGGTATCAAAGTCGAGCAGCATCGCTTATAAAACAGTTTCAAGAGCTTCAAGATCAAATTGAGCAAGCTAATTTGGAACTCTCTACGTTTAAGTTTTTAGCTGAACAAGAGAAGGCTGCAATTCCGCGTAGAATAGAGGTATAATTTTGAATTTTTATGTACTCTTCGTCATTATGATAAACGTGGAAGGTGAAGTTAATTTTGAGAATTATTATCATTCATAAAAAATTCTTTTTATTTCTAGTCACTGACAGAAGATGTGAATCGCCAAACTGATCGTGAAAAACAACTTCAGAAAAGATATGCGGAGCTTCAAGCAGAACTAGAAGATATTCATAAAGGAAAGCAATTAAAAGAGACTGAACCTAAGCCGATTGAAGAATAATAATTTTATTATCGTTCCATTACACTTTTGTACAACAATAATCCGCATTGATATGTATTGTAATGATGTAAAAAGATTTGCATTTTCATGTTGTTCCTTATCAATGTAATGTATGAACACCATGTTTTTCTATAGAAAAATATAGGACATTTTTAACAATGTAATAATTAATTATTGCTGTAAAAAAGCAATAGTTAATCAGTACATTGTCATCATGATACGTTACGCCATATCATGATGAACAAGTACTGTCACAGCCTAAGAAGAACATACAGTCAGTCATCGTTTGAAGTTGTCAGCAAAGCATAGATTTAGTATAAACTAACGTTAGAATAAATTGGTAATGTAAAAGAGAAAGAACAAGGTGTTTGCGTATGTTAGATCGAGAAAGACAGGCTAGACCATTCACGTACAC
Organism: Parnassius apollo; assembly: GCA_907164705.1. Classification (NCBI taxonomy): domain Eukaryota; kingdom Metazoa; phylum Arthropoda; class Insecta; order Lepidoptera; family Papilionidae; genus Parnassius; species Parnassius apollo. The sequence continues at coordinate 2,824,899 of CAJQZP010000885.1, read as the reverse complement.
GTTATTGGGCTATATCGGGCTGATGTCATTGGTGAACAAAACGAATTCCGCTTGTATTTGCAAAATCGCAGGTTTCAAAGTGAAAATTTATGTTAAATAGACGTAATTATAAATAAATGCGTAATACCTAAATATAACTCACCTCAGAAAGAAATCCCACATTATTTTTAACCCACGAAATGTTTAGCTATCTAAATGCTGTGTTTTAGAGCAGGTACTTAAATGGATAGGAGAAAATATCACATTTTATAATAATATGATGAATATATATCATCTGAATGCAAAGCAATCGAATTCAAAAAAAATACAAAATACGTGAAATTCTGCTAATTTTAACCTTACTTTTGAGGAGATTAACATTATCTATAATATATCGAAATGTTCCTAACTTCTTAATGCATTAATGCAAGCATGCAGCCTAAAGGTGAACGCACATATGTCAACAACGTACGCGCCGCACGCACCGAACGCGCTGCATTTCCTGATAGCCTCGCACATTCGCGCAGTACGCGTCGTACGCGCCGTACGTGCCGTAAGCAAATCTTTGGTATTGCAAACAATTTTTACTGTTTTTTACCTTTGGTGTGAAACGGTACAGTGAGTGGTATTGTGACATTGAGCTATGGAAGAAATTGTTGTAATAGCCTGCTTATTGGCAGAGGAAGAAGAAAATGAAATTCGAAGAAATAGAACATTCTGGATTCACAACATTAATTTTAAAAGGCACTTGTATGGAGAATATCATACGTTATTTCCAGACTTAGTAGATGATGATCAACGATTTTTCAGATATTTGCATTTGACATACAAGAAATTTCAAGAATTACTACATATTCTAAAACCACATCTTCCTATACAAAATTCAAGATTTAGAAGGGTTATCGGACCAGAGGAAAGACTTGTTGTATGTTTAAGGTATTATTTATTGATAAGTTTTATTGAGAAGTTAGTACTCAGGTATAATTTAGAAAAGAACACGAATCAGCAAGTAGTAATTTTAAAACTTATTTAAATACTACGTATTTCTTTAGTTCTTCATCCACCTCACAGCTATCATTATCATAGGATGCATTGAGAACCTGGTCGTTTAATATCGTTATCTGATGTGTAGGAAGTATTGGTCTCATTACTTGACGCGGAATCGTCAGAGTAATATTTGAATGCAGAATCTCTTCGTTCGTAATACGAGACTCTTCGTTCGTAATACAAGACTCTTCATTTGTCATAGTCGAAGTTGTCGGTGTAATACTTGAATGTAGTCTCTGTATTTGTATGATGAGTCACTCCAGATGTGACAGTCGATGTGGTCGGTGCAATACGTGGTCGTTCAGTTTTAGCATTTGTGAAATGAGACACTGCAGGTGTGATAGCTGAGGTGGTCGGTGAAATATATGAAGTTTGTTGTCGAGAGCGAATTTCTTTATTGGTGAAATGAGGCTGTCCAGATATAGTGGATTCAACGATTGTAGTATTTTGTACTGGATTTAGCGGCAAGGTAAAGAGGTCCATTACAGGGGAGTGAACCGTTTCAATAGGTACAGAAGTAGCATCCTTTTCATTTAGCGTTTCCAGTTCTGCATTATGCACTAATTGAAAGAGTTTACCTTTGATGTACAGTTGTTTCTTTTCATCAAGTCGTTGTACAGTTCTAGCCATACTCATAAAAAAATCTATTAAAGGATCTTGGTTAACATTAATATTGCTTTGCGCAGAAGTATGTGACTGGTGTTTTTGTTCGGCCAAATAGTCCTCTAGTACTGTTGCTACACTAGTGGTAGGATTGTCTGTGGATCTGTGCGATGACGTACGACTACTGGGGCGAATCGGAGTGTATCTCGGTAACGGCGATTCTGAATGTCGGGAATCGTCTCCAGATTCGGAATGTGGAGAAACAAATGAAGAGGGCGTTTCTCGTGCTGGTACTGATATATTTGAAACTCTATGTTCTTCATCGTTTATATAGGGAAAGAGGAAGCTTAGCTCTTTGTTATATTTAGGCGGTTTTATTTTGTTAGCGGCTTGACCACTTTTGGTCTTTCTTAAACTCAACGCCTTTCTATAGCTTTCTCGTATTCTAGTCCATCTTTCTCTACATACTGACCCTGTGAACAAAATACATTTTTTAATAAATCGAGTAAATTGAAAATAAAACATACCTACTATAAAATGTTTCTTTTCAGGTTTTTAGCAACCGGAAATTCTTTTACATTACTATCGAATAATTTCCGTATGGGCGAGAGCACAATTCGTGCAATAATTTATTCAACATGTAAAGTTATATATCGAACACTACAACCGATTGTAATGTCTACGCCAGATGAAAATTTGTGGACGTCGTCAGAAATAAATTTCCGCAATAAGTGGAATTTTCCAAATGCTGTTGCAGCTCTTGACGGTAAACATATATTACTTCAAGCTCCGGCGCACAGTGGCTCTATGTATTATTGCTATAAAAACACTTTAGTACAGTGTTACTGGCACTGGTAGACGCAAATTACAAATTTATTGCCGTAGACGTTGGCGCTTGTGGTAAGAATTCAGATGCCAACATATTCAAAAATTCTAATTTGGGAAAGCGTCTAAGCGAGGAAAGTTTAAACATGCCTTCACCAAAAGCACTTCCAGGAGGAAACACAGTCCTGCCACATGTAATCATTGCAGACGAAGCATTTGGCTTAAGTACGTATTTAATGAGACCTTATTCACGTGACGACGCCAGAGGAGATGAAGGAAAAAAAATATTTAACTACCGCCTGAGCCGAGCACGAAATACAGTTGAAGATACATTAGATATATTAGTGACAAATTCAGATTATTTGAACGGAGATTACTTATAAGTCACGATCATACTGTCACAGTTGTAACGGCAATATGTTGCCTACATAACTTTTTACGCGATGATACATGCTATTGGTCAGAAAGAGATCAAATGGTGACGTTGAGCGACATGAATGCCTTGGAAAATTTCAGAGGTATTGGAGGACATTCAACTTCTGACGCGTTGGCAGTAAGAAATGCCTTTAAAGAATATTTTTATTCCGAAAGCGGATCAGTTCCGTGGCAAAGAAGTAGAGTACGTGCTGGAAGACGGCAACAGTGATTTTATAAACAAAATAACTTGCCAAGTACGACTCGGATACGCTCATAGAGGATTCCGTACTAAGTACCACGAGCCCGACACGTATACTTGGCCAATTTTTATTATTGTCAATTGTAAACCAAAAATACCTTTACTACTTCCAGGGTTCCCTACGTAACTTCGGAAGTCATTTGATCGATTTTCATATCACCGACCACCACCGCATTAATCGATTGCTCCATTGAACGATCATTATTTCAACAAAGATTTAATTGCCCGATATAACGATTCATCGAATAACCGATACCAGTCACTGGTATATCTGTTAACAAAATATTCGCTGAAATGTTACATTGACTAAATAATACGTTAGTCATATATACCGTCGCTTAAACTTCGGTAACGGTAATAGGTTTTTCGATGAATCGTTACATCGGGCAATTAAAACTTCTTGAAATAATGCATCGTTCAAAGGAGCAATCGATCAATGGTGGTTGGTGAAATGAAAATCGATCAAATGACTTCCGAAGTTACGTAGGGAACCCCTACTTGCATAAGTACCTACCTACTACCAACCTACTTTACATACCGTTTCATCATCATCATCATCATTACAGCCCTTCACAAGTCCACTGCTGAACATAGGCCTCCCCCAAGTAATGCCACAAAGCACGGTCCTGAACCACCTGCATCGAGGTAGGTACGAGGCTGCCACTCGAGAACCTTTCTTCCCCATCGGTTATCGGTTCTTCGAGATATATCGCCGGCCCATTGCCACTTCAGATTACTAATACGTTGGGCTATGTCGGTCACTCTGGTTTTACTGCGGATATCCTCATTTCTGAGTCTGTCACGCAGAGAAACTCCGAGCATAGCCCTCTCCATAGCTCGCTGAGCGACCTTGAGCGTCCTCATACGGCCAGCAGTGAAGGACCACGTCTCAGATCCGTAAGTCATCACTGGCAACACGCACTGGTTGTACAATCTAGTTTTTAGAGATTGAGGTACACCTGACGAGAAGATATGTCGTAATTTCCCGAACGCTGCCCAGCCGAGTTGAATCCGTCGATTGACCTCTCGGTCGAAGTTGGACTTACCTAGTCGGACTATTTGTCCCAGGTAAACGTACTCGTCAACAACTTCGAGCATAGTGCTCCCAACAACTACCGGCATAGGTGTGACGTGGACATTAAACATAATCTTTGTTTTGTCCGTGTTCATCTTAAGACCTATCCGTTGGGAGGCACTATTGAGGTCATCGAGCATGGTGCTTAAGTCCTCCAGCGATTCTGCCATAAGGACTATATCGTCGGCAAATCGAAGGTGAGTGATGTACTCGCCATTGATGTTAATACCGTATCCTTTCCAGTCCAGTAGCTTGAAAACGTCTTCAAATGCAGCGGTGAAGAGTTTCGGGGATATAACGTCACCCTGTCTTATACCTCTCTGCAGTTGGATAGGTTTCGAGCTCTGGTTCTGTACTCGGATAGCCATCGTAGCCCTACTGTATAAACACTTCAGCACTTCGATATACCGACAGTCAACTTGGCACCGCTGAAGGGACTGTAGCATCGCTCCAAATTTCGACGGAATCAAAGGCTTTCTCATAGTCCACATACGCCAGCAAAGTGGCAGATTGTACTCTTCAGTCTTCTGTACAATCTGACGCAGGGTATGTATGTGGTCTATGGTACTGAAGCCTTTTCGGAAACCGGCTTTTTCGGGAGGCTGGAAGTCGTCGAGCTTGCGTGCGAGACGATTCGTAATGACTCTCGAAAACAGCACGTAGACGCGGCTCAGAAGGGAAATCGGTCTGTAGTTCTTTAAGAGAGCGTTGTCGCCTTTCTTAAAGAACAAGACCACCGCACTTCTGCTCCACGCCTCTGGAGTAGTGCCACCATGGAGGACGGAATTGAAGAGCTTCTGAAGGACTTCAAGTACCGGTGTTCCACCCGCTTTCAGAAGCTCCGCTGTAATTCCATCCTCGCCTGGGGCTCTGCCGTTTTTAAGGTGCTGGAGAGCCATTCTAATCTCGCTTAGACTGACGTCCGGGATATCATCGGAATAGTGTCGGATAAGACTTGCTCTTGGATCGTTACTCACACTTGCGTGTGGCTCCAACGATGATGTGTACAGCTGCCCATAGAACCTCTCAATTTTACTCAAAATCTCAGGTGTCCCGGAAACGATGCTGCCACACTTCTCTTCTACTCTCTTTCTCTCTCTCTATACTTCTTCAGCTTTGACAGTTGGCTCTTACTGGCAGACAGATCTCTGGCAAAGACTTTGGAGCCCTGGTTCCGCTCGATCGCTTCTTTAATACGAGCAGTATTAAAGTTGCTTAAGTCTCGCCGCATGCATTTGGAGATCTGTCTGTTCAGTTGCCTGTATGCTGTCAAATCTGTTGACGATTGCAGCCTATCTCCCGTCTAACAGCCATGGAGATTTTTGTGTTCTTTTGCGGCGGGTCTTGCAGAACTTAGCTCCGACCGCATGCGTTTCCACGAGCTTGTCATTCATATCGTCCACTGCATTCATTATGTAGGCACTGAAAGTGGTTACGTAACTCGAGCTGAAAGTTTTCGGGATTCTGGATTAGAGCACGAGGGGGACGGAGCGTTGACTTCATTAGACGAGACCTCTCCAACTTAACGTTTAGGTTCAGTGTGCCTCTAACCATTCGGTGATCGCTGCCAGTTTTCACCATTGCGATCACTGAGACATCACTGAACAGTAGGCGTCTGGTCGTCATAATGAAGTCAATCTCATTTTTTGTCGAACCGTCGGGGCTCGACCAGGTCCACTTCCTGTGGGGCCGCTTCTGGAAGAAAGAGTTCATCATAAAGAGTCCCTCTTTCTCCATAAAGTCGGCCAGCTGCTGGCCCCTTCGGTTCCGTTGCCCTACTCCCAAATTTCCCTAACTTCAGCTCACCCGTTTTCTCTTGTGCCTAGTTTTGCGTTGAACTCTCCCATCAACACCGTGTAGTGGGTTTTGGAGGAATGCATGGCTTTGGAAATATCCTCATACATTTCCTCCACCTCCTCATCGGGATGTGCCGAGGTTGGTGCGTAAACCTGTATGACTTTCAGCGAATACCGTTTGGTGATTCCGAGTATCAGGTACGCGACCCTCGTCGACACACTCAATCTTTACAACGTCGTTGACGAGAGACTTGTGGACGATATATCAGACACTTCCTTGGGACAGATGGTCGCCCTCCCGGTGATAGAACAAGTTGCCGGATTCGAGAATCACAGTGTCCTCCCCCTCTCTTCGGACCTCGGATAATCCTATAATATTCCAGCGCAACTTGTCTATCTCTTCTTCCAGCTCCAGGATCTTCTCGTCAGTCCTCAGGGTGCGTGCGTTAAATGTTGCCAGGTCGAGTCGTCGTAGGTAGCAACCGAACCTCCACCGGAGATTCTTAGCACCCCCTGCCCGCCCCGCCGTTACCATGGTCGCCACCGTAGCCAGGAATAGCGGGGCCGCCGGGGACTGGGGGCCGTCTATTTGTGTAATTGTTCATGGGGGGTATATTGCCATAGTTGACACGCTTGGCGGGCGGGTTGGCAACCGCAGTTTTTTTTGTCGTACAGTTGCTGTTATCACGAAGATGCTGCTGCCCATCTCCTGCCTGTTTCCCTCTGTCGCCTTTTACGACACCCACGGGAAGATATGGGGTAGTGGATATTCTTAACCGCCACTACACGGCGGTACATACCGTTTACAGGTATATTACCTCTGGCTCTGAAGTTATAGTATGGATTTCAATGGCTATCCTAGCTTTAGATCCCCTACCCGCAGGAGTATTACAAACTCTTATTACCTGGCAGATTCCGGCCAGCCCAGCAACCCATCCTTTTTTTTGCTTATATACTAGCTAGAAAGAGATGGCTTGCTGGGCTGGCCGGAATCTGTCAGGTAATAAGAGTTTGTAATCGCCTTCTGTGCTTCTGTACAGAAAGGATATGTCATTCTATTAAAAATAACCCCAAAAATTGTAAAACTACCGATTGCACAAAAAATAATTCTAAGCAAATTGTCAGAGGTAAAATTGCTGTGAACGGACTGAGTACAGATTTCGGTTTGTAAATTGATAAGTGACCGCAGAAAACAAAAATAAGGTATCGCGGGGAATCACGCAAGGAGCGGGGCACAACATGATGCGCAGCTATAACGGTCACTTAACAACTTACGTGTCGCGACCTGTACGTAGGTCTTAAAATTGCTTTGAAATAAAAATGATTATTACTCACCAGTATCATTCATTTGTTCCCCAATTTCTTCCCATATGTTGTCCCGTCTTTGCTGGTTCATATAGTGGGGATGTCGCAAATTATACAACTCCTCATATTGTTGTACATACGATATTAAAGCCACTTCGTCCATTGGTTCGCTCGTGTACCGTTCGGTACGTGCAAGTCGCTCAGCTCTATGGGCCCGAAAGGCATGGAATGCACAGTGTTGCCAGATCTTAAAATCAGTTTTCCGAAATTTTTATTGCCAAATTCCGCGTGAAATCCATATAAGAAGTTTCTAATAAAATCCATATGAATTCCGCACAAAAAAATTAAAACTCATATTTGATTGACATAATTTCGATTTAGAGCACTTTTATATGAACAATTTTATGAGAACATGTTACGGAAAGAAAAAAATCTTGATAAAATATTTTTGTCTTGCTTGCACTAATAGTAAATTTATATAACTGTCTTTTTCTCTCATTGTTACATATAGCAACTGCTACATTTAGCAGCACGGAACCGCACTTTCCTATGCTTCTCTAACCTTTTCTGTCACCCAGACGTCATTCACTCTAGCGAAAAACAGAACGAGAGTGCGACCGCACGTCGGCGGAATTGACGGGGTGTCACCTTCCTGCTACGTTTCTAGACGTAGCTCAACCCTTTAACGACCAACTAAAATATCTCAAGGGTATTTGAAAAAAATACAAATCGCTAGTTTATGAAAGATCAAATAATTTTTAACGTTCCGTTTTATTTAAATTCATTTTCTAAGAATATTAAGAAACTACTCTGCATTTGCCTGTTTATTCCGTATAAAAATCTGTGTGCATGTATTGTCCGGTTTGAACATTAAAATTCCGTATCTGGGCACGCGTGCGGCTACACCGAGTACCACCGTACGCGCCGCATATATGACGTCATCAGAATGCTTTCTTCAAAATTCGTATGCCTACAGCATTTTACGAAACGCGGCGCGTACGGTGCGGGTCAAATGTGCGTGGTTTCTCATGATTGCATACAACGAATTCTAAAATGCGGCGTGTTCGGTGCGTGCGGCGCGTACGTTGCTGACATATGTGCGTTCACCTTTATTACTTAGTATTTTTTTTAATTTTAAGGTTTCGTAACTGACATTCTATAAATATTATGAAGAATATTAGAAATAGGTTAACAAACGAGCACATAGTCCACCAAACGGTAAGTGGATGCTGTGCGGGATTTTCTCAAAACATTGATGTTCGACAATGGTTGAAATTTTTGATTTGGTCTCATCCTAATGACAACTTAATCAGACATTTGTGTTCAGAAATAATAAAAATAGGTTATAGGACCCACGATTTTATCGCACATGTAGTGTGAATAATTTTAATTTATATTCGTGATTGGACAACCCCAGCGGACAGCTCCCGAGCGACTAACGGCAGCTCAAGAGCGCGCTCCGCACCGCACTACACTATTACCCCGTCTAGACGCTAGACATGTGTCAATCATGCATGATTCGTACGTTTGAGCTGGTACACTTAAAAGTATTGATTGTGGTTCATTCATTTGTTTTGAATTGGTTGTACCGGTACAACCAATCACAAACAATTGACGGAACCTTTATAACCCGTGATTGGTGTGAGTTGTGAATGAGCCTAAAACCGACCGCATCCCGAATGATCTGAATAAATAGTCGAATCGAATAAACAATGCAGACTGCAGAGTAGCAGGAGTATTTATTATTTAAGGGTTTTTTATTATAATATTGTTACCTAAATTAAAAATGATTTTACATTTCATTATATTTATTTGTTACATCTATGAGTTAAAAATAATTTCGTAGGGTTGACTAAAAATAACACTTCGAAAGATTTCATGGCAAAATTTGATTTATTTAATATGATAATTTTCAACCACCTTAATAAGTATAACATAAGAGTTTAATTTTGTAGGAAATAAATGTTACAGTCGTTATTTTTCGACATGTAAGGTAAGATGAAATTGTGTATTTTTAGTAATGAAATTTAATAATAAACAAATTTAAAATATATATTAATATTGAATAAAGTTATCAGTCAAAATCAAATCAATTGGATCACTTGAGGTGTTTGTGTTTAGCCATCTAGCGTCGATTGTACTTTACCACCTTGAAAGTTAATAAGTTTTAGTTTGATAAAATGATTTTATGTATTACCTATAGCATGTAGTATAGATGACGCTATTACAAATCTCAAATAGAAAATTTTCGGTTCCCAATGGATGATTAAGTTGTCATTAGGATCTTACACTCACAGTACTGGAGCCCGAAAAGATCCATTTGAATGATCGATCCGAATTTATTGGTACGCGTGACGAAATGTACTAGAATGGTTCGGTCACTAGAAATGAATGATTGACACATGTATACTAGAAGCCTTCGATGACCGACTGTTAGTAGTAGTTAGACTGTGGTACTGTTGTTTACAATGTTTTACAAATGCAATAAAATGATTGACAAACTATATTTGAACTGTATTGTACAAACATTAAGTAAAACCTTATATAATAAATAAATTAAAGACCACAAAACAATTTGTTTTTCTTTTCCTATTAACACATGATTAACCTATAGAGGCCGAGTTTGTTGTTAACTCATACTAATTAAATTCGAAATACTATACAAACTCATAGCAAGATTTAAAGTGCTTTTGTTTTATGTACATACATCTATTACAATATCACAGTTTTGATTAAAACGGGCTTGCCCTTAGATACCCAACAAAGGTTTTACTAGCTGCTGTCATCTGAATCACTCTGTATTTGTCTCTTTACATTTTTGTTTTTTCGTCTAATGACAGGACTATCACTGTTTTTCGTCTCAGTTCTTTCAGGGATAACACCGTTTTTCTTTTTCTTTCTCTTTTCTTTTAAAAGTCTTTCTGCTATATCTAATTCCGACACTTCATTGACCTGTGTTAGTCCAATGTGGGAGTCAACACAGAAACTATCCTGAAAATTTTATTTGCATATTTTGTTATGAATTATTATTATTTCAGTAAATTTTATGTGAAACAAAGATTATATTTACCATCTCATAATCATCTTCTTCAACAAATTGTGAACACACCTCAATAATATTATGTATCTTTGGTAACTGAGGTATTTTAAAGACTCCTTTAACTGGACTCCTAAAAGGACAAGAAGGTAACAAGTTAAGTATACATAATATAAAATATAAATTCAATCACTTTATTAACTTGTTGATTGTGAAGTATTTAACCACTAGCTTTTTACCCGCGGCTTCGCTCGTATGGGTTTCCGTTGAGGAACATCATTAATACTGCTCCATTCCAAAATCAACAAAGTTGGATCACTTCTAGAGTCGCCTCGTTGTCACGTTTGTTAGTCACGTGATATCTTTTGAATTCTTAGACTATTGACGTATTTTTTTTTGGAATTGCATTAATATCATACGTGACACAAACTGCTCGAGTTTGTGTCACGTTTTATATCGGTCATGATATAAAACGTGACACAATATATACTAAAGAGTTTCTCTTTTAATCACAGTTTTGTATACACAGTATCCAGTATAACAGTTTAGTTAGTTATTTTTCTAAACGTTGCAATTACGGTAAATCATCAAAATAATGGCTGGATATTTTAAGTTTTTGATCCAGCAAGAAAAAGTATTCAGTAGCGTTATATTTAATCTTATCAATTAGTTATTATTAGGTTTTTGGAGTGGTGGCGCTAATATTAGATTAAAACTATGAAATCCAAAACTGTCAAGTTATGTAAATACGGTAAGATCGTAGAATTGATCATATTATCATGAAGTGCTGGACCACTTCAAATATCGCAATCACTTAACGTTAGCCTAATATGACTGACCATCTCTACATAATATAAAACAAAGGCGCTTCCCACCGTCTGTACGCTTAGATCTTAACTTAAACTACACAACGGATTTTGATGTTGTCATCAATAGACAGAATGATTCAAGAGGTAGGTTTATATATATTATAATACATGCATTGATATTATTTATGATAGTGCAAATGATGGTTATGTTAATGAACAGATCAAAAGAAAGGGATATGAAAGTGAACGCAAGTAAAACGACATGTGAAATAAGAATAGAGAAGGAGAGTTGATCGAGCAAGTAGATGAATTTGTATATTTGGGATGCGTATGTAGCAAGGATGGGAGATATGATAAGGATATAGAACGACGAGTGAACCCAGGAAATAGAGTAAATAGGGTCCTACTCTATTGTGAAAAGCCAGAATGTGTCAAAAAAGGCACGAATGGCAATTCACAATGCTGTGTTGGTCCCTACTTTAAAGTATGGTGTAACGTGTGCCAGAAGAAGCACGAGAGTAGAATAAATGCAGTACAAATGCGGTCGTAAAGGAGTATGTTAGGGCTGAATCTGAGTGACAGGGGTGAGGATTTGTGTGATAAGAGAGGAGTGTGGTTTGCAATATGATGTGAAGATTGCTTGGGTTTGGGAAAGAGTGACAAAGCAAATTTATGTTGCAGAAGTGAACGGCAGAGTAGGAAAGGGATGTCCCAGGCGAAAGTTTATCGACCATATTGGTGTTATATTGAAAATGGGCCAAATTAGGAGTACCCTTAACCGACGAGCATGTGTGCGTAGATATATGGATGTAGAGGAGGCGACAGAGGTGTGTCAAGATCATGCCATATGGAAGTCTGTAGTCACTGCCTACCCCTCTGGGTGACAGGCGTGGTTTATACATAATATATATATTACAGTAATCTATAAATATAAAAATCAATTGCTGTCCGATAGTCTCGCTAAAGCTCACCGATTTTAATGAAATTTTTTGTGTGTATTTAAGTGGGTTCCTGGATGATTAAATTTACAATTGGAACCGGTAGGTGGCGCTGTTACCGATATTCAGAAATGGCCTGTGCGAAGCCGGGTCGAATCGCTAGTAACGTATAAATGTCAACGTTTGTCAATTTATCCTCCATATATAATTGAATCCACGATGTCAATTCTCATTTCCCCTTAAATCATACGAAAGCATCATCTAGTAATATCAGCGATAGTAGATTGAGATGCGGCTGGGGCGATCCTAGGACCACCTCAAAGCCGCGAACATTTATGTATATTATTTAAATGTTCGCGATAAGGCATAAAGTTATGTGGACTGTTAAAAAATCTGTTTCTGGTAAAAATCCGTTTCATCAGCGGTGAATAGTGAAACTATTTTACTAAACAATTAGAATATTATTAAATAGCAATGTTGGGTTTACTTGTTAACAAACAATGCTTATTCATCGATTTGGTCAAGCCTTATCATGATATGGTCAACAGACAATGTTAAATTTCAAGAAATGCCACAATTTCAGGTAATGATCGAATATTCATGACAAAATCTACTAATATCTGGCCACGACATATATGAAAATATCTTTAAATAAGCTATAAGTGTAATTAATGACAGTTTCGCAATAATCGTAGGCAAACCAATTTTAATCACTTCATTTGTATATATTAGCAATTAAACTCAAAACCATTTAAATTTTCCTAGCCCATTGACTCGGCTACCGATCTAATCAGATCATACAATACCTACCTTACGTCGGCTCTGGTACGGGTCGAATTAGATCAGGTCGGATCAGAAGTACTGCCTTATGAAAAAACTATTTTTTCCTTTAAAACAAAACCAAAGACAATATGCAATAGATAATAGTATCAAAGACAAAGATATGCTCTTTTATTTTAAACCATAACCTGGCAATGTTTCTTAGAAAAAAAAAAAAGAAATCACTCTGAACTTTCGGCGTTCCACGTGTCGTTTTGATGAAGGTGCTCCGTCTTTTTTTATAGAATTTTATATTTGTGTCTGGACTAAAAACGAAAGTATTATACTTTTTTTATATTCCTTGCAATATAGTAAACACGTAGATATATAATTTGTGGTATAAAAAAGTGAAAAGTAAATTGCCAAAAGTACTTCAAAATCTGGAAGACCCATTTTGGCGGTTGGGTCATAAATGTGTTATTTTTCAAATTCTCATTTATTTTTAGTGTAAAATGTAAGTAAAAATAGTTTTCTTACATATTTCAAATAACTTGACGTTGTATTTATTTCAAATTCACACATAATTATTTTTGAAATATTGTTCTAAATGTCACACAGATAAAATATTATTATTGTTTTTTTTTTAATTTTTTAATATTTTAATATTTTGGTATGAGTAACGAATGGAAACATATAAAACATAAAAATATACATATTTCCAAACATTTTCATATAAATTTCTCCAAAAACAAAAGTGTAGAATTCAAATTAGTAGTAATTTTGTCACTAAAATTGAAGTATATGCTACTACTATGCTATACAGGGTAATTTATGTATTTTATTACAATTTCTAGCAACCAAAAATAATTTTATTAGTTAGTTTAGTAGTAGCGATAGTTTATACATTCAACAAGAAATCCTGTAAGTTTTATCCATAAATATTGTCTCAAAGAGCGAACGGGAGTATAACATGTCGCGCGCTGTCAGAGCCTGGGAGCTAGTTTTTTAAATATCTATTTAAATTATTACTATTAAAATGAAACATATAAAACTTAAAATAAATCTTACAACTTTCAAATTGTTAATTAATATAATTATTTAAACATTAAAAAGTAAGTTATTTATGTCATTTAATTTATTAGTAAGTAACTGAAGGCAAAATATACTACTTTTTCTTTTTTTATGACAGATAGCGCTGTTTCGGAAACATACAATGTTGTATTACAATAACAGTTAAAACAAATTTTAAACTTTAATTAAAATATTGTATTCATTTAAAAAGAAACACTACGTTATCCCGCTTATAACTAACAGAATCATATATAATAGAAAATTAACGTCTAAAGCAAGAAAATATTTTACCGCCTTTTTTAAGTTGCGTAATCGGATAAAAAATTGCCCGGGGTCACTAACTGACTACATACAAAATTTCATGGAGATCTGTCCATTAGTTTTTGCGTGAATCGTGAATACACAGACAGACAGACAAAAATTCTAAAAACCAGTAATTTGGCTTTAGTATAGTTTATTTAGTCCAATGGACGTTTTCCCGCGAAATATTAGAATTACAGATAAAAATATTTAGTAAAAACAAAAAAAATTGACCATATTCTCCCCCGAAGAACAGTGCTAAGAATCCTAGTTGGGTTTGCTCGCTAAATGGCTCAGCCTAACCTCTGAGCGAAAAAGGATCAACTCCTTTTTGTCACCACTGCGGTTTCTTTTGAAACTTTACCGCTTATCACAGCATAGCACAAATACATAGTCATGTTTCAAATACTAATATTTGCCAAAATCATCTCCCAGTGATGACGTTCTAGTCTTAAGGTTGCCCTAGTCGATGGCACGAACTAAGTGGTGGGCGGGGCAAAAATGCATGCTATCTCAGCCGACATCTCGTGCGAAAGGGATAGACGCTGTGATGAGCAGTAAGAAGCTAGTGCGCACACACATACGCACTCGAGTGACGCAATGCGCGACGGCATCATCGCGTACCTAGGTACCTATGCGTTTCATTTTAGAATAATAACATAAACTCAAACGGCGTTTGTGAACTTCGTGCCGCAATAGCTTAGCAATGAGTAGCTGCGCTGAGTGCCGCGGGTTCGAATCTCCCACGGAACAAATATTTTGTATGGATTACAAATAGTTGTTCCGGGTCTGGATGTTTGTTCTTATGCAATTTATATTTGTAAACTGCCTCCACGATACTGGAGAAAATCGGGGATAACGTATTTTAAAAAGAGAAAGGAGAGAGAAAGCAAATTGGTGTTATTGTAACTTAGAATTTGCTGTGTGAAACGTAATTATTATGAACCCAATTTATGTGCTTAGTTGTTATGATGAAAGTTCTTATGTGAACTTAAGTAGATGTTGTTATTATATAATAATTCCATTGATTTGTTTTTACCTACTTTTTAACCGACTTCGAAAAAAGGAGGTGGTTCTCAATTCGTTGGTTTTTGTTTATGTATGTTCTGTCCCCCGATTTCTCGAATATGCCTGAACCGATTTGGATATATTTTCCAGATAATCCCACGGTAATCGACGATGATCAGATCAGGATCTGATGATGGGATCTTGGAGAAATCGGGGGCACTTCAATAAATGACAGCAAATCAACCGCGATTGCTGCTATCGCCTATCTATGCATTCTTTACGCAATCACACAATATAATATCACGCCTGTACCCACTAAAGGGACATAACTCTAAACTAAAAACGGTAACATAAAAAACTTTTTTTGAAAAAAAAATATAACAATTTCCAAAACAAACACAAAAAAGTGTAACATAATTATGTTTTCTGTATGTTTTTGTATTTTACTGTAGGTTATGCAAATATTACTGTAGGTACTATGTATTCTAAATAGGTATTTACTTTCCATAGCTATAATAGCCCGCAGGCAACTCCCCCGACCCCGAAGTATATGTCAGCCAGTGTCAGGATAACTGCTTTTTCGACAGCGCGATTTTAATGTGAGTGTGGCTTTTATATAGGTAAATTAAATAAAAAAAATGTTAGTTTGTAAATTGTTTATTGATTGTTTGTGTTCAATAGCGGTTTGAAATATTCTCTTAGTACTTAGAAAGTTATTAACAACAGGCATTGTGTCACTGCAGGGACAAGCACAAACTTCTATCAAAATAGTAACGTATATAAACGGAATACTAACAGCATAGACTTCCTTACAGAAGTCCAAAGAACACGTCTAGGCAAGGTAAGTAATTAGAAGAAAACTACAATTTAGAGATCGATTGTAAATCAAATTCACAGTACAGACACAATTAGCGAAATATGAATAAAATTTTTATTTATTTTATGATAGATAACGCTAGTTGAAAACTAAACACTGTATGGGAATGGCATCACTGAATGAGTCAGGTGATCAGTCCAAACAAATAAAAGGCGCGATTGTAGAAAGAAATTCGTTACTTGGTCGGGGCTTGACCTGTTTATGCTATTCATAACGAAGGCTATAAATATGTAGGTATAACTTAGAAACTAAATCCTATGTGTACTTATCTGTATTCATAACCCAATATCTAAGGTAGGTTATTCTGTAATAAAAGTAAAGTAAAGTAAAGTTACAGCCTATATACGTCCCACTGCTGGGCTCAGGCCTCCCCTCATTTCTGAGAAGGTTTAGGGCAAGGAAGTGTCCGCCGCGCTGCCCAAATGCGTGTTGACGAACTTCACATGTCTTCGAAATATTTTTTTCTTATTCCTCAGACATGCAGGTTTCCTCACGATGTTTTCCTTCACCGCCGAGCACGTGGTAAATCAGCACTTAAAATTGCAATTAACAATTTCATTGGTGCCGGCGGAGATCGAACCCGGGTTACTCGCGTTCTGTTATATTTACAGCGAGCGTTAACCACTGAGCTACCACGGCTCTGTAATAAATTAAATCTAATCCAAAATATAGGTACTATAATACCATAGCAAAGCTACTACTACTTTTTTAGTAGTAGCTTATATAGTAGTATAGTAAATTATATATAAAAAAATATGAGTATGTCTGAGGTAAGGTTAAATATAAACAAATATTTTGCCAAGTGCGAATCGGACTTCCGAGCTTCCGAGATTACAAGATTTAAATACCTATACATATTACTATCGATCAAAAAAGCCAAAAATACACGTTTCTTTTTCTAGTAGAAAATCCTTTAATTTCAACAATAGGTATATTAGGATATGAGATTCCTATACGTAAGCACGATTATCGAAAATCTAATAATTACCTATTCTAATTCAATTAATAGATAATTTTAAGATTTTCGATAATCGTGCTTATCTATGAGATGTTTTCGTTAGTTAGCAAATTAAAGTAGTTAAGTACCTAATGTGCTATCTGTATCGAAAGTTCATTATTATGTACCAACTTGTTTTCAATTTTAACTAAATGTGCTTCAACAAACTTATGGGAACATTTTAGCAGCTATATTCATCCCGGCTTCAGCAATGGACACGAACAAAAGGAAGCAATTTTTCTAAATAAAGATGTAGATATGTAGGTATTACAACCATAAATAGATAGCAGCGGCTAACCTAGTGAGCATGTGTGAGTGCGCGCTGCGGCCCCCTCCGTCCGTCCCACTGATCGGGGAAATAATTTGTAGCGAAAGGCAAGATGTTTTATAACAAAAACGGGCGCGCAAAATTTTATAAACAGACCTTTGGTAGTCTGGATGTCACGAAAAATCTATTGAATGTATCTGTTTAAAATAAAATTATTTGCAGTTTTGAACAACTAATCTATCCCTGTATGGTAACTGTTTTGCAATTTTCGTTCTTCTTATGGTATTTATTTCCGCCCAAAGATGTGTTAAAAATAGTGTTGAAATTCGGAATTTTCGACGCTTATAACTTTTAAATATACTCTTTTTTTTACTTTTTTGTTTCCATACATGGCTAGATAATGATGAGACCAATTGAAATCATTTTTTATTTTGAACGTACATCATCAAACAGTGGAGTTATCGCCAGACTACGTTTGTATGGAAGAATAAGCGACTAGTGTACCCTTAATAGAAATCTCTTGACATGTAAGGCAGCCAGTCTACAGAGAGATTGCTTGATAAAATAACATGTATCCAGTGATTAATTTTTAAGTCGAAACAGCTAGAAAGCGGGCCTAATTGCGAACGTGGCGATAATTTTAATTAAATTGTTTTCATATCAACGCTTGGCAGTTTTTAGAAGAAAACAGTGATGAATTGCTGTTTTTTTAAGGGTTGTGATAAGTTATTTCATCTGAATACAGAGTTAAAGTCATTGTTCTTGGCTCCATGCTTACTTTTCATGACCTCGTTACCACTTAACATTAGAGTTATGGTCAATCGTTTGCTCAATCACAATGAAAAAACCTTACCTTACTGATCTTAGGTAATGTGCATGCATATCGGCTTCAGTGTGCGTAACATTATCATCACAAATGAAATCAATGATGCTTCCAACACTTTCGTCCGACAATTCATCGCCACTGTCAACTGCTCCATCGTCTGATAATTCTGCTTCTTCATCCAAAAACTGATTTTTTCTTTTTTTCTTCTGAAAAACATACCGAGTTACTTTACCGATAAAAGTATATAAATGTTGCGAAATATAATTAGTATTAAACTTACTTTCCGAACTTTGTGATTGGTTATTCTGCTGTCCATACTATCAGTAAGGACAGATTTATTATTTTGACAATCCTTAATTTCACCAATAAAGTCATCGTCGCTATCACTAAAAGTAATTTGCCTTTTAGAACTTAATGGTAATTTACGACAATTTTCTTTTTTAATTCCTCTACTCGGGCTGCTTTTAACATTACGCCTAAACTGCTGTAAAATGTCTAAAGTGCCTTTACTTTCCTTTTCTTCGTTATCACTTTTATTTTCTGTATTCAACTTTAATGGACTTATGTTTTCCTTTTGTGATACTGAGCTAGGCGAGGGAAATGAGAGGGCGCAGTAAATATTGGAATTATTATTGGTTCTAGTGTTATTTACTTCATTCGAAGCTAAAGCTGCTAATACTTTTGCTTGTAATGTAAGTGGTTTTTCCGTACTTTCATTTAATTTTTGTTTTTTGTTAAAATATGGCGATGAAGTTAGAACATCGATATCTTCCATTTCAAATTTTCTCTTACAATTTGTTGGATAAATTTCTTTTTTATGTGGTTCGTTATTATTTTCATAAACATTTTCTGCTGCGTAAATTTGCGTATCTTCCTCAAAATCACTGTCACTATCTAAAATAATAAGACTTTTGTTTGTAGCCGAATTAAAGGGAGTTAATTTATTTTTATATGAATGTTTTAATGATGAATTACTGATGTTGGAGCTGAATTCGGAAGCATTTGGGATTTTTTTTCTATCTGCCTGAGTTAACAGTATAGGCGAAGAGCTTCTTTCATTAACATTGGAAGGTATTTCGACCTGTTTTAAAACATTTGTAGATTCTCCTATAGGCTTTTCACATTCAGTTTTATTTATCATTTCTACAAGTTGTGTGATAGTAAGCATACTTTTGTTACTGATGTTGGATAAATTATTCGGTGCTGCAATGCCATTGGCAGTTTTTTGTTTACTTTCATCAATTACCGAAATATTATTTGTGAGATCCACTATTAACTGTTTCTTCGCAGTGCTTTTAGAAGATACATTTTGTGGTTGTATCTTTTTTGTACTAAGTTGATATTTGCGAGCTTGGCTACAAAGAATGGGCGATGTCGGTACTTCTATCTTTTGTCTACCAGACAAAATAGAGGGGCTTACTGGTTGTAATGGAGTTGAAAATTCGTTAATATTTTCCACTTTTTCGGTTTTATTAATTTGGCTTGTAACTTGTGACTTATCGTCACTAATTTCATCATAGTCCGCAAATATGTCTTCTATACTATCTAGCCCAAAGAATTCTAATGTTTCTTTAGGTGCACTAACATTTTTGTCTACGTCCTTATTTTGGTTTTGTTCAACTAACATTTCTGGACTACTCTCTGCAAAAATGTCTTCGATGTCGCCAATGTCAAAATTTTCAACTAGAATTTTTTTCCCATCTTCAGCACTTGTATTATCTTCGACGAGCACATCGCATGCTGCCTGTAAATCTACTCTTTTAATAAAATTATCATTTATATTGATTTGACTACCAATTTCTTGGATCTTGTAATCAATATTTTGATCATAATCGTTTGTAATACTTTCATTTATAGATTTTGCACATTTTAATATTGCGTCAGCTTTGACATCATCTAGTAAACTGATATCAGGTAACCTTAATGTGCTATTTAAATCCAATATACTTGTTGGCTTCGTTTTTATTTGTCTTACATTTTGTATTAATGAACAATCACATACGTTAAGGCAAACGTAACAGTTTTTATTAATATTAGCATTCTCTAAACTGAGATCGACTAATAAATTGATCATGCGCGTGGACAAATTCCCCTCGTTTTGAACGCCTAAATCGTTTATTAACTTGGTATAGTTTTTAGTGGATTTCGTCGAAGCGCTAAATAATGCTCTGATATCACCATCTTTTTTGATTGGTGATTTTATAGAATTCTTCTGTTTTTTATTCGTAAGTTTGTTTTTAACTGGAGATGGCAAAACATTTTGCGGCATTAAATCCTGAGTTGGAAAGGCTGTAAAAAATCATATTTTTACTGTCTATTTAAAATTCTTAAATATAGCAATGAATTTATTTTTCTTACCGGGATTTTGTGTTGTTGGGGGCAACTCAAATCTCTTGGCATCGCAATATTGTAAGAGTTCTGTTAAAACTTCTGAATCTCTCGAATGGTCAATGTTGACTGTTTTTTGTAAAGTTCGTTGCCATTCTAGCCACGATGTAAGTTTAAGATTGTCATTTTTGCTCAATTTGACGATCGTATGAAATGAATCTAAAGTAGCAATAAGAAAATGTCATTAATTATTAGTCATTTGACATTACTAAATAATTTAGTTTTAACTTATATATAAAGTATTTAGGATAGGTAGGTAAGTATTTAGATAGAAATTTATATATAAAGTAATATGATTTCCCTAATCATAAATGTAACAACTTTAACTAGTACAATATTTTTATAATTTGGTAAATTTTTTGTATACAGTTATGTACTGCATACATACACACTGCGTCACATGAATAGGTTATTTAAAATATGAGATAAAATAAATATATAAGAATGGTACATATAGACATCTTTAAGCACGTGAAGTTTAACTATAAACTATTGGATTTCTTAAGGGGAAATAGAAAAAATACTACCTCAAATGGCTCATCAAGATCCTCCGTTATGCCGAAAATATTGCAGCATTAATTTTGAAATAAATTTATACTGCATGCTTAATGTTAAGTACTACGTTAGACGAAAACACGATTCCGTAAAATTTTCTCGATAGAAAGAAATCCAAAGTTACCTCCAAACTGAACAATAAACCGCTGATATTCATAAAACACTTTAAATTAGATCATAAAACTTTGCATACTAACTGAACTAGCTATATAAAGCAGGGCTTATGTTTTTTTTAAATTACCATTATTTTCACTGTAAGAAGAAATTACCTAAACTTTCGGCGCGTAAGCTTGTTTCCTGTCGCCCCGTTAGTATCGCTTCGGCTTTTGAAGGGAGAAGTTGTGTCGCTTACGATCAGAATACACATTACGTAACGGTACGACTTAAAATTAAAATGGGAAATAGCCGTAATAAAAATAAGAAGCGACTGGCTTGGCGTTAAGAAACAGGCATAAATATGATAAACCTGATGAAATAAGTATCTAACGACCTATGTACTTACGGTATTAGTGACTACAAAACTTGTCGGTACATAGCATACGATGCGCGGGGAAGTGGGGACGAAATTGAAATTTGAGCTAAGTTACTATAGCCCTTTAAACGCCCAGCTTGACCGCAAGCGATGCTTACGTAGGTAATGTGAAGCGTCACTTGAATACGACCTAGATACGAATCTAGAGGAAATAGGAAAAATAAAATTTCTTTGTGAAGAAGGCGATTCTTTAAGAAAAATCTCGAAAAAAAATAGGGCGATCACACCAGGTAATAAGTAATTTTCTTGACGATCCTGAAAATTATGGTAAGAAGTTCAAAGGCCGTACCAAATTCGCTACAACTGAAAGAGAGCGCCGAGCAATATTACACAAAGCGTTGAATTCTACGTTACCAGCCACACAAATAGCCCATAATTGGAACTGAAGCAGCTGTAAGGAGTGTTCAAAGGATTATACACAATTGTTACATTTAAAACGTTTGAAAAAGCCATGTTTAAAAGAGATCACTGTATGAAACGTCTAAGGTTTGCTCGAAACAAAATACATTGGACCAAAGAGTGGCACAAAGTTATATTTAGTGATGAAAAAAAAAACCTTAATTTGGATGGCCCTGACGGGTATTCTTACTATTTTAATGATTTACGAAAAAATTAAATAATTTTATATACGAAAAAATTAAATGATACAGGCTCAGTAATGGTCTGGGGTGCGATATCATACAACGGAGCGATTGACTTAGTAGTGATAAAAGGTAGATAAAATTATAAATGCAACATTAATCTTCCAAAAAATGAAATATATAAGTTTAGCAGTATCACAGATGACGAAAGTTTCATTTCCAACATGATAACGCCACCATTCATAGCGCACATAATGTACGTCAATGGTTTCAACAAAATAATATCGATGTTCTCGACTGGCCATCATTCTCCCCCGACCTAAATATAATAGAAAATGTAAGGGGGTGGTTGTCACGTGAACTTTATAAGAACGGCAAACAATATAACAACAAGCAAGAACTCGAGGAGGGTATCAAAAAGGGTTGTTAACAACCGATTAAATACATAAGTCTTTACGATTCAATGAAATCTAGAATTTTTGATTTAATTCAAAATAAGGAGAAAAGCCTTAATTATTGATCAATATTCTTTTAAAATAAATATTATTCAATATAAAAAAATTGTTTTATTTAATGGTCGTATTCAAGTAACGCGCCATAATTACCTATAAAACAGAGTAAGGAGTAAGGACCAAAGGGGAAGCTTCCTAACAACGTCGAAAATGTATACCTATTTTGATAGAGTCGTCACCTGATGACTGAAAAATTTAAGGAAAAAATAACAATATTATATAGTATACAATAGCATGTGATTTCATTGTAACTTAAATTAATATAACATCTCTATTTATTGCAACTTAAATTGAAAGTGCATAAATTGTATATTTTGCTAATTTTCATGGTATTATGTCTTAACTCTTAAGGAATCTTGCTGTAGGGCAAAGCGGCGAATATTGACAAAATACGTGCAATTTATACGTAATTAAAAACCGTGTGAATCTCTTCGAGATAATTTTAAGGAAATAGGTATTCTTACAGAAGTTTCATACTATATATTTCTATCAATATCATTTTTGTAAGACAACATATTCATGAGTACAAAAATCAGGTGGTGGTAGTAATGGCTGTGATAGTGGTAGTGGGCAGTGGCGGTGGTTGTGGTGTTGATGGCGGTAGTGATGGTGATAATTACTGTGGTGGTGATGCTGGTCATAGTGGTGGTATTAGTGGCGTTGTTGTTTGTGGTGGTCCACTACCCACCACTACCAACACCAGCACCACTAACACCACCTTCACCACTGTCTGGCAATTGTATTATTTTCTTTCGAATTTTCATACATACTCTACGACTGTTAGGCATAAATTTATACAGAACACTAATTAGTTAATTATATAAATCTATAATGTCTTAATTTTTAATAAACAATATCTAAACTTAACTCTTATAGTAAAAAATTAATAAAACAAATTCATCTATAAAATTTTGAAATATTGTTCTTCCATTTATTTAAATGCGCACCACTAAAAGCCGTTTTATGGATACTCTGACTGAGCCGGTGCAAACTGTTTTGTACCCCGACGGAGCGTTGGTGAACCTGTCGGTGTGAGCTCACGCACACATCGCTACGCTATGTATGGGTATAGTCACAGCGAGCCGTTTGTATGTAGCTTCCCCTTTGGTCGGTTTCTTTACTCATGTTCCTATACTACCAGCATTGTCATAAAGACTCGCTGAGTCTTAAGAAGTTCGATTGTTTATAGTTGAACTTCACGTGTCTAAAGATGTTTATACGTAACATTATTATATATTTATTTTATCTCATAGGAAAATATGCTGGTCCTATTCATGTGACACGGTGGGTAGATCAAAAAAATTACCAATAACTAAAGTTCAGTATTTCAACTTATGATATCATTTGGCAAATTTAGAGGGCGGGAGGTGTTCTTTCAACTATGTAAGACACATCAATTTATTAATCGAATTCAAAAATGAGGAGGTATTCAATTCGATTGTATGTTTTTTATGTGTGTTACTTCAGAACTTTTTTCTCAGTGAACCGATTTTGATGATATTTTTTTATTTGAAAGCTGATGCTTCTCGTGTGGTCCCATATAAATTTGATCAAGATCTCACAACATGTTTTTTGAGTTATCCTTAATAATGAGTATTTAATTGACTTCGAATACTTTGATGTTGTTCTCATTTTATTTATATTGAAGCCGGTTGTACAAAATTTTGAATTTTGCTACTTAGGTAATTACTTTTTATCATCTTGAATATTTAGAACTTTTTATGTCCACCAAATGAGAACAATAACAGAAATTCAGGTTGTACACGACAACTTATTGAACATGGTTTGAAGAGTAAAAGAGCCAATTCTCAGGGTTATTATTGCATTATGCATCAACGTAAGGTTTTTGTTTGAAGTTAATTGTAGGTAACCATTGGTTGCGGTAGCTACCTTACCATCAAATCGCCTTTAGCTCGTTTATTACTCTAAAAATATCATCATCATAATTACAATTCATTCCTCTCCTAAACATAGGCCTCCCTAGATTGTCAGAAAGTACGGTCTTGAAATACCTGCATCTATTACTACCATTATGTTTTATTCTCGAAAATTATCTAGTGGGGGCAGTGACGCTGTTGAAAAAATACGAGCTGTCGTATGTCATAGTCTGGTTCGACATACTTATTTTAAGGATAAAATACTAAATTGCCGTATTTCATTATTTATTTAAAAAATTATCTATTCCTCAATTATTTTCCCTCCGTAAAAATTTCTTTTTTATGTTGATTGTTTGTTACATAGCGTCACAACTACTGCGTACTGTACAGTTTGCTCTATACGGATCATCATCCACAAGCGCCATCCAGTTTTGAAGAAACACCAATTCTTCCACTGTTATCGATACTTCTGTTTTATATGTTTCCCCTTTTTCGTCTATTTGGTAAGTAGGGCCTTCAGTTATATCATAATTATTTTACTCGCCACAATAACATATATTGATCAGTTAAATTACGAATGAGCTCTAGGTCAAACTCGAATCGCAAGTGAAACAATTATAATCTACGTTAGTAGAAGTACGTTCTCTCATTTGCAACCTTTTCGTTCATTTTTTTACCAAGGCAGAAGAGATGGCACAATACAGCGTTACAAACATGTATGTTTACAGTCGGGGTTTCCCCGGTTTCGTTCATAAAAGTAGTACCTATGTGCGTTTAGTTTCGTTCATTGTACTAATGTAAAAACGTTTCGTTTCACCTTAGTCATTTGCCGTATTTTGTGATACGACAATTAGAGGGCTGCCGTATTATCTGAAAAAATCGTGAAGTGCCGTATCAATGGCAATACCGAGCGGGTGGTTAAACACTGCACTTCCTAGACAAGCCTCAGCAGCTTGAGAACTTTTGTTTCCCATCAGTTGTCGGTTCTTCGAGTTATATATACTCGGCCCATTGCAACTTCAGGTTACCAATCCACTGGCCTATGGCCATTTAAATATGTAAAAAAATAGATGAGTAAAATCCATAATACACAAAACATAATTCGCAAGTTATTTACCTTTATTTAAACACCAATATTCCGTTGGCTTTGATATAGAATCTGGAGAGAGATGCCCACATGGAAATAATTCTTTGAATTCCTCTTCAGTAATTAAAGTACTAGGACTGCTTGTGGATGGTCTGCCCATAAGCATGCTTCTCAAATCCTTTTGAGCCTGAATTAAAACACAAAAGGAATCCAAAGGACTTTTAATGACGTGAACATCAATTTGTAAATTACTAAATCATAAAAATTGAATTTTTTACGTATAATCTTCAAACTTAGCCAGTTATTTTGTTTTATATTAAATTAAATCTAGTATTAAAAATATGATGAGATCTATTTGACTACAAAAACTATTAATAGATCATTTTCATAACATTTCTGATTTGTAATGTATTTAAATTGACAATTAACTAAACACTCTTTTCCAAGCTTTTATGGTGCTTCGACGACGCTAACAAGTGTAAGGAAGAGTATTATTTCTCGCACAAGTTGTTGCACTTAACATATTCCTTAACTAAAATGTAAGTAACAGCCTAGAAAAGTCCCACAACTGGTCACAGATCTATCATACTATCAATGATCAAGTGCGTGTTTTAAATGTCCTAGAAATTATTAATATCTTGTTCTGTTACTCTTACGTCATTTGTTTCATCTCCGAACTGGTAATTAATGATCATTTTAATTGATGCTGGTACTGGAGATCAAACTGATGCTGCTAGCAAACTATAAAATGTAAGGATGTGGTAGCTCTGACGAAGGGTATACTACAGAGCGCATTCTTTAATTCATAATCATTATTATTATAATTCTTCACAAGTCCACTGCTGAATATAAGCCCTTCACAAGGAATGCCACAAAATACGGTCCTGAGTCACCTGCATCCATCGACTTCACTAGTCATACCAAGTCGTCACTCCATCTAGTACGGCCGGCCCATTGTCGCTTCAGCTTATTGATCCGTTGGGCTATGCCAGTTATGTTAAAATTACTTAACATCTAAACAAATAAATAAAATTTAACGGTCTTACTACAAAAAAGCATTTAAATACTGGTCCAACATGTGTTTAGTTAGACACGGACTTAAACGATAAACACATGTTAAACAATGGTTTAAATTTCGCTACCACTAAACAGTGTTTAACGCGTGCCTCTATAGACAACGTTTTACTTTATTCATCAGGTCATACTGCAATACATTCGTTCAGCATTCGATCATTCGTTTTATTTTACGCAAATTAATACGACTAACTATGTAAAAATTATAGATTTTTTTGTCTCAAAGTTCGATAATAAAAATATATATACATCTTTTTTTGTTAAATTTTCATGAGTTGTTTTACTTATGAAATTTATTTGCAAATTGTATTTTTTTTTCATAAGTAAAACAACTCATGAAAATTATATATATATACGAAATAGTAAGTTTAAACTTGGCGTTGTCGTATTTCGTCGTTAATGGTCGGATTAACCCTCATACGAACCGTATTACTTTCTCGGAACATTTCTGCGTAGTTATCCATGTCGTCTGCATCGAAGTAATCAACAAAATCAATTATATCCATGTTAAATAAAAATACTGAACTGACGGAAAGATAGGTTAGACGCTAGTTAAACAAGGGTTTGCGGCTGTTTAAATTTAAACAACGTCTAAGCCGTGTCCATCCATAAACCACCGTTAAACACTCTTTTGTAGTAACCAATTTGCTAAACACGTGTTGAACAGATGTCTAACTTTTTTGTAGTAAGACAGTAAGTGTCTGTTTGTAATGTCTAATTCTAAACCAATCTCGTTTATAACAAAAAAAAAATTCTGTCTTGTCTGTTTGTTCCAGTTAATCTTCAAAATGGCTGAACACATTTTAACGGGATTTTAAATGGCAGATATCTAATGTTATAAGGAGTAACTAAGGCTACTTTTACTTTTATAGCCCATAAAATTCATCATCATTACAGCCATTCACAAGTCCACTGCTGAACATAGTCCAAGGAATGCCACAAAGCACGGTCCTGAGCCACCCGCATCCATCGACTTCCTGCATGTCTAACCAGATCGTCACTCCATCTAGCGGGACGTTGCCCTACACTACATCTACCGGTACGAGGCTGTCACTCGAGAACCTTTTTTTCCCCATCGGTTGTCGGTTCTTCGAGCAATATGGGCGGCCAATTGCCACTTCGCATCGCTGAGCAACCTTGGACGGGCTGGTCAGCAGTAAATGACCACGTCTCAGTTCCATAAGTCATCACTGGCAACACGCACTCGTGGCGGTTGAGAATATCCACTATCCCATATCATCCCGTGAGTGTCGTAAGAGGCGACAGAGGGAGACAGGCGGGAGATGGAAGCAGTATCTTCCCAATAACATCAATTATACAATAAAAAAAACTGTGGTTGCCAACCCGCTCGCCAAGCGTGGTAACTATGGCAACCCCACTATTCCTGGCTACAGTGGCAACCATGAAATCCAATCGTAATAAATTCCACACGGATGAAGTCACAGGGAACAGCTAGTCATTAATATAATGGATTGATTACATTGATTCGAAAAAATATCGCTGATTTTAATAATTTAAATTTCATATTGTTCAAACGTTTGAATTTGACGTAAACAGAAATCTGAATCATAAAATTCCATGAAATTCATACAATACATACAGGACAAGCTAATATTAGGTATTTACATATGTGGTGTGTTCCGAAATAGAACCCAGTATACTGTCCAATGCAAATGACGCCATAAAACGATGCCATACTGGTGATTCGTTTCAAAACATTGGCCAGTATATGACATCATATATTTACGCCATATTGGAAAAGTGTTGGCGATTATTTTATGTCATATCTTACTCCAAAAGTTATTATATCCTGTTTCAATTAATTTGTGAAGAATGAAGATGCCAGCAATAATTCTATAACTTTTTGTATTTGAATAAATAAAAACAAATTCTGGCATGCTTCATTCAGCGTACACACAATTAAAAATTGTTTTAATATGGCGGGATATCCGACATTATATGGCGGCGGCACGCCAGTCTTCGATCAACAACGGGTGCGTTTGGCAGAAAAAAGCGCTAGCAAGCGCTTGTAAGCAAAATGGCGATCGTAAGCGGTAAGCGCTGTCAAATCGTAAGTAGCTATTTTCCTCCAGGACACGATGTTAGTTTTAACCGGAGAAACTAACCTAATTTAAATATATGTTTGTAAAGAATTCATATTAAAAACTTACCAATCATGAATTTTTAATAACATGTATATGTCTATTCATGTCATTATACTACTTAAAACTAATTTTACACAAAACAACTTTAAACTCTACTTCAAAATAAACAAATTAAATAAGCAAAATGGCGGATTGTGTCAGCGCTGCTGAAGTAGCAATCGTGTCCTGGCCGAAAACTATTTTAGCGCTTGTAAGCGCTTGCTAGCGCTTTTTTGCTGCCAAACGCACCCAATATGGCGTAAATTAATGACGTTATTTGCATTCACCAGTATACTGGGAACATTTCGGAACACTGGCCTGAAATTGCCGTTTATTATGAAATAAGTTAAATAGTTTAAAAAAAATCTAATTTTTTTTTATTTATATTAATCAAACAAAGTAATCACTCATGCAATTGATGCATCTTTGCCAACGCAGTTTATTAATGCCCATCTTAAAAAAATCAGCTGGACGAAAGGCAATAAATCTTTCAAAGGCATTTTGTACTGCCTCTCGGGTATTAAATTTTTCCGTGCCGAAAAGTTATCCAAATTCTAGAAAGAGTAAAAGTCTGTAGGCGCAAGGTTTGTGAAGTACGGCGGATGTCGGAGAGCTCCAAGCCCAGGTCTTGTAACTTGGAGACCGTCTGTTGTGCAGTACGAGATCGCGCGTTTTCGTGCAGAAGCAGCGGGGACGAGCGATTGACAAAGCTGGTTAGAGACATGCGAGCTTCTCTATCATGGTGTTCAGTTCTTCACAGTACACATCTGCAGTAAAGCTCATCGCCTTTTGGTAAGAAGCTGTGATGAATCACACCGGCGCTAGACCACCACTTAACTAACTGGGGGTATGTTTTCGTTTAAGGCATTGTTTAGGTGCTGAACCAGGGTGCAACCAACTTGTTGAGCGCTTGCAATTTTCAGACAGAATACATTTTTCGTCGCAGGTAACAATGAGGTTAGAAATTCCTTTGTTTGTGTGCCTGTTGAGCAGTGCAAGACACTTCTCGACTCGTACTCATATTGCATAAATTACTCGAATTTTTAACGTATCCATGATGACGAAAAAGATTCAAATGCGATGAAAATATAACGCTAATTAATAATCAAATGACTAATTTTGAAAAAATAATTCCATTTTTTTTAAATAATATTTGAAATTTGAATTCTTAGCCAAACAAAAGTTATTTTGAATGGAAATGGCCTGTACTGCAAAACGGAAATTTCATTAGTAAAGACCTATCAAAGAGATGTTAAAAAAGATGACGAACTATATCCAAGACACAGGAGTAATTCCTAATACCTAGGGGTAACGGTACTAAAAGAAAAACCTAAAGCCGACGTGGCGCCGGCGCTTTTCTTGCTGCGACGAGTTTGCTAAAGGGTTTTAAAGCTGCCAACACATGGTCAACATAAAGTTATAGCATATAAAATGCAAATGTACTAACATTATGAATCCGAAATTTTAGAAATATAAACATAAGGAATAAATTAAAAATAATGGTATTTACTTTAACTTTCTCAGCACCTCCCTTAGATTTTTCCTTTGGATCGGGCTTTTGTGCAACGGTTATGTACATTTTCTGACATTCAGGTATGAAGTCATGAGGCACCATTCTTGGATTCGACTTGTATAGGTTGGCTTCTACCTCTTTTGATTGTAATATTTTTTTATTAAGACCGTCTCTCTGGCGCATACAATCCATTAAGGTCTGTAATTATAAAAAAAAATATGACAGAATATTAAAATAGACGAAGTGTGCAGTCATTAATTAAAGAGTTCAATAAACAATGGACTATTTACCTGATGCTCTCTACCTTCAGTGACTAGAATAAAAACTTGTCCACCTCGTTCTCTTCCAGTACGCCCGCACCTTAAAAACAAGATATGTTGTAAGTTTGTATAACCTTATCTATAACTGGCTATGTGAATAGCTATAATAAATTATTAATGATGATTGGTACGATATGATGTTTTAGTGATAAGAACATATTTAATCTGATTCAGAATTGACGATTAGACGATAATTGTATTGGAGACTAAAAATTAATCCATAGTTGTACGCTTTTCGCCGGCGTATTACATAGATAGTTTAAAAGAGCAAAGGTAAATCATATTTCTATGATTGTATTTCCAGACATAAAACGTGACCAAACAATTAATTGCGGATAATCATTTCTCTTATGGAAACAACTCCTTTTATTTTGATAATTGTTACATAGTTTCGTTTCGTTTAACGATGCTGATTACAGCAACGAACCTGTAGCTACTTAAAATGTTCGTTACAAACTCTCCTTCAAGTACGAAATAATTGTTTTGTTATCGATACTTGTGCATTTATAAAACCATTTGTGATTTATGGAAAGTACCAAATACGTGTACATAATATACTATGTATACACAAAATATTTATAATACAATGTGAAACAGTTTTTTTTAACAGCATTCGGCTACGGCCGAATTAATCTTAAGACAAAGTAAACAACTTCCTGATAGGTCCGCTATGCGTGATAGTCTGGCAGTCCAAAAATAACTATAATTAAGAAATTTACTAATAAAATATAAACCGCGAAGCATAAAGGGCTGATGATCTTCAAATGGCTGAATAAATTTTCTTGAAACAGCTAAGAACACTCTCGATTAAGACACCTTTTACAGGTACTCAGATACTCACGCTCACACACTTTACACGCGAATGACACTGAAATTATATTTGTTTTACAGAAGAGGGCCATTAGAGCAATTTATGATTTAAAACCTATTAAAACAATTTAAATAAATTAATATATTAACTTTGGCCTCTCAATACATTTGTGAAAATGTAATGTACGTACACAAAAATAAAAGTAGTTTTATAAAAATAAGTGATATTTATTCTGTAAATACTAGGAACAGACACAAGCTAGTAGTACCAGTTACTCGATTACAACGACTCAGTAATTTATTCTTGGGGCGATGTATACGCTTTTACAACAAAATCCCAAAAAATATATAAAATTTGACCTGCACAAAGTTCAAAAATGTTATTAAACTAAGTTTGTATAAAAAGGGTTATTATAATATTAAGGAATTTATGGATGATAATAAACCAGAGCTCGAAACCTATCCAACTGCAGAGAGGTGTAAGACAGGGTGACGTTATATCCCCGAAACTCTTCACCGCTGCATTGGAAGACGTTTTCAAGCTACTGGACTGGAAAGGATACGGTATTGACATCAATGGCGAGTACATCACTCACCTTCGATTTGCCGACGATATAGTCCTTATGGCAGAATCGCTGGAGGACTTAAGCACTATGCTCAATGACCTCAATAGTGCCTCCCAACGGATAGGTCTTAAGATGAACATGGACAAAACAAAGATCATGTTCAATGTCCATGTCACACCTATGCCGGTAGTTGTTGGGAGCACTATGCTCGAAGTTGTTGACGAATACGTTTACCTGGGACAAATAGTCCGACTAGGTAAGTCCAACTTCGACCGAGAGGTCAATCGACGGATTCAACTCGGCTGGGCAGCGTTCGGGAAATTACGGCATATCTTTTCGTCAGGTATACCTCAATCTCTAAAAACTAGATTGTACAACCAGTGCGTGTTGCCAGTGATGACTTACGGATCTGAGACGTGGTCCTTCACTGCTGGCCGTATGAGGACGCTTAAGGTCGCTCAGCGAGCTATGGAGAGGGCTATGCTCGGAGTTTCTCTGCGTGATAGACTCAGAAATGAGGATATCCGCAGTAAAACCAGAGTGACCGACATAGCCCAACGGATTAGTAAGCTGAAGTGGCAATGGGCCGGCCATATAGCTCGAAGAACCGATAACCGATGGGGAAGAAAGGTTCTCGAGTGGCAGCCTCGTACCGGTAGGCGTAGTGTAGGGCGACCCCCCACTAGATGGAGTGACGACCTGGTAAGACATGCAGGAAGTCGATGGATGCAGGTGGCTCAGGACCGTGCTTTGTGGCATTACTTGGGGGAGGCCTATGTTCAGCAGTGGACTTGTGAAGGGCTGTAATGACGATGATGATGATGAATAATCCCTAGGAAGGGTGATTGCTACCCAGCTATTTGTTTTGTGTTATTAATTGTTTAAACACATGATTGTGAGCTATTATTTAAAAAAATAGTCACGCTGGGTTTCTTGCTGGTTCTTCCCAGGAATGAGGTTTTTTCCAAACCAGTGGTAAATTAAAATAAAATGACTTTCAATAAGAATTATTTATAATCTATGCTGAATAAAAAAGTTTCTGTTTCTGAGATACACACTACAAACTCACAACGTTCCGTGATATAGGAATTTTTAAAAAAGGGGGAGCCTCTACATGGTTTAATCTGAAGCCAGCTACTGATAAAAATATAAAGTTTTTATAATGTACTTATTATATCTGCCGTAACAAGATTGCAGGTAGGCTTAAGGGATGGTAGTGCTAGAAACACGTGGCAATCACAATTCAAATATGCCTGAAAACTAAAAGCTAGGAGTTCTAGTCAACACCAAGCAAGCTGCATGCTCGTTGCCCACGCTTATATGTACAATATGTAACGTAACTAACGCACACCCTCAGACACCCCAATTAGTATATTATGTTATAATCATAATACATACACTGAATTTTTAGTTAAACACTTTTATGCACTGATAATTTATCAAATTAGTTATACTAATTCCGGAAGAATGTTGTGGTCACAGTACAAATCCACGAACGCAAAGACTTTAACGTGCTTGAAATAAAGTTCATTTTTCTTTATTTTTATTGAATGACAGAATTAGTAATAATACAAATAAAACTGCACTCTTAAGTCTTATTGCCTTAAGTTACGGTCCATTTCAGTTTGTTTTGACTGTACAGATTTAGTGTGACTGTAATTTACGTAGTTTTAATTATTTTTGGGATAAAAAATTGCCTATATTAAAAATGATAGGAATCGATTCAGTAAACGATTCTGAACAAACTAATATCTCAAAGTGCGTTAATTATGTTACGTGTTGTATAAAATAAAAATAAATTGTTGTTGGGGATCGAGTCTAGTGAGTTTGAATCCCTCAGCCTAAGACAAACCGTCAGCCTGGATACGAAACTAGGACCCGATAGTCGGGTACGCTGACCATTGAACAGCGCAGACGTTTAAGGTTTTTTAAATGAAATCATGATAGACAGTTAAGGAAGTTTTTAAAAGTTGTTAATATCCGTAATTCTAATAACTGATTATGTTGTTAAATTTAGTGCCCTGGCAGCTCAGGGGCTTAGCGATCGCTGTAAATTTCACAGTACGCGTGCAACCCGGGTTCGATCCTCGCGGGTACCAATGAAATTTCTAATTGCAATTTTATGCGCTGATTTGCCACGTTCTCGGGGGTGAAGCAAAACATCGTGAGGAAACCTGCATGTCAGAATAAAAAAATTCGAAGACATGTGAAGTCCGCCAACACGCATTGGGGCAGCGCGGCGGACACTTCCTTGCCCTAAAACCCTCTCAGAAGTGAAAGGAAGCCTGTGCCCAGTAGCGGGACGCATATAGGCTGTAACTTTATGATTTAATGCTGTCAGTTTAGCCTCATCCTTTACTTTTTACTAAGGATATTGACGCCTGCGAAAAATTGTCTATATGGCATACACAGTTTCGGGTTTGTATGTCTATTGCGTTATAATCTTATACCTTTAAACGAGCAATTCTTGTATATATACAATCGGAATCTCGGAAACGGCTCCAACAATTTTCATAAAATTTTGTGTCCAGGGGAGTTTCGGGGGCAATAAATCGATCTAGCTAGGATTTATTTTTAGAAAATGTCTTTTTGTCCGTGTTTTCGAGCAATGAAAAACTGCTACAATATAAGAAGGTAAATTTTGACGCTATGTTAATGATCGTAATAGCTCAAGTGGATATCGAGCGGTCGCGAAATCTTAATGCCTTGGTTCGCGTTCCGCTTCGGTCCGATTTTTTTTCCTTTTTTTTTTCAAGTTCCCTTCTTCCTTTCCTTTTTTTTAGTATTTTTTAAAAAAAGGCGAAAATTTTAATTAAACTAATGGCATATTTTTTTTTTAATTAAAACCGAACAAAGCTCGGTCAACCAGGTACTATATATAGATTACGTACAATCTATATATTATATTAGAACGCCTTCACGATTCAAGAGCACTTCATTGTAAAGAATTCTTCATCAAACAGAAAACAATTCATTGGTAAAAATTACCTTTGCTCAATAAGAAAGGGTATGCCATAATCCGGGCCCTTGATATTAATATGTGGGTTTTCGAACGAAGTGTGAAACATCTTTGGCGTGTAGGTACCGTAGAGACGTTGAGGTGTTGTATTGACGACTTATTGCTATCCGAGTAACTGAGTGAAATTGTACGTTAGTCGTGACCTCTCTCACCTTTGTACAAGGCGAATGGGAGAGCGTGTCGAGATATCGAAGCACAGGATGAGGTCTACGGAGCCGACGTCGAGTCCCTCCTCAGCGACGCAGGTGGCGACCAGCGCGTTGCAGTCGCCCGCACGGAAGCTGCGCATCACACGCAGCTGCTGCTTTTGAGATACGACTGTTTTACCATCTTTGCCTAGAAGTAAAAGTAGTTCGTTTGCAAAGGGCATTTTCCGCAAATCTACATCTAAAGCAAATATTTTGCGTGTGGGAAAGTAAAAGTATTAAAGTCTGATAGCTTAACTGCCACTCAAAATCAAAATACGAGAAAACTTGGACCAACTTTTTTTGGTTGCAGCTATATTATGGTTGTAGCACGAATGGATCGGCTCAGCTGGTGTAGGACCACGCTGCTACAGAATACCAGCGTAAAATAGCAGCTTATAGCTGCTGTTCCGCATGGTGAGTGTAGAGAACCGGAGACCTTTTTTACTGGAAACGTGACATTGCATCTCAGTCCTCAGGGGTGACAACGCATCTGCATTTTGATTCCCAATCGAAGATAAATGTAGATGTCTATAGGCCACAGCATCCACTTACCATCAGATGGACGGTGTGTTCGTTCGCCACCCTTACTCTATAAAAAAAAACATTTTTTTTTATGAATAAGGTCATGGAATGAATCTGAGAGAACAAACTTTAGTTCTACGAAACCAAACGCTATGCTTTGTCATTTACCTAGCACGCGTACCGCGTCATCACCAGGAACACATAGAGGGAGAATCGCAGTAGCACGAACTGGAGGTAAACTGCAGGATCCAAAATCTCGGATTGTCTTGGGAAAATCGAATTGGTTTACTAACAACGCAATAAAGGCTACGTAGAAAACAATAATAAAAGTTTTATCTTTATTTTTATAGAATAAGGGTGACAAACGAGCATACAGTTGAACTGATGGTAAGTGGATGTTGTGGCCCATAGACATCTACATTTATTGATAGAATCAGGCGTTACTTTGCGGAAATCCATTATAATAAAAAATAAAAATATAAATTTCTTTGCAACTTTCCGCTAAACATATAAAATGATGTGTCTTACCTAGAATGAAGTGCACCTCCCGCCCTCCCTCAATTGCATACACTAACTCCGTCACCACTATACCAAGCACCACTACTCTCAACACCACTATTCCAGGCAGGACACACCATCGACGATAATACGACACGTGTTTCGCCTCTACACGAGGCATCATCAGGTAATATAGACTCTACGGCGGCTGACCGCTAAGTGAGCGGCGAGTCGAAACAGTTGTTATTTATACACGCTGACACAATCGCTCCCTACCAAAGTAGCGAGTGACCGCGTCGTGCGATAAAAAAAACTGCCAACAGTTATTATTATTGTTATGATTATTTTTAAATACTATTATTATTATTGTTTTTGAGTGACCGCGCCGTGCGATAACAAATCTGCTACTAATTATTATTATTGTTATGATTAATATTTTAAATACTATTATTATTATTGTTTTATTGATATTATTATAATTATTTATTATTAATAATCTTAAAATTATTATTAAAGATTGGCCTTAAAGATGTTTAACAAAGGTGAATTGGAAACATTTGTTTGTTCATTCAATGTACAAACAAATGTTTCCAATTCACCTTTGTTAAACATCTTTAAGGCCAATCTTTAATAATAATTTTAAGATTATTAATAATAAATAATTATAATAATATCGATAAAACAATAATAATAATAGTATTTAAAATATTAATCATAACAATAATAATAATTAGTAGCAGATTTGTTATCGCACGGCGCGGTCACTCAAAAACAATAATAATAATAGTATTTAAAAATAATCATAACAATAATAATAACTGTTGGCAGTTTTTTTTATCGCACGACGCGGTCACTCGCTACTTTGGTAGGGAGCGATTGTGTCAGCGTGTATAAATAACAACTGTTTCGACTCGCCGCTCACTTAGCGGTCAGCCGCCGTAGAGTCTATATTACCTGATGATGCCTCGTGTAGAGGCGAAACACGTGTCGTATTATCGTCGATGGTGTGTCTTGCCTGGAATAGTGGTGTTGAGAGTAGTGGTGCTTGGTATAGTGGTGACGGAGTTAGTGTATGCAATTGAGGGAGGGCGGGAGGTGCACTTCATTCCAGGTAAGACACATCATTTTATATGTTTAGCGGAAAGTTGCGAATAAATTTATATTTTTATTTTTTATCTACATTTATCTTCGATTGAGAATCATAATGCAGATGCGTAGTCACCCCTTTTTTTTGTACATGGGGAAATGCCTACGCATACGCGCCTCGCGGGGGCAAGGACGGGTTATGTCGGACTCGCACCGACTAAAACCCCATGGTGTTCCACCTTTGTGGCTATTGGCAGGGCCACGGGAACGCTTTCGCACACATCCGCAGCCCCACCAGCGTCTGCCGCCCCATGGCAGCACCTCCTCGGGAGCGGAATATTCCACCCCGTTCTCCTTCACAGGTAAGGCTCACCAGAACACATGGCGCGCCTTCCTTCTCGGCCTCTAATTACATCTGCGCAACGGACGCCCCCCGCGTCCAATGCAAGAAGGCCATGGGGCCAGGAAAAACAAGCACTTAGAAGTACTAGCCTTCCCGACCCCAGCGGCGGATCTGGTCTATGGCTCCGCCGCCAACCAAGATTCGGCTGCGGAGGGTAGGGAGAGCGGCGCCTCGCAATACCGACAATCCTTTCCCCCCGCAGCCCCCACCACCACCGCATCAACGGTGCGGCCCCGTTTGAGTCGCGGAGGATAGGGCGAGTGGCGCATCGCCATACCAACACTCCTCTTCCTCCGCGACTCCACCTCGGCTGCAGCGGTAGGTGGGGAGGACACACCTCTCACCGCAGTCCACCAACACACATCCGAAGTGGGCTCCCCAAGCCCACTCGGAGTGGCCACCTCGGGCCGGCCCTCCACCTTGGACCAGCCATATGGGTTCCTCTTTGTTTCGCCGTGGGTGACCAAGCCACGGCTTCTAAGCCCCCCCGCCACAACAAGGCGGGAACCCGTTCGGGGGGGGGGCGTAGTCACCCCTGAGGACTGAGATGCAATGCCGCGTTTTCAGTAAAAAAGGGTCTCCGGATCTCTACACTCACCATGATTTGGGTTCCAAATGAAAATAAGTACAAGATAATGGAAAGTATTCAAAATAATATAGGTTTATGTATTTGTTTCTACTCTACTGTCATTTGTCCTCGGTATGGTAGGGCACAATTAATTAGAAGTGAGAAAGGAAATATCGCTTGCTACATACTTGTTAAGGTATTAAGGAGTTAGGTAAACAATCCAGCTGCCATGCAGATGATATTGTGCGCGCTAGATCGATGTGCCAATGCCGAGCGGCGTACACCGAGCGCTACTGCTGGCTAAAATTATACTGTTTTATTCATTTTCAAATAATATACAGAACTCTAGAACGCTTACTGATTTTTCTTCAGATATTACAAAGAAAGGGAGGAGAGGTGAGAGGACAGCGTTTATGGCGGCGGCATGCTACGCCACTAAAAAGTAATATTTTAAGAGGTTTACAAACCCGAGGCGCCTTGTCCGACGAACATCTGCGGAGTTATCAGCGGCCGACACTGCAGCAACAGGCAGTGGACTAAGTTCACGCTCTCCCGGTACTCGCAGAACACTAAAACGACAATCAATGGTATTACTATTTCTTTCTCTCTCTCATTTAGCCGTAAGGAGCCCACAGCTGGTTGTGGGGTTCTTAGTAGATTGATATTTGCGGTGCCGTATCCTCGCACCTCACACGCTTATATAAAATCTACATATCTTCGTCTGACATATGTAAATTATATCTGTCTCGTTAAATCAAAAAGTCTGCAAATGCATTTTGTTGATAATGTACGGTGAATACACATTGTTGTGCAGTTATAAGCTAATTGGCGAGTTCCCGACCAGGCCTATATCCAGCTGTTAGGTAATTAAAAGGGACTCTTTATTATGTGCGTGCAGCTAGGTCTACAGAGAGCGATCAGTATCACTGCAAACTAAAATATCTTGCTGCTATGGCTATAGTTCACGGCAAGCCCTACGTCTTCAATGAATAGAAGGAGTTGCTTAGCTGCGAGCAATTTCACTTCTTCTGGGCGGAGTACTTTGTTTCCCAGATGAGTGTTACGTTTGCGCAATAAGGGTCCGTAGTCAGTTAGGATGTACAGAGGCGTTTCTTCCGTTAAGAAACAGAACCGGGATATTTTTAAGTTGCTTAGTCCCAGGATGGACATGAGCTTTTTAAGATAACAGTGTCCAGTCAGGACTCTCGTCAGAATGCGCAATTTATTTTTACTTAATCCCAGGGCTTCTGAAGCGCAAAAAGCTTCAAAAGCCCGGATTAAGGTTTTATAATGTTTTTAAGCCTGATGTGTCAGACCAGATCATAAGTGATTTATTGTGATAAAGGAGTTTCAAGGGTCAATCGGGCTAGGCTTTTTGAAATTCCACACACAAGTGGTAAAATTAAAAATTTTATACAACCAAATTCAATATAATTAAAAAGAGACACCATCAATGTTCGAAGTCAGTTAAATACGAATTGTTAAAAATAACCCTAAAACTACTGACCATATCTTGATTATTGGGACTTAATTTATATGGGAACACACGAGAAGAACTCGCTTTCAGATAAAAAATAATCATCAAAATCGGTTCACCCGGAGAAAAGTTATGAAGCAACACACATAAAAAAGAAAAAGAAACATACATACAGTCGAATTGAATACCTGCTCCTTTTTAAAGTCGGTAAAAATGGCTCTGCTCCAAATTGTGTAACTCTTTGAGACCACCCATGCGAGGTTAGCGGCAAGTTATAATTCTCTACAATACACGTGTGAACCGGAATCCATCTTAAAACGACGCTGTTGTTACATCCCAAGGCGTTTAGAGGATTCACGCAGTCTCCAACTAGCTTCGAGTTCATTAAGTTTGACTATCTAAATAATTTTAGCCTGGTGGTTAGTATAGATTATATGGTTACATACATATACATAAACACTCACGCCTGTCACCCAGAGGGGTAGGCAGAGACTACAGACTTCCATTTGGCACGATCCTGACACACCTCTCTCGCCTCCTTCACATCCATACACCTACGCATACATGCTCGTCGGTTAAGGGTACTCCTATTTTGGCCCGTTTTTAATAAATCGCTAATTTGGTCGTTAAATTTTTGCCTCGGGCGTCCCTTTCCGACTCTGCCATTCACTTCTGCAACATAAATTTTCTTTGTCACTCTTTCCTCATTCATTCTTTCCACATGACCAAACCACCGAAGCATTCCTTTCTTAATCCTGGTCACAACATCATCTTGCAAACCACACTCTTCTCTTATCACACAATTTTTCACCCTGTCATTCAGATTCAGCCCTAACATATTCCTTTAAGATCGCATTTCATCATGCTTCTTCTGCCACACCCAACTTTCACTACCATACGTTAAAGTAGGGACCAACACAGCATTGTGAATTGTCATACGTGCCTTTTTTGACACATTTTGACTCTTCACAATAGAGTGTAGGGCCCCATTTACTCTATTTCCTGCGTTCACTCGTCGTTCTATATCCTTATCATATCTCCCATCCCTGCTAAATACGCAGGCCAAATATACAAACTCATCTACTTGCTCGATCAACTCCCCTTCTATTCTTATTTCACATATCGTTTTACTTTCATCTCTTTCAAAAACCATAACTTTCGTCTTACTTGCGTTCACTTTCATACCCTTTTCTTTTAATGATCTGTTCATTAATGTAACCATCATTTGCAACTCAGGCGCCGACGAAGCAAGAATAACTTGATCATCGGCGTACAAAAGGCATTTGACGGTTAACTCACCCATTCTTAATCCGCATTCTTCAACTTTCAACTTTTGCAAACAACTGTCCATAAATAGGTTGAACAGCCACGGGGAACCCACACAGCCCTGTCTGACACCTTTATGGATGCCAAACCAGTCCGAGTAGACCCCGTTGATCCTAACACAAGCACTAGAGTCCCAATAAAGAGATTCCAATGCCTGTATCAAGCCAGCGCTCAACCCAAATGAGTTCAGTGTTTGCCATAGCACATTCCTATCCACTCTGTCATAGACCTTTTCCAAGTCCATGAACGCACAAAAAACCTTTTGGTTTTTGGCCAAAAACTTCTCCGCGATCATGCGCATGGAAAAGACTTGATCTGTACATCCCATTCCCTTTCTAAATCCCGCTTGCACATCCCAAATTTTTCCATCGGTTTCTTTCATGACCCTTTCAATTAGTACCTTAGCATACAGTTTTCCCACGATGCTAAGAAGGCTGATACCGCGGTAGTTTTTACAGTCCTGCTGCGACCCTTTTCCCTTATATACTGGAACTATCACGGCTTTGCACCAGTCTCCCGGTACCCGCTTCAGTTCCCAGCATAAATTAAACAAGGTGTGCAGCA
This sequence comes from Parnassius apollo, assembly GCA_907164705.1. Lineage (NCBI taxonomy): Eukaryota > Metazoa > Arthropoda > Insecta > Lepidoptera > Papilionidae > Parnassius > Parnassius apollo. Next base: position 2,783,093 of record CAJQZP010000885.1, on the reverse strand, counting down.
GGCCTGCCACCACTTCCTCTCCAGCCCTTAGCATTTCGAGTGAAACTCTATCATATCCGGCAGCCTTACCTGCTTTCATGCTTTTCATTGCTTTCATTATTTCATCTATACTTATCTCGCTACCTCTTTCCTCTTCTTTCGGAGTTTCTACTTCACTTAGTACACACATTGTCTCCTCACTCATAAACATGCTTTCAAAATATTCCTTCCATCTCTTTAAACTCAAAACTTCATCATTCAGAATATAGCCATTCTCATCTCTTATAGCATTAATTATAGGCTGTTTTGAACGTCCCCTGGCAGTTCTTACGAGTTTCCAGAACATTTTAATATTTGCCTGGAAGTTATCCGATATTCTTCTATCATTCTTATCCGTTCTTTCTTGCTTTTTCCTTTCAACTACTTCTTTTACTCTCTTATTTAGATGTCTAAAGACTGCTTTTTTTCTTTCAAAATCATCATTCGTACCACTAGAATTACCAGACTTAGTTGCTAGTAAATCTAGCCATGCTCTCTTCTTTGCTTCAACTTCTGTACGTATCTCATCATCCCAACATAAAGTATTATTTTTCCTTTCATTCTTTCTTTTACTAACACCACATACTTCGGTAGCTGCATCTACTAAACCTTTCTTAACATTTTGCCATACATTCTCCAAGTCTAACTCATTCACACATAATTCATCCAAACCACTTATGTTTTCTTTCAGTCTACATTTGAACTTGTTTTTCTCACTTTCATCTTGTAATCTTTCTGTTCTAATACGCTGTAACGCAGTGGTAGACACAGATGACCGATGGCGCCAACGCCTGAACAGACCATTAATTCGGCATACGACCACGTTTGACCCCCGGTAAACCTTTCAATCAATCAATCTTTCATTCACAATTATGAAATCTATCATGCTTCAATCATCACCTCTTTCCCAAGTATACATGTGAATCCTCTTGTGGCGAAAGAAAGTGTTCGTCACAAAAAAGATTATTTTCCATACATACAGTGAGGAGGCTTTCACCATTCTCATTTATACTTTCATCACCAAGCGTATCCAATATCCTTTTATAACCAAGCCTCCTCACCCCAACTCTTCCATTAAAATCTCCTAGCATAACAACATTTTCATTTCCCTTACATTTCATTAATACCATCCTTACCATTTCCCAAAACTGCTCTCGGATATGAGTGGGCTTAGACATATCTGGGGCGTAGACCCCTAGCACAAACAACTTCTTTAAGCCCACTTTCAATCGTATCCATAGCAGTCTTGGGCTTACACATTCATATTCTTTCACACATTGGACCATTCTTTCTGATAGGATGATACCTACTCCCTGGCATGCCCGCTCGAGCTCGTCTACACCAGACCAGTATGCGGTATACATGCCATGTGTAGTGACATCCTTCCCCTTCCGTTTCGTCTCATTTACACATAACACATCTATTCCTCTATCATACATCACCTCGCATACTTCATCCATTTTATCATTCATTGCTCCACATACATTCAACGTAGCCAGACGGGCCTCTGCAATCCACTTTTCGCCCCTCCGGTAGATAGAACGTGACGGGTGGCGAACCTCGTCGCCGGTTTTCCTCCCTGAGATTCTTCGCACCCCTGCCCCATTAAAGGGGCGCCGGGAACTCGGGGCCATTTCTTTAATTTGATTCCTCATGGTGCGAAATGGGGTGGTATATTTAACGCCACTACCACGGCGAGGAGCCGAGTCTGTGCTATCGGCTTGTCGCTCATTTAGCATCACCCGGGAGTCACGTGTAGGGTGGGCCTAGAATTAGGTGGTCAAAGCCTACGGACGCGAGCGACATATTCCCTTCTATTATATGGTTGACGTAGAAATTCCTATCCTACAAGCCAAATACGATAGGATTCCTAAACAATTTGTTTTCGATAAGAAATACAAGATACAATTAAATGAAAACAGCCAGCCGGAAGGATTAAGCCCAAAAGAGCTTAGAGTTTTCACCGATGGTTCTAAAACAAATGAAGGTGTAGGTTCTGGAGCTTTCTCTGAAGACCTCAATATTCACATATGCACACCGCTGGGTACCTATAACACGGTCTTTCAGGCGGAATGTATGGGTATCATTCAAGCGGCCATAGCAATAGGTGCTAGGAAGGTTAATGACTTCCCCATCAGAATACTGACCGACAGTAGGGCGGTACTACAAGCTCTGAGTTGCAATGGGGTGAACTCGGGACTAATATATGAATGCCATCAACGATTAAATGAGGTATGTAAAAACAACAATGTGACTCTGCAATGGATAAAGGGACACAGTGGATCCGGAGGCAACGATGCAGCGGACAAACTGGCCAGAAGAGGATCGGCTCTGGCCACTATAGGGCCGGAGCCAATCATACCAATCCCCTTTGGTAACGTTCGTTCACTGGTACGTAGACACTTCACTAATCAACACGCTCAGCTTTGGAAAAATCTAGTAGACTGTAGATAAGCTATGGAGGCCCTACCTGAAATAAACAGTCGCTTAACCAAAGTTTTAATGAGACTGAACAAGCCGCAGATCAGGATAGTAACAAGTGCTATCACAGGACACGGCACCTTTAACAAACATTTATTTACTATAGGTGTTACAGATAGTCCCCTGTGCAGGGCATGTATGGGGGAGGAAGAAACGGCGGCCCACGTGCTACTGAAATGTCCGGAGGTCGCTACGTACAGGGCTAAACATCTCGGCACGCCGGGATCACTCCCCGAAGTTGCATGCAACATCAAGGGACTGTTGAGCTTCTTCGGGGAGATCTCATGGCTCGAATAATCACATTATTCCTGCCCACACGCAAAATACGCGCATAGACGTGGAGTTGCGGAAAACAGCCCGTCGCAAATTAAACTAAACTCTTTCTTTGGGTGCATTTCATTATCATTTCATGGTTGACGTAATGTATTTGGAGACTGATTTCCGCAAACTGAAGTATGGCGAAGATTTCTGTCTGGAAGATAGAGGTGAATCTACCCGAATTCAAACTAAGTTTGAATTTGCGGCGTTCCTCATAAATTCCAAAGCCTAGTCGAGGCCCATTTATGAACCATCGGTATACCATATAAACCTACTGACCTCAAAGATGACCTGGCCATTCCGGCAATCTTCTCTGGATGGTAGTTCCACTATATACTTTTTATTAAGCGTATAGTGGACGCATATCTGAGATCATGCATAAGACTGGTGTTTCTTTAATTGATTCGATCATTGATCTTAATTTGTAGGAAAGCAAAGTCAAGCGGCATTAGGCATAGAAGTGCATTAAGAGCCGCTCCAGACGATCGCATAGCTCCAGTTGCCATTAAGCAGGCAGTCCTTTGTAGACTATTTAGTCTGTCCGCAGTCGTCTTTTGGTTGGCCTTATTACACCATACAGTGGAGGTGTTGATAAGAATCGGCCTCACAATACTGCTGTACAACCATAGGATCATACTAGGATGCAAGCCCCAGTTGTCCCGACCAAATGACTGCAAGTACCTAAAGTAATTTTAGCCTTATGACGTACGTTGTTAATGTTCCACATCAGTTTTTGGTCGATTGTTACGCCCAAGTACTTCAGTAGAGAATGGTACATGTTTACCATTGAATTTTAGTGTGACTAATTTGTCCAACCATCTCTTTTTCTTAAAGGATATTATAACGGTTTTATCAGCATTAACTGATAAACTGTTATCCCTACACCTGTTGTTTATGGTGTTTAGGGCTTTTTGTATGATTAATAATAAAGTACTTTTGCATAATCACCTCGCAATGATCACAAGGTCATCGGCATAACCAAGTGTGTCAATGCAAAAGTCTGCCATCTTGTACAATAGATGGTCACCCGCAAGAGCACAAAGAAGGGGTGACAAAACACCTCCTTGTGGGCAGCCTCTTGTAGTTACAACCTCAATCGAAGAACTAAATGGGGTTTAAAAGGAATCAAAATTGTAATTGTAATTAAATATAAGTGTGCGTATGTGTGCATGCGTTGTCGTGTGCGTGCGTGCGTTCACTTGAATAACTAAGATTTCACTTTTCAGTGAAGGTTTTCAAAGTAAATGTGTTTTTAATACTCGTAAAGAGAATAATAATAGGAAGTTACCATTAAATATAATTACCTATCGCTCTCGTGTCTTGTCCTGCTTGCTTTGCTCTTTCAAAATGATCCAACATTATTTCCTTCAGCTTGTAAAATTTCGGGTGACCGAAGCATATATTTTTCGGAATCTAAAGAATAATAATGAAAATTAAATTTAAATTAAGTATGCACAGGACAAAGCGGATTGGTTTTGGTGGCAACTTCAAAACCTAAGTTTTGATTTTACAGTGTTTTTTGGGTTTACAGTAACACCTGTCAGCACGCTCGGAAAATAAATATCACTGGAAATATTCAGCTAATAGGTGTATACACAATTTATTATGTAAGAAAAACATTATAACAATATAAATATTGCCAACAAACGTTGTCCTATAAATATAGTACTGGGAAATTAAGTCTAACTTAAGAAACTTTTCTGCTAGTCTTAAGCCTAGTTAAGCATGAAGAATAACCGCCAACTTAAATAATGATTAATAAACAAAACTACCTTTAATAATCTAAGTTATTTGTAAAATAAATGTTTACACTGTTTTTACACTTTGCGGTGTAAATCCAGGTTTCGGTTGGCGTTTTCACATTCAGTAGCAAACTATTACCACTGCAATCGATATCTGAAAACGGTTTTCATTAACAATATGAAAACTCAATATCGGTTTTGTAACCGTTGCCAGCCCTCTGTCACTCTTGCTACCTGTGTGAAATAATTATCTACAGTCGCGAGGCACCCAGAGTAACATACGCAGTCGGGGCTGACGCGTTGTAGACGATTGAATGTTAAATTTTTTAACGCTGTTTACATAACTCGTTTTTTTGTAAATACTTGTTGAAATAGTTTTTGTTTAGTGTTAAGTATATTTACCTAATTGTAGGATAAAATTGTTGACAAAGTTTTGTTAAAGATTATATTTAAAAATTATATATATTTATGTATATTAGGTACCTATTTGAACAATTGTAATGGCAAAAAGTCGTTCCTACTATAACCGTTGCGTGGAAAGATGCTAACTGACAAAAAAGTTTCAGATATATAATTTTTTAAGTTGGGTACCGAAGGATTTTAGTAGAAAGTTATGAAAGGTGAATCTATTTCATTTTTAGGTACTATAGAAAAAGAATTATTACTTACTAAATTATTACCTACTTACTTGTAACAAAACTTAGTTGAAATTTAAATCACTATCCAAATATTTACTTACATATCTATACTTGTCTTTTGTAATTAAAATAATTTAAGTTACAATAATACAAAATTCTGAAATTAAAACTTTGTTTACTAACAAGATTTTTAACTAAGTAGAATACGATCACATTTCTGTTAGGAATCGTATTTGAGGTTTATTTGTTGTTTCTTCCGAGCCAAGCATCGCGATTCCCGACAAATGGCCTTGCGAGTTGCATGCGTTGGGCATCGCAGAACTCACATATGTGCAAAAATGTGATCAGTCGATTATAGTCAGAATAGGTACTTCACCTAAGTAACTTAATTAACATTTCGCAATGTATTTTTTTACTCTTTATTGACATCCCTTAGTAACCACGGAAAGTCCGCCGTGACTTAGGAAGGGGAAAAGATGCAAAGTAATATGGACACTCGCGCGCAACGATAAAGTTTTATTTAGCTTGCGTACGCGATTTATCTAATTAATAATAATTATGTACGCTATTAAACGTCGGCAAGCAGTCAACATCAATGGAGTGCAACTTCTATACGTAGTGTTATTATTTATTATGTGCCGTTGCAGCTAAAACCTGAAAACGCTCATTCCTATTATCTTCCGCTGCATGACCACTTTTTTGCTGCATCACAACAGGCGTGATAGTAGTCAAGCAATGGCTTAGAATAATTAAAAAAAAAGTTTCTCTATAAACGTGGATAATATCCAAGCGTACAATTCTGTTTATTACCTCAGGTATTGTTCCGTCAGGTAATATGCTTCGATCCAGTGATAAGGGATTTATTCCAAGGTCGTCCCGCAACCTTTCTAGGAGAGCTGTGAGGCGGTCGTCGGACTGGATCCATGACTTTTCTGGATGCTCATCAAAGAAATTAAGAAAAACTCTGGAGCCATGTTTTACCAATAACTCCAAACCATGATATAATGCTATCAGAAGAGTAAAATCTTTCATTATGTAATTGTGCTGTGGGTGGCTGGAATTTAGAAAAAGGAAAACATTATATATACTCAATTAAAATTAATGGTTTATAACATATGAGTATGATCATCATGTGGTAAATCGTTAGATACACAGACTGTGTTCTAAATATGCCGCAATCTAAATTTCCATTATGAATAGTATTAAAGAAGTGACATGTGCCGTTTTAGTGTATTCTGAAATAGCTAATTTCAAAACTTTGACCGCCACGCAACTTGCCGAGTTTGGAGGTAACTCATGATAGATATCCTTAGACAACAATATAAAGTTCTCAATATTCTTACCGAGCACCTCTTTCTTTACACTGATATTCCTTGTATAGCATCACGACACGGCCCTTGGACAAGTTGCCAAGGTTTTGCGGGAGAATGTTCAACTGCTTCAACCTTCTCGCATAGAAATCTAATATCTGGAAGAAAAAACTACTTCTATGCATCAAACATTACAACTTTGAGTAAGTGTCAGAAAGAGAAGCGAAAGGATATCAATCTAAAAATAATATCACCTATATTAGGATTTATTAGGGATGTGAGAGATAAATAAAAGAACATAACGGACAGAAATTCAGTTTTTTTTTTTTTTTTTTTCACGTTGTCTGTTGTGGTTCGTCTTTTTAATTATTGTCTTTTGTGATTGTGGTCTCTCATATCTATATATGCAAACAAAGAGATCAATTAGAACCCGCGTAAAAGAATACATAGCTTGACGTGAAGCATCAACGTTCCGGGAAGTCTGCAGTTTATGAGGATATGATCATATCCTTGGCCCCAATCATTACATCAGATTTGATAGACCACAAGTCCTCACGAAAGAACATCGATTCCTACCAAGGATGATACATGAGGCTATTGAAATTAAAAAACATCTTCATTTCAATCGAGAAGGAGGCTGGGTACTACCACATGCTTGGGACCCTATAATTAATAAAATTAAAACTAAACCCAAGCATACCACTGCAAGACTTCAAATTCATTCTGCGTAGATCGGACCGAAGACAATAATTAAAAAGCTAAAGGTATTCCGGGTTAATTTTGACATCGGGACGTCAGTCACCTCAGTCCCTCGTGACCATGGGTGCTGAAAAGCACCCGAAAGGTCGGGTATTAAAAATAAAATAAATAAAACGCGATAAAATCCATAAAAGTAGATTTTAGTCTAAGGAAGATACATTTTTGAGTGTGCTAATTAACTTACCTATAATAATTATATGCTACAATGCATTGTTTCGACCAATGAAAATAAATGAATTAAATGCTATTCCGTTCTCACACTCTAAAATCTTATTGAATAAAGAAACTTTATTCTTATTGGCAGACTATGATTAAGATTGTTCATCTTTTATTCTTAATTTTTTTAAAGTGTAGTCAACTTATTTTTATACTTATTTGGTTATTGAGTGTTTCTTATGAACCATATTCATATTGACTCGACAGCTAAGCCTACTTATACTGTCCCTTAAATGTCTCTAACAAATTACCTTTTTACCATTAAACCCTTTACAAATAATAATCAGTTCGACAACTATTTTACACAATTATTTCAGGGTATCGCATTGTCATTTATTTCAGGGTTTCAGGGCAAACTACTATGTAGAATTAAATTCCTATACTCTATGTATGAGCATTCAATCGTTCGCATCGTCGCTCAACGTTATCTGATTAATATAATCAGCACGACTTATTGCAGATTGCCAACAATAAGTGTAGGTTCAAATAAAAAGATTCTCAAAGTATTTTTTACGCAGAAGCGTATGAAAGTATTATAAGTGACAACCTGAATATATTCTATTGCTGGACCCAGGTATTAGTTCTTCTAAATCGGTTTCGAAGCAGTGACGAGTCCACCGCTCTGTACTCTTATTTTTTAAAATTTTCAGACATGTAGAAAACATGGTAAATCAGCACTTTAAATCGCAATTTACAGTTTAATACGTATTGTGAAAAAGAATATTGAAATAAAGCACGTACTTAACCCCTCAGCTACGCAGGCTCTTATAATAATAATAATGACCGCCAGACCGAATTACAGTCACGGCGACCAGTCTCAACAAAGATTAGCCATCAGCGCAGAACAGGATCATAGTGCACGAGTGTTTGCGCAAGCATAGGTGCACTCTCAATTCCGAAGGGAACGCAATCCGACACGATTAGAGAGAAATCAGGTTCAGGACTAACAGCTGTACATGCATTCCAAGGCACGGTGGTAAAACACCGCTGATGCGAAGATTTAGGGCTGCTGTGATGAATTTCTTGATACAAAAACCCCATAAATAATATTGTATAGACCCGGATTTCAAAAAGAAAGGTACCACATGATTATGAGTCGCCTTAAGACCATTATAACAAGGCAGTTTAGGCTCTTATATAAAAATTATTAGAATATAAAAGCCCTTTTTTTACAAAGGTATATGCCTCGAAGGAGGAAGATGTCGGACTCGCACCGACTCAAACCCCACGGTGTACATCCTTCGTCGCATATCGGCAAAAATATAAAAATAATATAAGCCTACCTCAACATATTGCTGTCGTAGTTGTGTTAGCTCTGGGCCCAGCTGTACAACCACTGTGTTAATCTTTCTAGAGTGGCTGTATGGCGCTACGTCGATACAGTTTTCTGTGCGTAATTCCAAATGAGCTATGTGTAAATTCTTAACTACCTGAAATAACACTTTTCTTTAACTTACATTACTTAAATATTAAGTTCAAATTTTCTTCCAATTCGCAACTTCCTTAACCAAAAATTATATTACAATTATAAACCTAATATCAGTTCATTCATTACAGCACCTTTAAGTCCACCATAACCATGGGACCCATCGACCCGTAGACCATCTCTCATTTGCGATAGTTGCAATGCTTGGTATGTTGGTCGATAACTGCAGTTTTATTGTTATTATTGAATTATTATCAGGAACATGTTATCGGATACTGCTGTCCGTCTACTATTTTTCTCTTTGTCGGCTATTACAACATTCACGGGATGAAATGAAAGTGAGTTCTCTTACGCCGTTGTTACACTGCTCAAATTTAATCAAAATTAATTTATTACCACGTTTTTATTAAGTCACTTTCTTGTTTGTATCATTCTCGGGTGGAATTTAGTAATAGATTTCAAACTAACTTCCCGATGACCTGGAAACTTTAAATTTAGAATATAGCTCAAATTCAGATGAAAATTCAAGAGTATGATAAAAGAACTTGGTTAAAAAATTAAAAAATTACACTTTTTATAATATGTAGTCATATTTTAAATAAATAAAAAAACACCAAAAAAAACTATTACTACAAATATTTTATCACATCTTCATCATCATCAACCTATAAAAATCCACTGCTTGACATGGATATCCCTCATTGTACTGTTATTATTGTATTTGACACTGGTCAGGAAGGTAATAAATTCTAATTTGATGAAACTTACAGTAATCACATCCTCGACTTTGCTCCCCGGAGTGGCAGACAAAGCTAGCAATCTATAAGTCTTGTGTCCCATTTCTGTTAAAGTAGATACAATTTGACAGTAAGCGTAGTTGCCGCGCGCTCTATGAGCTTCGTCGATGACAAGACATCGTATTTTCTCGCCTGGACAAATCCCGGACTTGATGTCGTTGTATATCACTTGCGGTGTTGCAAAAAACACTCGTTTAGTTTTCCAGTGTGTTTTTCTAGTGTTCACTTGCATATGACCTGAAATACAAAAACGTCAGTATTCAATAGCTAGTATTAATTATTACATATGATGGTGGGTTAATGTTTCAGACCGAATTTCGGTCACGGCAGCCAGTTTCAAGATAGACTAGTCGTCTGCGCTGGACGCGATTGTAATGCCCGAGTGTGTGCGCGCACAGGAGAACTTTATATTCCCTTATTCTTACAATCCGATGGGACAGTAATCCGACACGACCGGAGAAAGATCAGGCGCGGACCAACGGCTTTACGTGTTTTTCGAGGCACGGGGTTGAACAACCGCCAAACTCCTAACTCTGGGCTGCTACTGATAATTTCTTGACAGAAAAACCTAGCAATTAACTTTGGCCTGATCCGGGACGCGAACCTGGCACCGCATGATTAATAAATGTGGTTAAGATCACTAGTACAACGAGGCATTGGTGGGTTACTAATTGTACATGTCTCTTCATTGTTAAGGGCATCTCAACAAACCTGATATAAAATTTAAGAATCGTATAACTTAGTGTCACTTATACAGTTGACTTTATATTGGCAAAAGCTAAATGAGATTCCATCCATTACAGTTTATAAAAGTCCACTGCTAAACATGGGCTTTCACTATAGACAGATAGATTTTGCTACAGATGCCACATTTGGCAAGCAGATTGGCAGTCGTAGCTTTCTATTGTTTTGTTGTTATCAGGAAGATGCTGCTGCCCATCTCGTGTTTCGGCTTCCCGCTGTCACCTCTTACGATACCCACGGGATGATGTGGGACAGATATCGACAGCATTAATCGTAGTTTAAAAAAGATTCCATGAAATTACACTTTCATTTTACCTTAACTCTTTGAATAGTTTAATAAATTATATTTTAGGTTTAACTAAAATTGGCACCTGTTGGTTGCAACAAACTTTTCTATATATTTCCCTGAATAAACTTCTTCAAAGCTGACAGGACAAAATGGAATAATGGATCCCTATATAACAAGACAATGCACGCAAAATACACGCTTAGACATGGAGTTGTTGAAAATAACCCGTCGTAAACTAACTAATAAACTACCACAATACTAATTTTACTTTCCTTGAAAACGATATTATTTTGTATATACATAATAATTACTACAAAGATGTATTTGCTGTAAAAACAATTAATGGTATCCACAAAATTATGCTTTAAAAAATATTAAGATATTGAAATTAAATACCTGTCATTTCAATTGTGTCTTTTGGTGGGATTGCTATAATATTATAGCAAGCCTCTATTTGTTGGGCAACAAGAGGTCTTGTGGGCGCTGTAAATACTATTTTGCCCAGTGGATACCATCGGTAAAAATTGTACATAATAACAGCGGCAATGAATGTTTTTCCAAGACCTGTTGGGAGACTCACCTGTAAAAAAAAGTTAATGCTCATCTTGTTGTAGATAATAATACAAATACATATTATGTAGCGGTAGGTCCACACTTAAATGTATACTGTAGTAAAGATATTCTCAGAACTTATTCAGTAAAATTTTATTTAAATATGTATCTGATGGGTTTAATAAAATCCCAGATTAATTTTCACATCTTAATACAACTAAGTAATATTGCCTGTGAAATTGACTCAATGAGAATGCGTAGTGTAATGAATGTATAAACTAAGATATTTAGATATGTGAAACAAGATCAGGTAATAAAATTAGAGTAAATATAATTATCCTACCTGCAACAATGCATGCATCTATTGAATAGATCAAATGACCCTAGTGGTCATTGTATGTAAATGTTAATTTTATTTATATTTGTATTAACTTATTACAAAAGTCATGAAATACAAAACTGAATAAACAAATAATGACAAAATAATTAGCGCTACAAGTTCAAATTTGGGTCAAAAGACCCTAGATGCCTTGATAGTGTTAAAGGCCACAAGTTTCAATGATTGGAGGAGATGGGGTGATATTTATAGCTCTCCACCACATGTTGAACAATGACAAAAATAAACAGTTGGTACCACTTCAAAACATATTATACTTACTAATGTATTTTTCAAAAGAGAAGCTTTGATAATATTAAATTGGTAATCTCTGACAGGATAATTTGTTGGATAAATCCATGTTCTGCCTGTCAACTTATCATATCCACTGATTTCTTCATCACAGCACAAGGCACTATTGGATTAAAAGAGTTATACAATTAACGAAACTTAATAAAATTACACACATAATTATTATGAAGTATTTGTAAAGAAATAAAATAAAACATAAGCATTTCCTTAAATAGACTTCCATTTTATTGAAGAACTACAAAGAAAAATAAAGGTTTTTTCTTTCTTTATCAAAGATCTATTGTTATTATAATGAAGTTTCATTTAGCTTAATTTTTATACCTTCAGATGTTCATTAATATTAAAAGAACTATGTTTTGTACTTACCTCACATTCAAAGTGCTTCTGTTATTGGATTTATGGTTTTGTCCATTAAAGGTTCCTTCCGTAAATGTGTCGTCTTTAAAAGCAGAATATTCGAAATTCGCCAGTAGTGAGGTATTATCAAACACCTCATCTTCTTCGAAAACTTCATTATTTATTTCACTAATTATATTTTCCATGTTGGAAGTTATATTTTACGGCAATGAATAAGCAACAGCAGTGTATATTAAGTAACATAATGTAGTTATATTTTATTATTTAAAATATGTAACAGAGTTTAAAAATCACTACGTTTAAATAAATCAAAAATTATTTTAAGCTCACACGTATAATAACTATTTCCATAACAAAATGTAAATAGTTAATCTTGGCTCAAGTTTTATTTACTTTCTTTTTCTTCCCAAGTCCCAAGGAAAATTCTCCACCTAATAACAAATGTATTATGTCATTGTCAGTGTCACGTGTGATGTCAAATGTCAATGTTCCTTAACAGCGCCAAGTCAGTTTCATTGTTTTTATTTTTTTATTTTAGCCAAAGTATCTACGTCCATACATCCTAACGTGACGTGTATTTTGTTCTTATGATTCTTCACAATATTATATCGTTTCGTCACATTGCAATGTTATTGACAGATTTTGATAACAGCTAAACGAAGCAGATAGTTGATGACAATACTATTTCAAGGCATATAAGTGACCATAGAATCTCGTTATTCGTTACAACTAATAATTCACTTGCAACATCAAATACACAAAGCACTACTTTCAGATATAAGTATTCAATTACAATACAAAACATTATTTGAGTGATATTAGAAGCAATAATACTCTGGTGGTGATGTTTCCGCTAATACTCTCCGTCTTCGCAGTACATTGGAATTTCTGACCATTCAACCCAATGGACGAGTAATGCGCTTAAATGCTACGAACAAAAAAGTCTGTCACTATTGCTGCAGGGCGACTAAACACTTCATAGACAGTACTGCACACCTACTCAATAAAATTTTGTGTCAGTATCGCACACACAAATCTAAATATCTAACACTATTACATTTTACGCACACATGTAGGTTAAATACATCAACATAGAAAAGTTATGAGTGTAAGACGGACGGAATTAATTGTGATATATATCGATATTTTATATCGATAGTTGCTCTAAGAAAAAGAGTAAACTCACAAGCATTAGCAAAATGCACTCGAACAATTAAAACCACCTCTTTAGCTGTTGGTCACCGTAGCAAGTTTTTTTAAAGTTCCGTAGTAACTCAACAAGGAATGCTAACAGTTTCGCAAAGTCTGTCAGTCCCTCCGCTTGTCTGCGGCTTAGTGCAGAGACTATTGGTATTTTAAAGAGTTGTAATTTGGTATGGTTAACCATGAATACCAGAAATAAAAAGGCTCTAAGTATCAAAAACAAAAAGTGGAGGAGCTTTTGCGTTAAATAATAAGCCAATCATCACAAAAAATAATTGTTTTAACATATACATTTATATTAATACAATAAAATGTTTTGTGAAACAAAACTAAAGTATTGTTGCGTGAATAAGCCAACTAGCGCCATCTAGTGTCAGGAACGAGAGCGAGGGGAGCTTTACAGAAAATGACATCACAAATCTCTCAACCGACAGCGCCATCCGCAGAACTAAGTTTCTAGAAAATCTACACTCGCACACTCGTCCCTTTGCGCGCATTTACTTGAATATTCCGGATGCTTCTTTGCTAATTTATATAAATAGGCGCTGCAAGATGCGATGCAGGCAGTGTTGATTTGGCGAGACAAGCGAAGCTTCGGAGCGGAATAAAGTGAATTAGTGTGTTTAATTATTAGTGTTTTAAGTTTTAATTTGTGTAAAGTAAATTAAAGTGTTAATTTAGGTAATTTTATCGGCAATTTTTATTGTCACGAACCTCAAGCTCGTAACAATTGGTGTCAGAAGTGGGATAAAATAATGCCGATTTTACCTAAGGAGGAAACGGAGGGTGTCCGTACCCGAAGTCAACGCCAGCAGGAGACGGACCAACGAAGATTTGGTGGTGCAACGCCGCAGACGTCGGAGGGCCAGCGGCCGGCAACGGAGGCCGGTCCGTCAGTAGCTCCTGCATCTGCAGCACCTGATTTAGGTGCCCTGATGGTGATGCTGCAGGAGCAGGCCCGCCGACAGGAGGAACAGGCTCGTCGGTTCGAAGAGCAGCTGAAGCGCGGATAGGAGGAGCAGGCCAGTCAGATGAACGAGCAGCAGGAGGAACAGGCCCGCTGACAGGAGGAACAGGCCCGTCACTTAGAAGAGCAGCTCAAACGCGATAGGGAAGAGCAGATGCTTCTCATGAAGGACCTTCACGCTACCTTCGGGAAAGAGATAAGGGAGGTGAAGGATAAGGTTGCTCAACATGATAACCGCCTGTCGGAGGCTGAGACCCAAATCAACCAAGTTAAGAAAACGCTGGAGGAACTCAAACTTGGAGATGGAATTGCAGCCCCCGCAGTAGCTACTACACCTTCGCTACGTGGGTTCAAGGTACCACCGTTCGACGGGACTTCTTCCTGGTCGGCTTACAAAATCCAGTTCGAGGCCGTCATGGAGGCAAACGGCTGGAATAAAAGCCAGGCCATGACTGCACTCACCTTAGGCCTGCGCGACCAAGCCTTAACCGTGTTGGAAGCTCTCGGCAAGAAAGTGACCTACGAGCAGCTCCTTGAGGCATTGGAGGCGAGATATGGTGACGCTCACCTGGAACATGTCTTTCGTGCGCAGCTTAAAGATCGCGTGCAACGCAGCAACGAAAACCTGCAGCAGTGGGCCCTTGAGGTGGAGAAGATGGTTCGAAAAGCATACCAGTCTTTACCTGCGCTCATTGAAGGGAACCTGGTGCAGACATTCATCGACGGCATCCGCGACCTGGAAGTCACAGCTGCTGTGAGGCTCGGGCACCACGAGACGCTTAAGGACGCCTTGGCCCATGCACTGGAGGTAGAAGCCGTGCGGCAGGATCATCGTTCCCATCGCGTCAGGGAGGTTGCAGCAGCTACAGTTCGCGACCGCAACAAAGGATACAGCCCTAGGTGCTATGGCTGTGGGGAAAAGGGCCATCTTCGATCCAGCTGCCCTAAGCGAACCCTAGAAAGGGAAGGTGAACGATCCCAGGAGGGTAGTGCGGCCAACAGCACCGCCCAGCAGCAGCAGGGAAACGAGTAAAAGCCAGAACTGCGGGGCGGGTGCTGGCTGATGTTAAAAGAGCCCCAAGGATCTCGATCTCACAAACCCATGATGGGAACAGTCTAATCATCAAGGGTGAGGTCAACGGAATGCCGTGTAAACTGACCATAGACACTGGAGCCTCTCGTACGGTTGTTAGTTCCCAACTTATCAGTCAGTTCCTTCGGGACTCCGAATACAACCGAGAACGCATTAATTTGGTAACAGCCACCGGTCAGCGTATACCCGTCCGTGGAGAGAAGGAGATGGAGTTGAAGCTAGGCAACGTGATCTACCTGCATAATGTCATCGTGGCTGATATAATGGACGACTGCATCCTAGGCTTAGACTTTATGAGGAATGATTGTTGCGAGATCGACGTTAAGCAAGGTGTTTTGAAATGTGGACAGGAGGAACTTTTTATGGAAGGTGCGTTACCAGGGAACGTGTACAGCATCAAGAAGAATGTTCTTCCGCCGAGATCGGAAACGATTGTTCCGGTTAGTCTTCCTCGAAACGCTGGGCAAGCTCACCGTTGTGTTCCTGTGGAAAGGGTAAACAATGACCTTCCATGGAAAGTAGCTCGAACCTTGGTCAGGACCACTGACATCTCAGGAGTACGTGTGCTGAACCTTTGCGACCGGGAACTTGTACTTACCGGGCTAATTGGCGATGCCTGTCTGGTCTACTTGGATGACATCACCATCGTGGGCCGTACGTTTGAGGAACACCTTCAAAACCTGGAACGCGTGCTCATGAAGATTAAGAGTGCCAACCTCAAGTTGAGTCCGAAGAAATGTTCACTATTCAAACGGCAAGTCAACTTTTTGGGGTATGTAGTGTCGGAAGAAGGTATCCGCACGGATCCAGAGAAAATCGCAGCTGTAAAGGATTGGCCGGTTCCAAAAGACAAGACGCAGGTTAGAGCATTTTTGGGTTTGTGCTCCTATTACCGACGTTTTGTGAAGAACTTTGCAGATATAGCCAAACCTCTGCATAAGCTAACCGAGGAGAAGTGACATTTCTGCTGGGATGAAAGTTGTAACATCGCATTCCAGGAGCTCAAGGACCGTCTGTGCAAAACACCTATTTTGGGATACCCTGATGCAAGTAAAGAATTTACAGTTGACACAGACGCAAGTGATATAGGACTTGGCGGTGTGTTGTCTCAACGTAATGGTGACCAAGAGGTCGTGATAGTGTACTTCAGAGGTTGTAAAAGGAAAGATGTGAAAAGGAATTGCTAGCTGTGTAAAGTGTTGAACATTTTAGCAAATCTTGGGGAATGAATGACATGTGCATAAATGGCTTGATTTGACAGTTGGAGTGATGTTGCAGGAGACTTTGAATCGAACATCGCAGCGGGAAATCTCATGGCAATGCAGATGCATTGTCAAGAAGACCTTGTCCTGAAGATTGCAACCATTGTACTAGGCAGGAGAGTAAGGAAGAGGTACCCGTGAGGATGCTCAGTACGGACCACCTCAGCAACGAATGGAAGGACAGCTTACAACATGCACAGCAGGAAGATCCGGACATCAAGCCGATTCTGGAATGGATAAAGGCCAGTGTTCCCAAGCCTAAGTGGAGCGACATCTTAGCAATGAGTTCGACCACTAAAAGCTATTGGGCCCAGTGGGACAGCTTGCTGCTTCAGGATGGAGTTCTGTACCGTAAATGGGAAAATGTTAGGGGAGACAGCTATCATTTGCAAATGGTTGTCCCTAAAGCTAAAGTACCGGATGTTCTACAGCTGTACCATAATGATTGTTCCGGAGGCCATCTGGGAGTTAAACGAACTCTATTGAAGATCCGAGAACGGTTTTATTGGGTCCACTGTCGAAACGATGTCGAGGACTGGTGTCGCAAATGTACAAGTTGTGCGGCTGTTAAGGGACCTCAGACTCGTAGTAGAGGTGCATTGAAGTTGTACAATGTTGGTGCACCATGGGAGAGAATAGCCATTGACGTGGCGGGACCGTTTCCGGAGAGTGAAAGCGGTAACAAGTATTTCATGGTTGTGATGGATTACTTCACTAAGTGGCCAGAAGTCTTCGCCATTCCAAATCAAGAAGCTTCAATAGTTGCTGATAAGCTAGTTCATGAAGTCTTCTGTCGTTTAGGTGTACCTTTAGAGATTCACAGCGATCAAGGAAGGAATTTCGAGTCTCAAATATTCCAGGAAACTTGCCGAGTTATGGGTACTCATAAAACACGAACGACTTCTTATCACCCGCAATCTGATGGAATGGTAGAATGATTTAATCAGACATTGGAGAGGTACCTAGCAAAAGTTGTAGACAATCGGCAACGAGATTGGGACAAGCACATACAACCGTTTTTATTGTCATATCGAAGTTCTGTTCACGAAAGTACAGCAGTGACACCAGCTTTCGCAAACTTTGGAAGAGAATTACGGCTGCCTGCAGACCTGATCACCGGGATACCACCTGATGCCCCACGCAGTATAACCGATTATGCAAATGACTTGCGAAACAAAATGAACGACATTTATGAGCACGTCAAACAATCGGGCCAGCAAATGTCTGAGAAAATGAAAACCCGGTACGACCGCAAAATGAACAATAAAGGGTTCAACGAAAGTTCATTAGTGTGGTTGCACAATCCAGTCCGCAGCAAAGGGAAATCTCCTAAGCTTCAAGCTAAATGGGACGGCCCGTACCGGATTGTAACCAGGATCAACGATGTGACCTACCGGATACAGAAAGGCGCAAGAGGGACTCCTAAGATCGTCCATGTGGATCGCTTGACGCGTTATTATGGGACCGATAATGCTCGGGACGAGCATGTCTTAGGAGGGGGCAGTGTTGCGTGAATAAGCCAACTAGCGCCATCTAGTGTCAGGAACGAGAGCGAGGGGAGCTTTGCAGAAAATGACATCACAAATCTCTCAACCGACAGCGCCATCCGAAGAACTAAGTTTCTAGAAAATCTACACTCGCACACTCGTCCCTTTGCGCGCATTTACTTGAATATTCCGGATGCTTCTTTGCTAATTTATATAAATAGGCGCTGCAAGATGCGATGCAGGCAGTGTTGATTTGGCGAGACAAGCGAAGCTTCGGAGCGGAATAAAGTGAATTAGTGTGTTTAATTATTAGTGTTTTAAGTTTTAATTTGTGTAAAGTAAATTAAAGTGTTAATTTAGGTAATTTTATCGGCAATTTTTATTGTCACGAACCTCAAGCTTGTAACAGTATCTTAGCTTACTATCTTATTAATTAGTACAATATGTAAAGGAATAAAATTAAAAAATATATTTATTTTAGGTTGATCTTAGTGATTGTACAACATTATCTATTTTAAAACGGTATTCAACGAAAAAAGTTACAAGTTTGCTAGAAATACTAGATTCGGTGACAGAGACATCTTTGACAAATAAAGAAAATAAACAGGTCCTAGAAAAGATAGAATTTGAAGAAAGCGAACTTTTAAAGGTTATATATAGACATAGACAAAGATATAGACAAATAAAAGTAACATTGGAAAACTGCCCAGAACTATAGTATGTGCCAAATCGATTGAGAAAAACGAACAATGACCTTTCGGTTGTTTAACCAGGGGTTACAAACCTTCAATATATAGGCATATTTTATATGTAATACTTTCTTTATTTATAATGATTTTTTATATTTTTTATAATGATTGATATAATATATATTTATTAACTATTATTAAAAAGTTATGTAAAAGATCGCTGTAGAAGAAAAATCATCTATGGTTATGAAGTACTTTATTCATTTAATAACAAAAAGCATTAATTTATAACAAATATAAAGATTCGAGTGATAAAGACATACACGAATAAGTACGTACTTATTCAAAATATAAAACTTAATTTTCAATATTATGAAAGAACTTTATTTTTATTCGGTGCAATCATCACTCGTATCTTCAGTTGATGTATATTCACATGAACTGTCTGTAACATTAATTATAAAGCGATCTGGAGTTTGGTCAATTCTATCATCCACGCCACGCATTTTTTGTTCAACCCAAAAAAGTTCGGCCCAAAAAAGTGACGCATCTCTGGCTGCCATTGTCACGTTTCTTTTAGATGAACTGACAGGTTGTAAGGGATGAATTTGCAAAAGCTCAATATGGTGATTACATTGCTTCAAATAGTTTTTTTAATATGAAACTCTTATTAAATGAATTGCTGCATTACTTACCATAAATTGAAATATAAAATATAACACATTTTTCGTGATGTACCGTAAGATTTTACGATGTTTATACACACGACAATATTATTTAAGAAACAAAAAAAAACAAAACATACGTGCTGACCTAGAAGTGTGAATAATATCAATATTTAAATATTGTTATCACATCTAAATTGAGATTTTGTAAGTTACGCCTTTTAACATGTTTTTCTCAATCGATTTGGCACATACTATACATATTCCCCAGAATTAAGATGTTTCGCCTTAATACTTAATCAATACTTACCAAAAACTAATCGATATTTACGTAAAAGTTTTGGAACATGTTTGCCTACACCACAGACATTGACTAAGTAGTACAGTACCATCAATGGCTAGACAGGTTAGCTGACGGCATTAAAATTGATGTTGATATTAAAATTTATTGTACTTTCGTCATGGATGAAGTGAAAATTAATCAATTCACGGAATACCTTGCTAGCAGCCAAAGGCATTATGGGTATGTCGACTACGGGTTTGAATTCATATACGATAATTCCAATGAAGCTACTGACGCTTTAGTGTTTTTATTAGTCGGTATAAACACAACATAGAAAGTAAATATAGCCAACTTTTTGATTAAGAGTTGGATTAATGGCTGAATTAAAAGCACGGCTAGTAACATAATATTTCCATCTTGTTCACGAAACAGGCATAGAAATAAAGGCGTTGACATATGATTGTACAAAGACCAACCTCGCCATGGCAGAAGAGTTGCACTCTACTCAGACTGCAAACTACAATCTTAGATTTAGCTTCAGGGCAGTAAATATATCATTTTTTTCCTGATCATTGCCACATAGTTAAATTAGTGCATAGTTCTGTTCAAAATTATGGAAACATTTTTCAAAATAAAAATCAATTTCAGTGGTCTTACATCCAAAAACTCCAAAAATTACAGGAAGAAGTGTTGTTTCATATGGCTAATAAATTAAAAGCCATATATACCTCAAAATAAAAATGATGAATGGACCATCTTGTGGCCTAACATTTTAATAGAACTGTAGCTGATGTATTGCTGCTTTGCGAAAATGTGATGAAATTACCTATGTTCGAGTTCGGAGTTACTCCAACAGCTGATTTCTTGAAATTGATTAGTTCTTTCACACTTTTATTATAATAGTAGGTAATCCTCTTTAGTTGAGTGTTTGATGATACATTTTAATGCAATTAATAATAATGAAAAATTATCGATATCAATCCGCACATCACAGTCACATCACGTATTAACATGACACCATTTTCAATTATTAAAAAGTTACATACATACATAGTACATGGTAGAGCCATGCTGCAGTTATATTAGTAGTATAGTTTTAGCACAAATGGGTCGGCTCGACCGGGGAATGGACACACTCTCACAGAACACCAGCGTGAAATAGTAGCTTAATGCTGCTGTGTTTCATATTGTGAGTATAGAGAACCAAAGACCATTTTTACTAGAACGAGGCATTCCATCTTATTCCTCACGGGTGACAACTCATCTGCATTTAATCGAGGATAGATGTATATGTCTATGGGCCACATCACCTGCTTACCATCAGGTGAACTGTGTATTCGTTTGTCACCCTATCCTATAAAAAAAATTAAACACTTAACCCTACAGTGGTCGCGTGGATTACAATAGTAATCCACTGTAAAATAATCTCAAATTTAGATATTTCTGAAACCAAATGATTAGAAAAAATTATTTGTGATCTTACTTTGAATTTAACGTGATATTTTCATATATTAATATGTAAAAGTTTTTAAAATATAATAATTTGAATAAAAAGGACGTATAAATAGTTTTTGTTTATTAAATATGATTAACCGTTGATACAATGTTACTCTGTTTCATATTTAAAATAAAATAAAAATACATTTTAGTTGATATTTTAAAGCTTTCTTCTTATTTTTTATTTGGACTGCATACGTAATACACGTGACAAGTTTTTTATAAGGCGCTATCTCTGCAGGGTTAAGTAGTCTCGTTACACTTTTATTGTTTATATTTTGCAAATATAAACTAATCTCGTAAGGAGTGCAGTTGTGCTTACGTGTTCAATTTTAAACCTAATTTGTAACATCTGAGGGTGAAAAGGACCAGGTCGGTGTCCCTCTTGATCCTGAAAAGGACCAATTGAAAAGGACCTAGCGGATCGGGTACTAAGAAACAGGAATCGAGGCTTCTCTCGATCCGGCCTCCTATCACGCCTACGTTGGGTTCGGGAACAACGTATGTGATCTCCGCAACGGAGTAACACACTAGGGCGATAACCTCTTCCTTTTCAGCAAGTAGGTTCAGACGGGGATTACGGGTCTTCCGAAGTCGTCCCGGTCCCGACGCCTTAATTCTTCGATGTGGACTGTATAACTTAAAGGATCTTGGGAATGAAACAGCAATTGTCTTCAAACCGTTCCGTGAGAGAGTAATCACTTTTCCCTATACTGCTGGTTTTTCACTTTTCTTGAACTTTTTCCCGGATTTTCTTATTTATTTCCGAACTATTTCCTTGAATATTTCCCGAACGATTCCCGAACGATTTCCGAACGATTCCCGAACGATTTCCTTGAATATTTCCCGAACCATTCCCGAACGATTCCCGAACGATTCCCGAACCATTCCCGAACGATTTCCTTGAATATTTCCCGAACCATTCCCGAACGATTCCCGAACGATTTCCTTGAATATTTCCCGAACCATTCCCGAACGATTCCCGAACGAATTGCAATAAAATCAATTTACTATCCTACCCCTAAGCTAAACGCGAAAGTGAGCCGCGCCATCTGCGCGCTTGCGCAACTTAATTACATGAATTTGTACTATTACTCTCTCACGTTTCACTCAATATCTTTATTTATTCAAATCATATACAAATACAATTTATCAATATAGGTAGTACAAAACAATATCTACACCATGATATACATCATATCCTCATATCATAAAAAACCTTTTATTTATTAAACGAAAACTGCCTATTTTACTCACAAGTTCGAAATCGAAATTTCTTAAATATTTAACACAGAAAGTTAAAACAATGTTTCTCACTTGAATTTATACATAAGCTAACCAATACAATAGTTTAATTTACATTTTTTCTATTTATTTCACTATTTAAAACACTTTTAAATTTCTTATACAAAACTATCATTATTTCACTTATACACAGGAATTTTCACATGAAAATAACACAGAATTTACCTTTTTAGCACGTACAATTAACCTGAAATATTTTACAAGTAATTTTTACATAAATCACTGAATTACAAACATTTTAAATTTTTACATATTCGGCCTCCTAAGGGCGTGGCCAGCGTGCTTCCGTGTACTCACGCTATGTGAACAACTAACTTTGCACGGCTCTCGGCTATCAGAAAAAATTAAATTATGAAATACACCAATTTTGACCACATTAGGCAAATTAAATGCTTTTATACAATTTTCGAACTGTATGAAACTATCTTTAATCAGATAACAATATAAATGAATGTTCTCATTAATCAATCATAACAAATAGGCATTTGTTTTCGTACAAAACGTATCAAACTTATACAAAACAACATTTATGCAATTAATATCCATTAATTCTGCCTATGCACAGAGTGATTATCTCGACCGGGGAACAAATCCGATCTTTAACTTCACTTTAATATTCTTATGAATTTACATCATTTGAAAGATGATTTCAACCGGGGAACAAATCCGGTAACATAATTTATATCTTAAATTCCTTACGAATTTATTAAGCGATATTACTTAGGAAAACAAACAAACTAGTCCGGCCTGGGAGTCGAACCCAAGACCTTCATATCATTAATTCGACATTTCTTAAAGATTTAACTAAGCATTCTCTTATCAGAGCGTCGTTGCTCGTGACTACCCCTTTTTTCATAGCAACGTCATCGGTTGATTTAATAAACTGAAACATTTTTATAGGCGCGTCGCCAACAGAGGGTTGACTTAAAAGAAAATATAACTAATCTCGTGTGAGTGTGCTTCTCACATTTCGATTATTATCTTATCGGTATAGTTCTCAATTATTATTTATGATAATATTTGAAATGGTTATAATAGAAAGAAAGCATGTATCACAATAAAAATATGTACTTACATATGGAGTGTAACTCCATCTATTTTGTAAATTTGAAGTATTATAGTCCGTTCGCGTTAAGAAAATAGTGAATCATCGTTGTCCGCCGGCCTGGCCACGCCACCCAGCCAATTAATATGCAAGAAATTAGAAAATCGAGTACACAGTGACCAGATGAAGTCAAGCCTTCGAACAAAACGGTTTTGTATTTTGCGTGTTACTTGTTGAACATTAAATTTTGAAAATGAATACCTCACCTATTCGAAAGAATAAAAGTGGATCAATAATATTAATATTTAAATCTAAGTCTACAAAAGACTATCATGAAGAGATGGATGGTGAAAGATACCTTAATTGGTTCATTAATATAATGCCTAAGCTAGAACCAAGAAGTGTGATTGTCATGGATAACGCTCCCTATCATTCGGTAAGAGTCGAAAAATACCAACAAGCAGCAAATAATAGATTGGCTGCAAATCAAAGGTAAATCCATGGACATGACTTATTTAAAAAAGGAATTATTAATGAAAGTTGCCGAAATCGACCCACAATATAATAAATATTTAATAGATTAGACTGCCAAAAGTAATGGCATTACAATTCTTCGCCTACCGCCTTACCATTGCAAATTTAATCCAATTGAATTGGTTTGGGCCCAAATAAAAAATTATGATGGTGCCAATAACTCCACGTTCAAAATGAGTGACATAAAAAAATTATCAGATGACGCAATAGCATTAAAAGACGCTAATCGTTGGAAGAAGTTCTGCGACCACGTGATACGCGAAGAAAATACCATGTGGAATTTAGATGATATCATGGAACTTGCAGAACAAAATTCTTTTATAATTAATGTAACTGGAGAATCTAGCGATACTGATTAGTGATTCAAGTAATTTTAAGAAAATTTGTTTACATTAAACTTAATTACATGTTTGAAAAAAAAAGAATTTTTACTCCACTGTGAATACACCTTTACCCTGTAGTTGCTCTGATGACTCACTATTTTCGTAACGCGAACGGACTATAGACTTCTATTTGCTCACTGTAACGCTCCCCCCCCTCTCTATATAAATATTTTATATTAAATATATTACACATAATGAATTCACCCCTTTTCAATAACATTATATATTTGCGACCAGGTTAAAGGTTTAATAATAGGCCGTTTGTAATATTTTGGCGTGATCGTCTTAGTTAGGACCCTTATTTACGTTGTGTTTGTTTAGTAACTTAGTTCTTATAGGTGTCTTTTGGAAGAATGAATATTCACTAGAGCAATTGAAAGCTGTTGGTTGTGCCTTATAAGCAAAGTGAACCCCGTTCACGAAGACAGGGCTCGAGAAAGGTTAAGAACATAAAACATCCCTATTCCACTTGTGTCAGGTTTACATTAAGAATTTTGTATCAGGTTTACATTATTAATTTATTGTTATTTATCTCTTCCCGCTTGGACAAGACAAAATATATTTATATAAAATACCCGCTACAAGGGGTTCGTTATCCCACATTTATTTAAAAAAATGTAGAGGAGGCACTACGTACGTGTATTTATTTTTATCTTTATGCTTATTAATGTAATTTTATTGTTTAATATATATCTTTTAAGACTATTCTTGATGCCCTGCACTAATTAGGTCGGCATGCCCATAAAGTATGACATTGACAGGTACTGTCTGTACTACTAAGAAATTCAGGACTTCACTGGCGTTCATTTTACTGACAGCTGTCGCAGATATCAAGCTATCTTTTATGAACTATAATAATAATTTTGGGCCGTCACAACACGTTAAGCGCACAGATTGGCATTTTTCGAAGAGCACTTACAACGACAGAAACGATTCTTGTAATGACAAAATCGATTCCGTAAACAGTTTTTATAACCGCACAAGATTTTTAAATCCAGTACCTGCACAGAGGTGAACAAACATGCGAGGCAAGTCCATTGGGTTGAATGCTCTAAGATTGGAATACTTTCGTAATCAGCCCTAAAGTTATTGAACTCCCTCTACGTGCTCAGTCAATGCTCATCAGCCCTACGATCAAAGTGGCAGTCCCACTTATACTTACACACAGTTTTTCTTAATCTGTGTAATACTCATTACTTTGGAGCTGTTATAAATCTTTTTTTTTTTGGTTATGAACTCGTACATGTAGTAGGTACCTTGGCCAGTGTATAAGTGTCCAGTGTATAAGGGCCAGTGGACAAGTAATTTTAAGTCACATTCCGCCTGTGGCATCGCTTCCGAGCGGTTGCATCCAGGTAGTCCGCGCTTTCGTTCCTGTACGGTAGTGCTCCCCGCTCTCGCGCCCCCGCTGTCCCGCTCGCGCTGTACAGCGCCGACGCAGTGCTCAGTCCGCCGGCGGCACCGCTCTCGGACGGTCGCCTCCTGGTGGTCCGCGCTCCCGTACAGTACGGTAGTGCTGTCGCGCTCTCACGCGCCTCCGCTGTCCTGCTCACGCGGAACAGCGTCGAGGCTGCCGGTGAGTCACTTTTTGCTACAGCTCTTGCCCCCCTGTCTTCGGGCAGGGAGGTCTGACTGACTTCCGCTTTCATTTCATTTTTCATTTTCATTTGTCATTTCATTTTTTTTTTTTTTTTTTTATTTATTTACTGTCTCTTTTATTTTCTTGTGTTCTTGTTATTCTTGTATTGCGTGTATAGTGTGTCGTAGTACGTCTCGCGATCTAGTCCCTGTTCTACCGAGAGCAGGGACCCGTCCTCATCTTTGCTTTCTCACCTTTAGCTTCTTATCCTAAAATGGCCAACTCCAGTCTTACTGAGTCCCTAGCCGCCCTCATTACCCAATATGGGTTAAGTGGCAATGAGACGGTCCTCGCCGCCATCGCCACCATCGCCGCCCAGGCTCCCACCCCTGCCCCTCAGGCACACCTCCCGCCGCCGGTAATCGCATCTTACCTCGAAACGAGGAACTCTTTTGCCCAACTCGAATCTGCCCCCTTAGAAATGGAGTACGCATGCTCCGAATCCTCGGCGTCTACCTCCCGGAAGAGGCCCGCCACTACCCTAGGCTCCGGTTCATCGGAGTCCTCTGACTCTGACGGAACCGGTGAGTCAAACTTCACCACCGTCACCTCCAAGCGCAACGGAAAGCGCGCCGCGTTGAAACGCACCCCCCCCCTACTTCAGCGGCCCCTGCCGCTCCTTCAACCTCCGCAGCCCTTGACGCTGCACCCGTCCCACTGATGTCACTAGACATCCCCACTCCATCCAAACCAGCCTCTCGTTGTGCTCCAGTGCTGGCGAAGAAGCAAGTCCCGCCCCCTGTCTTCCTAAGAGACAAGGCAAAGTTCACCCAACTGTCTAAGACCTGCTACGACGCAGGCATCAAATACGATCATGCAGTCAACCTCGGGGAGGCAATCAAAATAATCCCTACCTCGATCGAGGACTTCCGCGCAATCACCCGGCTATTCACAGCCGAGCGCATCTCATACCACACTTACGCTCTCCCTGAAGAGCGTAAAGTCAGGGCCGTCATCCGAGGAGTCCCCTTTGAGTTCTCCAATGAGGAAATCCTCGAGGACCTTAAGTCCCAAGGTTTCCCAGTGGAAGCAGTGCACAAAATGCACAACCGTACGGGCAAGAGATACAACCTTGCCCTCGTAATCTTGTCCAACGTGCCGGAGGCTAAAGCCATCTTCCGGCAGGTGCGCACAGTGTGCGGCCTGTCAAGGGTGAAGGTAGAGCCCCCACATAGGCCCGGTTTCCCGGCGCAGTGCCACCGCTGCCAACTTTATGGTCACGCGGCGGCCAACTGCTCCGCCCCACCCAGGTGCGTGAAGTGCCTGGAGCCACACAACACTAAAGAGTGTCCCTGGCCCAAAGACGCCGAATCCCCGCCCGCCTGTGTCCTGTGCAACCAGACAGGACACCCGGCGAACTACAAGGGTTGCCCACGCGCACCTCAACCTCGCCCCAGTAGGAAAGCTCCACCGCCGGTGAATGACCGCACTTTCCCAGCCCTCCATCAACGGCCCCGTCAGGGCCCCTCCCAGCCTATCCAGGGCTTCTCTCGACCCTCTCAGGGTCCCCCTAGGCCCCCCTCAGGGTCCCCCTAGGCCCCCCTCAGGGCATAATTCGGCCCCCTCCGGGCTTCTCCAAGCCAATGCAGCCTCCAGTCTTTCCCTGGGGGCCCAAAAAGGCAGACCCACCGAGGACAACCTCGTACGCTCATGAAGCAGAGCCCACAATCGACGACTACAACACGCTATATTCCGCTATTAGGAATATCGACGTCAGGGAAATAACAGTTGTATCACGCAAACTGCGCGCGGCCAAGTCCCCCCAAGAACGTCTCCTCGTTCTTGCGGAGCACAATAACCTTTTGTTAGCGTTGTAAGTTAGGTTAACTTAATTAACTTAACTTCAATGACTGAGAGAATTAACCTACCTAGATCTCACGGTCGTATCAAACCTAAGGGTTTATCGCTTGTATCATTTAATATTCGCGGCTTGCGAAATAACCTCCCAGAGCTCAAGCTCTTTCTTCGGAATCGTGAAGTCGATTTCCTCCTCCTACAGGAAACCAATCTCAAAGATAAGGACACTAGAGGCCTTTCTATTAAAAACTTCTCTCTTCTTCGTAACGACAGACCCGACCGCCGAGGCGGCGGAACGGCCATCTATTACAAGAAGACACTTCATTGCTCGCCCATTTCTACTCCGCAGCTTACCAACATGGAAGCCACGGTATGCAGGCTAGCTATGACTGGACACCAGTCCATCCTCATAGCCTCCTGTTACATCCCTTCAGGAACCTATCCCCTTAAAAAGGATTTTGAGGCCATTTTATCTTTAGGCAATTCAGTCATCATGTTTGGAGATTTTAACTCCAAGCATACTGAATGGACATGCCGCACTACGTCCCCTAGTGGCAAGATACTGCTCGATATCACGCAGTCTCTTGATATTACCGTCCATAGTCCTCTCGGTGTTACTCACTTTCCCGATAACACCGATCACGCCCCCGATGTGTTAGATTTTGCGTTACTCCAAGGAGTTTCTCTCAACCTCGGAGCAATCGAGACACTAGACGATCTAGGATCAGATCACCGACCGGTCTCCCTCATTCTTGGCCATCAGCCACCTCCCCCAACACACACGAAAACCTTCACTAACTGGAAGGGATTCAAGGAGTCCCTAGCTAAAGCTTTGGACTCACAGGACTCTACCATCTCCCTACCGTCGGACTTAGATAGTCCTGAAAAAATCGACACCGCGGTCGACTCACTCTCCACCCTTATTAAATCCTCCCTTAAGGAGAACGAAAGGGTCGTCCCGGTTGCTAACAATAGTGGGCTTCCCCTACATATTAGCAACCTAATAAAAGCCAAAAAAGCTGCTTTCCGGAGAGCAGCAAAATATCCCACCCCCGAATATAGGCGCGCGGCCAATCGTCTTCAACGAGAACTCCGCTTCCGCCTCTCTGTATTTCGAGACCTCGAAAAGAGTAAGCTCATGGAGAATATCTCTCCATCTCACACAGCGTACTATCAGATGGCTAGAGCCCTCCGCATAGACGCTATCACCCACACTCCCCCCTCTCTCCCGTCCCGACGGCACGATTGCCTTCGAGGACGAGGAAAAGGCTAAGTGCTTTGCAGATAGCATTGCCGCTCAATGCTCTCCCAGTTCTCAACCCGTCGACCCCTCACACGTCCAGGCAGTGGAGGATGAGGTCCGCCGCCGGAGCTCACCCCCCACGGCCTCTGAACCTATCTCTGTGTCCAATGATGAGATCTCATCCCTCATCAAAGGACTTAAGCCTAAAAAGGCTCCGGGCGCGGATGGCATCTCCAACCAAGCCCTAAAACACTTTCCCGAGCAGGTGTTAACCTTTTTATCTATTATCTTCAACGCCTGCTTCAACCTTAGTTATTTTCCCACTACGTGGAAAGAGGCTACTGTGATTGGAATTCCCAAGCCAGGCAAGCCTCTCAACCTCCCCCTCCAGCCATCGCCCCATTAGCCTCCTCAAGGCAATGGGCAAGCTCTTCGAAAGAGTCATCCAAAGTCGTATGAGGCGCTACCTGTTTCCCACAGACGGCGACCCTCTTATCATTCCCCATCAATTCGGCTTCCGAGCCAAACACTCATGTCCCCAACAAGTTCACCGCATTGTGGAATATATCCTCAGCGGTTTCTATCCTCGTCGTCATAAGACCATCGCGGTCTTTTTCGATATAGCCAAAGCTTTCGATAGAGTCTGGCACACAGGCCTTATCTACAAGCTCTATAAAATAGGTCTCCCCGATCGTCTAGTTCGTCTCGTGGCCTCCTATTTAAAACATCGTACCTTTCGTTTCAGACACGAAGGCACGCTCTCTTCACAGCGAACTATCAAGGCTGGTGTCCCTCAGGGCTCAGTACTTGCTCCTCTGCTGTACATCATATTCACCAACGACATTCCCATCCCGTCGAAAGGTGTTCAACTCTCCCTCTTTGCAGACGACACTGCCATCTACTGCAAAGGTGTCTCACTACCCTTCATACGGAACAAGATCCAAAAGTCAGTTGATGACCTAGGAGCTTGGTTCAAAAAATGGCGCATCGATGTGAACCCGGAGAAGAGCTCCGCCGTTCACTTCGATTATAAACGACGCCGTCTCAAAAACACTCCACCAATACGTATACTAGGGACCCCTGTCCCCTGGCATACGTCCGCCAAATATTTAGGTGTCACTCTAGACACAGGGCTCACTTTCAAGCCCCACGTCAAAAGAGTAACCCGTCACGCACGTTTTTATCTGAGTAGGCTCAACAGTATGTTGGGCCGACACAGTAAAATGTCCCTTCGAAACAAGCGTACACTCTATAAGGTATGTATACGACCAGTCATGTCCTACGCGGGCCCCGTCTTTGCCCACGCAAACCCTAACATTTTAAATGAACTCCAAATAGTTCAGAACCTATTCTGTCGTCGAGCTGCGAACGCACCGTGGTACGTCCGCAATGCCGACCTTCATCGGGACTTAGAGCTCCCAACAATTCAGCAATTTCTTAAAAAACTCTCTGAGAACTTCTTCAAAGCCTCAGAGTCGCACCCAAACCACTTAATTCGTGAGGTAGCTTCTTATGCAGCCCCACCCCCCTCTCGCTATCGTGTCCGCAGGCCGAGAAACTCTCTCTCGGACCCGCCTAATAAACTTTCAAACGACCTGAACTGTCTCCTGGCAGCTCAGGCCAACTCTAATTAAATAAAATTATTGTAATATCTGACATTAATTTGCCTTCGTAGGCACTCCCTCAGCGGCACTTAGCCGCCTGCGCCCTCTTTTCCCAAAAGAGGGTCGCTCATGATAAGGCACAATAGAGCTTAATCAGCCGGTTGCCTGTCCCTAAAGGCGGTTTTTAGGGGGTATCACTTAGGGTCCCCGGTAGGACAGTGAGTCCCCCATAACCACGATAGACCGGCTATCGTGGTATGCGTAATGCATTTTCCGCCTCCCTACGTACAGGGTAGCCCTTTAATTGCTTCGGGCGCAAAAAAAAAAAAAAAAAAAAAGTAATTTTAAGTTATGATTCATAGCATTTTCATTTTCTTAAAATTTTTCATAATATAATCAATACTGCAACATTTTAACCACAGCTTAATTCAACAGAAAATTGCTGAAAATATCATTTTAAAGCACCGAAGCGTTCAAAATTATTTAGCAGTGTCTCGACTCGTCCGTTGGAGTGTTCCGCTTAAGAGCATAGTTCGAGATCAAACGTTTAATTGCAAAAACACAGTTAAAAGATCACAATAAATATAAGTAAGTATAATACTTGTGTCCAGCCTGGGCACAGACGTGAAAAAATTGATAATTGATTATATAATTCAAATTAAATACAAATAGATATATTATCATCGTAGATATATTATCATTATTATCACCATAAACAATCATCAGGGTTAAGATGTCATCAATCGTAGACAGAGAATAGGTTTCTCTGTCTACGTCATCAATATTTTCCAAAAACTTCACAATGTAACTCATCAGCATAAAATTGTCAAGAATTTTATAAACAAAATACAAATCATACTAGGCTGTATGTTATAAGACCTCTGCCGAGCTTAAGTGACAAGAACAAGGAAGAATACTTTGATTTATGAAAGTTTGAATTTTTATTTGAATTATGTTTATTGTTTATAAATAAATCACAAATTAAAGTACAATATTTGTAAAATAAACACTTTCTATTTCTACTTGTTAGAAAGTTTCAGTAGTTTTTAGC
The DNA here is from genome assembly GCA_907164705.1 of Parnassius apollo. Taxonomy (NCBI): domain Eukaryota; kingdom Metazoa; phylum Arthropoda; class Insecta; order Lepidoptera; family Papilionidae; genus Parnassius; species Parnassius apollo. Next base: position 2,751,011 of record CAJQZP010000885.1, on the reverse strand, counting down.
ATAATATATTAAATTTTAAATTTTTAATCATAGTAATTCTTTAATTACATTGTTTCAATGGAATTAGAAGATGGTTTTGATGATTTGTTAGCAGGAATTGAAGAGCCAACTTCTCCTAAAAGGCCTAAAACAGAACAGGATGCTGTGATACGCGAAGTACCTGGTATAATATGAATTTGAAAATATTGTGGAATTATCAAACTCACATTCAGGAAGTCAATGGATTTGCTTTGACCATTTCAGTTAACCCATTCCATGCCAGCAACGCACACGCGTGCGTTTTAGTTTTTTTTACTTGTGTGCCTGCAACGCACCGTATGCGTGTAGTGTATGTTTTAATGAAGTATCATTTATTCACTGTGCGTTGCATTATTGTTGCCATTTTTTAATTTACCTCAATCTAGATTATATTTCTGATATAGCAACACCGTTACAGTAGTAAAAGAAATGTTACATTTGAATTGACGCCGGTTTTTGTGTTTGTGATTTTTGCTAGTATTATAAATCAAGTTTTTACGGTGATTTAGGTGTTAAAAGGTAAGTAAATATGATTTTTAAATCAAATTTAGTCATTTATATATAACAAAAATGTAATTTTAAGTCTACTGATAATATTTTGGATAAATTTTGAAGTCCAAAACATACCAACGCTAATGGTGCGTTCAATGGCATTTATGAACGACTTTGTTCATGGATGGTGTTAGACATCGACAATAATCGGTCGCTCAATGTTACTTCTGCTATTGTAACTTTATAGGAATGTTATTTTATAACTTGTGATATTTTACTGCAGTGTTCGTATTACATACCCTACATGGTACAAAATAAAACCGTTTGTGAAAAAACGCTTTTATTTTTAAATTTGAATGGGATGAATTGTGTAAAGTAACTAGTATTTTTGTCGTTTATAGGTCTTTTTGTTTTCTCCTTAAGCATTATGGCAAATAATAATAGAGGTCGTCGTTTGGTTGAATTGTCACTTAATACTGCTGAAGGTACTAATTTACAAGCTAGAAAAGAAAGTTATTCACAAGATAGGTGAGTTAATAATACAGACAGTTGATCTTTATCTATTAATATGAATAGTTAGAATGATTTTATCTATTTAAATCAATATATTGAATGTTGTTATTTTTTAAAGTTTAACAAATCGGATAATAAATAAAAATGTTTCAGAGATAAAAGTAGCACATCAGGTTTAAAGCGGAAAAGGGCGAGCTCTTTATATACGGCTGTAGAAATGGAACCTAAGAATATTCGGCGAAATTCTATTGAAACACGATGCCCAATATTGCCATTCCCACATTCTGTTCAAAGGTAGGTAACCTACACATTTCTTTTCTTTAGTTTTGAGAGTATTTTTAAGTTTAGTTTTTCAATAGAATATTGTTGTTTCAGTAAACAACAACTATTCAAGCAGTCTCCAGTACTTTGCACATCTTCTAGTGGTGTAGTTAAAACTTGGTCTGTCGAAAATGTGTCAGAATTACATTCAACTTCGAAGGCCATTGTAATCGATATGGTTGCCCAAGCAGACTGTGATGACAAGACTTCACCAACTGAAATAAATTATTCAAATTCGTGTAATGAACATTCGACCTTACGTAATGAACCTTCGACTTCGTGTAATGAACCTTCGACGTCATATATTGAACCTTCGACCTCATATAATGAACCTTCCACCGCATATAATGAACCCACGACATCGTTCAAAAATATTGAGATTTCATTGCCTATCGGAGAAAGCAATAAACGATGTGTAAGAACAAGAGGTGGACATGTTGGAAAAAGTTCCAGGACCGGAAAAATATTGAAACAAAACTCAGAAACAGAAACAGAACTAGAGGAGGTTCTGCATCTTCTATCACTCACCAGTTAAGAACTGGTCGTGACTTGTGTCAAATATATAGTGTACAAGTGCCTATTGAGGAGGAGCTTTCGGCAATATTAAATGATAATGATGAGCGAGATAATTGCGCAAGGGCCCAATTTCAGGCGCAAGAACTTTCAGATAAACAACTTCTGGACATACTTGAAGCTTCTGATGACAATTTCGATGATGAGGTTCTAGATGAAAATTTTCTTAACAATTTTGATGATTCTGATTCAGATGATGATAATATGATACCAACTGAAACCTTCGCACCTCCAACTAGTGATGGTGAGTGTTTAAATTGGTCGGACCAAATATCCCACATAAAAGATATTGCTTTTATAGGAAACCCAATGGGGTTAAATGTACAACTAGAAGCAACTGAACCTATCAACTTTTTTAATTTAATTATGACAGATTACGTAATTCAGGACATCATTGATAAAACCAATCGTAATGCAAGCAATATCCTTGCAAAAAGTTTACCCGGAAGTCGAATACACTACTGGAAAAATGTAACAGTTTCAGAATTCAAAATATTTTTGGGGCTACTTTTCCATATGGGTACAATAAAATTAAATAGAATACAAGATTATTGGAAGAAGCACAGACTATTCAACCTGACCTGTTTTAGTGAGCACATGAGTCGAAATCGTTTTTTACTAATTCTAAGAGCAATGCACTTTGAAAATATAGAATCAGATGATAACAGATTAGCGAAAATTTCACCTTTGGTTATGTTTTTCAATAATAGGATGACAGAAATATACAACCCTGTACAGAATTTATGTATTGATGAGTCCCTTGTATTGTGGCGCGGTCGACTAATATTCAGACAATACATAAAGAATAAAAGCCAGAAATATGGTATAAAATTATATATTTTGACTGATGCAAACGGAATAATACTAAAACAAATAGTGTATGCCGGCGCAGGAGACCCAATTGTAGGTGGCGTGAATCATTCCTCAAAAGTAGTTTTACAGCTATTACATGATTTTTTGAATAAAGGCTACTCTGTTTTTATGGACAACTTTTATAATTCTGTTGATCTGACAGAAAAATTATTATCTGAAAATACTTACTGCACCGGAACTTTACGATTAAATCGAAAAAATAACCCAAAGTACATTACTACTAAAAAGTTAAAGAAAGGCGAATGTGTCTCGCAGTTCAACCAAAATGGCGTTTGTGTCATGAAATGGCGGGATAACAGAGACGTCACTATGATATCATCACAATTTAATTCGCAAATGATTACTACCACTACAAGAAGAAATACAGAGGTCTCAAAGCCTAAAATGGTTGTAGAATATAATCGTAACATGGGTGGTATTGATCACCAAGATCAAATGATAGCGTATTATTGCTGCGAACATAAGTCTATCAGGTGGTACATAAAATTGGGAGTCCACCTGTTGCAACAAATGATGTACAATTCATTTACTTTATCTAATTTGTTTTCTGGCAAAAAACTAAGTTACTACGAATTCAGGCAATCAGTTATAGAAAATTTACTTCCCGAGGCTAAGGTCCAAAAAACTGGAGAGGTCTCAGAAGAAGGGGTTATACTTAATATTGTTCATATAATTCAGCCTTGCCCACGGAAAGGAAAATCAATGCGCAGAAGATGCAAATATTGCTGGGAAGTCAATAAAATACGTAAAGATACACCATTCTACTGTCCAAATTGCCCTCAGCAGCCTGGATTTTGTATTGTTGATTGTTTTAGATTATACCACAAATATACATAGTGCACGCACACACACACACACACACATACACACTCGCGCGCACGCGTTATGGTTGAGGTCGTGTTATATTACTAGATGGTGCTCGTATCAAGTTATATTCCTAGTAAGACAGTTATGAGCCGAGTTCATGTGACTGTATTACGGTATATGTATAGCTATATCATAAGGGATATAACTATATCACGGTTTCAACCATCTTACTACGACATATATATTTAACATAGTTATACTAAAGCGATTCATTACTACTTTATGCTCGCAATCTGGTAATACATTTATTTGACTAAACTAATCTGGTTAAATAATTATAAATCTCCCATAGAATCAAATAAAACAATATATTGGTTTTTGTTTTTATTACTAAATCAACTTATTGTAACTGATTGTTACAATACTTTGTTGCAATAGAATTTATTACTACTAATTTTTAAAATTTTTAATTTTTAAAATTTATTACTAGTAATTACAATTACAATTAATATTAAAAACGATTGTATTTTGTATATAAGCATTAACAATACAATTGGGAAAACTGATTATTTGTGAAAAACCTGGTACTTCTTGCGTGAATTTTCTTTAATCCCATATTTCTCAGCATTTTTTTTTAAAATTCTAACTACACTCCTACAATTATTTCACTAAACTTAATTAAGTAATACAATTATATCAGTAAACTTGAACCGTATTATACTTATATTCCTAGTGAGATAGTAATGAATCGCTTTTGTATAACTATTATATCCCTAGGGATATAACTATATTAAGACTTTATCTATCATACTGCGACATATACAAATTTTTATATGTCGCAGTATGATAGATAAAGTCATATACGTATTTTCTGCTAGAATACCTACATTGCTTAATCTTTTAGCTTTTTTTAGATACTGTTTTACATAACTGTGTTGAAGCTCTTGGTATAAATATTTTCTGTATTTGCTAAATAAATATTTTTTCATTTTACTATAATAATTATTATGAAAATACGTACTTATAATATAATTATGAAAAAGGAGAATTAAAGACTGCTTTGATCTTATATGAGTATTTTTATTTCTGTCACCTACTCTACACCCTAACAATTTAATTATTAGTTCATGTTTCCCAGTCGTGCATAAAGCCATCCACTATATACTCTCAAAAGTGCGTTCTCGGATCTCTCGAAAAACTTTTTTCACCATGTGCCACCCACGCACCGTATGCGTTTGGTGTATTTTTTCGTATTTATCAACAATATTTATTTTAAAAAAAAATCTAAATACATCATTAGTAATCCATTTCCTACCATAAAACATAATAAAAACAGGTGGCACCTGGTCAACAACTTTTAAAAAAAGGTGGCATCGAATGGGTTAAATCATTTTATATTAAAAATACTGTTGGGTTTCTTGCTGGTTCTTCCTGGACAGGAAAAATAATTGACATTAAATAAGTATTATGTAAGGTCCGCAGAAAGGGGAGGAGAGTATGTCTAAAGAAGTTGAAGCTGAAGTGGCAATAAGTAGGCTGGTAGGTCAGAATTTATTCTGAGTTGTTCTTTAGAACTGATGGGAAAGAAAGGTTCTTGAGGAGCAGCCTCAGTTACTGGTAAGCAGAGTAGTGTGGGCTCCCACTAGTTGGAGTGACAACTTGGTAAGACATGCAGGAAGGAGATGGATGTCGGTGGCTTAAGACAGTGTTTTATGGCATTCCTTGGTAGAGACCTTTGTTCAGCAGAGGACTTTTGAGACTTTAATAAAAAAATATTCTTATCTATCCTATTTTATTATATCAATATTATCATACATTATAGAATATATAATAAAAACTTAAAAACAGTATGAATTTACAAAATTATATCAATTCCAATTTTTCATAACATCCTCTATTTCAGTTAGGTTCTAGCTTAACCAGTACCGAAATACCAACCTCTTATCTTAGGTTTTACAGGCTGCTTAAGGTAAAATGTGTAGAAAGTGTTAGCGTTTATTTTTAACAAACTTCAAAATGGGAAAACTTATCAATTTAACTTTGTTTTTTCTTCTTGGTGTATTTTAAAGATTAGGACTTCAGACAAGTATCCCATCTTATCTGTATTCCTTAAAATTTTTAAGTCTCTGCTTGTCACTTCACTTTTGATAATAATGTTGGTGGCAAAGGCAAAATCAGTTGGAACAATATACTTTTAATCGCACATGTAAATGTACTTCTGTTTGTTGTTTTAGGACCTTCTAAAGAATTTTCTGGGAAACCTACTTCATCCAAAACACATTGTGTTTTAGTAAATAAAAAGCAAGTATGTGTCTTTCAATGAAATACCTTAAAATCTTACATACAATAAAATTTAATAACTAACTTTAGTGACTTTTCTATCACAGCATGGAAATCCTTTGCTGAAGTTTATTACAAGTGTTGCCTGGGAATATGATGATGTAATTCCAGATTATGAAATAGGCAAGACAATATGTATTCTTTTTCTCTCAGTGCGCTACCACAATTTAAACCCTGATTATATTAACAGCAGATTGAAGGAACTAGGAAAGAAATATGAACTTCGAGTCCTATTAGTACAGGTAACAGATTTCTCATGAGATGGTTAGATAAGTATTTAGTATATTTTTGTTGATAACCTTTATTGAAATATTGACATTGAGGTGTTTTACACATGCACAATAAATAACACTTGGGTAATTGATTGCAGAAATCATATAAACCTCACCAGATTCTATGCTCAGCCACTGCATTAGTAGTCTAATATTACAGTGATGTGTCAAATATTAGAAACTTGGCCCCGTAACTGAGCAGATGAACCCAAAAATCTGGTATATAGTTTTATAGTCTATGTGGTCGAGCCACATTGCAGCTATATTATGATTGTAACACGAATGGGTCGGTTGACTGTGGTAGGACTACACCCACAGAAATCCAGCGTAAAATAGCAACTTAATGGTGCTGTGTTTCATATGGCGAGTGTAGAGAACAAGAGGCCCTTTTTACTTGATAAGAGGAATTCCGTCTTAGTCCTGAGGGGTGCCAAAGAAACCTGTATTCTGATTCTTAATTGAGGATAAATATATATATCTATGGTCCACAGCATCCACTTACCATCAGATGAACTGTGTGCTCAAATATTACCCTGATTCTATGAAAAAAAAGTTTAAGAACAAAAATTATGATTCATTGCAAAAATTTTAAGTTACCATATTGTAAAAGCCTTAGAGTGCACATTTGTGTAAAAATTGATGATCTCTAAACATTGTTCTCAAGTTTCATACATGGCACCTCTGATGTGTTGCATAAGTGTTACATTACTGTGCTATCACCTATCTCCTAAGCAGTGGATGATTTGCAGCAATCAATTGAGCTACATCTAAGCAACATCATCCTCTATACTCACGGGACCTGACCCTATCTCATTACCATTTTCCCCAATTTCAAAAAAGAAAAAAAAGAGTTTTATCGCAAAGGCATAAATGATCTTCCCTAAGGATAGAGACAGAAGTGTAATGAGGGTATGATAAATACTTTGACTAAATAAATATATTAAACAAAAAGGTGTAAGAAATTTAAAATATAAAATGGTAGATCGATATTTAAACTGAAACATAGCTGCAGGCACGCTGTTGCTTTGCGGTTGAAATAGGTGAATGGGAGACAACTTAGATGGACTTAGAACATATAAAAGGAGCCTTAAGATATTTAATATTATTAGTATCATCCTATGTTACAGTTTATAAAGTCTAAGTATGGACAGTCAGTACAATTATGGGTATTCCATCTTAGTTCTTAATGGCAATATGCAAGTGTATCCTTTTTTTGCTAGAAATCCATAGGTAGCCACTTATCATGAGCTAATCTGTTATCTCATTTGTTATTTTATATTATAAAAACAAAACTACATGTGTTCGACATGGCCACACAACTGGTGAGCGAAACAATTCAAAAATTCAATTTATAGCAAGTAGCTACATTTTTTTTGTTAGAATTTCGTAGCTGAAGCGCTTAGCGAAGATTAAAAGTTAATATACATAATGATAGAGATATTTCATGTATCACTTAGTTTTCCAGATACAGCTGATGACAGACAAGGTATTTGTTATTATTGAACACATAGCTCGCATGCATATGATGTTTTCACTATTTATTTGACTGCCAAGCATAGCTTAACAAAAATGCAAATAAAATGTATTGCAGAAAAACAATTATTTATTTTCATTTGCCTATAAGCCTATAACAATTCTCCCGAAGTAGAGTATTTTTTCAAGAGCGACAAACAAGAGAAACATTCACCTGATATGTATGTGGATGCTGTGACCTATGGACTTCTACCCACTACCACTACCTACTCTCGATTAAGAATCAAAATTAAAGACAAGATGGATTGACTCATAACTAATGAAAAGGGTCTCCGATTCTCTACACTCACCATATGGAACAGGAGCATTGAGCTTCGGTCCTCCCCGATCGAGCCTCAGCATGGCTAGCCACGTGATTTCCTGTTCTCTTTCATCACAGTAGTTCATTGGGTCTCATAGTACCAAATATCCTTATTTTATGTAGGTTGATTTAAAAGATCCACATGCTGCATTAAAAAACCTTACAAGAATTTGCCTCTTGACGGATCTGACACTCATGCTGGCTTGGAGTCCAGAAGAGGCTGCCAAAATAATAGAAAATTACAAAATTTTTGAAAATAAGCCACCCGATCGAATTATGGAAAAAATTGAAAATGATCCGCATCAAAAGGTTTGTAACATTTTTTTTTTGATACAAATTCCTAGTCAGTTCAGGCGAGAGTCTAATGATTAAGAATACAAACTGCGAAACTCAAAAGCCGTGCGTTTGAATCTGTCTTTCGACTTTATGCCGTGATTCTACTATATGCAAATCAGTTTTTATGGTAGGTGTTCCGCTCGTTAGTATCTATGGGTATCCCGCAATGCTCAATTCTTGCCTATTCCTGTCTTTAGTCTACATCAATGACTTACCTTACGTTGTAAGGAATAACCATGATAATAGTTTTATTTGATGATGATGATAATGACGATACGTCTATTTCATTAAAATAATATGAAGAGAATAATGCTAGGTATATCAAAACCAATGTTAGACAAGTGAATACCATTGTGCTTTTAAATGGGGAGCTGATCCTAGTTCCCGGAATTCGCGATTGACTTAAGAGGTTAGAGTAAGTCAGCTCAAATTCTAATTTCACCCCCACTTCCCCGCGCGTCGTATGCTATGTACTGACATGTTTGTAATCACTAATACTCTAAGTAGATAGGTCGTTAGATACTTATTTCATTAGGTTTATCATATTTATGCCTATTTCTTAACGCCAACCCAGTCGCTTCTTATTTTTATAACGGTTATTTCCCATTTTAATTTTACGTCTTCCTGTTGCGTAATGTGAATTCTGATCGTAAGCGACACAACTTCTCCCTTCAAAAGGCGGAGCGATACTAATGGGGCGACAGGAAAACAGGAATCAAGCTTAAGCGGGCTACATACGAGACGATATCGGTGGCGATCTAGGGTGGACAGAAATCGGGGCTTTTATCGGGGCAGACCCTACACACGAGCCTGCCTAACAGTACACGTTCGGACTTGGAGCGGAACGCATATGCGGTAGAGTTCTTCAAAATGCCTCCGACTCTCTTAAAATACCAACGTGTTGGTTTGGAATTAGCCATCTCGGTTAATTTATTCGAAAATAGAAAAAGAGGAGTTGCTGGGTGAAAAAATGGCTCCAAAAGAGACAAAAATTAAGCCACATAAACGTACTAAATGGTCTGTAATCCAGAGACATGATTAATTTTCTCCGGATGGATGAAGACAGTTATTACAACCTTCTAGAAATGATTTCGCTACTTATATAAAAACATCAATTTGTCCTACCTATGCTATTTAGTTATTTCTTCTCTTTGTTCATTTCTGCTTTGGTCAAAATCGGGTTATGTACTACACACAACAAACAATGAAATACTTTTGTATTATAATATGTATACTTTTTTTTTAATGTAATCTTTATTTATGGACTAAAACTATCAAAAAATAAAATAGCTTATATCTTTTTTATAACATAAAGAAACCTTTAATTTCGGACATACTCCCTTCTATATAGCATGTTTGTTAAAGTGGAGATCGGAATAAGAGTTAGTTGTTGATGAGAGGATGAAGGCACGTAAGAGATCGAAGTGTGGTCTTGTGTTGATAGCGTGGGAATAGGAGTTAGTTGTTGAGGAGAGGCTTTATCTTCTTCTTACTTACTTCATACACCCGACTTTACGAAGGGCAATAAAACAATTAGTTTAGTAGGCATCTTTGACTTTGTCACTTCGCAGGGTCACAGGCTAGGGTGGATATGATTTGAATTTCGATAGATTTTAATTTATTTATTTATTTTATTCAATTTTTTTTTGTTTTTTGTAAATTAAAATGTGAATGTAAAAAAAGGTCATTCTGTATCACTGTTTCGTTAACGTCCTTCCGCGAGGGCTGCCGGCAGCGCCTGCCAAAAGAAATCGGGCCGATGCGCCTACACACCAGGGGTTGAAAGCGGTAAAGGTATAAGGGTATGGTACCGGTATAGAATTACGATACAGCTTCGATTTAAAGGTAGAACCAAAACGGTTGAGAATTACGGTTGTGGTACCGTTAAAAAAAAGAATTATACCTATATTTTTTTACGGTATCGTTATACCTATATTTTACTAATACCTTTACCGAAATAATTTCGGTACCGAAAAAAAATGAGTATTTTAGACTTATTTATATGTATTGTGTCTCGGACCTTGCTTAACGTTATGAGACTCATTTGATTTGGATTTCCTATGTTACTGTATTTCATGTTCGGAGAAAATAAAACATCTTTATCATATTTGTATTATTATTTATTATCAGTAAAGTATTTAATTAAAAACGTAATATTATGTTTAACATGTGGGTACCAATTCTTAACCTAGCTCTTCAGAATGAGATAAAGGAACATCTTTAAAGTGCTTCCCTTCCAAGGGATGTAGGAATACTAATATTTTTGAGTACTCACGGGCTCGCATACAAGTTTTTATATTTTGCATCCGTTTTTTATAACATTTTCTGGCCCTGAGAGCGATCGAATAAAGAACGCTAAGCTAAAAATTACTGCCGTGTAGTGGCGGTTAAGAATCCCCGTGGGTGTCGTAAAAGGCGACAGAGGGAAGGCGGCAGGAGATGGGCAGCAGCATCTTCCTTATAACATCAATTGTACAACAAAAAAAACTGCAGTTGCCAACCCACTCGTAAAGCGTGGCAACTATGGAAATACCCCCCACGAGCAACGACACAAGTAAACGGCCCCCAGTTCCACGGCGCCGCGCTATTCCTGGCTAGGTGGCGAACATGGTAAAGGCGGGATAGGGGTGCTAAGAATCTCCGGTGAAGGGTCGATTGCCACCTAAGACGATTCGACTTGGCAACAAACAACGGACGCACCCTGAGTACTACCAAGAAGATCCTGGAGCTGGAAGAAGAGATAGATAAGTAGCGCTTGAATATTAAAGGATCATCCGCGGTCCGAAGAGAGGAGGAGGACACGGTGATTCTTGAATCCGGCAGCTTGTTCTATCACCGGGAGGGCGACCATTCTGTCCCAAGGAGGTGTTGGATTTATAGTCAACAAGTCTCTCGTTAACAACCTTGTAAAGATTGGTAGTGTGTCGACGAAGGTTGCGTACCTCATATTCAGAATCACCAAACGGTATCCAAGGTCATACAGGTCTACGCACCAACATCTATTACATTTTTAGATATTCTCTATGATATTTCTAGAGCCATGCATTCTTATAAAAACCACTATACGGTGTTAATGGGAGACTTCAACGCAAAACTAAGCAAAAGGAGGAAAGGTGAGCTGACGATAGGTAAATTTGGGTTAGGGCAACGGAACACAAGGGGCCAGCAGCTGGCCGACTTCATGGAGAAGGAGGGACTGTTTATAATGAACTCTTTTTTCCTGAAGCGGCTCCACAGAAAGTGGACATGGTCGAGGCCCGACAGTACGATAAAAAATGAGATTGACAATTATGAAGACGAGACGGTAACTGTTCAGTGATGTCTCACTGATCGCAAGGATGAAAACTGGCAGTGATCACCGAATGGTTAAAGGTACACTGAACCTAAACGTTAAGTTGAAGAGGTCTCGTCTAAAGAAGTCAACGCTCAGTTCCCCTCGTGCTCTAATCGAGAATCCCGAAACCTTTCAACTCGAGTTACGTAACCGCTTTCAGTGCCTAGAAGATTGCAATGCAGCGGACGATATGAATGACAAGCTCGTGGAAACTGTCCATGCGGTCGGAGCTAAGTTCTGCAAGACCCGCCGCAGAAGAACACAAAAACTCTCCGATCACACTCTTAATCTCATGGCTGTTAGACGGGAGATGAGGCTGCAATCGTCAACAGATTTGACAGCATACAGGCAACTGAACAGACAGATCTCCAAATGCATGCGGCGAGACTTACGCAACTTTAATATTGCTCGTATTGAAGAAGCGATCGAATGAAACCAGGGCTCCAAAGTCTTTGAAGAATGAGTGTGGCAACACCGTTTCCGGGACACCTGAGATTTTGAGTGAGATTGAGAGTTTCTATGAGCTGCTGAACACATTATCGTTGGAGCCACACGCAAGTGTGAGTAACGATTCAAGAGCAAGTCTAATCCGACACTATTCCGATGATATCCCGAAAGTCAGTCTGAGCAAGAAAAGAAGGCTCTCTATCACGTTAAAAACGGCAATGCCCCAGGTGAAGATTGAATTACAGCGGAGTTTTTGAAAGCGGGCGGAAAACCGGTACTTAAAGTCCTTCAAAATCTCTTCAATTTCGTCCTTCATGGTGGCACTACTCGGAGGCTTGATGCAGAAGTGCAGTGCTCTTGTTTTTAAAGAAAGGCGATTACGCTCTCTTGAAGAACTACAGACCGATTTCCCTTCTGAGCCGCGTCTGCGTGCCGTTTTGGAGAGTTATTACGAATCTCTCGCACGCAGACTCGACGACTCCCAGCCTCCCGGTTTCCGAAAAGGCTTCAGTACCATAGATCACATACATACCCTGCGGCAGATTGTACGGAAGACCGAAGAGTACAATCTGCCACTTTACCTGGCGTATACCGCCAACCGGTAACAACCGTAACCGTATACGAGAAAGCATTTGATTCCGTCGAAATTTGGGCGGTGCTACAGTACCTTCAGCGGTGCCAAGTTGACTGTCGGTATATCGAAGTGCTTGCACAGTAGGGCTACGATGCTAAGTGCTATTTTCGAGTCATTACGAATCATATTCAACTGCAGAGAGGTGTAAGACAGGTTGATGTTACATCACCCATACTCTTCACCGCCGCATTGGAAGATGTTTTCAAGCTACTGAATTGGAAAGGTATTAACATCAAAGGCGAGTACATTACTCACATTCGATTTGCCGTCGATATAGTCTTTATGGTGGAATCGCTGGAGGATCTAAGTAATATACTCAATGATCTCAATAGTGTATCCCAACGTATAGGTTTTAAGAAGAACGTGGACAAAACAAAGATCATGTGTAATGTTCATGTCACGCCTATGCTGGTAGTTGTTGGGAGCACTAAGCTCGAAGTTGTTGACGAGTACGTTTGCCTGGGACAAATAGTCCGACCAGGTAAGTCTAACTTCGACCGAGAGGTCTTCAGGAGATTTCAACTCGACTGGGCAGCGTTCGAGAAATTACGACACATCTTCTCGTGATTTATACCTCAAAACCTAAAAACTAGTTTGTACACCAGTGCATGTTGCCAGCGATGACTTACGGATCTGAGACATGTTCCTTTAACTGCTGGCCGTGTGAGGACGATCATGGTCGCTCAGCAAGCTATGGAGAGAGCTTTGCTCGGGGTTTCTCTGCGCGATAAACTTAGAAACCGCAGTAGAACCAGGGCAATCGACATAACCCAATGTATTAGTAAGCTGAAGTGGCAATGGGCCGGCCATTCGGCCCGAAGAACCGATAACTGATGGGGAAAAAAGGTTCTCGAGTGGCAGTCTCGTACCGGTAGGCGTATTGTAGGCCCACTAGACGGAATGATGACCTGGTAAGACATGCAGGAAGTCGATGGATGCAGGTGGCTCAGGACCGTGCTTTGTAGCATTCCTTGAGGGAGGCCTATGTTCAGCAGTGGACTTGTGAAGGGATATAATGATGATAATGATGAAGCTAAAAATGTCATTTCTTTGATCCTTTTCTTCTCGTTGGATAGCCATGCAATGGAAACATTCAGAGCGATGTTTATCTTTCTCCGGGTGTTTTTCTACTTTAGGGTGTACAGCAGAAGGAGTGCTTGTTCGTTCCGAATTCACAAAAATATCTAGGGAATGATGGTGCTTATTCTGACACATGATGACTGGTTCTGAAATAAATCATATTCAATCATATCATCACTCACAACTCGAAAAATTACGTTCGTTCGGCCTCAATCTAAAAAAAGTATAAAGATATACAAAGTTGTATAATATCGTCAAGAAATGCTTAATTAGTTTGTACCTACTTTTATCCATCTTTACGACAATCTAATTGTAAAATTTTAAACAAAGCACACATTATAACAAGCAGTTCACGCGGTAAGATTATGGAACTCACTATCGTCAAATATAAGAAATTCCGAAACTTTGTTGGTATTCAAGAAACGTCTTAGAGATAACTACTTTGCATCCTGTTAATTTATATATATTATTCTATTACATTAGTTTTAGTTTATGTATATCATATGTAACTATCGTATTTATTATTATTATTATTTATTGATTTATTTTATTTTTATTTATTGTTTTATTTTATATAATTTACGTAACATTGTGTATATTATTTATTTTTTAGTAGTACTAATGTATGCACTAAGTTTGCAATTTCAATATAATTTCCTTTATGGGTCTACTGGAAGATATTTCAGCTAATTTGGAATAAGTAGAACCTTTGTACGAAATTACTATAAGAGTGCTTCTGTATCTTAATGTGTGTACATAAAACAAATTAAAAAAAAAGCACACTTGTGATTAAGTTGACAATCAAAGTATACGCGGAAACATGAATGGCGGCAAAATGGCAAAAAAATCTACTTTGTTTAGCTGCCGAGACACGAATATCCGTAAATTTTCGATCAAGTACCTACTCTCTTACCAATGCGGCCGACACTGCGTGAAGCCTCGGCGCGAGTTGCGGCGTACAATTTCTTTGTTTATACTTTATACCTTTATTTTATAATTTAGATACTTGAAAAAGTAATGGTACAGTTACTTTAAGGTATAGTAATTTAAAGGTACCTTTATTTTAAGGTATCGAAATTTAAAGGTATGACGTCATACCGCTTATCGTCTGTACCATAATTTTTTCGGTTATTCAATCCCTGCTACACACACGCAGTATGGAGGGGGCGGGGCCCCGATCTAGGAAGCATCGGCCGCATTTTTGCTCCTGCCAGCCGATTAAGGAGGCGATATCGGCCACGACTTAGGATGGCCCTACATACGACACGATTTAGAGGCAATCTAGGAGGCATTCCCACTACTCCACCCTAGATCGCCACCGATATCATGTCGTATGTAGCCCGATTTACGCGCCGATAGTTTAGGTAATTTCTTTTTTACAGTGAAAATAATGGTATTTTAAAAAAAGTAAATAACATAAGCCCTGCTTTATAGTTAGTTCAGTTAGTATGCAAAGTTTCATGATCTTATTTAAAGTATTTTATGAATAACAGCGGTTTATTGTGCAGTTTGGAGGTAACTTTGGATTTTTTTTTCTATCGAGAAAATTTTACGGAATCATGTCTTCGTCTAACATAAACCTTAACATTAATCCTCAACTTTACCATATATTTATTTCAAAATTAATGCTGCAATACTTTCGGCATAACGGAGGATCTTGCTAAGCCATTTCAGGTTATATTTCCCCTTAAACTTTAGTGGGGGCTCCACTCAAAACTAGGTTGCAGCCTTAGCTTGAAATAAGTAGAGTATTATCCGCAGTATATTACGTTGTAAAAAGAATAAAGTGTTATTTGGGTTGAAACAATCAGATTAGTTCATTTTAGTTATTTCATTATAGAATCTTGCTATGGGAAAACGAGAAAGAATAATAGCTATTTCTAACCTAAATCCCGTGGAGTCTCTTAGGGAAATTTTCAGATCAGATTTCAGAAAGAAATAATATATTTATGAAAATTTAATGTGCACACAAACAGTGTTACTAATAATAATGATGCACTTTCTGTAAATACTAGGAACAAGCCAAAGCTAAGGAAAAAAAAACCGGCCAAGAGCGTGTCGAGCCACGCTCAGTGTAGGGTTGCGTAGTTTCCCGTCCGTCACAATAAGTGTTCCCACTTATGAGTTTAAAGGTGGGTATCCATTATGTTCGCGCTCCAGCAGCGCTCCGCGCTCCTGCAACTGCTCCCGGTAGTGGGTACGTGCGCGAACATGGAGCGTGCAACATTCCACGCTCCGCGGCAGGCGCTCCGACTTTCCATCCAAGTTAAATAATTTTCCTACAAAGTCCTTGTAAAGTTCTACTTTTCAGATTTTTTTCGTATGTTTTCATATATATTCTAAACTTATGGTTCAAAAGTTAGAGGGGGGGGGGGGGGACACATTTTTTTACTTTTGGAGCGATTATTTCCGAAATTATTGACATTATCAAAAAATGATCTGAGTAAATCCCTATTCATTTTTAAATACCTTTCCAACAATATATCACACGTTAGGGTTGAAATTAAAAAAAATCACTTCCCACTTTACATATAGGGGGGCTACCCTAATAAAACATTTTTTTCCAATTTTTATTTTACCACTTTGTCGGCGTGATTGATACACATATTGGTACCAAATTTCAGCTTTCTAGTGCTAACGGTCACAGAGATTAAGCGAGGACGGACAGACGGACAGACAGACATTGCGAAACTATAAGGGTTCCTAGTTGACTACGGAACCCTAACCAGTATTACCAGGCACTAGTCTAAGATTCAGTTGTTCCTATGTAACATGCTTTTATAACAAAGACCCAGAACATAATAAAAGAGTAGGGACATGATTGATAAGAACACCTGGATTTTAGGTGATTACTGCCGTGGTCTTTCAATGGTCTTAGATTTATTATCCCGCTGG
The DNA here is from genome assembly GCA_907164705.1 of Parnassius apollo. NCBI lineage: Eukaryota > Metazoa > Arthropoda > Insecta > Lepidoptera > Papilionidae > Parnassius > Parnassius apollo. Next base: position 2,734,242 of record CAJQZP010000885.1, on the reverse strand, counting down.
GTTTCTAGCCGGATCTTCTCAGGAAGGAAACTTTTTTCCAAACCAGTGGTTGAATCTTTTAAATGACTTTCAATTACTATTATACTTGTAATAGTGTAGTTACGGGTAGATTAGTAGTAATACTAGTACGCTCTGTATTAGTAGTGAAAATGGTTTGGCGGATTTTATCCCGTTAATTTTTGAAGTGAAAATTTCTTTAGCGGCGTTGTACACTTTTTTGTAATGGGTAAAAAATGGACACACAGGACACGTCATTCTGATCGAAAATTCGTAAGACGGATGGAGAGAGAGAGAGACAGCCGGCGCGGCGTAGTTGGTGGTTAATATAGCGTATAGCGCCATATTATAGCACGCTATCTCTTCATAACACATAGCGCGTGTTATGTAAGTAGTCGCCATGGCGCTATTGCGCTATGGCGCTTTGGCTCTATTAGGGTTTTAATATCTAATTCTAATCTAATATAATTTTCTTAGTTTCAAGCGCTTTACATCACCCAGCCATCTTCTTTATTGAAATTAGGACGAATTATCCTTGATAGATTTATAGTAAATCAAATCTGATGTTATTATATCTGCAGCATGGCTCTACCGCGTATCGTCAGTTATGTGTTCTTTTAGGCAGATTTTATCGATCGTTATCGAAGATACATAGACAGCCACTATCTGCTGTCTGCTACATGTATGTTCTGTGAATTATTAAGTACTGTTTCCTATGTTTTAGTAAAGTAATAATTAGATTTCAATAAATTAAAATTATTCTATGTGATGCTCATCTTAGTTCCAAACCATTTTTAATCTTATTAACATAGATTGTTGGTACATTATTACAATTTAACGTTGTATATAATATTTCAGATAATAAACGCTTTGTCGTCAATCAAACCAGTCAATAAGACGGATGCGATGACATTAATAACAACTTTTGGTACTTTGGAGAATATTATAAAAGCAACTGAAAGCAGGCTCGCTGACTGCCCAGGCTTTGGGCTCACCAAGGCGAAAAAGTTATACAAGGCGTTACATGAACCGTTTCTAAAAAGAGGTCACACTAAATATGCTAAGCAATCCGAAGAATTCGCGGAGGAAGTTGATATTGAAGAAATCGAAAAAGTGGAAAATGAAATCGTAAATCAATAGCATATTAGTATTTTTATATAGTGTTGTATATAGGAGTGTATCACGATCTTCTGCGCCAAATTGAACTCGGTGTTCTCTGTCTACCCCTCTGGCTGATAGGCGTGAGAGTATATGTATGTAATAACATTTATTTTAAGCGTCTTTAATGTAATATCGTAGGTACCTAATACTTCTATAAGTTTAATCTGGTTTTTTAATATTAGGAAATGAAATAATGAAATAAATCTGTGATAATTATTGTAAGTTTGTATCTTTATTTTTTTTGAACCCAACTACTAATGATATTATCATATGCTGGTAAAAGCGTCAGATGGTAAAAATCCACTGAGAAATTCCGTTTTAAATCTTAATCTCCACCTTTAGTCAGGTAATTAGTTTTTAAAATTAGGACTCCATATAAATTTTAAAAACTGAAAATGTATTTTTATTTTTATTGTATCATTAAGTTAAATGTATTTTAATTAATCTTAAATATTTTATTCAAAGACCTAATATAATTTACTACCACTGCTTACGAAGGAACATACATCTATGGGAAATGATGCAAGAAAACCACAGGAAGTTTATCTTTTAAAATGTCAGACTGTTTACAAGGCACAACTTTACTAACTTAACACTAGGTACATACAACAATAAATAATAATAATAATTAGTGTACAATTGGATTTTAAATTATATATAGTGCTCAACACTTAGCAACATTTACACGTATTGTAAAAAAGTATATTATAAGTATATTATTATAAAAGTAACTTGACTAGTAAATTATCTGTAGTATTATTGTAATACTTTTCGTTATTTTGCATTTGATAAATTAAGAGAATCGTTAATTACCACCAAAAATGGCTACTTATAGTTGTTCTCAACGTTCTCCTTATCCAACAGCAATTGAGATCAACTTGGGTGGAATAAAATATTTATGTTACAGGCTCCTTAATATTACTAATTATTCATGTCACTATTCGTTTAAAAATTAGATTAAAAATGTACTTTTCGTGTTTAATTTTCAAAGTCAAATCTTTTACACAATCGTCAATATCAAAATGTATGTCATGCTCCATTTCCAGAATAGCTAAATTTGGTGGTCTCAACGTGGACGCAGTCGATCTCAGATATTTTTTTATTAACTTGAGTTTAAAAAAGTTTCTCTCGTAACTTGCATTACTAACCGCAGATGTTAAAAAAAATTCTCAGCATTATTTTTTATTTTATTTTTAATTTAATTATTTTTGTTATGACAATGTTTGATAAGCCATCTTCAAGTGTGGACTCAATTATGTACCTACGTATTTCAATAAAACCAGATAGCATTTGTTTCTTCTTTTTTTTTTTAAAAAAAAACGTTACCTTCACACTAAGATTTTTCCTGTATCGGGGGGCAGTTTACAAACATTTCGTAAGGACAAACGTCCAGACCCGAAACATCTAAATGTAGGCCATACAAATACTTATTACGTGCGGGATTCGAACCCGGGGCCCATATCGCAGTAACTCATTGCTAAGCCAAGGGAATTGCTGTCAGCCATCTCTTCCATCTCTGTACTGGGAGGACGACTCATTGGCCCATGCCGCGAAGGAGAAAGCCGATCTGCTAAGCTCTTTCTTTGCGTCCAACTCGACTCTGATGACGGGGGGAGTACGCCGCCGACCATCCCGCGGTGTGAGTGCTCCATGCCGGAGGCGCGGTTTACACAGCGCTGGGTTCACAAAGCACTCATCTCCCTGGACATCCACAAGTCAGGTGGGCCTGACGGTATCTCCCCAATTGTGCTTCGGACGTGTGCAACTACAACGACCCATCCAACAACAGGCCCATCGCCATCACCTCTTTTCTTCAAAACAATGGAATCCATTGTACACTGCCAGCTCAAAAGATACCTTGAGAATCACCAGCTGATTAGTGATCGCTAATACGGTTTTCGTCGTGGTCGATCAGCTGGTGATCTTCTGGTCTACCTGACTCATAGATGGGCGACGGCAGTAGAGTCCAAGGGGGAGGCATTGGCTGTTAGTTTTGACATTGCGAAGGTCTTCGGTCGGGTTTGGCACAAAGCGCTTCTTTTGAAGCTTCCTTCCTATGGGCTTCCCGAGAAATTGTGCAATTGGATCACCAGCTTCAAGGTCGTTGTGCACAACTCGGTGCAAGCTCCGATTACAAGCCTATTAATGCTGGTGTTCCACAAGACTGCGTGCTATCACCAACGCTGTTTCTTCTGCATATCAATGATATGTTGCAAACCGGCAACATTCATTGCTATGCAGATGACAACACTGGTGGTGCTCTGTACACCGGCCGTGCCAATATTTCTCGGGAAAACGTCTCCGAGTACCGGGACAAACTTGTGTCTGAAGTCGAGTCTTTGCTGAACAAAGTCTCGGATTGAGGGCGACTAAATCTAGTCCAGTTTAACCCTCAGAAGACACAAGTTTGTGCGTTAACCGCTAAAAAGAACCCCTTTGTCGTATCTCCTCAGTTTCAAGGCACTCCCCTTGTTGCCTTAGCCAATATCGGAATCCTCGGTATCAACATATCGATATCCAGTGACGTGTAGTTTCGTAGTCTCTTGGAAAAGAAGGCCAAATTGGCTTCTAAAAAGCTTGGCATGCTCAGCAGAGCGGGACAGTTTTTCATGTCGGCACACCGCCTGCAACTTTACAAGGCGCAGGTTCGGCCGCACATGGAATACTGTTCCCATCTCTGGCCTGGTGCTCCTCAGTACCAGCTCCTTCCATTTGACCACATCCAATCGACGGATTTAACTCGGCTGGGCAGCGTTCGGGAGATTATGAAACATCTCGTTAGGCATACCTCAAAAACTCGAAACGGGAATGTCCAATCAGTGTGTGTGTTTTAGTGATGACCTATGGTTCTGAGACGTGGTCCTTCACTGCTGGTCGTATGATGCCCAAAGTCGCTCAGCGATCTATGGAGAGGACTATGTTCTGAGTTCTTTGCATGACAGACTTAAAAACGAGTAGAACCAGAGCAACCGACATAGTTCAACGGATTAGTACACTGAAGTATAAATGGGCCGGTCATATAGCTCGAAGAACCGACAACCGATGGCGAAGAAAGGTTCTCTCGTGGCAGCCTCGGACCGGCAGGCGAAGTATAAGGCGGCCCCGCAATAGTCAGAGTGACGACTTGGTAAGACATTCATGAAGTCGATGGATGCAGGTTCCTTGGGCCTATGTTCAGCAGTGATTGTTTTGTTTGATTAAATAACTGAGTACTTGCTGTCACTTGTTGGTTCGCGTTTGAGAAAACTCGGTACCGCCGCCTGTGAGACCGCCGCTGTGCCGGCCAGCCGGGCGCCTCTAGCACATCTAGCACTTTGGCAGCATTCGACTTCATCTCGCCTTACTCACCTTTTTGGAGTTAATTTTTTTACATTTCCAATTGAAAAAATCGTGGCGGTTTTGCGCTCGAAGCAAATATGGGAAACCGTCCGGAAAGCGGGGGAGGGAGGTTGGGAATGCTCATAGCATACCACGCAGCCGGCTGCGTGGTTATGTGGTGACTTTTACCCACTAAACCCAACCTTTTAGGGACCGGCTTAACGATCTAACTAGAGTTCTTTAAGCCGTATACGAACGCGACCCTCCTTGGCAGAAAGGAAGGCGCAAGCGGCGAAAAGCCGCTTACAAGAGTGCCTAACTAAGGCAGATTAAGGGATGTGTTACGTAGGCTCGGCCTGAGCCGCCAGGAGGCAGTTCAGGTCAGCCGAAAGCTTGTTGGGGGGGGGGGGTTCGAGAGAGAGTTTCTCGGTCTGCGCACACTATAGCGAGTGTGGATAGGGGCTGCATAGGCAGCTGTCTCACGAATGAGATGATTTGGGTGGGACTCTGAGGCTTTGAAAAGTCTCTCAGAGAGTGATTTTAGGAACTGCTGGATTGATGGGAGCTCTAAGTCTCGATGTAGGTCGGCATTACGGACATAATAGGGCGAGTTAGTGGCCCTACGACAGAATAGATTTTGGATTATTTGAAGTTCATTTATAGCTTTGGGCTTAGCATGTGCGAAAATGGAGGCCGCGTAGGTCATGACAGGTCGTATGCAGACCTTATATTATAGGGTTCGCTTGTTGCGGAGGGACATTTTACTGTGTCTGCCCAACATGCTATTGAGCCTACTCATGTAAAATCGTGCGGTGCGAGTAACCTTCTTGATATGGGGCTCGAAAGTTAGCCTTGCACCAAGGGTGAGGCCTAAGTATTTGGCTTTAGTTTGCCATGGGACAGGGGTTCCTAACATTCTGATTGGCGGAGTGGTAGTGAGACGACGTCGTTTATATTCGAAGCAAACGGCGGAGCTTTTCTCCGGGTTTACGTCGATACGCCATTTTTGGAACCAAGCTCCTAAGTCGCTTACTGACTTTTGGATCTTGTTCCGAATCTGTGGTAGTGAGTTGCATTTAGAGTAAAGGGCTGTGTCATCTGCAAAGAGGGCTAGTTTAACACCATTCGACGCGATAGGGATGTCGTTGGTGTATAGTATATATAGGAGGGGGGGCAAGCACGGAGCCTTGAGGGACACCGGCTTTTATTTGACGAGTAGAGGATAGCGTGCCTTCGGGTCTAAAGCGAAAGGTACGATCCTTCAGATAGGAGGCTACAACGTGAACGTGACGGTCCGGAGTAAGTCGTACAGTTTGTAGATAAGGCCCTCGTGCCAGACTCTGTCGAATGCCTTGGCAATGTCAAAGAAGACCGCGATGGTTTTTTGACGACGAGGATAAAAACCGCTGAGGATGTATTCCACTATGCGGTGAACTTGCTGGGGGCACGAGTGTTTGGCTCGAAACCCGAATTGTTTTGGAATGACAAGAGGGTCGCCGTCTGTGGGAAACAAATGGCGCCTCATGAGCACGAGAATAACTCGTTCGAAAAGTTTGCCCATAGCCTTGAGGAGGCTGATGGGACGGTGATTGGAGGGGAGGTGGTGAGGTTTACCTGGCTTGGGAATGCCAATGACTGTTGTCTCTTTCCAAGAGGTGGGAAAGTAACTGAATTCGAAGCAGGCGTTAAAGATTATGGCCAATAAGGCGATTACCTGCTCCGGAAAGTGTTTGAGGGCTTGGTTGGAGATGCCATCCGCACCCGGTGCTTTTTTGGGCTTAAGTCCTTTGATGGTAGATGAAATCTCATCTTTGGACACAGTGATAGGGTCAGAGGCGGTAGGGGGCGAGTTCCTGCGACGGACCTCGTCCTCCTCTAGTTGGATGTGTATGGGGTCAGTGGGTTGTGAGCTAGGAGAGCATTGAGCGGCGACGCTGTCAGCGAAGCACTCAGCCTTTTCTTCGTCCTCGAAGGCAATGGAGCCGTCGGGATGAGACAGAGGGGGAGTATGCGTTATAGCGTCTATCCGGAGGACGTAGTACGCTGTGTGGGAGGGAGAGATTTTCTCCATGAGAGGTGGCGCTTGCCGCCGCCCTCTTTTATATACCGCCCGGGGCCATGGCCCCCACGCTACGCCACTGGTAGCGATTACAATTTTGAATTTGTTGGGAAATATTTGAAGTCACCACCTTTGGGTAATTATATGTTTTAAAGTCAAGTTTGTTAATTGTAAACACAAAAATGCAGATAAGAGAACGTTTAGACTGAAAACGGTAAAATCCGAAAAAATATTGTAGATATTTATAGATGTTGCTAAAAATTTGTACTGTATTTAATTATAATGTAGAAATTTCTACCGTTTCCTGGCGTCAGTCAATCATTTGTTTTCATAGAAGAGAGAGCAAACGAGTATTCCTAAGTAGTAACGGTCCGGAAAAACAACCGGTAAGGTAAACTAAACTGAGGTTAAACTGCACAATGCAGTTTAACCCACAGATTGCATTGCATGCAGTTTAGCACGATGATGTGGATTGAATTTAGAGCTGGGCCGCAGAGTGCACTGGTAAAATTTAGCTGTTGGAATAAAGTTTTTCAGCCATATAAACAATAGACATGTGTAATGTCGGGAGGTTCGGGGAATAAACTATACTAAAATAAAATAAACTAAACTATACTATAGTCATATGTAGTGTGTGTGTAGTGTATGCTCATGTAGCTACACGCATATAAATATATATATATATATATATATATATAGCTACATAAGCATACACTACACACACACTACACATGTTATCGCACCCGACATTTGCAGCGCTACAGCTAAACTAAAAGTCACTAAACATACCTTAAGCCCGGTTTACATTTTGAGAAGTGACAAGTGCGAGCGGCAATGACAAGTGACAAATGACAAGTGACAAGTAGCAAGTTCGAATTCACACATGTGGCAATTGGATGTCATTATTATATGAAATCTTCGAGTGTGAAATTGGGTTGGTAATTGTCAAAGAGGCGCTAGCACAGCTTTAAAGTTTAAAACTGGTATGTCATCATACAATTTTACCTTTTTTTGATTAAAAAGATGTGTGAAGTACCTTATTGCAAAGATATTGGTGCACACCAATTTCCTAAAATAGGAACAAGGAAAAAATTCAAGCCTGAAAATAATATGGCTCCAGCCCTGAATTTTCTTCTTTTCTTGGTAATATGTAAACTTAATGCTTCTTAACTTCGCATAAACCTGCTTCTTTTACGCCGAAACCGGCCATTCCCATTGATTGAGATATTGAGGGCATAGCAGCGTCTCGCATCATTTTATTTTTTTTTAATTCAGCGATTTAATATTGTATAAACATTCGTGTTTCAATAATTCCTTGACAAATTTAATGTTATTGCTATCTGACCACTTCGTAATAAAACAAAATTATTATAAATACGAGTATGTATACAATATATATAACAAAAATATTTTATTTAATAACTATTATAACCAACACGTGTATGTTCTGACGTCACCGCTAGAACGGGGGCGGCGGTGGGTGACTGAGGGGAAAGCAAGGTTAGCGCGGGGCAGAGATGCTTGTTACTTTTTACTTTTTACTTTTCATTTCGCACTTGTCACTTGTCACTCGCACTTGTCACTGCCTGTTCACACGCACTAAGCACTTGTCATTTGACACTTGTCATTGTCACTCGCACTTGTCACTTCTCAAAATGTAAACCGGGCTTTAGTGGAGATAGTGCGATACAGCTTGCGGCGTAGCGTATTTTTGTTTTCAGTGGAGACACTTAGGTTATTGTAATAAAATCGTGTCATTGTCACCACAGTCGAAAGCACCCCGTCGAAAGCTCTCTCTCTCTCTTAACTCCTAACCCGCCTCTCCGAGCTGTCTGATGGCCTCATTATCATGTTTTGTATTGAATTCAAGAATTTAATGAATTCTAACAGTTTCGGGGTAAAAGATATTAAAGATCTATGTCGACACGTTCTTTTTTTAAAATTAACGTACTTTTGTCTATCGAATTATCAATGGAACACGCAGACTGATACATTTTTGTACTTTGTTTGTCTCATCACTTCATACTTCATCCAATCTTCTTTGTATAATGAAGAGTGACAAACGAGCACACAGTCCACCTGATGGTAAGTGGATGGTGTGGCCTATAGACTTCTACATTTATCCTCAAGCATCAAAATTCAGATGCGTTATCACCCCTGAGAACTAAGATAGTATGCCTCGTTTCCAGTAAAAACTAAAAACAGACACTCATACGAAACACAGCAGCATTGAGGTGCTATTTTACGCTGGTATTCTGTGAGAACGTGTTCCTTCCCCGGTCGAGCCGACTCATTCTTGTAACAACCATAATATAGCTGCAGCGTGGCTCTACCACATAAAAAAATAATTTACGGCTCTCTTGAAAGAGTTTTGCCAAGATCGGATATTTTATTCCATATTTACCACACAAAAGTTACGCCAAACACGGCAAGATAAAAGCGATTTCTATTTAAAAATGAAAACCAATATTATTATAGGTATTCGAAATCAAAATGACCGCGATCTGGTTAATAGTTTGAGTACTTTACGTGGTAGAGCCATGCTGTAGCTATATTAGTAGTTTGTATAATATATTATATATAAACTACTAAAATAGCTGCTATATTAACTAATATATACTAATGTAGACCGGGAAAGAACTACGCTCTCACAGAATACCAGCGTAAAGTAGCAGCTTAATGTGTAATAATGTACCAACAATCTATGTTAATATGAGAAAAGATAGTTTGGAACTAAGATGAGCATGACATAGAATAATTTATTGACATCTAATTATTACTTTACTACACGAAACGGTACTTAATAATTCACAGAACATACATGTAGCAGACAGCAGATAGTGGCTGTCTATGTATCTTCGATAACGATCGATAAAATCTGCCTAAAAGAACACATAACTGACGATACGTGGTAGAGCCATGCTGCAGCTATAATAATGTATAAAAATAGGTCGGTCCGACCGGGGAAGGACCATGCTCTTACAGAATACCAGCGTAAAATAGCAGCTTGCGGCTGCTGTGTTTGATATGGTAAGTGTAGAGAGCCGGAGACCCTTTTTACTGGAAACGAGGCATTACCTAATTATTTTATCCTCACGGGTGACAACGTATCCGCATTTTGATTCGTAATCGAAGATAGATGTAGATGTTCGTCGGCCGCAGCAACCACTTACCATTAGGTGAAGTGTGTGCTCGTTTGTCATCTTTATGATATAAAAAAAACCCGAATCCATTGAAACATGGGCGTTCTAGTTGCATAAATTTATGAAAGAGTATGAGATAACCACATCATCGGCGTGCTAAATTCAGTGATTAATTGCATCATATTAAGACCACTGTTGATCATAGGTTAAGTCTCCTATTTAGATTACCTCATATGATGATGTTGAATGTTGGCCATAGTTGGCGGATGGGTTGGTAACCGCAGTTTTTTTAGGTTTAGTTGTTGTGAGGAAGACACTGCCCAACTTTTATTTCAGATTCCCTCCGTCGGTTCTTACGACACCTACGGTGTGATTGCGGCAGTGGATTCTCTTACTTTGCCACACATTTTGAAAAACTACGTCGTTACCATCACCCTGCCTGCCAAGCGTGGCAAGTATGGCAGAATCCTGCCTACGAGGCAGTTTATGGGAGAGGCTGTTATGTTCAGTTGAATACTTTTAAAGACTGAAATGGATGGATGAATAGATTATCATCACTTTTAATAAAGTGCATTCCTAGGTATAGATTTGCGTTTCGAAACATTTAGCGTTATCGTAAAATTCAAGAGATTTTATATATTATATTAGAAAAGAAGTTATTTGTAAAAATCAAGAGATTTTCTGGCTTTTCCTTCGGTTGAGTCATGACACCTAAAGGCGAGATAGTTGAATGTTTTATGTCGCCGAGTAAGTTATAGCAAAACTATAAACAGTAGGTAACGTTCTATGCAATCCACACGGGAGCTTGTTTTGAAGTATTTTTTTTTAATGGAACGTTCCAAGGCGAAGGTTCGTGCGTTCGTTGCAAGTTGCAACGCGACGCGGCCGCTTGTCGGATTCAAAATAAAACAATCAACAGCGCTGAACCGGCTTCGCTGGCGATAGGACGCGCGTTGCTATAGCTCTTCTTGCATCTATAAAAAAGCGGGAAAATTGAACTGTAATAGACGTTAGTGATTTGTTTAAATTAAATATTTACCTTGAATTTATATTATTAAGTGTTTGATGAAGGTTTTAAAACTGTTTTAATTAAAATAATTATTATTTACTACAATTTACTTAAAAATATACAAGTGAAGTATTATAGAATATAACGTGTTGATCGAAACTAAAACTTTGTGATAACATTGAAAAATTCTATAGGTGTGAAAAATAACACAGGCGTGAACCTATTGTGAACGATAATTGGAACTTTTTGTGTTGACAGAGGTTGTAGAAAAGGTTGTCTACTCCGCAGGTAAGAAAGTAATTTTATTGTAATTTCCTAACTTTATAATCCAGACAATTAGGAAGCGATGTATTCTGTCAAAGGAAAACTGCTTTTATTGTTAACAAACAAAATGGTTTTAGGTTTGAGTAATACAGATCGTTTATTAAGTTTAAATACCAATAAATATCAAATGAATAAAATAATACATTTATATATACAATCATACTTAATTTATATTAAAATAAAATTTTAAAAACAACAAAAATACCTATTTAAATAATTATCAATACATTTCCAACGCATGTTATTGTATTATATTATGTAAAAATAATATTTTATTAAATATTTTTTACATGTACCTATTTATAACATACAAATATATGTTATCCATCCCGTAAGAGTCGCGGCAGGCAACCCGGGTTCGATCCCTGCCGGCACCAATAAAATTGTTAATATCAGTTTTAACTGCTGACTTGTCACGTGGTCGGTGGTAAAAGAACAAATACTGAGGAAACCTGAATGTCTAAGAAATTAAAAAAAATCGAAAACATGCGCGCGCCAACACGCACTGAGACAGCGAGCAAACATTCCCTTGACCTAAAATCCTATCAAAAATTAGAGCAAGCCTGTGTTCAGGTGTGGGACCTATATAGAGTTTTTCCACGATATCAGTATTGCCGTTTTATATAGGGAATTTGAAATATAAGTACTTTATATTCTTAATATAATAATAAAAAAAAAATATATTTACTTAATATAATTTTATAAAAATCATGTTTGATATGTCATAAATATCAGCCATTATTTTTAGCTGCATTTGAATTATAATTGAAGTTCCGTTGCCGCTTCCGCTTTATGAAGTCTGGAGACATGAATAGATGAATTTATTTAAGATGTCTTCCGTCTCATTGGAGTTTTCCCTGTAAAACTGTGGTTGTTACTGTCCTAAATAACGGAAATCAATAAGAGTTTGCGAGGTGGTGGGTACGGCTTATGACGTAGATTTTCATCAGGCATAGCGGATTTTTTAGGTTATTCCGTTTATCCACCCTAAGAAATCCACCCTAGAGTGGATATTCGGAAACGCGTGTTCGTTTATCCACCCTAGACGGGGTGGATGATCGGAATTCTCTTTTTGATTGCTGTTCCGTCTTTCCACCCCAAGTACAAAATATATTCTTACTTTATAACATATTATTGATTAATTTTTAATAACCACAAACTTAAACAAAAATCATTTTATCAAAGATATTTAAATCTACTTAAATGTCTTTGACCAAATTAAACTTCCTTGTTTTAAAATAATATTATTTAAGTTACAAATTCTGCAATATGTTCAGAAAATGACCGACACTAATTTCATTATTGAGTAGACGTAATTGTACATCCAGTACCTATAAATTCGTCTCTGAATAAAAGATATTTTAAAATTTAAGTACCGTACTATTTCCAAGTTCCAACACTGTGTTTATATAATTAACAATATATTTATTTATTAATTTAAATACCTACTTCAATAAAATATTATTGAAATTAATTGCAGTATGTAAAACATTTCTTTTATCATATCTTCAAAATGACGTAACTTATGTTACATCGAAAGAAATGTAATTGACTAATTCTTAGCGTAATTACATACAGACTAATTGAACTAATAACTAATTGATTAAAAATATTTCAATTTATATAAGAAGTATGTATGTATTTTAATAAGTACGCTAATGTCTACTAAGTAATCTTGGGTCAGTTTATATCATGTTCTTATTAACGACTATACGCGGTCGAAGGGGAAATCGGAAGAAAAATAATATACGAATTCCGATTATCCACCCCGTTTAGGGTTTTTAAGTCTCCTTAGAATCCGGTCTAAATAGCTAACTACTGCGACAAATGTTTCTGATTATTATAATATAGAGTACTATTTTCTCTTTGTCTTGCCCAATATCGTCATGCGAAATGTCGTAAGTATAGTAGGTATAAAAGTACAGTAAAATTAGCCTATACAGATCCGGATTTATAACAGGCACTAGAGATATAGGGCTCTAGACGAAAAATAACAAAAACAACAAAGACAAAAATATCAAAATTTACAAAGACCATGTCTATGAGAAACCTTGTATTAGTAAAGAGTTGGTCTAATTCGATTTGTGCAAAAACGATTGTCAAAAAGATTAATCTAAGGAATTTCTTCTACTACCAATTACTCGAAAAGAAAAACTTCAGAACTACATTTCCAAATGTTGAAGTTACGTTGAGAATGTACTTAGTGTCGATGATGTCGAGTTCGACATCAATATCTAATCTATCAACCTGCACTAGAGAGTGCTCATATTCCAAAATTAAAATTATAAAAAAAGATTGAACTGCAATGAAATAGAACTGCTTATCAAAACTATCCTTTTTTTAGAATAAGGATAACAAACGAACCTGATGGTAAATGGATGCCGTGGCTCATCAACATCTACGTTTTTATTCTCTAAATATAAAGGATTAAAATACACATACGTTGTCACCCCTGAGGACTAATATGGAATGTCTCGTATCCAGTAAAAGGACATCCGGTTCTCTACGCTCACCACACGAAACACAGTAGCGTTAAGCTGCTATTTTACGAGGAAGGACCACGCCCTCACAGAAAACCGTTCTTTTAACATTATGCATCGTGACTCCACCACGTATGTGTGCCAGAAAGCGATTTATGATGAAAAAGCTCGCAAAGCAACATTCGTTAAACGTTTATCTTTTTTATTTTTAATTATTTATACTATTATTTAATAATTATCAAAAACTGAAAAAAAGTTTTTTATCTCCCAAAAACTTTTCAGGGACCCACTAATTCGGCCCTGGGCCTATAGACGTTCTCACTGCTAGGCACAGGCACAGTTAAGGGGGAAATATAATCTCAAATGGCTTAGCAAGATCCTTCTTTATGCCGAAAATATCGCAGCATTAATTTTAAAATAAATATATGGTATAGTTGAGGATTAATGTTAAGGATTATGTTAGACGAAAACACGATTTCGTAAAATTTTCTCGATAGAAAAAAAATCCAAAGCTACCTCCAAAATAAACAATAAACCGCTGTTATTCATAAAATACTTTAAATAAGATCATGAAACTTTGCATACTAACTGAACTAACTATAAAGCAGTGCTTATGTTATTTACTTTTTTTTAAATACCATTATATTCACTGTAAAAAGAAATTACCTAAACTATCGGCGCGTAAGCTTGATTCCTTTCGCCCCGTTAGTATCGCTCTGACTTTTGAAGGGAGAAGTTGTGTCGCTTACGATCAGAATACACAATACGCAACAGGACGACGTAAAATTAAAATGGGAAATAATCGTAATAAAAATAAGAAGCGACTAGGTTGGCGTTAAGAAACAGGCATAAATATGATAAACCTAATGAAATAAGTGTCTAACGACCTTTCTACTTACAGTATTAGTGATTACAAACATGTCGGTACATAGCATACGACGCGCGGGCAAGTGGGGACGAAATTAGAATTTGAGCTGACTTACTCTATCCCCTTAATATACATATTTATACTGTGACACAGGTCTCCTTTCGTTCCTGAGAGGGTAATGGTTATGGGAGATATTAGTTCGCCGCGCTGTATCAGTGCGTGTTAGCGGACTTCGCATGTTTTTCAAATATTTTGTTCCTTAGACATGCAGCTTTCACTGTCGAGCATAATATGCTAAATCAGCATCTTAAATTAAAAAAAGAAAAATAGGGCCATGGTAGCTCAGAGGCAAAGGGTTTTACCGTATATTTCCCAACATGCAAGAGATTCGGGTTCGAACTTTGCCTACACCAATGAAATTGTTAATTGTAATTTTATAGATTTAGCATGAGCTAAGCGCTAAAGTTCGAAAACATCGTGAGGGGAATACCATGCATTTCGGTGATGGACTAATATTAATTGTAATGGTTAATTTTAACTAGGTACTCTTGGTCTATTTTATTAAACACAACTACAATTTTTTGAACACAAACAAGTTGTGGCAACAACCACTCGATGGTGAAATAGCGCTGCAGTCCTGTGGTGACAAATGATAATTCAGTCGCGGTAGCCTAACATAATCCAAGATCCATAGAAAATTGACTTTTGTGCATACGTAAAAAAGATAAATAATTTTTTCTTCATTATATCGATACAGATGATAGAGACAGGGTAATGAACCAGTGAGCGAAGTATTAACTTACACTCTTTAAATGTTAGAAAATAAAGAGATTATGATGGGACTTTTAATGTGATTTGATGGTGAGATCATCATCATAATTCCATAATAATAGTCAAAGAGCGCCCTTACTTTATCGACTTTGGTCGATTCATCATTATCATGTGTCGATTCATCATTATTATGCGGAGTTTCGTGTTTTTGATCTTAAAGATTCTTTTTCTGAATTGGATTTTGTTTTCCCTTGTGTTTGCCAGGTGCATTTAGACTAATATTCTAAACATATACTAATTTTTGTATTATACGCTGAATTTATCTTAAATATTTAGACTGGTAAAGATGTAATATCTTGGTCTTTAGTGGTGAGTGACAATACATCTGCATCTGCATTGATTCATAATCTATGATAGATATTGGAGTTTACGGTCTTTCTGAAGGTTAAGATCTTTCAGCGAGCAAGGGAGAGTACTATAATCGGTGTTTCTCTGCTTGATAGAATTCGTAATGAGGATATACGTACCATTGTAGAACGAGAGTAACCGACATAGTCTAATGCACTAGTAAACTGAAGTAGCAATAGGCCGGCCATATGGCTTGCAGTACCGACAATCTGTTTAGAGAAAAAGTTCTCGAGTGAAAGTCTCGTACTGGTAAGCGAAGTATAGACACTTGATGCAATGATGATCCGGCAAGGCATGCAAAAAGTGGATGAAACCAGGTGGCTGGGGATCGTGTTTTGTGGCATTCCATGGGGTAGGTCTATGTTCAGCAGTAGATTGTGAAGGGTTGTAATGATGACGATGATAATGATCATCCACTTACTATCATGTGGACTATTCTATGTTTGTATCATGTGACGAGTTTATTTTTATAAAAATTATGAAATATTTAAACAAATAAAATAATTTTTTTTGTAAGAGACACGTAATTTTATTTTATGTTGATTTACCTCCACAGTTCAGCTAATGAAACATACGGTCAAATGTATTCTGGAGCCGTATAATAGCAAAGATCACACCAAGAAATATATATTCTTTGACGCACTGATGTGTTGTCGCGGGCAAAAAATTATAGAATTTTTCTTCAGGCTTACGGAATTACGGATGCCAGTTCTAAGACGATGTTTATTTAAAACTATGGCCAAGAACAGGTGAATGCGGCACGTGCCTCGAGCCAGGTGAAACATGGTAGCTTTTTATCGCACATCCGTATTATTAATTACAAACCCATAGATAATCGGTTTCTTTATCTCTATTTATTATTAAATTGGCAGTAAACTCGTACTAAATACGTAACTCTCATTTTAAACTTGAAACTTATAAAATTAACATTTCCTGGTCATCGATTTGTTTATTATTCAATAAAAGGTTGATATATATATTTTATTAAATCATCTGCCTATGTTAATTAGATACAGGCGAATTTTCATCTCGAGAAGGTAGTGACTTTCTCGCGATGCACGTTCGCCGAATTATTAAGTTTTATGTGTTGTCAATTGCACTTGCACTTGTACTTGGCAAGCACAAACAGCTTACTAGGAATATACCTAAATTATCAATATAACTTTACTTGGCGTTGCTTTGGCAAAGATTAGTCTCGTAGCTATTAAAACGCAATTTATTTAATTTATTTATTGTAAGATTTTTGATCATTACAGGAAAATGATTTTCCTATATTACCAATAAAATATTTTTTATACATCAATTGTTTACTTATATCTAAAAATGAAAAAAATATATACTATGAAACCAAAATTTAGTGCTATTCTCGTCATTAGCATACGCCGATGATCGCAATTTCCCCTAAAGTTGTGTAAATTTGTATTAGTCCGTAAATCAAAGGTCCATAAATATTCAAAATTATTTATATTCTTAAGTTCGTGAATACCTACTATAATACTATAATGTTAAAAATATACCATACTGGCTTAAAGATTGTCCATTTACATAATATTACTTGCTTGTCTGAACATTCACGTACCTTGGTAGTTGGTACCGTGTACAAAGTGACACCGTTAGTAACACTGATAATTTAAAATGTTTCTTCAACATCGACGGTCATCAGACCGATTGTATAATTTCGTTACAGTTATTGTGATCGAGATATGTAATTATTACATACTTTTAGACAAGACTTATTACCCATACACACGCTCAATTAAATTCTACTTTTCACGTTTAAATGCCATATAACTTTACTCGTATTTATTCATATTTATATTCTACCACTGATTCAATCTAACGTTTCTTATCTGATTATTGCCATTGAGTTTCTTTTTATCTGACATTGCCTCCAATTCTTAATTCAATTTTATCAGTTAGGCCTTTCATTGGGCATTGAATGGATAATTAATGCATTCTTTATTTACAAAGCATGAATATTAATGGCACTGTAGCATCTCATGATAAAAAAGTCGGAAGTGATATTTCCTGGCACTAGATAACTTGTAATTCCGTGGTCAAATATCGTCCTCGAAAATCAGTATTTGAAGCACAAACTTCCAAACAAACTTAGGTACTTTAACATTCATAATATTAAGTGTGATATAGCGTTATTTGATATAAAGAAAAATAAGATGTTTCCACGCTTGCACAATTCTGTTGCTCAGCAGACTCTCTTTGTAGACGGAGACATTGACTGATGGCATCCATTAATGATCTTGGTTCATCCAAGTTGTCACCGTTTCCATTTAAGTTTTTTATGGACTTTAGTTAGGTGGATGGATTTAAGCTTCTACCTCTAAAGATATAATTTATCTAAAGTAACAATTTGTCAGTCATTCCTTAAGAAACTGATAAGAGCGAAAATTTAACTTGTAGTTGTATCAGTAACTGGGTATTAAACTTGCAATTAAAGATGTTAAACGGGCAAACGTACTTAATAGAGAAAGAACAACGTAACCAATATACACCGGTAAGTTGTGATCCAAGTAACAGCTTATATCTAACCATTGAAGTGCTTGTGAAGTGTACTTAAGTACCTACATAATATCTAAATGCGCCTAGCTTCTGGGCAGGTCTCCTCTCTGTTCTGAGGGGTTATATAGAGAGGAAAGTGTTCCCCGCGCTGCTTGCACGTCTTCATTATATGTTTATTTCACAAACACGCTGCTAAAATAACGCGTGGCATATTTGCTCTTTGTGTGTGTGTGTGTGTGTGTGTGTGTGTGTGTGTGTACCATGCAGTGGGTGTAAGAATATCCACTAACCCATATAGTCTTTTTTCTTTTTTTTTTTCTAAAAAGAATATTAACAATGCTATAAACATTACTAATATTCCCCTTAACCACTCGTGGTAAGCATAAATTGCTTGTGTTACGAGTGGTTCACGACAGTAGTCGAATGGCGGATTCGAACCCATTACATTTTTGAGTTCGCGGTCCGCGCCCTGCCATTAGGTTACTGTCGCTTAGTCCCATGGGTGTTGTAAGAGGAAATAGTGCAAAATAATACAGTAGATTAGAGCAACTTCTTTCCAATGTTACTAAAAAAAGCAGTGCAAATATCCCCTTTTGAGGCGATCTACGGACTGACCTACTATATTCAGCCATGGCGTTACTTATATGCTTTAATGATGATGACGTTGATATTTGCTGTTAAAATTACATTCAGTAGTCTGCAAACTGTCGGCGTGACCGAATTGAAGTTTATGGTATACTATGCTAATTTTTCGGCAAGTGTTCGGTTTTTTATCGACTAGATGGTGCCTCTAGGAAAAAAAGTATATTCCTTGATTACTATATATGCATACATATAATATGTAGCCCTCCGGTCCTCATCATTCACCACACGAAACGAAACGCCAACACCATTATAATGTTACTTTATGCGCTTGTATTCTGAGAGCGTGGCGTTCCTTGTCGAGCTTTATTCCTCGCACAAATGCACGCTTTATATTTGCAATAAGAATACCATCTAAGTATAAAAAAAATCGGTGTTCTCTAAATTTTTTTGGTGTCACTATCATACTAATTGGTCAAAAACTGCTTACTTCATTTATAAAAGTAAATAATTTGAAATTATAGTTAAAAACATATCTATAAAAATAAATAACGTTGAAGCGAATGTTTGTTATATCAAAATAACAGATTTTAACTAAATGCATATGAAAATTATATTATATGGTACCTAGTCATAACAAAAAAAAATTGTGCCTATCTGTCTCTCAGTCTGTCTGTCTGGTTGTTCCGGCTAATCTCCGAAACGGCTGGGCTGATTTTGACGGGAATTTTACCGGCAGAGAGCTGTTATAAGGAGTAACTTAAGCTACCTTTATTTAAGAAAAGTAATTAGTGTACCGCGCAATAAAATTAAAACCCTAAATTACACGCGAGCGTAGTCGCGGGGTACAGCTACTTTTGTAAATATAAATGCTAAATATATATTTAATTTAATAATTTCCTTGCTTTAATTTTAAAATCATTCTCATTAAATGAAAAATATAATAACTGGCACATGAGCTTGTTATGCTAACCGCTACGCGTATGAAAGAGAATCAAGTAATAATAATACAATTTCATGACCAAGACGTCGGTTTGACTCGTGCCGTCTCGCGGGTCGGCGCACGCGCAGCCTCCGCTTTTGCTTCTTTTGTGTCATGAACAAAGCTTAAAGCATTTCTCTGCGTGTGTCGCTTCAATATGCAGGTATTACTTGTATTTGTATGTGTGCGTGAATACTCAACATACATTATAAGACATCTTTGTCTTTTTAATGTGTTGCCAATAAAGTTTCACTTTTTAGAATAGTTAAAATTTAACTTAAATATATAAGTGAATAAATTGTGCTGTAAGCAAATCAGATTATTAAATTTTAAGGAAGCAGTCTTAAGATTATCTTACACTTTTGTTGTTAATTTTACGTTTATCTACTGTATATTCATTTCTGTATAATTTTGTGAAACAGTTACTATGCTCAAAGATATAATTGTCTTAAATCCAAACTTATTTAGTTTATTATTATTACATGTAGGTCCGTATTTTTCCGTATCTGCGCAATTTTAAATAGTTTTATAACTTCAACACTACAAACACACTACTAAAATTCTATGGAAGACTTCAAACATAATGATTTCATTTTTTAAGAAATCAGCTAGTATTGAACTTAAATTTTAGTTTGTTACCTTCATTTGATTGCCTTGAACTTTAAGTTCAACCTACTTGAACCCCTGCGTCGAGAAAGCTTTTAAGGTTATCAGTTAAAATTATTTATTAGTAATGGAACGCTTGAGACGGTCTAACGTTTTTAGCTCTATTGAATCTCACACTTTACGTTTATGTTCTCAGAGAGATATGGAACCACTTGACAAATGCCCTTATTTTTTGATTTTAGTTTCTTTGAAATTCTGAGCAAAAATTTTTTGAGCGAGGTTGAATTTGAGAAAAAAACTATTGATTAAAATATCCAAAAACTCAAATTGTTAGCTTTTGGTTTTTTTTATAGAATAAGTGGTAATAACCAAGCACACAGTCCACTGATGGTAAGTGGATGCTGTGCAATATAGACATCTAGACTATACTTTGATTAAGATTCAAAATCCAGATGTAGATTGACATTTGACAAGATACGACAAATTCATCAAAGGCTGTGCACATAAGTGGTACTATTGTGTAATTATTTCTGCGTTGGGTAACATTTCTGTTCTTTAACGAATTTGACAAACCGTGTGATAACTGATAAGCGATACGATGGAGGCTTGGAACAATCTAAGGCTTTTATACTCAAAAACCAAAAATAATTATCAAGTTAAGGTACTTGAAACTTTAATAAAGAAAAATATAGTTGAAAGCACTTATCACTTTAAATTACTTTAAACGCATTTATCACTTTAAATTACTCTTCTACCGCCGTTTTTAACCGACCTGCGTCCATAAAGCTCCACCTCCGCCTCAGAATATAGTAACTCCAAGTCAAAAAAAAGTCGCCACATGCGGCGTAAGAGTGGCCGTCTTGTGAAAACTAAATTCCGTGCTTATTTTTCTCTTATTCCTGCCTTTTCCGCAATATTATTTACCGTTCTTTCTAAAATGTCAAAAATGTTAAAATGTCAACATAATACCCGACATTCCTTACAGTATTTTAGGATGATATAAACAAAATCTTATAGTCCAATCCTTTCAGAATCCCAGTACAACACTTTCAGAATCCCAAACCTTGGTTTCAAAACAAAGGTTTTCGAAGCCAAAGCAAGTTGAAGTTTACGTTGCATTTCTTTCTTCTCTTTTTAACTGCATTTAGATTTCGTCCGATATCACTGTTTGTCGTGCGGCATGATTTTCGGAACTGACCTGGGAAGTCTTCCCACACCTGTTCCACACAAATAATAATAATATATAAACCAATAACATTAATCAAGTAATTTTAAATAATGTGCCTCAACCTTACGCTTAAATGTATTTATTGGCTTTCCCCATAGATTTCCTTATAGAGAAATATTTGCCATAGTTGCCACGCTTGGCAGGTATGTTAATGACTGCATTTTTTATTATGTTGTGTTGTGTTGCTGCTTGTCTCGGTTTCATCTCCCGCCGATGCCTTTTTTATACTAGTTTTTGCTCATCTTTGGCTTGTTCCTACGAGTTGACAAATGAGCACACAGTCTACCTGATGGTAAGCGGATACTGCATCCCATAGACATCTACATTTATTCTCGATTAAGAATCAAAATGCAGATGCGTGTCACCCGTGAGAACTACGTTGCTAGTAAAAAGCTCTCCGGTTGTCTACACTCACCATACCGAACACAGCAGTATTAAGCTGCTATTCTGTGAGAGCGTGGTCTTACCCAGGTCGAGCCGATTCAAAACCCCTCCTCTTACAACACTCACCGGATGATATGGGGTAGTGAAATATTTATAGTAGCAATTGGTATTTAGTTTTTATTAATAGTTGCATGTTTTGATCTTATTGGTTAGAGTAAACATTTGGTAAGATAGAATCAGGCGTTACTTTACGGAAATCCATTATATTAAAAAATTATATTATATTATATAAAATTTGGTAAATCCAAAAGTGCACACCTCGAACGTCTTGTAATGTTTTTAATTATCAATTTACTTTTATTAATTACCGCAACATGTGTTTCGCTTATAGCTACAAAAAACTGGTTCTCTTCTGGAATTTTTTTTACTGCTTGATCACATTAATAAAAAAATATATTAATGAACGGGACGGTTTACAATTACAATAGTGAAATTCAAAAGGCTTCCTAAGGATTAAAATCTAAAATTATAAAAATAAAGATATAATAAAAAAATATATTAATGAACGCGACGGTTTACAATAGTGAAATTCAAAAGACTTCCTAAGGATTAAAATCTAAAATTATAAAAATAAAGAGATAATAAATTATTAATGAAGACTGGACTTCCTAAGGATTAAAATCTAAAATTATAAAAATAAAGAGATAAGTTCAGTTTTTCGAAAGATATCTTGTTCACATACGTACCGACTAACTAACGTCCAAGTGAATTTATTTCCAATTTTTTTTAAATAAAATTATCTAATTACTACGTCAGAATCAGAAGTATTAATTGATATCTCCTCTTGCTGTAATTTTTATTATATAAGTGCAATAAAAAGCTTGTGGAGGTGATTTAAGTTGAGTGGATCGCGATTTCTCGATTTGGTGACAGTAGAGCTATACGTCTCCGTTTCGCGTTCGATGTGTGCAATACTTTGATTATATACCTGTATATAATCAAAGGTGCAATATCACAAGCTTAAGGTCTTGTAAATGTAAAATAACGTAGGAAAATCCTTGAAAAATAGCCTATTTAATAAATAATACTTAAAATATTAGTAAAGTTGGTTCACGTTTAGCAATTATAAAAAAAAACATAGGTACATGAGAGTAATATGGTTACCTTAAACTTTGCCGCCCTACAAAACCAAAACTAGGAGGAGGATAGATACAAAAAAGTCGTATACTATAACTAATATATTAATAAAAAAATGGCAAACAAGCTTTGGAAATAATTAGGAACACTTCGAAAATCAACTTAATAAAAACTAACTACATTACGCCATACTAAAATCGACTAAAATATTTACTTTAATATCAACTGTTAAAATGGCGTCGATTAAGCGTCCTTTTGACTCTTTATTTTGATTGACTGATGAAGATCTATCGTATCATGCATTCTATGCAAATAAGGCTGTAGTTTTTGAGTTATACGAAAGTGACGATATTAACCGGATCACCATATTACCCTCACGTACTATAATCGAAATTCGATTAAAGCATCTTTTTGAAATCGCTTAAAATAGTTATTCACTCCAAATGTTGGCAAAATCAAAAACATTCCTTTGGTTAATTATAATGTAAGCTCATCGATCACTAATAAAGAACGATCGATGTGTAAGCTCCAGTTTTACTACATGGAAATTTTGAAGAGTTATTAGATGTGTTTTTCAAGTCAGTGTTTGTACAACTTATTGATAGTTTAATAAAACCATAAATAGTATCAAACAATTTATGGCGCTCAAAGGAAGGAGTCTGGAAACGCCACTCAAGGGGGTAATTTCAGATACCTCTTGACTCGCTACGAGATTTTTAACCCTACTTAAGTATTAATGTGTGGCTTATAGTTTCGGATTGCCCTTATTTAATGTTGCTTTAATCATCAAATAATAAAGGTTTCTTATAACTTATAACTGTATACTGTATACCATGTTTAAGTACTATACATTATATGATGATGTCTTATTGACTGGTTTTAACTACATGTTCCGGTTATAGAACAATAGTTGAAAATGTTAATTGTGAAAGAAATATAAAGGCTTAAAATGAGCGTAGTTTATTTGCAATAATTAATGGTGGCAAACGAGTACTGAGTCCACCCGATGACAAGTGGCCACAGCAGCTAGAAGTCGCGATTAAGATTAAAAATGCAGATGCGTTGTCACCCCTGAGTATTAACATGTGTGGGAATGTCTTGTTAGCAGTTATATTACTCTAGTATTTGCCAGCCGTAAAACTATACGATCACTGTCATTTATATATTGCTCAAGCTCAACCAATCATCATATTATCCTACAATCTATCCGGATTTGATATAAGTAATATGTAATGTATACCTAATCACCAGACACGGTCAGTTCAACTGATCATTCCAACCGATCAGTTAAACTAAAACTGTTCATATTTTTCAAAATAGTAGATTTTCGACATATCCATAAATAAACAAATTTATATGTAAAACTCCGATATTAATATATTTATAACAATCGATATCGAAAATTCACTATTTTGAAAAATATGAACAGTTTTAGTTTGAACTGATCAGTTGGAATGATCAGTTGAACTGACCGTGTGTGGCCACCATAAGAAAAGTTCCGTTATAGTGTCGAAGAAGACACCTTATTTTATATTTTTACGTATTCATATTTGATTCGAAGAGTGATTTTGCGTCTTTTTAACCGACTTCAAAAAGGAGGAGGCAATCAATTCGACTGTATTTTTTATGTGTGTTTCCTCAGAACTTTTTTCTACGTGAACCGATATTGATGATTCTTTATTATTTAAAAGCTGTTGCTTCTTATGTGGTCCCATATGAATTTAATTAAGATCTGATCGTTAATTTTTGAGTTATTCTTAATAATGCGTATTTAATGGACTTCGACTACATTGATGATGCTCGTATTTTCGAATTACAATACCCATAATGACCACGGTACTGCATTTAAATAGAAGTGATAATCGATTATATTATTTTTTGCGTTTTAATTATGTAAATATATATGTAAATTTTGTTCTATCCGTCTATTCTCTTCTATCTGGCCGTATGAGGACGCTTAAGGTCGCTCAGCGAGCTATGGAGAGGGCTATGCTCGGAGTTTCTCTGCGTGATAGACTCAGAAATGAGGATATCCGCAGTAAAACCAGAGTGACCGACATACGGATTAGTAAGCTAAAGTGGCAATGGGCCGGCCATATAGCGCGAAGAACCGATAACCGATGGGGAAGAAAGGTTCTCGAGTGGCAGCCTCGTACCGGTAGGCGTAGTGTAGGGCGACCCCCCACTAGATGGAGTGACGACCTGGTAAGACATGCAGGAAGTCGATGGATGCAGGTGGCTCAGGACCGCGCTTTGTGGCATTACTTGGGGGAGGCCTATGTTCAGCAGTGGATTTGTGAAGGGCTGTAATGATGATGATGATTGTTCTATCCGTCTTCTCAACCGGATTAAACTTAAAAACCATCAAGACTAAGACTGTGCAATAGTTGTTTACCGAATTCGTTATTTATAACTTGTTTATATAATATTTGTCCTTCATAAATCTTAAAGTTACAACTTTTATATCAGTATGTACTAAAGCTGGGCACGGACACCCGGGCCTCTTCTAATTTCTGAGGGTTATTGATGAATCAGCCCACCCTGCTGTTCCAGTGAGAGCTAACTGATTTAAATTTACAATTTCTTAGATATGTAGAAGTCAGCACATAAAATTGCAATTAACAATTTTATTGGTGTCTAAGTGGATCGAACTCAGTTTGTTCGCGTACGTTAAGACCATCCAGGCTGTTCACAATGCCTCGAAAATATTTCTCTCGGAAGCGGGAAGGTTATTCGATCTAGCTACTAGGTTTTTTATTTCCGCTTAGTTTTTGTAAATTGTATTTTTTCCTCTAATTTACCCATATCCTAATCGTTTTAAAGTGAATTTTTTGATTTGAATTTACAACACTAGGTCAAGATCAGACGATTCTAAATTAGATTTGTATCGACCAGATAAGTCTTACAACGTAACGAATAAGAACAATAAGGTTGAAGCAATACGTTTACAGATTTTAAGATTTTATCGTTCACCATTATTTCTTTAGTATTGCGATTTAATGCTTGCGAAATTTGCGGTTTTTGGGCAAAACCATGTTGACGTATATATATTTTTTTCTGACTGCGACGGAACCCAAAAAGGATGCTATCGATATATTGTGCCCGTTTCTGTGTTTGACCGTATCTTTGAAATTATTCGAATTTCGAACAAAGGTTGACATCCCAAGTGCATGGTGTTTCATGTCTGTGTACTCTATATGTAAATTACAAATATATATATAGCAGTGTAGACGGATCCTGTGCATATAAAAATAAATTTCTTGTACATATTATAAAATATCCATCTGATCGTAAATTCACTCAAGGGTAACCTGCAACCAACTTCTAACAAAGGAAAGCCACAGATGCCTTCCCACTTTTGAGGACTAGGATGAAATGTCTGATATTCTGTCATTATATTTGTCCTGTCACCCTTTACCTAAAGGGGAACAAAGCAGTGAGTGCACTGTTGCTTCGCGACGAAAAGAGCCAAAGGAATGGTTCCAATCACAGAATCTAAATAATATTATTATTTTGATTTCTGTGGTTCCAATCCAGACGGAATTGTTGCTTCTTGGCAAAAAGGAACTCTACTCTTTAGGGAATCTTATGATTTGCTTTCTATCTCTAAATACATTCTGTGTATATGCGGTAGAAACGTAACATCACAACCAGATATACGAGTATGTAAACATTATTACATCTGGATAAATGTTTGTTTCCTCATTTCGTCATTGGTAAACAGATTACCAGCCTAAATATGTTAGTTTGCGCAAGTGATATCCAGGAATTAACCTCGTTTTTTGTTAAAATCACGACCGCTCGGATCTGTTAGATCGGAAATCTTGGTTGCTAGGGTGTGGACCGAAATAAACTCGAGTTGCTTTGCTATGTACGTGTATATACTAACAAACTTAAACACGTATGATGTTACGAAAACAATTTCAAATCGTCCGTCTACACTGTACAAGTACTTTGTGTTCTATAAATAAGCTGAAAGTAGATTTATAGTACAATAGATATCACCTAGATAATGGCGTTAGTCGTATACAATTAAGTTCTTTAAGTTTACGCAAAGTCCCAAGCTAATGAAACAAATGTCATACGTAATCCAAGTCCAAGTCGTTTGAAATAAACCGTTTAACAACTGGTTTCCGTATAGCTGGCGCCTGCGCACGTGCAGTACGGTCTGCGTTTATGGTCTCGAATCTCTATTATTGTTATTGTTCCATGCGCCAACGTCGTACCAGCACAAATTAATAACGCTTGTAAATTGATGTCAATGTGGTCAATAGGATGTCACAATAACTCACAAGCCCAAGAAAAATGGATTGAACAATGAGTATGAGTGCGTGTGTGACAAAATTATGTAAGTGAAAGTTTTGTAATAGAAGTAGTTATGTAGGTACCTAAAACCTGATTATGATTGAATTAAGTAATGTGCTCTTTATCACTAACAGAATAAAAGAAATTCCATAGCAATAATTATAGCGGCTCTATTATTTTTATATATTCATTAACGTAACATAGAGTATATATAGTACATTCTTCATCAGCCTGTAAAAGTTCACTTATTGAAAGGAATTTTCAAAAATAACACACCTATTGTATTTCTATACCCACTAAATATAATATATTAAGTATAATATTATATAAATAGATACCGCAATAATAATAGGATGTAGGTAAGGTCATTTGTGAATGAATTTTCTGCTAACGGACGAGGCTTCAATGATCGTCTCTATCTGCGAAACCTTAATTACCTTTATCAGCAGAATTCACTAAATGACTTCAGACTGGAGTTTTTGACACAACAAGTTGAAATATTACACCTTATATTCCTAGTAAGAACATAATTTTCAATGTGTAGTTTCGGCAACACTCACTAAAACAGCGCAGCGAACTGATTGTTCCATATTATATCTTCCGGAACTTAATGAGAGGATGTGTTAACATTACTTTTACATAGTTTCAACACAAAAAACATTCAGAAAATATTTTTTTTCCTATTTTTTGCTACATATTCGTAAATCGTTAGCGAAAGATAAGAACACTGATTCCTTCCAAGAGTGATTCGCGAGGCTATTGAAATCAAAAAACGTCCTAATTTCAATAACGAAGCTGCCTGGTTGCTGCATGGTTGCCATCTGCTATAATTAATAAAATTAAATCCCAACCCAAGCATATAACAGTAGCGCAGCGAACCTGATTGCGAAACTGATTGTTCCATATTATATCTTCCGGAACTTAATGAGAGGACGTGGTAACATTACTTTTACATAGTTTCAACACAAAAATCATTCAGAAAATATATTTTTTTCCTATTTTTTGCTACATATTCGTAAATCGTTAGCGAAAGATAAGAACACTGATTCCTTCCAAGAGTGATTCGCGAGGCTATTGAAATCAAAAAACGTCCTAATTTCAATAACGAAGCTGCCTGGTTGCTACCATCTGCTATAATTAATAAAATTAAATCCCAACCCAAGCATATAACTGCAAAACAAGATACTATAAGTTCATACTGCATAGATCGGAACAAAAATTAATAATTTAAATCTGGAGGTAGCCGTGGTTAACTAATATGTCATTGGAACGTTAGTCGAACACCTCAGTCGCCCGCCCCCCCGTGACCATGGGTGCTGTAAAGTACTCGAAACGTCCGCAATATAAACAATACAAGAATATAATATATATATATATATATATATATATATATATATATATATATATATATATATCTTTTAAATAAAAAATTTTTAGTATAAAAACTAGTTTTATACTTAAAAAAAATTTACAAGAAAAAAGACTTTTTTTTTCAGTTTTATTTAAAAGGTAAATAAGTTAGTTACTAAACATACTCATTTCAGTTATAAATATAACTGAAATGATTTCGTATAACATATCAATCATAAAGAAATATATTATATTATACGTCCATGCATCTACTCGTATAATATTATAGTGTTGATGTTTGTACACATGTCGCTGCACACGAGCAAACGGGGTGCCCGGTCACTGGAATGCGTTGGAGTCCTCCGATTGCCCGTCATTAGTGGTCGCCGACGAGCGTGATGGGATACCAAAAGCTACTGCCTAATGAAGAATTCTGTTCTATTGCTTTAACTTCCGT
Organism: Parnassius apollo; assembly: GCA_907164705.1. Lineage (NCBI taxonomy): Eukaryota > Metazoa > Arthropoda > Insecta > Lepidoptera > Papilionidae > Parnassius > Parnassius apollo. The sequence goes on along the minus strand of CAJQZP010000885.1, from coordinate 2,705,156 downwards.
GTACATTCTTCCTTGATGATCGTTTTCGAAGAATTTTTGCTTTTTGTTGCGGTTCACAATGCTATGATTATTTTTATGCCTTTTGACAAATGTGTACTTTTATCACATCCCGGACACTCCATGCAACGCTCGCAAATTAATTACCTATTACTACTACATAGGTAAATGACGTTTGTGTTTGTAATTTGTGCGTAAAATTTTGTAGGGAAGTGCGGCGGCCGACGTTGAAGCGACGCGACGGGCGGTTTCAACGCTGGCTTATATGATCGTATCGTAACGGAAATACTAACAACTAAACTAAAAAACTAAATAGCTACGCATTTATGGTAGAACCATGAATTTCTAAACTTAATGATATCGTAAATGACTAATAATAATAATAATAAAACTATGAATAAAACCAATATGATAAGAATATTATTGATAGTTTTATTGTTATTGTATAGTTACACATATATCATTACCACGTGCTCGGCGGTGAAGGGAAACATCGTGAGGATACCTGCATGTCTGAGGAATAAGAAAAAAAATAATTCGAAGACATGTGAAGTTCGCCAACACGCATTGGGGCTGCGCGACGGACACTTCCTTGCCCTAAAACCCTCTCAGAAACGAGGGGAGGCTTGTGCCCAGCAGTGGGACGTATATAGGCTGTAACTTTACTTATATATATATATATATATATATATATATATATATATATATATATATTTATACCTTTATAAATATTATGTAATATAATATGTATTTTGTGCTTTTATGGCAATGTACTGTCTTTATTTTGTAATTTAGCAAAAATTAGAATGGCTTAAATATAATTTTTATAGTTTCGTATCTATTTATTTTCCCCTTTGAAACCAGTGTAGTATTGAAAAAAGCCACTTTTCTTAAATATTATAAATAAAGATAAAGATGTTAAAATTAATTATTAAGATAGGTAAGAGAATAGAACACAAAAGTGATGTTACTTACAGCCTAGTTTAAAGAGCACCTCCCGCCTCACTAAATTCCGTGCGCTATCACCGTCACTACTAATCTCATCACCACCTCCTGAACCCTCACTACGCGAGGAAAGATATAACATCGTCGATAAAATATAATACATGTGTTAACAAGGCATCAGACAGAAGTTGCGTTTTCACATGCCTTCGAAATAAGTTTCTTTTCTTATTTCTCAGGCTTTTATTTATTTATTTTATTTGGCTGATCAACAGTTAATACTTTAAAATCAATCAAATACACCAGTAATAATGCTAAGTAAATGCCTCGCTATTTACAGGTTAGCACAGCGTGTACCAATATAAAGATGCTTATAGTATACTATAAAACGAAAGAAAATTAACAATTAAACAATAATACTGACAAAAGATTTCATTCATCATTATTGATTGATATGTTTCCACAATGCAAGTTTCCTCACGATGTGTTCGTTCATCGCCAAGCACGTGGAAAATCAGCACTTAAATTGCAATTAATAATTTCGTTGATGCCGGCGGGGTTCGAACCCGGTTTGCTCGCGTACTCTGACATTTTTTACTGAGCTACCACGCCTCAGGCAGCGGACTTTGACAGGCTGTAATGGAATATAATCAAAAAAAATTTGGTAGAGGTGTCGATGGTCCGAAACACTACATTTCCAAGTATAGTAGCCTGAGCTTGACCTACTTTTATTAGTTTAGTGCTAATCATGTTGGAATTTTATGGGTTTGAAGTAGATAATTTTGGTTTAAAACACCGAATATTTTTAAACACCCGAGCTGTACTGTTGTCAACCCTACATCTACAAGTAAAATGAAACAAAGACACGTATCATTTACAAAATCATAAAGATAAGTTAGGGTTAGTATCTATTTAAGGAGTTTTCTACGGATGTTTATATTACCACAACAACGTTACGTTCGATGAAATGTTATCATAACAGCAATAATTTATTGAAAATACTTAAGCTAAACGTTAGTTTGATATTCAATAAACAGGTGGCATACCTACTTCGGCAGGCTGATACAATTCCCGCCATCGATGTTATTGTATCTTAGGACCGGGTTATGACTGGGCTTCATTATATTAATGTGGTCTTTCGATCAATAATATACAACAGTATGCATTTGATCGAAGATGTGGTCTCATTTGAATGCAAACTAAATGATCAACCTCAGTTTAAAAAGAGTCTAACTGTGGATTAACGCCTCCAAACGGTACCACGGCGTACATAGTACTAGGTAGTACTATTATTTATTCTGTGGTAGTACTATTATTTATTCTGTGACCACGGTATCAAGTGTATAGGCTAGGTAATAGGGTTTACAATTTGTAATAATGTTTATTATGATAAAAATATTAGAGTTAGGCTGATTTTTATTGGCTGTACTTTGGCCGATTGGCCGATTAGCCGATTAATCGGTTAAGAAATGGCCGATTAATCGACCTAGACGGTCCCTGTTTCGGTGGCGTTCGGGAAATGTAGGTCTCATTCGTTGATGATGAAGATGATTGGAGATTCTTTATTTAATAACATTACAGGAAAAAAAAACAATTTATTGTAATTTTACGTACATAAAGTAACAATTTAATTTAATTTAGTTTTTAGTACAAAAACAATAACAATTTAGTTTTAAGTAAAGAATCAAGTATTGTTCTATTTATCTTTTAAAAATCTACATGCATGTAGTTAAACAATCTTTATTCAAGAATCAAGTTTTTTTTGTTATGCTAAGGAAGAGACTTAAATTTGTTTTTTAAAGTTTGTTAATAATATCATTATTAATATTTTATTTTGTTGTGTTACTACTTTGCATTACGATTACAGAAAGTTAAAAAGTAGAATCAAAATAGTAAGTAGGTACTTAGGTTTTTGTTTAGTTTTAAGTTTAAATAGCTACTTCAGATTCTTTTTTTTACCAAAGTTCCCATGTCCAGAACAATTAACATTAAAAAATGTGAGACTGATTTTTCAATAAAACGTATGTATGAAACTACTTATTTTATTATTTATTTGATTTACCTACACATAAATCTGACGTGATTTTACGCATGGGAGAGAAACTATTCTTTTCTTAAATTTAAAGTTTTACTCATAATAATGTAGCCGCACTTACCACGCAAAAAATTACGAAAAACCTTTGCTGAAATTAATAAAATGAAAAGCCGACCGAATGAAAGCGACTAATCGTTGACTACAAATAGGCCGATTAATCGGCTTCACCGATTAGTCGGCAGCTGATCGGCCCAACTTTAAAAAATATACATTATAATAATATATATAATGCAGAATTAACATTTCGTCGCTATCACCCATAGGTGTTTTTTAAATATTATAAATATTTTGACGTAAATTGATGTAGATAGAATACAAACCTACATGATATTACTTTCGAAAAAATCTTGAAATATTTTTTTATTATTAATTACGTGTCAGTAAATAATTAAAATAATAATAACTAATTTCATTTTTTTTACGTAGAAGAAGTTTTTACGTAAGAAAGTGCTATATTGTGCTTTCTTTTATTTACTTTATTTTTTATTTCGTGGCTTTAACATAGAAAAGTGAATTAAACGCTTTTCTAAGTTTAAGCTCTGAAGTTTAACTACCAAATAACTAAATTAAACAGTAGAAATGATTTATAATTAACTTACTTAATTTAATTTTAAGACCTACTATATCAGTATATTAGTCATTATAGCATATTATTCTTTTGGATTACCGTTAACTTTACAGCCTTTTGAAGTCCACTGCAGAACATAGGCCTCCACCACAGATTGCTTCATAGGGGGGATATTTGCCATAGTTGCCACGCCTGGTCAGCGGGTTGGCAACCGCAGACTAACGATTAAAAATAAAATTTATTTTTATTTTTAATCGTTATTAGAAAGACGCTGCTGATCGTCTCCTGAGTTGTTATATTATGACAATTGATCTACATACAAAGAAAAAATACTGGCTGACAGATTCTTATTCGAATGATCGTCTCTATCGTCCATTTGAATTTAGTAATTATAAGAATGATTATTACAGCTACTCAAAAGTCACTTCTTTTCACTTCTGAAGCTAGATCTCCAGAATTGCCAAGCTTGGCAGGTGATTTGGCAACCGGAGTTTTTTTATACGTGTGAGACAATATGGAATAGTGGATACTCTACATCGCCACTACGCGGCGATTTGTTATAGAAATGTGCCTATACAATTTTTAAGACTTGCCCATTACCACTACTCTAGGCAGACGAGTTTGCAGTTTTCTTTTAATTAATTAATGTTTTATATACTTAGGTACTAAATAACCTAACACAGTGAAAGGTCGTCCGCGTGCAATTTAAATTACGATAGGATTGCATGGTTTCTTTTTCATAAATAAGCTCCTTATAATATAAATAATAGCCAAGCCTGTTCGAAAATTAGCTGGCACAAACAGACAGATACATTTTTTTTTTAATTTTTTGTTATAAGAACAGTGTATAATTTCATATGCATTTAGTAAAAACTGATGTTTTAACATTACATACGACACTTCAATTTTATTTATTTTTATAAATTGAAACCATAATCGTACCAAGTCGCGTTTTGGTCAACTCCATTCCGTTCAAGGAAATCTTGGCAGTCTTGAACACAACCGCAAGGAGCGTGCAGGAATTACATTATTTGAGTCTTCCTCCCTCTTCGATTCCCTCTGCGATTCTCAACCTCTTTTTGTCAACATACTACGCATTCAAACCAAACGGTATGTATACTTAATCGTTCGTAATGCGTACAGCTGAAAAGGAGTGGAATTAGTTAACGTTCTTCCTCTACGACAATGTTCTCATGGCTGTTTTCGGTCATAGCAAAAGTTACGGGTTGTTGTCAAAACTTATCTATGCAGGACGAATGCGTAAACACAAAGGTACCTACTCACTCTGCAGCTCCTCCGTATCAAATGTTTTATTTTATTTAAATATTCATAACATAATCCAAAGGAAGATACGAAGTCAATCACGACACATACCTTAACTGAAAAGAATTTTAATTTAATATATAAATACCTTAACTCGAAAAGCAATTAGTTGTGGATTTGCATATAAGTTCGCGCTGGTTGGGATTAGAACACAGGACCCGCAGTATGCTAGGTACGACTACTAGACCACGTCGACCGTCGTGCGTACTTAGATATTGCACAAATAATTCAAGAAATGTCAGTAAAAACCAAGGAATTACTTTTCATCGGTTAATAAGATACTTAATCAATAACAAAGTATTATAAATTAGTAATAAAACAAATTATTCCTAAGACGCCATTTTGTGTCACGTAATATAGATTTAATGAAATTAATTTGTTCAGATGCGACATTTCTGTGGGTACTAAAATATAGGACGAATATATTATTATACACATTTTTGGTAGAAACATATATGAGTTATCATAATTAGGCCAAATTTTTTTATATTTAAATCTGCTAATTATTCTTATATTTTATTTTTACATTTCCACATCAAAGTCAAAGTGGAATAAATTCGTAAATTTTTAACTCTCGCGTGCCCAGTATTTATGAACGACTCTTATTCTAATTTAAATAAATATATTTGTAATTTAAATATTATATTAACAAGTTTTGTTAAACATACATTTAGTATGTTTTTTTATATTTGAGATAGATACCTTTTAAAATATTGAGATAAAAATATAATTAAAAATTAATTGTGATATAATATTATGTAGTATTATATTAAATAAGCAAATATAATATAGAAAATAAACGACAAAATTTAAAAAATTGTTCTCGATATAATTTGCCTATTTAACAGTACAGTCTTTTATTACCTACTGATCATTCTACCTATGTTTATTCTATGATAAGAAAACAAACCGCGCGAACAAAGAGTAGCGCACATTTTTTTGTTTAGTATATGTTCTAGTACGTAAGTACATATTACTTCAATGATAATAAAACATATAATAGCATATAATATATATACACATATAATACACAATAAAACAAAAATTTCATATATTACATACATGATACATATTATACTCTAATAATGTTACAGTTATAGCTGTGTTTATTGCCACTAAACATGGGTTTTCTAACAAAGAGTGGGTACTTACTTAGAGATTTTAACTTCGTTATTCTTTTTTGCATTTTTTTTCTAATAAATTATTTTTATTTTACAGATTAAAGAAAACGAGATGTCAGGGGGCTATTATATGACAAACTGTAACGAAATGAACCTCTGTTAATGGCTACTAGCATGGCTGCTCCGACGCACGACCACTATTTACGGGAGCTAAGGCCACAACATTCAAGAGAAAATTCAAGAGATTCTGGTATTTTTCACACGACAAAAGGTCTTTGGAATGGACCCGGCCAGAATAACTGCTTCCTAAATAGTGCTGTTCAGGTAAGCCATAGATTATTAAAACAAATGCTTAAAACAGAACAATAGATATAGAACCTCTTAAGCGTTTTAAACTGAAAAATAATCTGCAAATGTACTTAACAGTGTTTACTAAACTTATAATCTTTGGTCTAAATTGACTTATAAACGGTGACAGAAAAGTAATATAGGCAGAGTCTCAAATAACGACAAGAAACCTATTAGCGGCAGTAGTTTACTTGAATCAAAGGTAAACATTAAGGGGCAAAGCTTCTGCTGGACAATATTGTTTAGTGACACTCATCATATCTATATTCTATACATATAACGGCGTGCGCTCGTTTGAACCGGTTCTTCTTCACAGTGTTTTTACGAAATTAAAACTTGTGACCCAAGCTTTAGAATCCATTACAAAGTGCTGTCTTAATGATAATCATTGTAGATGCCAAACGTTAGGGGTCGCCTCTTGACGTGACTTATGGGTTATCTAATAGGCATATTAAACCTGTTTAAGATTAAAATCGTTTTTTAACCTTATTTTTTATCCATTTCTAATCTGCTATTTAATTCATACAATTTATATAAACTGCATAGGAGTCATGATTTTCTACTGATTACTAATAACAAACTTAAACCTGATTAACTTGTTTTTTTAAAGAATATAATAATCATAAGTCCATATTTATTATACAGGTAACATCATTTATTTAGCAATATAAAATTTTTAGTAGAGCAAAAAATACACTCATAATCCTTTCTCAATTTCTCATTTGCTCCATCGAACTTGTATTACTAGTAATACCTCAATGATTTGCTCAAATTTTTTTTCAATTATCGGCGAATCACGCCTCTATATCCTATACCTATACCTTTAAACGAGCAATTCTTATATATATATATATTTTTTTTATCGGAATTTCGGAAACGGCTCCAACGATTTTCATAAAATTTTGTGTCCAGGGAGTTTCGGGGGCAATAAATCGATTTAGATAGGATTTATTTTTAATAAATGTTTTTAATATCGAGCGGTCGCGAAATCATAATGGCTTGGTTCTCGTGCTGTCTTCGGTCCGACTTTTTTCCTTTTTTTTTTCAAGTTCACTTCTTTTGTGAGAAAATCTATTATTTGGAGCCCTTTTTTAGTATTTTTTAAAAATACGAAAAATTTAATTAAACTAATTGCATAAAAGTTTTTAATTAAAACCGAGCAAAGCTCGGTCATCCAGGTACTTATTTTAAGCCGCTCAATATTGATGAATATTAATTCCCTATAACTTCGAAAATTTATATTGTGGACCTCTTGGATCTCTCGCACAAATTTTATACACCAGGAAAATAGTATAATCCAACACTAGTTCATAGTTCTAATCCCTACATGGAGAAGTGCCTACGGACTACGGACTCGGTTACCGTCGAGGGCAAGAACGGGTTATGTCAGGCTTGCACCTACTAAAATCCCACGGTGAAACACTATCTTTACCGCTTATAGGTAGGGCCACGGGAACGCTTTCGCAACCAACCGTTGCCTCATCAAAGCAAAACTCACCTCGGATGCCACCTACAAACTCTCTAACGTTCTTCAGGTAAAGCGCTCCAAAACATAGATGCACCTTCCTACGTAGCCTCATCTCCCCGCCGTATCTTTCACGCACAACGGAATCCCCAGAGTTTGTTGCACAAGTGTAGTTGGAGGCAACAGATCTAAACTTAATCTAACCCTAGTTAGCTTTGAACCCTAAAGATAGGCCAAGAATACTGGTTAGATTTGGCTCAAAACTTGGCTAAAAATGAGATAAAATTTAAATCTGTGTTGTCATCATAGAGGTAGTCGTCACTACAAATAATACTTTTTCATACTATTTACATCAACACCAGAAGAACGAGTATATTCCACACTTATTATCTCGCTTTACGGATTAAATCGATCGTAATATGCGTTTCTGTTTTCACGTTGCCTTACCGTACCGATACCGTTCGTAACCTCATCATTTGCTATATAATTTGTCATGCTTTTAAAGCCTTTACTATGGCTCCTTATGAAGCATTTGATACATACGCATAGTTTAAATTCCCTAGACGTGGTTGAAGTTGATAAATCCGATCCAATTTACATAGGCGTAATTACAACACGGAGAAGACGTGTGCTGTCAGACAAAAAATTGATTGGCTACAGTATACGTACGTAATGGTGTACCGTGGTACCGCATCAAACTCACATTAAAATACTCGATGAAGAGGCTTCCATTTTACCAAGAAATAACGAGGGCGACATGCCAAATGAATTTGTGTTTAAATAAAGAATATCTATTGCTTCACGACTTTGCCACCGGATTCAGACATTCTTTACATATTAAGATGTATGATTTTTCTTTTATAGGCCATTTAATGCTCTAGTAAAAATTCCAGTTCACACATTCCAGTCAACAAAATTGCACTTGTAGGGTTTTCTAACTATAAAATTCCTTATGAAACCGTAGATAAAGATTTGAAGAAGCGTGAACCTTTAGCACGTGCCTGGAATGCAAGAAAAACGAAACACTCGAGAAAAGGGATTCTGTAGTCCCATTGTTGATGTTTCAATGTGGTGGCGAAAAGATTGCGCGGTAATGCACATGATGGATTACCGTGCATCAACGTGCGCAGTTAATGCGGGGTGATGGCAACATTGAATGGATTCTTAGGTCGTTAACTTATCCGCAGCTATTGTTTATACTTTATGTACGAATTTTGTAGTGTATATTAGGTAACATTTTATTTGAAGCGTAGCTCACGATATTAGTATTTATCACACAACTAATGCGAGCGACTTCGACTTGTAAAGAAATACTACTATTCAACTATACTCAATAAGAAAACATATTATATACGTTGAGCACACAGAGGTCCATCTAATGTAATCTTTATATTTAACATAACATAAACACTGACGCCTGTCACCCAGAGGTGTAGGCAGAGACCACGGACTTCCATTTGGCACGATCCTGACATACCTCTTTCGCCTTCTTTACATCCATATATCTACGCATACATGCTCGTTAAGGGTACTTCTAACATGGCTCATTTTCAAAATATCGCCAATTTGGTCGATAAACTTTCTTCTAGGGCGTCCCTTCCCGACTATGCCCTTCACATCTGCCATATAAATTTGCTTTGTCACTCTTTCCTCATTCATTCTTTCTACATGACCAAACCACCGAAGCATTCCTTTCTTAATCCTGGTCACAACATCATCTTGCATACCACATTTATCTCTTATCACGCAATTTTTTACCCTGTCATTCAGATTCAACCCTAGCATACTCCTTAGAGACCGCATTTCTACAGCATTTATTCTACTTTCGTGCTTCTTCTGCCACACCCAGCTTTCACTACCATATATTAAAGTAGGGACTAACACAGCATTATGAATTACCATACGTGCCTTTTTTGAGACATTCTGATTCTTCATAATAGAGTGGCACTACACTCTATTCCCTGCATTTACTCGTCGTTCTATATCCTTATCGGAATCTTATATAGATAGAGTTACTGATGGTGGCTTCGCACGAGTGAGTTCTGGATCTCGACAGCGCCTCCTACCAGGTTGAGTGGTGAATCTAAATCATCTAAGGACCCATGTAAACACACAAACAATTTCATCAGTCGGTCGAGCCGTTTTTGAGTTTTAGCGAGACTAACGTACACCAATTAGGTTTATAGAATCTATTATCTAAAAAAAGAACAAAATACACTTATATGAGACTTAAAAATAACATAATTGGTAAACAATTATACATTTACATAGGTACAGATACTTATATGAATAAAGTTACATAAATATATCCAAATTAAAAAAGCACTGTCTTTAAATTAATATTTGTTTTTTATTTTATCGTTAAATTTTGAAAACGATTTTTCATAAAATACCTCGTTCAGTAGGTTATTGTATAGTAGCGCTCCCTTAAACTGAATATTTTCGAACCATAGGTTTAAGTCCTAGCTTTTGGTAATTGCAGTTTATGTTTGTTTCGTGTACAGCGTTTAATTGATTTTTATTTATACAAATATTGTATAATGCTTTGTGGTCTGTTAGTGATTGTAAAACTTGAAGGACTTGATCGATTGAGTAGGTCACACAATGCTAGGATCCGACATGTGATAGCAAAATTCTATATTTATGGAACTATGACCCATATTCGCAAAAATAGTTTCGTTGAAAAAACAGGACAAAATCTGGACCCGATAGGTGGTACTGTGGTCGAGTTATTAATAAAAATAATAATAATAATGGCGCGGTCATTTTCGAGCACGGCTTCCGTGCTCGAAAATGACCGCGCCAGGCTCTACTAGGACCGGGCCATCATCACAGACAGTACTATTCTTGCGAATAAGCCTGATATTGTGCTGATGGACCGGGCACAGTCAAGGATATTGTTGGTCGACATTACCATTCCGTATGACGAGAACCTCGTGAAAGCCGAAACAGATAAACGAACAAAATATCTGGACCTGGCTCACGAGGTGACCGACATGTGGGGTGGTCTGCCGGCCGAAATTATTCCTGTAGTCGTCTCTGCGAATGGGCTAATCCCAGTCAGCCTCTCGGGTCATCTGAGGCGGCTGGGACTACGTGGCGGACCGCTCCGGCCTCAAATGCAGAAGGCGGTGCTCCTCGATACCGCCCGCATTGTCCGCCGGTTTCTTTCCCTTTCCCCCTAACCCTCGGCCGTTTGGTCTCCCCTGCCGAGGGCCTCCATCTGGTTGGGCTTTTATTTATTTAAGTATTTTTATATTTATTTTATGTTATTGATATTTATGTATATTTATCTTTTCATTCTCATTTATAATTATATATTTATAGAACCCAACCAGATGAGAAAACTATATAGATACCCCACAATAATAATGTTCTCCAGACTAAATTTCGGCCACGGCGGCCTGCCTCAACAGAGGCTAGCCATTGGCGCAGGACAGGATTATAGTGTTCAAGTGTATGCGCGCAAGCACAAGTGCACTCTCTCTTCCCTCACTCTTATAATCCGATGGGACCGTAAACCGACACGACGGAGAGAGATCAGGCGCGGGACCAACGGCTTTACGTGCTTTCCGAGGCACGGGGGTGAGACACCGCCAACTTCCTGACTCCGGGCACCTACTGAGAATTTCTCGACAAAAAAACTCAATAATTGATTTTTTTTTAAATTTACGCTGTGAAAGTGCGGACTAAATTCAACGTGAAATATATTGCACCACATGCCGAAAAGGGCATAACAATGCCTGCCAGGTCAACTGGTATAGGTACTAAAATAATAGATAATAAAATAAAAGGACTCATAGAAGAAAAGGTAGCAAAAACTTTAGCTTTCACTAAAATTTTATAGCCAATCTGAAGGATCTAAAAGTATAACGCATAAAATTATTTCCACATTATAGATTCTGAGGTCAGTGCTTGGATATAGTTTTTTTTTTATAGAAGAGGGGGCAAACGAGCATGCGGCTCACCTGATATTAAGTGACTACCGCCGCCCATGATCAACCGCAACACCAGAGGAATTGCAGGTGCGTTGCCGGCTCTTTAGAAAGGAGTACGCTCTTTTCTTGAAGGTCCCCAGGTCGTATCGGTCCAGAAAAATCGCTGGTGGTAAACTATTCCACAGAGAAGTTGTACGCGGAAAAAAACTCCTCTTGAAACGTACAGTGGTGAACAATTCCTCAGAGCACTCTCCATGGTATATGCGAAAGAAAATGCAAAGAGATGCAACATCTTATAGTGTACTTATAGAAGAAATTAAGCCTCGACTTTAAAAGCTTTTATGTAGAAATTATTATTATTTTCAGTATTTTGAAGTCGGCTTTTACTTTGTTTTAAAATTTAGACTTTTACGCCCTTTTGAGTGAATAAATGGATTAATACAAGCTCAAGATGACAACTAGAATGCCATCTAAATTATTTAAAACTTCATTCCCTATTTTTCTCTGAATTTATATGAGAACACCTTTGTATTATAATCTATTAAATTAAAAAAGGTTACTAAATATATATAAAAGTATAAACTACAGAACTTCCAACAAAAAAATTTAGATTTTGACGGGACTTTTACTGACAGATGGTTGATGATAAAAGGAGTAACTTAGACTACTTTTATTTCAAAAAAAATTAGGGTTCGGCGGCAAAAATTCAAACCCCTGAAATTTTGAACAAAATCCTAAGTTCAAATAGGGAAGTATATATAATAACAAATTAATACAAATTATAGTCTATACGAATGAGTCACAGTGAGTTGTTAATAAAATAGAATTATTTCTAATATAGTTAAATTCGTACAGGATTTAAAACCTCTTAGAACCTCAATATGTTTTCTTAATTGCGATACTCGTAACATTTATCATATAATTTCAATCTGCTGCTAAAGTGTTCCAAATTTTTTTTGTTAACGTAAAATAAAAGTCAATGAACTTCAGGTAATGTGAATGACGTGTCTAATCACCTCCTGATAACACTTCTTAGTCCCACTATCTTCCAACGGGATCATCACACTTGTTTACGCAACATGTATCATTGTACTGACACGTGTAGCCGGTGTTGCCTCATAATGTAGCCCTTTTGATGTTTATGTTATAATACCAGCTGTTCCCAGCGACTTTGCCCGCGTTGAATTTATTATGATTGTCATGGGTTTTAAGTTTTATGCACGTGATCCTACTTTTTCTAAAATAAAAGTGACCTAAGTTACTCTTTATAGCTTCAGCTAATTGCAAGCTTCGTTAAAATCGGCCCAGTCGTTTCGGAGATTAGCCGGAACAAACATACAGACAGACAAAAAATTTTAAAATTATTTTTTTGTTATAATTATCGTATATACTCTCATATGCAATTAGTAAAAATCTGTTATTTGGCATTACGTACAGACCCTTCGATCTTGTTCATTTGTATATATTATTTAAGTCATCGTGATAAAAGGGGATGCTGTTTCAATATAAGCAATCAATTTTAACATTGAGACAGAGGATTTTTTATTTATTTATGAACACTTATTTGTGAATATTCTTTGCCTCTGATTTATCTTGTAAAAGATATTCAGATAATTCAGTGACTTTTAATTATCTTATTGTAATGAATAAACTCTGATTGAATTCTACAGAAACTTCTTGCATCTTGCATGCATATTTGATATTAATATGTTAAGTAGAGCTATGCTGCAGTTAAATTGGTAGTATAGTTGTAGCACGAATGGGTCGGCTCGACTGGGAAAGGACTACCGCTCTCACAGAATACAACCATAAAATAGTAGCTTAATGATGGTGTGTTTTGTATGGTGAGTGTAGGAACCTTTTTACTGGAAACGAGGCATTCCATCTTAGTCCTCACGGGTGACAATGCATCTGCATTTTGATTCGTAATCGAGGATAGATGTAGATGTCTATGGGCCACAATAACCACTTAACATCAGGTGTCAATTAATCAATGTCAATCCTATATAAAAAAAACAAATATGAAACAAATATGAGAGGTGAACATACCTTTAAAAAAAATCTGAACATGTTCTAATATACTTATAAAAAAATGCGCAATACAAACATATCAGACCTACACACATCTTTCCAGATACCTAATTATGAGTTTCAGAATCAAAGAATTTCGTTTGACGCAACGTGTTTTGTGTTTGATTTCAAATAAAGTTGCCTAATAGTATCATTTTAACACATTTTTGTATACATGACTGCTGTTTCATCATATAAATAACTGGTATGCCCGCTTGACCCCTTTAGCTACTCCACATAATACTACGAACTCAATGGACATTTGCTCAGACGCCCGCGCTTTAACCTGAAAGAACTGTGGTGTAAAATCATCACAAATAAACGATCTGCCTTATGTCTTTCCACTTTACGTAAAGGAAAGTAAAACACGCACGAATGAGGAAACAAACTCAGTTGCAGAAGTGCTCCTGAAATGTACATCTCTCGCAATGCTCGTGCCCTGTGCGTTTTTAAACAATTCTCTTTGAACAGGTGCACGTGCGCTTACACAAGTCATTTTACTGACTAGATATCAACTGTTTGACTCACGTTTGTTACTATTGCTTTGTTTACAAACGCTCACCCGGCTGTGCGGCCAACATTATTTTTATTCAATCTTAGACAGTGCTATTGCGTAGGCATAGTTTTATTTATCTTGATTAGAAATTGTATGCGGAGTATGAAAAATGTGAGAAAAACTGAACAATATGTAGAGTGTCGATAAATGTGCGCTCGTTAGTTTCATGGGTGGTGTTCGCGCCCGAGCATTCCATCCAACGTGATTAATGTTCACATCAACCCATGCAGTAGTCTCGTATTCTTTGAATTCACTTTGCTATGGGATAAATGGCGCTACATAAGCCAATGTACCTTTTATTATTTCTATCGCATTATTATAAATTTTAGTTTAACTTGGTGTTGGGACGCATTTTCTACCCAGGAGTCTGTGTGGGTGGCTATCATCCTCTTACGAGTATCTATTTCTAAATATCGTCTAATATAGATGTGACATGTAGTAAATTATGACTATGAATATTTTTTTAATAGAATAACAGTTACAAACGAGTACACAGTCTATCTGATGGGAAGTGGAGGCTGTGGCCCACACACATCCACATTTATCCTCAATTAAGAATCAAAATGGGGATCCGTTGTCACCCCTGAGGACTAAGATCCTCGTTTCCAATAAAAAGTGTCTCCGGTTCTCTACAATCACCATATGAAACACAGCAGCTTTAAGTTGCTATTTCATGCTGGTATTCTGTTAGAGCGTGGTACTACCCGGGTCGAGCCGGCCCATTCGTGCCACAAATATAAGCTTATTACATTATATAAATTACGTTGAATAAATTACATAATGATTTCTTATATTTACGCGCACACTACATATTTAAATAAAACTAGTTTTCACGGATTTTATCGCTTATATTAACTTATTTTATATTCCCGACATTTCGAGCACTTTACAGCACCCAGGTCAGGGAGGAATAGGATTCCAAGCAGATGGTAGCACCCAGCCACCTTCTCTATTGAAATTAGGATGTTTTTGATGTCAACAGCCTCGGGAATTATACTTGGAAGGAACTGGTGATCTTTATCGAGGATTTCTGATTTATCAAATCTGATGTAGTGACGAGGGCGATCCTGTACGTGTTCACAGACTGCAGACTTCACGGGGTGTCGATTCTTAGTCGAACACGTAGCTGATGTGAAGATAATATGAGTAGTACGCGATATCAAAATGCCCGATAATATGTTAATATACACGATAAAATCCGTAAAAACCAGTTTTATTTAAATAAATTGACATTTTAGAATCTACTACCACCTATATTTGGTAATTTTGAAGTTTGCGTGCTGTATTTCAATCTCCTTGAGCATTTGTTTGAATAATAAAGAAATTTGAATTTGAATTAAACGCTATCTTCATCCTGTCCATATTAATTTTAAGACTTACTCGTAAGAATGATTATTGTTGAGATTAATGAGGATGGTGTTATTAAGGTCTTCCAGCGATTCTGCCGTCATTGTATTGTTGACAAAAACAAAATCTCCGTCTTGTATGAGTGTCATACTTATACAAGACGGAGATTTTTTTTTGTTGAATTTGAATTTTTCATCCATTGAATGCGAATAACGTTTCAAAAATTAAGATCAATTAAATTCCATTTTCATTACGTTAACACAAAATTTTAGCTACACCACATATTGTTATAAATTATAAACTATATGAAAGTCGTTATTGTACTTTATATGGCTTTAAAATAGAATTTGCTCAATTTTTATATTATGTCAAAAGATAATAATTAGACACGTCGAATATTTGCACAAATACTTTAAAAATACCACTGCGTTGTTGTTTCGTTGACCATTATTTGTTGTATATAATATACCGATTAATATTAATAATATATATATTAATATTCATCCGATTATGATAAAGCATAGACAAATTGTTGTGTTTGCGAAGGCTTTCGACATAAAACGGGCGTCCGTGCTGTGCGTGTGTTGTTAAATGTTTATTGAAATTGTTAAATAATAAACTAAATACATTTATTCAAACATCAAACATAGATTATTTGACCATGTTTATGTAAGAAAACGGAGCGAATACAGCATTTTAATGAAATGTTTCTCTAGCGTTTTATTGTTAGTAGTGATTTTATTACTCGGTGTTTTTTTTTAATTTTGATCACGTAACCCATATCCAGTAACATACTGGCGTCAAAAAACATCGTGACAAGCTTCACGGATGGTTAGCGGCAGCAAAATATGAGATTAATTTGTAGTCAAGTGAAGCCTAACGAACTTAGAAGCGTAAATTACTCATGCAAATCGTCTCCTGTGGGAACGAAGCAAACACTTTGATTAAGTTTTATTATGCAACAGTGTTCAGTGTGTTAACAAGCATAAAGGTTAAAGCAATCATTTTTAAAAAACCCGACGGCAAAAACTTTACTGAAAAGAGGAATAAAATTTATACCCCATATCACTTCCAGTCTATATAGTAGTATAGTATTAACTAAGTCGATATAACGACACCCCTTTTAAATGATAAAGTCCCAAGAGGATAGTGAAATGCCGATACGCGGCGCGAGCAGGTATTTTCAAAAATGCTATCTGTTTCACATCGGCATCGCTCACTCCGTATCGCCGTCGTGCGATAGAGAGAGTTGCAAATGTTGGAAGTAATTGCCTACATTTTCTTTTTAAAATGTTGTTTCGAGCGATAAAGTTTTTCACCCCCCCCCCCCCCCCTATGCCTTTATGAAATGAGACAATTTTGGTCTCATTAGATTCAATATACCTTAGTGTAGATAGGTACGTTTTTCTTTTTTAGTAATTCCGTTTATTTTAATTTAAAAAAAAACGATCAAGTAGGTTTTCAAGTCATACATATAGATATTTAGATGCTAATAACTTATGTCATACGCATTGAGCTATTACGTACTACGTACTAGAGGCGACACTGCATTCAGCTACTATGTTCCACTCAACTGCGGTGCATACTGTATGCTGTAAGCGAGGACTGTAAGTGCGGTGTATGCAGCATACACCGCACTTTAACCAGTCACTCGCTAGGCGCTTGTAGAGTTGTCACGTGTTGTGTTGATTTAAAAAAAATTATCTTGATAAAAATGTGCCGTCGTGTGTACTTAGATATTGCACAAATAATTCAAGAAATGTCAATAAAAACCAAGGAATTACTTTTCATCAGTTAATAAGATACTTAATCAATAAAAAATTATTATAGATTAATAATAACACAAATTATTCCTAAGACGCCATCTCGTGTCATGGGATGTAGATTATGAAATTAATATGTTCAGATGCGACATTTCTGTGGGTATTTAAGTATAGGACGAATATATTATTATACACATTTTTTTTGTAGAAAAATATATAAGTTATTATAATTAGCCTAAATTTTTTGTTTGCATCTGCTTATTATTCTTTTATTTTATATTTAGGTTTCCACATCAAAGTCAAAGTGGAATAAATTCGTCCATGAACGATTCTTATTCTAATTTAAATAAATATATTTGTAATTTAAATGTTATGTTAATAAGTTTTGTTAAACATACATTTAGTATTTTTTTATATTTGACATAGATACCTTTTAAAATATTCAGATAAAAATATTATTAAAATGTAATTGTGATATAATATTATGTAATATTATATTAAATAAGCAAAAATAATATACAAAATAAATGATAAAATTTAAATATTGTTCTCGATATAATTTACCTATTTAACAATACAATCTACTATTACCCACGGGTCATTCTACCTATGTTTATTCTATGATAAAAAAAACAACCGCTCGAACACAGAGTAGCACACATTTTTTGTTCGAGATAGCTGTTAGAACAGTGATACGTACCTACGTACTTTATTATTACTTCAATGGTAGTACGCAATATTTCCTTAAAATAAAAACATATGGACCTAGTTTTTCATTATATTTACAACATTTCCAAAAATTATGACTATGTTTATGGGAGGGAATAGTTTTTGGCTTTTTGTATGAAAATTTGCATCTTCACAATTACGTTTAGGCTACAGAGCGTGCTAAAGAAATAGACAAACATCTCCCCTCTCTGGGACAGACGGGTAATAAGGCGAATCAATTTCGCTAAATATCTATTTTAACTTTACTTTTTTGTTAATATAGGTAATTTAAAAATTTATAAATGTCACTATATAATTCGAAGCCCCATTATTGAAAAAAAAATATACATAATGTGCATTATTTAGCGTTCTAGCATCGTAAGATTTAATCTGTGACAAAGGCGAGAGGCGTGCGTACTCACTGCCGGGCCTTGTCTAGCTGGCCCATTACAAAATATGCTATAAAAACCTTGTGGTGTTTATGGCATAGTTTTGAGCTTGAAATTAATAAAAAAAGGAAAGTGATAAATTTCGTTTATGTTGTACGTTCGACATTTTTGAAAATAATAATTGCTTATAGTCGTAAATTTGGTAAAGAAAAGTGTAAGTAAAATGAAATATTGTGAGTGAAGTACTTTTTTATAGGCATATATATATACAAACATGTAACGAAAACCCTGTGGTTCCCGTTAACTGCTTTATCAGAATCAGTATTCAAGCGTATAGAAATATTTTTTTTTAAACTCGAGCATAATTTTTTTAAATTAAATTAAACAAAATTAATTTGTAATTGCAAATTGAATGTGGTTTTATTTCCTCCAACTCACACGAGTATCGGTAATGCGGGGTCTTTGACAATCCTCTTACTCCTCGGCCAATGCGGAGATAATAAACCCACATACAATTTGCAAATTATTTTTTAATTAAAATGATTTTTAAATGGTTTTTTTAATGGTTGTTTTATTCTATACGCTTGAACCGATTCTGACCACAGGGTTTTTGTTACATGTTGTACATATCGTAAAAAAAAAGCAGACACACAAAAAAGTTTTATGTTTAAAGTGAAAATAAACACGAAATACCTATAATCAGTATCACGGGAAAAAAATTCGGACTAAAAAGTTAGGAAATAGGAAAACCCGTAAAAGACCTAAGAAAGGGTAATGTGATAAAGCAAAAAGCATAGGTTAATATTGCAAAAAATCTAACAGACAAGTGGAAAAATGTAGTTGAAGCATACATCAATGAGGCGTCTACTACGGAGGGGAGTATGAATGTATTTTACATAGTCATGGAATTGATCCAGGCTAGACCATTGTCTATTCATTACATCATAATCACTAGCCTTAAATTAAACAACTTTTAAAACCTAATATCAGATTTATTTTCGCTAGAATTACGCTTGTGTGTAAAGGGAGTGCGAGCACAGATTAATAAATAGTTTACGCGCGAGCGAGTGCCTGCAAAAGTCACTTAATTTTTATAAAATATAGGTACCTATAATTCCAATATTTTTTGTGGCGACATTCCGTCGTGCGCTTCTCTCAGATTACTCCAGCCATTTCCAATGCATGTTGTTTTTTTAATGTCGATTCAATACTAGTAAATATTTATATTTATCGGAAAGATTATAAATATATATATAAACAAGTAATTATTACGTGTGCATTTCAACAACGTAAAGACAGAAACATACAGTATTAGTAAGCGCTTGTAGAGATTTAGCTATAGTAAGTTATTATAAATTGGCGGCGTAGGAAAATTCAACGCGCCATTTCTTTTTTTTTTATATAGTTACTATGGGTGACAAACGAGCACACAGTTCACCTGATGGTAAGTGGATACTGTGGTCAATAGACATCTACATTTATCTTCGATTAAGAATAAAAATGCAGATGCGTTGTGATCCCTGAGGGCTAAGATGGAATGCCTCATTTCCAGTGGAAAGGCTCTCCGGATTTCGATACTCATCATACAAAACACAACTGTATTAAGCTGCTTTTTTACGCTAGGATTCTGTGAAAGCGTGGTCCTAGGCCGGTCGAGCCGACCCATTCTTTCTACCACCATAATATGTGCAGCGTGGCTCTACCACGTATAAAATTATCACTCTCATAGTTATCCTTTACGACACGTACGCAACGTTTTTTAGCCAACGTGGTAAAGCCACGCTGCAACTATATTATTATGGTGGAATGTGTCGGCTCGACTGGGGAAGGACCACGCTCTCACAGAATACCAGCGTAAAATAGCAGCTTAGTACTGCTGTGTTTCGTATGGTGAGTGTAGAGATCCGGAGATCTTTTTTTATTGGAAACGAGGCATTCCATCTTAGTCCTCAGAGGTGACAACGCATCTGCGTTTTGATTCTTAATCAAGGATAAATGGAGATATATATGGGCCACAGCGTCCACTTACCATCAGGTGGGCTGTTAGCTCGTTTGTTACCTTTGTTCTATAAAAAAAGTGCCAGAAATGTAGGTAGTATTAACAAGCTTACCTCGCTAGACGTAGACCGGCAACTTGAAGCAGCTTCAAAGACATGCGAGATGTCTGGTACTGCGATAACTAACCCGCCTGACACAGAATAGCACCACTGCACATGCCAACAATATGCGTGTTCCATATTACATTGCCTAAGTTTTGTTTTATATTGAGTTCTTCGGTTTTCAGTACAATAATGTATGATATATATATATATATATATATATATATATATATATATATATATATATATATATGCAAATTTTTCTGTTTATTAAGACATGTCATATTAACCTCACAATCATTATAATAGATGTTGCAACATATATAATACGACCTGTAATACCCTATTTCACCCCCCTCAGAGGTGGAATTTTTCAAAATCCTTTCTGAGTGGGTGTCTACGTCGAGAAAGGGGAATATTTTATTATATGCCAAATTTCATGTTAATCGAGCGTATAGTTTGGATATCTCGTGATGAGTGAGTGAACCAGTGGTATTTCATTATATATACGTATATATATATATATATTATATATTTTCACAAGTTCACTGCTGAACTGCTGCATGTCTTACTGGGTTGGCACTCCATTAAGTGGGACATAGATAATATATAGAGCGAGCCGTAGCATAGCCCTCACCATCATCTCAGCGAGCGATGGAGAGGGCTATGCTCGGGGTTTCCCTGCATGATAAACTTAAAAATGAGGATATCCGCAGTAGAACCAGAGTAACTGATCTAGCCTAACGAATTAGTAGGCTGTATACAATATTCGGTATATATAGTATTGAAATTATTGAGTTGTCATCGGCTCTTAATACGTAAATTTCATATTATTCAGTCTTCCAGAAGTGGGTGGAAACTGAAGTATAAAATTCTATTACATTAACACATACATACTGATCCAGCTGATAAAAACGTGTAAATAAACCTAGTGTTGGACTGCAGAGCAACGAACAGGTGAAAAACAACTTCAAATCATGTCATGAACAAGACCCTTATTTAAATGCATTTACTAGTCCCTAATGATCATAATTTTACTTTACAATGCTTAGTCCAGTCGGGCGGAGCACCGCACCCTGAGTCTCGAAGACGGTAGCGTCACGGGTCGCCGCCTCCGGAAGGAACAGTCCGTGGGAACCTCACACGGCGCCCTTCTTTAATCCACTTTGTTGGTGTCTCTAAGTTGTAATTAGTAAATATTTCATCTAATTGCCAATTGTTGGTATCTTATCAGGCTATGAGAACGGAGACATATTGGTGCAGGTGCAGGTTTATGACTTGTTATACTTTTTATAACTCGGTATTGAAAGCAGAAACGGCAAATGTTGTGAACACCTGGCCGGTTTCTTAATGTCGATTGATAATAATATGATAAAAGCATTTTATACCATTATTAGGCTCTTATTCTGTCTAGGAGTACGTCTAGACTACTCTTTTACTAATTTCTTCAAGCAGCAGTATCGTATTGATCCGGTTTAATGGGGATGAAGTTCCATAATATCTACAGACTGTGAAGAATAAAAACTTTGTCTTAAAAGGTATTTTAGACAATACAGGTGACGACACACATTCCAGTCTAATGCAGTAGCGTAACATAGGATGCTGCTCCCAAGGGTCTGTTAATAATCCTCCCCCCCGCCCATTCAAAAAGTAAACCAAGAAAAAATAAATGCCCTCAGAGATGACTTGTCTTTCTTACTATGCTTTAGATGTTTACGAACTGTAAAATAATTTAACTGGCCAGTTTTTAAATTAAATAAAGAGCACTGTGCCGGTAACGGCGGGAGACGTAAAATATCTAAATGCGAAATGCAGCAGCGGTGTCAAAAAATAAGACTTCTTGCCAAGTAACATTAGCTTGCAATGATTTTTTAATTTTTTTTAATCATTTATTTTAATCGACTTCAATAAAACCACTAGGTATGATGGTAGACTAGGTATAAGTCAAACATCGTCTGAGAGGTCAACCGACGGATGCAGCTCGGCTGGGCAGCGTTCGGGAGATTATGCCACATCTTCTCATCACACATCAAAACTTGAAAACAAAATTGTACAACCAGTGCGTGTCGCCAATGAGTACTGATGGATCTCAGACGTAGTTCTTCACTACAGGCCGTATAAGAAAATTCAAGGTCGCTTAGCTATGAATAGGGCTATGCACGAATTTTGTCTGCGTGAAAGACTTCGTAATGAGAATATCCGTAGTAGAACCTGGTCAACCAAAATAACCATAGCACAAAGAACCGACGACTGATGGGGAAGAAAACCTCTAAGTCTAAGGTCCAACTAAATAGAGTGATGATATAGTGGGAGATGTTAATGGATGCAGGTGACTCAGTGCCGTGTTTTGTGCTTGGAGGACGTCTATATGCAGCAGTTGACTTGTGAGGGACTGTAATCTTGATGATGACGATTATTCGTATTTTTATGATTTTCGACGTTTTTTTGGTCTTCATGTGCCTTATTATTTTTCTTTTACAAATTATACCTCCAATTATGTTATACAAAAACCAACGGAAACGGACCAATGAATTTACTAAAATTATGTCATCTCAATTTCGAAATTTTGTGATACTGGTGTAATTTTAAGGTACGACCGGACCACCGTGATGTAATGTCCGGATATTTAAGAGCTAAGACAATCCGTTAAAATAATCCATCATTTCCTGACATTTAGATTGGTTTCTGTTCTAATGATTAAATAATTAGAATATGAATATCAAAATTTGTTCCTTTCGTTCTAATCATGGTTTATAAATGAATTGTGAGAAATTGCGTTGTGCATGTGTTAATGCCCCATTGTAGACTGCTCGTGCATACGAGGAAAACGTGTGAGAATTAAGATCTGGATCGTGGCGATGTAAATAAATGCTAATGTGCTTGCGTTGTGCTCTATATATTCGTCGGTAGACCTGTTATAAAGCACTAACCAAAATATACTATATTATTTACAATATTGGCAGCAGTCGCGCTTACAAACCGCTAGACCAGTGAAGCAGACACTCTCATCACATCAAGCCACTACTGGACCTGTGTCCAGGTGGAGACAGCAAGTGGTACGATAAGTTAGCAGGACGATGAGATGAGAAGCTAATAAAGTGACAGATTATATTACAAACGTTTTACTGCGGCTCACCTGCTTCCTTATATTTCTAAGAAAAAGTAACTTTTAAAAGTATAACTCTTAACTTAAAGAAAGTAATATTGAAGTGAGACAGTAATGTTGAATATCCCATGTTATTTTTTACATTAAAATAAGTTAGACGTATTTTTATTAAATACCTTATCAATAAGTGGTGGAGCATTTATCGTTGTTTTAAAAATTATTTTGTAAATTTAATATCATATTTGTTATTTTTGTTTCATTTTTTTTACAATATTTTTAGTTAATAATAGACGGGTGTAAAGGATAAAATAATAATTGTTTGTTAAATTACGTTTCACACCATTGAATCTACACTACGGAAGCTCATTGTTTGAATTTACCACATCGACCCCACGTTTGATCCCCGTTTAAAACATTAATCGCTCTGTCGATCGCTTGGACACACTTTTCTATCAATGGCTACGGCGTGAAGCTACTTGCTTGAATGGTTTATGTTTTTTGTTAATTGCAAGACCCATGTTAAGTTACACTGTGACCTAATATTGTGGTTCAAATACTTTGCTAGATTAAGAATACAAAAAATTTGTAATAGAACTTGTTGTTACTGCGTATACCCATAAGATTCGTAAGGGCAAATGAAATATTATATTTCATTTGCTTCAGAGGCAGGAGCATCTTCTTGATAACAACTCAAAATAAAATAAAAAATCTGCCTACCAATGCCAATACCAAGCGTGGCAGGCAGTCCGTTGCTCAACATGGCAAACCTGTTCAGCAATGCACTTGAAGATTTGTTAGCTCGATAGATGGCTAAATGCTGCTGGTACTGTGTTTCGTATAGTGAGTGTGTAGAACCGGAGACCCTTTTTACTGGAAACGATGCATTCTATCTTAGTCCTCACGGATGACAACGCATCTGCATTTTGATTCGTAATCGAGGATAGATGTAGATGTCTATGTGCCACAGTAACCACTTACCATCAGATGGGCTGTGTGCCCGTTTTACACCCTGTAAAAAAAGTCTGTAATGAATGAAGAAATGGTAGTGTTTACCATTAAAAATGTGTCTTGTATATTATGTCGTAATGTTTCTTTTATTCTAGGTGAGTATGGATGATACTTAGGTATTTCTGACAAGAACCAGCAGATGACTTCTGCAAAATTCTGATTAATATCTAAAATGACTATGATTTCTGTTAACTTAGTTAAAAAATTGTAGGCACGCATATCAAGCAGACGTTTTTTTTCGATGGCGAAGTGCGTAAGCTCAAAAGTCAAAATCTAAAGAACTTCAATCAAATTTGATGGTAACATAGAGTTATGTGTTTCTTATTATATATTATGTGAGGTTCACTTTCTTAAGAAAGTGTAAATTTATGGAGTCTTTTGATCCCACCTGATTTAAATGTACCTGAATATTTTTTTGTAGTAAAAAAAGATTTTCATTTCATAGAGAAACGTATTTGGGTTCAATAACGATTACCTAATTAACGTTATCTGCAGTAACGCACACATGACATACGTGTATTGTATACAAGACAACTACACGTAAGGCGCGCCTGCCCTCGTGACTAAACATCTACACCAGTAGGCAAAAACTAAGGAAGTAAGTATAAGAAAGTAAATTATTCGGACTTTACAGAAAAAGCACCGATTAAATCTATATTTAATCGTTCTTCGGAAATTAATCGTAACATATATATTATATCAGACAGTCAATTTGAAATTTCTTTTCTTTCCGCTTCTCGCGTTCTTTCGCAGTATGGTATCTTTCTCTTGGCACACTTGGTGTTCGCTGAACCGCAACTCCGCGACCTGTAACTTTGATGACTCATCCTTGGTCTCGAAGGATTCAGTGTTGCCTGTGACTAACCACGGAAAAAACCACCATTGTTCGTAAGAAGCTGCTCGTGAAACGGCTGCCGTCGTTAATTCGTCAGCCGTCGTACCTACCAACTTTTATAGCGTCTAATTTGGACTTTACTTCGAACATTTCAACGCTTATTACTTGAGTGAGTTTTACAGGCCATAATATATATAAGTTACTGTTGTAAATTGTGACATCGAACCGCCGAGAACTTTGATTGTATAATACCTACATAAATAAAATTAAACTCAAAATTGTTTCTTAAAAATTTTTGTTAAAAACGTTGCTTGTAATTTATAATTTTAATTGTCGTTTGCTAAAAAATATTTTATAAAGAAACTTTAAAAGATGATTTGCGATATACAGATAGAATAAACAGCTAGTTACGGTAGTGTAACTTGGTCTAATCTTAACATCAAACCCATAGTGGGGTGCGGTCTCAAGAGTCAAGACGTGTGGGAACGGCAGCCAAGCAAAACCGTTGGGCCACGGCTCGGGTAACGATCTAATTACTGGACAGGTGGCCAGTCAAAGGTTGTCTATACGAGTAGCTCTTCACAATTGCATACAATTTTGATTATAATGTGTAATGCGAAAGTTGAGTCGCTTCGCTAATTCTCGAAAGAACATTATAGTATGCAAAAGCGAGGATGTAGTCTGCTATTTTATTGTTTGCTTACTACGGGTTCAAGCGTAAATTCTCATAAGTCTGTTGTCAATGTAAAAGCACAAGTCACTTAAACATAAATGTGTTATATTAGATAAAAATTGCTTCTGTTAGTAACAAAATGCATTTGTAATTTTACGACGTTGTAGTTTGTTTCATGTAAGAATTAAAATATATCAAAAAGATAACGAATTAAAAGAAGAAGAATTAATCGTTATAATATTATCTTATTATGTAAATTTATATTATAATCGCAATACTGTCAAAGTTTTGTACGGCTTTACAGCCACCATTTGTAATATGCCCATTACAGTCTTATCAAAAAGTCCACTGCTGAACATGGGTGAGCATACATTCCTTAACAAGAGAGTTATTTGCTATATTTGCCACGCTGGACAGGCGACTTGGATAGCGACCGCCGTTTTTTTATTATTTTCGGTTGTTACTACGTATTTGCTGCTTCACATCTCTGGTATAATTTCCTTCTATCGCCTCCCACGACACCTGCGGGATAATATGGGGTCGTGGATCCTGTCAACAGTGCCTGATTTAGAGTTCCTCATCGATTTAGATAGATAGATCGATTTAGAGTTTTAGTCATCGGTCATTAGTGTGCATGGTATCGTGAGTTTTGTCCCGATGTGCGTTGGTGGAATTTGGCGGCTGGATTTAATCCGAAATATTTGTTTAAATGGTGGGAAATACGATAGAAAATTCAATGGGATGCTGCATCTTTTCGTAGCGTCAGTGAATCGAGCCGAACAGAAAGAACTTGGTCGTATACGATTCGAACCATTATTCGCTGAATTCGGGGTGTTGAGAACAGTACTCCATGTGAGGGCGAACTTGAGCCTTGTAAAGTTGAAAATGGTGTGCCGGCATGAAATACTGTCACGCTGTGCAGAGCACGCCAAGCTTTTTAGATGCCAATTTAGGCTTCCCTTCCAAGTGACCGCGGAACTGTACGTCATTCGATATCTAGGTCGAGGATTCCGATGCAGGCTGAGGCAGCATGGCGAGTGCCCTGAAAATGGCTTTTCAGTTAAATCAGGCCCTGCATGTTAAACCGTCATTACCCGGCATAAAGAGCTTATTCAGCAATAAGCATATTAATAATTTATAGTTTTGTAATATTTATATTATACCGCAAACTTTAATAGCACTCGCAATGTGATTACTAATTACTTACACAAATCTGATTTGTTTAGGAATCCGGAATGTTACCTATACCTATAATTAAAAAAATGCTATGCATTACTTTTGTTTTCAATTAATTTATAATATATATATTATAATTAATTTTAAAATTATAAAGTTCTTTATACTTTCCAATTTAAAGGTCTTTTAATACGTGTTCTGATGATTACGTTTGAATAATTCTCGGCTCGACTGGGGAATGACCACGCTCTCACAGAATACCAGCGTGAAATAATAGCTTAACACTGCTGTGTTTCGTATGGTGAGTGTAGGAGACCTTTTTTACTGGAAACGAGGCATTCGATATTAGTTTTCACGGGTGACAACGCATCTGCATTTTGATTCGTAATCGAGGATAGATATAGATGTCTATGGGTCACAGAAACCACTTACCATCAGATGGACTGCGTACTCGTTTGTCACCCTATCCTATTAAAAAACATATATGTTTTGGTTATTGAATTCATTTCCACTGTTCTGGTACTTATGTGGGCTGTAGTTTTTCTTTTCATTCATTCATTCATTACGGCCTGTCAAGTTCCACAAGTGCCTAAGATAGGCCTACGATCACCAAACTTTATACGTAGGTGTTAGTTTTTTAAAAGAACTATTATGTAGGTACTGGCTGGTAACCGGTGCGTTGCAGTCGCAAAAAAAATTGTGGAAATATCGTTTTAAATTTGGAAGAGTTATAGTGTTTAATTAGGAATGATAATACGTTCATTGAAATGGAATGTATATAACTTTATAATAAAGTTGGTATGATACTCGGGCCACTTTAAATTAATTACACTCGTACTATGCATATAACCTTCGGGGAAGTGCAGGCAATGTGTTGGTAGTTTTATCGCAATCTAATGAACGGTATGGCAGCATATAAAATACGAACAAACATAAATTTTTATTTAATTGATTGAAATTTTAACAAAAAGTATGTACCTACTTTAAAATTAACAAAACATTAATTTGTTAGAAGTAAGGTACCTGTGTGAGAATGAAAGTAGCGTGGGAAACGAGTGGCGTTATTATGGATCATAATTTCCAAAGGTGTGTGTTTGCAGTACCACGCCTGGAAAGTTTATCAATCTGAGAAATTATGATGATAGTAACAATGGCGTCGTAGCACTCACACTAAGACGGTTCATTGAAAACATATCCTATGCGGGTAATATGTATAAAATTGTGTGACTAGAAGGAAGGTTCTACAGTATTTCTTCACCATAATTAATCGTTTTTAGTTTATATTTTCCATGTTATGGCGGCGTAAGACAATCCATTGTCTGCGAAATAGTAATAGATTGCCTAATGGGTGTCGTAAAATGCGACTAGTAATAAAGCAATATCTCATAGCTGGGTCATACTCAGAAAAGATGTACATTTGTTATCTTTTCTTGTCCCGCGAACTCATAGTTTAATAAATATCTAATTTTATAAATATGATAAAAAACAATTCCCCTTGTTGTTATGTGAAGAATTTTTTGGTATATTAACTTTAATTTTTAGTAAAAGCATACATTTTTAGAGATCATTCTTTTTGTAAAAATGCTATCGAACATTTTTTTAGCGTCCCAGTGACCATTTTACATTTTCAGAGTCATGTTATTACAAATATTAATAAGCTTTGTTTAACGTGGTTATGGCCATATTACTCCTGCTGAATCAAGCAATTAAACTCGTCCTAATTCAATCGTAATTCATTTAAAAAATAATTTATTTTGATTAAATTAATAATGTCCCAAAATTATAACGTTGCGTTACTCAGGTTTCGTAACGTGTAGTAAAATTAGGAACGCATTTATTTAAAAGAGTAGAAATATGTTTTTCTATTCCGGCAATACTAGTAACTACGTCAAAATTATTGCCGCCACGGCCATTGAATTTTAGTCGCAACCGTGGACTCAAGATTTGTTATCACGTGAATATTCACAAAAACTATCTCAGGGTGATAAACAGCTATTATTTTGGAAAGTTTATTATAATTTTTGTTTACCAAATAAATCCTTTTATTATTTTTTGTAATATCAAAACGAATACACTCGGTGTTTACTTGTGCAACACTTGGTTTACGTCAAAATAGTTTTAGAAGTAATAATTTCTCAGATTTTATTCTCAATTTCGTTATATTGCGTAACGTTACGAAACTGAGAAATTGTTAAGCTTAGTTCACGTAAACAATTAAGTTTGTAATTACAATTAAATACAATTTAAGTAGTAGTAAATAATTATTTACTACTACTTAAATAAGGTTTAATATGTCGTTAGATTACGTCGTTGTGGTGTTTACTCCTTTCTAGCAGTTTTTTTCTTTACTGCAAATAAAACAACGAAGTGAATTTAATTAATAAATAAGCAAAACTAGTCTAATTTGTATTTATTTCAACAAAAGTTGAATTTTTCAAAAAAAAGAAAGAAGAAGATAGAGATTATGATAGAAAAATTAAAGGAAGAAAGAAGATTATGATAGAAAAAAAAGTGTTGAAATGGAGGTAAAAAAGAACACCTAATGTTCAGGATATTCAGAAATAAAAATTCATTTCTGAGAGGGTTTTTGGGCAAGGAAGTTTCTGCCGCGCTGCCCCAATGCGTGTTGGCGAACTTCACGTCTTCGAAATATTTTTCCTACCCATGATAATATATATTTATTTAAAAATAATAATCAACATAATAATCAAAATGCGAGTGACAATTACTCAAATTTTGATATCTTTTAATAAATTATTAGACTTCATTTTGATCTCGTGAATATTCCTCCGACATCATGTTTATTTATACTGAGGTGTTACTGTGTGGAAAAATTAATATTTGTTAACATTCTATTTATTCCTAGTTTTTTTTATCTAATTCACCGATGTTAACTTTTTAGAAAATTATAATTTTGGTTAGTTTAAAAAATCAAAGTCAATTAATACAAATAGGACTAATTAAACCAAACAAAGTAAAGTAAAGTAAAGTAAAGTTACAGCCTATATACGTCCCACTGCTGGGCTCAGGCCTCCCCTCATTTCTGAGAGGGTTTAGGGCAAGGAAGTGTCCGCCGCGCTGCCCAAATGCGTGTTGACGAACTTCACATGTCTTCGAAATATTTTTTTTTTATTCCTCAGACATGCAGGTTTCTTCACGATGTTTTCCTTCACCGCCGAGCACGTGGTAAATCAGCACTTAAAATTGCAATTAACAATTTCATTGGTGCCGGTGGGGATCGAACCCGGGTTACTCGCGTTCTGTTATATTTACAGCGAGCGCTAACCACTGAGCTACCACGGCTCGTTACCACCAAGTAAACCAAACAAGTTTTATAATTTATCTGTAATATAATAATATACCAATCTATAATTTGTACTTAGTTTAATGTGTACCTTATGAGATTAGTTTCGTTACGAATATTCTCAGTATCGTACATATCAGTTTAGTTACAAAATTTGAAATGTACACTTTTTCTGAGTATGACCCAGCTTTCAATAAAAGACGGTATATCATTTTGTGTATGTCAGATCTAATATAACCTGACCGATGACGAGCACAACTACCGGACTTGGGTCTTCTAAAAAATCTCCCTGAGTTGCTGTTAATAGGATTTTATAAATAGGATTTACTTACAGAGAATGCAACAAAGCCATCAACCCATTGGAAAACTCAAGGTGATCACAATAAGATATAAATAAATAAATTTTATTACCCTAATTTTGAATATACTGGAAATTGTTGAAGCCGTATTCACACTATTATTTATATCCCGGTGGCGCTCTGTTCAAATTATTTACATCAAAAGATCGAAATATCTGTTATAATTATAAATAAATCACGTAAAGGCAAATGATGGACTTTTTTATTTTGCGGATTTTAATTCGCAGGCGCAACAATTATGCAAGTAATATTCATGCACTTTCGAAGGAAACAAGAATTGCAATATAAATATAATTTAGAAAAAATTTGTTATTCTGTTTATTAAAATGCTACAGTTAATACAATTCCATTTCAGTGCTTTCGTTTATTTCAAAATACATTCTATTTGCTTCGCTTTCTCCTATATTTAGACGTTCTTAACAGTAAACAACTTTTTGAGTTTGGTTAGCGTTTCCACTTAGCACAAAACTTGTTTTGGTTTACTACGGTTTACTACAAACTCGTAGTACGATCTAGAGAGTATTGTTAGGTATATGTCATTTAAATTTAGATCTTAACGTTCTGAAGATAGGTTTGATTTCATCGATAACAGGTTTTAAACATGTCGTGCATAAGAGATAGCAGTAGTATAGACGAACAGGAAGATCAAAACCGGTCAAAATTTGTGTTGTAATTGTAAGCACGTGTAGCGTATACGCAGAGTACCCGACGCTATCATATTACAGGCTTTAGGCTATAAAGTTTTTAGGAGAATATTTTTGTCGCTACATCGCTTGAAGACTTTGCCCTTAACACTGTGCTAGTCTGCTTTCAGAAGCTTTTTTCCGCTGCATTCAGCTATTTAGGGTTAACACACTGTAAGGCTAGAATAATTAGAGTACTAAGTGTTGTTTTAGTGGTAATTCAGCCAATGCCCACTCCCGTAATGAAAAACACTTACGTAAGGCTTTCTCATCTTCAATAGAAAATAATATATTAATGGTTGTTTATTTTAAGAATCTTTTGCCTCTTCTATCTGTTGTATATTATTAGTAATATTTACCTACGCTGAGAATTAAAACATGTCAATAAATGCAAAAATAGAAAGAAACATCGTGTTATAGAGAGAAGACGGAATACATATAGAGGTACTCAGGAACATTTCAAAGTTGCTGAAAAATAGCAAATATATTCTATAAAGCGACAATATTCCATCCCTCGTATCACACGCTCTTACCGCTCCCGGACCGCTATATAAGGTCTGCATACGACCTGTCATGACCTACGCGTCCCCCATTTTCGCACATGCAAAGCCCAAAGCTATAAATGAACTTCAAATAGTTCAAAATCTATTCTGTCGTAGGGCCACTAACTCGCCCTATTATGTCCGTAATGCCGACCTACACCGAGACTTAGAGCTCCCAACAATCCATCAGTTCCTTAAATCACTCTCTGAGAGATTTTTCAAAGCCTCAGAGTCCCACCCAAATCATCTCATTCGTGAGACAGCTGCCTATGCAGCCCCTATCCACACTCGCTATAGTGTGCGCAGACCGAGAAACTCTCTCTCGGACCCCCCCCAACAAGCTTTCGGCTGACCTGAACTGCCTCCTGGCGGCTCAGGCCGAGCCTACATAACACATCCCTTAATCTGCCTTAGTTAGGCACTCGTCTAAGCGGCTTTTCGCCGCTTGCGCCCTCCTTTCTGCCAAGGAGGGTCGCGTTCGTATACGGCTTAGAGATCTCTAGTTAGACCGTTAAGCCAGTCCCTAAAAGGTGGGGTTTAGTAGGTAAAAATCTCCACATAACCACGCAGCCGGCTGCGTGGTATGCTATGAGCATTCCCCACCTCCCACCCCCGTTTTCCGGAGGGTTGCCCATATTTGCTTCGGGCGCACAAAAAAAAAAGCAACATGCGAGGACTCGGAGGCCATTGTAGAAGTACTTACAAATATTATGTTGTAATACTTTAGGTATTAATCTAATTGTAATTTTTGTTGTAAGTATTTTAATTCGTAGTTCTTTAAATGAAATAGTTTGCTAGTGCGACTTAATGTGATGTTATCTTTTTACGGTCTTAAAACGTCTAATACTCTATTATCCTTATATAAAATATGTAATTAAGAAATTTTTTCACTAGAAATTCTTTAAATTTGTGAGAAAACTGCATCAGAATCCATTAAGTAGCTTCAAAGTTTTAGCAAATACACAGAGACAAATCCGGATAAGCGACTTTGTTTTATTGAATTTTGAAAAAACTTCTAATTCCTGATCGTATTATTTTATTTTAAGGGTAAATAAATATCTTCTTCAATATAAACGTACACAACATCTCGTTCCTTATCGCCTGTTATTTAGACCTTTGTTAATCGTACGATAATCCTATGATGAAAAAATTATTATTCGTATAATAATCGTATAAATAAAATTATTTATGCGTCCAATAATTATTAAAATTAGAAAGTTAATTTTTTTCAATTTATCGTATGAATAAACGCTTTCCATTGTTTATAATATTGGGTAAGATTCTGTCAGTACTAACCTAACCGATCTTTTGATTACAAGAGAGTCTAGTGGGCACAACACAAACGATATTCATTCCTGATAATTTAAATACTTCAATAAGATAATTACGTCTATCGTATATAAAACTCTGTAGAGACATAAACTGTGTTCCAAAATTATTAAAAGCTTTTAGTTCTATAAAATTCTGTCCGAATCATAATCCATTTCAATTTTTTTTTTAAATTATTTTCAATATCCAATTACCTTAAACAGAACTTATAATTTAATGGATTTTGTGCCGTCAATACCGTCTTATTTTAGTTGAAAGCGTTTCCCTGCTCTATTGCTTTAAACCGGTTGCTTAGGAAAAAAAAAGAGTTTTTAATTGGTTTTAGTCCGTTTGAAGGGTTGAAAAGGGAAGCGTGAAATGCCAGACCGTATTAAATTTAAGAGTATAATAAAGGATTATGCATGATGAATTAGAACCATAGCTCAGGTTCTATCAAATTAGTTACCATATTTTGATACACAGGACATTATGTATAGAGCTTTTATAGAATAAGTCGTAATAGTGGTGCTATGAAGTAACTATGTCTGGAGGAAAACAAGGCCAAGCAATATACATTATTATACGAGACTTTTATATAATATAGCTTAGATTTATAAGTTACTATGAGGGCACAATAAAAATAGAATTGTCACTGATACTTTGCCTCGCGTTGTGCACTATTTTAAAGATGTAAATGTACAAAATGAAACGAACAAACAATTCATTTAAGAAGTAGGTATTAATTAAAATTGTTATTTATCTTATATTGTAGTGACCGCCTCGTACTGGCAAGTGCAGTGTTGGATGACTCCACAGACGGAGTGGCGAACTGACAAAACATGCAAGAAAACAGTGGATGATTCAAGACGGCATTTTGTGGTACTTTATGGTATGTTCGGCAATGAAGTTGTGATGGGCTGTTACGATGATAGTGATGATAATGATGATAGAGTCACGCTACAGTGTATTATGGCTGCAAATCGAATAGGTCAGCTTGACCGTGAAAGCACCACGTTTTGTTTCATAAGCCGAGTGACTATTAGAACCATATATTCCATTTTAGTCATCAGGGGTAACAGCGCACCCGTATTTTGTTTCTTAATCAAAGATACACATATATATCTTCTTACCATCAGGTAGACTGTATTATGTTTTTAGTCAGCCATACTTTTATTTAAAAAAAAATTTATTACATCTGTTTTTATTTATAAATATATATTTTTAGAGAGTGGCAAAATTTTAAACTTAAGTTCAAATATATAAATAATGATATATGTACCGTTATTGCATTTTTTAAATATTACTCGTATTTGACGTTCTTCGTTGAAAATTTCAAGATACGCATAGATGCCGCGTCACCCGCCGAGTATCGGCCGAGCTCGGCCGTTGAATTTTCAACTCTACACCCGGTAGTCCAACATTAAACGTCCTATAACTCAAAAAGTATGGACATTAGAAGAAAAAGTTTGAAACAAAAGTTGTAGAGAATAAACTGATCTTTAAAAATGGATTAATGCATTTTATTGATCAATCTAATATTTCAAGAGTTATTGGTCGCGATAGAAAAACCGGTTCATTAAATGGGCCATAAATTGTAAACGATAAGTTTTACAAAAAGTTTACAAGGAATAAAAAGTGAGAAATTTTATTTTCTACAATAATTGTTCCTGTAATTTTTGCCTTAAAGTGCATAGTTTCCGAAATATCGGATGAAAATATTTTTTCAAGATGGCGCTTGAAGCGCCACCTGGATCTGTCAGCATTATGTGATTTTGTGCTCAGTAAGTGATCCTAAACCTCATAAAAAATAAAAATTCGATCGGAAATTTAGTGCAAAGTTAAATTATATTTTTTCTGGCCTACCTGTCATTGCTAAGCTTAAGTTAGAAGACGGTCGTGTTATCGTTAATCCGTCAACCAAGCGGTAATCTTTCAAAATTGGGTTTTATTTCCATAGTTACTAGATATACTATTCATTATAAAATGGACTTGAAAGGTGTACAAATTAGAAATTCTAATAAGCGGATGTATAATTTATGAGTTTACTACGTTGAGCTGCGCTCAGATAGCATAACGACGGTTATAAACCATTATAAGCATTATGTAATAAAACAAGAAAGGCCTCCGGACACATATACTCGTACTTAGCACGTTCCTACTGTACTTTTACTTTAAGTGAAAGCATTAAGACTTAGTAAGTGACTACATATAAATGTAAGTCTTATGTGCCTAAATCTCATGCCGAATATTTTATATTTCATTATGTACATTTTATAAATTACATTGTTGTTCTATAAAATTACGCTGAAAACATCAATATTTGGATTTATTTTCCACTTTAAATACAACCTTTAGTGTGAACGAGTTACTTCCGGACGGTCTTCGATCTTCATCTGAGGCGACTGGATATTCGTAATGGACCGCTCCGGGCCCGAATGCAGAAGGCGGTGCTCCTCGTACGACCGCCTGCATTGTCCCCTGGTTTCTTTCCCTATATCCCTAACTTTCGACCGTTTGGTCTTTCCTGTTAGGGCTTCCGTCTGATTGGGCTTATTTTATTTATTTATTTATATTAATATATTCTAATCAGACCAATATACTATGAAATTACAAAAATAATAAAAAATATATCAAATGGACATCACATGTTAAAGCGCTACAAGTGTACGTGCAAGCACAGATATCTTTTACTCCTTTTTCGGATTTGCACTGACTAAAACCCCGTGTTATGCGTACTGATATGCAGCATAACGCTAGTACCCAACCGCTGCAAGCCCAACCCAACCGCAGCCCCAGCAGCGTCAGCCTGGGAGAAGACAACTTCTCCCCTTATTTCTCTTGCACGGCGCACCGTAACAAAAACTTCACATTTCTACAATGCAGTATCTACAACTGCATAACAGAACTTTCGACCTACGGTGAATTTTGGTCGTAGTGTCGATGCACAAGAAAATTTTAAGATATGCAAACTAGATAAAATATCAAAAAAAGTGTGGTTTTGCACAAATTATGTCTTCCGCAAAGATAAGCCGATTAAAGCGTAGGACATCGAACATCTAACAAGGCAGCTAACTTAACTATCGTCATCTTTAGAGAAATAATTATGATTAGATGCATTGCTATAGAAAACTGATTGAATTATAGATATGATATAGGTCGTGTTTCGATATACACTGTGAGCACTGTTCAATGCTCTCACTGGTGACAAATTCGTTCCGTTATGGACTGCCAGTGTACTACCGCAATATCCTAGGGAAATATATTACGTCATAAATTGCGGCCATTTTTGTACTGTGAGCACTGGCGGCTTCGAGGTAAGGTGCTCTCAGTACTTTGATCACATGACCAAAAAACAGAACAGCGCCTAGAGATTTAACAGCTTCCACGAATGATTGTTATTATTATTAATTAATATTGTTATTTAAGTAAACTCGGACATTAAGTTTTAAAAGCAACAACATTCAAATAATAATTTTCCTTGTTGAACATAAAACTTGTACATGATAAATATTTTAATTTCAAAACAGTGTCAAAAATGACAATCCAGTCCAATGACTGCGTTCCGTTTTAAACAGTAAACAGTACAGCAAACTAAAAAGGAACAGTTTTACAGTATACCGAGTTGACATCACCCCTTACAGTGGTCACAGTGTATATCGGAACACACTCATGGTATAATTGAGTAATTTAAATAAACGCCTGATTATTGGTTTACAATGTGTATGTGTACAAAGTAGTACAATGTAGTACAAAGTTGCCAAAAAGAAGATACTTGAGGAGTTTTTATGCGTCAATTCTCTTCCCCAAAAGTGGTCAAAAACGTTTTTAAAACATTACCGTGCTTATATTGTATAATATTTATATACCAAAAGGATATTGCTGTATTTTTAAAACATGACGTATGACAAACAAAATTCAAAATTTTCTCAAATAAAGTGTTCTTATTATTCCACTAAAGTATCATTTTCTGATTTGTATCCACGAATAGTTAGCTAATAAACTAGAAATTAGAACTAATAACTTAATAGGAAAAATAATTTGTCGTAGCCACCAGAGAATGTTGATTATCACAATTTGTGTAATGGCACGTTGTCGGTCCTTACCATTATTAAGTAGAAGTAATGACACGGCTTCGCACTCGCTCATGGCCTCGATTTTTTTATTAATGTATTTCTTTCTGCATTCCTTGCTGCAGGGAATGTGTGTTACGACAGTCTTTTTAAATCATAGGGCTTCTAAAGCGCAGTTTTAAAACAACTTGTTCGAAATATTATTAATAATATATTGTCCATGGTTTCGTAAGTTATATACGTTGGGTCGTTTGTTGTATACTCGTAAGTAAAAATAGGAATTATGTTAAAAATATGGTGTGAGTACCATTGTTATATCAATATAAATAATAATGCCACTTAGGGGCGGCGTAAGTGTTGTTACTACTACAGAGGGTATCTGAAAAAGGATAGGCTGAAAGAAAACTTCTCAATAACGACTCATGATAATATAGCATAGCAGTGGTTGCCATC
The DNA here is from genome assembly GCA_907164705.1 of Parnassius apollo. Classification (NCBI taxonomy): domain Eukaryota; kingdom Metazoa; phylum Arthropoda; class Insecta; order Lepidoptera; family Papilionidae; genus Parnassius; species Parnassius apollo. The sequence continues at coordinate 2,666,910 of CAJQZP010000885.1, read as the reverse complement.
CGCCTGCCAACTATAGTAAAAATCTTTTTTATGAGTTAGTCTATGGTGGAGGTATATGTTTAGCAATGGACTTTATTATGCTTTCTCATGGCTGTTAGACGGGAGATGAGGCTGCAATCGTCAACAGATTTGACAGCATACAGGCAACTGAACAGACAGATCTCCAAATGCATACGGCGAGACTTACGCAACTTTAATACTTCTCGTATTAAAGAAGCGATCGAGCGGAACCAGGGCTCCAAAGTCTTTGCCAGAGATCTGTCTGCCAGAAAGAGCCAACTGTCAAGGCTGAAGACTGAGTGTGGCAACATCGTTTCCGGGACACCTGAGATTTTGAGTGAGATTGAGAGGTTCTATGGGCAGCTGTACACATCATCGTTGGAGCCACACGCAAGTGTGAGTAACGATCCAAGAGCAAGTCTTATCCGACACTATTCCGATGATATCCCGGACGTCAGTCTAAGCGAGATTAGAATGGCTCTCCAGCACCTTAAAAACGGCAGGGCCCCAGGCGAGGATGGAATTACAGCGGAGCTTCTGAAAGCGGGTGGAACACCGGTACTTGAAGTCCTTCAGAAGCTCTTCAATTCCGTCCTCCATGGTGGCACTACTCCAGAGGCGTGGAGCAGAAGTGCGGTGGTCTTGTTCTTTAAGAAAGGCGACAACGCTCTCTTAAAGAACTACAGACCGATTTCCCTTCTGAGCCGCGTCTACGTGCTGTTTTCGAGAGTCATTACGAATCGTCTCGCACGCAGACTTGACGACTTCCAGCCTCCCGAACAAGCCGGTTTCCGAAAAGGCTTCAGTACCATAGACCACATACATACCCTGCGGCAGATTGTACAGAAGACTGAAGAGTACAATCTGCCACTTTGCCTGGCGTATGTGGACTATGAGAAAGCCTTTGATTCTGTATGTATCATGTCAGTATGTTGTGTATCTTCAGCGGTGCCAAGTTGACTGTCGGTATATCGAAGTGCTGAAGTGCTTGTACAGTAGGGCTACGATGGCTATCCGAGTACAGAACCAGAGCTCGAAACCTATCCAACTGCAGAGAGGTGTAAGACAGGGTGACGTTATATCCCCGAAACTCTTCACCGCTGCATTGGAAGACGTTTTCAAGCTACTGGACTGGAAAGGATACGGTATTGACATCAATGGCGAGTACATCACTCACCTTCGATTTGCCGACGATATAGTCCTTATGGCAGAATCGCTGGAGGACTTAAGCACTATGCTCAATGACCTCAATAGTGCCTCCCAACGGATAGGTCTTAAGATGAACATGGACAAAACAAAGATCATGTTCAATGTCCATGTCACACCTATGCCGGTAGTTGTTGGGAGCACTATGCTCGAAGTTGTTGACGAATACGTTTACCTGGGACAAATAGTCCGACTAGGTAAGTCCAACTTCGACCGAGAGGTCAATCGACGGATTCAACTCGGCTGGGCAGCGTTCGGGAAATTACGGCATATCTTTTCGTCAGGTATACCTCAGTCTCTAAAAACTAGATTGTACAACCAGTGCGTGTTGCCAGTGATGACTTACGGATCTGAGACGTGGTCCTTCACTGCTGGCCGTATGAGGACGCTTAAGGTCGCTCAGCGAGCTATGGAGAGGGCTATGCTCGGAGTTTCTCTGCGTGATAGACTCAGAAATGAGGATATCCGCAGTAAAACCAGAGTGACCGACATAGCCCAACGGATTAGTAAGCTGAAGTGGCAATGGGCCGGCCATATAGCTCGAAGAACCGATAACCGATGGGGAAGAAAGGTTCTCGAGTGGCAGCCTCGTACCGGTAGGCGTAGTGTAGGGCGACCCCCCACTAGATGGAGTGACGACCTGGTAAGACATGCAGGAAGTCGATGGATGCAGGTGGCTCAGGACCGTGCTTTGTGGCATTACTTGGGGGAGGCCTATGTTCAGCAGTGGACTTGTGAAGGGCTGTAATGATGATGATGAATGATGATGCTTTATTTTATATTTTATTATATTTTAAATTGATGTTTAAAAAGTCCCGCTGGATTTCTTGCTGGTTTTTCACAGTATGGAGATTATTTCTGTATTAATGCTAAAAGCATAAATTACTTTCGAAAAGTATAAATTTTTCTTTCAATGAACCGCGGTAGCTTAGGTAGGTTTCTTAGCTCTTGTCACGACTTTTCCTTACGGTCCAAAGAAAATCTTTTCCTCCAATGTCCTGTACACTCCTCGATATTTTATGATAAATATTTTGCTGTTCTTGGAGTAAGACTCTGGAACTCCTTACCCCAGTTAATTAAAAGTGCTCAATCATTAAATGTGTTCAGGAAAGGATTAAGAAACACTATTTGTCTCTTTAACTCCTCTCTCTTCCTCCTCTTATTTATGGTCATTGATCTACCTAAAGTATGTTGTCATTTTAGCACATAAGTTGGTATTTTTTTTTCTAATTTAGTGCACCCTACCCGTTGATCTTTTTCTTATTTTATATTTATTAATTTTTTCTTCTGGGTTGTCTGGAAGAGATTGCTATGTAGCAATAAGATCGCCTTTTGTTTTTCCCTCATTGTTTGTTCATATTTTGTTATATGTATTTATATTTCGTTGGTGTACAATAAAGGGTATTAGAGTATTGTATTGTATTGTATTGTAGCTCAAGGGCTTACACTCGGTCACTACGCACCAACTTAGTTTCGATTCCCGCCTTTACCAATGAAGTTGTTAATTTCAATTTTAAGTGCTGATTTACCACGTGCTCGGCGATGAAGGAAAACATCGTGAGGAAACCTGCATGTTTGTGACATAAGAAAAAAAACGTACGGCGTACATTTCCTTGCCCTAAAACCCTCTCAGAATTGAGAGGAACCCTGTGCCCAGCAGTAGGACATAGGTATATAGGCTGTAACTTAAGTATAAATTACTTTTAATCTATAACAATAATAAAATAATATAAATAAAATAAATGATAGCTTTTCTATTTTAATTTTAATAAATTATTGAAATGATATAATAATATATCTGTCTTTGTACATAATTATGTTAAGTGTGTAGGTATATAATTCTCCGTATGTTTGTATGTGACTGACCTCTTTCTAAACTTCTGAACCGATTTTGATGAAATTTTGTGTTTGTGTGATTAAGTTGATTCGAGAATGGTTGAGATTCACAATTAGATCCGTTAGCTGGCGCAATTGTCGGGACACATAAGACGGGCGGTTCTCTAGTATGTTTATAATAAATTAATAAATCTCTTATTATTTCTTAGAAAATAAAATACAACTTAGTAGTCATGTAGTAATACGTTTTCCAGTTAACTAGCCGCAACAAATGTAATTTAAGCGTCGTCAGCTATGCAATTAAAGAGGAATGAAAAAAGCGCCGAAGAGTGTGCAACTTACCATACGAGTACAGCATCTTTAGTTGGACGTTAAGTATATTTTATGAAGCTTTATAATGATTTTGTATTATAACGATAAAATGTTCACTTACTTTACGAATTGATATCGATTTATTGGTGGAAACACTAAGGCGATAAAACATTAACAAAACAAAAATATATTTCTAGGACCGGATTCGCTCACTTCAAAAATTTTAAAATATAAAATTGCTAACTGCAAATTACATAATTAGTCTGGTTAATGCAATATAGACAACGGAAAGCAACAAAAGTTTGGGGTGACGTCCACTAGATGGATTGACGGCCTGTAAAAAGATGCAGGAAATTGATCGATGCAGGTGGCTCAGAACTTTGTTAGGTTAGGTTAGTGGACTGATGATGATGACATACAGAGGCACCAACAAATCTTTCTGCATTGGATATGCAACTTTAGTACACCGAAATCAGAAGGAGATTAGGACGTACGGGTACTCAGCATCGGAAAGACTCAATACATACAGATGTGAAAGGTAACAATGCAACTCAACAATGCGACACATATTGAATTAAGTAAAAAGTTAAATAAATTACCACGTTAGTTCAACTTATATAGAATAAGGGTGTCAAACGAGCACACAGTCCCCTGATGGTAAGTGGATGCTGTGGCCCATAGACATCTACATTTATCTTCCATTAAGAATCAAAATGCAGAAGCTAAGATGGAATGTCTCGGTTCCAGTAAAAAGGGTCTCCGGTTCTCTACACTCACCATACGAAATACAGCAGCTATAAGCGGATATTTTACACTGGTGTTCTGTGAGAGCGTGATCCTACACCGGTTGAGCCGACCTATTCGTGCTTCAACCATAACCATCCATAATAATCCAAAACCACATATCGTCCAGTAGGTGTCGTAAGAGGCGACTAGGCTAATGCCAGGAATGCCTCCTATGAAATAGATGATGGTACCTATCTTGTAATTAATTAGATCAACAATATATAGTGACGAAGTAGCGTCAAAAGTGCGTGGCGTCGAATAGCGCCATTGTCTATCCATCTGCCAAGCCATGGTGATTATGGCAAATCCTACCTTACTACGGAAGGAAAAGTCCGTGTTCTATATTGGACTGAAAACCAAAAAGAGAAAAAGAAACATAAATACCAGGTTAATACTGATGTGTTTCGTATGGTGAGTGTAGAGAACCGGTGAACCTTTTTTTACTGGAAACGAGAGACTCCATCTTAGTCCTCAAGAGTGACAACGCATCTGCATTATCTTCTGATTTGATTCTTAATCGAGCAAACTGTGTGCTCGTTTGTCACCTAGTCTTAATATATCACGTTTTTTCATTCGATTCTGAGCTATGTTCAAAATTTTAAGACTAGCTAATCAGAAAGTGCTCGAAATTTGTCCACCCATCCGGGCGACAGACAGTAAAAAAAAATGATTTCTAACCAAAACTGATTAAATTAGTTAACATTGAGATTTTCAAACCATCGAATAGTTACAGAATATTTACTGAAAATAAATAATTGAAAATTGTAAATATTTTGTTGTATAATTGCAATTATGTTGCAAAACAATTAAATATATTTTTAATAAAATTCTAAGGAAATAAAAGGTTAATAAGGACTTAAATAATTTCTTATATTCGACGGTGTAAGAATTCCACTTACCCATACCGTCCAGTGGTGGTCGTAAGAGGCCACAGAAGGAAACTAAATCATGAGATGGGCAACAGCATTTCCTGGCAATAACTCAAAATAATAAAATAATTAAAAACTGCGGTAGCCAACTCAAGGATTTTTTCGTAATAGCCAAGCGTGCCAATTAACTTAAAATCATCTCTATGGTAATTTGTGGGGCAAGCCTATGTTTATCAGTGCACTTTTATAGTCTGTAATGGATGGAAAAAATACCCATTAAACTACTGTACCTTACTTGTAGCTTGCAATATTGTGTTTGAAAATTCAAAATAATATTCGTTAAGAATTTTCATAAAGAAAACTAATTTTATTCGTCACTTATTCCAACAATTCTAGTTCCATTAAAGTGTTTCGTCAAAAACTAATATAATACAAGAAAATTATAACAACTGAATAACTTAAAGAGATCCAACCGGTCACATGAAATAGATATAGCACAAATTCCGCACGTGCGACCAGACAAAGGAAACTTGAAACCTTTGTTTTAATTTAACATTGCGCTGCTTCTCTGATGTCACAGATTTAGTAATGAAAACTTATTTTCTTAGTATACGTGAATAATAACGAATTATTATATGATTATAAATTATTTTAGATAGTAAATATGTAAAACTTAACTGGCCGAAATTTGCGTGAAAAATAAAATGGCGAAAACAGCTAGTTTGATTGAATAGCACCTTCCTTTATCATCGTGTTTCATCGTCATCTATTAGATTGACCTGTATGCACCTACTATGCATGAGTGTAATGGAATTTTTAATTCAGTTTTCACTCATTTCCAGATGGCTGAATAATTTGAATTTAAAAAATAGTGTCAAGTACCAATGATATTATTAGTTCGTTACAGCCCATGTTCAATGAGTGTGTTTATTACTTCATTGTACCTGTGTATAAGCAAAGAGCTGAAAAAATCATTTTATGTTCTGTCTCTATAAAAACTTTTTTTTTTTACTTCAACAGCAAAAAGCGTATAATCGTAAAGCTGGTTTTGTATTGCTGTAATTCTATAGCTTTTTTGACCAAAACATCTTGTCTTAAAGTTTTGAGCCTATTGACAAATTTTTTGCTTGATGCACCTGCTTCGATACCGATAAAAGGTATTCAAAATATACCAGGTAAAATGTATTGTACGTTTTTTTCTATTAACTGAAATGTGCCGTATGTATATAAACATTTAATTTTTCATGTTTTTACGAATACTGTTTAAATTTATGAAGTGTATAATTCCAAGAATCAGTTACAGATAGGTACTTACTAATTTTATGCACGATTATGTACTAAAAACATTGTTTTGTTACATATGTTTTAACACAAAAGTAACCCTTGTTTTGACGATGAATTCCCAGCACACAAAACAAAATGGCCGTTTAAAGCCTTGCTTGCAATCGTAGACATCGTAGCCGTTGGCAGCGATATAATGTTCACTTGTTTCTCCTCTACGCCGCTACGGGCGGCAGCGCTAGAGTCGCCCGCGTCGTACGCGCATCGTTACACTCCCACGTACGATCTCTTATTGTAAACACTGTTCATATGTGCAGTTTCCGTTTCTATTGTTATTATAAGGGGATCGTTGACAGTATGGAAATAAAGACAATTGTGTAGTGTGAACTGTGCAGTTCTGTGACGTTTGACCGGATTACGTACAAGGACCGTGCTCGAAAATGACCAAGGCTAAGATTAATCGAAGCAGTGCGCTCTATCATAGCGCTAAGGTAAGACATTTTCGTTGACCAATTATTGTTTTAATATATTTCATGAATGAGTTTTACTTGTTATTGTTCAAATAAAGACAATAGATACAGGTTTGGTTCAAGTTCGTGTAATTTAGTAAAGATAATTTGCATTATCTTGTTAGGTACTTCTATCAAAAATAAACAACATTCTTGTATTTGACTTTGGCAGTTTCTTGAACGTGTAAATTTGCTTAAAACTTCAAAAGTAGCCTGTATTATAGTAATCCGATCCCGACCAAACCGGCTCGTGTCGGAGCCTTAGTCGTGATAGTCGTGAATCCTGATTCGCTTCCTTACTTCATCCCTCGTGCCTGAATTTTAAATCAACGACCTAGGCTGCACGAACTTACAATATGCTTTTTACTTTATTTGCAGTTTTTTCGTTATAAAAACAACAATATATCCTTAAGATTATAGTAGAGTATTTAATTTTCTATTGTACGTTATCAGTTATGTAATATCTGGTGTATGTGGATCTGTAATTACGGGTTTTGTTATAATAAATAAAAAAGGCAATCAGAAACACGCATTTTAAAAACCTTCGCCTCGCCTCAAATCGTATTTTCCATTATCCCGTGGCATTAAAACTCGCTGTAAAAGACATCAACGAACGCGAGTAAAAGAGAGAGCATATCTGTCTACCAGTTATCCTGTTTGCGGAAGAGAGACGAACAAAGCCTGTAGTAATTTTGTTCGTAGTAGTTTGTTTGTAATTATTCCGACTGGGATTTTGTACAGGTATACATATAAATACAGGTAGGGTCCGTTGCGGATGGTCGATCTCCCTACTTTAAACAGAAAAGGGATGCTCCACTTAAGTAGGGAAGGTTAAACGAAATGCTTCGAAAATTGTACTGGCTTTTAAATTTTAAGGTTTGTAATGTTGTTTCGGAGCGGTGAGGGCTAATGATGCATAAATAAAGCGATTTCTTAAACTGTCCACGTTTAAAATAAAATAAAATAGGTTGTCCTTAACTTAAAATGCTTTTGGTAATTTGCGAGATGTTAATATCTTAATTCATATTTAATAGACTCAAATTCTTATTATATTTGATTTAAAAAGTGCATTGATGGTGTTATTATGAGTTTCTGAGAAATCGAGAGCGCATGCTTACCGGTTCTCGGCGGCCACCGTAAATGGTGTTATTTCTCGGAACCGAGATTTTGATTCCATCGAGCTAATGGACTACAAACTTAGTCTTTATATTATAGCTCGTACAATATAATTTCAGGTCTTCCGTAGTTTTAAAATGGTTCCAAAACTTTTTGTGTACGATAATACCTACATACATTTTGTTATCGCACAATTTAACTAAAGGATACTATGCTAATATCTAATGTCGATTGCGGTGTTACGGATTGGTGATACCATTAGTTTATTACGCCGAAGAATTAATAAAAAAGCAACAATTTTGAACGTTGAACAACTATTTTTTTTTACTTTACTGATTACAGATGACTTGATCTACTACATCATGTCAACCTTATAAGTTTAGTGCAAATGGCATGAATGTTTTATTTAAATTACATACCAACTAGTGAGTTCGAGCCAGTACTGTAAAAGAGTGATACATGATTTCATTTAAATATACTATTCATATACAGATATCAATATTCTTACAAATCGTTCTCTCAACTATTTTCGAATGAATCTTGCCGTAGGGTCCGGAAACCAACGATTACTTGCACGTAACCTGTATACGCCAGTAATTTTTGACAAAGGAAGCAATACAAAAAAAAAAACGTGCAAATTACACCATTAAGCACATTAAGTCTATTACTAACTATAGCGGTTCACTATCAAAGTTTGTAAAAATCAAATTATAATCTCCATTTCTTTAAAACTTTTGTACTTAGTCAGTAATTTGCACAAACACCGTAATCGCTTGTGATTCATATAGCTTCATAATGAATAGGATCGTATGACTTTTATAAGCTTAACTTTAATTATTCTAAACGTTTTGTGTACCTATACTAAGAAAAATACGAACAATAATTTGTTTTAAATCTTAATAACCGGTTGATTGTTGAAACATTGCCTGCAACTTAAGGGAATTGTCACTTAACCACTCTTAAAAGTGTAAAAGTATTCATTACATATTTAAATTTATTCATAAATGTAAGATAATTGCAGTTTCCATGTCACACTCATTAATATTTCCCACGTCCAGTAATTTTGGTATCATGAAATATTTTTAAGGATAAAAAAAATATTTTTGTATGTACACTATTTTTGTAGGTAAATAAAATCTTATGAGCTGGGTCAACCTTTTATAATAATACTTGCAATCGTTGTAGTCGTTGGGTGCGTTTGGCAGAAAAAAGCGCTAGCAAGCGCTTACAAGCGCTAAAATAGTTTTCGGCCAGGACACGATTGCTACTTCAGTAGCGCTGACACAATCCGCCATTTTGCTTATTTAATTTGTTTGTTTTGAAGTAGAGTTTATAAGTTGTTTTGTGCAATATTAGTTCTAAGTAATATAATGACATGAATAGACATATACATGTTATTAAAAATTCATGATTGGTAAGTTTTTAATATGAATACTTTACAAACATATATTTAAATAAGGTTAGGTTCCCCCGGTTAAAACTAACATCGTGTCCTAGAGGAAAATAGCTACTTACGATTTGACAGCGCTTACCGCTTACGATCGCCATTTTGCTTACAAGCGCTTGCTAGCGCTTTTTTCTGCCAAACGCACCCGTTGTGTCGTATCTTATTTATTTGTGTTTAAAGAAAAAATTTTTCAAAAAAAAATCTTATTTATTTATTTAATCTTAATTGTTAACACCTTTATAAAATGGGTAACACAGGACGGACTTTACACCTATCGGCATTCTGCTACTCAACACGTGAGTGATGAGATTTTGTGGCAGATGCAATAAGTATATACGCACGTAAGTTATTTTTGATAGTAGTATTTTGTAGTACATTTTTATTATTCCGTTGTAATTTGTCCCCTGACCGTCTTTGACGTTATATAACTGCCCTAACGTTGAATTACTGATAATGATTTTAGCAATAAGTTCTTTTTTTGTTTCTATACAATGTGTAATTTCATTTAAAGAATAAGTAAATATATAAGTATATACTTATAAGTTAATTTATTCTTTAATTTCAAAATACACTATTAAAAATAAGATGAAGAACCAGCTGTAAGTTAAATGTTTTTGTTGGGTTATAACTTTATTGTTTACATAACGTAGTAACAGAAAACTTAAGTTTAGTTTAACGAACCCTTTTTTAAATAAAACAATAGAGGCATCAGTTAGTATTTATTGCTTCTATAAATACCTGGTAATAAATAAATATCATAAAAGTATGAATACTTTTCGTTTTTCGTTATACTATTGGTCAAAGTAAATAAATAATAAGCCATAATGATTGTCCAGAATTAAAAATTCGTATTTCTCATAACATATTTTCGTATATTCAGATGCTTCTCATAGTCCACGTTATCCATGCAATTCTTATACTTATAAAAATATAGTGACGTTATCTAATTATATTACTATCAAAGGTGAGCCAAAACACGTTTTCACAACACAGGATATTATATTATAGCGTGGGACGTTTTCGCTTCATCAATACGAGTAAGTTGTCGTGTCGTTATGTTACGTGTTACATGCAGGCAGAGCTCTATTGGAGCTTGGGTCTTTTTATGTAAGGATGCTATGTTTTATATTTTATTACATACCTACTTACTCACTTATTAATTTTAATCGATTTGTTAAAAATTGATGACTTCTTTATTTCATTGAAACTACTGTGACAGAAATCAGTTCTAAATTGTTGGAAATACTTTTTTTATCACAATTAAGCAATATGGAAACATTTTTTAAATTGTAGTAAAAAAAAAAGGATTTCCTGACACTTAATTTATTCGAGTTCTGAATTAATTTACCTACACGTTAAAATATGGCTTTTTAATATCTTACTTAGAATCAAATTATTAACAGTCATATGCAAATGTATACACTCCTGAGGACTAAGATAGAATGTCTCGTTTCCACTAAAAAGGGTCTCCCGTTCCTTACACACACCACATGACACACAGCAGCATTAAACTGCTATTTATGGTATTCTGCGAGAGCGTGGTACTTCTGCGGTCGAGGCGACCCATTCGTGCTACAACCATAATGTAACTGCAGCAGAACCATGCTGAAACCCATAGAATACTATAATAATCAATAGAATGGTTGTCAACCTTATTATGTAGGAGGATCGGCGTCACCGGGAACACACATACAAGCAATTACGTCGTATTATTACTACTACAAAACCGATTCGCTGTGTTGACAGACTGAGTAAATTTACACATTTTAGACTTTTGATTAATGTTCAAGATCGTCATTAAAAAAAATCGTTTAAATTTTAATACATATTTATTTGTAAATAGTGTGCAATTTGGCATTTTCAAAATAATAAGCATGTGAAATTTGAAAACGATTGTAACGTCAAAACAAATCTCGTGTTGACATTTATACGTGTGAATTGACATGTTAGTGACATTTTAGTGGCTACCCGGGCTCCGCCCACTCCCCCGTTCTATAATGTATTATAGTATTCTATGGTTCTACCACTTACGTAATACTACACCTTTATTACTAGTGGCTACTCATTGCCTGGGAGTCTGTTTGCATTGTCTGATAGATATCACTCTTTTACCTATCGCTGTCACCAAGCAACAGTACGTGCACCGTTGTCTTCCGGTGTGAAGGCTATAGAGAATCAGTATAGTTATATAGGTTGGACTGCATTCCATTTAAGCCCTGTCATTTATCTAAATGATAGTGCTCTTTGCTTATAGTTGGTTGCTCATGTTGTTGTTGGGCATGGATGTTGTCCATAGGCTGCAGTAGCGACTAGCCGTTAAATGTACATCAATTTAAAAGAAAAACGCTTTGTTGTTTTTTCTTCCATTTAAAATGTTTATTTTACACTAGAAAATCATAGCAAAAAGTCTGTCTCAGTTGCAGTTTTTTGTCTAAGAACGTTAAACAAGGCGTGACCATTGTCATGGTACACTTGCGGTAGAAACGAGTGTGTATCTGTGGTTTATACTTGCGATTTGTTGCCTTTACATGAACTACTTCATATTAAAAATGTTTATACTCTTTACTTACTTATCTTCACGCACAATCCCTAACGGGGTAGCCAGAGAGAACAGATCGCCAAGTGTCACGATCCTTACATACCTCTTTCGCTTCTTTCAGGTTCATTAACTTATCCATACATGCACGTCTAGGTATCCGAGTACTCTTGACCCTCCCCTCTTCGAGCAATTTGCTCACATGGTCTTCGAAAGTTAGTCTCGGTCTACCTCGACACCTTTTAATATTTACTTTCGCTCTATATATTTTCTTCACCATTCGGTCTTCACTCATTCGTTCAACGTGCCCAAACCATTGGAGTTTATACTCTTTGATTTGCGTAATATTACTTCATTAACCCGAAAGGAAGTTTTAATGTTTTTCGGGTATGTACGAGCATGTACATATCTGAAATATGGTGTCTTAGATAATTTCTATTCTTCTCACCCCTAGAAAATTACTATACCGCATAGTAGCTCATTGGCTAAGCATGCAGATGTCTGCGCTGTTGCACGATTGCGGGGCCGCGGGTTCGATTTCTAATATGATCTACAAATACTTGTTTCGGGTCTAAATGTTTATCCATATGAAATCTTTGCATGTAAAACTTCACGATACAGGAGAATATAAAATTTATTATTTTATTGCGAATATTCCTAATATATTAATTGTATGCGATTTCGGAGTTTAAATCACCTAAACCGATTTCTTAAACTGAAATGAATTCAGATCAGATCATCATGAAACAAATCAGAATATTAATGTTCTGTAAAGAATCTAAATCAAAATTGTGTTGAATGTGTAATTTTAATATAGTTATCAATAGATTACTGCAGACAGATTCTTTTTTTAAATATTAGGTAATAATAATGTTTGCTTTGTATCAGAAGTATGAACTTAAAAACTATAATATTTGACATGATCCTATAATATAGCACAGGCTCACAATTTGTAAAATTACAGGTACAGATGTAATTTTTTTATCAATTTAACATCAGTAAATTAGTGAATTAAAGAGATTATGAAGTAGATATTATAATTTAACGACAGTAAGCGACAGTCGGCTAATGGTCAAGCGTGGACCGAAAACTCGGTAAGACCTGGGTGAGAATCTGCCATTCGCTTACTATCGTGAACCACTCCTAAGAACTTGGAGTTACTAGTGTTCTTTTAAAGAGTAAATAACTTTATTAAGTCACTAATTGAGCATTCGTACAAAGTTTAACATTCCCATACAAGATTTTTCGATATCCGTAACCTGAGGCTTACGGAAAAATAAGTGTTGAGCGTGCAGCGGGGCAGGGCGTTATGTATAGTAATGTTATGTACGTATATGCAAGCGATGGTAGAAAATAAATGGTTGAAGTTGGTGCTTATTCAAAATACGTAACTGCTTGATATAAGTCTGAATTATTTGTGATGATTATTATCGATATATAGTATACTTAGGTCATAAGTTCTGTCAGAAACTTTTTATAAAATTAATGATTTATTTAATTAATTAAATAGAAATTATATATGAAATGAAAGTTAATTTAGAATACAATTTTATTTACGTCATTCAAAATATCACCCTCTCATATGTTGAATATATGCCCTTAATCGACGCGGCCGATCACCAATCACAGCACGCACCACACTCATATCTATTTCTGCCGCTGCTTTAGCCAAAGATGCTCGGAGAGATTCCAAATTCTGATGGGGTTTAGCGCAGACTTTCTCCTCCAAATGTTGCTATATCTTATAATCCAGTGGGCTTAAATCTGGACTAGAAGAGGGCCAGTCATCATGTCCGATAAAGTCAATTCCATGGGCGGTCAACCAGTTTTGCGTGCTTCGTGCCCTATGAGCTGGTGCAGAGTCCTGTTAGAATATCCATTGTCTATTTTTGAACATTTTTTGAGATTTTTTTTTGGTTTTTACACCTTTTCACAGAAAAATACCTCAGTTAAGCCTGAATATGAGACTCCAAGCCAAACCATGAGTGACGAAGGATAATGTGCTCGGAATACGCGTGCTGGCTTCTTCACTGCTGTGGGAATACACCTTATCATTTTGTTTATTATAACTTTCTTCGATGTTAAGAATTTTTACATCCGAAAACAAAATTTCGCGGTATTTTTTTTCCCGCGTACCGCCGTAACAAAGCGCGGGAGCTATCCAGCCTAATTTTTTTCAAACGCTCGTTCAAAAATGTTGGGTTTGGGGGGGGGGAAGGAACAGGCGAGGAAGGGGAGGATGGTGGGGTGGTGTTTGGGTGGTGGGGGGGGTGGGGGGGGCCCCATTTGGTTTTTCGTTGGTCCCCCCCCCCCCGGGTTGTTTTTGTTTTTTTTGTTTGGTGTTCGACCTTTTTTTGGGCTTCTTTTTCCCGGGGACTTTTTTTGTTTTTATGGGGTTTGGGGCCAACAACCCCTTTTCCGGGGGGTGTTGTTCTTTTTTCCCCCCAAAAAAAAAAAAAAATGTTCGTTCTTCTAAGCTCTTCTGATAAGCTCGTAGTCCTAGGTCTTCATTGATCACTCTTTTGACCGTGGTTCTACTTAGGCCATCTGAAAAGCTAAGATTTTTTGTTTACGAACAGGATTTCGTTGGATTCGCGCCTTCACTGCTTTGATGACCGCGGGTGTCCTAACTGTACTAGGACGGCCAGTCCTCTTACGATCTTCGAAACTTGAATCTTCAGTGAATCGTTTGATAGTACGATAAACAAATCTTAGGGTTATTTTCAAATTTTGTAGAATATTGAAAATCTCTTTTGGCGCGTAACTACAGCGGTGCAAACCACTATCTTCTTTGTAATGAAAATTAATGTCTTTTTATTTTCGGCAAGTGCAAACGTTACATTTTTAAAATTGGTAAAGTACATCTAGCTAGTATTCAAAAATTTTAAGTAATAAGGTTTTAACAGAATTTCTGACCCGACTAAGTATAACTGACTTAAAAAACACCATAATATGCATTATAATATATTTATTTTTCACTTTGGTTTTTCGTTTGCATGTAAAATTACTACATTTTGCACTGAGTTTTTAAAAAAAATATCACAGTTTACATTCTCCTTTACGATATAGAATAATTAGTACTACTGACGTATTTACAATATATAAAGGTTAGATAAGTGAAGTAAAAATTTTAATTATAACGGGCTCAATCAGAAATTATCGTAGGTCTGAATGCATATGTCTGTTTAAAATAAATCAAAAACCTACGCAGGTGCATATTTTTTTGCGTAAAGGACACGTTGCCATCACCGAGTCTTGTGTGGCAAAGTTATCGTTCGTAAAAAGTTTAGGCGAGGCACTTCCGTAGGGGAAGTGCACCATCTATATTTTGATTAAAATTCACATCCGCATCGCGTCGCTCAACTGTGGACTGTGCTGCACTGTGAATGGGTCACTCAATAATTATTATAATTACCACAATTACAAATGTAAAAAATAAAAGATAATATGTATATAACACATTACATGACCCTGATAGATGACGTTACGCGAATCAAGTAATATTTAATATTTAGTTGTTATTTTAAACATTTATAATGCGCTAAACTACCATTATTAAGTCGTAATTGTTGTTGATTCGTTTAGATTTTACAATAATTTCAGATTTTTAAGATTCATTAAATTTTACCGGATGCTTGAGAATAACTTTAAACAAAGAAAGTTTCAGAGCAATTCACCCTTAGATATTAAGATATTCATTATTTATTACAGCCTATAAAGATTCCACCATATTTCCCATAGAGTAGCAACCGCAGATTTAAATTATTTTTGAGTTATTGTCAGAAAGACGCTGCTGTTCATATTCTGATCACTACTCAACATTCACTACTCTATGTCACCCATGGGATGACATAGAGTAGTGAATGTTCTTACGCCTCCACTACACTGTGAACTAAGATATATATACAACAGTAATTACTGTACCATCCTTATCCTTCTAATCGGAACTCAACAGTAAGTGCGCAGCTGTTTAGAGGCAGAAATTGAGAATTACCTGGTAGAGCCAAGCTGTAGCTATATTACTGGTACAGTTGTAGCACGAATGGGTCGGCTCGCACGGGGAAGGGCCACGCTCTCGCAGAATACCAGCGTAAAATAGCAGCTTAACACTGCTTCGTATGGCGAGTGCAGAGAACCGGAGACCCTTTTTACTGGAAACGAGGCATTCCATCTTAGTCCTCACGGGTGACAACGCATCTGCATTTTGATTTGTAATCGAGGATAGATGTAGATGTCTATGGGCAACCACTTACCATCAGATGGACTATGTGCTCATCTGTTACGCTTATCCTAATATATAAAAAAAATTGTAGACTATGGATAAATTTGCTTATATTTTTGCTACTGATATTATAATTGAATTTCCTCACTGTTACAAACGTTTCACCTCATTCATATATTATTGAATAATAAATAAATTATGGCCATTAATGTTGAGTCCTAAATAATTAAATGTACACCAATTGATAAAATGTGGATCATATTTATTAGTGTTTTGATAGTAGTATACTGATAAATTCACGGCTTCGGATTCCCTGTTGTATCGAAAACTGAACATAGACAAATATCCACAACCGTGCGAACCCGCAGCCTCGAAGTGCTACAGCCAAATGCTTAAGTCACTGAGTTACCGAGTCATTATATTAAAATAAAATTATTTTCTTTAGCCGAATATGCACGATTCTAGTTTCGTTACACTTATTATATTCAACTTCGATTATGATAATATCATGCAAGATAGAACTTCCCACGCGACTCACAAGGCGTCAAATCGTGGTTTTCACTTGTGGATAATAAATTCAGTATGTCCGCCGCATCAGTGCACTCCACGATTATAAAAGATTTCCCCTTGGTGCTCTTCGCGTTTCTTATAATGGGAAACACTTTAATGAACAAATATTTACCAGACAAAAAATATGTAGCATAGCGACGTACACGCTAGAGTAAAGTGAGTAAACTAAATGTTCACGTAAGCGATACATTTACCATGTCATAATAATATATTTATAGTCAATAGTCAATGTGTCTACCCATCTTAACTATAATATACAATGTTTGTGTATATTAAAGTTTTAAAAATTATTATGTATTTGGTATTGGATTCTTAACATTTGTAGTAAACTTGATGTTTACTTTAATCGATTTAATAATTACTTCATAAATAAGTTAAAAAATAAGTAAATATTACAGATTCTGTTGTAAAAAAATATTTGTAGCCAAGTTACTATGAACGATTTTTTAATAGTAATATATAGTTAATATCTTTGTATTTAAAAAAATAATGTTTATTTTATTACTAACTTTGTAATATTACCTACAAAAGAAATAACCTAACATATAAGTATGACATAAAAATATGTAGTTCGAAATGGCCATATGAACACTAGACAGAGGCTTTGTCCCGTTATATTAAAAGAAACATGGCCGCCAACACAACTCGTTTGAAGTTAAAGTAAAACTTATTTCTCAAACTTTTTACTTTATTTTTTTATCATTTGGCATTAGATTTATTTGATTCGATGTCAAAGGAAAAGTATTTTTATAATATTTGTATGAAACGACTAGATCTTAAGCATGTAAAATGCCTAGGGGTAAGGAATGTAAACTTTACGGTAGGTTTATGTCGTCCTGCGCTGTTTGGGAATCACTTGCCAATAAAAGTAAATTGTAGATAGCTTAACCATACAGATATTAAAGTATAGCTAACTATTGAACACACGTGCGCGATAGAAAATTGCTTTGTCTTTGTCGTACGTAAAATGAGTATAAATTACCTATTTATTTTGGCCTTTGATTATCGACTTGCTGAGCTCCCTTGAAGAATAAAATGGGTTTAGTACATACCTCTCTCGTTTCTTTCACATTTATATACTTAAGGTTAAGTCGGTTAAGGCTACTCATTTCTAACAATTTGGTCCATACATTTTCATCTAGGGCGTCCCTTGCTGACCCTGTCGCTTACCTCTCTATAAAGCTTTGTCACTCTTTTTTCCACACATTCTTTTTACGTGTCCAAACCACCAAAGCATTCCTTTCCTAATATTACATATAATATTTTAAAGTCAAAACATCTTCTTGGAAATCACACTTTTTCTTACCACACAATTTCATTGTTCATTATTTATTGTAGATAATAATGGGTGGTACTATGTTTGTAGGTGGTCATGTATATTGACTTACGTTACACAAATTATTAATAGGGGATTATGACTACTATTAATAATTTATGTCATATGTAGAATATATAAAGAATGTAATATTTAATGAACAAAACCATTACTAAAACCATTGAGCTATTATGTAGTACGTACTAGAGGCGACACTGCATTCAGCTACTCTGTTCCACTCAACTGCGGTGCATACACCACACTTTATCGTAGCTAGGCGCTTGTAGAGTTGTCACGTGTTGTGTTGATTTAAAAAAAATCCGATAAAAATATGCCGTCGTGTGTACTTAGATATTGCACAAATAATTCAAGAAATGTCAGTAAAAATCAAGGAATTACTTTTCATCGGTTAATAAGGTACTTATATAATCAATAAAAATATTATAAATTAATAATAAAACAAATTATTCCTAAGACGCCATCTCGTACCATAGAATATATATTATGAAATTAATATGTTCAGAGGCGACATTTCTGTGGGTACTTGAGTATAGGACGAATTTGTTATTATACACATTTTTTTCGTAGAAACATATGTAAGTTATTATAATTTGGCAAACATTTTCATGTTTAAATCTGCTTATTATTCTTTTATTTTATTTTTAGGTTTCCACATCAAAGTCGAAGTGGAATAAATTCGTCCATTTTTAACTCTCGCGTGCCCAGCATTTATGAACGACTCTTATTCTAATTTAAATAAATAAGTATATTTTTTACTTTAAATGTTATGTTAATAAGTTTTGTTAAACATACATTTAGTATGTTTTTTTATATTTGACATAGATACCTTTTCAAATATTCAGATAAAAATATCATTAAAATGTAATTGTGATATAATATTATGTAATATTATATTAAATAAGCAAATATAATATACAAAATAAACGACAAAATTTAAATATTGTTCTCGATATAATTTACCTATTTAACAATAGAATCTACTATTACCTACGGGTCATTCTACCTATGTTTATTCTATGATAAAAAACAACCGCGCGAACACAGAGTAGCGCACATTTTTTGTTTGGGATAGCTGTACTAGCTAGTACGTAAAAAAAGTACATATTACTTCAATGACTAAAACTAATGCGCGACGCTACAGTTGCGGCACTGGGGACCGAGAGTTTGATATACAAGTAAATGCCCGCGCGCCAAAAGTGTTTCTATGGCATATAAATAATTGTTGGCGGACCCTGTCCATGTGCAGGTTGGGTATATAAAAAACGCCTTTCCGTAGGTCAATGTTTATGAGTAACGTTTTGCATTTTTTTTAAACAGATACTAGTCATAGTTATTGGTACTATTGTTTACCTAATATAGTACACAAAATATATAAATGCCCAGTAATATAGCGAAGGAAATTCCTGTATTTTATATTTTGCATATTTTAAAATGTTTCAAAAGCTTTAAGGAGAGAGCTACTAAAAAATAAATTGAAATGTTTGAGTTTAAATGAAAATGAAAACATATTTTTATAATTTATTATAGTACTTAAATCATTTTTTACCTTTTACAAAATATTACAAAGATTGCAAATTTAAAACATTCTTTCATAAAAAAAACATTCATCTTAAGAAAACAAATATTTGATGTTTTTACATGTCCTTACTTTTGTTTTTACCGTTAAAACATTTATAGCCATCGCAGTTATCTAACTACGTGACTAAGAAAAATCAGCATTAATCTTAGCTACTTAATGCTTACGACCGTTCCACGGTATGCTCAAGCTAGCGCGGCCGGCACAGAGCGTTACTTTACTTCGCATCTGCTGTCCTTCCGTCTCTCGTAGAAATCTAATTGGATTCATTCTTTTCAACAATATAGACTTATTTTAATGCAAACTTCTGAATTTTATTATTACTTTTAGCGCTGATCGAACACTTTTTGTTTTACTTTTTTTTGGTTAAACATTTCCATATATCTATTCATTACAGGCTATAAAAGTCCACGACTAAACATTTTTTTTATAGAATAAGGATGATAAACAGGCACATATGCCACCTGATGGTAATTGAATGCTGAGGCCCATAGACATCTACAATTATCCTCGACAGCACATTACGCTGTGTATTCTGTGAGAGCGTGGTCCAACCCCGGTGGAGCCGACTCACTCGTGCTACTACCATAATATAGCTGCAGCGTGTCTCTACCACGTCGACATAGGCCTTACGTAACGATTTCCTTTTAGGGCGATTTGCAATACTTAGTTGTCAAGCTTAGGAGGCGTTTTGGAAACCGCAGGTTTTTAAAAACTTTCAGTTGTTATCACGATGACGATGACGCTACTGCTCATCTCATGTTTCGGTTTTTCTGTGACGCCTCTTGCGACACCCACGACGATATGGGGTAGTGGGTATTCTTACAAAATAACCACACGGTTAACACTACACGATAAAAAACCTTTAAACAGAGAAAAAAACTAAAAACCTTTGTAACTTTTTCAGGTTAAATCAGAGATAGCGAAGCTTCTTTGATACTTTATTTTGTAATTATACTCGTTATATGTATACATTTATCATAGCCTAAGCAAAACTAAGTAATGGCGTTGTTGGCAGAAAGATAAAAATCAAATGCGAGATTATTTTGGGAGAAGCATCGATGTAGTCCCGACATCTGTCTAAACGGGTCGGGAACACCTGCTCGACAGACGCCGAAAACGATCGCGAAATACAGGCGGGGTGCGCTATAAGAGCAGGTGACCCGCCATAACAGCCGTCAGGGTTACCAGTGCTACTAACAGATAAGGCGGTCTATAAACTTTTTGTAAATATATAAGTGTATTCTTATGAAATTTTTCCAAATACGAATACTGTAGCGTCTAAGTTGTATAGTGACGTCACGTTTCTCACGTCAATTCAATCAAAACTTCACATTCATCCCGGAAAAAATGCATATTTATATTTTGTACGCACAAATAACTCTTTCTAGAAACATTTATTCTATAAGTAGAGCGTATTAGTTTTACAAATAAATAGATTTAGATTTTATATTTGATGATAATAATTAAATAACTTAAAAGTAAACGTTTAAAAATTCACACTTGGTAACCCTGAATATCGGTCAACTGGTGAAGATCTTTGCTAATGAGGTGCTGTAATACTTTGACATTTAAAATTTGACTTTGAGCATGAAATTTTGAATTCTTAATTCATAGCAAATTCTTTAGATTTTTTTTAATTTCATGAATGAATTATATATATAAGTATATCTTTTGCTGTGGTTATGTCATATTCTGTTTCTTTTAGTTGATTTAAAAAAAGTGGAGGCTCTCAATTAATTCGACAGTAATTTTTCTGACATTTTTGTTGTTGTATCAGAATCAGAATATTCATTGCCAGTCATCGATCACTAATAATTAGTGATCGATGTTGCCAGTAAACTGTGTATGTACAATTTGCGGACGACATTGTAATTAAATCTTAGAGTTTACTCATTTCGGGTATGCAATAATTGAGAAACAAAACTTGATATAAATTATTTGGTATTAAAATATTCATTTAAATTATAAAAAACATTATGTATTTACCATTTCTTAAGTTGTAATTTAAATTTTAGCTAGTCCATGGCTTTTATATCCAGATGACAGATGATAAAATACTCGTATTTTAATACCTGTGTATAATATGTTCTTATTATACATATAATTATTAATTATAGATGTATATAAATTATGCTCATATTTACTGCGTATTGGACATGAAATCAAGTTAGATTTAATCTGAACATAGTTGCTTTGCTGTTTGATAAAAAGTGATATTTCTAAAATGCAAATGTTAGTGAGAGTGAGAATGCCTTTTTCTTCGAATACGTTTCTTAGAGTATCATCTGAGTAAATACAATTATAAACGATCCGCAGACATTGCTTTTGCAGAATAAATGTTGAATGCACGTTTGTAGAATTACCTCAGAAAATAATACCGTAATCTAATAGAGGGTATGAATGTAAAATCATTATTTTTTATTTAATAGATTATGCTTCAGGGGTAGTAAAATAAAGGATGATTTTTTAATTATATTAGGTACTATTAAGTTTTGTTATTTATTAGTTCACTCTAAAAGTCAAAAATTAAATTTTATAAAGTAAAAGCCCACTTCAAGGGACTAAAAAGAATAATATAATCTTTACATAAAATCCTCTGAAGTTGGAACTTCAATTTTTCTATATTTATATGATTTAGCACGGACTTTAGAAGTTATTATTGTATTAAAATATTGTTTTTAGCTCCTTGCAGTCGAATTTTACTTTTATTAAAAGATTAATGTTTAAATTTTGAAAGATTTCGAAAATTTTTACAATTACAATATTAATAACCTATTTATGAAGTATTTTGATCAGAAAATTATTTTATTGATCGAAGATGAAATGTGTAAATTATAATTTTTAGAGTAGCCATTAACACTAATGGATATAGATTTATATAATTATTCGTTTTTACTTCAGTAACGATTGAGTGATATATCGAAAAGGTGGCTGTTAGAAAGATGTTAACGCTCTTGGATAAAACGCGTTCAATGGGGTATAATATGGTCGTTTTAAATAATGACGCATGTTAATGAAAATTTATTTTTATCGTATAAAGCCGACACGCGTCATCACAACGTTATAGCGAATAATGGCTACCGCTACTAGTTCCTTTTCGTCTCCTTAAAGTTTTTGCGAGCTCACCTGGCGCGAGCACCTGACGCGGATGTCAAGTCGCGTGCATCCCCCGTCATAATCCTTAAGCCTCACACCACCTTTCTTACTTATCATATTATAAAATACGCAAGCAATATTATTTTTATATCACATTATTTTTTAGGCACAAGTTTACGTTCTGAAGTAATTTTATTTATATAATATGATTGTTGTATGTTGTCTTATATATATATATGTGTATATATATTGAAAAGGAACTCAGGTTCGGACGTCCCTCTTGATCCTGAACAAGGACCAATTGAAAAGGACCTAGCGGATCGGGTACTAAGAAACAGGAATCGAGGCTTCTCTCGATCCGGCCTCCTATCACGCCTACGTTGGGTTCGGGAACAACGTATGTGATCTCCGCAACGGAGTAACACACTAGGGCGATAACCTCTTCCTTTTCAGCAAGTAGGTTCAGACGGGGATTACGGGTCTTCCGAAGTCGTCCCGGTCCCGACGCCTTAATTCTTCGATGTGGACTGTATAACTTAAAGGATCTTGGGAATGAAACAGCAATTATCTTCAAACCGTTCCGTGAGAGAGTAATCACTTTTCCCTATACTGCTGGTTTTTCACTTTTCTTGAACTTTTTCTCGGATTTTCTTATTTATTTCCGAACTATTTCCGAACTTCCCCGAAGGATTCCCGAACGATTCCCGAACGAATTGCAATAAAACCCGTTCACTAAGCTACCCCAGAGCTATACGCGAAAGTGAGCCGCGCCATTCGCGCGCTTGCGCAACTCAATTACATGAATTTGTTCTATTACTCTCTCACGTTTTACTCAATATCTTTATTTATTCAAATCATATACAAATACAATTTATCAATATAGGTAGTACAAAACAATATCTACACCATGATATACATCATATCTTCATATCATAAAAAACCTTTTATTTATTAAACGAAAACTGCCTATTTTACTCACAAGTTCGAAATCGAAATTTCTTAAATATTTAACACAGAAAGTTAAAACAATGTTTCTCACTTGAATTTATACATAAGCTAACCAATACAATAGTTTAATTTACATTTTTTCTATTTATTTCACTATTTAAAACACTTTTAAATTTCTTATACAAAACTATCATTATTTCACTTATACACAGGAATTTTCACATGAAAATAACACAGAATTTACCTTTTTAGCACGTACAATTAACCTGAAATATTTTACAAGTAATTTTTACATAAATCACTGAATTACAAACATTTTAAATTTTTACATATTCGGCCTCCTAAGGGCGTGGCCAGCGTGCTTCTGTGTACTCACGCTATGTGAACAACTAACTTTGCACGGCTCTCGGCTATCAGAAAAAATTAAATTATGAAATACACCAATTTTGACCATATTAGGCAAATTAAATGCTTTTATACAATTTTCGAACTGTATGAAACTATCTTTAATCAGATAACAATATAAATGAATGTTCTCATTAATCAATCATAACAAATAGGCATTTGTTTTCGTACAAAACGTATCAAACTTATACAAAACAACATTTATGCAATTAATATCCATTAATTCTGCCTATGCACAGAGTGATTATCTCGACCGGGGAACAAATCCGGTAACATAATTTATATC
Source organism: Parnassius apollo (assembly GCA_907164705.1). Lineage (NCBI taxonomy): Eukaryota > Metazoa > Arthropoda > Insecta > Lepidoptera > Papilionidae > Parnassius > Parnassius apollo. The sequence continues at coordinate 2,642,570 of CAJQZP010000885.1, read as the reverse complement.
TTAAATTCCTTACGAATTTATTAAGCGATATTACTTAGGAAAACAAACAAACTAGTCCGGCCTGGGAGTCGAACCCAAGACCTTCATATCATTAATTCGACATTTCTTAAAGATTTAACTAAGCATTCTCTTATCAGAGCGTCGTTGCTCGTGACTGCCCCTTTTTTCATAGCAACGTCATCGGTTGATTTAATAAACTGAAACATTTTTATAGGCGCGTCGCCAACAATCTCCCCCCCGTGCGTTAGCACCATCATTTGGGAGGCGTCGCGGGTACCAGGACTATTATTCTGGATGTAGGTCTCCTCAAGATACCTGTGCTAGTAATGACGTCAACCACTCTGGTGTGACCGTCTGGTCCCGGTAACGTTCTACTAATTTTACCTTTTGGCCACGTATTTCGTGGCAACGAATGATCTATTATCAAAACAATATCGCCTTCTTTAGGTTCCATGAACTTGCCGTTATCACCTGTTCGAGGTATTAACGTAGGCATGTATTCTTTCAGCCATCTTGTCCAAAAATGGTCGGCCAACCTCTGTGCAGCTTTCCAATTGAGTTGACCCGTCAGATGTCGCTCTAAAAATAATCCAGGTGGTCGATCACCACATGAGCGTCCCAGAAGAAAATGATTGGGTGTCAAACCCTCTTCAGGACTATCCATACTGAATGTTACCAGAGGTCTGGAATTTACCGTATGCTCTGCTTCTAAAAGTAACGTATGTAGAACCTCCTCTCGTGGGCTCTTCTCCTTAAGCGTAGCGGTCAACGCAATTTTAATCGATCTTACTAACCTCTCCCAGGCGCCACCCATGTGCGGTGCTCCCGGAGGTATAAATTTCCATTTAATATATTTCTTAAATGACTCGTTTTTCATGCCCTCATAGCATTCTTCGCATGCTTTCAATAATTCTTTATTTGCAGCTTTGAAATTTGTCCCGTTATCGCTGTATATAACGGCTGGTTTTCCTCTTCTGGCGATAAATCGCCTTAACGCCATTATCATTGACGCTGGTGTCAATGAGGCTGCTAATTCCAGATGTACTGCTCTGGTGGTCAGACACGTGAATAAAACGCCCCAACGTTTTTCGTGTCGCCTTCCTATAGTCACACTCATAGGACCAAAATAATCTACAGCTGAGCATGTAAAAGGTGGCTCATGATGAGCTATTCTTTCCAGAGGAATATTTCCTTGTGGCACGTTTTGCGGCTTTGACCTGTATGTCCTGCACCACTGACAATGGTGTGACACACTTCGTACTACATTACGCAAGTTCAAGACGTAAAATTTCTGGTTCACCTCATTCATCACCGTCTGGTGATTGGCGTGTCCAAAATGATGATGAACTTCTCTAATCATCATTTTAACGATTTCGTGTTTACCGTCTAATATGACAGGTTTTCTACTTTCCTCGGTCAAATTAGACTTGAAAGGTAAACGTCCATTTAAACGGAGTAAGTTATCCTCTCCTATTTCCATAGATAATTTACTTAAGCGTGAACTTCTTTCAACGCTTTTGCCTGCTTTCAAACATTTTATTTCCGAATGAAAACACTCGTCTTGAATGAATTTCCAAATTAATATTTCCGCCTTTTTCAAGAGCGCTGTGTCCAACGCGCTATCGGGTCCTTTAACCGACTTTGCTAAAACTTTGTTGGAACACATAACCGACTTTTCGGTTGCGTCGTCGGGTCCTTTAACCGACTTTCTTAAACTCTTGAATTTTTCTACCGCTTGTAAGGTGCGTGTAGTTGCTCCAAGGAATTTCTTAAAGCTGCTAAATCGTCCGTAGTCGGGTAGACTTAACGGTTCTTGCTTTCTTAACGTATTTACGCCCTTTGGCGATTTTTCTTCACCTGTTTCTAAGCTATTTATGGTGTCCACTTGTTTGGGCCATAAATCAGGACTTTTCCTGAGGAATTCAGGTCCTTGAAACCAGCGATGACTTACATCGAAGGTGGAAGGAAAATTTCTAGTGGCGTCGTCTGCCACGTTTTGTGACGTTGGAACCCATCGCCATTCACATGGCTTACTGTGATCTTCGATCTCAGCCAATCGATGAGCAACGAATGGTTTAAAAGCGCGAGGATCCGACTTAATCCACGCTAACACTGTACGTGAGTCTGTCCAAAACACTCTCTCGGACATCTCGTACTTGCTCTCTTCACTAACCGAAGCAGCCAGTCTGCTGCCCATAAGAGCTGCTTGCAATTCAAGCCTTGGAATCGAAATTGGTTTCAATGGCGCTACTCTTGCCTTTGCGGCGATCAGCGTAATCCGCCTTATTCCTTGCTCGTCCGTGGTGACGTAATACACCGCGGCAGCGTATGCTTTTTCACTAGCATCCGTGAAAGTATGTAACTCTCCTTTGCCGATGCCTTCAGCAACGGGTCTAGGTACTTCTAAGTGACCTAATTTCTTCACTTCCGATATCCATTTACAAAATAACACGTGTAACTCGTGTGAAACTTCTTCATCCCAAGAGATGCCTGTCCTCCATACTTGCTGGATCAGCGACTTCCCTTGAATCGTTATGGGTGATGCGAGTCCCAAAGGATCGAAGACTGACATCACAGCGCTAGTTATCTCCCTCTTCGTAGGCGGTCGTAAACCCTCCATCACCTCTTCCGGTGTGCTACGAAGACTTGTGGAAAAACTTATTATATCCCGTTTGATATTCCAAATCAAACCTAACGTGCGCTCTGTGTGCTCTTTATCTCCAAGCGAAGCACTGTCGCTCTTATATTTATTTTCCATATTACTTAAAACTTCGGGTCGGTTGCTAGCCCATCCCCTCAGTTGGAAAGAAGCATGCTTATGTAATTCATACATATCGTTTACTATCCTTTCGGCCGTCGTCACGTCGGGAAATGCCTGTAGGTAATCATCCATATAAAAATTGCTTTCCGTAGCGGAAGCTGCTTCTGGATAGATATGTGCGTTGTCCTGCGCATTTCTATTCTTTACATATATAGCGATGCATGGTGATGATGCCGCTCCAAATATGAGTGACGTCATTCTATACTCTTCCGGTGGCGCGTCACGATTGTGCCGCCATAAGAATCGAAGGCTATCCCTGTCTTCTTCCCGGATTTTCACTTGCAGGAACATTTCCTTAATGTCTGCCATTACTGCCACGCTTCCTTCTCTGAATCGTAGCAGAACTCCGAACAACGACTTCAATAAGTCCGGTCCGGTCAACAACGCATCGTTAAGACAACGTCCGCCCGTCCTTGCGGCGGCGTCGAAAACTATCCTTATTTTCTTCTTTTGTGGGTGAGTCACTGCGAAGTGAGGAAGGTACCACGTACGTGGGGAAATGGAAATATGGTTCGCTTTCTCTGCGTAACCGTTAACGATGAGATTTTCAATTTGCTTCTCGTATTCCTTTTTCAACTCGCTATTTTTGTCGAGCTTTTTCTCAATATTAAACAGGCGACTTTCAACCTGTGCCCTATTCGATGGCAAGCACTCATTGTCTGTGCGCCATAACAAAGCAGTCTCGTACCTATTATTAGGTATACGACGTACCGTTTTGTTCAAAATATTTAAAGCTCGTTCTTCTGGGTCGTTCACGGGCTTTCTAGCCGATACTCCCAGAGATTCCAAACTAAAATAATCCTTGATTAATTTATCCATATCTTCCTCCTTCTTGGTGGAAATGTGGTTAACAATCTTGATTGGTTTAATGCCACCCGATATGTGACCATGCAAAACCCACCCCAGTTTGGTGAGCGATGCTACAGGTAGGTTCTTACCTCCCGAAACCAATTCACGAGTAACTATGAGATGCCAATTGTCCTGACCAATCAATATGGTAGGCTTGGACCTCTCATACATCAACTCATCCTTGATCGGTGTCAAATGAGAACACCGTTGCAATAATTCTCGGCTTACCGACTGAGGAGCGAGGTTAAGTGACTTAATTGTTTGTACACTTATCTCTTCTAAGTCGCTCGAATAAATGCCTTTTATTTTAACGTTTAAGCGATACGAACTATCGTCGTTAATTCGCTTACCTCCCACGGCTTCGATACGTAATCCCTCTTTACGTCCGCGAGGCGCTAACTTCTGAGCCATCCACTCCTCTATGAGTGTCATGGTCGATCCCTCATCCAGAAGAGCTGTTGTCTTGACCTTTCCTCTAGGCCCATGCAACTCGACCGGTATGATCTTTAAATATGCACATGCCAGTGCATTTACTGTACTAACAGTTGTAATTTGAGCATCTTTACCCCCCTCGTCCCCTTGTGGCGAGGTATTTTCATTGGGGTATCGGTGTAGCATTCGATGATGTGACATTCTACATCCTTCTACACCACATTTTTTCGCTTTGCACTCTAACCTCCTATGGTTAGGTGACAAACATTGGAAACATACTTTGGCCTTTTTGACGGCTTCCCATTTCTCGCGAATATTCATGTCCTTAAACTTGTAACAACTCACTATAGAGTGCTCCTTGTTGCATATAACACACTTATGTGTTACCCGACTTACAGGCTTGTCCTGGGTTATCATAACCACTTGTCGGTTGTGCCTTTTATTATTTCGGCGTTCTAAACGCTCGCTCATATTACTTCGGCGCATATAGCGCTCGCTCTCGGCACAGCTGCGTACACCTCCCTTTGCAGTGTGTACAGTTTGCTTCCTGAATTCAGGACGCTTCCTTTTTTCAGGCGCATTTTCATTGCTTAAGGACGTTCCAAATTGTTCACTCAATAAATTTAAAAACTTGGCCATCTTCTGTAACTCTGGCTCCAAAGGATATTGAGCTCGATATTCAAACCATTTAAATTTAATCATAGTTCCAAGTTTCTCCACTATGCGGCTCACTAACTCCGGTGAGTATAAATACTGTGGTTGATTCAACGCTTGTATTGTGGCAACCACGTTCGTAATACGACTTGCAAAAGATCCTATATTTCGGCAATCTTCTGCCAATCTTGGCATACGCTTTACATTCTCGATTTCGGCTAGAATGAGCATCTCAACCCTACCGAATCTTCTTTCGAGAGCGTTCATTATTTCTTCAGGTTCACATAAAGTAAATAACAGCGACTTAACCGCCTCTTTAGCGGTGCCCTTTAATGCCCTCCTAAGGCGTGCGACATTTTGCACCCCTGAAAATTGGCCTTTTGTGTCTTCAAACACCGTTTTGAAAATTATCCATTCACCCGGGTCTCCATCGAACACCGGTAATTCCTGGAGGAAATGAAGCTGGGAAGATTTATCTTTACCAGCTATTTTTATTGCACTCACAATCGCTTCGGTCAATTCTGACACCTCACTCGCGTGTGTTTTCTGTGCATTTCCTAGGTTGCGCTCGACCTCCGCCCCTTTGCGGCGTGATCCTTTACACGCTTCCTTATCAGTAATATCGGGTTGTGCTACACTAACCGGCGCGCTCATTATGGTTTGCTGAACCCAACTCCTTACGAAAGGTTCCACCTGAGTATTCCGCTCTTCATCATCCTCACTCGAGTCGATCTCCTCTTCTCGGTTGAGTCGTGCCAACTCCAATTGAGACTTGGCTAAGGCAGCAGCTGCCTGTGCTCGTTCGAGCTCTGAGCGTTCGAATTTAATCCGCGCCTCTAATTCGGCTTTCAGCCTCGCCGATCGCGATGACCTACTACCTCTCTGTGACCCTTTATCACTAGTGTGCCCGATTACTGTCCTTGACGATGCCGCTTCTTCGGTCCTTTGACCTACTTTTTCGACCACCGTTTCACTCCTGGATATAACGGATTGTTGTGCGGTGCTGGCCTGCGTACCACTGGTGTCCGTCCTGTTGCTCGTCGTTGCCATGGACGTCCCTGAGTCCCACGTGCATGTGGACGTGTCTGTGGTGGCTCCACTTGGAGGAGTTGCTCCATTTGACGCAGTAGCTGTGGTCGCTCCAGATGATTCCGCTTCTTTAGCTTTTCTTGAGAGCCCTGTCCTTGTCCTGCTCCCTTCGCTTCTCCCTGTCTGGTCTTGTGCCTTCTTCATCTTGCAGGAAGGTGATTGTTGGCCTACGGTCCCTAACTGTCCCTACAGTCCCTACGGTCCCTACAACCCCTTACCTACAACCCTTCTACACCCCAACCTAACACCACTACCCCTCCCCCCCTTTATCTCCCAACCCTACAACCCTACTACCACCCTAACAGCCCTATCAGCCCTATCAATCCTGAACGGGGCCTACCGAGGTGAGCCGTCCAGGGATGGAGTCGTGCAGGAATGGAATGGAGGAAAGGTTTAGGAACTGTCCCGCCAAGGAATATGACGAAACAGTCGAGCGGTAGTGCAAGCGCAGTCTCGCTCGAGAGAACTGCTCCACCCGAAGGTGTTATGCCAGAGCCCAACCGTTTGGCACCGTTAGGTGGTCGGGATGTATGCTGTGCTCGCCGCCCAGTTGCCGGTGACGCCTCGTCCAAGCGCCCTCCTCCGGCCGCGATGCAGTCAGGTGCCCACGCGCACCCTCGCCCGGCAGCAGCAGCGGTGGATGCTTTTTGCACCCTGATGACCCGACGGGAAATGCCGGACACGGTCGTCCGACAGGAAATGCCAGACACGATCGTCTGACAGGAAATGCCGAGCACGCTTGCCCGACAGGAAAAATGCCAAGCCCTGCTTGGCCACGATGAGTGCCTTCACAAGACACCTGCGCCCGGCTGCGATATGTGCCCCATGCGAGCACACGCCCCAAGCTGCAATCCCGGTTTTCTTTCTTCCGGTAGTTCCAGGTCCAGCCCTTCAGTGCTGCCGTCCTGGTCTTCAGGCCTTTGGTCCTATTGCTTCAGCTCAAACCTCTGGCTTCCTTCGGTTGCTGATCTTCACTCGGCTTCCGAAGGTCTTCTTCTTCCACAACCAGCAGTCCACAGCTGGTTCCTTGATCCAGCTGGCGTGGTTCGGGTGGTCTTCAATCCGGCTCCGAAGGACCAATTGAAAAGGAACTCAGGTTCGGGCGTCCCTCTTGATCCTGAAAAGGACCAATTGAAAAGGACCTAGCGGATCGGGTACTAAGAAACAGGAATCGAGGCTTCTCTCGATCCGGCCTCCTATCACGCCTACGTTGGGTTCGGGAACAACGTATGTGATCTCCGCAACGGAGTAACACACTAGGGCGATAACCTCTTCCTTTTCAGCAAGTAGGTTCAGACGGGGATTACGGGTCTTCCGAAGTCGTCCCGGTCCCGACGCCTTAATTCTTCGATGTGGACTGTATAACTTAAAGGATCTTGGGAATGAAACAGCAATTATCTTCAAACCGTTCCGTGAGAGAGTAATCACTTTTCCCTATACTGCTGGTTTTTCACTTTTCTTGAACTTTTTCTCGGATTTTCTTATTTATTTCCGAACTATTTCCGAACTTCCCCGAAGGATTCCCGAACGATTCCCGAACGAATTGCAATAAAACCCGTTCACTAAGCTACCCCAGAGCTATACGCGAAAGTGAGCCGCGCCATTCGCGCGCTTGCGCAACTCAATTACATGAATTTGTTCTATTACTCTCTCACGTTTTACTCAATATCTTTATTTATTCAAATCATATACAAATACAATTTATCAATATAGGTAGTACAAAACAATATCTACACCATGATATACATCATATCTTCATATCATAAAAAACCTTTTATTTATTAAACGAAAACTGCCTATTTTACTCACAAGTTCGAAATCGAAATTTCTTAAATATTTAACACAGAAAGTTAAAACAATGTTTCTCACTTGAATTTATACATAAGCTAACCAATACAATAGTTTAATTTACATTTTTTCTATTTATTTCACTATTTAAAACACTTTTAAATTTCTTATACAAAACTATCATTATTTCACTTATACACAGGAATTTTCACATGAAAATAACACAGAATTTACCTTTTTAGCACGTACAATTAACCTGAAATATTTTACAAGTAATTTTTACATAAATCACTGAATTACAAACATTTTAAATTTTTACATATTCGGCCTCCTAAGGGCGTGGCCAGCGTGCTTCTGTGTACTCACGCTATGTGAACAACTAACTTTGCACGGCTCTCGGCTATCAGAAAAAATTAAATTATGAAATACACCAATTTTGACCATATTAGGCAAATTAAATGCTTTTATACAATTTTCGAACTGTATGAAACTATCTTTAATCAGATAACAATATAAATGAATGTTCTCATTAATCAATCATAACAAATAGGCATTTGTTTTCGTACAAAACGTATCAAACTTATACAAAACAACATTTATGCAATTAATATCCATTAATTCTGCCTATGCACAGAGTGATTATCTCGACCGGGGAACAAATCCGGTAACATAATTTATATCTTAAATTCCTTACGAATTTATTAAGCGATATTACTTAGGAAAACAAACAAACTAGTCCGGCCTGGGAGTCGAACCCAAGACCTTCATATCATTAATTCGACATTTCTTAAAGATTTAACTAAGCATTCTCTTATCAGAGCGTCGTTGCTCGTGACTGCCCCTTTTTTCATAGCAACGTCATCGGTTGATTTAATAAACTGAAACATTTTTATAGGCGCGTCGCCAACATATATATATATATATATATATATATATATATATGAATAAACAGCAGTATATGTATATAGCAAGGGATATATTTTAGAACAAAATTATGTAGTTATGGTTCCTAAATCTAGACGGCCTTTTCTTGTGAGATACGCGGCTGTGAGTCTCAAAAGAAAAGACCACCTGTTTTTTGGGCCATGCACTCGCTGTGAGTATGTATATATACGAATACACAGGCTTTAAATGGTTCGTTTCAAGACACTTAGAACGCCCCTTAACTCAAAAAGCATTAGACTTCCACACTTGTAATAACTTTGCATACCTAATAAAGAACCCTTGAAAACTTAAAATGTCATTATAATTCTTTAAACCTATTATTGTCTAAGCTGACAACCCCGAACTCCAATTTGTACCGAACTTTGCCCTGTTTTTGCATTAATGTTTTGGTGGGATGGCATTTTACATAGCTATCATAAATTATGAATGTCCTCCAGACCGATTTTCAATACAAAGGTGCCCAGCCACGGCTTCCGTTGAGACAGGATTATAGTCCACGAGTGTGAACTCAAGCACAGGTGCACTCTCTATTCTCTTACTTATAAAAGTAAGAGAAAAAAACGGATTGCGGTCCCGAAACGCGCAATCCGAAACGACCGAAGAGAAATCAAGCGCAGGACCACAAAGAAGCTGGCTTGGAAGTATAACCGCTCAGATAAATGAATAAGTGCACTAAATTGCTCACTAATTGCTCAATTCAAATCCGCATTTGCTCACACTATTAATGAATTATTTTATTAGTTATTAATAATTAAAAATACAAAATATGTTTTCCCTATTATACTTAAAACCAATGAACTTTTCTAAAAACGAATAAATACCATTAATTGCTCAAGAAATTCTTAATTCAAAACCGTATTTGATCACACTATTAATTCATTATTTAATTAAAAATTAATAATTAAAAGTACAAATTTTTTTTTCCATAACCGATCAGAATATTTATTAGGTACACAAAATTGCTCACTAATTGCTCATTTCAAATCTGCAATTGCTCACAATATTTATCAATTATTTTATTAGTTATTAATAATTAAAAATACAAAATTGTTATTGCCTTAAAACCAAAGAACTTTTTTAAAATGAATAAGTACTCCTAATTGCTCACAAAATGCCTAACCGTAATACGCAATTGCTCAAACTATTTACTAATTATTTAATTAGTAATTCATAATTAAAAGTAAAAAAAAATTCCTTAACCGAACATAATATTGAATAGGTGCACAAAATTGCTCACTAATTGCTCATTTCAAATCTGCAATTGCTCACAATATTTATCAATTATTTTATTAGTTATTAATAATTAAAAATACAAAATTGTTATTGCCTTAAAACCAAAGAACTTTTTAAAAAATGAATAAGTACTCGTAATTGCTCACAAAATGCCTAACCGTAATACGCAATTGCTCAAACTATTTACTAATTATTTAATTAGTAATTAATAATTAAAAGTACAAAATTTTTTATTCCTTAACCGATCAGAATATTGAATAGGTGCACAAAATTGCTCACTAATTGCTCATTTCAAATCTGCAATTGCTCACAATATTTATCAATTATTTTATTAGTTATTAATAATTAAAAATACAAAATTGTTATTGCCTTAAAACCAAAGAACTTTTTTAAAAAATGAATAAGTACTCGTAATTGCTCACAAAATGCCTAACCGTAATACGCAATTGCTCAAACTATTTACTAATTATTTAATTAGTAATTAATAATTAAATGTACAAAATTTTTTATTCCTTAACCGATCATAATATTTATTAGGTACACAAAATTGCTCACTAATTGCTCATTTCAAATCTGCAATTGCTCACAATATTTATCAATTATTTTATTAGTTATTAATAATTAAAAATACAAAATTGTTATTGCCTTAAAAGCAAAGAACTTTTTTAAAAGATAAATAAGTACTCGTAATTGCTCACAAAATGCCTAACCGTAATACGCAATTGCTCAAACTATTTACTAATTATTTAATTAGTAATTAATAATTAAAAGTACAAAATTTTTTATTCCTTAACCGATCATAATATTTATTAGGTGCACAAAATTGCTCACTAATTGCTCATTTCAAATCTGCAATTGCTCACAATATTTATCAATTATTTTATTAGTTATTAATAATTAAAAATACAAAATTGTTATTGCCTTAAAACCAAAGAACTTTTTCAAAAATGAATAAGTACTCCTAATTGCGCACAAAATGCCTAACCTTAATACGAAATTACTCAAACTATTTACTAATTATTTAATTAGTAATTAATAATTAAAAGTACATTTTTTTTTTCAACAAGGCAATAACACTTTTGTATTTTTAATTATTAATAACTAATAAAATAATTGATAAATATTGTGAGCAATTGCAGGTTTGAGATGAGAAATTAGTGAGCAATTTTGTGCACCTATTAAATATTCTGATCGGTTAAGGAATAAAAATTTTTGTACTTTTAATTATTAATTACTAATTAAATAATTAGTAAATGGTTTAAGCAATTGCGTATTACGGTTAGGCGTTTTGTGAGCAATTAGGATTACTTATTTATTTTTAAAAAAATTCTTTGGTTTTAGGGCAATAACAATTTTGTATTTTTAATTATTAATAACTAACAAAATAATTGATAAATATTGTTAGCAATTGCGGATTTGAAATGAGCAATTAGTGAGCAATTTTGTGCACCTATTCAATATTATGTTCGGTTAAGGAATTTTTTTTTACTTTTAATTATGAATTACTAATTAAATAATTAGTAAATAGTTTGATGATTTGCGTATTAGGGTTAGGCATTTTATGAGCAATTAGGAGTACTTATTCATTTTTTAAAAAGTTCTTTGGTTTTAAGGCAATTACAATTTTGTATTTTTAATTATTAATAACTAATAAAATAATTGATAAATATTGTGAGCAATTGCAGATTTGAAATGAGCAATTAGTGAGCAATTTTGTGCATCTATTCAATATTCTGATCGGTTATGGAAAAAAAATTTTGTACTTTTAATTATTAATTTTTAATTAAATGATGAATTTATAGTGTGATCAAATACGGTTTTGAATTAAGCATTTTTTGAGCAATTAATAGTATTTATTCGTTTTTAGAAAAGTTCATTGGTTTTAAGTATAATAGGGAAAAAATATTTTGTATTTTTAATTATTAATAACTAATACAATAATTCATTAATAGTGTGAGCAAATGCGGATTTGAATTGAGCAATTAGTGAGCAATTTAGTGCACTTATTCATTTATCTGAGCGGTTATACTTCCAAGCCAGCTTCTTTGTGATAAGCGCAGGACTTATGGCTTTACGTGCTTTCCGAGGTACAGGTGTGAAACACCACCAACTTCCTGACTTATCTCATATTTGATTATGCCCCGACCCAAGACAATATGATCAACAACAGTCGCGCTAATTACTACTTGATCAACAATCAAAGGCAGTCACATAAATTAAGATTAACGTAGAATTTTTTGTACGTAGGCGGCGATTTAAGATGTAACGCTATAAGAAACACGTACATGGTGGAAGGCGGCTTACTTTGTATATAATTTTCTCTACGAAGAATAAATTATATGTGTTTTTAATATTAAAAAATATAATTAAATACTTCTGTATTATAAGGTTTAAATGTCAAACTTAGTTCAAAATTCAAATATATAAATAATGATATTCCGTTATTGCAGTTTTTGAAGATACAAGTAAATAAGGCTTCTACTTTTATTTAAAATTATCCCTAATTGAATCTGATTTATGTGCAACAATGTATATGCCTCCCGAACGACCCTAACGAATGCGTGCGTGCGTAGGTACGCAGTAAAATCAGTTAAAATAATGGATACACACGTTTTAAATTTAAAAGATGAAAGGACAGAGTGTTTGAGATTTTTTTTTATTTTTCATCACTATTTGAATATATTACTTATTCTGAATGTTCTCTGCAAAGGCCGGTTATTGCAAAATAACTCTGTACATCTGTTATGTATATTTGTCATCATACAGCAGTGAGTACACTGCTTCAATGGGGTCTGTAGGGCCGGGTAGAGCCAATAAAACTAAAGACAGTGATTTTGTTGCGCGTTGTCACCTCCGACGTCTACATTCCATGGTAGACGTCGGAGATGACAACGCTCCTGTAGGCTCCTTTGTTCGTAGTTTGTGGCAGGTAAACATGAGCTGCAGTTGCTACTTATCATCAGCGTTGTTGTTCATTGTCAATTCTATTTTATAAAAATAAGAAGGCTTTAATATCTATTTATTTCATTTTTTATTTGTTCTGTACGGAGGAATAAAAATATACAATATAGACAAAACCAAAATCTTATATGTAACGTACTGATTATAAAGCTCGAAATAGACACGCCATTTTATTGATTTTTTTTTCTTTGTCAGCCTACATAACATTGCTAAGTTACAGTTTGATGGCGGCTTAACTACCTCAGTAAATTATTATTAGTCATGTCGTTACATTGTCATCATTATTGTATTATTAGTAATACAATAATAATCGGGGGGGGGGGGTATTTAAAGTAGGTACAAGGTACAATTTGTTAATAATGGAGGCGATTACGACAAGTCCTTCCATAATTACGAGTTCGGTCACAGAATCTACATAAATTGATGATTTATCAGAGGACAATGTCCAAAATCGCCCTGTCCAATAAAAGCATCAGACATAATAGAAAAGATAATTAATTATCTATTTTATTATATTTGTTGCAAATACTTTTACACATGGTCTAGCTGCATGCCAAAATTTACATTAAAAAGTATTCTATTTCTTATTCGTATTCTAGCACATTAAATGTGGTTTTGAAAATGATTAGGAATGCCCAAGTACCGATTTTTATGAACTGTTGCAGGTTTTTTTTTATCTGAATCATATTTTGAATTTATTTCGAATAAAGTAGAAATAGAAACTACAATATAAATAGTCAAACACCATTCTTTTATAGTTCTTCCCTAAACGTATACATATTTTAAAAACTTACTATACCTAATGAATGGGGTCATACTCGATTTTAAATCAGTAGTTAGAATAACGCTGAAGTGGACAAAACCTAATTATTTCACCATGATTATTATTATTCAAGATATATTAGAAAAGTGTGTGGTTTAATTCTAACTAAGTGATCACTTAGAAGTTTACGAAAATTAATACAAAAAATACCACTTATCGTTACTGTATGAATAGGTTTGAACATAGATAATGTTATAAATTTAAAATATTATTATTACCCTTTATTAGAGATAAGTACTGGATACAAAAACAACGTGCATTTATTACTTTTGTGTGACAGGATAAAAGTTAGCTTTATAAATTTATAACAGATGTCCCAATTAAGAGTCTTGTACATTGTTAAATAGCAAATAAGACGGAATAAAATATCCACCTGCTGAATACATGCGGCGTCCGCACCCGTAATTCACTACAACAACATCAATTAATATTGTTTTAATAGTAATGACATTTTTTACTTATGTAAAGCTACGCTTTGTATGTAATTGTTAAGTGCAGCTGGATAGTTTTCCATTTGTTTATGTTATTTTTAGCCAGTTTGGGATTCTACTATTTACTACAAATTATAATCCCCCGTCGCGTCTATATGTATGTATGTGAGCGCTTATGTCAAAAACTACTGAAGGGTAGGCAGACGGATTCACGATGAGGTTAAGCTATATTTTTTGTATATTACCATCAATCTGACGATATTTGTTGATTAAGTTGGAAAAAACATGCTTCCTCAGAGCTTTCATGACGTATGTAATCATGATATATAAATATGTAAATCAATAAAATTAATTAATATATATTTTTTCCATATAATAAGGGTGACAAACAAGCACACAGTCCTGATGGAAAGTGACTGCTGTGGCCCATAGACATCTACACTTTTCCTCGATTAAGAATCAAAATGCAGATTCGTTGTCACCGCTGTGGACTAAGATGGCGTGCCTCGTTTCCAGTAAAAAGGGTATCCGGATCTCTACACTCACAATACGAAACACAGCAGTGTTAAGCTGCTATTTTACGCTGGTATTCTGTGAGAGCGTGGTCCTTCCCGGTCGAGCCGACCCATTCGTGCTACAACCATAATATAGCTGCAGCGTGATTCTACCACGTATAAAATGGTTTAAATTGCTCCTCTCAAAGAGTTATAAAGAAAAGTCTGCGACTCTATATGTACAAAGTGGGAACACCGCCAACTGACTAAGAATGAAAGTTTTTGACAGATTTCTCTTTCAATCTTCACAACTGAAAGTTTTGAATCACTAGTAGTAATTATGTAATTTACACTGGTTATTAACTTTGTTCTATCGAAGATATTTTTTTTTATAAAAGGAAAGGTGGCAAACACATACTATACCTGATGGTAAGTGGATGCTGTAGGGCATAGACACCCAAATCTGTCCTCGATCAAGAATCAAAGTGTGGGTCCGATGTCACCGCTGAGGATTAAAATGGAATGCCTCATA
Organism: Parnassius apollo; assembly: GCA_907164705.1. Taxonomy (NCBI): domain Eukaryota; kingdom Metazoa; phylum Arthropoda; class Insecta; order Lepidoptera; family Papilionidae; genus Parnassius; species Parnassius apollo. Next base: position 2,627,518 of record CAJQZP010000885.1, on the reverse strand, counting down.
TCAGATGGTCCTTGGTTCTCTTAGCTCGCCATAGGAATCACAGCAGTATTATGCTGTTATTTCACGTTGGTATTCATTGGTTAGAGTGTGGTCCGCCTAGTCGAGTTATAGGCATAACACGTAACAGAGACACTCGCATTAAACATATTATATGATGGATTACCCGCGCGACGACCCGACATTCCGTTTCATTAGAGCAACAATTGCTAACACTGATCGCTTGGTTTTCAAACAAATACTGACATGTTGTGCCAGCTCGACTACACAACTCATACTTATATTCTTAAGATGGACTGTTTGTGTTATTGGTTGTACTCGTATTTAAGCATTTCGCGTTAATTTAGTTGCATTGTGTTTTTATGGCAGAGACTCGATTGGTTAAATATATCTATCAATATTTTCTGAGATAAGTTTTGATTAATAATGATCTATTATTTTTTCGCAGGTGCTTTGGCATCTGGACATATTCCGTCGTAGCTTCCGCGAGCTCACCGGCCATGCATGTCTTGGTCCTTCGTGTATTTTTTGCGCCTTGAAGGTAAGTTAAAATTATAATTATGTTTTCATAAGAGTTTTTATTATTTATGTTAAATTATATATAAGTTTGCACGTTTATGATGGTTCGTAAAACTCGAGTGTTTAAATGTGTAATGGGATAAACATAAAACAACTCTTTTTCTAAATACATATCAACCTCTCGCTGCGCTTACCAGCCTGCCTATTCAATGGGGCGTGTAAGGGCAACTCTTTTAAAGGGTTTGCATTTATTTTCTTTAGTAAAAAAGAAAGAACAGATAAGGAAAAGAAAAGGCCTTACCTTTTTTAAAGGCTGGAAAAAAAGAAGCAGAAACTCAAGTGCACTAAACCCCTGAGAGTTATTTATTGGACTAGCTTGACGAACAAATCAACTACGACTTTTGTATGAAGAAACCTCGCGAGAAAATGTTATGTACATATACATAGGCTGCACTAAAAGTATCGGGAATGGAATATTTCCACTGTTCCTGTCATATTAAAATCTTTTTAATTGAAACCTCCTTGGTTTTAAAAATCGAATACCATTTATTTATTTAAAAAAAGATTCTCGGTTTTATCACAAGGTTTTGTCAAACTTGTTTAGTCGTTGAGAAAATATCCAAGAGCGATGATTTATTATGACTTTCGAAGTGGTTTAACACAAAAACAGTGTGTTGACCGGATGATTTCTGCATTTAGTGATGAAGCCCCATCCAAAACCACAATTTATCGCTGGTTTGCTGAATTTCAACGTGGACGTGTCAAGCTCAGTAATGATCCCCGTCAAGGTCGTCCAAAAACTGCAGTCACCCAAGAAAACGTTGATGCTGTGCGTAAGCTGATTGAGGAAGATCGACATATGACATACCGCGAAATTCAGGCAACTTTAGACATTGGCATGAGTCAAATACAAATAATCTTGCATGAACAATTAGGTGTAAAAAAGTTGTTTTCCCAATGGATACCGCATTCGCTCTGTGAAGAGCAAAAAGCGGCTCGCGATACTTGGTGCGTCAGAACTCTCGAAAGTTTCCACGCAGGATCCTCAAATGCTGTATACAACATCGTATCAGGTGACGAATCCTGAATATACGCGTACGAACCCGAAACAAAAAACCAGTCACGAGTGTGGGTGTTGAATGTGTTAAAGCCAACAAAAATTGTTCGTTCACGGAGTGTTGCAAAAAAAAATCGTGACCACGTTTGTCTCCAAAACCGGCCATGTTACGACTATTCCTCTTGAGGGACAAAGAACGGTTAATGCAGAATGGTATGCTAGCATTTGTTTGCCACAGGTCGTTTCTGAACTCCGTAAAGAGAACTGCAACCGCCGCATCATCCTCCATCACGACAATGCGAGTTCTCATACCGCACACAGAACAAAAGAGTTTTTAGAGAATGAGAAAACATAGAATTATTAGACCATCCGCCGTACAGCCCCGACCTAAGCCCTAATGATTTCTATACTTTCCCTAAAATAAAGAATAAATTGCGTCGACAGAGATTTTCATCACCTGAAGAAGCTGTGGACGCCTACAAAACGGTCATTTTGGAGACCCCACCTTCCGAATGGAATGGTTGCTTCAATGATTGGTTCCATCGTATGGAAAAATGTGTCAAATTTCGCGGAGAATACTTCGAAAAACAATAAATACATTTTTAAGTAGTAATGTTGTGTCACTTCCTTGATTTCCGAAATTTTCAGTGCCGCCCTCGTATAGTATATAATATTATAGTTACCTTAAAGTCAATCATTAGTATAGTAGTACGATACACTATGTCCCAATAATTTAACAAAGTAGGATAAACTTAGGCTCGCGATTTTCAAGCGGCAATACTTGAAAGAGTAATAATAATTATCAAAATCAATAACGAGGATAGAGATAATAAATAAAAACTTTGAAAATATATAAAATAATAAAATACAAGCATAATACTGTAACATCCTATGACAATTCACTACATGATTACGAATACAACGCTAAAATTAAAAAAAAAAACTTGATTCTTGTAGCTTGCATACTCCTTTATTAAACTATATTTAATTGAGAATGGGACTAGGGTGTCAGTAAATAATTTACGTAGCTAAATAATTTACTAATTTACGACTGTGCCTTGCTGTGGGTTAGTATTGTAAAACATTCCTAAGCAGGACGGGTAAAAATTTAAGCTGGATTTGGGGAATTGGAAGTTGAAAATTTGGCAGATTTATAGAATAGAATTGAATAACTTTTATTCAATATAGTAAAGTAAAGTAAAGTTACAGCCTATATACGTCCCACTGCTGGGCACAAGCCTCCCCTCATTTCTGAGGGGGTTTTAGGGCTAGGAAGTGTCCGCCGCGCTGGTCCAATGCGTGTTGGCGAACTTCACATTTCTTCGAAATATTTTTTTTTCTTATTCCTTAGACATGCAGGTTTCCTCATGTTTTCCTTCACCGCGAACACGTGGGTAATCAGCTTTTAAAATTGCAATTAACAATTTCATTGGTGCCGGCGGGGATCGAACCCGGGTTACTCGCGTTGTATAGTTACAGCGAGCATTAACCATCCGAGCTACCATGGCTCAATCAAAAATTCAATATAGATTCGAATATATTGATCTCAGTACTCACTTATAAAAATCTCATTTTATTGTAAGAGCCGCTTTGTGTAGAAGAGCCGTTATTGTTTTTTATAAGAACTCTACTTCGTTGTAGGACGACATATTATTTACGTATTATATGTAGAATAAAACCATACATCCAATTGCAGATTATAAATAATTAGTTGTCAGCAATATCACGACATAATTCTAATAAACCAAAAGTCATTCATTTAAGTTCACTGCTCGCCGACTAGCCGATCCAACGCGACGTGACCTTTTCTATAACAATGCACTGTATTCGTCGCTGTATTCAAAAACAAATTAGTTAAAGCAAAGTTCAGGCACGTCTTCGCCATAACTAATACTCCAAAGCTGCCTCCGTAGTATTTTTTATCAAATTTAACATACATTATACGCTTTCTTTTCGGATTAAAATTTTAAAAACTGCTATTTTGTTATTAATAAATATTATTGCATTAAAGTAGTAAGTATATAGTCTACCGAACGAGGTATTTTATGAAAAATCGTTTTCAAATTTTAAAGATAAATTAAAAAACACTGTCAAACATTAATTTAAAGACAGTGATTTTTTAATTTGGATATATTTTTGTTCTTTTTTAAGATAATAAACTCTTTAAACCTAAACCTAAGTATATTTTAATGCGTTATAAAAGCTTAAAATAGCATTCTTATTAGGTACAGTAGTTGAGTCGGGATTCGCAGGGATTTAATCTACACTCCACTGGTTGAACTGGTTCTGTAGAATAGGACGCTGTCTTCTAAAAGGCGTGTTTTAGCTTTCCCGCTCACCTAACTACTATATTATATAAATGTATATAGTATGTACAACAGGCCACGCGGAATATTTTGCGAATTTTTTTTTGTATGAGAATCAGTAATATTTTAATTTAGAATACGATATTACGAATATTTACAAGTAAAAATATAAATGTTCAAACTTCATATTTCCCACTGCATTTTATGCGCAAAATCAAAATGTCCTGTATCATTGAAAATGGACCAGCATCAGTTTAGTAGTGAACATTCAAGATGATTTTATGTACACACATATTCTGTTGTTTTAAAATGACCCTTCTAAGGCAACCGTGTACCGCTGATATAACATATTAACGGTCGAATAATTTTGAGACATGCAGAAAAAAATTTAACTGAAGATAATTACAATTAATAAAATTATTCGCTGTTTGTTGTTGTTTGACGTAATCGAGAAGCGCAGGGAAGATTTTATCGCCAGTTTTTTTAAACTTTGTAGTTACATTTGGTATCAATCCTTTCACGATATCGAAATAGCATCATTGCCAAATGTTATACTACCAGATACTTGTCTTGCAGAAGTGTTTACTGCTTTGAGCAACAAGCAATCGAATAAAGGGCTCCGTGGGCTACTGCTTCGCCATGAAACGCGCTCATGCATTCGGCACCAAAACGAGAACTCGCTAGGTACTATCCTAAGTTATGTTGTTTAACTCTGGCCGGTAAAAACAAGGCTTTGCAGAGATTTTATTAAACTAAATTTTAATTTTTTATATTTTTATGCGTGTAGTACATTTTTCATACGTGGTAGAGCCATGCTGCAGTGATACTAGATATATAGTTATAACACGAATGGGTCGGCTCGACCGGGGAAGGACCACGCTCTCACAGAATATCAGCGTAAAATAGTAGCTTAATGCTGCTGTGTTTCGTATGGTGAGTGTAGAGAACCGGAGACCCTTTTTACTGGAAACGAGGCATTCCATCTCAGTCCTCACGGGTGACAACGCATCTGCATTTTGATTCGTAATCGAGGATAGATGTAGATGTCTATGGGCCACAGCAACCACTTACCATCAGGTGGACTGTGTGCTCGTTTGTCACCCTAATTCTATAAAATTCCAGTGTGGGCGTGTTTATATATTTTTTTTTTCTTAAACGGCTTGATCGATTTTGTAACATTTATTGGGTACTAATTGAGTCACCTGAAGGTTCTTAGCTATAGTTGGGCCCGGTAGGCGCTGTTGTCAAGATTCAGAAATCGCCCGTGCGAAGCCGGGGCGGATCGCTAGTCTTATAATAAAATTTATTCTTAATGTATCCAAGTCAATGGGTGCGTTTGGCAGAAAAAAGCGCTAGCAAGCGCTTATAAGCGCCGAAATAGTTTTCGGCCAGGACACGATTGCTACTTCAGTAGCGCTGACACAATCCGCCATTTTACTTATTTAATTTGTTTGTTTTGAAGTAGAGTTTATAAGTTGTTTTGTGCCATATTAATTTTAAGTAATATAATGACATGAATAAACATATACATGTTATTAAAAATTCATGATTGATAAGTTTTTAATATGAATACTTTACAAACATATATTTAAATTAGGTTAGGTTCCCCGGTTAAAACTAACATCGTGTCCTGGAGGAAAATAGCTACGTACGATTTGACAACGCTTACCGCTTACGATCGCCATTTTGCTTACAAGCGCTTGCTAGCGCTTTTTTCTGCCAAACGCACCCATTGATTTATATGTTGTATAACTCAATGATCCAGGTATTTATTTAGCCTAATGTTACATAATATTTGTAAAACCAATTTGGTAATATACATAGTTACACTTTCATAAATTCTACATTATATAATTTTCTTTGAATAACCTAAGCTGTAACATAGACAAGAAACCATCAAATACTAACAGTGTTTTCTAGCCTTAGTTTTGGATTGCTTAACGTCTTTACGATCACGTGCACACTCTATTTCAGTGTAAGTCTAGTTTATCCACTGACAGAGACCGTGAGCGAGTTCGTAGAACTTTGGCCTCAAACACTATTAGATATTTTTACAATGCGTAAATAGTAAATACCATGTACAGTGGAAAAATCTCTTTAACTTAAGGCACAAGCTGCAAATTAACGTGGTTTGTCTAGTAGTGCCCAGTAGTACTTGTGTAGCTGGAACTTATTCAACACCACTGTTGTATAATTCAATCGGACTAAACACTAAGGATTTGAAGGTTAAATGCTGACTTATTACGTACTCTGCGTTGAATAAAATGATCGTTAGGAAACTTGTATGTCTAATATAAAGTTAAAATATTTCGAGGGCAAGCTAATCTCACCAACACGCATTGGGGCAGTGTGACCAACTTTTTCCCAGTTCTAATAATTCGAGACGAAGCCTTTGCCTGTATTTGTTTGCTTAAATATGTATGTATCGTAAATATTTGTCGTGTTTATCAATTAATTTCCTTTTTTTTCTTTTTGTCACCATATTTATTGTTTTCTATGTTGTATCATTAGTAAAAATGCTTATATGTATATCATTGTATTCTTTGGTTAATCTTAGAAAACGAAATCTCATGTAAAAGAATAGTCCGGTCAATTTAGACATTCGAAGTTACATAAAGTCCCAACAAGCTGAATTTCTGTGAAATTGTTCAAAACATAATTATAAACAATGCCTAGAAGTTCCCCATCATTCCCCTGTAAGGAAAAAATTTAATTCAAGGTCAAAGGTCAAAAAAATGAGTTTTTCGCGATTTTCAGCAAAACGGTAAGTTTTATCATAAAAGTACTTCAGACAAAAATTGTAGATCATAAAATTATCTATAAAAAATGTTTTAATACTTTTTTTCTTACGAGCCACCGTTTCTGAGATATAACGATTCAAAAAGTTATAAAAGTTGTTATATTTTTATGGAATATTGTATGGAAAGTTGATACGTCATAATATGCACACGTTTCCACGCCACCTATGAGGTAGTGTACGTTTTTTAACGTGGTTTCCCCAGTAGGCCTACTCCACGGGTCAGTTGTGATCCTGTTTAATGTAAAACTATTGCATAATAACGGAAATTTTCAAAGATTGGGAAAGATAAAAGCGATGTAAATTAAAAAAAAGTGTTGAAGTTTATTCGTCTTATTCGTAAGTTTCAAATTCTTGTTCTTCTTCTTGATCTTCTTCTTTTTTGTTTTTTTCGGAGAACAAGACAGTCCGACTTTTTTGCAACCACATTTAGCACTGCATCCCTTTTTGCAGTTGCAAAAAATAGTGTTCAGCAGTTTTTCCGGCGCAGGTGGAAGTAAAGTTTGAACTGGCTCTAATATCTTGTTGACCAACTTCCAACCCCAGTCTGTAGGGTCTAGCTGATAACCAAGCCACACTTGAACTTGGTAATATACTCGAAAAAGATGTTGGTGAGCAGCAACTGAGGTTGGAGGAAGACAAGCTAATTGAACTTGTTTTTTATTTTTAGTATTTTTAGAAATCATATCGATGCTTATCTAAACAGGTAGTTTTTTTAGGAGCTCCTTACATAGAAAGAAGAAAGCGGATGCCGTTGGTAATAACTTCTTGCTGAGTTGAATTACTCTTTTTAAAATCTTCAGCACATTGAATTAAATCTTGTTTTTCAAACATTTTGAAAACTGCTGTTTTACCCCTCCTGTAAAATGCAGATGTCGTATCACAGCCAGTTATTGAGTGTAAAAATGGTACATGATCTTGACACTTTACAAAAGTAAATAAAGATTAAGGGACTGGGTTTCATTTTACCTGATATTCTTATAGTTAAAACTTATGTACATTTTATATTGTAAGTATAAGTTACAATGACCGATAGAAAAATATTTAAACGTTTAATATATAAAATATCGCAATATTGGTTTCCTCGCGCTAGATGAAAAAGAGGAGAAGAAGAAGAAAAAAAAAAAAAAAACTTTTTTTCCTTTTTTCCTTTTGCGTTATTATGCAATACCGTGGGCGTAATCATGTGCATATTATGACGATAACAACTTTTATAACTTTTTGAATCGTTATATCTCAGAAACGGTGGCTCGTAAGAAAAAAAGTATTGATACATTTTTATAGATAATTTTATGATCTACAATTTTTGTCTGAGGTACTTTTATGATAAAACTTACCGTTTTGCTGAAAATCGCGAAAAACTCATTTTTTTGACCTTTGACCTTGAATAAAATTTTTTCCTTACAGGGGAATGATCGGGAACTTCTAGACATTGTTTATAATTATATTTTGAACAATTTCACTGAAATTCAGCTTGTTGGGACTTTATGTAACTTCACTCTCATTTTTTGGTCTAAATTGACCGGACTAGAAACGATATTCAATAAATGTTGGTATCAGGCCATTTATTTTACCGTTGGGTGTTAAATGCCAGCATTGAAAATCGAATTTGTTTTGCAAAGCCGTGAAGGTGCATCCGACCGAGCACTGTCTACTATTTTTGATAAATATTATCGTCCAGATATGGATGATCTGTCAGAAGTTATTGAATATTTAAAAATGTTTATATATTCAAATAAAAACTTCCAACTAGGCTCTAGTTGTACTGGTTGTTGACGCAACGTTATGGAACAAAAGATTGTTTAAAAAATAAGCGAAGTTTAAATCATAAAGATAATGGACTGTAAATTGAAACAAACAGACCGGATTACTCCGATCGTTAATTACTCTGATCAATGGAGACCCTTTTACTGGAAACGACTTTTCGTTATGGACCTCAGGGGTGGCAACGCATATTATGCATTTTTATTCGTAATCGAGAATAGATAATTTGATGAACTGTGTTTGTCATTCTTATTTGATAAAAAATATTATTGCTATAGTAGGTAGTAAAAATTATAAAAAGGTTTCAAGCATAGGTTTCTTTGCAATATTTTGTCAAAGGCATGAAACCTGAAAGCAACATTTCGTTTCATAAAGAAATAATATTTTCACGAAATGTCTATTCTTTTTTGCATTAAGTATTGAAAACCTTTTTCCACAAAGCCACATATTTATCAGCCTGTAATAGTCAGGCCCACAGATATGGGTCTGTCCTATTGTAGGTAGGTCCTATAGTGTCCCATATCAACGCGCTTGCATATCTTGCTACTTTGATGCTAAAAAATAAGTATGTGAAATATGCATGTAACGAATTATTTTTACAGAGAAGTTATTATATAGGTTCGGTAAAAATGTTCGGAAGATTTACCTATAAGGGAAAAATTTTAGCACATTAAATGTATGCATTTGTTTTACAACAAAGTTGTTAAAAGGCTTGTATTCCAGTTTTGTATCAAATAAAACGCAATTAGGAGCACGGTCGGGTACTTACCTGTAATTTGTAGTTGACCACTACGGCGTGCAGTTCTAAGATCACCTTCATACAACAACCATTGTTGTGTATAAGTACAAAATATGGCCTGCATTAAAAGTTTTAATTTGAACTCAAGAACAAGTATTAGCTTTGTGCAGACTCATGTAGTTGTTTAGTGAAATAATTTAAACGTTCACGTTAGCGAACAGACAATGCGCATATTCTCTCAGTGTACTGATAGCATCCACTAATTAAAACTTTTACTTCGATGTCTGCAACTTTCTCATAATGACTCCCAAAATATTATTTTTTGTTCATGAAAAATATTACAGTCGCGCTGTATGACAAATATATTTTCTTGCTTTGTTTTTAGTTATTAATCTTTCAAATTATTTTTCTTATATACCTACAGAACATTGAGTATTAAAAATCTTTGTATGGTAGTTCAAATTCACTTGAAAAATAATAAAATATACATGTAAGTAGATTGACATTAATTTATCAAAAATATAATATGTAAATTTAAAAATACTCGATGTGTTGATATTTATATTTTCTATTAACGAAATAGATATAAGCAGTGATATTTATGATATTATTTTTCTTCTGCATCACAACTAACGACACCTTTTTTGGTAATTATTTAAATGTTAGTTAAAAAAACTTAAATCTTGATCATAATTGTATATAGACTATTTTCTTATCATTGACCTGTTTTTTTTTTTCTATTCTCTTTATGTTGTATATAAAAGTTGTAGGAACATGGTGGCAATAGTTAAGTGAATCACATAATTTTTTGATGGTTTATAGATCACCGCCTGTTCTCTAACACGCAGGTATGGTAGGCGCTAATTATCATAAGGTTTGATTATAAAAACATTTATATCTGGTAGTTACGAAAGAATATATCATTTTGTCTAACGGAAACCTTTGAAGGAAAAGAAAAATGAATAACAGCAGCCTTCCGTGCAGTTTACTGCTTTAGTAAACCCCGCTAGTAGCATTTAGCGAACATTAAGCTTTGTTAGAGAAAAAAAAAACAAATATAAATACTATAAATAACAATGTAACTTAAAAATAGATAAAATATATTATAAGACAAATGTTTGCCTACAAACAAGTCTATTAGTAATTTATACAATTCTAAAGACTCAGAATTAGTTTTAGTTTCCATTAAAGTCTTTAACTATGTTGTGTATTACGTTATGTAGGTACATTTTTAAGTTCAAATTGCAGTATTATAATAATTACGGCATAACATAAAACACATTAGTCATTCCTCACATAAAACAACTGTGAGTCGTGATTATATAACCTTCCATATAAATTGTTACTGAGATAATAAAATGTACCAACTGCATTTGTCCATGGTTCAGACACGTTCCCCCCAGAAGTGTGTCGTGGCGCTACGTGCTCCTAGCTGAACATAATCTGGGCCAACCAATTACCGAACTGATTACAACATCGCTTCGCTGTTCTAATCTTCGTCTATTTCATCAGCTTACTTATTCGTGTAAAGCCAATGCGCATTTGAACTAGTTGTATGTCGCCTTCCAAGGCCCTTGTTAATAATTATCAGGCATTAATTTCATTTTGAGAACAAATAAACGATTTTTACCAACAATCATTTCATGGTGCCGTTGCAGGAACGGGATGGCTCAACTGGGAAAAAAACAGGACCACACTCTCACAAAATTATAGTGTTAGTTTGAAGTAGCTCCGTACTACTGCTGTGTTTCTTATTGGGAATGTAGAGAACCGGAGACTCTTGTTACTTACAATGAGACATTCCATTTTATTCCTCAGAAGTGACAACACATCGTCTGCATTTTGATTCTTAATCGATGATAGATGTAGGTCTATGTCTACAGGGCACTCGATGGACCTTGGGCTCGCTTGTCATCCTTCTTCTAATAAGCAAACAATTATTATTATTATAAATGTGTCATTCAGTGGTCTCTAGTTTATTTAACAATATTTTAAATAATACACTAAAAACACTTAAACGACTAAATTTATTTTACAACATACTAGACTTTAATATTCTTATATTACATATTTTGTCATGTAGAAAGAATGAATGAGGAAAGAGTGACAAAGCAAATTTATATGGCAGATGTGAACGGCAGAGTCGGAAGGGACGCCCTAGAAGAAAGTTTATCGACCAAATTGGCGATATTTTGAAAATTTATCATTAGAAGTACCCTTAGCCGACGAGCATGTATGCGTAGATATATAGATGTAAAGGAAGCGAAAGAGGTATTTCAGGATCGTGCAAATGGAATTCCATAGTCTCTGCCTACCCCTCTGGGTGACAGGCGTGAGTGTTTATAAAAAAATTATTACATATTTAACAATATTTTTCTGTTTTATTTAATTAAACATTTATTATTACTCTTCTATATACATTAATATAAAAGTAAACAAAGTGGACATATTTTCGTTCTACCAATTCACCTTTAAATTAGGAAGATTTCTGTATGTGGATGTAAACGTACATATTATGTATAGAGGTGGCGCACGCGCAGCTGCAGGACCGGTTGGACTTCTCGTTTACAAAGTTCAACCTCATCATGTTTGTATATCCGTATATCTACGACTACTAAGTACCAATGGCTATCGACGTCATTTCTGTTTATATCCTCTATGCGCTTACCAAACTTATCAAAATGTTAGACGGAATAAAAAAATTGTGCATGTAATTGTGTAAACATGTACGAAGTGAAACTTCTTTACGACATATCATTCTTTTTTATTTTATTACTCATACAGCCCCGGCGTTTTTTTAATACCATACTAAATTTCTTTACTACGTTGAGAAGTTAAGAAATTTTACTTCTATTTTATGCTACCACAATTCTCTTATATTAATCATATCTTACCTGAATAAAGATTGAATAAACGCTACCTTAAACTTTGTTTGATTTAAAAAAAAAGCTTTTAATCTATATAAATAAAATGTAAGTGTCTCTCTGTAATATTAATATAACTGTCTTTTTTAACTTAGGGAGATAATAATCTTCGGAATGGTTAAACCGATTGGGATGATATACAAATAAACAAATAAAAAGCTATTCCAGGAATAAAAGAAAACCTTGGAGACCTTTTTTATAAAATAGAAAATATTTATCAATTTTCATCATTTTTTTATAAAATGTAAGTGGAGCACACAGACCACTTAATAGTAAGTGGATGCTGTGATGCCATGAACATCTACATCTATCCTCGATTAATAGTCAAAATGCAGATGCGTTGCCACCCTTGAGGACTAAGATGGAATGCCTCGTTTCCAGTAAAAAGGATCTCCGATTCTCTTACACTCACTTTACGAAACACAGCAGCGTTTGGCTGCTATTTTACGCTGGTATTTTGTGAGAGGGTGTCCTTCCCTGGTTGAGCCGACCCATTTCATGCTAGAACCATACAAATATAGCTGCAGCCTGCAGCATGGCATAAAATGTTTATTTTTCAAAATCTAAATGACGCCACATTAATAGATCACATCCAGGCGAAGTAGTCGCAGTAGTCACTAGTAGAAAATAAAAACGGACTTCAAAGAACTATAAGTCGAAAGTGCTCTCAGTGCTAAGAACCGACTTCGTAATCAATTATGGTAAAATGTATGAATTTACATTTCATGAGTGACAGTTACATTCATAACTTCTTCGAATGCCGACCTCATTTGTACGCGATAAACTACGCTAGCCAACGAAACCAATATTTGGGAACTGAAAAATTACGGTATGCCCCGTACCGTATGCCAGAACAACATAAAAACATCTAAAGTGCCTTAATCTGGGCGCAAACACGAAAAGTCAAGGGTTCCGTGAAAGTAACTAGAGCTCTCAAGCCAGCTGCTGGTTTGGATTACTAAACAACAGAATAAAATTGCGTATAAATCGAAATAGAAACACATTTTAGCATTATCAGTGCGAGATAGAGAAATAAACTATGGTAATTAAACTACTTAAGTTCTCAAGACATAAGTATGTAGATCCAAGTGAACGGTCGAAATACTAAACGTGTGCGAACACTACCGTTCCGAGTAAATTATTTATACTTAGTACAAGTACTAAGTATAAATAATTTACTTTCTGAGAATCTAAATTCTAAACAGAAAACACGGTTTGTTGTTGGCGCCACGTCGCGTACCTCTCATAAATAATATGTATTTATTAATTTTTATTTGTTTCTTCTTAAAGAGTGAACTTTTTAATTTTGCCAAAAATGCTTACACATGAAATTTGTCCCATGCTTGGTTTCACCAATAATCGTCTTATAAGGTAGTAAAATTTCTATTACCAGCTTTTCATCGTTAGTGTGCTTTGCCGAAATTGGGAATTCCCTCGTTGTGTGTTAGTGTGTCTTTCTGTTACAAACGTTCTTGTCAGAGACACGAAGACAATAATGCGTTCACACCGTACTTTTCTTATAGTCTAAATATAAAATTTGTTATTGACTCAAACACTAAGACTATCGGATACATTAAATGATAAAGATATGTTTCTCCTATCTATCACCACCTTACCTCATCTATATTATATTGATATTTTTAATAATGCGTAAAGGCTAAAGATTAGTGTTTGTGACGAAGACTGGATGGATACTTATTTAACTAATAATTAGGCATCCCTTTTAAGAACTCAAGTGAGAAAACACATCTGCATTTTGATTCTTATTTGATTATGTCCATGAACTCCTTGCTGTTTGAAAAAGTAAATGAAGTAGTAATATAAAAAAATGCCCACTTGACTTCTACACCGTAGCGTCGCCAGAGATCAGGGTCTCTCATTCAATCGTATTCTCGCCCAATGAACTAAAATATTGATTAACAATACGAAATACGGCGATATTTACCAATTTTCTTTCAAATAAAGCCACTTTTATGATAGTGTTTTTTCTTGCTCATTTTGAATCATGAAAAACGAAATTTTATTTCTTACGTTCGAGAATAAAGTATTTATTTCAATATGCGATTGGTGTTATAAGTGAACAAGAAAATAGTAAGTCATTACGTGAGACACCGTTATCTGAACTCGATTAAAAATCAAAATGCAGATGAGTTGTTGTTGAAGCAGCTGTCGTTCCCCGTTCGAGCTTACTCGATCGTGCTGACCCATTCGTGGTGCAGCCATCATACCCTGCAGCGTACCTCTATCACGTTGCAGTGTAACATGATGGTCAGATGTTTTTACAATGGCCCATATTTTTGTTACTTAATGTTAATTTAAATATATATATATATATATATATATATATATATATATATATATATATATATATATATATATATATATATAGACAAATAGACAAAGTTATTTTGCAATAACCGCTATTTTTGTAGAGAAAGTTCAGAATAAGTAATATAGGCAAATGTTGATAAAAAAATCTCACACATCCTGTCCCTTTTACCTTTTTAATTTGAAATGCGATGGTAACGCATTATTTTAACTGATTTTACTGCGCATCCATAAGGACGATCTTGTGCTCATAAATGTTGTTGCTCATAAATCACATTGAATTTGGCATAATTTCAAATAAAAGTAGAAGCCTTATTTACTCGTATTTTCAAAAATTGCCCTATCATTATTTATATACTTATTTGACACAATTATAAAAAATTTCTACTCTTTGAAAAATAATTCTATATGTATACTACTTTAAGATAGTTTACTTTGAGTACAAATTTTGCAATCCATTTGTAATGAAAACAATAAACCTTCTAAGATTATATAAAAGTAACAAAAAACACAGTTTACCGCTGGCGCCTATTCGCCCCCGCTCTCTCTGCAATCTACTTACTTATAAGGCTTACCCTTCCACCAGACCATATAAGACTACATATAGCTTAGATGTTACAACGTAACTTATATTTCACCCGATTAATCATAATTAGGTGATGCTGACGATATAATCTCAAATATGTGGGAAGAATGTGGGTGACGAACATTATAAATTATAAATAGTTTACTACCTTTGTACAACTTTTCCTACGCTTCGTATTATATATAAGTATGGTTTTTATTTTTTAATCACTGTAGTGACTATAGACTTTTTAATACAATTATTGTTCTAATGTTTACGTAGTAGAGCCGACTTGCAGACATTCTGTTTTTATTAAGAATGGGTTGACTCGACCGGGGACAGACAGTTACCAGCGTAAAATAGCAGTGTCATGCTACTGTTTTGTTTATGTAAAATGTAGAGATCTTAAAATCCAGTATTACTGGGAACAAGATATTCCATCTACGAGAAGTCCTCAGGTGTGATCACGCATCTGCATTCTGATTCTTAATCGAGGATATGTCACAGCATCTACTTACCATCAGGTGGACTGTGTACGCGTTTGTCACCCTTATTCATAAAATAATCGAATTAACTCATTAATACGTTTCTCTATTTCGTCTAGGTTGTATGTTGTTTTAATGTTACATATTAATTTTCCAATTGCCAAGATAATACGTATTAATTATTGTATTAATGATAAAGACAAAAAGTGTGTCCTAAATAATAAATTTGTCCAATAATTACTAAATTATTGAACTAAAAAACAAATATGCAGACCAATAAAATGAACAGATATTCTCTTATACGATGACGTATTGCTTAAAAGTCAGTTTAAATACCGTACCGTTAAGACATAACGCTTACCACGGATTTTATGAAAACTTGTGTAACAATGAAAAAATGCCTGTTGATTGAACGAGCCTGGGAAACAATAAAGCGGTGTTGCACATTGCAGCCTTCGACCACTGACTGGTCAGAAACAACAGTTTGTTCGTGGTACGCGAAAGCGCTCTAGCCATTATCTCGACTAAGCGTTATCTGCTATAATTACAATTGGACTCGATTGCGATTACGAAACGATCGGATACGACTGTCTAATTCTAAAGTTTATAACTGTGTATTGGTTATATTTAATACCTTTAACACTTAAGGGGAAAGAGCTATAAAAATAAAGCTCAATCTTAGCTTAATAACAAGTATCATAACGATAAACTTAAAAATGTTGCATTAAAGATCTAATGTCATTTTAAATACGTTATTATTTAATAACAATTTTCAAACGTAACGATTTGCCTTCTAAATCACTGAAAGCTAATTTTAAGATCGAAGAATAAATTAATTGTATTGTTTACATAAGACGAGACTAATTGTTTTGTCGCCTTATTAACTTTGATAAAATTTTGCTGTTAAAGTTATGCGTGAAATTAATGATTGATGACGAAGATTTAGTGAATCAAACTTGGCCCAAACTGGTCTCGAGTGAAAAGAACAAGTGGATTGGTGAAGTAGGACATTGACATACATACATGAACGAGTATGAGGAACGAAGAAGATTAAACGCAGCGTTGTTCTAGGCGAGCCATTACATATAATCGATTTAAATCAATAACTATTCATATACTACTTGATATTTGTTTCTTTTGGAGATATTCCGTCGTTTGCCACAATTTTTATAACATCATTTTTCTATAACTATTACATTCTTTTCAAACAATTTCTCATTTGTGTTTGTATCCCATATAACCCGATCAATGATCTCTTTGTTATACCCAAAGTACAATATTATCAGGTCAATTGCTTTTAGTATCGGGACGCCTTGGCTAGTTCCACTGTTAACGACATATTAGTTTTATTTAGATTACCTTAGTAGATAACTTCGGAAAGTATCAATATTGACAAAATTTTCTGGGTTTATTATATTATTAAACACATCTACTGTATGCTAATGTGAAGAATTTCTTTCTTTAATATAAATACGTCAGTGATATCTAGGGTCAGGCAAAGAAACTTTAATTATAGTTGCACATTAATAATTAATAGTTATATAGCTAAGTTATCAGGGTGACTCTGATGGGAACGGTAATTGGGAGTGACGAGACCGGCCAGCATCGGTCAGAAGCCATCATATTTTACGGCCGTGTGAACACTACCTGTATGATGGTGATGCCTTTGTTGATTTAGGTTAACGTCTTCTATTGAAAGGCCGACGTTACAAATGAACAATAAATTATCTGCGTTTACGTGTCTGCACAAGTAAGTTAAATTTGTATGGTCAACTTATTCTTAGAAAACGCACATTTATTTGCTTTGCCAAACCGCTTATTGTTTTGAAAAGTTTTAAAAGTGCTTGGGGGGGGGGGTTTTGTGTGTTTTTTTTTTTTGTTCGTTTTTTTTTTTATTTTATATGTTAAATTTTTTTTTAAAGAACTGGTTATTTAAATATAGTGCAATTAGTAAAAAAAAGGGCTGTTTATTTAAAAATTGTTTGGTTTGATATTAAAGTTAGGTATTTATACGTGCTAGAGCCATGCTGCAGTTACATTAGGAGTATAGTTGTAGCACGAATGGGTCGGCTCGATCGGGTGAGGACCACGCTCTCACAGAATACCACCGAGAACCGGAGACCCTTACTGGAAACGAGGCATTCCATCTTAGCCCTCACGGGTGACAACGCATCTGCATTTTGATTTGTAATTGAGGATAGATGTGGATGTCTATGGACCGCAGCAACCACTTACCTTCAGGTGGACTGTGTGCTCGTTTGTCACCCTATTCTATAAAAAAAATTGATTAGATAGATAACACTGAATTATATGAACATTGCCTAGGTCAGCATCTCTATCTACCAAGTTTTAGTTCTGAGTTTAAGAAAATTTATTAAATGGTTTTAAAACGCAGCGAGACTCCCTTTATGCTTAGGTGTTCGTGTGGTTTGATACTCTATTTTGTTATCCTAATTCTGCTTGCAAGCAACATTGCACTTACTGCCACTTTTCGGGTCGCAATTTCCGAATGACTCGTAATGGATCAACGTTCGTTTATGAGCTTTGTGCAGTAAGTACCGCGAGCATTTGGAATTTTCATTTTTATAGGATGAGGGTGACAAATGAACGCGCATTCCACGAGATGGTAAATAGATGCAGTGATCCACAACTATCCTCAATTAAAAATCAAAACGCTGAATGAAGCCTTGTCAACCTTAAGGACTAAGATGGAATGCTTCGATTTCAGTAAAAAGGTCTCCTTTTCTCTACACCCACCATACGAAACACAGCAGTATTAAGCTGTTATTTTACGCTGATATTATGTGAGAGGGTGGTCTTTCACCGACCCATTTGTGCTACAACTATAATATAGCAGCAGCATGGCTCTACCTCGTAAAAAATCATTTTAATTACAAGTTACATAATATATCTTAATCTCTTACACCGTAGTGTTGCAAACTCACCTTTTTAAAAAGATGTAACAAAACTTTAAAACTATGAAAAAAATTCTCCCTCTTATATGTGAAGTAACAATTTTATACGATCTACTGCTGGGCACAGGCTTTCCCTTATTTCTAAAAGTTTTGAGACAGAAAACAATGCCTTCCGCGCTGCCCAGTGCATGTTGGCAGACTTCTGGGACATGTCTTCGAATTTTTTTTCAATTCTTAACTAAGCAGATAATGTGGAAGCGCTTATTATGGGTTCCCACGGTCTGTCTCTATATCCAGACGAGATATTTTATTAGAGCCCTTCACAAGTCCATTGCTTGACATAGGTCCTAAGGAATGGCATCTGCATCCATCGGCTTCCTGCATCTCTTCCTATAGGTTCTCACTCCATAGAATGGGGGCCGCCCTACTGTTATATTTGCTTTACGTGAACTAAAAGAACATTGCGTAATTAAACTGTAAAGTAAAGTAAAGTTACAGCCTATATACGTCCCACTGCTGGGCACAGGCCTCCCCTCATTTCTGAGAGGAAACCTGCATGTCTAAGGAATAAGAAAAAAATATTACGAAGACATGTGAAGTTCGCCATCACGCATAAGTGCAGCGCGGCGGACACTTGCTTGCCCTGAAACCCTCTCAGAAATTATTAGGGAAAAAAACGGGTCGCTTATTTAAAAATACACGAATTATTTTGTGGGTGCATCCCGCTTGAATCGTCGGATATTAAAAAAGTTATATATAAACTCGACCAAATCCGTAAAATTAGTTTCATCTATATTAAAGCCTTATTAACATATGACTAAATGTTTCATTTTACTTCAATTAAAATTACGTTAATATTGCATTTACTATGCAACGCATAATGTATGCGTTGCATAGTAAATGCAATATTAATACTAGCCTGGGGTTAAGCTCCTTATATTTATGTTAACCGTTAACTACGAAAGAAATGCATTATACTTATGAGGACTTGTTCTAATGCGCCTCTCGCGCCACCATTATGACAAGGAGTGCATCACGTCTAGTGTCGGACTTTATCTAGATTTAGATTTAAAAAAAAGTTTATTACGTGGTAGAGCTATACTGCAGTTACATTAGTAGTATAGTTGCAGCACGAATGGCTCGAACAAGGAAGGACCACGGTCTCACAGGAATACCAGCGTAAAATAGTAGTTTAATGCCGCTGTGTTTTTTATGGCGAGCGTAGATAACCGGAGACCCCTTTTACTGGAAACGAGGCATTACATCTAAGTCCTCACGAGTGAAAACGCATTTTGATTAGTAATCGTGGACAGATGTAGATGTCAATGGGACACAGCATCCACTTACCATCAGGTGGACTGCGTGCTCATTAGTCACCCTTATCCTACAAAAAAATACTAACTTCAAATACTGAAACGAATTAATAATTTTTATTTAATAGCTTCTGAAGTTGGTGCATAAAAATTTGTATCGAAGAATTAGGCCCCGCCTTCTTTTATTTTCTTCTGTTATTTTATTCTCTTCAGTTTTAGAAGTTCATGGTAACAACTATAATGTCGTATTAATATAATAACCTATTTTTAATAAATAAACGACGAATCATTAAACAAAAGAGTTATGGCCCAACATACAAAAAAGGCTTGAAAAAAGAATTGAGAGTCCTTCTACTGTTTTGAAGTGGTTAAAAGATTAGAATAGTTTTTGCGTGATTTTTTGGAAATTTAATTTTTCCACAATTATTTATTTATTGGTTATAAAATCAAATTCTTTACATTAAAAACAATGTCCTACATTTCTAACATAGTATTTGCATTGTAAGTAAAATCTTAGTATCTAAAACGCTCAATTAAGACTCGAAAGCTGTAGTTAAGCTTTTAGCTGCGGTTCATGAGTTCGAACCTACGCGAAAGAGCTATTTAATAATTATTAAATAATTATTTCGAATTTGTATATCCACGATGTGGGAGAAAGTTCCTCGTGCGGTGATAAAGATTTCTTTTAAATAAAATAATGTAACTGCGTAAGAAGTTTTAGTAGTGTTGTACTACGTTTGCGTACTCACACGTAGTACAATAAAAAATATAAGCTAGATGAAACTAGTCCACATTCCCTTCAGTAAATATTTTATCACGTGCGGCCTGGACACACAATACTCAGGATGACAAAGGAGCTATGCAATAATATGTCAAAATGAGAATAAATAAAAAAAGAAAGTCTGTGATTATATTATCAGCCTCTCAAACAAAGAACATTGAACAGATAGAACTATCGGTTAGTCTTTGTACTTTTATTTACAATCGCAGAAAAAAATCCTACAATGCAGTTGTTATTAAGTTTTTCTGTGCTTAGAAATCCTAATATGAAACTTTTTCAATGAATTCTTTACATTACGATTTTTTAAGTGTGCGTCGAGTTTCTACGTGAAATTATTGGTACGTGAGACAATCAAATTCGAATAAATTCCAAGGACTTCAGGACACGAGACCCTAACCTTATCTTATTGCGAGGGCGTGTTGACTATCTACGCTATCACGATTATGCGTGGAAGTTACGACGAGTAACCGTTTTGCGGTACAGCGTTAGGTTACAAAAACCGGTACTGTGCGGTGTGACCCGGAGATTCGAGATTCGCATTGCATTCGCGTAGGCGGCCATTCTTGAATTCGCAAAAATGTGACTTCTAGAATTGAGGTTTGGAGAGCACTTAATTCTCATGCAAAGAGACGCTGTTACAAAGCTTGCGATGCCTAAGGAATAGAAATCCGCGAAATCTTAACAAAGCTGTGTGCATGACTTAATTCAATAACTTCCTTAAGAAAGAAGTATAACGAAAAGTAAAGCAGCTTGCATACACGCGAAACACAAAAAGCTTATAATAAATCTGCTAAACGACTAATCACTAAAGGAAAAAGTGCAAATTTATTAAGCTTCCCCATAAGTAAGTACAAAGAGTTCATCTTTGCCATATCAAGTACGAGACGTAACCGGACTCCCGCTATAGCCTCTCTTATGTCTTACTCACACTTATAGGATTGCACGTGTGGCGCCGAAACCTCCGTTCATTATCTCTGTCGTGCGCATGAGCTTGCGCAGCCTGTCACCGAGTACTTACTACAGCTACACGTCGCCTCTCTACCGCCGCGGATAGACGTCCACTACTAACTAATAGTTCGATGGGCGTAATAAAGTACAACTATTATGATCTATTTGCGTTGTTTAGTGTTGTGATACAGTTTAAAATGCGTCAAATTTTGTGGTTTGTGTCCGCGAGTGTATTTCGTTTATCCCCGAGTGTAATTTGATTAGATCAATCAGGCTAAACAGTGTTCCGATCAAGTGAGTGGATAGGATATCTGAGAATTAGAAGTGACATATGAATATTGTGCTTACTCGTTAGCCTTGCGTTTGACAGCACAATACAAGAGCTGCGCACCGCATATATAATCTTAATATATTTAAATTTCTGCGACAACTTAATATTGCTGGTAAATGTGAACCACGTACGTCAAGGTTGAATTCCACACCGTCATTAGGCTTAAGAATTCGATAAATGCATTTCGAAACTACTTTATGTTCTTGAATATTGCCTAATCGAATCGCCAATGTGTTTCACTATAACCAGTAACGCGTCACTAATCGCTATCCGTTACTGATTCCCTATTGTTTCACCCAATGCGCGACACTTGTGACTACAAGATCGAGTTATTGAAGGACATTAGCTTAACAATTCGCCCACGCACGCAAATTTTGTCGCCCATGCCTCTATTGTTTCTAGTTAATCCAAAACTATTTTTGTTCGCGCAATATACGATATCATAAAAAATAATAATTTCTTTCAGTTAGATATTTACTTCGGAATATTGCAAAACAACATAGGAAGTTAATTTTTAACAGCGATTATGAAAAAAAATGTAATTGAGTGTGGGTAGATGTTACAGGGTGGCAGCGGTGGTTACAGTATATCAAATTTTGTTTCTGTAGACCAAAATTACTTTACCAGCTTAGAACATCTAAAGATGTTATAGGATCTCTGAAAGGAAATAATAAAATGATTCTAAATGACCCATGTGGTTTCTTACACTATGGTCGATTGTTATAATTGAATAAGTGGTTACGAGTGTAACAAATCGGTTGCGGCAGCGATAATAGCCCGTAGAAACTAATCGATGCAAACGCTCTGGAGTTCATCACACCGCCGATAATGTTAACTCTCCATTGATTTGAATATTCGTCTAAAACGACAAATACGGTATTTCCGTTACAAATCTAACAACAAATTTCGGATAGCACACATAAACGCATTCAGCATATTAAGCAATACATATTATAGGTTCAAAATTGCATTTTTATTAATTTTACCCTAAGATATACGTTATACATAGCTGCCATAAAAATATTTTGCTTAAAATTGGCTTGTTTTATATAAAATATTAAATTTCTCATTTTTTGAACAACTCTAAACAAGCTTAAATACTCTATGTGAATAGTTCATACCAGCTATCTAAATTTTACGACAGTTAAGTCTTTTCGATCCGTATTCTTAACTATTAGGTTATTGTAGCTAACGTTTAAATTGCCGAATTAATAAATTTGAAAAAAAAAGTCCCGCTAGGTTTCTTGCAGGTTACCAGTGGTAAAAGTAAAAAATGAATAAAAATGATTCTATTATACTATATTCTAATTACATGTAACTTACTTATTGTATGTAAATCGGTATCACAAAAGTTGATTCTTCACATTAAATAAGTAACTCAATCACTTTGTTTTGTTACCAATAATTCTTAGCCGTATCGTTTCAACTTTTATTTCTCGAGAATCAGTGATTCCGATTATTGTTGCAATTGATCTCATTGTTTGCTTCGAATGTAAGCAACTGAGTCATTGGTTCATAGGTGCTAATTTGCTAATGATGAAAAACGATACGATTGTACGTTTTTAAATTCACACAGACTTTATACGTGGTAGAGCCATGTTGCAACTATTTTATGGTTGTATATAGTAAGAATTGGTCGATTCCACTCGACTTCTGCTGTGTTTCGTATGGTTACTGTAGAGAACCGGAGATCCTTTTTAATGAAAACGGGGTATTCCAACTTAGTCCTCAGGGGTGACAACGCATCTGTACTTTAAGTCTTAATACAGGATAGATGAACGTGTCTAGACGCCTAAACATGGTGGATGTTTCAATAGTTCGTTTGCCACCCATATTCTATAAAAAATAATCCAAATTCCTATACAGCCAATTTATACGTGGTTTTCTTTTTATTTTACCGAAATTGTAATCAATAGTTATATTATCCAACCTAAATATTATGATAGATAAAATATTTTTCTGTTGTAAAAAGTACAATGAATGCCTATTCAACGTTTATAGGCGAAGCAACCAAAATACTAAATGCAAAAATCTAAATTAAAGAAAAGTTTCTAAAGAAATGTTTAAAAATGTAGAATAAAAATGTAATTTTTTATTGTGCCACAGTTTTCCTGTTATTTGGCTGTGGGTGTAGTTTGTAACATTTCAACCTCAAATAAGGTTACAGTCATGTTGTCGCAATAGCATGAGTAACGCTTTGACACACGAAAAGATCCGTCTTTTAAATATAGCCTTTTTCGGATTACTAGTGACGAAAGAAAAATCAGTTTAATCAGCCGCGCCAGTAGAAAAGGATAGTAATATATTTGGAGAGATAAGCGGAACAGAAAAAGGGATGCACACCTTTTAAAAGTACATAATGTAGGTACTACTCGCCGATTTTTGGCAAATGATTAGTGCGATCGTCGATAACAGCACTAATCATTTATTAAAATATGGCGGACATGACTCCTAAGATCTTGCGACCTAAAACAATACACATGAAAGGCATTGAAATGTATATTCTAAATATAAGCTCAGTAACCTCATGGCTAAACGTTTAGGTTGGAGATGCAGGCTAAATAGATATGAAGTGAAATATTCGTATCTAAATTTTTTCTTCTCCAGGTGTTTGTCTATGTTCAATTTATGTGTACAAAACTTTTAAAAACGAAAATTTATAATGTCTATGTCAAACACGTCTTAATTGATCGCTGCAAAAAGTTTATATTTTTATTTTTTATGAAGTGATTTGTTTACACTGCAAGAAAACATCTTGACAGTGACAGAGATGATAGAATCCTACTTTACGTGACCTTAAATCTTTGTCGTTTCCCTATTCACATACTTGTTCGTCCATTAAGGACACTAACGTGGCCTTTCTTCATATAATTACAAGAAAAAAGACACGTACGGTTACTTATACTTATACTTGATGTGTCTTATAATGATTAAATAAGTACCTTACATGCATAATATATAAATATAGTAAATATGTGGTTGTATTGTAACACATTTTCACATAAAAAGTTTTTGCAATATTTAAAACTACATACATAGAAAAACAGCACTATACATTAAATCTAGGTATACTTTATGTGATGCGCAAGAAGCCGATGGCGTGTCGGGATTGTGCTAAATGGAAGTTCGTAATCTCTGCTTACCACTTTGGTTGACAGGCGTGAGAGTTTATGTTATGTTATATTATATAAACTGAGAGCTGTAATAGCTCAGGTTTAGGGGCTAAGTGCTCGCCTTAAACTTAATAATCCGCGAGCAATCCGTGATAACAAATGATAGTAATTTTAGGTGTCTCTACTAAATAATCGATGGTGAAAAAACATCCTATGAAAACTTAAAAGCAATAAATTAAAAAATAGCACTTGTGAAATCCGTCACACGCATCGACGAAGCGCAGCGAATCCTATAACCTCAAAAGGTCAGAAGTGAAAAAGTGTCTAATATTTGTTAGAGGCTACGATTATTTTCATATAAACTGACGAAAATGTATTTCAACTAAAATTTTTGTAGGACAGAAGTATGGGACGGTTAGGTGGAACATACTAAATAATAAACAGTGTGCTCCTGCTAATGTTGCTATTGATCTGTCTTTCTCACACTGTGTAGGTGGGAGGAACGTACTATGTAATTAGATCACAGGTTTACATGATGAGAATCGTCTCACGGTAACCGGCGCCGCTCGATTAGAATAAAAGCGTTTAATTTTTGTTTTTATCCTTACATTAAAAAAAATATTTAATGTTTGAAAAAAAATTCAATTTCATAAATATTTATTTAGAAACAAATTTTAATGTCGACTTTTACGTTCGCTTATCATAGTATTTTATTTATTTGGTACATTATAAATATATAATAATAAAGTAGTTAAAAGCAGTCTTCTTAAATGGCAAACCCCTGCTGGAAGTGTTTCCGTGGTAGCGTACAGGTACCGTAAAACTATTTTGTTACACCTGAGCGTAAATATGAGAAATACAATTTGGAGCGTCTTCCAAAAGAATAGCTTATAATATACTGTAGAAAACAAATCTCTAAGCTTACAAAACATTCGTAAGATTATTGTTACACCGCCCTCGGCTGGTAGCATTTAGATTTTTTTGGCAATGCTTGATTTTTTTACGTAGAAAAGTATAGTAATAGTTTACTACGTGTTACTGCTGGGCCTCTGCTCATTTCTAACCTGATCGATGACTGAACTTTTATTATACACAACTTTAGGTAGTGCACACATTCTACCTAAAGTTGTGTGTGTGTTGTTGTTATAATATGTGGTAAAATTTTTATCTTGTTTTTCCTTAAAGGCATTCTTGCTCTATTAAATTTCATTTATCCATTCCAAGAAAGACTAATCGTAGCCTTCTCCTGCTTATTATAGTGTCAGAGATTGGAAGTATATTAAAATTGTATGAGTCATTAACATTTTTTGTGTAAAACGAATTGAGCGGCTCGAACGATAACAAGTCCACGTTGAAATTATTTAACCTGACGTTTCCGGTTCGGTTATCTCAAAAAGTCAAGCAACCACTTATTAAGCAGTGGGAAAGAAGCAATTAGCTTTCTTCGCGGCATAAAGTAGACTGCAATAATTTTAAGTTTTCAAAAATTCACAACGTTCTAGAGTGAAGAATAGAACAACATTAAAATAATACTTAAAATTACTTTGACAATTTATTTTAAATACAAAACAAAAAGACAAAATAGTTTTAAATAATAAATATATTTTAAAATATGCCTCAAAGTCTACATTATCACTACTATAATAGTATTTTTAATTCAGTTAAACACATTTACAGTATGCACCATAACGTAAAATTTTATAATTTAAATTGGTAGCTGTTTGCTGCTCTTTGTTTGCTTTTCCATTCTATTCTAGTAAGCAAAAATGTCCGTCCATAGTTTGGTCAGAATACATGAGGTGTTTTAAGTACAGTCACCCGCTGGACACGAAAAGACTGACCACATATTATTTTACAACACCGACATACTTTAAGCACTGACTCACAGAGTCGTGAAAGTTTTTGATAAATAGGCCTCAATGATGAGGGAATAAGCATTTTTAAATAAGGTTTTGTTTCTATGTTTACATCGAGACTTACGCTTATGCGTGAAGACGCCGATAAATTTGTTTATTCATTATTCCCCATACATTCCACGAATATGACTCAAGAGATTACAATCCTGAGATGAAATATCCTTCCTTCCTTTTTTATTTTGGTGTTGATGCGAGATCTTACTGAATTTGATTGATTTATTTTAAAATTCTTTTACTATGTTGTCAGTACAAGATATTTAGTAGTGTTTAGTTTATATATTTCGATATTTTTAAAAACAAACTACTATCTGCATATCCCATGTTAGATTAAACTTTAGTATAATAAAACCTAATCATAAAAGATACGCTTCCCACTTCCAATATATGGAACTGCTGACGGGTTTTACATAATACTTATATTATTGTGTCTCATATGAAAAAATCTCGAATTTTAATTATTTAAAAATTAATTTTATTTCTCTGATCTCAGATTATTTTCACTTCATATTCAATTAATAATAGTTTAAATTGTTGTAAATCTCTTTCCATGATAAGCTGATAAGCTAATAACGAAAGGCTATTTACTTTTTAACAGATGAATAAAGAAGGAGGCTCTCAGTCCGTCTATACTATGTGTATGTGTACATATCACATATGTCACGTGATATATTTTCCAGTTGTGAACCTCTTTCATTGAATATTTGTTATCATTTAAGCTATGTAAGGTTGGTCCCATTTAAATTTAAAGTAATATAGGAAATAAACTTTTTAATGAACTGTTTAATTAATATTTCATTTGTTACTTTAGGATTGTTGTATTATGCCGAATTATTTAACTTTAAAAAAGTAAAAAACGATTTCAAAAAGCTTTTGAAGTCGGTGCTCGAACATAGAATTTTGAAGCAGTAAAACCACGGTTTAGAAGCTATTAAATAATAGTTATAATATCCACGTAATTTAATATTACGTGGAAATTATAACTATTATTTTTTAGTTTTTTTTAAATGTTTTTTTTGAGACTGACTTTTTTTTTTCAATGTATTATTACTGAAATGCTTATTTTTATTCGTAGACGTATATATTTTGAATATATCAAAACATAAAAAAACGTCGCTTATTCAAAACCACGCAGTCATTTTTCGTTATTGAAAACACATTTTTACGAGAATTAATAAAAAAATTCAATTTTATTGACAGAGACAAGAAAATCATAGAGTAAGGATAACGTTTTAATATAAAAGTATTTCTACTGAACTTACAAAACGTTTAAATTTTGCAAAGCCTTGCATTTTCTATTTTCCCGCGACGCTAAACAACTCCATTTCTTCAATAAATTATCACATCTGTGTAACACATTTTACGCGCATGCACGTGTACTATACTATACAAATATTCTTTTCAACATTTTATAGTTTAACTTGACGGGTTTTTACTTATCGCCATAGGAATATAAACAAAACATCGCTATTCTGTAAAAGACAGAGATGAAAGAATTAATACGCATAAAAGCTAGAAAGGGAAGGCTTTGGGCCCACGTGAGTTACGTTAACAATAGATTACAAAAACAGTACCTACCTGGAAGGTAGAGGCGCCCGCGTTTCCCGCCCCCACTTCTATTGCTTGTCTCACGTCAGTCTGCTCGAAAGCCTCCTTGGTGTCGTTCGTATGCTTATGTAAACCAAGTTATTATACTTTTACAATTAAAATTAATCATTAGAAGTAGTGTAAGAAGTGATTAAAATCGTGGCCTAATTTGTGCGTGACGCAATCATACAGTTGTTTAGTTATAATTAGTTTTCCTTTGTAACCACCTGTCGCTCTCTACCTGCTCAAAGGTAGCGCAACTGCTGTTTTCCCGCCGAAGCTTTTAACTTTTAAGTCTCTAACTAACTTATAACAGCATAGATAATAAATAATACTCTACGGTCATTGTTCATCAAAGTGAGACGAGTGGAATTCAAATGAAAAGTTTCTCAATTGTACGTGGTTCGAGTACTTATTGCCTTTTAAGTCGTTTGCGGACACAATAACTGATAGAGATACATATATTCAGTGCGCAGCCATTGTCTTCGATCACGACCAGTATGAAGATTGAATTCGAATGAGTAGTCGAGGCGAATTCGTTTAATTCGCTTCGCCGATAGCGTGATCGTAATGAACTATGTGGACTATTTAATGAGATGATTAAGTTTCGATACAAGCGGAAGGAGTCCAGCGATGGCGGCAGTGGAAAGAGTGGGACTGCTATACAGAAGCAAAAAATTGAAGGTCTCCGAGACCGTGAACTGTTGCCGCCCAAAGATATGATGCTGGTGGGCTCAGTAGCTGGAGTGCGACATAACACGCTGCCGCGGTCTCGCCCGCCATCCGCTGCACACCGAGACTCGCCTGAACAACTGTTGAATCCAACTACGATATCCCTGTTCCGAGTAAGTTCAAGATCCTCGGATCCTTTTCTAACTTTAATGAGATTATTATCTATGATTTTTCTAGTTTGTTAATAATGAACTTCACCGTAATAAAATTTTAAAAAATCTGTAACATTTCCTACCAGAATACGTCTTTAGACACTTAAAATATACTAATACACTTAAAATATAATTTTTTGTATCTATAATTGTGCGATGAAAAAGTAACGCCTCATCCTACGTTTTATCTACTCCCTCAATAATTTTCGACAGCTTGATCGTTGAACTAACAGAATTAAACTCATGAGACGACTGCATATTTGGGAAGTATTCATTTATCACGTCACAACTTTGGAACTTTTGGACAAAAGAATATAAAATTGCTGTTGCGAACCCGCTTGCCAAGCGAGGTAACTATGCCAAATATCCCCTCTATTAGGTAATCTGTGGTGGAAGCCTAAGTTCAGCAGTGGGATTACAAGTCTGTAACAGTAACGATGACTATGGAACAACAATTTTTGATGTAATTAATAGGTTTCTTGTTATTTGTAATCACTTCTTCACCTGAAGATCATAATGTAATGAAAGATCTAAATTATAGCACAAATCACCTTTACACGGAAATAAGGATTTAAAATATTTGACTTTGGTACTTACCTACACATTAGAAACTCATTATAGTTCAATTCTATTTCAAAATTTATAATTTTATGTTCTCCTTATATAGTTAACATATTAATTAGTCCATCGGCTGGGTATCATCTTACCTATCACTGCTTCCAAGCACCGGTCAGCAGAGTATGGGGAGCCGGTATTGGGGCAGGCGACGTCTTCAGAGGTAACAAGTAACAACGGATATATAGCCTTCTTTGTTTAAAGTTGTCTTAGGGTCTAAGGGTGTCAGGTGAAGATGTCTAAGGGCTATAGTAGGTACTAAATATTACGCAAGTACGTTTATTACTTCAATTTTATAATAAAACTACAAATGTGTTGTCACCTCTGAAGACTAAGATGAAATACTTCAGCATCATCGTCATCATTACAGCCTTTCACAAGTCCACTGCTGAACATAGACCTCCCCCAAGGAATGCCACAAAGCACGGTCCTGAGCCACCTGTATCTATCGACTTCCTGCATGTCTTACCGGGTCGTTACTCCGTCTAGTGGGGGTCGCCCAACTCTTAGCCTTCCGGTACATAGCTGCCACTCGAGAACCTTTTTATTCGAACTATATGGCCGGCCCGTTGCCACTTCAGCTTACTAATCCGTTTCGCTATGTCGGTCAGTCTGGTTCTACTGCAGATATCTCATACTTCATAACCTGTAATTATACTAGCTTTCTGTATCCTTTGACCTGAATACAGCGGTGCAGCATCTGGCGGAAGTAGGTAGCCTACTCATTCGGATTTCTAGGTATTCGAATCCTGCCGTCTAGGTTTATTTGTAACGTATGGTTTTAATAAGGAAATAATTAGTTACCTACTTATTATTTCCGTAGTAGTATTAGTAGACGAATAAGTAAAAATTATTAAATCTATAACTAGTTGGTACCCGGCGCGTTGCTTCCGCAGAAGAAATTATTGTGGAAATATCTTTTTTAGGGTTCCGTAGTCAACTAGGAACCCTTATAGTTTCGCCATGTCTGTCTGTCCGTCTGTCCGTCCTCGCTTAATCTCTGTGACCGTTAGCACTAGAAAGCTGAAATTTGGTACCAATATGTGTATCAATCACGCCGACAAAGTGGTAAAATAAAAATTGGAAAAAAAAATGTTTTATTAGGGTAGCCCCCTTATATGTAAAAATGGGAAGTGATTTTTTTTAATTTCAACCCTAACGTGTGATATATTG
This sequence comes from Parnassius apollo, assembly GCA_907164705.1. Classification (NCBI taxonomy): domain Eukaryota; kingdom Metazoa; phylum Arthropoda; class Insecta; order Lepidoptera; family Papilionidae; genus Parnassius; species Parnassius apollo. Next base: position 2,596,464 of record CAJQZP010000885.1, on the reverse strand, counting down.
TTGGAAAGGTATTTAAAAATGAATAGGGGTTTACTAAAATCATTTTTTTATAATGTCAATAATTTCGGAAATAATCGCTCCAAAAGTAAAAAACAATGTGTGCCCCCCCCTCTAACTTTTGAACCATAAGTTTAGAAATTATGAAAAAAATCTGAAAAGTAGAACTTTATAAGGACTTTCTAGGAAAATTATTTTGAACTTGGATGGAAACAACAGTACCCACTACCGGGAGCAGTTGCAGGAGCGCGGAGCGCTGCTGGAGCGCGAACATAATGGATACCCACCTTTAAACTCATAAGTGGGAACACTTATTGTGACGGACGGGAAATTACGGAACCCTACACTGAGCGTGGCCCGACACGCTCTTGGCCGGTTTTTTTTAATTGGAAAGTTTATATTGTTTAATTAGGATTGATATTGCATTCATTGAAATTAAATGATATATGACTTTCAGACAGATTTGTCAGCACGATACCCTACCTACTGTAAGTTAATTGTATTATAATCTTGGTGCAAGTGCAACAAACATTAACTTTTATATATTAAGTATACATACTGTTGTCTATAATGGACTTTAAACCGGACAGAAAACTGCGCTTTTCCACGTAGTTAACTGTTATTTACCAAGCAACGAATATCTTATTATTCAATGGTAGCTGCTGACCCCTTAAGGCCATTGTTTAGAAGCCTTCAAAGACAATTTACCATAAGAATATTTATTAGGACTACCGCTCGTGTTCGTCAACGTTACTTGCAGTATTATGGAGCTCAAAACACGATGCCTGCCTTATTTTTACCCGATTTTAAATAAGGATGATGTTCTTAATTCGAATGTATTTTTACGTTATTTTATATATTAAACCAATTTATTGTTTTTTTTTAAATAAAGATTGATTAAATTTAAATTTAAGGAAAATTTTTAACTCTCAAGGTAGAAAAAAGGGGCTGAAATTATATTGCATATATTTAGCGGACACTCTAGTTGTTGCCCTGAGGTTGTGGTGTTGCTTACTTAGTCTTAGTCCATTCAGAAGGCTCAAATAATTAAAGTTCTAAAAAATATACAAACCGACTTGTTGCTTCGATTAGTTCTACATGCTTATTTACAACAAGATATGGGGTGAAACATATCTTGAGAAAACCTGCATGTTCGATACAATATACATAATATATATTATGTAATACATATGTGACGTCCGTTACTACTGTGTAATAATAAATCATAAAACATACAGTTATACTACATAATACTTCTTTTATATTTACATTTTCATAAAGTTTAGTTATTTTAGTTTTCGAACAATCGATCTTTGCATCCTTTATTGTCAAACATATTGAACATCCGTAAGAACTCCCGAGAATGGACTATTGTCTGGACGGTTTTGTAATGTCGACGACAAAATATTGCACTGTGGTTAACTCTGTTAGACTGTAATAATCTGGTATTTCGAAGTTATATCCTTTTATCCTCCCACATCATGTAGTGTATAGCCCCATCTATTTACTACCTCAGCTACATAATATTAGGTTTTTATTCGCCATTTTGGGGAAAATTAAAAATTTTACAAAAAAAGTTAATAAATCAAAATATTTGCTTAAACTACTACCAAATTCTTTCTATTTTATGCCTGCTTAAGAAGTTTGCTGCAGGGGAATTGATGAACTCTATACAAGCGTTTTTACTGCTTCTTCGGAATTAGAATTTTTCTGTAAAGTTAATGTAAAGTTAGCCTATATACGTCCCACTGCTGGGCATAAGCCTCTTCCTACTTCTGAGAGGGTTTTAGGGCAAGGAATTGTCCGCCGCGCTGCCCCAATGCGTGTTGGCGAACTTTACATGTCTTCGAAATATTTTTTTTTATTTCTTAGACATGACGATGTTTTCGTTTACTGCCTGGCACGTGGTAAATCAGCACTTAAAATTGCAATTAACAATTTCATTGGTACCGGTAGGGACCGAGCCCAGGTTGCCCGCGTACTGTAAAATTTACAGCGAGCGCTCACCCCCTGAGGTACCACGGAATTTTTGCCTATCAAAAAGTAATTTAAACTTCAAATAAAGCGAACGTTTATGGGTTCAAAAACAGGTCATGATCTTGAGAATATAATATGGATGAGAGATGGGTCTCTTAACCTTTAGCTCTGATTTTTTTTGCCAAGACTTTCCGTAGTCGGGCGTTGTCATGATGAAGCAATGGCCAATTACAGTTCATCAGTCTGGGTGGTTTGAGAGCCAACTTCTTCATCACTATTTTCAATTCTTGACAATAACTGTCAGTAGTCACCGTGAAACCAGATGACAAGAAGCTATAGTGAATTACACCAACAGTGAAGCACCAAATTGTCACTCTAAGCTCTTTCTGGCTATCTTTGGTTTCGGGCACTGTTTGACCTGTGGGCTTGGGCACCTGGATCGAAATACTATAATGAATGCTTGCGATTGTTGCATAGAATCCACCTTATCTTAAAATTATCTCCTTTTTATGCCAGTTGGGGTAACGGGGTATTAGTTATAATATGGAGTTACTAGTATTTAAAAAAAAATTTCAACTATATTCAATTCCACATTTAGTTAGTGACGAAACCATTCGTCAAACTTCTTTATTTTACCAATTTTCTGCAAATGATCTTATATTGTTTTAACACTTACATTTAAAACCACTTAAGCCGTAATTTGAGACCATCCGCCTTCACTTTCACCTTAAAAGCTCATCATTACCAACCATTTTCTCCGGCCACTGTTCAAATTTTACTAAGAAAAGCGATTGAATCAATACCGCAAAGTTCGCCCAATAGAAGTGCTAAGTCCGATTACGTCATTGATATTGTGTAGCTTTTGAGACGCATTGTTTCCACGTTGGAACTCATATTAAAAATTTTACGCATTATACGAAGTCCCTAGTTATACATATATATATATATATTTTTTATATATATATATATATTTTTTTCGACAATCATCTTCATCACCATCACAAGACCACTGGCTCAACCTGGCATATGTTTAACAGTACAGCCTACATATATTAGCTAATAAGGTGTTATTCCCCAGATGCGATGACTGCCTCGTTAGTCCAGTTGTTAGTTGGTTAGGTAGTTGTTGTTGTTGTTGTAGTAGTGCGACTGCTGATCATGAGGTCCTGGGTTCGAATCCCGGGTCGGGACAAAAAAATAATTATTGAGTTTTTCCGTCTAGAAATTCTTAGTAGTTGCCCGGAGTCAGGAAGTTGGCGGTGTTTCACCCCCGTGCCTCGGAAAGCACGTAAAGCCGTTGGTCCTGCACCTGATCTCTCTCCGGTTGTGTAAGTTTACCGTCCCATCGGATTATCAGAGTGAGGGAATAGAGAGCGCACCTGTGCTTGCGCATACACTTGGCCGCTATAATCCTGCGCCGATGGCTAGCCTCCGTTGAGGCAGGCCGCCGTGGCCGGAATTCGGTCTGGAGGACATTATTATTATTCCCCAGATATAGCCATAGTTTCAAGGTTTTGCAGGCAGGTTGGCAACCTCAGTTTTATGTTATTTTCACTTGTTAAGATGCTGCTGCCAATCTCCTGTTTCTTTTCCCTCCGTCGCCTTTTAAGACAACCATAGGATGATGTGGCATAGTTGATGCTCTTATGTCGCAACTACACATTTTACTATACCCTATAGAGAGCCATTCACAAAGCGACTGTAGTAGGGACCATCGATCAAGCCTTCGCAGCACAACGACAGTTCGATTAGCACCATGCATTACAACTTGCTCGAACGGACGATCCACAAAAAACGATGAACAGCGACGGTCGCCTGTCATTACTTATGAAAATTGGTGTGCTGGTGAGTTATGCAGCATAACTTTTGCTGCATAAATCATTACGTTATAAATAAAAAAATAGCAGCAATATAATAGCTTTATTAAAATGTAGAGCTTGAAACTACAACAATTTTACTGGAAAATACCTAATACGGTAATTTATTCACTAAAATAAAATAAGAAAATTAAGGGCTCAGAAGACTTTAAGGCTTTTATAAACTTCATCTTCTGTTGTGGCCCACGTATATTAAATGTCATTATGTTAAAATGAATAAAATATATACTTAGATAATATTAACAACGTCTTTTTTGTAGAGGCCTCATTTTCAACCGACTTCAAAGAAAAGAGCAGGTTCTCTATTCGAATGTATTTTTGTTGTATTTTACTTTCTACTGGGTGAACCGATTTTGACGATTCTTTCTTTTTTGAAAGCTGTTGCTTTTATGTGTTCTCTATAAATTTAATCAAGATATGACCGGTTGTTTTTGAGTTATTCTTAATAATGCGTATTTAACTGACTTCGACAACATTGATGATGTTCTCATTTTATTTATACTGAAGTCGAATGCACATTTTTTTTTATTTTAACAAGTGTTAAAATAAAAAATATACAAGTTTTTATTCCTTTACTTTTTTATTTCTGTTAATGTTCAGGTTTTATTTCTTTCTCCCATATTTTAATTATTTATATATCCATCTACGCTGGCTAATATTCAAAAATTAGGATCTGTTCTATAATATGATTAAATGCTTGATCAAAACAATTTAAGTAGCTTATATATAAATGGCTCTATATTTATAAGAAAGCAATTTTTAGTCCCTTTAATATATGTATAGTCGAGGACCAGGATATCAGGAAACTCAAGTAGCAGGGTCACGGCACTTGCGGCACCCTGGGATCGTTTAGAGCACCATTCGCACGCAACAATTGCCAGTAACAAGCTAGCCGCATTCACACAGCACCGTGTCTGCATTCAGTTTAAAATTTTCTACAACATAATTATGCATGGTGCATTAGCTCCGTGATTTTTTACTACCTCTACATAGATTTCATGACTACCATTGTTTTGAGTTGAATATGAACCAGTTATAACAATTCGCTATAAATAATAAGCATCTTTCCATCCGTTTACAATGGCTGCTATAGGTGTTTTCAAACAACAGTGAATGGGCTTTTGTTAAGCTAAGTCAGTGCCCTTTATCATCTTTGGGTACATCACCACTTACCATCAGGTGGTATAGTAGTCAAGCACTGGCTTATTACTGGTGAAAAAATAATTCCTCCTAAAAATAAACAGTAAATTCATCATCATCATCATAATAAACAGCCTTGTTACTCTACATGCCACCTTTACACCTTACCAACAATGTGCTGGCATGATTGTTTTATTTTAATACTTAAAGTTTTTTTCATAAGCAACTACGCTGGTCTAACCCTCGCACTGGTATCACCGCTTTCGATTATCGGTTTGAGAGATTCGTGTTTAGCATTTTTGGATGAATTTTCCGTCATCTAAGCATCGCCTGTCAATCAGAAGGATATCATTGGCTGCAGTTGAAATTTGCAGTTGAAAAAAGTTTTATCACGTTACTTCTTAAACCCCTAATTGTAAATTAATTTGTCTGATTATTTCTTAATATTCTTAAATGAGAATTGAAAACAAATAAGTATTTTTGGTAATGGAAATTAATATTTATTGTAACAAATATCCAAATGCTAGCCAGCTACATATGATTCAATTATACAGATTTTATTGAGTTTAAGATGCTATAGTTAAGGGGTCTAAAAGGAGATTGAGATATTACAGCCAGAGATACCAAACGCCAACCTCACAAGTGCTCGATGCACTCTGCCAACTAAGGAACCTATTTTAGGAAACTTACTGATAACTGAGACGGTACCCAATTAGACCTTACTCTAAACCTTATAGTCTTGTGATAGGTGTAACATTATCAGGTAGGGGGTCTCGGCTGTACCATAATTTTTTCAAAAAAGTTGTCTCTGATGCACTTGCAAAGGCGCTGGTCATACCCAGACATTTGAATGGTAAATGAAATAATTTTGTAGTACAGTAACATTAACCAATTGTCGGTTTTGTTTGATAATATTAAAAGTTAATTTGTATCTTTCCTATACCTATATATTTATATATTTAACATATTATTTAAATATTAAAGAAATTTTAAGTTTATGGGGGAATGCTTTCTGTATTTTGGTTTTTTGACACCGCGATTATTAAGAGAAAAGTTAAAATCAAATATTATTGTTGTAAATCAGTTTTAGATTTTTAAATAATCAAAGATGTATTTATTCCATTCAAGGAATCATTTTTTGTAAAAGTCGTATGGACCATAAAAAAATGTAAAATTAAGTAAGCTTTCAATATTGCTTTTTATATAACTCGTCCCGTAAGGAACGCAATGTTAGATGCATAGCATAGCGGAAGGCACGACACAAGCTGCGTCCGCCATTGCACCGGATAAATACGCCACTTGAATTACAACCACTTTGCAGTAATCTTGTAAAGTAAATTACATCACATCACATACGGGTACACCGTTACTAGCAAAAAGTCAAAACACAATATGTACCACCAAATATCTATGATAAATATGTTTAAAAAAAAAGTTAAGTTAAAAGTTTCAAAGTTAAATACAGGTATTGTTTTTTTTTTGCTTCCAGAGGTAAGAGATTATCGGTACAATCAATTACACCAGTAAGAGCCACCAAGCTCAGAATATTATAGTCTTTTCTGTAATGTGTTTGTTAAGAATATATTTTGAGGGAATTTTTTTTTGCCATTATAGTATTTTGATTTACTACTATTCCATATTCGAAACGTAATAAAGCTAATTAATATGCTATACTTTCTCAACATTATATTGTCCTTTTCTAAAAACTAAAACAAAAAATGTTTTAATTAAATATTTTACATATCACATAATAAGTAAATAGCAAAATACTATTTATGTTTTTTATAGAAGAAGGGTGACAAACGAGCACACGGTCCACGTGATGGTAAGTGGATGCTGTGGCTCATAGACATCTTCATTTATCCTCGATTACGAATCAAAATGCAGATGCGTTGTCACCCACGTTCTATACACTCACCATACGAAACACAGCGGCCTTAAGCTGCTATTTTACTCTGGTATTCTGTGAGAACGTGGTCCTACCCAAGCGGAGCCGATCCAATCGTGCTACAACTAATATAGCTGCAGCGTCGTATATGCAACCCATGGTAATATTGCGGCCACACATAAAGTGCACTTGGATGGAAAATGAGATTGAATTTATTATGATGACCAGACGGCATCTCTTCACTGATGTCGCAGGGATCGCAAGATGAAAACTGGTAGCGATATCCGAATGGTGAGAGGCACGCTGATCTTTAATGTTAAGTTCATCGCTAAATGCAATCGTTGAATTTTAAGTAATTTCAATACAGCTCGTGTTAAAGCGAAACCAAGGTTCAGAAGTCTTAGCTAGAAATCTGCCTGCTGGAAAGACTCACTTGTCTGAATTGAAGACCGACTGCAGCAGCTATTTCCAGGACCCATGATTTTGCGTAGGATTGAGAAGTGCTGTGGACAGCCACGCTAGTGCGAGTAATGATTCAAAGCCACCCCCTCTCCCTCTGTGCATCCACCATCCAATACTATCATATATATATTATATATGAAGGATAGCATTTAAGATGAAAATAGAGAAGACAAATCCACATATATGCCGGTAATTGTTAGGAGCACTACCCTGAAAGTTGTCACGAGTATGCTTAACTAGGACAAATTGTCCGACTAGGTGATTTCAACTTAGACCGAGAGGTCAGTCGACGGATCCAACTTGGTAGAGCAGCGTTCGGAAGATTACGACACATCCTTTCACTTATATACCCACTACAAAACTTAAAAGCATGATTGTACTGCCAGTGACGATTTATGCATCTGAGACGTGGTCTTCTATCGCTGGCCATATAAGGAAATTCAAGGCCGCTCAGCGAGCTAAGGTGTGGTCCATGTCCGGAGTTTCCCTGCAGATAAACTTATGTCAGGTTTCTATATTTAAAAACTCTTTGTTGCTTTTGCGTTTTCATGCCCTTCATTTAATTTTACAACTAACAATTTCACACACACACACACACACACACATACACACACACACACACACACACACACACACATACAATCGCTCGGTGACGGTGACAACTCAGATCACTTAATTTACTTGTTCATTACCGTTTTGAAGTAAATGAATTGCATAACTTCCTTTTTTAAAACAAAATTTCACTTCAACTATTTGTGAACCGTTTAAAGTTTTTTCATTTTCAAATATCCTAAGTTGTTGAATGAATTAATAGTTATATAAATTAAGGTACATAAACTTCCTATATCATAAAACGGATTTTTACGGACAAGGAAACGTTTCTTAAAATAGGAATCGGGCATTAGTACCTAATGAGGAAAGGATATCCGACGTAGAATGAAAGAAACTGACATAGTCAAATGGATCAGTATGCTTAAATGGTAATAAAAAAAAGAAAACTGATCGTATAATAATTTTACAATATTTATATTATCAAAAATATTTAAGGCAAATTAGTACTTATACGTAGTAGTCTGTTACAAGAATGCCAACTTTAACGTAACCAACATTACGAAACACAAACAGTCGCGCTTAGCGTACGGGACCCGTTTTGTATTGTACGTCGCATGATCTCGGCCGGGTCATGACTTACTTGTGACCTATAATATTCGTGTTCGTGTCATACTGGTTTTTTTCCTCGAGCCCAAAAACAAAATGAATGTTTGAATAAACTTTAAAACAATATTAATAGGACTCAATTTAGTACAACCACTGCATTCAGAATCAAATTTCAACTTTCTTTAGTATGAATGTTATATTATATTATACCTTTCTCTTGGTCTATAAACATCTTTAGAGCTTTCATATTCCTATTTTAAAGTTCATTATTGCCTTTTTATTAAGAAGACCTAAGTAGAAATTATTTAACTCTACTTACCCTATACACGTCTTCGAAGATAGGTATAATGTGTATTATATTACGAAGGATAATTTAAAATATTTTTCTACGGCTGCTGTGTTATTTTTGAAATGCATTAATTAAAATTGTCATAATACTACTTATCAACATACTAATTATTACGTTATTTTCTATAACCACATGAAAAACATTGCGTATGTGTAAAAGCAATGAATGTATTAAATAATAGCTTATTATTAAGTAAATTTAATTTCGTTAAATTAATAAAAACGGCGAAAATATTTTCTAGAACGAAATTTTCTAGAGACTGGCACCTATAACGCTACTCACTGGCAACAAAGTATTAAAAATAAATGTAAAATATTAGTATATTTGGGTGTAAAATAAAACTAAAAAGGCCTGAACGTAATTTGTCTTTGTTATAATAATAATTTACAAGGTGTGGAGCATAAAGGGATCTCTTCTACTGTGCTGATCCAGTGAGAATTATCTATCTTCAGACTTCACATGATCCCGAAATGTTTTTTTTTTCTTACCATCACGAACGGTGTTGCCGAACGTAAGGTGCTCGTGTACGTGTTAATAATTGAAGTTAATTAAGGTACCTTTTATATTTTAGTCCTTGTGAATAATGTCCTACACACAAAACATGTTAATACATAATATTATATACTTCACATAATAAAGTCATGATGCAGCTATATTATGGTTGTAGAACGAACAGATCGGCTCGACCGAGGAAAGACCACGTTCTCACACAATATCAACGTCAGAAACTTTTTTTGGAAACAAGGCATTCTATTTTAGTCCCCAATGGTGACAACGCATCTGCATTTTGATTCTCAATCGAGGATTAATGTAGATGTCTATAGGCCACAGCATCCACTAATCACCAGGTGGATTGTGTGCTCGTTTGCCACGCTTATTCTATAAATAATAATATTAATAATAAATATTAATTTCGTTCACATTTTATACAGTTGCATTTTTTTTCGTAAATAGTTTAAGCATTTTTAGTTGTTGTGGGTGGCAGGTGCCCAAATTAGATTACCCTGTTCTATGGGAACCAATGAGCTAATGAGAAAATACGTTAACGTTTTTTATTGTTTACAGGAACTATTCGCTCAGCTGCAATGGTCGGCGGAGCGCGCACCGGCGGCAGACAGCCTGCGTCGCGCGCTTGGTGGCGGCGGCGCTCGCTTCCAACTAGGCTGCATGGCCGACGCGAGCGAGTGCTTCGAGCATCTCCTCCTCAGAGTGCACGCCCATGTTGCAGCTGGGAGTGGAGACAAGAGAGAAGACGATGCTTGCAGAGCCCCACACTGCGTGCCACATCGCAAGTTCGCCATGATGTTGGTCGAGCAATCAGTCTGTGGGGCTTGCCAAGCTACGTCCGAACCATTACCGTTTACTCAGGTATGTTTGTAAAATTTTAATATTATTTTCAGGAAAAACAATTTCAAATTCAATAGGGAAAGAACAAAAAATACTTTTAAAATCGGGGCAAATCTCCCCTGTAACGCACTTGTTATTTAATCACGTTATTTGTAAAATGAAATAACACTTGTTATTTATTTTTATAAATATACCCTACCATGAAACTCTATGATATATCATGGTTTTTAATATTGGTATTTTGCATTTACAGATGGTGCATTATGTATCCGCAACAGCGTTGACAACACAAGCTGCTTTTGGCGATCACAGTGACAGCTTTGGCACTTTGCTAAGAAAAGCGGGAGGAATGGGCGATATACGGGATTGTCCAGTAAGTAATCTAAGTTAATTTGTTCTTTATATTTATATAGTATTTTATGTTTTATGATCCACTACTGGAAGACTAGTTAGGTTTCACGATTTTTTATTATAAAATAAGAGTGACAAGCGAGCACACATTTATCTTCAATTAAGAATCAAAATGCAGATGCGTTGTCACGCCTGAAGACTGAGATAGAATGCCTCGTTTCCGGTAAAAAAGGCCTCAGGTTCTCCACACTCAACATACGAAACACAGCAGCATTAAGCTGTTATTATACGCTGGTCCCATAGGAGACCCCGGTCGAGCTGACCCATCTGTGCTACAACTAATATAGCTACAGCGTGGCTCTACCACGTAAAATATTTATGATTATAAACGGTACCTACCACAATATACAGTTTTTTTTCGAACTGATTTTAGTTTATTTAAACTCAAGCACTTTCATACACTAATTATAATAATTTGGTAGTATCCACAACTATACTAAAAATATTCTGTGATTTATTTCAGAATGCCTGCGGTGCAAAGATTCAAATTTGCCGAACTCTCATGAATCGACCAGAAGTCGTATCAATTGGGATGGTGTGGGATTCCGAGCGACCATCCGCTGAACATGTAGCAGCCGTGTACGCAGCTCTTGGTACTGAATTACGACCAACCGATGCCTTCCACGCCTGTGTCGATTGCGCTTGGGCTGCTAGGGCAACACACCGTCTAGTTGGACTCGTCACTTATTACGGCAAACATTACTCCACATTTTTCTTTCATAGCAAACTACAACTATGGATATATTTCGATGACGCTGACGTAAAGGAAATTGGGCCAGAATGGTCTCAAGTAGTCGAGAAATGCCGAAGAGCTAGATTTCAGCCACTCCTATTATTATATGCCGCGGTTGACGGTACACCGTGTGATACTCGTCATGCTCCAAAGGAAGTTGTTCCATTCTCAGCCCCAGAACCGAGGCGGGCAATCACACCTGCACCAGAAAGACCAACAGCTGGATTTGCAAGAAGAGCTGTTACTCCGGGTCCTGACAATGAAAGTGACTATGTCAGTAGAAAAGCTGTAGAGAATATGTTAGATGTTCATGCTAGTCGACGGGCACAATTAGCTCGAAGTTTGAGTGCAAGCTCAGCTTCAGATACACAAGAAAGACCAAGATCTCGGAGAGACTCCGGAAATTGGAGTGGAGATCGTAACAGTGCATCTTCCGCGTCTTCTTCAACAGCGGACAGCCCCTATATGTACCCTAGGGGTAGAGGATCAGGAAGTGTTCCTAGTAGTCCGACTCGCAAAGGAGAGTTGTCGAGCGGTGGATCCTGTGACACTGGGTATGATTCATATTCTTTGTCGTCAACTGACAGTCTTCCTCAGCAACAAAACCATAGGCCCCCAAATTTACAACTAGCACAGATACCAGAGTTAACTACTCGTGGTGATTGTGATGCTCTTTGTTCGGAAGCAGACACATTGCTTGAAAAATCTCGCCACGCAGAAGATGCAGCTGATTACGATACCGCTCTTCTTCTTTGTGACAACGCTGCAGCTAAGGCTCGGGCTGCAATGGACGCACCGTACAATAATCAACATACAATGACAGTTGCTAGAATGAAACACAATACTTGCGTGATGAGAGCACGAAGCTTACAAAGAAAAATGGCTGGTATGACTAGACCACCGGAAGTTGCTCTAACAGCTCCCGTAAGAAATACTAAAGGTGGGCTGGAAAACTTACCTTCCATCGAAATTTATGCAACTTTGCCGAAAAAGAAGAGCTCGTCAAAGAAATCTCCAAAGCACATTGAAGATGACATTGACCATACTACACGTGAACGTCCTCCTAGACATAAATCTCGCGATGAAGAAAAAAGCCGTGAAAAACGATCTAGAAGTGAAGACCGAGGTCGAGGCCGAAAAGAAGTTGCTGTGACCACAGAGAAAAAGGACGAGCCTGTAGATGATAAAAAAGCTAATAAAAAACAGCATAAAATCCGAAGAAAATTGCTAATGGGTGGGTTAATAAGAAGGAAAAACAGGTCAATGCCTGATTTGACCGAGGGTGCTGATAATAAAAACGAATCCAAAAGTAAAGACAAACGCATAACTTCAAAAGATGATGCTGATGTGGAAAGAAAAAAGCATGAGGAGAAATCCAATTTAAGTGGTTATCTATCAGAAGGGCATTTAGAATATTCAGCTGCAAGTGGCACCAATCCTAATCTCGAAAGGAGCAAGCTCATGCGAAAGAGTTTTCATGGCAGCGCTGGGAAAATACTAACTGCAGCTAAAGTACCACCCCCTCCGCCACTGCGCACAACTTCTCAGCTTAGCGGGTCTAAGTTTGAAGCAGAAGTAATAGAACATGGAATGCAAAATCGTCCACCGCAACCTTTACCAATAGTAAACCAAGGCGATTACTCATACGTTCAAAACGATGACAATGGTGGATTTGTAGAACCATACGGAGATGAACCTCAGTCATTACCGTTTTTACCGTCTTACGACGGTCAACCTGTGAACCATTACAATAGACTGGATGATTCACCACCACAAAACTTCCTTACTGTTGTGACTAAAGCGATGATTCATCATGAACAAAGTCCCGTAAAAAGGGATACAATGCAAAATATACTACCGTCACAGAATAATATTCAAAATCTAAGTACCGCTTTTGATAATGGCGTCGATGTTGTCGACTTTGCTTTACCAATGAGAAGATCACCACTCATGTTCGATTTGCCTCCATATCCCAGTCCCATGAATTCGGTAAACCATTCCAGACAGCCCAGCGAAGAATTCCCACCTCCACCTCCACCAATCGATTTAACACCACTTCAGGATGAACTAAATAAAATTCATCATCAGTATACTGAAGAAGACAAAGAAATTCCTAAAGATTCACTTTTAGCGCAATTACAAGAAAAGAGAAATCAAATTCTTAGAAATGAAGAAAGTACCATCAAACATACACAATTTGAAACATCACACATTCAAACAGATACTTGGCTTAGGGAATTACAAGCTAAACAAGCAAGTTTAAAACTTAGAAGGTCAGGTTCTCTCGAAGGTCAACTTTCTAGTCCAAATGAGAATAATACTAACAAATTAATTGAAACTAATAACAATGTAAGAAATATAGCATCGAGATTTGAATCTAACGCACAAAATGTGACTCCCGAAGCAGATCGATCGCATGTAGGTTTCATAGGCATGAGCGGTAACAGGGATGTCATTAATTGCTCGAATCAGTCAAACACTGGGATTTACAGTCGACGTGCATCTTCCTCATCTATTGATCCCAAACAGATGGATGATGAATATAACGAACAAAAACTGACCAATAACAATAATGCACCTTACGGGGATCGATCGAAGCCCAAAAAGAAGTCTGTATCTTTCTGCGATCAAGTCATTTTAGTTGCAACAGCAGAGGATCAAGAAGACGACAGTTATATTCCAAATCCCATATTAGAACGAGTATTAAAGTCTGCAATGAATAAACCAGAATTAACTACAATGCCACTGCAGACCGAGAAACCTTCACTGCAACGACAAGATTCATTTGACAGTCAATCGTCACGGTCAACGATATCATCACTATCTCAAACGTCATATGTACCTAGCGAAACTGTTCACGGTGAACATTGCCGACCTCAAAATTATCCCACATATCAAATCGTACAAACACGCCACCAACAGCAGTGTAATTCGCAAAAATCCACCGGGATGCACGGAACCAACTCCCCGGTTCAACTGACACAGAATCAGAATGCCATAAACAATAATCAGATATATCAGACGTTACCCGTAAGTTCACAATGTTCAACGAATCCTATTCCGTACAGTCAGCCGCCATCAGCTTATCAGACTCATAGCAACGCAAGCCCACCGACTTTTAGTCAAAATCCTGCTAACAGACTGACGCCAACTGCCACGCCGTATATGTCCAAGCATGTGCCTAATCTGCAAAGGCCTGTTCCAAATATATTTCCGCATCCACCGAGCCAACTTAGCCCTATAAACCAAACGCCGAATAACGCTTATTATCATAGACTGCCACAACAAACTTCAACGCTTCCTAATAACTATCCTTCGAATCGTCAATTTAATCAGAATTTACATAGTAACAACCCGAATTACCAAAGCATCCCCACCAATTCACCGGCTTATCAGAGCTATCACAACCCACCGACAAGCTATGCTAGCTCCGATTATTCTAGTCGATATCCCCAAGTGAATAGTACAAACCACTACAGTGCTACGCATTCACCATATCAACGAGTTCCTCCTCCACATGGTGAAGTGCCCGTCGAAAGCTACAACAATAATAATTATCCGAAATCATCAAGCAACTACTACATTGACACTAATACAAATAACCAAAACCGCCTGCCAGACGCGAGGCATTACGCTAATTCGCAACATCAGCCGCGATCTAATTATAATCAAAATATTATCGTCGATAGCAATATGACTAATAGTGAGCAGATTTCACAATATCAATACCAAAACACCTATAATCCTTACCAACAATTACCACCGCCAAAACAAATACAAAAGAAATCTGTATCCTTTGAGCCGGGAACAAAAGGCGGAACTGACTCTCCGATACCACCGCAAATGAACGCAAACAACTACAGTAATGGAGATGCACAAAACGTTTTAACGTCTATACAAAAATCTGTTTGTAGTTTGTGTCGAAAGAAGAGTGTGAGCCCGCCGGCTATGTATTGCCCAGATTGCGATTTTTATATGTCAAGGTTCAAACCACGTTCATAGCATTCAAACGGTGTACATGTACATATTATATGTATATCCAATTAATGTTCTCTCTCAATAAACAATTTAAGAATTAAGAATATGAAACAAATTTTAGTTTTAGATACAAAAATTGACTGATCTCGTGAATATTAGTTTTGTAATGCATGAGGAATAAATTAAAATGAGTATGTACTTAATGGTTTAATCATATTTTATAAGATTTTTTACCTGAGAAATGAAATATAGTTAGGATTAAGGTAACATTATGTATGATATAAAATATACAAAACACAAACGAAATACAAAAATAAATTTAATATCAGTCTTTTATTATCCTGTTATAATTCACTCTAGAGAACCCCAGCACAAAATTTGTATTTTTTCCCAGGGGAGTATTGGTTTTCAAAAATTTTACAATAGTAGATATAATATTAATAATATACCGATTAAAGTGTTGTCTCGCCAGCAACGTAAAGTCAGGAATTTAAATTTAGAAAAAGCCAAAGTTGGGGGCTTTTTATAACTAATTAGGCGGCAAGTTTAAAAATTAGAAAAAATTAGGTGCTTGTAAATTTTCACCGTAACGAACTTTTGAAATTTGCGATAGTAGATAAACGATAAGTATTATGTCATAGCAAGGAATTAAGTGCTGAAAGATTATTGAGGTCGGATGAAGATGACGGTAATATTCTGGGAATTATTGGGTCCAGGATCACCAATACCTTACTATAAAGTATGAACGGCATTTTTTGTTCTTTACCAGTTATAATATATTATAGATAAGATAGATCGAATCTGTACTAAAACCGAATCAGAACGCCCCGACTCCATGTAGTCTTGTCTGCCCTACCCCTAGAGTGTTTTTGTAAAGTCGCAGCAGCGGAGGGAGAGCAGCATTCGCCCGCAAGGACGAAGGGGCTGCACTTCCCGCAGCGCCGAAACCACTGCAGAAGTAAACTGTGTCAATATTCCTGTGTAAAATGGGATTTGGGGTTGTGGATTTTGTTTTTGAAAGCAATTAATCATTAAATTAATTCTACACCTGATTTTGATTATATTCTGATTTTCAGAAGACATGATTTTTGCATCTGCTTTGTTCTGAATAACGACTTTATTTTATTAGGGCCGTCTTGTCATTGCCAATACTTGCAGCACTTAATTAGAACCAGTAGTTTAAAAATTATAACTAGTCAAAGTTTCTTAGTTTTGTCACTCACTGACTGACTGACCGATCATCAAAACTCTAAGGTATTTCTGGCAGACATAGAAGTTTCAAATTTAGAATTCAATTAGTGTTAATATAAATCAAGGGAAAACCAAATTATTTTGCAATTTCAGTCCAGTTTTGTAGATACATCTACTGCATAAACAACTTTGTATTACATTTGCAGTGAATGAATTAGTGTACCTGTATACTATAATGGAATAATAGATTTAGATAGGTATGTTGTTGGTATTGAAGAAGTAGAAGGTACCTGAAAGGAAAAAAGTAGGATTATCTACAAAAAAATGAGATGCCACCAAAAACATAACTTGTAAAAAAAACAAGTCTCGCAACTCAGTTCTTCTACCGTAAAAAGTTGTGAGATCCATGTAACACCAAGTCCAAATTTATTCAGTCCCTAATTAAAGGTCCTCCTATTTAAAGGTTTTACGTAATTAGTTAACCTAAGCACATCTTATAGTGACCATATCAATATTAAAAATCTTTTATGTTTTTTTTTTTTTTTTTTCTTTTATTAGGATTAAACATTGATACATTTATTTTTTATTTTATTAAATTAAAGGTAATCAATGTATTTTGGGTTTAAATAAATAGATTGACTTTGCCATCGTATGAAAACACAATGTATCTCACAAGTAATACATATTATATTAAATTAGATTGTTTAGAGCATTACATGATTAAACTGAATAAATTAAGCGACTTGGTTGTTACATGGATCTCACAACTTTTTACGGTAGAAGAACTGAGTTGCGAGACTTGGTTTTTTTAGAAGTTATGTTTTTGATGGCATTAATATTTATCGTATATCTACTATCGTCACTGCGTTGCTAGCGATATATTTTGCCAGCTACACTTTTAACGGTTCGTTGCGGTGCACCATCGACCTCCGGTCTCAGCAGTCCGGTCTGTTGTAGCGCCACAAACGTAAACGAATCAAGGCTCAAATCATGATATCGACTTTTCCAAACGATTCTGCATATTTTATATATGTACTACTACAAGGACTACAACTCTACTCTGCTGCTCTATGCCGTGGACGATGTACATGACAAGCTCATGGAAACTGTCCATGCGGTCGAAGCTAAGTTAACACAAATCTGTTCGATCACACTCTTATTCCCCTACCTGTTAGACGGGAAATGAAGCTGCAGTCTTAAGCAGATTTGAATGCATACATAAAGATATTATTATTTAATTCGCAACCATCCGCTTAATTAAATACAATGATGTGTCTTACCTGGATTGAAGAGCACCTCCCGCCCTCCCTCAATTGCGTGCTCTCTATCTTAATTACTAATCTATCATAATACTAATCCCGTCACCACTAGTGTTGCCCAAATGCAAGAACAAGACGAGACTTAGCCAGTCTTGGTCTTGGTCTTGCGCCAATACACCTGGTCTTGTTCTTGGACTTGGTATTGCGCTCTCAGTCTTGTTCTTGGTTTTGGTCTTGCAGCAAGAGTCTCGCAAGTCTTCTATCTCAATTACCTATTAGCCTATTGTTATTTATTAAACGTTACTTTAGATCTTAGAACAACTTAACAGAGTAGGCACATTTTGAGCTTGAATTAACATAGCCATAGAAAGACCAACCAAATTAATAAATGTCTAAACATTTAATGAGAAATTCGAAAAATCAACTAATACCGGGTGGGGTTTGAACCCACGACCTAAGCGATCCGTGCCGATGCTCTAACCAACTGAGTCCTGTCTGACCAACTGTCTACCAAGTCTCACGGCCACGGGAGTTAGTCTGTATCTTAATAAACGTTTACATTTAATAAGCTTACATGTGCTAAAACTTAGTCAAAACATATAAAAAACAAATTAATGACATTAACTTGACTGTATTATAAAGAACATTATCTGTCTAGAAAGAGATTGATAGACCCTTATATGAAATGGAAAAAAAGAGTTATACAATTTACCATTTATTTAAATAAAAAAATAAAATACAATACAAATTAAATTACATAACAGTACACAACAGCTTTGACATTACTGTTACTTTATATTAATTCTTTTGACCAAGAATTAATACAAAGTAACCATCTGGCTGACTCATCACTTAACCTATTTCTATGTTTTCTAATTACTACTGATGCTTTAGAAAATAATCTCTCAGCAGGTACTGAAGTTGCAGATACTGAAAGAAAATCACGGGGCATCTTCGATAAAGTCGGATATTCTGTCTCATGCGTCCTCCACCACTCTAAAATGTCTTCCGAACTGGCGGCTCTGGGTTTACTTAGGTACTCCTCCAACTCGTCTATAACTAAGCCTTGATGAAAAGATCCAGATCCAGATGACGTCGAGGGACATGCATACAATTTATCAACGTCTTCATCTTCATCATATTCACATACTTTCTTTTCATTTCTTGGTGATTCTAGAGATGTATTCACTGAGTGTAGACTTTTATATTCTTTATAAAGTTCATTAAATTTGCGCAGGCTTTCTGTTTTAATTTGCTTCCCCCATAATGTCATGTCAAAAGTCTGAGTCTTATGCCTTGGGTCTAAAATTAAAGAGGTACAATAAATTCAGTTGCTCTTTTTATAATGGCATTTTGTCTCGAGCTGCTTGAAAACCCAGAATGAGCCTTTCATCCACTTCGGATCGATTAGGTTTCTCATCTAATTGTTTTACCATGGATTCAATTTTATCGAGCAAGAGATTGAATGGTACAATGACTAGCGGTAATGTAACATATTTTCCTCCACCAAGTTTCATTGATAGAAGTTTAAAGTTTATTAGAAACTTATGTATTTTTTCGAGTATTTATTATCACTATCTGTGATTTGAAAATTATTCAATTCGGTGACAGAAGTGCACAATATGTTGATGCCAGTTCTCACTTTTAAACCAAATCCAATCATATCATGTGTGGAAATCCATCTTGTTGGACAGTCGAGTATGGGGTTCAGATTTGATGGCACACCAGCTGCTTCACAAGCAGACTGAAACTTCCTCTTCAATATCTCACTTCTTTTTATTTTACTGGAAATACTGCGTAATTTTGTTATAGCTGTACGTGAGTCAGCAATATTTGGCGCATATTCTTCATCTTCCTCAGTTTCGTCTTCATTATCTTCATACTGCTGTTCTTGTCCCTTATTGTCAGTTTCACTGTGTAATGCTAAGTTCTTTAATAAATCTTGTACACCAAGGTTTAAAATGTGAGCAAAGCACCGGAAATGTTGATTGTCTAAATCAAAGTGTGGCAGCTGTTTGTCCAATTCATACATAAATTTGGTGTTTGCAGTTGCGTTGTCGACCGTGATACCCTGTATTTTATCAATTATGTCATATTCCAATAAACATTCGTGGAAAATCGTTGCAATATCCTCCCCAGTATGTCGACCGCGTGATGTTATAAAATCAAGGACTACAGATCGATACTTCCATTCGTTGTCTATATAATGAATAGTGACCCCGTAGTAACTCCTACCAGCAATTGTAAATGATCCATCAATGGTAAATAACATTTTAGATGAAAATTGTTGTACTTAGTCGTTTCTTAAGATTCAATTGAAGCTCTTCAAATCGTTCTTTGACCTTCCTTCTAAGTGTGGTGTGTGTTAGGAAACACCATATTTGGGCAAATTGATCAAAAATATACTTGTGTAGCTTCGTCATCGAAAAATGATATTTTTTAACCATCCAATCAACTGTAGCTGTCGTGATGTTGTCACTGCTATTTTCAGACTGAAATAAAACAGTAAATCATGTGTCTCGCCGATTATAAAAACAAAAATTAAAATATGAGTGAATTATAAATACATATTACTTAGTGTAGTGTGTGGAACACTCACTGACTGACTATAACGATATCTCAGGAACTATAAAACATACAAACTTGAAGTTTGTAAGGTAGGTTCCTTTTATGGCATAGAGATCAGTTAAGAAACGGTTTTGTGAAAATCTATCCCTAAGGGAGTGAAATAGGAGTTGGAAATTTGTATGAAAGTCCTACGGTTTTGAAGTTAGAGACACGAAAATCGGCATTAAAGTTATAAGTTTTCAATAATAAAATCCTGAATAAGCTGTTTTACGAAATCCTAACCCCCTTAGGTGGTGAAATTGGGGTAAAATGGTTCCATGCAAGTCCTATATTTTTAAAGTATAGATATGAAGATCGATATTTACTTTATTAGTTTTAAATAATAAATACTTGCATAGTTAAGCTTTACCTATATAGCCTCTTTATACTTAGGTAAGACTTTTGCAGCGAGAAAATTTCAAAATCTCATAGGAAATCAGATATTGTACGCGGACGAAGTCGCAGGCGGCCGCTAGTTACATAATATATGTGTTATGTAATTGTGTGAAAAGTATATTTTTTCTTACCTGTCCACTTTTTCCGGTGGTTATTAAAAAGCTTGTGATATCTCCACTTAATTTTGGTTTT
This sequence comes from Parnassius apollo, assembly GCA_907164705.1. Lineage (NCBI taxonomy): Eukaryota > Metazoa > Arthropoda > Insecta > Lepidoptera > Papilionidae > Parnassius > Parnassius apollo. The sequence goes on along the minus strand of CAJQZP010000885.1, from coordinate 2,575,502 downwards.
TCAGGAAGAAATATCTGTGATTCCTTTTTGTGGAAAGATATTAGATGCTTCCTTAAGCCTGAAGTGTTTCTGTTTTTCATTTTTATTTCAACCTCTTTATGTTGGCATAATTTACACAAAGCAATTTGGGATGCATGAATTATGTCGAAAAACTCATCAAATTTACTTTTAGGTCTTTTAGATCTATAACTCCAACTCTCACTACTCCGACTAGAACTATTCGACTCTTCGTCACTCATGTCAAATTGTAAACTTATCACTCCGAGAACAACAAGGATTAGAGTAAAAACAATTAATACATTAGACTCGAAGCAAAGCTCAATTGGGAATGACTGGAATTAAAATAAATACTACTATTTGTAAGTACACGCCGAAAGACCGAAATAGGAAAGTTCGGCATCCTTTGATAAAATTAATGATTCTTCAGAAGATTAACAAAGTAGATGCGTTGCCAGATAGGTATAGTGTGCCTACGTAAAAATTAAATGGAAATATGTAAATAAAATTGTGTTTATTATGTTCTTCTTGTGATTGAATTAATCTACGTTAATTAAATTAAATTTGCCTTCACTCGTTTGAAATTCAAAATTCAAATATGTTTTATTCAAGTAGGCATTAAAAGTACAATTTTGAATAGTCATAATATAATCACTGTTTTCCCCAATTTTTTCTTTTCCATGTTCAGGGGTTTCTGATTATACTGAGAAGAATCATGGAAGAAAGTAAGAAACTCAGTAGTTGCTCTTTTCAAAATATTTTTACAATAGTTCTATAATTATGTAAAGCGATAAGTCAAACATAAAATGTATATGTAGATACCAAATCGGTTTAGAAATTTCCAGTTAGTCTTGTGTAATACGAGAGGTCAGTTCCAAGCATTTTTGTCTGACTTAAATTGAAAAGGTGAAAGATCTAACATTTCTTTTGGAATCTTATTATAAAAGCGTATATCGCTACCCAAGAACGCATTATATACTTTGTGTAACCGGAAAGCAGGTATTGTGATTTTATTTTTATTTCTCTATTAAAATTGTGCAAATCATTATTATTTACATCAATTCGATGCAATCAATTTCTTTAAACGGTTCTCTAAGAGATACTCGGGCTCCTAAAAAGTAAATAGATCTTATTTTAGGCTTTTTATTTAATATGCACACTTTTTATATTATTCGATTAGCGTTGTACAAAATGTTTACACGTTTCAAGTGTGTTAAAAGTGTCTACAATATTCAAATGGGTGACGACATTGAAAGTTTAAAAACACACACTTCCAAAAATCGAGATTTGCAGTGAACTTATTGAACATGTTTATTTATTAGGTTATAATAATAATAGTAAGTAATTATTATAAACCCATATAGTTAATATTATAATAATTACTTACTAGAATAAATTATTATGGTATCTACCTATCTTTACCATTATCTAATTACAATATTCCTTGCGAAATCAGTATAATGTATTCGTTTCTATTCTGAGCACCCGGAAACTTATTTTATTCTTTTGGAAAAGAATATATATGTGTATATATATATATATATATATATATATATATATATATATATATATATATATATATATATACACGTATATATTCTTTAATTATATACACCGTTTTATTTTTTAATAAATTTCAAATAAAAATTGATCAATTCATTTATTTATCAACAATAAAGAAATACAAAATTTATCGATCAACGTCCCAACCCTGTCTCATCACTATGGTTCGGAGCATTCTAAGTTCAACCTTGAATTATCCAATCACAGCGCATTTGACACGTCCCCCGCAACCCGAAATTTGGTGAAATCGAAACAGAACAAATATTCCATGATGCGGTATCTACTAGGAGGTAATCTGTGGATTGTATATATATTCATTCCTACATTAAGTAGTTAGTAGTAGTTAAATAGAATTAATTTACAATCACAAAATACATGGATCGCAGGTAATCAACTATAAATTGTACTGAGACCAAATTAATAGCAGATAATAATAATTAATTGGTTTCCACGAATTAATTATCCTACGCTACTATTCTAGGAAAGATACACCATCGACGATAATACGACACGTGTTTCGCCTGTACAAGAGGCATCTTCAGGTGATGTAGACTCTACGGCCGCCTTAGCCGATCTTAGCGGTCAGCCGCCGTAGAGTCGTGGTGTTGAGAGTAGTGGTGCCGGGAGTAGTGATGTTGGGAGTAGTGGTGTTGGGACTAGTGGTGACTAGTGTTGCCCAAAATCGGTCTTGGTCTTGCAGTCTTGGTCTTGTTCTTGCATTTTTGCAAGACCAAGACCAAGAACAAGACCGCCTAATTTTAGCAAGACCAAGACCAAGACTGAGAGGTCAGTTCCAAGCATTTTTGTCCGACTTAAATTGAAAAGGTGAAAGATCTAACATTTCTTTTGGAATCTTATTATAAAAGCGTATATCGCTACCCAAGAACGCATTATATACTTTGAGTAACCGGAAAGCAGGTATTGTGATTTTATTTTTATTTCTATTATAATTTTATTTTAATCTAAAATGCGACTTATTACGAAATAATGTTCTTATATAGCACGCGGTCTATCCAATGAAGGACACATTAAGGTGCTCCGAGATATAGCGTGCTGCTAAAGCTAAACTTCACGCGCTTGCCGGCCGTGTTACTCGCTTTCCTATAAATAGCGCGCTATAACATAGCCTATTTAATAGCGCGCTAGAAGTTTATAGTCTGTAGCGTGCTATTTATATTCGTTTTTAACAACTTTAGTTTCGTATGGTGAGTGTATAGAACCGGAGACCCGTTTTACTGGAATTGAGGCATTCCATCTTAGTCCTCAGGGTGGCAACGCATCTGCATTTTGATTTTTAATCGAGAATAAATGTAGATGTCTATGGACCACAGCTACCACTTATCGTCAGTTGGACTGTGTGCTCGTTTGTCACCCTAATTTTATAAAAAAGCCTAGGTTGTCATCTTAATGTGCACGCACACCTAATCACGTAGCCGGTCTAAAACAAACCGACAGTGACGATTCTGTGTATGTGTAATGTATTGCGGCGACAGACATGCTCGGATAAACAGCACGTGGGTATGTCCGTCTAGTGAATTCCCCGCTTTAATGCATCAGATTGCGATAGTTTTAGTATTTGGGGGACAACTTAAGCCAGTAGACAATCGATGACGTAAGCAGTATATCTACTTAGCTAAGCGCGTAGGATAAAATAACTTGAAGTAATTAATGTCATCATCGGAGTACCTGTTGTTTACACTAATAATTCACATGCGCAGTCAATGCACAAAATCGCATGAATATTACTTATAAGAATTCATTTTAAACCATCATATAAACGATAAAACAGGAGCAATAATCCGCCTGCAATCAAATTAATGCCAACGCCAAAACTACGCAAGCACGCTTATTAGTCTGTGGTCAATACTACTTCGGGTCGGGTCTCCGGGAGTTCTCTTATTATAACTACTCTTTGGCAATAGAGATGTCCACCTACAAAATACACCGACGTTGTTCGACTTAATTAATTGAATTATTATATATTAATGTGCTTTCGATGCAACGCTTCATTAACTTCGATGTTTTTGCAACATCGAATATTCTTAGGTAATTAGTGTACTACGCTTCACTCCGCTCCAATAAAATATCCTAAACCTAACTGCCTCGATCGGCTTATCTGATATATTGTATACATCAATATATTGAACATTTCTTTGCTTCCAACACTATTCGATATATCGAACACTACTCGATGCATTGAACGATGTGTTCGAAAAGGTTCGAAATATCGATGTACATTTTTTATTTATAATTTACGGGTTAATATCTTCATTAGAAAAGCAGTAGCAGTAATGGTGAATTTCACTTAAAAGGTATATTCTTAAATATATTCAAATCAGAGTCTAAGAAGGCGATTTATTAAATATTCGGAGCCTAAAAGATAATTAAATAAAACATATGTATGTGCATGTCCCACGCGCTGGAAGTGAAACCTTCAAAAAACTAAATTCGTGAGAATGAGGTGAATGCAGAGTATCAGGTGTAGGATAATTGTAGGGTTTGTGTAATTAAAATACAAATAAATTTATAATAAACATTTTATTCTATCTTATCCTCTCGCAGGCTAAATCATATATATATATATATATATATATATATATATATATATATATATATATATATACAAGTTTGTCTCTTTTTAGTGTCGTTATTTCGTTTCATCGAGTTTCAAATAACAATGATTTTCAAGAAGTTTTCACTTTAAAATCATTGCATTATTATGCCAACGAAATCACCAATCACCACTTAAATCTTGCCGTAGGATTCTAAAGAGTTTGTACAATATTTACAGTTGCTTAGGTGTGCTAAACTTTATTTATGATTTGGTTGCCTTCTTTACAAAAGAGAAAAAAAATGTGTGTATTATAGGTTCATGGGATCGGTTCATTGTCTAAGATCGATCAATATGTTTCGGTCTGAAAATCGATTCTTAGCCTATTCGATGTGAAATCGCTATCGCAATGCCTTTGCCTAACCCTATTTACAAATTTGGCATTTTATCATTGTCATTTGTCACTTTCTTTGTCAGTTCCATAGATTACTGTGTATATACTAGAGAAGAGTCAGTTCTTTAATGGCGATCGCTAGTGGTGGTCCGTGTTGAGAAAGTTGATATAATATTTATAATTTAGAACTTTGGTAATTCCGTGGTTAACATAAAGATGACTGGAATTTTACCCACCTACCAACGCTTTGTGAACGGAGTCCCCGTATCTTCCATTTCTCGGCGATCGTTTCGCCTCCGTGAGAAATATTTGATCGTTTCTGTACTTTTGACATTCGCGATCGTGTGGTTAGGCGCACTTTTCTACTTGCCAGAGTTTAAAAATTCCACTAGTGTGAATGATAGTGTTTATAATGTTTATAAACGAATACAAAAAGCTGGTCCGGAGCTTCTTATGCCTCCACCTGTTATGCATAATGAGGTGGGAGAATTTGCTGCTGCAGGAATTGTTCGCCACGGCGAGGAAGGAGATGATCCTCATATAGTGGAAGATAGAAACCGTTTGCGAGCTAAGATTGAAGAAGACATGGGTATGAAAGTTTTGGAGAGGCCACAGTTTGATATAGCACCTTCCGCATCTTCTTCTAAGGGACCCAGCAAACCGCCAGTAGATGCTCTAGAAGAGCCTGCAGTGGAAAATAATGCTGCTAATAAGGATGCTTCACCAGCTGGTCTAAAAGAGAAAGGTTCTGGAACTAAATACGTAGCTATTGCTTTAAAACCTGGATCAGATCCTGAGCTGAAGAATAAACTGGAAACTGTAAAAGAGGTAAGTTTTGAATGACGTTAACTTTTTTCAGGTATATGATACTTAGAGTAATTTCAAAATTGTATCACATCATTATCACTATTTTCAATTCATTCATCAATATTTTATTCGAAATTTATGAAAAATGTCAACTGTGTAAGATAATTTTTACAGTTCACTTCCTAGACATTTGTGCATATGATTTTGTAAAATATTTTTCACAATACCTAAACTCATGCCTGTCACCCATCCATCTTATTGTCTATCATCCTTCTATACACATTCAGTTATTCCAATTGAGCTATAACAGTCCACTACATGCCCCTCCAGGAGATAGAACTTGACTGCTCGCTGATTATTACACCCCTGCCCTATTTTATTTTTTTTCAATATAGATTAGTCATTTTTTGTTTACCACAGGTTTGGAAAATACCTCTATACTGGGTAGAACCAGCTGGAAACTCTATATTTAGAGGAGACTGTATATTTTAAACATATATACTGACAATTATTTTGTAAAATAATCATATTTTTTTATAGGATAGGGTGAAAAACTAGCACACAGTCCACCTGATGGTAAGTGGTTGCTGTGGCCCATAGACATCTACATCTATCCTCAATTATGAATCAAAATGCAGATGCGTTCTCACCAGTGAGGACTAAGATAGAATGCCTCGTTTCCAGTGAAAAGGGTCTCCGGTTTTCTACACTCACCATATGAAACACAGTAGCATTACGCTGGTATTCTGTGAGAGTGTGATCCTACCCCGGTCGAGACGACCCATTTGTGCTGCAACCACAATATAGCTGCAGCATGTCTCTACCACATTAAAAAGAATTGTAATAGAATCAGCATGCTAGCAATCTCCTTATTGTATTCTATGACTAAGTATTATTGTGTGTCAGTGGCAGTTCAACACATTTGCTGCCAGTAGGCTATATTAATTTTGCCGCACCAAGCGTCTTCTGCAATTCATCAATTTCTTGTGCAATCTTAAGGGTATATATGGTATAGGAATGGTATATATCTTCAGCCCAGTCCACTCTGAAATAGGCTGTATGAACGACTTCTGCAATGTGGTAATAGCTCAAATTCTAATTTCGTCCCCACTTCCCCGTGCGTCGTATGCTATGTACCGACATGTTTGTAATCACTAATACTGTAAGCAGATAGTTTGTTAGATACTTATTTCATTAGGTTTATCACATTTATGCCTGTTTCTTTACGCCAACCAGTCGCTTCTTATTTTTATTATGGTTAGTTCCCATTTTAATTTTACATCATCCTGTTACGTAATGTGTATTCTGATTGTAAGTGACACAGCTTCCCCGCTCAAAAGCCGAAGCGAGACTAACCGGGTGGCAGGAAACAAGCTTCAAGGTGCTGATAGTTTAGGTAATTTCTTTTTACATTGAAAATAACGGTAATTTAAAAAAAATAAAAAACATAAACCCTGCTTTACAGTTAGTTCAGTTAGTATGAATAGTTTCATGATCTCATTTAAGGTATTTTATGAATGTCAGTGGTTTATTGTTCAGTTTGGAGGTAACTTTGGATTTTCAATCTATCGTGAAAATTTTACGGAACCATGTTTTCATCTAACATATTACTTAACATTAATCCTCAACTTTACCATATATTTATTTCAAAAATTAATGCTGCAATATTTTCGGCATAACGGAGGATCTTTCTAAGCCATTTGAGGTAGTATTTTTAATATTTCCCCTTAAATAAATCTTTGGGTTGTAAAAATAATCTGGGAACTGACACATCAATCCTCTATTGCACAATCATATTAATTGCAATTTCTTTGCCACTGAAATTGTAAGTTTATGATTTATGCACTATCATCCAAAATTTTTCCATAATTAGTATGATTGTGAACAAGGGGATTGATTTGTCATTTCCTAGATTATTTTTAAAACCCAAAGATTTAGTTAAGATTTCACAAAAAATAGTTTCTGGGTATATTTCTGAGCTAATAAAAGCTCAATCATGTAATACTAATGAGACGGGGTAATATATGATTTAGTAATACTTACCTACATTCCGTAAATGATTTTTCTTGCGCTTACAGATTAAAAACAATATATTTAATTATCTGATAACAATCCAGCTCATAATGATGATAAAATTCAATAAGTTAAGTAATGAAATTTTTGCAATTTTATTTTGCATGATTTTTTATTTGCAAAATCATCATATGAAATTTTGTTCATCATCTGATTCTGCACAAAAGCACTAGGGTGTTTAGCATTTTATGGCCTATGGTAGATCTTAGATAATTTTTCATCCATTTTAGGGAAAAAAAGCACCTCTCACCCAAACAATTTATCGGTAGTGTCCATAAAGCTATGCTAACTACTGTGTTCAAGTTCAGATAAATATTTTGTAAATTCTGATTCCGCAGAAACGAAGATAGACTTTTCAATTATTCAGATTCAGGTTTCACTAAAATTCTTTAAGAAGAAAAGTGGCATTGAAAATGTATATTCTTAAACTAAGTCAGTTTCAAATCATAAAAATACACTCATTACAAGAAAAAGGCTGTTTTCGTAAGAGTTGATGATAATAATTCACTCATTAGCTCAAAAACGAAAACTTTTCATTGAATCTGTGGCAGAGCTCCTGTCATTTATCTAATTCGGATAAGAGTTTATTAATAAGGAAGAGAAATGTGATACCTAGCCCTGAAAATATCACTCATGGTTATTCTCATTTCTTCATTGGGTATTTGAATTTATTTTTTCTTTTCGGTTGTCTTTCTCATAGGGCCTTTTGTATACTGATTCGACACGCTCAACTCCATCGCCATTTCTTCAAAATATTTAAAATTTTCTCATTCAGCGATGAGAAACTTGCATAGCGGTCCATAAAGATCGAATCTATGGTAGAAACCTGAATTTGAACATTCTCTTTAGCATCCCACACAACAACCATTACTGCTATTTTCAGGTTTTCTAAATTCAAAAGTATTCCTGTCACTTTGTTTCATGTTACAGGCTTTTCTGTATTATTATATAATGCCTAATTGATTGATTCCAATGTTTTAAAGACTTTGTATCAAGAATGTCTCAAACATCCACATGCATCCTCTCTAGCTGACCAACATGTCAGATCTACTCTCTTTAGCTTTTTCTGTTTCTTGATTTAAGTCATTATTTTTTGCCAGCATTGTGTTGAACTTATAAAAAAAAATATATATTTCTTGAAGCAACATGAAGAAGCGACAAGCTTTTGTGCAAAATTTTGCAGCCGCCGTTGCCATTAAATTTAAATAGTTTGTAGAGCACAGAACAAAAAAGTGTTTTGAGTTCCGAAGTAGTGGAAGAAAATATTTCTTTTTAAAATTTAAATCTCTATTATTTATGTAAGACAAAAAAAATTGCCTCAAATTTGCCGCCCTAGGCTCCAGCCTAGTAAGCCTGCTGGTTAATCTGCCACTGTTGAGTGTAGACAGAATTTGTTGTATTTTTTAACTTAACTATGGTTTTGAATATAGTTTGACCAATTCATGCTACAACTATACTACTAATAGAACATAGTTATATTAGTAGTATAGTTGTAGCACGAATGGGTCGGCTCAACTGGGAAAGGACCACGTTCTCACGGAATACTAGCATAAAATAGTAGCTTAATGCTACTGTGTTTCGTATGGTGAGTGTAGAGAACCAGAGACCCTTTTAACTGGAAACGAGGCATTCCATCTTAGTCCTTACGGGTGACAACGCATCTGCATTTTGATTCATAATTGAGGATAGATGTAGATGTATATGAGCCACAGCAACCACTTACCATCAGGTGGACTGTGTGCTTATCACCTTATCCTATAAAAAAATCTTGGGAGTGATCCTGAAATCTCTAAATTTGTAGCTCTGGACTACAAATTTAGAGACCACATAACTAGTAACCACATGTCATCTAAGTAAGTGTGAGTTTTGTCTTACTACTCTACACAAGCTCAGCACAAAGTATACCCTAGAAGGTACTTATAGCAAGGAGATGCTAATTAAAGGATCTATTCAGTAGATATCCACATTTATCTTTGATTAGGAATCAAAATGCAGATGAGTTGTCACAAGTGAAGACTATGATGGAATGTCTTGTTTCCAGTAAAAAGAGTCTCCAATTCTCTACATTCACCATACAAACATATAGAAGCATTAAGCTGCTATTTTACGCTGGTATTCTGTAAGGGAATTATTCTTCCCCTGTGGAGCCGACCCATTTGTGCTACAACCATAATGTAGCTGCAGTGTGGCTCTGCCACATAAAAAATGTTCTTAATGAATGTCATGCTCAAAATATACAAAAATCAAAACCCACCCACTTATAAGTTTTTTTTGGTTTTATTGTACTTATTTCCAGTAAGGTTAATGTGCTATTTGGGTGTAATTATGTAGGTAGTATTGTGATTGTTGAGCTTCGCAGACCATGACGGAGTATGCTATTGCAGTTCAGTTCAATTAGGTTTATAATTTTTATGTTGAAAATTTGTGTTTTCTAAAATGTTATTATGCTAATGTAAAATTCTACATAAATTTGCATTTTTATTGTGGAATTTTGGAAATAAGATTAACAATGTCTCTTTTTAGAGATCTCAATTTTAACCGACTTCAAAAAATGGGGGAGGTTCTTAATTAAATTGTATTTTTTTAATGTGTGGTTTTATCTCAGACCTTACTTCTAGTTGAACCGATTTTGATGATTGTTTTTTTATTTGAAAGCTGATGCTTCTCATGTGGTCCCATATAAATTTAACTAGGATCCGACCAGTAGTTTTTGAGTTATCCTTAATAATGTATCGGCTTGACTTTGACTACATTGATGATGTTCTCATTTTATTTATATTGAAGTTGCTTGTACAACATCTTTAATTTTACCACTTGTTATCACTAGCATTCTTTTGAAGTTAATGTTGCCTTTCCTCTGATATATTTAGGTCATTCACTCAATTGTGACCTAAATCAGATGTAGCTTAAATCAAAAATATTGTATTTAATTTTAAACTCTTACATATATACGTAAGCTTTTTTATATAGGATAGGGTAACAAACTAGCACACAGTCCACCTGATGGTAAGTGGTTGTTGTGGCCCATAGACATCTACATCTATCCTCGATTACGAATCAAAATGCAGATGCATTGTCACCCGTGAGGACTAAGATGGAATGCCTTGTTTCCAGTAAAAAGGGTCTTCGGTTCTCTACACTCACCAAACGAAACACAGCAGCATTAAGTTGCTATTTTACCCTGGTATCAACCTGAATAGTTAGTAGTAACGACGTCCTAGGCGAAAATTTATCGACCAAATTGGCGATTTATTGAAAACGGGCCAAATTAGGAGTACCCTTAACCGACGAGCATGTATGTGGAGGTGTATGGATGTGAAGGAGGCGAGAGAGGTGTGTCAGGATCGTGCCAAATGGAAGTCTGTAGTCTCTGCCTACCCCTCTGGGTGACAGGCGTGAGTGTTTATGTATGTATTATGTATGTATGTAATCTAATATTTTTGCTATCATCATCATCATTACAGCCCTTCACAAGTCCACTGCTGAACATAGGCCTCCCCCAAGGAATGCCACAAAGCACGGTCCTGAGCTACCTGCATCCATAGACTTTCTGCATGTCTTGCCAGGTGGTCACCTCATCTAGTGGTGGGTTGCTCTACATTTCGCCTACCGGTTCGAGGCTGCCACTCGGGACCCTTTTTTCCCATAGTACCTAGTTAAATAGCTGCCATTATGTATCCCACTAAAGTACATAGAGAACTTTTTATTTCTGAGATCTCTTTTTCCAGGCAGTTGGAGCAGGTAAAATTTTGCCGCGATCCCTCATTGCGTGCTGGCGGACTTTATAATGCCCTCGTAATATATTAGGGTGTTACCACACCGATTGATCGATCGACGGATACTGGTCGATAAAACATTGTTCAATCATCGATCGACAATTATTCGATACGGTTGTGGGCTCATCATACGTATTTTTTTTAAATGCGGTCAGTGGAGCGGAACAGGTTCTTGAATAATTAAGCGGCTCGATCGACGTCGACTAATTCATTCTACCATCGATCGATGATGTCGATCGATCGGTGTGGTAGAAACTATCGATCGTACGTCGACTAACCCATTCCAACATCGATCGATTGGTTTGGTAACACACTTAGTCTTTTTTTTAAATTATCATTATTTCGTAAAATGAAATGTCTTTATATTAGATATCAAGAATAAATAATACTGCATATAACAAGTCGTAAGAAAATAAAAACGAAAACATTAGATGTACAATCTTATCTGTAATCTAAACTATAGGTATTAAATGATAATGAATATTTTTATTACCTACGTGAAGGTTGATGATATGACAAACCAATTTGTGTGGATCTACTATGAAACTGATAAAATATTTAGTTTACTTGCGGCTCTTCACCTCATAAATTTGTCATAATTGTTAAGATAATTGATAGATCACTTAGCGGCCAGTCGCCGTAGAGTCTACATTACCTGAGGATGCCTCGTGTTGATGCAAAACACGTGTCGTATTGTCGTCGGTGGTGTGTCTTACCTGGAATAGTGTTGTTGGAAGTAGTGGTGCCGGGAGTAGTGGTGTTGGGAGTAGTGGTGCTGGGACTAGTGGTGAGGGGGCGGACGACGGAGTTAGTGCATGCAATTGAGGGAGGGCGGGAGGTGCTCTTCAATCCAGGTAAGACACATCATTGTAATTGGTTAGCGGAAGGTAGCAAAGTAATAAATTATTTATTATAATTGTTAAGGTAGGAACCCCAAAATGTATAAATTATGTACTGCATTAATATGTGTTAGACAACTCTCAGCTGTGTAAGCAATTGAAGACTCAGTCTGTGGACGATTTGAGTTCATTATGACACAATATATCAGATAGGTAACTCTATATTTCTTTTAGTAGATTTGAAGTTGATTTTAACAAAGTAACTGTAGATTGAATAAAACTAAATTTACGGATTTTATCGCGTTTATTTCATTACTTTTACTTATTTTTAATTCCCGACGTTTCGGGTGCTTTACAGCACCCATGGTCACGGGGGGGGACTGAGATATTTGACGTCCCAATGTCATAGTTAGTCCGGCTACCTTCAGTTTTTGAATATTAATTTTTGGTCTGATTTACGCGTAAATCGGACCAAAAATTAAAAAAAGATTTGAATTTTAATTTTTGAAAATTAAAAAGAAAAAATTAATATTCAAAAACTGAAGGTAGCCGGACTAACTATGACATTGGGACGTCAAATATCTCAATCCCCCCCGTGACCATGGTTGCTGTAAAGCACCCGAAACGTCGGGAATTAAAAAATAAGTAAAAGTAATGAAATAAACGCGATAAAATCCGTAAATTTAGTTTTATTCAAAGTGTAGTGTTCGCGTAAATTTAAGAAATCATTAACTGTAGATTGGTGTAATTTTGTTGTGTTCTAGAAACTATGAATATAATAATGTAAAAAGGATTAAGAAATTACATATGTCCACTTGAAAACAGTATTGAGATTCAAGCATGTGATAATAAGAAATTCACATCAAGAAGATACTTCGATTATAAAAACTGTCCAAAAAAACCTATATTAATATTTAGTCAGTGACCACAGCTGGAGCCTACCACCATTTATATTAATGACGATACATTTTATAATAAACCAGTAAACATGGCTTGGCAAGATTCTATAGGGTTTATTGTGTTGTCCAAAACCAATCTTATCGAAAATGTTTTAATATAAATGTACCTTTTAGGTTTTTTAATTTTTATAATAACTTTGTTGATATTGTTTCACACTAAGAATAAAATTCGTCGTTAAATTCTAGATTTATTTCTAGCAAAAATTAGATTCCTAGAGCATTAAACAAAATGCAATACAGTCCTTTTACAATATATGTATATATATATTGACGTGGATATCGGTCTTTATAGTGCTATGAATATTTTATACTAGTTTTAGCTTTTAAAATAGTTGCACAAAATACTCTTAAATATAGTAAATTAAGTAAACGAAACGCAGGCCGTATGCACATAAGTGAGGCTAGGCACTCGGTAAATTTTCCTTAGCTGTGACACTAATTTGATCCTGGTCGATGACCGCACGGCGCCGGTGACGCCGCAAGGTGCGTGAGACTGGCTTGCTCGCATGTCGATTGTCGTTAGTTATAGCTTCACTGGAGTATTAATTAGAACCTATTGTATTAATATTGAATCTATTTACAGACAGATTAAATAGTTTACCATTATCTTTTACCTGCCTTTATATTAATATTAATTTACTCTTGGTTTGTATAGAGAACCATGTCTCAGTTCTGTGTGTAACCACTGGCAACACGCACCGATTGTATACTTCTGTTTTTAAGTTTTGAGGAGTACTGGACAAGTCTGACTCACTCACGCCTGTTCATTCCATCTACTTGTCCTTTCGCTCGGTAGTGATATACATTTCTTTATATTAAGGGGACACATGAGCACACAGGTGATGTGATGTTTTAGATATTATTTTACTGATGGTATTTGACTTATTTATATTAGTTAGATCCCCGCCGGCAGCAATAAAAAAAATTAATTGCGACTTTAACACGATACTATCTGTGTCATTATATTCTCTGTTAAGTAGCAGCTCAGGTGCTAATAGCGATCAACTTGAAGTGCTAACATGTTTAATCATTTTAAACCATGTGCTCGGCGACGTAGGAAAACATGGTAGGAAACCTGCTTACCATGGTAATACCGAGGGGTTGCGGAGACTCTCCGGCGATAGACATAGACTTGAATTGTATTACCCAATTTAGTTAAATTGCTAACTAAAAAGAAAACTAGGTGCAATCCAGCGTCTAATCTTAGCACTGCTGACTCACCTATGTTCATCTCTTGATATTTGGGTACATAAATGTATCGAGTTATTATCCTATCCTATTCTTAATATTTCGGATTTTAAATTTAAGGTCACAAGATATTATGACTGTACCATAAATTATCAGGTAGCCTGTTGTTTTTGTTCTTTGTTTTTTGATATTTGGTTTTTCAGAATCGGGTAAAATGATTAATAATTTATTTAATTATTCCACATTTGATTAAAAACATACTGTTAATTATTGTTATTGTTAAATTTAAATGAAATAAGAAGACAATTTAACAAAGGACTTTGAGACCAAGTGTTGAATCATTCAGACTTCATAATTGTCATTTTCATTTCAGTACTCATTGTATTGTCTATACAAGAGGTGTAGGTAAACTTTGTTATTATGCCAGTAACCAGGGTAAATATAACGCCACTTAATGATAGTTCTAAAACAGTTGTACGTGTGGCATTAAAGTTAAACAGTATTATACGTGTCACACACTATTACGCAGATATCATATAGTATCTGCACATATTTTTCAATATCGCTCTCTATGAAATGTGTCTCAGTGAATTAACAGTGCGCAGATAATTTATATTTTACGTTAAGTGTCTGTAAGCACCGATATAATTATATCGAAAGATAGTGACAATATTTTCTGCTCATACAAATATATCTGCAGATAATATCTACACATACAAATATGGTCGATAAAAAAATGCGATAAAGTTCGCATTGGTCCTCTTTCAGCTTTATATGACGTTCTCTCCAAATTCTTCGCCTTTTAGTAAATGCAAATGCAACACGTGCATCAAAATAAAAATATGAATCCTATTCTGACGAGCTGCCTAGCAAATCTAGAAGCAATATACGCCAACTCATTGTCACTGTCATTGTCAGGTCACTCTGTATAAACAATCCACTCCAAAAAACTCGTTTAGTAAGTTTGAAGTATTTCGAGTGAATGTATCATTTCGTATATTATCGTATCTGCGTAGTGTGTGATACTTTCAGATAATTAAGTTTTTATACACGTATGTACCTACTAGTATCGTATTTGCGTATGTGACTCTCCTTAAGGGGAAATATAACCTGAAATGGCTTAGCAAGATCCTCCGTTATGCCGAAAATATTGCAGCATTAATTTTGAAATAAATATATGGTAAAGTTGAGGATTAATGTTAAGGACTATGTTAGACGAAAAAACGATTCCGTAAAATTTTCTCGATAGAAAAAAAATCCAAAGTTACCTCCAAAATAAACAATAAACCGCTGTTATTCATAAAATACTTTAAATAAGATCATGAAACTTTGCATACTAACTGAACTAACTATAAAGCAGTGCTTATGTTATTTACTTTTTTTAAATACCCTTATTTTCACTGTATAAAGAAATTACCTAAACTATCGGCGTTTTGAAGCTTGATTCCTGCCGCCCGCCGCCCGCCGCACCGTCAGTTTCGCTTCGGCCTTTGATGGGGGAGGTTGTGTCGCTTACGATCAGAATATACATTACGGAACAGGACGACGTAAAATTAAAATGGGAAATAACCGTAATAAAAATAAGAAGCGACTGGGTCGGCGTTAAGAAACAGGCATAAATATGATAAACCTAATGAAATAAGTATCTAACGACCTATCTACTTACAGTATTAGTGATTACAAACATGTCGGTACATCGCATACGACACGCGGGGAAGTGGGGGCGAAATTAGAATTTGAGCTGACTTACTATATCCCCTTAAGAAACAGCGTGTGGATTCGTTTCTCTGATTACAACATCATACTTATCTGTTACGAGGCCAGCACTGTTACGGGTTAGCTTCTTAATTTTTAATATTTATTGCGTTTTATTGGTGAGTGCAGATTGAAATATGCAAGCTTCCACAGGATAAACAATTAAATAAAGATAGTATACAAATATCATTTAACGCTGTTCTAAAGAGAAAACCGATTTACTACCAAAAATATTTTTGAAATTGCAAATGGCGCTTATTATGAACAACTCGCAAACAGACAAAATGAACGGTTGAAAAAGATGAAGAAGTCTAGGAGCTCAGTTTTTTTTATAGAAGAGGGGGCAAACGAGCATACGGCTCACCCGATGGTAAGTGACTACCGCCGCCCATGAACAACCGCAACACCAGAGGAATTGCAGGTGCGTTGCCGGCCCTTTAGAAAGGAGTAAGCTCTTTTCTTGAAGGTCCCCAGGTCGTATCGGTCCGTAAAAATCGCCGGTGGTAAACTATTCCACATAAAGATTGTACGCGGAAGAAAACTCCTAGCTAAATGTTAAGCGGTGGACCGACAAGCATCCAGATGATGTCGATGATATCGGGAGGATCTGGCTTGAAAAAAAAACGTAAAATTACAACGAAGACGTTCAAATGCAATGGCAGATTTTTAGGAGTTTGTAAACCATTTCTCACCTTTTAACTGGTGTTTTTACCGAGAAACACTGATGTTTGTTGACTAGAGAAATGAAGTTGTTGGTTCGTTTCAAAGCTTTGTCAGGGACCTACCTAAAAGAAAGTATTGTTTTGAACTTCATTCACCTCCAGTTCGTACGGATAAAGAATGGGATTAGAAATGGCGACACAACCCACATGACAACAACACAGCATGTTGTACAGTACCAATAACAAAAACCCGCTAATAACGGTATATCGTTATATTATTCGGTTCATTAGAAATGTTCAATTACTAGAAAAATATTTGAATAGAATTATATGCTCAAGTAGGTACATTAATTATAAAAAGGCATTTAAACTGACGACCCGCTCTAACTTCGCCTGGGTGTGATCTATTAATGTGGCGTAATTTAGACGTATGGTAATAATTAAAGACCATTTACTTCATATTATCAATATTTCGATTATAATAAGATATCTTAAATTTTCGGATAAATTTAGTACAGACCTCTCCTTATATTACAATACAGAATGTATTTGTTAGTGAAATTCACCCATACCGAAGATTAGCTCGAACAGACAGACAGAAACGATATTTTTACAAGTGGTAAAACCGGAGAAGAAGCACCAGCTTTCAAATAAAAGAAGAATCATCAAAATCGGAAAAAAGTTCCGAGGTAAAAAAAGGTTGAGAACCTCCTCCTTTTTTTGAAGTCGGTTAAAAATTAAATGAATAGTAATGTCTTTATGCCATATAATTTATACAAAAATATTAAGAAACAAAGTCAACTATACATAACTGTAAAGAAAACTCAGAACGCATCTAGCGCACAAATTAGCGAAACCGGACTGAATTTTTTGTCCGTGTTTGTGGCATTTTGTTATCATTTATGCCAATAAAAATTCGGATTGAAGTTATAGGACGTACGAAAAACGCATTTTTGTAGTATTTATCGGCGGGTGTGAGAATAGATTGCGATAGTGTTCAAGCGAGAGGTGAATATTATGGACGTTGGACGACGCCATTTTCAATCTTATTCTTTAACTACACGGGTACTAACTAAAAGTTCATTATGATTTCTTATATTTACGCGAACATTGCACATGATTAAAACTACTTTTACGGATTTTATCGCGTTTATTTTTACTTTTTATTTTTAATTCCCGACGTTTCGGGCGCTTTCCAGCACCCATGGTCACGGGGGACTGAGATGACTGACGTCCCGATGTCATTGTTAAACCCGAAGTACCTTCAGCTTTTTTAATTATTGTTTATGGTCCGATCTATGCAAAATGAACTGACTGTGTCTTGAGTTCTTGCAGTGGTATGCTTGGGTTTAGTTTTAATTTTATTGATTATAGGATCCCAAGCAGGTGGTAGTACCCAGCCTCCTTCTCTATTGAAATTAGGATGTTTTTTAATTTCAATAGCCTCACGTATCATCCTTGGTAGGAATCGGTGTTCTTTCGCGAGGATTTGTGGTCTATCAAATCTGATGTAATGGTTGGGGCCGTCTAGGATATGATCACAAACTGCAGACTTCCCGGAACGTTGATGCTTCACATCAGCTATATGTTCTTTTACGCGGGTCCTAATTGATCTTTTGGTTTGTCCTATATACCTGCTTGGGATCCTATAATCAATAAAATTAAAACTAAATCCAAGCATACCACTGCAAGAACTCAAGACATAGTCAGTTCATTTTGCATAGATCGGACCATAAACAATAATTAAAAAAGCTGAAGGTACTCCGGGTTTAACAATGACATCGGGACGTCAGTCATCTCAGTCCCCCGTGACCATGGGTGCTGGAAAGCGCCCGAAACGTCGGGAATTAAAAATAAAAAGTAAAAATAAACGCGATAAAATCCGTAAAAGTAGTTTTAATCATGTAATAGTTCATTAATATTTTTTTACCCGTTTATTATAATTTTAAGTTTTATAATGATTATTACTAAGGTCAGGTGGGGTAAGAGGGACATACTTTATTTTCAGTAAAATATTTTGACTGCTAGGAAGAACAGCTAAAGTCTTTTAAGATCTTTGAAGTAAAGAAAACTTGCCTTTATGTATTAGCTTCACATGTGCAAAATGTCATTATGCTAGTATCTGTTTTTACTACGATATTGACGTAAATGTAAAGATTAAGTAAACGTTCCTCTTCCCCCTCACATGGGGTAAGAGGGACAGTCATTGTATTTCTTAAGATTTGACTTTGAATTAAAATATTCTTTCCTAAATGTTCGTTAATTTGTAGGTAGAACTGTTTCGGTCAAAATTAGATCTTACAATCGATGAAATAAGATATCGTTTGAAATGAAAAAAGAAGAAAAAATCAATTCGGGGTAAGAGGGACATACAGGTTCGATCAGGGGTGGCAAACTAAAAATAAGTTGACCAGTTATATTTCTATATTTATTTAATCATACAAGGGTAATAATATATCTCCCTAACTAGTTTTTCCTAGTTAGTCACTCTTTAAAAATAACAATGGCACTTTGGATTTTAAACCTTTGCGGTCGTATACACGGTTAACAAATGTTATTCTTGGTATATAGTGATATAAAGTTTTGATAGGAAGTATGCAGATATTGTTCCATTTAATACCGCAATCATTTCTACAACAGTCAAATGAGCTATAATATAACAAAATATTACAATTAAAAAAGAAAGGGACGTATACAAAACGCATGAAACTTTATTTACGTAAACTAATTAAAAAAAAAAGAAAACATTTGATTTTTTAATTGTTTGTTATGATTTAGATAACTCAAAAACTAAAATCCGATTTCAAAAATAAATTTAACACAAAAATAGGTAAGCGTGGACGAAGTTGTGGGAAATTTCTAGTTTTACTTATAATTTAAAAGTGTAGTAGGTACAAAACAGTCAGTCAATTCTTTTCATTTAACCTACCTATAATTATAAATTATTCAAAACGTGTGTTACCCCTGACATGGTGTAAAAGAAACATATGTTCTTCTTTCACCGTGAATAGTGAGTAGATTTTCAAGCTAAAGAAACTCATATTATTAGTTGTTTTTAGACTAAAATGGATAATAAAAAGAAATAATTACAGTTTTCTCCTTATATCATCACATTCAAAATATTTCCAGCTCTCTTTTTTCACCAAACTATTGGTTCGCAAAAAAACGCGCTAACTTTGTACTAGTCGAATTCACAACTGTCAAATGTGTCTTCATTTTTTGTAACTTCTGAGTCACGTAGCGATATCTGTTGAAAACCGTTCAAACTATTTCACATTCACTGTTTTATTGAAGAAAAGTTCATAGTCATACGCACTTCGGTTTACTAGTTATGGTCCCTAGTCCCTCTTCCCCCCGGTGTCCCTCTTACCCCACCTGACCTTACATGATTTGGTGAGATAGGGCTGCAATTGAAATCTACAAAATTTTGGAAAGATTAATTATTTATGTTTAAAAACTGTTTCCAAAATGTTATTACTTTAAATTCAAAACGTAATTGAGTTAAAACTGCGCACATCTGAACGCATGGAATGTTTTTAAATAAGGTAGGTAGGTACTCTCCTATCTAGTCAATAGAAGAAAACGCTGACACAGTTTATATTTTCTTATTTTAATAATATTTAAGTCGACCAAGCTAGGAATATTTTAATGTTTCTGTTTCTTAATATTTTTTTGCAGTAATTATAGTATAAACGGTAGCTGTATAAAATGTTGCAGTGCAAATACATATTGATGAAGTTTTACAGCTGCAAATGCTTGCTGACATACGTACATACATTACGTTTGGATTCCGAATGCTCTGAGTGCAGAACCTAACGGGACATGTGCCAGTCGCAACGAAGGTGACACACTTTCAGCTAAAACCGTCGAACTAGTGCCATAAAGTACGTTTACTAGAGCTATCAGCTATGTAGAACACCTTAATTCGGGCGCGATGTTGTAAAAATAAAGTGATATTTACACAAATAATTTAAAATATTCTAAACGTACCTACTCATGTTGTTTTTTAGTTTATGTTAATTCAAAGTTCTTTTTTTATTTATTTTTTTATTTAATTTAGTTATTAAAGAACAATCAATGGAAGATCAAATCTAAATAATATACAATATTCTAGGCGAAATAGTTTATTACAATATAGAAACATCTAGACCACCTATAACGATTCTTCTTTTATTTATATAATTTATTAAATAGATATAATACTTTCGTAATATATTGGTTGGTAAATTACAGGAAGTTTTTATCGTAAACATTGTGGTTGTTACCTTGAAATTGTGATATTCCTTAGTGTGCTCAAAGAGGTAAAATAATAATACTTAAAAAAATAAAACGACTACAAAAACAAAAATAAATCATCTTCTAAATTCAAGTCGTTTTTTGATTGATTGATTAATTAATTGTATTTTGCAAAAATAAATGAGCATTGTGAAGTATCCTGTGTATTTATTGGTAGACCTACGATTCGTTTTAACAAGGTTTAACGTGTCTGACCTGTCAAGACTTGATTTATTGTGGAATTAAGTGGGAATAATTAATAGAATACACGTTTTGTCCAGGTTCTAAATCGAAAAAATTCTTTAAATAGGAGTAAATAATACACTTTATCTGCAATGATTAAACATTCGTTATAAAGAGATTTATCATAAATGTATTCGTAATGTGGAGATATATTTTGCATTAGCTCTTACGTGCAGTTCCTAGAGGATTGTAAAAATTAGTTAAATCGAGGAATCCGTTATATTGAAGCTCGTTTTATCAAGGTTATCATTATGTGAGAAGCAGAAAAATTTTAGTCCTTTAAAACCATTGAGTTATATATTATACTACGTACTAGAGAAGCTATTCCAAACAAAAAATGTGCACTATACTTACTTTGTATCCGCACATGCGCGGGAAACAGTAGAGTCGCGCATGCGCAGTTGATATTAAACGCGCGAAAATTGTCATAATAAATAATTTTTTATTTAGATTGTATTATTAATCGAGTACATTTTTTTAATTTTCGTTCATTTTGCATATGTGCTAATTTAATATAAAATTATTATTAGGGCCACTCCACACTGCATGAATATCGAAGCCACAGTAACAGGTGTACAGATTGCAGTACAGTTCAGTTGAACATAGTGAGTGTTCGGAATGCCATATCTAGTACGTAGTACATATATATCGATGTTTAAAACGAATAAATTATTATTGAAAAACAAAGAGTAACTGCGTAGAGCATATCAGGGTGACATTTAGTCCATACAAACGTATTCCCCCGTTTTCTGTCTGGGTATTGCCATTAGAACTAATATTGTTTTACAAAATAATCTGTATAGGAACCATGGACCTTTTAGCATTACTAAAATTCCAGTTGCTAAGGCATGCAGAGAATAAAATTAACGAAAATAAAAAATGATAGATAATCACATACAAATATAGCCAAGTCAAACAGTTACAAAAAAATTAATATCAGTCCAGTTTTGAGGTGGGTGTCTCGGGTATAATAACGGACTACATACTGTACTATCTAACTAAACTACCTAACGTACTAACTACTATAATATCTAAAACTATTAACCTCCTTTTAAGCTCCATCATAGTCGGGTAATTATCCGAAAACTATTGTACATCTACCAAATCGTAGTAGGTAATTTGATTAATTAAAAATATCGCTATCTGGTTTTTACGCCGCTGCGTTAGGATCCTTCTGTTTTCTATTTAATGTAGGCTCTATGAGAAATTATACAAGGTTTTTTTTGAATAAAATATTTAGTAACAATCAATGAAGTAGCATTGAGTTGGTTATTCGAACAACGAATAACCGACATAATAAGAAAAGTTCTTGAGTGAGCCTTGTTCTGACAAGTGCAGTGTTCCTCCTACGAGCTGGAGAGACGACCTGATGAAACTTGCAAATAGTCGATGAATGCAGATGTTACCAGAACATTGCTTGGTAGCAAGCTCTTGGTAGAGGCCTTTGCTCAGCAGCTCTCTCTCTAGTCGGTCCCTCATGACAGGATCGTGGTCACCATCACGGAGAGTAAGCTTATTGTGTATGATCTCTCTCCACCGGGCCCTATCGCTGACCATACGGAGAGCGTCGTAGAAATTTAGCGCACCGACTACTTTGACTTGGTCAGACCACCGGGTTGGAGATCTACCTCTGGACCTTCTTCCCTCTACGTTTCCAACAACTATCAATTTTTTTTTCTCAGCAGCAGATGACCGAAAATGGTGATGGTGATGATTCTTGCATTGACCTTGCATTAACTAAAATCAATATAATAAAATAATAAAAATAAATATAATAAAATTTTGACCTATTCTTACGATCCTATCATATTTGTAAGGAAATTGTTATACATGCTCGTTAAGATAAAAACCGCTATGTAGATTATGCCCAACTTTTAATATATTTTAACATAAATAATTGTAAAATTGACGCAAATCGAGGGAAGCTTTCAGCCAGATAATATGGTGAATCAATCGGGATCGATCACTTGGATAGTGTTGAACAATCGGTTCGTGTAATTCGGGTACCCATTCATACACCGAATATGCCACTTTATAATAGAACATCTTTTTATTACTTAGCGAAGGTATGATTTCTATTTCATTTGTTTTATTATTAGTCTTTGGGTTAGGTTTATAAGATTGTATTATAATTGATATAAAATATTTTTATAATAATTTAATAAGTTAATGGGGTTTTTCTTTAATTTTTGTATGTGGTATATTATTAATTTTAAAATATTTAAGAAACCAAACGTAATTGGAAAAGCTTTTTTTCAAAGATTTTGAGAAATTAATACTTATGTCTTTTTTTGGATAGTGTATGCCATAGCATACAAGTTTAAAGAGACCTCAGAGCAGCAATTTTAAATGCACATTTAAAGTTAATACTTATATTTAAAAACACAAAAAAAATATTTATAATACACCAACTTCTACTTCTCATACTCAGTTAAGCTCTATTTGAGGTATAGTAACAACTGATATGAACACTTACCGAGAAAGTTTTTTTTATAGGATAGGGTGACAAACGAGCACACAGTCCACCTGATGGTAAGTGGTTATTGTGGCCCATAGGCATCTACATCTATCCTCGATTACGAATCAAAATGCAGATGCGTTGTCACCCGTGAGGACTAAGATGGAATGCCTCTTTTTCTTTTTTTTTTAATTATTTTATAGATCCGAGAATCATTCTGCATAACGAAGTTCCTGTGAATAAAAGTAATGGATCCGTTAGTATTCCTTGTGAAGTGTTTTTAATTTATTCAATTTTAATTTGCAAAATAATCACGATTGTATTTGATTCTCGAATAAATTGACATTGTTTTAATGTTTTATTATTTCAAACACAAGAAATATTACATGCACACATGTTGCCTCGTCTTAATTTAGGACTTTGTTTATGAGTTTCGTCTCTAAAACACTTATTGTTATAATTGTGGTATATTATTAAAAATTAATTTTACACTATGCGCACAGCATTAGGATAATTTCACTTTCTAAAGGAGTTCCGAAACGATCATGCGTCTAGAAGAAAGCACGTAGATTTTTGCTTGAGTCTATTTTACTTTAGAATTTACAATTTTTGTT
Source organism: Parnassius apollo (assembly GCA_907164705.1). Classification (NCBI taxonomy): domain Eukaryota; kingdom Metazoa; phylum Arthropoda; class Insecta; order Lepidoptera; family Papilionidae; genus Parnassius; species Parnassius apollo. Next base: position 2,551,348 of record CAJQZP010000885.1, on the reverse strand, counting down.
TGATACATCATGCTTGATGCGATTTTATATTCTATACTCGACGGGAGGTTTTGAATCTTCGCGACCGAATAAAAATAGATGTGCATTTTATTTATTTATTTATTTATGCTTTCATGCACAAAGTAGTACCTACATATGGCGGACTTAATGCCATAGGGCATTCTCTCCCAGTCAACCATTAGGCTGAACAGAGATAGAAGTTTTGGAGGCGGTGCAGCAATAATCAAATAGAGAGTGCATCAAGCTGCTTGAGAAGGTAAAACGAAATTACGTTCTAGCAGTCAATCTATTTGATCGTCTCGGAACACCCTTAATGTAAATTTTCATGACACCGTCATGATACGCCGCTATTTTAAGATTATCATTTTACTTTCCGAAAATGCAGTCACAGTACCTATAAAGTTAATGACCATTTAGATAAAAGGATTTATGTCTAAATACCGTGTAGCTATGATGCTACTTACCGTTGTCGGTCACGTAATATTATATGAATATATAAACATGGTAATACCGCTGTCTATCGGAGGCCATAAAATCTAACGGGATGAAATTTTTTTCTTATAGTATATGGGTGACAAACGAGCATACGTTAGGGCATTCCGATTTAGTCGCAGAAGTGACTATGTATCTGTATTTTGGTTTTGAATAGAGAATTTTTCTGGGCGTCTATGGGCCCATCACCCACTTACCATCATTTTGCCTATGTGCTCGGTAGTTATAGTTGCCGACACGAGTGGTGAGCACAGATAAACTGTGGTGGGAGGTAGGTACACTGTCGGGCAAAATTATTGGATACCTTTGTTATTTCAATTCGTAATTTAATATTTTCGGCGACTTTTATGAAAATGTTTACTCGAACACATCAACTTTTACTTTGATACAGTAATGTTGCAGATATTCATGTCCGTTATTTTATTATCTACTATAAAGTATTTAATGTATACCTTTTTATTTTTTTTTGTTACATGGGGAAATGCCTACGCATACCCGCCTCGCGGGGGGCAAGGACGGGTTATGTCGGACTCGCACCGACTAAAACCCCATGGTGTTCCACCTTTGTCGCATATTGGCAGGGCTACGGGAACGCTTTCGCACACATCCGCGGCCCTACTAGCGCCTGCCGCCCAATGGCAGCACCTCCTCGGGAGAGGAAAATTCCTCCCCGTTCTCCCTCTAGGTAAGGCGCACCAGAACACATGGCGCGCCTTCCTCCTCGGCCTCAAATTACGTCTGTGCAACAGACGCCCCCGCGTCCCATGCACAAAGGCCATGGGGCCAGGAAAAACGAGCACTTAGAAGTATTAGCCTTCCCGACCCCAGCGGCGGATCTGGTCTATGGCTCCGCCGCCAACCAAGATTCGGCTGCGGAGGGTAGGGAGAGCGGCGCCTCGCAATACCGACAATCCTCTCCCCCCGCAGCCCCACCACCACCGCATCAACGGTGCGGCCCCGTTTGAGTCGCGGAGGATAGGGCGAGTGGCGCATCGCCATACCAACACTCCTCTTCCTCCGCGACTCCACCTCGGCTGCAGCGGTAGGTGGGGAGGACACACCTCTCACGGGAGTCCACCAACACACATCCAAAGTGGGCTTACCGAGCCCACTCGGAGTGGCCACCTCGGGCCGGCCCTCCACCTCGGACCAGCCATATGGGTTCTTCTTTGTTTCGCCGTGGGTGACCAAGCCACGGCTTCTAAGCCCCCCGCCACGACAAGGCGGGAACCCGTTCGGGGGGGGATTTAATGTATACCTGGTGGTTAGAATTGATTATTTTATTAATAAGAAGGAAGAGGTGATATGCTTTCCATAAAATCTGGTGTTGTGGTGCGCCGTACAGTAGCTACTGAGACATTAGTCGCCTCAGCAGTCTGTTTATATACGCCTATGATGTTTTCGCAGTACCTAATTTTTTCATGTAACTAAACACTGAATAGAAAATTTGTCGGGATTGTCTATTTAACACCGAATTCTTCTTTCTCTGCATATTTAGACCAAAATCTGAACACTCAAATTATAACAACAAAAATAATTAAAAACAAGAAATAACAAAAACAATTAATAACAAGGAATACACAAACAACAATTAACAACGAGCTGACAAAAACAATTAACGAAAATAAACTTATTAAAAAAAAATATCATTAAAATTATTGCTCTGAAGTGTACGGAAGCCGAATGATACGTTCGAAACCAATAGACGACGAGAATCGACTAATGAACCAATCACGTTGAACGTCAGCGTGGTCAACGTCGTATCGACCAATAAAAAGTGTGCTCACGACTTATGTCGGCAGTTATACCCTTACTTGTATCAAACACCTGGTTAGCACTGTAACTCAATGCTAAGCCATTGCGCCCGGGAGTCTTCGAACGATTGTAGCAGAGAGTAATTGCTTTATACGTCACGCTCGGCAGCGGTTAACGATATCAGACGTCTCTCACCTTTGGTGCTGTTTCCGTAACCAGTCTAGTAATTTGACTATTGGCGTAAAGAGATGGTTACAACGCCATTTTTCGGAAGACATCAAAAAGAAAGAAAGAACGTATTAATTCCTTGGGTAAAAGGCGTTGTTGATCTGTAGCGACAAAGAATCAAAATGGAAATGCGTTGTCACCCCTGAGGACCAAGCTGGAATGCCTCGTTACCAGTAAATAGGGTATCCTGTCCTCTACATTTACCATACGAAACACGAGCTGCCATTTCACGTTAGTATTCTGGGAGAGTGTGAAGGTCGAGTTGACTTATTCCTGCCATAAAAAAGTTAGTGTGGATTTACTACTTACAAGAGATGAATATATGTATATTCTATAACGTGCATATTTATGACAGTGACCCATAATCTTTTGTTATATATAATAATAATGAATAATAATGGCGGGATAACCGACATAATATGGCGGCGGCACGCCAGTACAACGTCGATTAATGACGTCATTTGCATTCGCCAGTATACTGGGTTCTATTTCGGAACACAGGCTTGATATTGTTACGCGCTAAAATCGGCGCACTAGCGCCATCTAGTCTCGAACCGAAGAACTAAACTTCTTGAAGTTTAAAACTCGAAATCTCGGTACCTTGCGCGTGTTTACTTGAACATTCTGGATATTTTGCTAATTTATATAAGTAGGCGCTGCAAGATGCGATCGGGCAGAGTTGAACTCGGCGACACAAGCGAAGCTTCGGAGCGGAATTAAGTGAATTAGTGTGTTTAATTACTAGTGTTTTAAGTTTTAATTTGTGTAAAGTAAATTAAAGTGTTTATTTAGGTAATTTTATCGGCAACTTTTATTGTCACGAACCTCAAGCTCGTAACAATTGGTGTCAGAAGTGGGATAAAATCATGCCGATTTTACCTAAGGAGGAAACGGAGGGTGTCCGTACCCGAAGTCAACGCCAGCAGGAGACGGACCAAAGGAGATTTGGTGGTGCAACGCCGCAGACGGCGGAGGGTCAGCCGCCGGCTGCAGGCCCGCCAGTAGCTCCTGAGGGTCAGCCGCCGGCTGCAGGCCCGTCAGTAGCTCCTACATCTGCAGCAACTGACTTAGGTGCTCTGATGGCGATGCTACAGGAGCAGCTGCAGCGCGGACGAGAGGAACAGGCCCGTCTGTTGAAAGAGCAGCAGGAGGAACAGGCTCGCCGACAGGAGGAACAGGCCCGTCGGTTGGAAGAGCAGCTCAAGCGCGATAAGGAAGAGCAGATGCTCCTCATGAAGGACATTCACGCTACCGAAAGAGATAAGGGAGGTGAAGGATAAGGTTGCTCAACATGACAACCGCCTGTCGGAAGCTGAAACCCGAATCGACCAAGTGAACAATAGGGTTGACAACGTAATGTCTGACATGAAGAAATCACTTGACGAACTCAAACTTGGGGAGGGAACTACAGCTTCCGTAGTAGCTACTACACCTTCGCTACGTGGGTTCAAGGTGCCACCATTCGACGGGACTTCTTCCTGGTCAGCCTACAAAATCCAGTTCGAGGCTGTTATGAAGGCGAACGGCTGGAATAAAAGTCAGGCCATGACTGCTCTCACACTAGGCCTGCGCGACCAGGCCTTAACAGTTCTGGAAGCTCTCGGTGAGGAAGTGACTTATGAGCAACTCCTTGAGGCATTGGAGGCGAGATATGGTGACGCTCACCTGGAACACGTCTTTCGTGCGCAGCTTAAAGATCGTGTGCAGCGCATCAACGAAAACCTGCAGCAGTGAGCTCTAGAACTGGAGAAGCTGGTGCGAAAAGCATACCGGTCTGTACCTGCGCTCATTGAAGGGAACCTGGTGCAGACATTCATCGACGGCATCCGCGACCTGGAAGTCAGAGCTGCTGTGAGGCTCGGGCACCACGAGACACTTAAGGACGCCTTGGCCCATGCACTGGAAGTGGAAGCCGTGCGGCAGGACCATCGTTCCCATCGCGTCAGGGAGGTTGCAGCAGCTACAGTTCGCGACCGCAACAAAGGATACAGCCCAAGGTGCTATGGCTGTGGGGAAAAGGGCCATCTTCGATCCAGCTGCCCTAAGAGAACCCTAGAAAGGGAAATTGAACGATCTCAGGAGGGTAGTACGGCCAACAGCACCGCCCAGCAGCAGCAGGGAAACGAGTAAAAGCCAGAACTGCGGGGCGGGTGCTGGCTGATGTTAAAAGAGCCCCAAGGATCTCGATCTCACAAACCCATGATGGGAACAGCCTAATCATAAAGGGCGAGATCAACGGAATGCCGTGTAAGCTGACCATAGACACTGGAGCCTCTCGTACGGTTGTTAGTTCCCAACTTATAAGTCAGTTCCTTGGGGACTCCGCATACAACCGAGAACGCATTAATTTGGTAACAGCCACCGGTCAGCGTATACCCGTCCGTGGAGAGAAGGAGATGGAGTTGAAGCTAGGCAACGTGATCTACCTGCATAATGTCATCGTGGCTGATATTATGGACGACTGCATCCTAGGCTTAGACTTTATGAGGAATAATTGTTGCGAGATTGACGTTAAGCAAGGTGTTTTGAAATGTGGACAGGAGGAACTTTTTATGGAAGGTGCGTTACCAGGGAACGTGTACAGCATCAAGAAGATTGTTCTTCCGCCGAGATCGGAAACGATTGTTCCGGTTAGTCTTCCTCGAAACGCTGGGCAAGCTCACCGTTGTGTACTTGTGGAAAGGGTAAACAATGACCTTCCATGGAAAGTAGCTCGAACCTTGGTCAGGACCACTGACATCTCAGGAGTACGTGTGCTGAACCTTTGCGACCGGGAACAGATTATAGAAAAAGGTACACTGGTTGGTACTTGTGAGGAAGTGGATTGGTTACGTCAGTGCCAATATATATCGAGTGGGACCCCCAGCAAGGATTCAGAAACGAGAGTGACCACACTTTTGGAAGACTGTCGCAGTGTTCTGTCCCCGAACGAATTGGTCAAGGCGAAGAAGTTGTTACTCGAGTACGCCGATGTATTCTCATCAATGTGATGCTGACATAGGAAAGACTGGTTTAGTTCAACACAAAATAAACACAGGTGAAGAGTTGCCTATCCGTCAGCGGCCATGACGATTGCCGGTAGCACGTGAAAAGGAAGTGGAAACCATGATTAAAGGGAATGTTCACTAAATGTTCACTATTCAAACGGCAAGTCAACTTTTTGGGGTATGTAGTGTCGGAAGAAGGTATCCGCACGGATCCAGAGAAAATCGCAGCTGTAAAGGATTGGCCGGTTCCAAAAGACAAGACGCAGGTTAGAGCATTTTTGGGTTTGTGCTCCTATTACCGACGTTTTGTGAAGAACTTTGCAGATATAGCCAAACCTCTGCATAAGCTAACCGAGGAGAAGCGACATTTCTGCTGGGATAAAAGTTGTAACATCGCATTCCAGGAGCTCAAGGACCGTCTGTGCAAAACACCTATTTTGGGATACCCTGATACAAGCAAATAATTTATAGTTGACACAGACGCAAGTGACATAGGACTTGGCGGTGTGTTGTCTCAACGTAATGGTGACCAAGAGGTCGTGATAGCGTACTTCAGCAAGTCGTTGTCAAAACCGGAAAGGAACTACTGTGTCACAAGAGGCGAATTGCTAGCTGTGGTAAAGTCGTTGCAACATTTTAGCAAATATCTTCTGGGACGAAAATTTCACTTACGAACTGACCATGCTGCACTAAAATGGCTATTGCAGTTTAAAAACCCAGAAGGACAAGTTGCGAGGTGGATTGAACTACTGCAGGAATACGACTTTGAGATCGAACATCGCAGCGGGAAATCTCATGGCAACGCAGATGCATTGTCAAGAAGACCTTGTCCTGAAGATTGCAAACATTGTACTAGGCAAGAGAGTAAAGAAGTGGTATCCGTGAGGATGCTCAGGGCAGACCACCTCAGCAACGAGTGGAAGGACAGCTTACTACATGCACAGCAGGAAGATCCGGACATCAAGCCGATTCTGGAATGGATAAAGGCCAGTGCTCCCAAGCCCAAGTGGAGTGACGTCTCAGCGATGAGTTCGACCACTAAAAGCTATTGGGCCCAGTGGGACAGCTTGCTGCTTCAGGATGGAGTTCTGTGTCGTAAATGGGAAAACGTTCGGGGAGACAGCTGTCATTTGCAAATGGTTGTCCCTAAAGTTAAAGTACCGGATGTTCTACAGCTGTACCATAGTGATTGTTCAGGAGGCCATCTGGGAGTTAAACGAACTCTACTGAAGATCCGAGAACGGTTTTACTGGGTCCACTGTCGAAACGATGTCGAGGACTGGTGTCGCAAATGTACAAGTTGTGCGGCTGTAAAGGAACCTCAGACTCGTAGTAGAGGTGCATTGAAGTTGTACAATGTTGGTGCACCATGGGAGAGAATAGCCATTGACGTGGCGGGGCCGTTTCCGGAGAGTGAAAGCGGTAACAAGTATTTCATGGTTGTGATGGATTACTTCACTAAGTGGCCAGAAGTCTTCGCCATTCCAAATCAAGAAGCTTCAACAGTTGCTGATAAGCTAGTTCATGAAGTCTTCTGTCGTTTTGGTGTACCTTTAGAGATTCACAGCGATCAAGGAAGGAATTTTGAGTCTCAAATATTCCAGGAAACTTGCCGAGTTATGGGTACTCATAAAACAAGAACGACTTCTTATCACCCGCAATCTGATGGAATGGTAGAACGATTTAATCAGACATTGGAGAGGTACCTAGCAAAAGTTGTAGACAATCGGCAACGAGATTGGGACAAGCACATACAACCGTTTTTGTTGTCATATCGAAGCGCTGTTCACGAAAGTACAGCAGTGACACCAGCTTTCGCAAACTTTGGAAGAGAATTACGGCTGCCTGCAGACCTGATCACCGGGATACCACCTGATGCTCCACGCAGTATAACCTATTATGCAAATGACTTGCGGAACAAAATGAATGACGTTTATGAGCACGTCAGACAATCGGGCCAGCAAATGTCTGAAAAGATGAAAACCCGGTATGACCGCAAAATGAACAACAAAGGGTTCGACGAAGGTTCACTTGTGTGGTTGCACAATCCAGTCCGCAGCAAAGGGAAATCTCCTAAGCTTCAAGCTAAATGGGACGGCCCGTACCGGATTGTGACCAGGATCAACGATATAACCTACCGGATACAGAAAGGCGCAAGAGGGACTCCTAAGATCGTCCATGTGGATCGCCTAGCGCGTTATTATGGGACCGATAATGCTCGGGACGAGCATGTCTTAGGAGGGGGCAGTGTTACGCGCTAAAATCGGCGCACTAGCGCCATCTAGTCTCGAACCGAAGAACTAAACTTCTTGAAGTTTAAAACTCGAACTCTCGGTACGTTGCGCGTGTTTACTTGAACATTCTGGATATTTTGCTAATTTATATAAGTAGGCGCTGCAAGATGCGATCGGGCAGAGTTGAACTCGGCGACACAAGCGAAGCTTCGGAGCGGAATTAAGTGAATTAGTGTGTTTAATTACTAGTGTTTTAAGTTTTAATTTGTGTAAAGTAAATTAAAGTGTTAATTTAGGTAATTTTATCGGCAACTTTGAAACGAACCTCAAGCTCGTAACAATATTTTGTGCGTGCTAGAGCATCGTCAACTACGATCGCAGTAATTGATCGTTGGAAGTATGTATTTACTTTCGTAAAGTATATTTCAATTAGTATAAAGTTCGCACATTATTATTCTACCAGATAGTTATAACTTATTATAGTTATTTTGATTGTAGCTAAGCTTTCTTACCAGTCGGAATGGGGAAAAATAAATACAAGTATAATATAAGTCTCTGGAGAAATAATAATGGAGAATAAAATGTCTGCATGCTTGCTATATGGACTGGCCCAGATTATGCAGTAAAGGTACTAGAAATCTACAAAGACGACAAATTTTGGATTTTGAACGTGTTACTCCAGTTACAAGCGTTTTATAAAAAGTGTGTACAGCCTGAAATTATTGTTGAGATAAGCTCGGTCAATGCAGTTCCGGCAAATATTTTATAATAAAAATATGCTAATTAACTGTAAGTACCGATTAAAGAAATATTAGTTACAGTTGGTTATTTTATTTATTAAAACAGGTTGCAACCGTACTATTTATTAATTTATACCACTATGCTACAGTTAGTAGCATATAATCGATTATTATCGGTTAACAATCGATTACTGCGAAACAATTAAAATATTTATGTGTACTTATTTCAACACTAAGGTTCATAAATAATGAAAAATATTAAATATATTATAATAAATTAATTAGTTAACATAAAAATGACACACCAATAGTGCGAGCGAGTGAATACATATGAAATAAACAAGCGCTCGCGTAGGTCGTCGCTCGCTCGGTGCGTAAATTACCTAAATTTGCGTAACGCCGAAATGTAAGAGGGCTTTTTATCAATGAATGCAACGATTTTGAAATGACAAAACTAAAAAGTAAGTGTGCCGTCATTTCGTCACACCTCACGTCTAACTTTTATGAAAGCAACTGGTGTATAGTTTGATCATTAAAATTAAGAAACCCATTGACGAAACGTCCATTAATCCAAATTGAGTTTTTTTTTTCCAAAGTGTTCCAAATTGTTTCCAATTAATCCAAAGTGTTTCCAATTAATCCAAAGTGTTCCGGGAATGGTAAAAAACTATTCCATTTGGATGGACTCCATCCAACTCTGGATTTCCAAACGGATTGAAATCCATGCGTCCAGTCCAAATGGACGGCGTCCGCGGCCGTCCGTCAATGGCAAAAACGTGCGCCACGCCAAATGGAAGCAGTCCGAATTGTCAGTAGCGAACCGGCGTCCATTTTTTAGAGGTTATTGTGTCAGTTTATGTTTTGGTGTTGATGGTGGTACATGTACTCTGTTTGTCAAACATAAACTGTGTATTGGATTAAATATATTTTTACTGTGTAAAGTATAGGCTGTGATATGGGTGACAACCAAGTACACAGTCCACATGATGTTAAGTTGATACTGTAGCCCATGGACCGAATCTATCATCGAATAAGAATCAAAATGATGCGTTGTCACCCCTGTAGAACTAGGTGGAGTGCCTCGTTCCCAGTAAAAAGATTATCCGGTTCTTTACACTCAGCATACGAAACACAGCAGCATTAAGCTGCTATTTTATGCTATTGTGTGAGAGCGTGGTCCTTCCTCATTCGAGCCAACCCATTTGTGGTTACAGCCATAATATAGATGCAACGGTGCTCTACCACGTATAGTTGTTTTTTTTTTAATTTATTGTAACAGATTTTTTTTACCAACAGCATTTTGTAACATTATAAAATTAGTAATTTACATTTTCTACTGCCAATTACAGGTTCTTACTTTATAAAAAAAATGATGCTTGTCTTCTTAATCTTCTGCGTGCGTGCGTGCGTGCGTGCGTGCGTGTGTATTACTATTTATTTCCGTTCCGTACGACCGCCAAGTTCGAAATGACGCCATGCCATTGCTCGTCAGTACCATTATATACTTAATAATTATATTATTTTTTAAATAGTGTACCTTGAGAAAATTTCAAAGATAAGTTGTAAAGTCAATATTGGTTGTTTGGAATCATTAAAGTATTAAAATATTGTCGTAAAATTACTCCGATGATTTCAAATATTAATTTTCTAGGTATCTGAGGTATCTTCGGAACTCGTAATTATGCTAGCAAAAAACAAAAAAAGGGGCGTCTTGCAATACAAAAGTTTCATTAAAAACATACGTAACAAATAAATTATGAGTATCAAAATAACGTTCGAAGTAGGTATCTCCTTATCTAAATCGAAGCAATTGCTTAGTCAATTTACCTTCAAAGGGTTTAAAAATATAACTTATTGCAGTCTTGGATGTAATCTATTTTTAACCTTAAGCGCGGTGTTTAGCGGAAGTAAAGAGAAAGTAACTTAAACCGGCGCGATGGTGTTTCATTCATCACTTTCCATTACACCTTTTCTTTTTTACCACTGTTTTTCTTGCCATCATTCTCGACGCAATGAGTGAGGCCACCATATATCTAAACTAATAAGCAAGCTAAAATTTTCAGATTACGCTGTAAAAAAATATTAGAAGTATCACTAGTATATAGCATAGCATAATGTTTTATGGTATTTTGCTATTGGGAAATGTTAGTACCTGGTTGACCGAGCTTTGCTCGGTATTTTTTTTAATCGTGTGTTTTGGAAATTATATTTAGATACAAATTACATACTGATGAAATGTGAATAATATTTTTTTATCTTACCGACATAATAGAAAAAATTAATAAAAAATCATGAGTGCAATTAATTTAATTTTAATTTTCATATTTAAAAAAAAACACTAAAAAAGGGCTCAAAATAATAGATTTTCTCAAAAAAGAAGGGAACTTTAAAGAAAATGAAAAAAGTCGGACTGAAGACAGGTGTCGAACCAAGGCACTACGATTTCTTAACGCCTATTTCCCATTTGAGCTGTTTTAAGCCGTTTCCGAGATTCTTATATATATATATATATATAGAATTGCTCGTTTAAAGGTATAGGATTTATAATTATAAACAAAAGAGTATCTCAGACGTAAATTTGAGGAAATTTATTTTTATTTATTTATCAGATCAAACAAAAATTACATTCCGTTATAGGCTTAATTAACATCTAAAAACCACAGAGGTTTACTTTGATGCTAAATAATTAAATTTATGTAAGCGAATTATGTACAAAACACAGTCTAATTCAACAGTTAGGTATATGAGTAGGTATAACAAGAATATAAAGACTAAAACGATAAGTTAACAACTAAGTTAAAGTCAGAGCAAGGTAAAAGTAAAAGTAAGAGCTAGGCAGGCAGTACATTATTATTAAGTAGATATAGTATGTAATTATAATTTAGATAGGAAAAAGCTTTTGAGTTTAGTTTTAATGTTTTGTTGTGATACTTTTTCGCGTACATCGAAAGGTAAGTTATTTATTAAATAAATTAAGATATTTATTATGACCTCTCAGTATATATTTACAAAATTTTAATGTACGTTTACAAAAACAATAGTAATTTTAATAAAAAAAGTGGTAAACACTATGTAAACACCAGGAAATAAGATAGTGGATACCTGTTACTCAACTGCATTAGTGCACACAGTTATTCATTAGGTACGAGGGACAATATAAACGATATTACAACAAAGTCCCATGAAATATACAAGGTTTCTCTATTAACAAGTTTATTTTTTTAACAAATACTATGAAATAGGTTATTATGATAACATGGTTGATAACCCAAAAATAACCCCTGGAAATGAGGTGATTGCTTTGAAGCTGTTCCGCGTATGAATGTTTTAAATAATTTTACAGTCTGTTTATAATAATATTGTATAATTCTACTTGTTCTTGCTGGTTCTTTTTAGGACAGACGTTTCTTTCCGAACCGGAATTAGTACTAATATTTTGTAGGCTATTATAGCGTAGGTATTTTGGCCTTTGTATGGGAGTGATATTACGTATAATACATACATACATAAACACTCACGCCTGTCACCCAGAGGGGTAGGCAGAGACTACGGACTTCCATTTGACACGATCCTGACATACCAATTTCGCCTCCTTTACATCCATATATCTACGCATACATGCTCGTCGGTTAAGGGTACTTCTAACGTGGCCCCTTTTCAAAATATCGCCAATTTGGTCGATAAACTTTTTTCTAGGACGTCCCTTCCCGACTCGGCCGTTCACATCTGCCATATAAATTTGCTTTGTCACTCTTTCCTCATTCATTCTTTACGTATAATAGTAACATTATTTAATTTGTGGTCTCGCTAAAACTCGAAAACGGCTCGACTGATTTTGATGAAATTTTCATGTGTGTTTGAGTAGTTGAACCCGGTAGGTGGCGCTGTTTTTGAGATCCAAAAATCACCCGTGCGAAGTTGGGGCGGATCGCTCGTATACAATATTTATTACAAGAAACAAATAGCTATATTTATCCTATAGTCCTTTATTTCCGCGGTATAGCGCCCATAACAATAGCTAATACAATTACAGAGAGAAATTGGTACCTATATGAATTTATTTTTGTTCCTCTTGTCGTTACTTTTGAATTGGGGTAGATTGGATAAGAAACTTGTTTTCACTTGCATTGTGACAGTCATCCATTAAATTGATTAAAATTGTTTCTGTTGTTGGGTCGCTCGAAATTTCTTGCTAGAGCTATACTATGTGATATGTGTGACTGGTGACTGGGGTGGTTATATATAACACAATTTATCTACATAGAATTGTTTTAGAGAGAATTTGAATTTGAAGAGATTTGTTGAATATTTTTTATCATTTATGCTTTTTAATAATTGATAGGACAAAATATTGCGCAAGCTATACTAAAATGCTCAACATTTAATTCTCACAACGTAGTAAAAAAATTATCCATGCTTTTGAGAAATAAGCTAAGCTAATGCACTCAATTGTCCTAACATATCCCAAAGCAATCATTACGGTGTCATCAGTGAAAGAATATTCGTTTAAATTTAAACTCGCCGACGATTTCATTTTTTTGTTTGTAAAATGATCAGGGGAATATAACGTTATAACCACAGAAATAGTAATAATAGGATTATTATGATTTCTGTAGTTATAACAGTTACAACCTGTTGCAAAAAAGCTAGCAATCAATCCATTTATTATATAGAAACGACGAAGATGGTCTATTCAGAATTTGCACAGATGGCTCAATAACCGATTCAGTTTTTGGTTCTCATATATATTTAAGAAAACCCAAACATTCACATCGCTGGTCTAGAAGACGTGTATGAGCTATGAGCAATATACGTCTTCTAGACACAAGGCATAATATTTTTTTTCGTGGTAGAGCCATGCTGCAGTTATATTAGTAGTATAGTTGTAGCACGTATGGGTCGGCTCGACCGGGGAGGGACCACGCTCTCACAGAATACCAGCGTGAAATAGTAGCTTAATGCTGCTGTATTTCGTATGGTGAGTGTAGAGAACTGGAGACCCTTTTTACTGGAAACGAGGCATTCCATCTCAGTCCTCACGGGTGACAACGCATCTGCATTTTGATTTTTAATGGAGGATAGATGTAATGTAGATGTCTCTGGGCCGCAGCAACCACTTACCATCAGGTGGACTGCGTGCTCGTTTGTCACCCTATTCTATAAAAAAAAAAATAAAAATAATTCGGAAGGTAAATTACTACATCATCCGAACCTCTAAACAACATTGTTCCATGAATAATAATCTGTCTATTATGATTAATAGACAGATTCAAGAGTAGTATGTGGTGTCTTATGGTTGGTTGGTTGGTTTGTAAATTCATCAAATTAACGCTAATGAACTAGCTCGAGGAGTGTAAGGTATCATTGGTTCTAAACGTTTAGGTGTGAAAGTTAGCTTTCTGGTACTTTAGTTTAACAAAACGCCACGAACAGCTAACAGCTTTAGACAAGCTACTTGGATAGGGTAGGAATTAGACAGGCCAAAAAGCCTTCGTTTGTAATGATCATCATCACTCATCAATCTCATCTTAAGACGACACATCGAAAAAGTGGCTCCAGTCTATCGCCGTACTGATCCGAGTGAATCCATAATTTCCGAAAAAACTTAAAAAAACGCTTAGAAATTGTCAGAATCTTGAAATATTTTTTAAAAAATTATTGATTTAAGTAGTCAAAATAATGAGCAAGTAAATTATGAATATTGATGTTATGAATATATTTGAGTGATTCCCAAGCATATAGATTAAGTAATTTCGTTGTAATTTCAACTATAGTGATTTTTTAGAGGTGTTTTCGCAAATAATTATGATCGAGTCAAAATTATACAATCGTGTTTTTGAACAATTAAATTCAAGATAAAGACATGAATTTACCTATATCAAAATTCCACTTTCCTAGTGGTGTCATAGTCCTATACTATTCGATGAAAGGAGGTGCATTTTTTCGCGGTGTCGCCTTAAAGGCACTTGAACGGCTGAACAAACTCTAAATTCGGATAGTAATAAGTCTTTTAAATTACAATTCTACTTGCAAATCTAGTGCAGGGCGTGCACGTGAGATAAACAATCGAAAACTCATGTGCTACTGAAGTTTTTAAGGTCACATTTACAAATCAATATCATGGTATACCCAGGCTACTCTCCTAGTTCGTTCGTGACACCTAGACATCTTCTCTATTTAAAATGTTTGAGGATGTTTTTTAATTATAATAGCTTCGTGAATCATCCTTGGTTGCAATCGGTGTTCTTTTACGAGGATTTGTAGTCTATCAAATCTGATATAATGCTTGGAACGATCCTGAACATGTTGACATATTGCAGACTACCGGAGCGTCGGTGCTTCAAATCAGCGATATGTTCTTTCATGCGGAATTTTATGGATCTTTTTTTGTCCTATGTAAGTAAGACCATATTCACAATCAAGCTTGTACACTCCTGCATCTTGTAGAGGGATTACACTTGATGGATGGTAAGAACTGACTAATCTTCTTCGGCGGCTTGTAGTATGTTCTTATGGAAGCCCGATTCAAGATGTAGCCTATCTTATCTATGACTTCTCTACATAAGGTAGTACAGCAGGCATACGCTCGTCTGTGGCCGGTTCCACTCAGTCACTGTGACGGAGTCGCGGGACCCGAAGCTTGTAGTCGTGCAAAGCTTGCTTGAAACAAAGATTTTCCCACGGTAGCGAATTGGGAAAGATGGTGATGAGTTTCACCGTTTAAATATTTGTTAATATGAGTCTTTCTTCTATAAACAGTGTGCACTATCCTTTTTATTTATGTAAATTTTTAAGTGCTTAGGTCTAATAGTTTTTAGGGGTTCGAATTCACATGCGATGCTAACACGCTTTCGTTTAGTTTGTCCTATTAATGTAATAAGATATTAAAGAAGTAAATTTTTAATTTACTAAAAATGAAATATGAAATATCCGTATGTGTGCCTAACGGCGCTAATAACGATTGATCGTAACTTGATCGTGCTTCTCAATTCGAATTGGTTCGGGAGTTAGCTTTTAAAATCAGTTTCGAAAAAAACGTTAGTTTGTATCGAAAATCGAATCGAGTTTGAAATCAATTTGGACAGTATAGTATAGTTATTTGGTGCTGAAAAAACAGGTTACCTGAAAAGTTTTCCAAGAGTTTTGAAAATTGATGATTTCATAGATTTTGATATGGTCTTTTTAAATTTCTACTTTTTCACCTCGTATCTTTGTCGCTCGCGTTTTTTCGACGATCAACGGTGTGGAAATCAGTTTTCTCATACGCTAAAAGTATTTTTGATTTTCCAAAAAAAAGTTTATTACGTAAATAATAGGAAAATTATCTAGTTTAGTTAATTATAGAAATGTTTTTATTGCAAATTGCGTCTGAAATGTTTTTATTGCAAATTTTTCCGTAAGCTCGGCGCGAGTCGAAAAATGCCAAAGGGGAAATTCGGAACGAGTACATAGGAATCTTATATAATTTTACCAATTTTCAAAACTCCCAGAAAATTTTCCAGGTAAAACTACCAAATGACTGTACTAGTAAGCCTGTTTATTAACAGTTTTATGTGTATAATACGAGTACTCGTATGTATGTACTATGTATCTGCAGAAAAGTTGATCCTTTTCATATAGTAGTAAAAGGTCTCAAACTAAAAGTTCGGCAATAGAAATTTAATAATCTTGGTTTGCTTTATATTTAGCTTGTAATAATGTTAGTAAATTATCATACTGTTGAATCATCAAATATAACAGCTACAACGTCAAACGCGAGAATAAAATACCTAAGAAAATTCGCGCTTTAAGGTAATGTGAAAAATAACCTCGAGAATTTATTTGCTGTTATAATCATTCACTAAAATTATTTGTGGTTGTGTTGACCTTCAGAGGAATGGTTTATAAGAATGTTGATTTCTTTAAGGATTTGTTTTTGAATATATTACAGCTAATATATTCATTTTCTATTTAGAGAAGCGTAAATTTTTTACAGAGGCCTGAGTATGAATATTATGTGATATAATATAATGTAGGCACGTTTGTTTCATCTGAACATGTTCGTTAATTTAAATATTCATTTTACATTATGCGTATTAGTGGTTTTTTGAAGATTTTCAAGAAAATACAGGCAAATCGTGTAAGGTTCGAACAATAATGATCAATTACGTGGGTGGTCTGAAAAGATTCCGACCGAACAATGATACAAGACATTTTTTCTAAAAAAAAATATTATTATTTTTCTACATAGTCTTCTTATAACTCTACGCACTTCTCCTAGCGATGCTTCCATCTCTCTAACCCGTCCAAATAGTACTCGGCGTCTCTCTGCAAAATAATTGTTCATGATGGTGATTTCCTCCTCATTTGACGAAAATCCGAGCACAATTTTTAGTGAGGGAACAAAAAGGAGTCGCTTGGGGCTAGATTTGGTAAGTAAGGCGGATTCCTGGTTTTTAGCCATGGCAACCGCTGAGGTGTGAGACGGCGCGTTGTCATGGTGAAACAGGATTTTCTTTTTCTGCAAATGTGGCCGTGTTTTCCGCAAGGTCTGCCTTCAGTTTGTCAAGTAATGATGCCCTCTTTTCCACGTTTTGAAAATAATCGGTAAGATAACTACATGACTATCCCAGAAAACAGTCGCCATCACTTTTTCAGCTAAAAACAGTTTTTGCTTTTTGGAGCCGGTTCCCTATGCCGTTCCGGGAGCCGGTGGTTTTGACAGTATTTTTGTTTCGAGTGTATAATGGTGTATCTAAGTTTCATCTACAATAATTAATTGGTGCCAAAACTCTGATTATTGCACCTAAGCTGCGCCAACAGTGCGTTGGAAATGTTCATTCGACCACGTTTTTAGTCTAACGTGAGCAAACGCGGCACCCACCGCGCTGACAGCTTTCTCATGCCTAAATCTTGATTTAACTTATGTGACAAACACGTTCTTTGGACATTTTTATAGCCTCTGATATCTCTCTCACTTTAATTCGGCGGTTGTCTAGCTAGAACTTTAGCGATGTTATCGTCTGTAGTTGCTGTTTTTGGACGTACCGAACGTTCATCGTTTCCCAAGCTCTCCCTGCCACGTTTAAATTCAGTGGATCAAAATTTCACTGCGGTAAATGATGGTGCGAGTCCCCGTACACAGTCTAACTCATCTTTGATTTGCGAAGGCACCTTTCAAAAACAAAAATTTAGTGACAGATTGATACTCAATTTTTTCCATTTTCACAAAAACACACATTGACCCACTCAAACTACTGTTTAATATACGCGTCCAAAATGGTAACTCATCTTTGATTTGCGTAGGCACCTTTTCAATAACAAAAATTTAATGACAGATTGATACTCAATTTTTTCCATTTTCACAAAAACACACATCGACCCACTCAAACTACTGTTTAATATACGCGTCCAAAATGGTAACTCATCTTTGATTTGCGTAGGCACCTTTTCAATAACAAAAATTTAATGACAGCTTGATACTCAATTTTTTCCATTTTCACAAAAACACACATCGACTCACTCAAACGACTGTTTAATATACGCGTCCAAAATAACTGAAGTTTAGCGGGTAACTATCAAAAGATGCACAACTACATTCATTATATTTTATTAACGAGTGTTGCCATCTGCACTATGAGGTCAGAAACTTTTCAGACCATGTTAGTATCTTTGCTTCTATAGTATATGTACGTTGGGCGCGGACCGCGAACTCAAAAAGGTCGTGGGTTCGAATCCGCCATTCGACTACTGGCGTGAACCACTCGTAACACAAGCAATTTAAGCTTACCACGAGTGGTTAAGGGGAATATTAGTAATGTTTATAGCATTGTTAATATTCTTTTATAAAGTAAAAAAAAATTAAAGAAATTATAAAATTTAAAATTTCGCATTTGTTCATATCGGTTGCTATTTATTTTCATTTCTTCTTTAGGATCGTGTAATAATTGCAATTTAAAAACCATTGCAGTGCCACTATCTTTGTTATTTTTGGTATTATGCGACAGCAGCAATTAGCGGCGGTGTCGTAACGCTTTTTTGCTTTTAATTAGACTTTAGAGGCTTTTGATGTCCACGATAATTAACTTTTTTTTTAACAGTAAAAGTTAACTTTAAAGAACTAAAAAGAATATAATAATTTCACATTATGGAGACGATTCCAAGGCATAGTGTAAAAAGAATAAAAGCCCCGACTTCGTAATGTGAAATAATTATATTATTATAGTTCATTCAAGCGAGGTTTTACTTTTAATCAAAAGTTTTTTCTTCCGAGTGAACGAATAAATATCACAATCTCACCGTCGTCTAAAGTTACATCAAACATTTTATTAACCCTTTACCGCATACCGTGACAAATATGGAACACTCAACTTTTGTTGTAATATATTACTGCCTGCGGCGTCTATAATATTTTCTCGGAACTAATTCGTACTAGAGAGTGTAACTCACCTAAATATGTAACAGTGGTGCCTCTTTAGAGACGCCTAGGAACTAAAATCGACTGTTTCGTCAGTCGGTTGCCAAAATTTGACAGGTCGACAGTTAGCAGATTTTCAATACGATTTTTTATTGTTTTTTTCTTAATATCTGAGGATTAATTGTGATTTACCGGATAGAATAATGGACCCACAGGCTTTTTACGGCAAAAGAAGTAAGTTTAAATCATAATATGTATTGAATATTATCATTTTAAAATTGTTCCCAATTTGGAACACCATGCAATTGTTACGTTTTTTGTAGTGCCAAAAATGGAACATTATGCACTCCAGTCAATATTTTAACAGTTCCAAATTTGGAACATTATGCAGTGTTATACCAAGATATATATATATTATATATCTATAGTTTTAGGTCAATTTTTTAACAAATTTTTGTATTGAATATGAAACCGTCAATAACTTACAAGTTCAGAATTCGGAACATTATGCTGCATAAGATCTTTTGATACTTGCAGTTTAATACTATACCCTGCAGCTAATGTAATTTTTAAGTAGGACAAGTAAAAGTAGCGCAGTTTTAGATGTCCCGCCCTGAATATGTATTATATATAGTTATGTTTATACGTGATTATCTTTAAATTTGCTTAATTACTTTAATTGTAGATAAAATAGAGATGCGTCCTCGACGAACAATCGTCGTAATTCCAGAGAGCAGCGAGGATGCAAATGCATCAGATGATGAGACTTACAGTACTCAAGATCCTTTACATATAAATGAAGAAAAAGAAAAGTCTTCCTCGGACGGGGAAGATGAAGAAGAAGATGAAGAAGGAAAAGAGGAACTGGACCAGCTATTTCCTGAGTGCACTGAAGAGCATATGGAGACGTTAGAAAATTTTACAGACAATCAACCTTCTACTTCACAGGCAGCTTCTTCAAGTAAGAAAGAAAAGAAAGATAAATTGGTGTGGTCTGATGACAATCTTCAGTATGATGAATCCAATATTGCTTTTTTGGGATCTGAAAATCTTCCAGATGAAATAATGCAGCTAAATACTCCAATGGAGTTTTTCAAATTTCTTTTTCCATCATCTGCTGTAAATTTAATTGAGGAAGAAAGCAACGTATACGCAGCACAAATTTTCCCCGAAAACTTGAATTCAGTGACACATAAAGACATTTATAAATTTATTGGTATTATTATCTACATGTCGGTAGTACACCTGCCAACTACTCGTCATTACTGGAAGGAGGACACATATGTTGAAAAAGTTGCAAATGTTATGACGTGCAATAAATTCGAAGAGATTAAAAGATTTCTGTATTTTTTCGACAAAACAAAAGAACTAAAACCATATGACCCGCAGTTTGATAGACTTCATAAAATACGCCCACTTATGAAAATCCTACGCGAAAGACTGCTAAAAGTGCCGAAAGAGGAATTTTTGTCCATTGACGAACAGATGATCCCTACTAAGGCCCGAACTTAAGGAATCAGACAGTACAATGCAAAGAAACCCCATAAGTGGGGTTATTTGAATTACGTATTAAGCGTAGTCAGGGGATTTAGTTACGACTTTGAATTATTCGGAGGAAAATACCTAGCACCGCCTGAAAACTGTCCCGATCTTGGAGTGCCGGGAAATGTGGTTCAAAGACTATTGAAGACTGTCTCGGACAATTTGAACCATAAGATTTTTGTCGATAACTGGTACACAAGTTTGCAGCTAATGGCAAACTTACACAAAAAAGGTATTCTGCCATTAGGCACAGTACAACTGAGAAGAGCTCCAAATATAAATATAAATAAAAAAGCTTTAGAAAAGAAAGAACGAGGTTATTGCTCCGAAAAAAGTGTTGCTGTTGATAACGTTAAGCTATCAGTTACCAGTTGGGTCGACAATAAAGCAGTCAGTTTGTGTTCATCCTATGTAGGCAAGGAACCAATGGGAGTTGTGAAAAGATATTCCAAAAAACATAAGCGTAGAGTTGATGTTTCTTGCCCAAAAGCAGTATCAATTTATAATAAATACATGGGCGGTGTCGATTTACTAGATGCCATGTTAGGCTTCTATAGGATCAAAATCCGCAGTAAAAAATGGTACCACCGCCTGTTCTTCCATTTCATTGATCTCTGTTGCGTGAATAGTTGGCTATTATGGCGGAGAGTCATGAAACAAAAGGGTGAAGTAATTACATTCCATTGCTTGACTTTAAATTAACCATAGCAGATGTATTGATGCACAAAGACTCAAAGGTATATACTCCGACTACACGCAAACGAGGACGACCACTGAATCAAGATGTTGAGGCAATTAAAAAGGGGCAATCAAGGCGACGCATAGAACTGCCTCCAATGGAAGTAGCTGGAGACGGGTTCAACCACTGGCCGAATTGGAAAACTGATCGCCAAAGGTGTAAAATGGTAGGATGCACGCAGAAATCCCAAGTGATGTGCGAAAAGTGTGGGTGTTATCTTTGTTTTAACAAAGATCGCAACTGTTTTAAAAACTTTCACACATAATTTTTTTAAATTAAATACTTATTCATAGCTTCACTTTGTTTCTTTTATTTTTATAAAATTCTATTTCAATTATACATAATTAGACCACACCGCATGTTGTACCAAATATGGAACGTCTATGTTATAGAACTAGAACGCATGGTGTTCCATATTTGGAACAATTACTTTTACCTATTTATGTTTTTTTAATGGTGTTCTATATTTATTTAAATATTTTTTGGGGCGCTATATATACCCTATAGTGACATATATTTTTTCCAAAGGATTTAAAAAATTCATGCGGTAAAGGGTTAACTATTGTACCTACTTTAGGGGTGGATTGTTTTCTTCACCTCTTTTTTTCGTCACGGGTTAAAAAGAATCATCAAAATCAATTCGCACTTGACGAAGACATCGTAACGTACCTACATATAAAAAAGAACATACAGTTGAATTGTAAGCCCATTCCTTTTGTAATGTCGACTTAAAATGTGTAATGTTAGTCTCTGCGCGTTAAATTGTAAATATTTCAAATGAAAAAAAATTTAGTTACAATTGTTATAAACAATTACCCTATATACTTTTCCATGATAAAGTTTTCCTCTACGTTAAACTCCATTACTACTTCTATAGCTGTTCGAGCTTAACTGAATGACAAACATGCAAACAGACAAACTTTCACATTTATAATCTGCTTCAACTCATCAGCCTATAAAAGTCCACTCATTGTAGAGAGGATTTGCCTTCATCGTCACGCTGGGCGTTAACTGTATGTTAATATCGTAGGCGATAAATTCATAGTCATCTTATATGTAAATTAAATTGATTACTAGCACTAAAATTTATATTTCACTTCAATTTTACTAACATTCTTATATGGGTTTTCTGTTGCCTGAAATAAAGATTTTTTTAAATTATTTATGAGCTTCCAACACTCATGGGTTTAAAAGGGGTAATGGATTACTTTACTTCACCATCACATGACATATTTTGTAATCTTATATAGAAAAATGAAAGATTGTTAGTATTTTATGTGCTGCCATGCCGTTCATTAGATTGCGATAAAACTTTATCAACTTATTGCTTGCACTTGCGCGAACACTATAGGCATAATACAATTAACTTACAGTACGAGAGTGACACTGAAAGTTCTTAGAAAATTTAAAAACTGAACAAACTAGCAAGTTATTAGTTTTATTATATCGTGATCTGCGTGAGGGACGGCCTTCTACGGCGACGACTGAAGATAACATCAGTATTGTGCGGCGTATGATAAATACTAACCAAAGAGTGACTTATCAGCAGATTTGGACAATGAACATGAACATTTAAGGGGTCTAATAACAAAGGCGGCAAAGTCCCATATCATTATATGGGACTTTGCCGCCTTTTTATTAGACCCCTAATTTAGCGGTCAGTATTCTTTGTGCCTGGTGGGTACCTCATAATTTGACAGAGACCCAAAAACTCCGTCGTGTTGATTGGTGTCGTGAAATGGTTCAAATATTTAACGGAGGTGACTCAAATGCTGTGTTCGACATACTTACGGGTGACGAAAGCTTATTTTATGTTATGATCCTAAAACTAAGAGACAGTCTGTTGTCTGGATGTTTCCTTTCGAGGAGTTGCCAACTAAGGTGAAGGGAGGTCGAAGCGTGGAGGAAAAAAGATGGTGGCCTCGTTCTTCGGAAGGACCGGTCATTACGCACAATTGTTTTAGAAGATTGAAAAACGGTTACTGCTGAGTGATACACTAACAATAGTTTGCCACTTGTCTTGGAAAAAGTTCGGGAGAAACGACATCGCAGTAGGATCCTCCTTCACTACGACAACGTCTCGTCGCACACCAACAAGCAAACAATCGACTACTTGGCGACGTCAGACGTGGAATTACTGGGTCACTCGCCTTATAGCCCCCGACCTCGCGATTTTTATTTATTTCCGAAAATAAAAGAAAAACTTCGAGAAAAAAGTTTTATGGACGCCGATATTGCCGTCGAAGAGACCCCTAAGGACGAGTGGACAAAGTGCTTTTCTCAGTGGTTCCATCGGATGCAGCGATGTATTGATGTAAATGGACACTATTTTGAAAAGATATAATAACTGTTTTTGATTTCCTAAGAACTTTCAGTGTCACCCTCGTACTAATAAGACATCGTGATATCTTCGTGGCGTGTTGTATTCCCGGTAGACTTGCCAAATAATTTTATTAGTAAAACTACTGGAATTTTTTACCAAGTAGAACTAACTGTTTTTTTTATTGAAAATGGGTGACAAACGAGCACACAGTTCATCTGATGGTAAGTGGATACTGTGGCCAATAAACCATTTACGTCTATCCTCGATTAAGAATCAAAATGCAGATGCGTTGCCACCCCTGGGAACTATGATGGAATTCCTTGTTTCTAGTAAATAGGGTCTCCGGTTCTCTATACTCGCCATACGAAACACAGCAGCATTGAACTGCTATTTTACGCTGGTGTTCTGTGAGAGCGTGTTCCTTCAGCGGTCAAGCCGACCCATTCGTGCTACAACCATATAAATATAGCTAAAGCATGGCTCTACCACGTCTAAAACACTAGTTTGTCTTTGGTAAGACCACTAGGGTAGAGAAAACTCAGTAGTCCAGTAGAATATTTTCATCAGTACCTAAGTACCTACTTTATTTTATTTATGTCATAATGATGCATTTCGTTTGTTTTTTATAAGTATTGGGAATAGTACTAGGCAAGAATAAACCTGAAAGAAGCAGTGGAATTGTTGTTAAGACCGTATTTCATCACGGCGGCCAGTGCCAACGAAGACTAGATCTGCACGGCACGGGATAAAAGTGCCAGAATGTATGCGCAAGTACAAGTGAACTCTATTCCTTTAGTCTCATCCTTCATGTAGAAAGTAATCATCCAACACGACTGGTGAGAGATCAGGAGCCGAAACAACAGCTGCACGTGCTTTATGACTCCGGGCTGCTACTAAAAATTTCGTTAAAAGAAAAACTCAGTAGCAGTAGTATATTTACTTTATATTATAAAAGTAATAAAAGAAGTAAAAATACGAGCAATTTTATTGAAAATGACAATTTTTATCAAATTGCTTTTTATATTTGGCCATAGATTCAAGTCTAATAAGAAGATTATATCCACCCAATACTATTAGATCTATTTGGTTTGTTGTATTTATAGGTATGTTTATTATTTATATGTTTTGTATCAGAAAATAAAATAAACTACTTAGAAATGATAAAAAATTCCGTGTAGGTATTTTATAGTGTAGGACTATTGAAATTTTTCTTTCGCTGTGTAAGACTACTGGGAAGAAAATTCCCAGTAATCTCACCAGTAAGACTGCTTGATAAGACTACTGGGAATATCCCTATAGTTTGAAGACAGCAGTTGTAGTAGGCATATTGCAAATTTGTTTTCGTCAGTAAAATGTAATAGTTTTATTTTTATATAGAATAAGGATGACAAACGAGTACACAGTTTACCTGATGGTAAGTGCATGCTGTGGCAAATGGACATCTACATTTATCCTCGATTAAGAATCGGAATGAAGATGCGTTGTCTCTTAGAGAACTAGGATAAAATGCCACGTTTACAGTGAAAATGATCTGTTTACAGTGATAAGCGGGTTTTCACTATTACTGTGTACATGTTGACGGTACGTCCTCGATGAGGCGCCATTTCTAATATCACTGTATCCGTACGGACTGTACATTCTTGTTTTGCAAGTTCTAATTGCCATTTCGTTATGTGAACATAGTGAGGATAAATTAAGTTATCTTCACATTAATCACGTTTGTTATTACTTCGGGTTTGGTCAATTAACTAATTTTAGCTATCTTATTTGAAGGATTAAATGGTCGCTTAAGGGGATATAGTAAGTCAGCTCAAATTCTAATTTCGCCCCCACTTCCCCGCGCGTCGTATGCTATGTACCGACATGATTGTAATCACTAATACTGTAAGTAGAGGTCGTTAGATACTTATTTCATTAGGTTTATCATATTTATGCCTGTTTCTTAACGCCAACCCAGTCACTTCTTATTTTTATAACGGTTATTTCCCATTTTAATTTTACGTCGTCCTGTTGCGTAATGTGTATTCTGATCGTAAGCGACACAACTTCTCCCTTCAAAAGCCGGAGCGATACTAACGGGGCGACAGGAATCAAGCTTACGCGCCGATAGTTTAGGTAATTTCCTTTTTACAGTGAAAATAATGGTATTTTAAAAAAAGTAAATAACATGAGCACTGCTTTATAGTTAGTTCAGCTAGTATGCAAAGTTTCATGATCTTATTTAAAGTATTTTATGAATAACAGCGGTTTATTGTTCAGTTTGGAGGTAACTTTGGATTTTTTTTCTATCGAGAAAATTTTACGGAATCGTGTTTTCGTCTAACATAGTCCTTAACATTAATCCTCAACTTTACTATATTATATTTATTTCAAAATTAATGCTGCAGTACTTTCGGCGTAACGGAGGATCTTGCTAAGCCATTTGAGGTTATATTTCCCCTTAAAATACATAGAATGCGCGTCAACTTCGCTTTTGTGCAATAAATGTTTAATTCTTTCTTAATTGAAACTTTAATTGATAATTTGATGATGAACCTTTAGGCCAGCATTGACCATGTTTAAGTTAAACAAGTATTATCAGAATGAATAAAACTAATACGGATTCTATCGTGTTTAATTTACTTATTTTAAGTTATTTTTAACTCCCGACATTTCGGGTGTTTTACAGCACCCGTGGTCACGGGGAGGGGGGGGACTGATATGTTTGACGTCCCAATGTCGTAGTTAACCCAGTTCAGTTTTTTTAATATTTTCGGTCCGATCCGATCTACGCAGAATCAGCTTGCGGCATCTTGAAATCTTGCAGTGGTATGCTTGGGTTTGGGTTTAATTTTGTTAATTATTAGAGATGGGCCAAATTTTTTTTTTATAGGATAGGATGACAAACGAGCACACAGTCCACCTGATGGTAAGTGGTTGCTGTGGCCCATAGACATCTACATCTATCCTCGATTACGAATCAAAATGCAGATGCGTTGTCACCCGTGAGGACTATGATGGAATGCCTCGTTTCCAGTAAAAAGGGTCTCCGGTTCTCTACACTCACCATACGAAATACAGCAGCATTAAGCTACTATTTCACGCTGGTATTCTGTGAGAGCGTGGTCCTTCCCCGGTCGAGCCGACCCATTCGTGCTACAACTATACTACTAATATAACTGCAGCATGGCTCTACCACGTATAAATATTCCTTTTATATTCGATATTCGGCAGCTTTACCGAATATTTTCGGCTTAATCACCGAACATTCGTTAAAGTATAACTCAAAGTGTCCACTGTATTGAAATGTACGAATTGAGTAATGCTATGTCTATCATAATTTTACTGTTGAATATATATTTTATTTATGAGTTAAATCTACTTGTATAGCGTCATGTTTTTGAGGCACTGCAGATTTGTTTCCAACTATAGCAAAAAGCTTGATAAAATGTTTTTGGAATCAAACAAAGAAACATTACATTACATTAGTAGTTAGTACATTTCATTTTACTTTGGTCGTCAGTTTCTCTAAAAGGAGTCCAAATAGTAGATTTTCTGCCACTCGTTTTTATCCTATATAATTATCAATTTTCACTAAAAATGATAAGAACTAAATACTTTATTTCTCACTAAAATAGTTAAAACATTAGCATATGCCGGCAATTTGCTCAGTACTAGATGATGCAATAACATGTCAGATATGGCGGGGGAGCGAAAAGCAGGGTCCTGCGCTAATCCCACATGTTTTACGGTAACAAGTTTCGAAATAAATTGGTTATGTACCGATGTGATCCTGCCAAAAAATGTTCGGCGGAATATTCGGTTCGGTAATAGTTTTAACGAACTTTCGCCCGAATATTCGTATTCGGTAAAATCCATATTCGGCCCATGTCAATTAATTATAGGATACCAAGCAGATGGTAGCACCCATCAATCTTCTCTATCGAAATTAGGATGTTTTTTAATTTCAATAGCCTCGTGTCCATCCTTGGCAGGAATCGGTGTTCTTTCGCGGAAATTTGTGGTTTGTCAATTCGTTGTCATGGTGGGGACGATCTTGAACATATTCACAGACTGCAGACTTCCCGGAGCGTCGCTGATTCAGGTCAGCTATATGTTCTTTCACGCGGGTTTTTATGGATCTTTTTGTTTAACCTATCTAAGAGAGACCACATTCACAATCTAACTTATACATTCCTGCGTCTTTTAGTGGAATATTACACTTAATCGTAATGGATGTGGATGGTAAAAATTGACTAATCTTCTTCGGAGGCTTGTCAACCTTGTCTGTTACTCCTCTGACATACGGTAGTACAGCAGCCACACGCTCCTGTGGCAAGTTTCACTCAGTCACTGTGAGGCAGGCGCGAGACCCGAAGCTTGTTGTCTTGCAATACTTAATTGACGTGCTGAAGCTCGGCGGCCAGATGTTTTCTCTCACAGATCCCTTGTGCTCTCTGAAACTAAGATTTACCTACAGTAGCTAACTGTGAAGGGTGATGGTGGGATTCACCATTTAAATAACGCTTGGTATAGGTTTTTTTTCCTTTTAAAGAAACAAAAATTGAACATTTTGTGCACTGTGTAAACTGTTGTTGAATAAAAATGTACCGTGTAGTGGCGGCATAACAGAACCCATGGCCCATTTCGTTCCGTAGGTGTCTTAAGAGGCGACTTTGGGAAATGCCAGAAAGCTGTAAGTAGCTTCTAAAGTATGGCCATGACCTTCTCTTTTAATACCAGTTGTAAAATGTCCATTCTGGCGCCGAGAAGTGGCATCAAGTCAATATCGTATCGTCTGGCATGATCGTCAACCTGCCTGCCAAGCGTGATAATTAAGGCATATCCTCGCTCAGTCAGAGTACAAAATGATTGGTCATTATATATACGGAATCATAATAGTCGCTATATTAGTGGTCCCGAATCGCACTTGCCCTGTTTAATTTTGTATGTTCTTTTCTTTCGCAAAGCCGATGTGCTGTATGTTATATCGTACCGTTGTGCTGTATGACATATACCGCTTTATAATTTTCTTTACTTTTTTTATTGTAACGTATAGAATAGAATGGAACCCACACTAGGATTATCTCCTATATCGGGGGGGGGGGGGGGGGGGGAGTTTATATTGATAAATTTCACAAGGACATATATCCATACCTGGAACAATTATTTGTAGGCCATACAAATACTTGATTCGACCGGGATTCGAACCCGCGGCCATTAACGCTGCAACTCATTGCCAAGCCACTGCGCCTTAAATCTTAAAAAATAAACGGCAATATTTGTGATTCCTTTGTATCTCACATAGGAATGATATTTTCGAAGCAAAGTAATTTATTGTATGTTTAGTCTAGACGTCAAATATTTGAGTAGCAAAAATGTTTGCACACTATCCAGATCATTTTTTAATTTAATATAATGTTCTATTTCTACACCGGAGTCTAACGTTTATTCTAGTACATAGCACTTTACACCTAGTCAATAAAAAAAAGTAAAGCATGGCTAGAATTAGAAGAGAATTCGGTATTCGGTATTTGCAAATAACGTGTAATAAAATGAGGTGATTTTTTAAAACTTTTCATGTATGTTAAATAGTACAATATAATCCAAGGTAGAGTAAGAGACAATAATAACCGATAACAACTTATACACTAATATGACATCAGACTTAGTTCAGTGACCTTAAATAAAAGGAGAAAAAGAGAGGCGTTAGGGAGCTAAATAATGCTCCTTAATCGGTTTCTTGAACAAATCAACTTGTTCATTTGCTTAAGAAATATTAAGGAACCTTTGAGGGGGTAAATTAACAAAATTAAATTTTGGAACTCCTTACCTCTGTCGCTTAAACGTGGGTTGAATACATTTAACCGACAGAGGTAAGAAGTTCCAAAGTTTTACTTTATGAACAGAGAAAGATTTATTATAAAAAGTAGGGAAGTGCACAGAAAATTGGAAGGAAAGGTTTTCTTAGGATCTTAAAAAAATATCATGACGGAAGTTGAGCAATTTAAGGGAAAAATCCTAACTAAGAAATTTCAAATGTTCTTTTAGGTAGGGTGGACTCCTTAAATATTTCTACTCGGTCTGAGGAAGTCCTGCGTCTGCGGACTGGTTGGCCATTCCAGATGGATAAACATGTCCAACGAAGATTATATTATTTATATATTATAACATTATATAATATTACCATACATTTATTAATTTCTTTGAAAATTGTTGTTGTGTTGATTTATTTTTTGATTGTAGTTCCCATATTATTTTAACACGTTATAAATAATTACTATCTATACAAAAATAAAACAGGATTGTCATCGTAGTCGGGCATCTGAAGACGTGTTTGACTGAAAAAATGTTATCGCCACATTAGGATATTTTCTATATTGTAGGGTTTTAGGTATCACGACGTCTCGTGTCTCGAACTCTCGGAGACCCTGGACAATTACTAAATTAAATTGTCTGGGGTCCCGGGACTTCGGCTTATTTATATGACAAATATTTTTTTCGAATAGAATAGATACTAGATGATAATAATTAATAATAAGTTATTAAGAGTATTATTGTACTTGTATAACTCTTTTTAATTAGAAGATTTATTTTACTAAATAAATAAATAATAAATTTGTCATTATGAAATATGGCCAGTATCTAGGTAATTATTTTCAATAATTAGTATGATTAAAAGTCTGTTTTGATAAAAGAATTTACTGCCAAAAATTAATCTGTGATTATAATAATTAAACACATGAATTGTTGAGTAGTCTCAATATTTAACGTTGTAAATGTTATGATTTCATTTTATGTTCAATAAATAATGTTTTTTTTTTAAATTGCTACTTTATTGATATATTTCAGTGGATAGTAGTACCTCAGAGGTAACGAAGTCCAGGGACATTACGGGGCTTTGATCTTGGGTTGTCTCGTGTCCCGGAAGTTTGGTACTGTCGTGACTTCTCAAACTCTAACAAACGTCCAAACCCGGAACAATAATTATTTGTACGCTATTTTAGTGTCTGGATTCGATAGGTAAAGCATCATTATCAGTGTCAACTTGGTGGGAAATAAGACCAGAAATAGAAATAAGGCAAGAAACCAGACAACTGCATCTATTCTCGATTGGGACACAAAATGCAGAAGCACCGTCACCCCCCAGGATAGGAATGACCCGTTACCAGTAAAAATGGTCCTCGGTTGTTGTCACTAACCATATGAAACATACGCCGACGCTAGAGAAGTCAATAGGATCAATTAGGAGGATATTATATTCGTAATCATCACCATCATTACAGCCTTTTACAAGTCCACTGTATACTGAATATAGAAATGTAGTGCCACCCCCAAATATTGTCACAATTATTGATATTATACTAACAATATTTATAAATAATTATTTATTTATAATACGTTTTTTTATTCGTTAGTTTCAAAATACATTCTCAAATTTGTTGCAGGTACGTGCTGGCGATATCCCTCCGGATAATTCTGTCAAATAACTGACAACTTTCGATAATTGATAAAACTGCAGGTTCTATTATAGTGTCGCTGATGTGCACAAATATTGAGGAGTGCTCCTCGTACCCAGTTTCCATATTCCAAGTGACGTGCATACGATAAGATAGGAAAGTTGCAATGTAATGTAAGTAATACATATTAAGTTTAAAGGTGTTTTCCATGTGGAATTTTGTTAGGATTTGAACAGGGACGTAGCAATTAGATAATCACATCTGTAACATACTGGCCTACGTGTCTTCGGGTAAGTGAATTATGCTATGGTGTGGTATTTTTTTTTATAGGATAGTGTGACAAACGAGCACATAGTCCACCTGATGGCAAATGGTTGCTGTGGCCCAAAGACACCTACATGTATAATCGATTACGAATCAAAATGCAGATTCGTTGTCACCCGTGAGGACTAAGATGGAATGCCTCATTTCCAATAAAAAGGTTCTCTACACTCATCGTACGAAACATAGCAGTATTAAGCTACTATTTTACGCTGGTATTCCTATTTAGTAATGTAAAAGTAATTTTGTCTTTAACCCTTCAACCCCCAAGCGGTCTCATGAGAACGCGGTCAGCACTTTAACCCATAAATACTTATATATAGAGACTACTTTTCTATGAAGAACTCTGGCATTATATGATGAAATACTCTATCCACTAGTGACTAGTGCAATAAAAAAACTGTTGTCCTATGAATATTTATTTATAATCTACGTTTATTTTGTACGCCTTTTTTGCGTGAATGTTATTGTGTTGATTTTTTGATTTTTCTGGTATTTTATTAGTGTTTTAGTATAGTGCTTTATTACAAGATTGTAAGGATAGTTTTTATGTGAATATAATTTATCTTTTTAGGTAAATAATTTCGAGTAATATATATTAAAATAATTGAGATTTTCAAGCTTCCGAAATTCGCTTGGTATGTTTTGTTTTTGTTATCAAAATACAATAGTCTCTTTGTAATGAACTAAAACCTGACTTTTATAAAGAGAATTTTGTATAGATTTTATAATGCCAAACTTCTTCATAGAAAAGTAGTCTCCTATAAGTAATGGTTTTAAGTGCGAGGTGGGTGCCGTCGCATGCGACCGCTTCGGGATTTGCCGGGCGCATGCGACTGCATGAGAATTTTAAGGACTCAGGCCCCTTAAAATTCTCATGCAGTCGCATGTTAAATGTTATTAGGTTTTTTGTTTCGTTTCTAAGATGTATAAATCAAATGTAGTATTTCTGAACACACTTAGACAAAAAGTGCCTTGCCTTAGTTTGATAAATGGATCGTGGTTTTACCAAATAATTCTAACATTTTTCCCAATGGAAAAATTCATTCAGCAATCTTCGTCAAGTGATAACTGTTTTTTATTTAGTTTCGTTGAACGGAACGGCCGGAATTTACTTTTGCAAACGAAAATAAACGACTTACTCGTAACGAATGCTCACAAGATAATAGACATTATAATGTCTATTATGCTTCTCTGTTATTTTTATATTTATACACAATTTTTTTTATCAAACAGACAATGTTAAATAAAATGAATGTAATGTCAATGTCACTATTTTCATCTGTTTTAATTTAAATTTTTAACATAATAGCGTGTGAGGCGTGCACTTTCAGATTTTCTAAATATTTTTAACTACTAAACTGAAGATTCTAAAAATTAATTTACTAAGATCCGCGTGATAAAATAAAATGATGTCTCTTACCTAGTTTGAAGAGCACCTCCCGCCTTTCCTTAATTGCTTGCACTATTTCCGTCACTACTAATCCCAGCACCAATACGCCCAACACCACTACACTAGGAGGGACACACCACCGTCGAAAATATGACGCGTGTTTCGCCTCTACACGAGGCATCCTGAGGTAAAGTAGACTGTGTGATTGGCTGACCTCTAGCGGGAGTAGTAGTGCTGGGATAAATGATGACGGAGATAGTGCACGCAATTGAGTGAGGGCTCTTCAATCTTTTTTTTATACTATAAGGGTAACAAACGAGCACACAGTTAACCTGATGGTAAGTGGATGCTTTGGCCCGTAGATATCTACATTTATCCTCGATTGAGAATCAAAAAGCATATGCTTTGTCAACCCTGAGGACTAAGATGGAATGCCTCGTTTCCAGTAAAAGGGGGTCTCCGAATCTCTACACTCACTATACGAAACGCGGCTGCTATTTTACGCTGGTATTCTGTGAGAGCGTGGCCCTTCCCCGGTCGAGCCGACCCATTCGTGGTACAACCATAATATAGCTCTGCAGCGTGGCTCTACCACGTATACAAGACTAAGTGAAATACATCATTTTATTTTATTGCGCGGATCTTAGCAAAAATTAATTTTTAAGATCTTTAAGATTTTTAATGCAATGGATTTTCGCAAAGTAACGCCTCATTCTATTAATTAAAAAAAGAATAATATTAACAATACTATAAACATTACTAATATTCCTCTTAACTACTCGTGGTAAGCTTAAATTGCTTGTGTTACGAGTGGTTCACGCCAGTAGCCACTCGAATGTCGGGGTCATTTTGGCCAATATGGCGTATCTGTCGAGCACTTTCCGAAGTACTAAGTATATAATAAGTATACTAAGTATATATATATTAAGTAAGTATATTAAAATCATGTATCAATGGAAACGTTGTTAAATAAGCTATGAGATTATGCATAACAGATTTATATGTTATATATATGTATGTTATATATATCATATATATGTTATAAATAGTTTACTATCACTCGACGCCATATTATGGCGTTTGACAGATGCGCATATTATTTGAGACGCCATAATATGGCGTTTGGACATCCGAGGGGGTAGTCGAATGGCGGATTCGAACCCACGACCTTTTCGAGTTCGTGGTTCGCGCCCTTTTTTTTTAACATGGGGAAATGCCTACGCATACCCGCCTCGCGGGGGCAAGGACGGGTTATGTCGGACTCGCACCGACTAAAACCCCATGGTGTTCCACCTTCGTCGCATATTGGCAGGGCTACGGGAACGCTTTCGCACACTTCCGCGGCCCTACCAGCGACTGCCGCCCCATGGCAGCATCTCCTCGGGAGAGGAATATTCCTCCCCGTTCTCCTTCCCAAGTAAGGCGCACCAGAACACATGGCACGCCTTCCTCCACGGCCTCCAATTGCATCTGCGCAACAGACGCCCCCGCGTCCGATGCGCGAAGGCCATGGGGCCAGAAAAAACGAGCACTTAGAAGTACTAGCCTTCCCGACCCCAGCGGCGGATCTGGTCTATGGCACCGCCGCCAACCAAGATTCGGCTGCGGAGGATAGGGAGAGCGGCGCCTCGCAATACCGACAATCCTCTCCCCCCGCAGCCCCATCACCACCGCATCAACGGTGCGATCCCGTTTGAGTCGCGGAGGATAGGGCGAGTGGCGCATCGCCATACCAACACTCCTCTTCCTCCGCGACTCCACCTCGGCTGCAGCGGTAGAGGGTGCGGAGTCCCCACTCGCTGCAGTCCACCAGCAGACATCCGAAGTGGGCTCCCCAAGCCCACTCGGAGTGGCCACCTCAGGCCGGCCCTTCACCTTGGGCCAGCCACGTGGGTTCCTCTTTGTTCACCGTGGGAGACCAAGCCACGGCTACTAAGCCCCCCCCGCCACGACAAGGCGGGGACCCGTTCGGGGGGGGGGCGGTTCGCGCCCTGCCTTTAGGCTACTGTCGCTTCACTCATTTTTGTCTACGTTTATTTGATATGGCTATCCATATTTAGTCTGTCTTGTGTTGCTTTCGTAAATTTCAAAGGCGTCATTTTTGTATTTGGGTTTGATTGATTTTGTACAGTACAAAATAAATCAAACCCAACATAAAAATTTACAGCGATATTAATCATGAATTGTGTAGTACTTGTGTGGCCGATGAAGGAAAAGGGGAGATCTCCCGCCGGGCAAGGTGTTCTGCCCGGGGAGCGGCCGACACTCCGTGTGATAGTTCGGAGATGTTCTATATATTATGCTGTTTATGATTCGGAATGTTAATAGCGTGATTTAAGCGTCGGTGTGTTTCGCTTGCGGCGCGACGACAGCGCCGCCACATCACCCCCCTGCTCAGACTGGAGGTCGATAGTGCAGTCCGATTGCCGGTGTGTCCTTTTTTTAATGCCGGTGGGGAATGCATGCTGTGTGCGTAAGGGCAAGTGACACCGGTGCGAATGATATGCCGATGTGTAATGCATGCCGTACTACGCACTGGCAAGTGATGCCGGTGAGAACGATGTGCCGGAGCAAGTGCCAGAAGTCTGCCTTATAAATCTGCGGTGAGTCGAGATGAAGACAAGTTGGACTGGCTTGCAGGAACTGAAGACTGCAGAAGACGATTCTCAGTAGTGAATGGTAGGGGTTCTTGAGGATAATGACGAAGGCTTGAAGTTGTAGTTTCCGAAGGTGTTTTGGTTGCGTGTTCAGATCACGTCGGATGGTCACCACTGTGGCCGATGAAAGAGAAGGGGAGATCTCCCTCCGGGCAAGGTGTTATGCCCGGGGAGCGGCCGACACTCCGTGTGATAGTTCGGAGATGTTCTGTATATGCTGTTTATGATTCGGAATGGTAATAGCGTGATTTAAGCTTCGGTGTGTTTCGCTTGCGGCGCGACGACAGCGCCGCCACACTTGTATGACAGGCGGTCATTCGGCAAGTGTGAGGGAGGATTTTACTTACATTTCTTGCGACGATTTTTATTACATCTTTATATCATAATGTAATATTTAGTAAGCTAAATATGGAGGTAAATTTAAAAATATTTTACTTTTTTTTTTAAATTCCATTTATCGATAAAATATCGTTTTTCAATGTTATTGGTGTTCAGGTCTTTGTTTTATTTATGATGAGGGTTACCGCAGAAACCTTATAATATCCGATATTTAATAGCAATTTGAATTTTTGACGTCATGTCATGTTTATTATGTTCTGCTTGTCTTATATTTCGAATTAACAAAAGAACAAAGAAACTGTATAATAACCATTGATGTTATATAACTAAAAATTGCGTCGTACCTTCCTAATGCATCCTGTAATTAGCGACTGCAGACTTCCTGTGCCGGACCATTATTGCTATTAATGCACGAGACGTTTTTTATTTCAGAGGGAGGGAATATCGTAAGATTATCAAATAGTTCCGCAATCAACAATAGATTATATTAGTCATGAACTGTTAAATTACAGTTCGACGAGAGACGTTGTATAAACCCGGGTTTTTTTTAACTTCCCGCTAAGAAAATTGAAAATTTTCAATTATAGGGAAGTTATTAGTTTTACCCCGATTTTCGAAAATCGAGTTTACAGCAGATCTCGATGTTTTGAGATCCCAGGAAGCTTTTGTGACTAATTTCACGCGGACGTCCGTACGGATGTGCGTGTGCGTGTGCGTGTGCGTGTGCGTGCGCGTGTGCGTGTGCGTGTGCGTGCGCGTGCGCGTGCGCGTGTGCGTGTGCGTGTGCGTGCGCGTAGGTGTGCGCGTGTGTTGAATAAACTTTTTTTGGAATAACTTAAACGGCTTTACCGATCGATTTCAAATACTAATCAGCTCTTAACCTCAACAAATGACGTCGAACGACGTGGAAAATTAAAATCGGTTCATTCGTTCGTGAGATATCGAAAGAGAAAAATTTGAAAAAAAAAAAACGTTTTTTTTTTAACGTAACTTCGAGATTTCGCAACATAATTTGGTAAAATTTGGAGCGCTTGGCATTTGAAATTAGTGGGAAGTTCCAGGGATGGCCTGCAGGGTCAACCAATTTTTTTAAGTACCTACTAGTTATTTAAAGTGCCGATTTACCAATTGCTCCGCGGTGTAGGAAATCATAGTGAGGAAAATAAATAATTTGAGGATGTGACACGTCCACCAACTCGCATTTAAGCAGCGCGTTAGACTAATTGCTCCATAACCTTTTCGGAAATGAAGGCCTGTGCTCAGAAATTAGACGTATAAAGGCTACACTAGAATTTTCTCTCGTGGTTTATTATATATATATATATATATATATATATATATATTATATATATATATATATATATATATATATATATATATATATATATAGTATATATATATATATGGTAAATTTCACAAGGACAAACTTCCAGACCCGAAACAATTATTTGTGGGCCATACAAATACATGTTCCGTGCGGGTATCGAATCCGCGGCTCCTCAGCGCTGCAACTCATTGCTAAGCCACTGCGCCACGGAGCCGTCTATCTTACGTCTTTTTAGTTGCTTTTATAACTGTTCTGTTTTTTGTAATTTTGTTTATCTCTCTATTCCCATGAAAAGTAGTCGGGGTACCCGGGCAACATTTCTGATTCTAGTGGAATATAATATACTGTGTAGGCGCCACTTCCGATGGTTTTTGGTTACAACATGATCGAAATTGAATTAGGAAAATATCATTGACTTGTGGTCAAATGTGTTAATTTTGGTATATGTTAATTAAGCGTATTACCTAGGCTGCACTAAAGGTATCGGGAATGGAATATTTCCACTGTTCCTGTCATATTAAAATCTTTTTAATTGAAAACTCCTTGGTTTTAAAAATCGAATACCATTTATTTATTTAAAAAAAGATTCTCGGTCTTTTCACAAGGTTTTGTCAAACTTGTTTAGTCGTTGAGAAAATGGAATTGACTCGAGAAAATTCAAGAGCGATGATTTATTATGACTTTCGAAGTGGTTTAACACAAAAACAGTGTGTTGACCGGATGATTTCTGCATTTGGTAATGAAGCCCCATCCAATACAATTTATCGCTGGTTAGCTGAATTTCAACGTGGACGTGTAAAGCTCAGTGATGATCCCCGTTAAGGTCGTCCAAAAACTGCAGTCACCCAAGAAAACGTTGATGCTGTGCGTAAGCTGATTGAGGAAGATCGACATGTGAAATACTGCGAAATTCAGGCAACTTTAGACATTGGCATAAGTCAAATACAAATAATCTTGCATGAATAATTAGGTGTAAAAAAGTTGTTTTCCCGATGAATACCGCATTGGCTATGTGAAGAGCAAAAAGCGGCTCGCGTTACTTGGTGCGTCAGAACTCTCGAAAGAGTCCACGCAGGATCCTCAAATGCTGTATACAATATCGTATCAGGGGACCAATCCTGGATATACGCGTAGGAACCGGAAACAAAAAACCAGTCACGAGTTTGGGTGTTCGAAAATGAGTTAAAGCCAACAAAAATTGTTCGTTCACGGAGTGTTGCAAAAAAATAAAATGGTGGCCACGTTTGTCTCCAAAACCGGCCATGTTACGACTATTCCTCTTGAGGGACAAAGAACGGTTAATGCAGAATGGTATGCTAGCATTTGTTTGCCACAGGTCGTTTCTGAACTCCGTAAAGAGAACTGCAACCGCCGCATCATCCTCCATCACGACAATGCGAGTTCTCACACCGCACACAGAACAAAAGAGTTTTTAGAGCAAGTAAACATAGAATTATTAGGCCATCCGCCGTACAGCCCCGACCTAAGCCCTAATGATTTCTATACTTTCCCTAAAATAAAGAATAAATTACGTGGACAGAGATTTTCATCACCTGAAGAAGCTGTGGACGCCTACAAAACGCCCATCTTGGAGACCCCAACTTCCGAATGGAATGGTTGCTTCAGTGATTGGTTCCATCGTATGTAAAAAATGTGTCAAATTTCGCGGAGAATACTTCGAAAAGCAATAAATACATTTTTAAATAGTAATGTTGTGTCACTTCCTTGATTCCCGAAATTTTCAGTGCCGCCCTCGTAGTGAACATATACCCACGCCAATCAGAATTTTTTTCAGAATTGTTATATTCTTCTATTTGCATTAATTATTAAGAGCTATGGTAGCTTAGGGACTTCAGTAGCTTGGGGGCTGGGCGCTTGTTTCAAATATCGTAGGATAAAGAAAGGTTATTTGGTGATAAAGGAAAACTTTCAAAGTCTTCTCGATGTTACCTAAGCACGCAGTGATGTGAAATGATACGTCACTACGTCTCTTTCGCTTTTTCGGCAAACTGCTTGCATCGTTTGCCGTCACTGCGTGCATAGTTAACTTCATGAAAGACTTTTAAAGACTATCATCAAATTGCCTTTCCCACCTACCTTTATTTAAAAAAAAATCAACCTTTATTTTAAAGTTCAGAATTACTGCATAGATATATTTGCATGGATATATCTGCGATGATAACTTTACTTATTTATTACTTTAGTATTGGATATCTTCCTTTCTTTAGGAGCTACGCTCTGGTTCGTTTAAAAATTGCTTTCTACCAAACTCTCCA
The DNA here is from genome assembly GCA_907164705.1 of Parnassius apollo. Taxonomy (NCBI): domain Eukaryota; kingdom Metazoa; phylum Arthropoda; class Insecta; order Lepidoptera; family Papilionidae; genus Parnassius; species Parnassius apollo. The sequence goes on along the minus strand of CAJQZP010000885.1, from coordinate 2,512,160 downwards.
ATTCGTTGTATTATGACGCAACATAAATTTTATACTTTTACTGATTTCCGTACATAGATATATTTGCATGGATATATCTACGATGATAACTTTACTTATTTATTACTTTAATATTGGATATCTTCCTTTCTTCTGTTCTATCTTCTATTTAATTCTATTTCTCTTTTATTTAATTATTTGTTATATATTTTATGTTTTTTACTCTTTGCCGCTATATAAACTTATCTAAGATGAGATAAGACATGTGCCCAGGAGAAGCAACAGATGGTGGTAGATAGTTAATATTTTACTAATAAGTATTTGCACAGTAGTCACTGCAACCTACAATTAAGCTTTTATTAAGAGGGTAGTCTTAAAAATAGTCGAATAGAGTTTTGCAGTTCTAACAATACGGTCATTGTTTAAAATGAGTCACTTATAATAAATATATATTATAATGACACTACTCTTAACTAATAATATAGAAATAATATTGCAAAGCTTTATTGAAATATTCTTGGTGTTTAATAAGCCTAATTTCGAACCCTAATAATTGCATCAATATGTAAGAAGGTTACTGACAGGACAATGGAACTGGCAAAAACCTAAACCCGTGCGCTCAAAGCTCTGAGCGCTACACAAATGGTGGAACGCGACTAACAGCCGTCTGGCACGCAACTCGTGTTTAATGTTGTGTGAGAAACTTGAGTGTTATTTGCTTAAAGATGAGAAAAAAAAAGATGCGTTCGAAGAATACCACGCGACAAATTTAATTCGCATTGGCTAGAGGGAGAAATAAATCAAAACGCAACTTAAATGCAAGAAAAGAAACAGTAATGCGTATGCGATAAAGATAACATGATAAACGAAGCACGACGTTGCGCGGCGGGGGTTAATGTTTAATGTAAGAAGTAAGAATAGCTCTTGCAAATTTCTGTATTGTTCTTATGAAAGAAACTTGGTATTGCTATGATTATTATTGGTAACAGCTTAGGTATGTCGGTCGTATATTGACGACTGAATGCGCGCTGAAGGAATGCTTCAGCTATTCAGCAACAGCAGGACTAGTAGCAAACATCAACAACCTTTTGTTTAGCTATGGACTATAAACTGTTTGTTTAGCTATGGACTATAAAGTTTGTTTGCTATGGACTATAAACTGTTTGTGTTTTCATTATAACAATTGCGGTTTTTTATATATAGGATAGGGTGACAAACGTGCACACAGTCCACCTGACGGTAAGTGGTTGCTGTGGCCCATAGACGTCTACATCTATCCTCGAATACGAATCAAAATGCAGATGCGTTGTCACACGTGAGGACTAAGATGGAATGCCTCGATTCCAGTAAAAAGGGTCTCCGGTTCTCTACGCTCACCATACGAAAAACATCAGTATTAAGCTACTATATCACTCTGGTATTCACATTTAAATTTAGATTTAATTTATTAAGATTTTAAAAATAATTATTTGAATTACTGGCTGCCTTTCATATTTCGTTATCTACATGGTTGTGATTTTAAGATATTAAATTGCGTAAGCTCTCTTCTCTACTTCTAATTTAATTAGATATTAAAGCCTAACTTAAATACTTGATGATAATTAATTAACATATATAAAATTGAATATTAAAAACAAAAGTATATTTTATACATATATTATTAATATTAGAAATGCGAACAAACTCAGCCTGCCCGACTGTTTCATTTTTGTACTTGCAGAACAGATTTCGATAAGGCAAGATGATAGACTGATTGCATCCTAACGAAAGACCTTCTAATACGAGAAAGTACCTTATTCTTACGGAACCCTGAATTTATAGGCCGAACCCGAGGGTCGGAAAGCTAACATATAAAAGTCTAGTAAGTATATAATATGTAGAATAGTCCATGGGGCGCATATTCATGGTTAGCATTTGGCTATCAGAACTCAGGCTAAATCAGCTACTGACCTTCGTTCTTTAAGATCCCCTTTTAACGGTGGCGACGACCCATAGAAATATACTTTTTTATTATATCTTTGCAACGACCCGTCTTAGGTCACAGAGCTGACAACGACTCTACACAATGAATATATAAGTAAATATAAGAAGTCATTAAACGAATCTGCATTTCGATTTTTAAGTAAGGATAGGATGTACATAGATATCGATGGGCCAAATAACCATGAGGCGGGCTGAGCTCGTTCCTCACCTTTCCTTCTTTAAAATGCACACTCTTATCTAAGGCTTAAAAATCAGAGATCGTAAATTGAAGTAGAATCTAATTATTCTAACGACGGTATTATGCTTTTGTTTAAAGCGAATTAATCTTTCAACTGCAGTCAAGTACTCGGTGGTCGTTGGCACGGTGCCGCCGCGGCGAAAATTATATCAGCTTTCTATCTTACTATAGTATAGTATTGTATCTCTTTTAAAATAATGTATGATTTTTTTTAATCTTGTATTTTGCTTTAAGATTTTAGCATTTTGGTTTAGTAATTAATAATTATACGTTTATTCTACCACATATTTTTATACGCAGTAAAACCATGTTGCAGCTGTATTAATTATATAGTTGTAGCACGAATGGTTGGGCTCAACCGGGGAAGGATCACGCTCTCATACAATACCAGCGTAAATGCTGCTGTGTTTCGTATGGTGAGTGTAGAGAATCGGAGACCCTTTTACTGAAAAAAGAGACATTCATGTTTTTTTTTGGACAAAATATATCATAAATTGAAATTTTAATTTGAAAAAATTCGAAAGCACGTAATTCGCGGATTTATATTAATACGTAAATACTAATATTATGGTTCTAATATACTACATAATATCTTTATCTATGACTTAATAGAATGAACGATAACCGGATACCTTATCAGTTTCAAGATAGTGTTCCTTAGCAAGCAACGATAAATTAAATAACATTTATTTCTTTTTTAATTAGCACATTATTTGTTTCTTCTTATTTTAGGGGATATAATGCGTCGAAAGCAGAAACCGATAGGTATTAAAATAAAAATTGATTGGGGGGATAGGGGGGGGGGAGACATTGCCAATGCCATAGCAGTCGCCACGCAACGCTCAGTACGGTATGTTCACTCTAGGTTAACTATTACGACACTCATAATGATGTAGGGTACTGGACTACTGTGCCGCCACTACACGGCCAATTTGCCTACCTCTACGATTTTTTTTTCATGAATACTCAACGCAGTGTTTTTTAATTGTTATCCCTTTACAGGTTGATTCTCTAAAATTGACTTAGTATTTGTATAAATTATTAGGTTATTTACATCTTATGTGGTAGAGCCATGCTGCAGTTATATTAGATGTATAGTTGTAGCACGAATGGGTCGGCTCGACCGGGGAAGGACCACGCTCTCACAGAATACCAGCGTGAAATAGTAGCTTAATGCTGCTGTATTTCGTATGGTGAGTGTAGAGAACCGGAGACCCATTTTACTGGAAACGAGGCATTCCATCTTAGTCCTCACGGGTGACAACACATCTGCATTTTGATTCGTAATCGAGGATAGATGTAGATGTCTATGGGCCACAGCAACCACTTACCACCAGGTGGACTGTGTGCTCGATTGTCACCCTATCCTATAAAAAAAAAAACATTAAATGAAACAAATTTTACGGATTTTATCGCGTGTAATTTTAACTTTCTAAATCCCGACGTTTCTGGCGCCTTACAGCACCCATGGACACGTGGGAAACTGAGGTGTTTGATGTTTGAATATTAATTTTTGGTATGATTTACAGTTACACCAAATGTTTAGAGACATGTTACACGATATTGTAACGTTATTTAAACGTTACAATATCGTGTATTATGTAAACGGGTTCACGTTAGGACTAATAGGTAGTGCATACGCATACTTCGATGACTGACGTGGTGAACCAATTAAAACAACTATTAGCAATGGTTTTATCAATTTTGGTCTTAGGTAGACTACGAATCAATCCCACAAACAACAAATATTAGGCGATCGAGCTTAATGTTGACGAATAGAAAAAATATATCGGTACAGGAACCGAATCCTATCAGGATTAGAGAACACGTGATGTTGAAAAGCCGCTAAGGGCTGAGTTAAAGGTTATTCTGTGCGCCAAACTTCTCAACGGTTAACTTTACCGAGCAGTTAAGTCAACAGTTAATAGTTAACAATTAGGAGAGACCCATTTCCAGCTTTGGATTATATTGTCTTATTATTTTTTTTTATCCACAACTCAATTTCACGCTTGCTCGACTCAAAATCTTTGAAAGGCAAAAAACTACAAGGAGCTTTATTTCGCAGTACATTAAGGGATCGCTGACTACGGCGCGTTTTGATAGAAAATTTTCATATTCATAAGGGCGTGATACATTTGCATATAAAACGAGCAACTTGGACTCCCCCGCAGCTCTGCTGCCGTTTCGCGAGTTTTTTTCTATTCTCTCTTCTTACTATCCTAATACTATTTTTGTCATCATCTTTGTGATGTTACTGAATTAAATATCTCCACATATCTTCACATCTTCGTATATTTCTCATATTATCCAAATTATTATAAATTTTTGTCGTATTCGTAACCTTAAAAGAAGAAATATAAATGTTTAACTAGGAACGTGTCAAAGAGAAATCAAAGTTTAAATTAAGTAATAAAAGTTTATTGATAAGCCAAACACGTCCTGGATAAAAATTGTGTTATTTTTAATGAGTTTCTTGGTGAACATTCTTTGAATTTTTATAATATATTTTCAAGAAATTTATAAAGTGACATCTTGTTCGTGAAATCGTCCTTTCCAGTTGGATTATAATAAGATTATATAATAAGTATTATTATGAATGCTAATTCGGATATTAGATAATTTTAATATACATTATGTATATTTATTTCAGAAAATAAACAGAAATGTAATCTGCTCAGTAAAAATGGCACAGTTTTGCTCCTAATGGCGTAAAAAAAACTTAAAGAAAAAATTATTTGGTTTTGAATGAGAATACGAGTACAAACAAAATTTAAACTATTTCTCTTATTTTTAAATTTTGTTTGTTTTTTAATCTTTGTACAAATATAAACTGTCTTACATGGTAGAGCCACGCAGCAGCTATATTATGGTTGTAGCACGAACGGGTCGACTCGACCGGGGAAGGACCACACAAAATACGAGCCTAATACTGTTGTTTCGTATGATGAGTTTCTACACTCTGTCTGATCTGGAGACCCTGTCTTACTGGAAACGAGGTGTTCCATCTTAGTCCTCAGGGGTGACAATGCATCTACGTTTTGATACTTAAGTGAGGATAAATGTAGATGTCTATATGCCACAGCATCCAACAACCATCAGCTCGACTGTGTGCTCGTTTGTCACCTTTATTCTGTGGAAAAAAAATATTCTCTATAAATAAAGTTGTCCAAAACTATAAGTATAGATCGGAGTGTAAAATATACCGTTTATTATAAGCGCGATACTTCATACTCTTATCTGCCCTTGTAAATTGACGTCTGAACCGACGTTCGCCTCATAAAAGATGTTATGATGGTCTACTGAGAAAAATCACACGAAAACCGCTTTAGTAATACATTCTCGCCGTTTTCCTAAATTAAGTATTTGGTGTCAACACCCGCAGCAAATTTATTTACGACCACGAAATATTAGTGTCCCGATTTTAGGTCGTAAAACTCTAGCACTGTTAAGTATCTGTGTAGTAAGTTTATTTTACCTAGAATTCCATCTGTGTTTTAGATCTTTGAAAAAAATTCAGGCTAGGCAACAGATACTCCGTTGTACAATTATTATAAAATCCTTAGCTTTAATGTTTTGTGAGTATTAATGAAATCTTTTACTAAAAATAATTTTTAAAATAGCTTAGTACGAGTATATTGTTACTAACGCATCAACTATTAGTGCCTATGTGTGTAGTTAGCGTTGCTAGACGTCCGGATAAAGCCGGACACGGATAAAACACGACACGGAGGTTTATTGGTTGAGTGTCCGGCGAAATTAGACGGTGTCCGGCTTTTGTTACTCTTTTTAAATTTGACCATTTTTTACATTTTTACTGTACTATTACTTACATAGTAATGCTATTATTGAAATTAATATTGTAACGAGTATTAAATGATTAATAATAAAGAAGACCTGATTTATTCAATAATTGTTGTTATTTCGTTAGAAATTAGGAAGATTTTACGGTAAATGATAAAAAGCATTGTTTTACTTTAGAAAAATGTCTTTTAATAAGACAAAAAAATAAGGGTGTCCGGCCTTTTTACCAAAATGTCCGGCTAAGCTCACTCGTCTTTCCGGCTTTTCGGTTTTAAGACCTGGCAACCCTACGTGTAGTTGATGCCTCGGGTGTGATCTTGAAAGATAAAAAACATCATTTTTTTCCACCCCGGTGTATTGACATTGACGCGTAAGAGAATCTTTACTCCATATCATTTCTTAGGTGTCATCATAATCCTGATAACAGGTTAACGTGGTAGAGCCTCGCTGCCGCCATATTGTGGTTGTAGCACGAGTGCGTAGGCTCGACCGAGGACCACACTCTCATATAATACCAGTCTAAAATAGCAGCCTATTTGTTTTGTGCTTCGTTTCGTATGGTGAATGTTAAGAATCCAAAACCCTTTTTACTGGTAACGGATCATTCAATCTTAGTCTTCAGATGTGACAACACATCTACGTTTTGGTTTTCAACTGAGGATGGATAAAAGTAATAAAAAACTGTGTTTACGACATATATCTTCCTTTGAAGCCGTCTATGAGAGAGGCATGTGATGTGATGATGTTCAGCAGTGTATGTTTGATATTATTTTCTGCAAGAATCTGTTTTATGATTCAAGCATTATAACATAATTTTAATAACTTAGAAGACAATGTGTAGTTGGGCGTTGCGTGATGAGGGTTCCACTTTGCTATGCTGTGGCCCATAGACATCTGCAAAATCTACGTCTCTCGTCGATTAAGAATAAAAATGCAGATACTTTGTCAGCCCTGAGAATGTTTCAATATGGAATACCTCGTTTCAAGAAATAGAAAACAGGGCAGCATTATTTTAGCTGTTATTTTACGTTGGCATTCTGTGATAACGTGATAAACTTAAAAATGAGGATATACGTAGTAGATTAGTTGAAGTGGCAATGTGGCGGTTACATAGTTCGAAGTACCGACAACCGATGGGGGAGGAAAGGTTTTCGAGTGGCAGCCTCGTACCATACCATATCCATAACTTTAGGTATAGTATAGGGCGGTCCCCCAATGGATCGAGTGACGAGCTGGTAAGACATGCAGGAAGTCGATGGATGCAGGTGGCTCAGGACCGTACTTTGTGGCATTCCTTGGAATAGGCCTATGTTCAGCAGTGGACTTGTTAAGGGGAAATATAATGTCAAATGGCTTAGCAAGATCCTTCGTTATGCCGAAAATATTGCAGCATTAATTTTGAAATAAATATATGGTAAAGTTGAGGATTAATGTTAATGATTATGTTAGACGAAAACACGATTTCGTAAAATATTCTCGATAGAAAAAAAATCCAAAGTTACCTCCAAAATAAACAATAAACCGTTGGTATTCATAAAATACTTTAAATAAGATCATGAAACTTTGCATACTAACTGAACTAACTATAAAGCAGTGCTTATGTTATTTACTTTTTTTTAAAATACCATTATTTTCACTGTAAAAAAGAAATTACCTAAACTATCGGCGTCTTGAGCTTGATTCCTGTCGCCCGTTAGTATCGCTTAGGCTTTTGAAGGGAGAAGTTGTGTCGCTTACGATCAGAATGTACATTACGCAACAGTACGACGCGGCGAATAAGAAGCGGCTGGCTTGGCGTTAAGAAACAGGCATAAATATGATAAACCTAATGAAATAAGTGTCTAACGACCTTTCTACTTACAGTATTAGTGATTACAAACTTACAAACATATCGGTACATAGCATACGATGCGCGGGGAAGTGGGGGCGAAATTAGAATTTGAGCTGACTTACTATATCCTCTTAAGGGCTGTAATTAATGAATGAATGAATTCTGTGAGAGCGTGGTTCTTTCTTGGTCGAGTCGACCTATTCATGCTACAAATATAATATAGTCCCAGTATATCTCTAACACGTAAAAAGATCCATTTTTTTAATGAAACACGGTATAGAGTAGGTACAGGTACCTTTGAACGAGTGAGTGTTACGTGTTTGGGCGTATGTTTGTTGCACTATAATGCACCCAAGGTAACGTCCGTTAATCACGTGAGGTTCGATACGGGGGGGAGGGGGTTCGAAAAAAATCACGAAACATCACCAGGAGGAGGGGAGCTGTAGTGAGTACTGTATATTCCGAAACCTCAAGAGTATGATGGTAAGACCCTTGCTATATTTCTTGGCGTCAGTCGCATGGAATTATCCCAACACAAGAGGGCTTTAACAAATTTCCGTATGACATGTATGGCCCTAGCCTGAGGAAGGATCGTCGGCAGCTTGTGTATAGGACGTGCTAGTGCAGAGTTGCCTGTAGGCGAAATGGACACAATAGTTCATATATGATTCATGGGACAGGGTAAGGGTTAAATATATTCATTTATCAGCACATTATATGTTTTTAATTTTACCTTTGCATCTCATTTTTATTTTCATTTTTCATTTTCATTATACCTGTGTTTACTAATATTCTGAGAATTTTTAATATTCTTTGTACCAAAAAATACACGTGATTTTGGATAAGGGAGGGGGTTAGCCTAAAATCTCATCACGTATCATCATCACCAGAGGAAAGATGGAAGTTAAAAAGTTGTTAAAAAACATCATGTGATTAATTGACGACCCTAAGTAGTTGACAACTAAGTCAATAGTAATCGGAAGAGGTAGTAGTATCAGCCATACTAGACTTGAAAACATGACTGTTAACTTTGTATAGTGTTGTCTGTGGTTAACTGTCGGGTTGAAGACGAGGTGGTGTTTGATTTTGTGATGGCCTCGAAGTTGTATGATTTGAATCATTCTTATTAAATTGGCGATTTTAAAAACTAGATTACGTCAATCGGGAGCAATTAAATTAGTAATACTAATTCTATTTATTTTTTCAGCTTATTTTATAACAGAAATGTTGCTTATTACAAAAGGCTTAAAATAAAAATACGACATTTTTTGATAATATCAAAACAACGTGAGTAGTACCTATTTAAGTTACGTAATACTATTATTTATTTTATGATTAAATCATGATTTGTCGCAATAAAATTCTTTAGATTTTATACCCAACTCCTTTATTATATTGAAAAACTAAAATGTTTTACTTATCAGATATGTCAAATTTTACAAATTTTCTTTTCTTTTACTATTCAAAGAATACAGATATGTTTGAAAAGATAATTCAAAAACTTTTTCGCCGAGAGACGAAACATTCAGGTCTCGTTGCGATAGTTCATCTTGCATCGAACGCCCCCGAGGCAACGCGGCAACTTATTGCGAATTATAGAGCTTACCGCGCGCCTCCGTGCTGTGAATTTATTTATATCCGTAGCAATCATAGATCGGAAACAGGAACGTAATTCTAATCATATCTATACTCTGTATCAGGAATGGAGATTATGTGTAAAGGGTCAGATTTAAAAATTACTTAAGCAATTGCATAAATACTAAAAACGAGCTAAGTGGCGCGCCTTGGAAGAGATAGATATAATATAAGAAAATTATTGTACTATTCATAATAATAAAAACAAATTCATACACGTAAATAAATATTTATTTATTTATAATTTAAATAATTGCATTCGTTCATTCAGGACAACCACCAGTATCATGATTCCCTGCTAAAAATAGGCTTCATAAGGTAGGTGGGTTCGAAACCGCAGTTTTTTATGGTCTTGTTCTTATTAGTGAAGACGCTGCTGCCCGCGCACCTCTTGGTTAGTTTCCCTCTGTCTTCCCTTACGACACCCATGGTACCCGCATCTACATGGTAATTATTTATTGCGTAATATGATATTGTTACTATTTAAACATTACACAGCGCAAACATACACGTGTAAAGTAGCTACATAACGTAAAGGTCATTTAGGCAGAAAAATCTAGAAGGGAGGGAAGCAAACATCTAATATTCCTTGACAGTATTATAAGAAGTAATTCGTTTATTTATTTAAAAACACACACACGCACACGCACACACACACACACGCACGCACGCACACGCACACACACACACACACGGAGTGTGTGAGTGTGTGTGTGGCAATTTGACCTTACAATAGAATTAGTACCATATTATCACTTTTTTATTCTTTTTTTTAACTAACATATTTCTTTAGTAATATACGGTGAAGGAACACATCGTGAGGACACCTGCATGTCTGAGAAATGAGAAAAAAAATATTTCAGACATGTGAAGTTCGCCGCACTTCCTTGCCCTAAAACCCTCTCAGAAATGAGAGGAGGCTTTTGCCCAGCAGTGGGACGTATATAGGCTGTAACTTTACTTTACTTTTAGTAATATACATTATAATACTTAGATAATAGATGGGGAAGTCTAAGGCCTGCAGCAAAGTTTTAACTAACGCAGCCTTCAGAGCTCAAAAATAATTGTAACTATAATGTAATGTATGTTAATAAATTGCATTTCATTTCATATACACTTTTATAGATATTGAATAGTATAGGGACCGGAGCTATGTGTTTTTACAGCGCGATTCGAGGCAACAGGGCAATCGTCTATACGAATTTAAGTACTTTTAACGAATTTACAATTTTTTTAATAAACATCGCAAGGTTAAATTTAGGTTTATATAATAAAGTGAGATTTACAACTGTTTGTTCAATGCTAACAAGTACATGTTTTGAAGAATAAGCTGCTTCCGCGTGAGTGCACTATGGCCTCACGTTACGTCGCACCGTACTTAAACCGTGTGTGTGTAAACACTCAAATTGGATTAATTTAGTGGTAACTGTTGGTACAATGCGAAGTTTCCATACTAAATAAGAGTCAATCACAATCCGAGGAACGTACGAGTATGTGTTGGAACGCATGCTTAGTTTGTGTTATTGAAAGAAAACATATATGTATATGTTTAATTTTTTTTTTACTTTCGATTTGCATTCCCTGCATTACATTATCTCGATTAAGTGATAATAATTTGTAAATTATCATTATTTATTCAGTTTACAATTTGATTTACCAAGTCGCTACTAAAAGGGAAAAATCATGCGCAAATTATATCACAAATGATTCGTTTATTTTGGTAGGTCGGTAATATAAAGAATGGGACATTTATTCATTTAAAGTAAGTTCCTTTAATCCAAAAAATATTAATTTAAGTACTTATAAGTAAAAACTTCATGTTATTTTATCAAGAATTTTCAGATTCTATATATACTTATTGAACTGAAGAAAAATACATTTTTGTTGACATAATAAACTGTTTATCTAATGAGTAAAAAGTCAACTCAACCTTATGAGTAAAGAAACCCACCGGAGGCAAAGGAGCGTACAATTTTTACCTATTTTAGTAGGGTGGGTAATAAAAAATCAAAACGTTTATCAGCTTACTGCGTAATCTAAATGTTTTATTATCATTTTTTATGAATAAAATGTTGTGCCTTTTTGTTGAATGGTAAATGTTAAATGCAATATAAAGTTTCTTTCTTAAATATGGATAGAATATAAAAATCAGAAAAAAAAAGAAGGAAAAAAAGTATAGAAATATCTTTCTTAAATTATCAATGGAAAGCATTAACATTTACTAGCTTGCATTATTTATTTGTAAGCTTACACACATTTTAATACACAAACTATTATATTATATACTATTGGTATATTATGGTATTATGAATTATTCTCTCAAGATCACTATTAGTTTATATAGAAAAAAATATTTTTTCTCAAGGAATGCCTACATTTCGTGAAAGAATTGATTGAGTTATATCCGAGAAAATTGAAGTAGAGTTGGACAATAGCTATGTAGTTAAAAATAAACATGTTTGTGTAAATATAAGAAAACATTTTTTTTTGTCTTATTTAAACAAAAAATGAATGGAGAAAACACTTTTTTAAAATAAGATATTGAAAACAATGAACGCTCTTTGCACAAACATTATGGATGATAATTTTTTTTTTCAATGAAAAAGCTGATTAAAATTGATAACCGATTGTCCTACTCATATGATATTTTGAAACTGCGTATTTATGTCGCTTTTTGAATTTGAGATATATAATAAGTATTCAAGCCACAAATTTGAAGCAAATGTGATACGTTTCACAACGTTCATGTTCTAGAAACATAGATCTTGTTATCGTAGTTATTCCCACATTAGAGAGCCTGAGGCACCTCGGGAACTTATATCATGCGATAACACGGGGTGTGCGGCTCCGTCCCGTGAATAAAGTTTATCCCCCGCCATTATATGCACAAGATCGCAATAAAGATATTCTTGGCCCTGCCTTATCTACACAAAATGATTTTCTGAGGTGTCCTCCATCACATATATATAAGATCTATAAACTATACTGATTGAATGAAAGGCTTTATTATATACCTATAATTATAATCTCTATACATAAAAATCAATTGGTAGCTCAGATGGTTAACGCTCGCTGTAAATATACGCGTAAAAGTACGCGAGTAAACCGGGTTCGATCCTTGCCGGCACCAATGAAATTGTTAATTGCAATTTTGAGTGCTGATTTATCACGTGCTCGGCGGTGAAGGAAAACATCGTGAGGAAACCTACATGTCTGAGGAATAAGAAAAAAAATATTTCGAAGACATGTGAAGTTCGCCAACACGCATTGGGGTAGCGCGGCGGACACTTCCTTGCCCTAAAACCATCTTAGAAATGAGGGGAGGCCTGTTTCCAGCAGTGGGACGTATATAAGCTGTAACTTTTATTCTCGCTAAATCTTGAAAGTGGCGCAACCGATTCTGATGAAATTTTTGTGTGCGTTTGAGTGGGTCCCTGGATGGTTTAGAAGTAGAAGGTTTTAGCTTGCTCTGATCACGAATCTGCGATACGTTTTTGTGTAGGATGCACGGTTCCGGAGATGTGCAGATCAATTAACTCTTATCTAATTGATATCCGGTGAGGGCTTCCACCGTCATTAGTGCCCCATTGTTATTTACCTATTGTTCATTAAATACCGTCATTGTCTATTCGTGCGTCGGATTATCAGTGCTATTGTATTATACTCCCTTGTTCCTAACTGCAACGGTAATCTTAATCATCAATAAAATACATTTCCTAATTTTGTTACAATTTTTATTTACGAAATACAAAATCTTATTACTTATTATCTATAAAATAAGAGCGAAACATCTCATCCACTAAAATATCGTTATACAATGTGTTCCCTGTAAATATACTCGTAAAACTATGCATTGAACATCCCTGAAACTTATTTAGCAAATACATTAAGCAATATTCGCCATAAACTGAAGTCCACTCATTCTGAATCCTATCAACATTCCAGTTCCATTATTTACAATACCTTTTTAAAAACTCTAGATGATATCGTACAGGTGCTTGTCCGTATGAATCAAAATATTGACCGACGTCATTCATATCGTTATATAAAGCTACCCAATGTGACCCTGGTTTATTATCTGTATCCAAATTGCATGTTATATACGTTGGCACGTGGGTGTACATGGGCAGTCTATTGGCAGCATAAACATTATTTTCTAGACTGGGGTGAATCTTTTTCTGATGTTACATGTATTGTACATGTATTGTATCCATGATATTACTGCTATTAGTAGATTATTACAGTACAATCTACTCAATAACTAACATAGGAATGATCAATTATAGTGATTTCTAAATATTAAATTGCATTATTTTGTGTTATACAAAACGTATTTGAGTCATTAATACACTGAACAAGACGCGACACGAAGTAATGTTGAGATAAGCAACAAAATGTGAGATAAGCTTGTTGACGCATAAAGTTACTATCAATTCCACTGAAGAAATTCTTTAGATTAGAATTATTACTTACTGGTACTATATAAGACCAAGCAAGTGCAGTCATGGAGTTAGTGTATGGTCGTTTGACCGCAGTAGATCTATCAATACTACATTTGTGTTACTTCAAAGCATCAAAGACCATGGATGTAAGCGTTTATTCTATTGACAAAGTTACTTTTCTTTCTGTTATTTTCTTACGTGTGTATGATTTAGTGTTAACAAATTATATTTAAATATTGTGTGTGTGTATATGATTAAGCAGTGGTAGCTCAGATGGTTAGTGCAACCTGTAAATTTCACAGTACAAGGGTTCGATCCCCGCCGGCACCAATTAAATTGTTAATTGCAATTTTAAGTGTTTATTCTATTGACAAAGTTACTTTTCTTTCTGTTATTTTCTTACGTGTGTATGATTTAGTGTTAACAAATTATATTTAAATATTGTGTGTGTGTATATGATTATGGTTCGATCCCCCGCCGGCACCAATTAAATTGTTATTTGCAATTTAACAAATTGTATTTAAATATTGTGTGTGTACCGCATCTACGAATACTAGAGTAGTTAAAAAATACTTTTTTAACAATGACAGTCATTACTTGATCATTAGTGAATGTGATTCTGTTTACTTAAATTACAGGAAGACAAGAGCAGAAGGAAGAAATGGGGTGATGGGAAGTAATGAAGCATTGTTATGTGAAGTTTGTTGGAACAAACATATTTTAGTCACGTGTAAATACTTTTAACATTTTGGTTCAAAATGACATAAAATCTAAAAAATATTAGATACATCATCTACATGGACGGATTTTACATTACATATCCTCATAAACATTTTCAATGTAGAGAAATGATTATTCTAGACGTAAAACTATCTAATAAAAATGATGCGTTTATCGATCATTATTTGTTTCGGCCAAGTTATCCTTTCAATTATTTGTCACCAAAAGACAAAAAAACTGTTCGTTATTGTGAAACACACGTGTACGCCATTCCATATTTTGATGTGACCTGTTAGCAAATAATACAATTTATGTTACAGCATAACACTTTTATTTTATCCGTTTATAATTCACAATTTATTTATCGTGCAAATAATCACTGTTACTTAGTACCTTCACTATATCTTTACACCAAAAACTGTCAAGTCTCTTAAGTCTCAATACCTTAGAACTGAATAGAACTGAATGCCCCGCTTGGGTCGTGACGGCCATATTTATCCTCTTTTGTTAGGAGTCAAATCCGAAACTATTACAATAAAAATCTTACCGGAAATTCAAAGCCACAAAAGCGGAAATCCGATTTACATTTATTAAAGTTAGATGGATATTTCAAGAGATAACTACATTAAAATTAGGATCATTCAATATGTTATGCTTAATTGTTCTTTATACTTAATTGCTAACAATCGGCCTTTCCTGACATTTTCACGTCTCGTGAAAGGAAAGTATAAAATGTATTATCATATTAAGTTAATATTGTTTGTAATTTTACAGTTTATTTTAAATTAATGAAATTACAATGCAAAGAATATTGAAGCCCAATTCATGTCTTCAATATTTACCTGCATGAGACCCCTTCATGTTCTCAACAAGTAAGAAAGAAGTATAGAATACTGAAGCCCCATTCATGTCTTCAATATTCACCTGCAGGAGACCCCTTCATGTTCTCAACAGGCAAGAAGTAAGTAAAGAATACTGAAGCCCCATTCATGTCTTCAATATTCACCTGCATGAGACCCCTTCATGTTCTCAACAGGCAAGAAGTAAGTAAAGAATACTGAAGCCCCATTCATGTCTTCAATATTCACCTGCATGAGACCCCTTCATGTTCTCAACAGGCAAGAAGTAAGTAAAGAATACTGAAGCCCCATTCATGTCTTCAATATTCACCTGCATGAGACCCCTTCATGTTCTCAACAGGCAAGAAATAAGTAAAGAATACTGAAGCCCCATTCATGTCTTCAATATTCATTTTCCTATTAAATGATGACATTAATATAATGTACTATGATAAACAAAAATAATTATAAACAAATATCAATATTGTTTTTTTTACAACTAAAATTATTTAAATAGTAACTAACTAAATCAAAAATATTATTTATTTCTAATCATTACATAAAGGAAGAAAATGATCCTTGCAACACTAATAACAAATTATTTGTAATCATATGCTTATTCATTCATCGGTATTACTATTTGGACTGTATTAGTATTTTATATTAGTATCAGACTCATAGTTTCGTTGATAAACCAACCAAGGATTAATTTTATCAACGGAAAATATACCACTAAAACGTCTACCCTTGCGTGATATAGGTGTATCTTTGACTACATATCGATCGTTATCAAGAACCTTACATATACGATAAGGACCGCAAACTTTAGAAGTTAATTTTCTGCTTTTACCTGTTGAAGGAATCTCTCTATTCTAACCAAATCACCTACAACGAATTTTAAGATTTTCCGCTTCTTATCAAAACGTTCCTTTTGTTTTGTTTAATGCCCGAAAATCTATACAAAGACGATAATCTCTCTCTCTCTCTGGTTGAGACAAACGGTACGGTCTATTTACTACGGGATTATTGTCATTTAATTTAATATTCAATTCTGAACCTTGTACGCATCCAATTTCATTTATTGCAAAAGCAAAGCATTGTCTGAATTCGTTTAGTTTATCACTATGACCCAAGTCTTTTATCTATATTTAACATTGAAATTTCTATTAATGTAACAGGAGGAGCAGAGTTATGTTTAATTTTATTTACATAAATATTTTGAACATTTTTTAAAGGTAGAGCTCGAACCAGTAGCATATCTTTTGTTAAAGAATATAGAGTTGAAGATACACATTTAGTCACTACTCGTACCTGACCAATGTTTAGCTGTATGACACTCTGAATAACTTCATATTCACGTTTAGGTAATTGGCAACAACTAGCTTCTATAAATAACTGACCCTTATAATTTGGAGATGAGTAAACATATATTTCATTATAACCAAAAGCAACTGACGTAGATTCAGCGATGAAGCAAAACCTTAGTTTCTTTTTTGTGAATCTCTTGAAATTATTTTTAAGCTATCCTTTTATAAACAACTATGTGATCTTGTTCAGTATACGTATGTCCCAGCAATAACGAAACTCTTAGTAACTCATCTGCCACAATAAGAACTTGCACCGTAGCTTTAACAAGATTCACTTCAATTTCGACTTCACACGTACCGAGACATTTCACTACAGAATCTCCAAAGCCTCGTAAAACTGGCAAATTATTCGTTGACCACGAACCAACTAGACTTTAGCAACAGATTCCTTCAACATGGTACATTGACTACCAAAATCTATGAAACAGTCTAATTCTATATCATTAACCTTGGCTGATTTAAAGTATTTTAAATCATAATCAATATTTTTGGATATAACTAAAACGGTCTTGCTGTCTGCGGATCCTTGTTTCGGACAACTATCAGTTAAATGACCTATCTTACGAGTATGACACGTGTTACACCTTTTAATAGTATGTTTACACTTAAAATATGGGTGTCCATCCTCACCAAAGTTATTACATTTTGGTACAGTTTTAATATCAGAACTACCTTGTACCGGCTTAAAGACTTTTGGCCGTCTGTTGTCAGAAGTGCTTGCTTGAATTGTGGTGTTTTCCTTTCAGGCCTCCTAACAGTTTTAACATTTCTTAGGAAAATTAATAATTTATCTAGTTCCGTAAATTGAGCCGCTTCGGCACTTGTTCTAACAGACCTATCCTCAATGCCAAATAAAATACCGTCTGTAGCATTTTTACCAAATATTAAACATCTGTTCAATAAAACAATATTTTCATAAAAAATACTCTTCTAAAGACTTGCCAAATCGAG
Organism: Parnassius apollo; assembly: GCA_907164705.1. Lineage (NCBI taxonomy): Eukaryota > Metazoa > Arthropoda > Insecta > Lepidoptera > Papilionidae > Parnassius > Parnassius apollo. The sequence continues at coordinate 2,494,374 of CAJQZP010000885.1, read as the reverse complement.
CCTTACACGCAAGCATTTCTGTTAACAGTTGGCCATAATTTTGATTACTTGGAAATGCTGACCTTAGTTTATCCTGCCATTCAGACCAAGAAAACATTAAGCTTGGCAAACCTTGACACCACTTTTGCGCTAAACCAACTAATTTCGGAAGAGCATAATGAATTATCTGACGTTCTGATCAACCATAAACAGCCGCACACTCGTTCACCTTAACAATCCAGGTATCAACGGTTTGATTACTCTTAGACGGATCGAACTCTGGAACAACGTTTATGGCAGGATAACGGTCGCTACTATTATCAGGTTTAATCGCATTAACTAGTTCTTTAAATGTATCTATTAAGTTATTTGCAGAAAGACACGACGTAACACCCTCATTGATCGGTGAACATCGGTGTTTTTTTGCACTTCTTACTCTATGTGTGTCCTTTGAGAGGTCGGGGGTAAACCTCGATGTACTGCGGTCACGTGGCGCATACGCCTGGAGGCGCCGCGCTTATTCAGCGAACATTTGGAACCACTTCGCCCGCTGCATCGCAAGCGCTTGCGTCGAGTGGTGCTGGAGTCAGTTCGATATGTTGATCTCGACTGTCGCTCGGCCCCACTGCTAGACGACATTGGTGATGAGCTCGGGCAAGACCTCGTGTTCGTACGCTTACGAGATCGTCGGTCTCGTCCCATGTTTTTGTCTCTGAAACATTAACAAAGACTAGAAAGCAAAATGTTTTTTTTTTATAATTTCTATTTTATTTATTATATTTGATTGTTTAATATTAAGGAAACATTATACATGTAGCTACAAATTAAAAGTAATTAATTGGGTTGCGTATGTGAACAATACAGGTTTCAGTTTTTTTTTATTTAGTTCTGAACACAAAATAAATAGAAAATATCTTAAATCCTGATACAGTATTAGTTTTAAATAGTTTGGCTAGTACGCTTATGTGAAGCCAAAAAATGTTACTATAGAAGGAGAAAAGAAAACCGACATAATTTAACAATTTGAACCTAACTTGAATATTATTATAAATCAACAATGAACGATATGGATAGATGTTAACACATTATAAATTGTGTATAAAGTAGAGGGAAATAAAACTTGCCTATTTATGTTTTGCCCAATGAGTCCGAAATACCGAGTTATCTTAGCTCGATATAATCCCACTTCTGATTTGTTAGCAAATAATACAATTTATGTTACAGCATATCACTTTCATTTTATCCGTTTATAACTCACAATTTATTTATCGTGCAAATAATCACTGTTACTTAGTACCTTCACTATATCTTTACTCCAAAAACTGTCAAGTCTCTTAAGTCTCAATACCTTAGAACTGAATAGAACTGAATGCCCCGCTTGGGTCGTGACTCGTGACGGCCATATTTATCCTCTTTTGTTAGGAGTCAAATCCGAAACTATTACAATAAAAATCTTACGTTAGATGGATATTTCAAGAGATAACTACATTAAAATTAGGATCATTCAATATGTTATGCTTAATTGTTCTTTATACTCAATTGCTAACAGACCGAAGAATTAAGATGTGCCTACAAACAAGAGAACATCATACCCATATTAAATTGGTATATTAGAAATTTGTGCAAAGACGAAGTGATCGCATATAAAGGTGGTTCAACAGAAAAACAATTTTTAAAAATGTTGACGACGAATGATAGAATTTTTAATATTGAAGAATACAAATGTCCAAAATACAATGATTTGATAAATGTCATAAATTTAAACAAACGTTATGTGTATAATAATCATATATTTGCAAAAAATAATCACAAAATTTTACATTGTTCTTGTGACGAAGTGTGGGTTTTTTTTACAAGTGGTTATTGCTTGAAAATAAAATTTTAAATTAATCATAAATTTTGTTTGATTTCCCAAAAACATTAGTTATAGTACACAAATACACAATATATATTAATTGTTTACACCAACACTTTCATTTTTTATTTCACCCCTTAGAACTTTAGACGTGTGTAATGTTTCACTTTATACATCCGTTTACTGCTATTGTGGCAGGACCAAGTGGATGTGGGAAGTCAAATTTTGTAACAAATTTCATAAAATCAGTTACAGAAATATGTAATTGTGATTTTAATCAGATCACATGGTGCTTTGATGAAATGCAACCTTTATATAATTTACCAAATGTTAACTATCATCAAGGAATTCCAAATCTTAATATGTTTGATGGTGAAAACCCATGTAACTTTAAACTCGAACAGTGTTTTGTATTAGATTAAATAGAAGATTTATAAAGAAATGAAAAATAATTTATTGCATACAATTTGTTTTATTTAATTTTATAGCGTTTCACATAGTTACATACACACAAAATGCATTACACATAACTCATAAAATCACACACAACACATATTATAGCCTTAACTACTATAGTCTACAGTAACATTTCTATTTTTATCTATCTCAATAATATTATCAAACTCAGCATAAACTATACAGTTAATTGTTTGTATTACTGAGGATTCAAATCGTACTTCTAATCTTACATTACCATGCTTTATGAGATTCCAATGAGCTGATGAGTTGGCTGATAAATCAGGAGTTAAGTCAAATGCTAATAGACAGTAACCTTTGGCATACTGTTCACAAGAGATTCCACTTCATTAAGAAAGTGAATACGAGTTCCCGAGAATAGAATGTGATATGCTGATGTAAATACACTATTATTAAAAGATGGTTGCAAAGCTTTTAAAGGTATTTGTTGACCATCAATATATAAGCTGAAGGAATTAATACCATAGTTTTCAAAGTTAAATGGATTTTTAATAAGGGAACCATTAAATTCAGAATTGTTCACAAATCCAATTATACATCTTTTGGGTACCTGCCCTAAAAATATATTATCAAGAGTTTTTCCTTGAACACCCGATGGAATTGTTAAAACTTTTACTTCAGCTCGAGTAATAGGATATTTAGCAGTGGTAGAAGCTAAAACTTTTTGATGTGCGAGTAATACACTTGGATTAATTCATGCTCGTCGAACAATAAGAGTTGCGTCCGTAATGCATACTTTAAACTTTACATCGTTTGAACCAGCAATTAAATTAAAACTCTCTATTAATCGAACCAATTTAACACTCATTTCAACACCATTAATTAAAAATTTATCGTGGTTGAAAATGTCACCGTGAAGATGACCAATCATTTCTATTTCCTTACTTTCACTAATCAATTCCTGTCTTTTAACAAATCCTATGTTTTTACCATCCGTAGAATCCATTTTTCCTGCCTACCATCATACCAAAGACTACAAGTAAGATGAGATTGTTTAGCAGCAGGAGCATAGTTTAAAAGGGTTTCCATGTATGCTCGATATGCATAGGTATTGTTAGGTGGTGATACAAGTTTTTGGTTTAAATAAACATCAAGTTGACTAAAAAGTGAATGCAGCCAATTATTTACAGGTGCTACTATTGTAGTAGATATCAAATTAGTTGAATCTTGATTTAATACTTTTGCCTTTATGTGGAGTAATGTATGAGACAAATCTATGTAGTCATCGCCTGTCCCAGGAACTTGAAACTCGATAGGTCCATCATCACCAAGAGATGAAATTGGTTTATAATGAATCCACAATCCATTTTCTATGCTAGTTTGTGTAGGCGGTAGTGCAAACAAATCCAATTCTGACTTAACGCACTCGCAAGAATGATTTTGAAGGAAAGACATATTTAATTTGAAAATATATCTTTGATATTTTTTGGTTTGTGACCAAGTTTTTTCGCAGCTTGCACTTTAGCAGTTAATGGAGGAATGAACGAGGTCAATCGTTTTCTTTTAGTTTTATACCCAGATCCTGTCATGTTAAATTGATCAATTTTCTCATCAGCTTGCTAACTTGCTTTAGACGATCTTTTATTGAGGCTTCCATAGGACGCGCTTGAACCATATCCGTTAAAAGTCCTACTCCAGCGCTTAAGAGGGCATATGCGTTTCGCTTCGAAAACTACATGTTTTATGGTTTTTCCAAAGGTGATATCGTAACGACGTGAGGAGATTATTTGCTGAAAATTAAGGCTTTAGAAAGATGAAGTCTTTATTTAGTACATAGCAATGCAAAATCATAGTTTTTAATGACGGTTTTTTAGGGCGAAGACAATCTCTTCACAGTGTTTTACGAAAATGTGCACCAGAGTTATCTTTCAGGTTGAATACAGCCATTATTATAAGCTAAAATACTTTATTTTAAGCGTTATTATAATGGAATATACAGTCTTTTAGTGTATAGCAAAACCTAAATTACGAAAATATTTCTATTTCATATTATAAAATTATATTATAAAATCACCAAAACTGTCTACTTCAATGTAATTTTTTCCATGTATTTGCTTATAAACATGTCTATTTTAATTATTTTATCAAAATACATGTAATGTTAAATATTCAAAAAAAAATTTAGCTCTTTTTATTTTGTCAATTATTTTATATAATTATTTTAAAAATACTATAAAACATCATGCGCAGACGCCGTTCGATTCAGTATGCTCCGGGTAATCCCAACGTCCTGTCGTTATTACTTTTTCTCACCGACACCGCGCGATCGCGTTGATACACCGATAGGGCTATACTACACCATACTATAACTAGACACCTATAGCACCATCGAGCATTTTAAACGATTGACACTTTTATAAGCGATATTTTTGGTAGTAAGTAATTTTGAAATATGTTTATGATTGTAATATTTAAATATTAAATGATGTAATGGTGGAAAATTTTCATTTCATACATATTTTTTTGGAAATGAGTAATGAACGGAAGCAATTCGGATCAAGTAAAAATACAAAATCGTTGGCTTTCACTTTTGGCTCCGTGGCGGAGTGACTTGGTAATGAGTTGTAGCGCTGAGCGCCGCAGGTTCGAATCCCACATGTAACAAAAATTTGTATTACCTACAAGTAATTGTTCCAGGTCTGGATGTTTGTCCTTGTGAAATTAATGTATTTGAACTGCCCCAACGATGTACTTAGGAAAGATAACGTTATGATTAAACAAAGACATGCCATCAAAATCATAACTTGTAAAATAACCAAGTCTCTCAATGATGATACGGCGGTGCCGCTGTTTTGCTCGACTTGGCGGGGGCACTACCATGCCCCCAGATATAAAACATATCAGCCGTGCTTGAGTTGAGTAGCTCAAGGGCGTAGTGCTCGTCGTAAACGCGAACAATCCGGGCTCGATCCCCGCTAGTGTTGCCAGGTATCCCGATTTGCGCGGGACGTTCCAAGTCCACTACTGAACATCCTCCTCCAAAGAATGCCGCAAAGCATGGTCCTGAGCCACTTTCCTTGTCATGAGTTATTCATTTATGTTCTAAGTTATAATTAGTACCTATTATTAAGTCAGTGTTAATTATATTTATTGCTGTAGTTTTTGTCTTTCTCAAAAAATAATTAAATTACCAAATAAATTATAAGGTGTTTTTTTATATACCAACATCAAATGTCTAATAGAAAAACATTTTTTGATAAACTTTAAAAACAAAACCCAATTTTAAAACATAGACTAATCGATTATAACTCCTTTAACTTTAAAATAAGTAAAGTTCTAATTAATGGTATTTATTCTAATTTCTGATGCATGTAAAGAATAAATAAAGCTAATGGTATATCGTATATCTATTTACAGCCCCATTAATATTCACTATTCTTTTATAATTATTTTATAAAAACGTTACCCCCCACACTTGGATTTTCTCCTGTATCGCGGAGGCAACTTACAAACATAAATTGCACAAGGACACACATCCAGACCCGAAACAATTATTTGTAGGATATACAAATACTTGTTCCGTGCGGGATTCAAACCCGCGACCCCTGGCACAGCCACTCATTGCCAAATCACTGCGCCACGGAGCCGTCGTCTATAAAATAAATTCGTCCGCACATTGGCCCGAACCGAAGTAAACTGAACGACCTTCCAACGTGTGGACGCCGTCACCAACTCTCGGCCAATATATTCGCCACTACATTCGCCACTGTGTTGGCCAACGTGTAGAGGCGACATAAGCCGTAAAGTGTGGCGTGCTTCATTAAATTAATGCGTTCGCTATTTTTTAAAAGGCAAACCCAACTCTATATTATGATTATGGTTTTTTTAAGGTAAATTTAAAACTTTCTCAATGGTGTGGCTTTAAAAACGTACAAATATTAATTTTAATATATATATGTGTATATATATATATATATATATATATATATATATATATTTAATTTACCTTAAACAAAACCATAATCATAATATAGAGTTAATTTAATGAAGCACGCCACACTTTACGGCTTATTCGATCGACCGACACATCAAAGGCGGTGCCTGATAGCGTAACGAAATATAAACATGTACCAAATAATTAGAATTATCAATTACATAATTTTAAAATAAAACCTATTTTTAGGGACATCATACGCCTTTTATTCTGTACCTAAACGGGGTCCCCTTTTACATGTTTTATAAAAGCTTGACCTGTATGTATATATGTATAATAAATTAATACGTCCGCTTCCAGACGTTTGAATAATCTAAAAATCAGTTTCGAAAGTATTTGTAATTAGTTCCGTAAATATGCAAAATTAGTCCTTAGCCAGACATGGATTGACAAATCGTCTACAAAACAACGATTTCAACAGTTCATTCATCTCTTTAAGAAAAGCTTATTGAAATACATGAAAAATCTGTCCGTGTCTTACATTAAACATCAACCCCCCGTTGTGATGTGTCTTGACTCGTTTATCTTCATCGATTGCAACGATATTGCCTGTCCTCCGTTTGTTTGTTATCACTTTTTGTTTTGGCCTGTTCAATTTATGTATGCTTAGTGTGGATTAAATTTCCTGCGCGGTGTGTTTGTTGTGAAAATAAATGTAATGCAGATGTTATACAAATTATGTTTACGTATTAATTTAATACCATAACATAGGTTGGTTACAGTTGACTGCGCCTGGACAATAATGTAATACATGCACTTACATTAATCATATTAATATGGAGTAAGCTCACGAAAAATACTAACTCTTACTTATATATTTAAAAAAAAGTAATTTAGAAATTCTTAATAGTTGAAAAATAGTCCATGCATGAAATAAATTGAGTACTTGTTAATTTAGCCAAGCATCTGGCATACCATGTCTCAAAATATAAGGATAAAAACTAATTATTTATCATCGTGATAGTTATTACTTATTACCTTTACATTTATAAACAAGTAAATAAAATTAGTGTCTGTACTGTAAGAGAAGTGTGTCAGGATCGTGACAAATAGAAGTCTGTAGTCTCTGCCTACCCCTCTGGGTGACAGACGTGAGTGTTTATGTATGTATGTAATGTCAAAATAACATTTTTTTATTAAAGGCATGTGAAAGTATATACGGTACTTATTACAAAAAAAATAATTAAAATGTTTTTTGTTTGTCGGTTTGTTGCTTCCGGCTAAGTGGCTCCGAAATGGCGGGACTGATTTTGACAGGACTTACCCTGGCAGATAGCTGATATTATAAGGAGTATTTTAGGCTACTTTTATTTTAGAAATAAAAAACCCGTGAAATCCACCAGTAATCAATTCCACGAGGACGAACATAGATAAAGCTTAAGATTCAAAGTTCGCAGGCCGGAAATAAAGCAGAGAAATATAATGAAAAAATAAAAATTATATTTATTTCTTATTCAGAAGTCATTTCAAAACGACCATTTTAATAGTTCGATAAATTGTAGGCGGCGAGTCGACTTGAAAACTATGTGATGCTATGTGGTAGGGCTCTTTTAAGAACTAACAAACTTTGTTCGTTATGGCTAGAACATGGTAGATGTTACTACTTAAAATGTGCCGATCAATAATTCCGTTGTGATCATTGCGGATTACTGAAAAAATTTCGGATCGATGCGCCGAAACGTTATCATGATGAAACGCCCAAAGGCAATTTTCCACAACGACTCCTGTTAATTGCGTCACGAACTTTAGGGATGTAATCTGCATAATAGACAGCTGTTTTTTTGCGGGCGGAAAGTCAAAGAAATCATACTTTTTCAACAAGAGCTTTCAAATTCAGGCAAAAAATACCTCCGAAAAAGTCTGACCATCATTAATGTTTAATTACTCAGCTTTTTTTATTGATATCAAAATCACAAATAGTTAGCCCACTTTTTTATCTTACTAAGGATGCTAGTCATAAATTACAGTTAGTACGTACACGAACAATCCGGGCCCAATAAGCGCCGGCACCAAAGAAATTGTTAATAGCAATTTTAGAAACTTATTTACCACGTGCTCAGCGAGGATGTCCGACGATGGTGAGAAAATCTACATGTCTAAGAAATTGTTTGTGCTTTAGAAATTAACATTGTACGCCTTAGAAATTAACACTTTCAACATAATAAAGATTAATATCTAATTCGCAACCATCCGCATTAATTAAATACAATGATGTGTCTTACCTGGATTGAAGAGCACCTCCCGCCCTGCCTCAGTTGCGTGCACTAATCCCGCCACCACTAGTCCCAACACCACTACTCCCGGTACCACTACTTCCAACACCACTATTCCAGGAAAGACACACCATCGACGATAATACGACACGTGCTTCACTTAGCGGTCAGCCACCGTAGAGTCTACATCTCCTGAAGATGCCTCGTATAGCGCCTCTACAAACACGTGTCGTATTATTGTCGATGGTGTGTCTTTCTTAGAATAGTGGTGTTGGCGGTTGTGGTGCTGGCATTGGTGGTGACTGGATTAGTGCACGCTATTGAGGGAGGGCGGGAGGTGCTCTTCAATCCAGGTAAGACCCATCATTGTGTTTAATTAATGGGGATGGTTGCGAATTAAATATTAATCTTTATTATAATGAATTTCCGCAAAGTAACGCCTGCTGATTCAATAAATTAATTTTCAACATACATTGGGATAGCATGGCGAACCCTTGCTACCCTAAAAAACTCAGGAATAAGGAAGGACCGGTTCCAAACAGCCTATATTAGTATATTTCGCTTATTGGCACACTGCCGTGCTCACGATTATTGCTATTATTGTCTTGCTTGTGATGCTTTTATCTACCAAGGAATGTCTTTTAAAATCCTGACCTAAATATTAGTAATCATAGAAAACAAGATCGCTTTTATATTCTATTTAAAGTATGTGATTACAGTTACGTTTGTTTCATATATATTCCTGTATATATAAAACTCCCATGCCTATCTATTTGTAATATCTTATACTAAAATTATTTTTGTAATTCAGTTGTTAAAATTTTTTGGCCTTAATTGGTAATCGCCATCTATTTACCATTTCCCCAACAAGTAAACAGCTTCGTTTTTCTCAGGATTTCACGTTATACACATTTTTACAATGTTATTTATAGTATAACAACAGCTTTACAATGAAATTTTTATCACGGAGTACAAAAAATAAGAAGTTTCTGCATACGCCGCGTATGTTTTTTTTATTATGAATGTTCGCGGCTGAATCTATTAGCAGTATTCTTTTTAATTATACAGGTTATAATTACGGTGTAAAAATATTTATAGGTTTTGAGAGGAAACTATAGAAACTATAGACAGCCATGCAGCGGCGGAGTGAGAAAATAAACTACTCTATATCATTCAATCATTTCGTGTAAGGCGACAGAGGATAAGTGAATCAGGACAGTGGCAACAGCATCTTCCTGATTACAACTCACAATTATAAATAAGGGGTTGCATACCTGCTCTATGGTTAATATTCTTCCTAGGAGGCGTTCTATGAGGGAGACTTCTACCACCAGTGAACTTTGATAGAGTGTAACGATAACTTCAGCGGTGCCGTCCGCCCGTGATTGATGAATATTGGATGAAGTTTTTAAAGTATCTATATTGAAGACCTTGCAGTTGTGACCTTGAACTTGTGATATTCCTTAGTCCAATTTTTACTAGATATTCCTTTGTAACAAAAAAAAACTTAATAAAAAGTAGAAACCGCCTGCAAAAACTTTAAATAAGAAAAACAATGTCCATATAGTTAGCTTGTGAAGCCGAGATTTTAATTCTTCGATACTTTTTCTTAGCACCGATTTCAGAAGCCATAATGTGGATATAACTTTATAATTTTTATTTTTTTTTTAAGTTTGTTCTTATTCCAGAACATTTAAAGAAAGAGGGGATTTTAAGATATTTGAGCGTTATGCATATATGTTATGATATTTGATCTTAATGCATAAAATTTTCAGGTTTGTATATTAAGCAAGCTATATTTCACTTCCAACTGCACAATCATATTATATAAAGCACTGATACTGATATACAAAATTTAAAATAAACTTTTTTTTGTATTGACATATTACACTCACTATTGAAAAAATACATTTGAAATAACACAAAGTTCACAGATTATTCAGTCAATCTGTCAGTATTTATTTGCTGACAACATTTTGAAAATTCTTAGGCGACAATCTCTTCTCGGTGCAACTGCTTGACCATAGACTAGTAACTGTTGGACATTGGTATTAGTGTAATAATGTACATAGTACAGGTGTCGGAACGGAATCGGGTGGTTAGGCTACCTCCGTTTCACTCAAACAAGAATCCTAAGTAACAGGCTTGAAGATATCCTTGGGGTACACAAAATCATTTTAGACAGGTAAGGAAAATTCATTTATAAATATGTCTTTAACATAATTTAACAAATAAACTTGATAGTGTAACATACCATTTTGGATTATTAGAAACGTCAACTTTTAAAGTTACTTGCCAAACTCGTGTTGTACAATTTTTTTTCAGAAAAATAATTAAACTACAGTTTTCAGAAACATTATTCCGGATTACATAATAATAAGAAAAATATACAAAGTTAAAATTTGAGATTGGAGCTAAAAGACCATCACAGGCTGTAGATTTACTCTATTTTTTTAATACATAGCAAGCATATATTTTTTATATTTTTCAGTTAACTATATTAAGGCTTGACCTATCACCCGATCCCGGCTTGACTTCAACTTCTGGGACAACCTATATATTATGATTGTACTTTGTGACATTTACAGTATGAACGTTAACAGAAGTCACTCCAGCTTCTTGTATAAATCTTTTACTTCTCATGCGGTAAGATTGTGGAACAAGCTACCGAGCAGTGTACGTGCAGCCACGAGCAAGGCATCGTTCAAACGCTTGCTCTGGAATCATTTTCTGGCATTGCAGGAGTAGTTTGTGGATTAATATTTTTTATATCCTTAAATTCTAACTATTCCTTTTTCCTGTTTTATTTCAAATATTTTATAGGTGTTTGAATCAGAAACAGCTATATTTAGCTATGTATGTACTATGTATCCATATGTACACAGGCAATATTAAGCAAATATATGTAAATATTTATACATATATATAGTATGTATATCTATATAATATATATGTGTAATTATTTTTATATGTATCGTAATATGTAATGTTTTTATGCACCTAGAATATCTTGAATCTTGAAATGATCTGAAATTGGTATTACAATTTTGTTAAATTTTACAATATTTTGAAAAAATTTCCTTATGCAACTAAAATGTTCCATCGCTTGAAACAGTGACACAGTAAAAAAATAGTGAAATAATTCCAAACGTTGCTAAGACTTAGTTTCTCGCTTGTGCGACTATGACCTTTCCTCCTTTATAAAATCATAGTGAGGTAGTGATTTAAAAATCGTAAAAAATATGTACTTAAATCTTTATTTGGGTTATAATAATAGTAAAGGAGATAATCTGTAATCACCCTAATATACGCCAAATTTTAGGTAAGTAAGCCTTTATTTTAGGGTAGCGTTAATGCAAGTTTGGTAGTAGCACTTAATTTAAGTATGATTTTTATAATAAAGTACTTATGATGTTTTTTTGTGTTGGGAAATACGTTAACGCATAAGTCCACGTTTAGCAATTTCAAAAGAAAATAAGCTATGAAAATAGTAAATCATAAGTTCATTAATAGAGTAATGGCCGAATACTCAATTTTAAGATGTCGTTAAGTCTCGTGGTGTCGCAGTCTCGCAGTCACTTGGACTTACATTTATGTGATAGAAACAGCACCAGACTTGACGTCATCTTAAAATTGAGTACCTTTCGAGTATTTGGGCATAAGTGTAATATAATATATACTTCAAAGTGTTTCGATTACATTTATGACATACATTATTTTTTCCAACACATTCTTTGTTATACACACGAAGCGAACTAAGTTTAACTCTTGTGTTACGAAATACAAAACATTAAATGTAACGTACGGAAACATCCATATATGTATTATGAAAATATAACCACTGTTATGACAACGAAATATTCAAACAAATCAAAACATACAGTTCTTATGCACAAACGACTTGATAATTTCCGAAAAACAATATACTTTAATAGCACTGATGACATTAACTAATTGAATCTCAAAACCTACGTTAGAAAATTCACAGGATATAATTACGCAGTTTCGGGTTTCGGCCCACATCAAGCGTATGTATTGCTTACATACTACAATGGCCGACAGAGGTTTGACATTACTGTTAGGCCAAACAAATGCTGGTTTTTACGAGCACAAATAAATGCGTAGCATACTTCTAAAATAAAATAAAATATTTGCGTTTAGTATTATGTTACCCACGGGAACTAAATTTTTTATAATTTTCTTAATCGCAGATTTTAAAGTAATATGCAGTTACCGATTATTTATTTACTTTGTTACAATGTCACAAAAACAACAAAGGTCATGTTTGTGTAACGTCGATGTCACACCTATGCTGTTAGCTGTTGGGAGCACTACGCTCGAAGTTGTCGAGAAATATGTGTACCTCAAACAGTCCGACTAGGTAAGTCCAACTTCGACTGAAAGGTCAATCGGCGGATTCAACTCGCCCTAGCATCGTTCGGGAGATTTCTACACATGTTCTCATCATGTGTACCTTAAAACTCGAAAAACATGATTATACAAGCAGTGCATGTTTATAGTGATAACATTCACTGACGGCCATATGGAAACCTCAAGGTCGTTCAGCGAGCTAAGAAAAGTGCTATGCATGGGTTTGCTTCTCTTTTTGCTTGCTTTTGGTTTTGCTTCTCTTGATAGTCATCGTAATAAGGTTACCGCAGATGAATCAGAGTAACCGATATAGCTCTATGGATTAGTAAGCTGAAGTACTTCGATCAATAATAGGTATCAATGGACCGGCCATAACTCGAAGTACCGACAACTGATGGGGGAAGAACTGTTCCCGTGTGGCAACGTCGTACTGATAAGCGAAGTATCTCTAACAGATGGGGTGACGACCTGTTAATATGTGCAGGAAGTCGATGGATGTTGGTGGCTCAGTCAGCTTAACCGTGCTTTATGTCATTCCTTGGGGGAGGCCTATGTTCAGCAGTGGACTTGACAATAATGCCATTTATGGCATTAGACGATAAATGCCATAAACTAATTTTATAAGGATAACAGTAACATAGCTAAAAAATCTAATGTTTTCTTTCACATGGGCGAGTGGCGTTTTGGCTATTTATGGACTAAAGTTATCCTGATAATGAACGCACATTATTTCACCATTCTGCGCAGTAGTTATCTAAGTATTGATATAACTATGAATTGTTTTGAAAATAATATGAGATTGGTATTTTATGTGAAGTAAGAGCCACGAAATTATATGACGCACCACGTGTTTTTTATACATAGATGTAGATATATTTTACGTTTTAGTGTGCTTAAATTTAATTAATTCTAAAAACATAGGAAGATATTTATAAGAAATAGGTTACTTGAGTCGAAGCTGGGTTGCAAAGATCAAGTTGTTCGCTTATTATGCAAATTTTTGACGTCGTAATGAATATGAAAATTTTCTATTTAAAATCTTACGTGCCAGCAGCAGGTCTTTAATATTGTATCACGCCTAGGCCAATTCAATCACTGGCTTTTTAGATTCCAATTTGAGAGTTTCTGTTTTAGACTCAATTTTTGGAGGTTAATAGTGAAGGCAGGTCGACCCGCTTTAAACCTCTCCAATAGCATCTATTTAAGGCTTAAGGGAATGTAGAGTTGCAATAGGTAAAGATGCTTAAAATTTATTGGCTAAGACCAACGTTAAAACAAATAAAGTGATGCATCTTCAAAAGAAACATACCCTAATCTTCTAGAGTAGAGATTTCAAACTAGGTAAGACACATGATTAATTTTTTAAGCGGATCCAAACTAAAAGGAGGATAAGTATTTGTTTTTTTTTAAATCTTCTACGTTTTTCTTCACAAGTCTGTTATATATCTTTATTGGCTGTCTCTTCTTACAAAAGCCTGTCTCACGAAGTTAGCCTATAATTAATGGATTTGTCGCAGCCGTTGCCTGGCAGGCAGATTGGCAAACGGAGTAATGGAACCTCGCACCAGAAACGTTCGCATGTAAACGATATATAAGTATACACTCAAGTCAAACTGTTCTGTCGTACCCAGTTTATTTGCTTTCAAGTCTCTCAACATTTGTCGACTTGGGATTAGGGCCACATATTAGACAAATCAAATAATAGATAATTATTACAAAAACATAATCCAACAATAAACTTTAAAATTACAAGTACATAATAACGCCAGTTGGTAAGTTCGGTATAAAATGTATTTGAAGTCATAAAATGGACAACACGTTTGCTGTATTTTCATGTGCTGTGTTTTTTTATGTTTGTTGTAAAAAAATTTGCTTACGTTCAGCATAAATTATTCCCGATTCAATGCGGCAATAGTGCGTCGGTGTTTGAAATGTGGGTGACAAACGAGCACAGTCCAGCTGATGGTAAGTGGATGCTGGGGCCCTTAGATCTATCCTCAATTAAAATCAAGATGCATTATCGTTTGTAACCTATGACAAAATAAAATGGAATGGATTCATTTCGTTATACAAAAAAGTAACAACATGCTTCTATTTTTCGTAAAACTGTTGTTACATTTTTTTTATTGAGCTACATAATAGAACGAGAATTGTCCACCATTAGGGGCAAAATTAACTTCACTTATCTTGCTATGTATTCGTCTTTTAATTTTATAACGTTTTTAATTTTATTTCTGTAAATACTTTAGGCACGTTGTATAGACTAATCATAAATTTTATATTTTATACTCTAACGAACTTTTTAAAGTAGTAATTTTTATAAGGTGGTAGCATTTCTACTTTGCCTAAGTCCCTCTAGTACTCACATTCCCTTACCTATCTCTGCTAGTGAGCAGCACTCACCCACTGCTGTTTTCTTATTAGAGGAGTAACAGAACTTTTACCTATACAAAGAAGCTCTGGGACGTTTCATTTTTGTCATCAGAGATGTGTGTAATAGCCACTCTCTTTTTCACTTACCAGCGGAAGGACTGTCGGTTCGCTTATCACTAATAATAAATCGATAAAGTAACGTGGACAATGTTCTATAGACTGAGAACTAACTTCATGAGTTCGAGTCCGCTGTTCGAAAATTATAAACCATTTCTCACTTAGACTACTCGTATTTATGACAAATCATGCTAACCATCAAAGTTTACCTTAAAAGTTTTCTGCATAGCTACTATATTCTGCATATATCTATACTCTGTCCAAAATTGAAGATCCACGAGACAAAATAAAGTGCTGCATTATCTGAGCTAATATCAACCACTAAACAAAATTGCTTAAATGGCTCCCGCTTTTCATTTAATTTATATAATTAAATATTACTGTCTGAGTTCACGTTGTACATTTGTTTTGGGATGCAGCGGACATCCATAACATAAAGACCCAGGTTAATGTCCCTTCTACAGCTTCACCCTGAGGCAAATTTTCTCGTACGTTCCAAACATTGACTTGTTTTTATTAATGTTGCGTACTCATGTGGTATTAGTCTTCCTTTAGTCTTTTAATAAGGATGAAATTCTTTAGTCCTTACTTTTAGTCTAGTTTATTGCAATGATTGTTTGCTGTGTTGTGAGGAAACCTGCATCACTGAGTGACAGAAATTAAAATATTTCGAGGAAATGTAAACTTTGACTATTGCTCTAAAATCTCTTAGATATTTGGGGGCAACTCAGCGGGGGGATCTAGACCGACTATACTTTTGCCGGTTTTTTTCTTTGCCAAGAAAAATTAATGTATCTTAAATATTATGTTACTTTTTATGTCACAAAAATCAATTTGTGTCCTATTTATATACTGTCCAAATTGTCACCATTTTACAACCAAATCACGACCGAACTTGCGTTCGATTGATCATGAGTCCATTGCTGATTAATGAGAACTCGATAACGCAGTGGCTAAGCGTATTGGCTGCGGGGCTGAAGTCCGCGGGCTTGATACCCACGTGGATGTTTGACCATATGTAATGTATGAATGTGTCTTTACACTCTACGGTGAAGGAGAAAGAGTAAGAGTAAAACTATTTAAAAAGGCCTGTATAGATTGTATGCTTCTATTCTTTACTTATTTATGCGAATATAGAATTAAAAGTCCATTTTATATTATGTTATCTTCTTTTAATAATAACATTATCTTTGTTTGATGTAAAGGTGAGCGAGAAAAGCTTACTACTTGTAGACTCTTTAGTAGAGTCTCTAGTTGTCCGTGTTTTATGTAATTATGTTCTACATCCCACATGCATGAAAGCGGAAATATTTATATTGGACAACACAATATGTTGGGGTCCATCTTGTGGTCCTTCTGGTACATGTAAGCTCAAATCTTGAGTATTGTCCCAGCAAACACAAATTTCATTCATGGATGACAGCTTTAAATAATTTATTTCATGAGATGGCCATAGATATAAAAATAGCATTGATGAAATACAAATTAAACACTATGTTCTATAGACATAAATGTACTGGTGTGGTTTATTATTTAATTTATTGCCATTGTTATCATTATATTGCTCAAAACATTTAATCCCTTTAATACCTAGAATGTCTTTCTGTTGCAGGTATGCGCAGGTTTCTAGATCGAGTGCTGGTAAAGTTAAGACCAATTGTTGTTTAGTTAATGACACTAAATCTGTTACAGTATACTAAATACTTGATGTATTCTAAAAATAATTTAGTTTTCATTTTCAATATAATATTAAGGAGTCGTGGTGACTTAGGGGCCAAGGACTTACTGTAAATTTTACAGTACGCGAGCTACCCGAGTTCGATCCCCAGCACGTGGTGAAGGAAAACATCGTAAGTAAATCTGCGTGTCTGTATGAAAAAAATATTTCGACGAAGAAAATATTGAAGCAGCACGGTGGTTATTTACTTTCCCTAAAACCCTCTCAGAGTTGAGAGAATATCTGATCCCAGCCGTGGGATGTGTATTAGGACTGTAACTTTACTTTTTACTTCTAACTTTAATATGAAGAAATCTACTGAATTGAGTAAGGAATTTATCAATCGCTCCCTACTCATAGCAACTAAATGTGCGAACTCAAGAAGGTTTTAGGTTGAGGACGGAAGTGTATTTCAACTATTTTAGCTATAAGAATTGGTAACGCTCTTTCCTTAGATAAGAATAAATTCTTAATAATTATTATTAAAAGAAAAATTTGATAACCTATCGTCCACTCAGTAAGTATAGACTAAGCTAGAACCATCATGTAATTTATAACAAATAGCTTCCAACTGATAACAATATAACTATTTGCTTGCGGGAGGCGTAAAGTACCCAGTTCGGCGCTGGGGACCAGCGTCAAACTGACACTGTGATCGAGGGTGCGCCTGTTAAGTTTGATGATTATGGTTAATTCGAGAATATGGCCTCTAACAAACATGTCCGTCAGTAACTTTTGCGGATTAACAATGTTTTTTTTTACTATTCTAAGCCAGCTCTTAACTAAAACCTAATTGTAAGTCGTGATGTAGCATAAGATACGATTCACTTTTGCCTTGACAACATCCACATTGTAATCGGATGGAGAGACAAATGCTGGCATGTTGTTTCACTCCTTTACTGTAAGCATGAAGAAAGATGTAACAGACCCTTTGGTTCATTTATGTGCTAAGTTAACGAAAGGGTGGAAACTGGCCGAACGTCTGGTTGTCCGATGGTGGAAGGGAGAGGGAGGAATAAAATTATGCAATTCCTGCGCACTCCAAAATGAATCCCGTATAAAACCGAAAGGCTGGTTACTATGCGCCTGTGTTCGAGGCTGGTCTACTATGTCACGTATAATTCCATATCATTCCCAAACAGCAAAGTAATCGTTTTGACTATCGAACATATGACACCAAGCACCAACTTACAAATAATCTGCTATGTGACAAACATTTTCTCCGCTTACTAAAGGATACAACCTCTCATACATAAATTTATATCGTGTCAGCAAATAATTATCACTCGTGTTTAGTCGTGCTAGTCGAGCTCTATTGTATGTTAAATAGTTATTATAGCTAAAGTAGCCGTAATAAAAAGTAAATGAGCAAAGATATTTAATGTAAAATGCTTCCAAGAATTAGAATTCCGAAAATTAAGAACACGTCTTTGTTTGTTTAATGTGTATAGTTTGAAAAAAAAACGGTACTATGTAAGCAGTAAATACGAAAAGAAAATATTTTAAGTGTATCCGTAGTTTTAAGTAACAGTAGAATTCCAAGGTATCTAACAAATGCGGTAATTCAGCCTTTCCGGTCTGATATGACCACTCGAGCCTTACGAATAACCAGCGCTGCGGAGACTCATGAAAAACGGACTGGCATTTTTAAAGGTTATTCTGATTATTCTAAGTTTTTTAAAGGTTATGTCTATTGGAGCTAATATATTCATTTTTTTAAGAGTGTACGTGTCTTTGGGCTTCAGCATTAATTAACCATTATGTGCTCGTTTATCACCATTATTTAAATAAAACTCTTTTTACTTCAATAAATAGCATCGAAAAATCAACCTTCATTTTGATTCTATGTAGATACTACACGTTCACTTATCTCTAACACCCGACATGTTAATTAGAAAATTTCCATTATATGTAAAGAAGCGCAAAAGCCGATTTGGAAAGTTAGCATATGTAAACTCGATTCGCACGTTTCCCAGCGAACTGTTCATAATGCAGTCACGGTTGACTTAGCTAACAATTCATTTCAATTGCTATCGACGGTTGCACGGTTCATTCGTTCTACTGAGCTTATAAAAATATTTTCCTTTTACTCTTCTGATTTTATCACTGAATTGTTTTGAATAAGATATTAAAGTGTAATTGTCCATTACAATTTACAACTGTTTAAAAAAAAATTAAGTTATTCTGTGGCCATATCATGTTGCGGCCAAAAAATTCCCTTAGCCAGTTATTTTCTTTAACTATCCTAATACCGTCTAGAAATTGTGATTTTTTTCCAATATTCCATGGATAAAAAACGATAAAAGGTATAAAACTACAAGATGGCCACAGATAAACCTAGGACCGGGTCCTAAACTGATACTGATCGCTAAGAATTTATTTTGCAGAACAACAAAAGTAGCACTAAAGTTTAGGCCATATATTTAGGTCAACGGGCGGCAAGGAGTTTGAGTACTCCTCTGTTATGCAAATTTTCTTGGTCTTAATGAATATGAAATGCTTCTTTCAAACTTTAACTTGACGACTACTTATAAAGCGGCTACTTCAACTTTTTAATGAGTTACTATCAAATTAGTATTATTTTAAGCTAAAATAAAACAGCAATTTCACCACTGGGTGTTTCTCCATTTTATGTTTTAAACATTTTTTTCATTTCAAGGCTCCTGCCAGAGGGAAACCAATGATTGATGATAAATCTAAGAAGAAAATTTTATAGAAACTTGAACGTTATTTTAGCTAGCGGTATCCTGACTATTTTTTATAAACGTCACAAGAAGATTTTCTGTGTTGTGGAGGCGATCTACATACGCAAATTACACTTTATTAGTTGGCCGTACTTATATTTGTTCCATGTGAAAAACGAACCTTTATTTCACCTATTCAATTATTTTGTGTAATCTTGTGGCCACTGCGCAGAATATTTTAGTATAGGTAGGATAGTAGATTATTGGGTAATCATGCAGTACATGGCACAGTTAAAATAACATTATTTTTCTGTAAATAAAAACATAATATTATAAACGTAGATAATAATCTATTCAAAAAACCTCAGAATAACAATGATATAATTAGACATTCAGCAATAACGTTTACTTCATTATATTTTTTTATACATCCGCATACGTATCATATATTTTATAGGTAATTTTAAAGTAACTATGACTTTGAAAACACATTATTTTTAAATATAGTCCTGATTCCGTTAGTACTAAAAGTTTATTTTATACAAAAAAAGTACACTTGGTCGTTTTATTTTCGGTGCAGTTAAACTGACTTAAATACTTTCGGTGCTTGATCTCTCGTTCATCAATTTGTACGGTCTATTTCCTAAGCGTCGTCTCTGTCACTGTCGTATGAGTGGAGACGTCACAGACGTGGTAGAGCCATGCTGCAGTTATATTAGTAGTATAGTTGTAGCACGAATGGGTCGGCTGACCGGGGAAGGACCACGCTCTTACAGAATACCAGCGTGAAATAGTAGCTTAATGCTGCTGTATTTCGTATGGTGAGTGTAGAGAACCGGAGGCCCTTTTTACTGGAAACGAGGCATTCCATCTTAGTCCTCACGGGTGCCAGCGCATCTGCGTTTTGATTCGTAGTCGAGGATGGATAGATGTGGATGTCTATGGGCCGCAGCAACCACTTGCTATCAGGTGGACTGTGTGCTCGCTTGTCACCCTATCCTATAAAAAAAAAAGACCTGCGTAAATATTTTGATACTAGGATTTTGTACTTAGTTTAAAATATTGATTTTAGAAAACTTAGGAAATATTGATGAAAATTTGTCTTCTTTATTTAATGGTGAACGTTGTCAATCTAACATATAAAAAGTAATATTTGTTTGTTCGCTTTTTATGCGCTGCCACGGTACGGTAAGAACGGTAATTCATCAGATTGCGGTGAAACTTTATCAACATATTGTTTACACTACCGCGAAGGTTATAGACATAGTTGGACCCGGTAGCGGGGGCTGTTGTAAAATCCAGATAACAGCCGTGCGAAGTCGGGCAGATTGTAAGTTTATAAATAAAATTGAAAGTTTTGTAAAAATCACTTTGTTAGTTTACCTACATTATTTTAGGTCTGTGTAATGAGGGCAAGGGGGAAAACTTTATCATAATTTATAATAATGACGTAATGCTCGACTATATTATGCTACCTTAAAGTTACAATCTAGGATAAATGTAATCTAAAAGGATTTAACCCACAATAGGTTACTTTCGAATTATTGACATTTGAAATTCACTAAAAGTTTCCTAGTGTGAGGGTAACTTTTTTTTTAAAATAAATAAGTCAGATGTCAGCGTTTAGTTATAGACTCTCTTTCTCTTTATTGATTAAACCTTTTTTGTGATTTCCTTTATTTTATGAAATAATAGATTTCTTATTCATTAAAATATGAAATAATAGGGTACATTTTTGATCTGCATGTGGGTTAGATTCTCTGTGTAATTTCTTCAATATAACTGAGTTTGATCCTCACCAGCACCGATGCAATAATTTATTGCATTATGAATTGTTAACTTATTAAGCCAAGTCAAGTGGTAGTAAAGAAACTTCTACTCCTGAATTAAAAAAATTCCGAGGATTTGTGAAGTCCACCTACGTTGACGGCACAAGAGAGAATCAAAAGTTTCTTATTATTACGATAAGGATTCGTAAAAGTCAACTATTTTAAATCCCCTAAGTATCTAATTGGGAGCAGTATGTTATATTTATGAAAAGCATTAAATATTCTATCCGGGGACGGAAAGCAGCGACTACTAGTGCTGCGATCATCACCATGGCATCAACGAATCGTTGAAATAATACTAGTTTTTACGGAATTTATCGCGTATATTTAACTTTTTAAATACCCGACGTTTTGAACGCTTTACAGCACTCATGGTCACGGGCGGGACTGAGATGTTCAACGTCCATATGTCGTAGTTAACCGCGGTTGCCATAGATTAAAATTTAACTTTTGTTCCGATCTATACAGTATGAACTTATGGTATCTTGAAGTCTTACAGTTGTATGCTTGGGTTGGGATTTAATTTAATTTATTATAGGATCCCAAGCAGTTGGTAGCACCCAGCCATCTTCTCTATTGAAATTAGGATGTTTTTTTGATTTCAATAGCCTCGCGAATCATCCTTGGAAGGAATCGGTGTTCTTTAGCGAGGATTTGCGGTCTATCAAATCTGATGTAGTGACGGGGGCGATCCTGTACGTGTTCACAGACTGCAGACTTCCCGGAGCGTCGATTCTTCACATCAGCTATATGTTCTTTAACGCGGGTTTTTATTGATCTTTTAGTTTGTCCTATGTAGGAGAGACCACATTCACAATCAAGCTTGTACACTCCTGCATCCTGCAGAGGGACATTACACTTGACTGATGGTAAAAACTGACCAATCTTCTTCAGTGGCTTGAAGTATGTTTTGATGGAAGCGCGCTTCAAGATGTAGCCAATCTTGTCAATGACTCTTCTAACATATGGCAGTACAGCAGGTACACGCTCGACTGTGGCCGGCTTCACTCGTTCACTGTGACGTAGGCGCGGGACTCGAAGCTTGTTGTCAGGCAAAACTTGCTTGACATGGTGGAGCTCGGCAGCCAGGTGTTTACTGTCACAGATCCCTCGTGCTCTCTGAAACAAAGATTTACCCACGGTAGCTAACTGTGAAGGATGGTGGTGAGAATCACCGTTTAAATATCTATCTGTATGGGTCTTTTTTCTATACACAGTATGGCTCAAGGTGTTATCAGGATTCTGAATTACTAATACATCTAGAAAAGCTAAGGAATTGTTTGCCTCTAACTCCATTGTGAACTGAATTTTAGAATTTATAGAGTTAAGACGGTCTAAAAATGCAGTACTTTATCTAAAGGTAGAATTGTGAAAGTGTCGTCTACGTACCGCTTGTAGAATCTTGGATTTATGGGAGAACTAAGCAGGGCTTTCTCCTCAAAGTCTTCCATGATTATGTCGGCGACAATGGGAGATACAAGTGAGCCCATCGCCACACCATCTACTTGCTTTTAGAACTCCTCCTTCCACAATAGGTAGCCAGATGTAAGGCAGTGTCTGAGTAATACTGCATATTCTACGGGCATGTTCTTTTCTTCCAGCCTTCTAGTTACAATTGAGATGCAGTCTTCAACAGGTAAGCATGTAAACAATGACTGCACATCAAAATTGGCCATAGTTTCATTGTCTGCCAGATGTAGGTCTTTAATCTCGCTGACAAAATGGTAGGAATCCTTTATGTGTGCTCTTGTATGCCCCCTGAGCGGTGAGAGTATTTTCGCTAAGTGTTGAGTTTAAATATACGCGATAAATTCCGTAAAAACTAGTATTATTTCAATGTGTAGTGTTCGCGTAAACGAATCGTTTATTATAAACGTTTATTTTGCTGTTATAAAGTTCTTTATATAAAGCCTTGATACGAGTGTGAAACACCGGAATAATGCTGTGTATCGTACGATTATTGTAGAGAACTAGAGACCCTTTTTAACGGTAATGAGGCATTCTGCCTAAGTCCTCAAGGGTGAAAATGTATTTGCATTTTTATTTTTAATCGATGACAGATGTAGATGAATGTCTATAGGCCTTAGCATCCACATAACACCGGGGGCTCTGTGCTCGTTTGTCATTCTCATTCTATTAAAAAAAACCTAATGAAAATCGTCGCAAAAGCTCATGTTGCCCCCAGATCTATCTTCAATTTTAGATAAAGCCGGACACAGTCAGGCTTTTTGGTTGCGTGTCCGGCCAAATTGGACGGCGTCCGGCTTTTGTTTTTAAATTAGACCATTTCTTAACGTTTTTCATATACTTACATAAATATCATTGCAATTATTGACATTAATATTGTAATGAATATTGAATAGTTAATAATAAAGAAGACTGATTTATTCAATTGTTGTTAATTCGTTAGAAATTAAGATGATGTGGGCGCTAAAAGCAGATTTTTCACGCTTTATAGATGCGCAGAAAAGCATTTTTTGGTAATTAAAAACTACGAATCCACATTTTTTTTTAATTCATTATAAAAGTTAAAAAAAATTCTTAGTGAATTATGTTGGCCAAAACACGATTAACACATTTTGGCTCGATAGAAAAAGATCGCAGTTTCCTCAAAATCTACAATTTTAGGTACGTCCACTTAGTGGAAAAGTTGTTTCATTCGAATTATTCGATTCAATTTCGATTAAATTCAGGCTATGTGTTACCACCACACCACCATCACGTACCAGTAAATACGTGAGTGAATTATGGGTTTATTTTTCAATAAAAGAATATGATATAATAATTTTAAAAAGAAATATCAAATAAATATTGGTCGACCAAACAGACCTTATGAAGCATGTAAAATCTGCTTTTGGCGCCCACTTCATCTTAAGAAAATTTTACGGTAAATGATAAAAAGCATTGTTGTACTTTAAAAATGTCTTTTACTAAGACAAAAAAATAAGGGTGTCCGGCCTTTTTACTAAAATGTCCAGCTAAGCCCGCTGGTCTGTCCGGCTTTTCGGTTTTAAGACCTGACAACCCTAATCGTATGTGAATTTCTTTTACATCTTTGTATTAAATACGAATTACATTATCATTATGTACTAGAATCTTATGAGTGATACTATGCAAATATATGTACTTAAAATCTTGCAAACATTGCAAAACGTCTTTTGTATACTTAGCTGACTTTTCGAAATAACTGACATAAATGTAGTCGTAAATAAGAAGCTGCGATCTGCTTCCGGTATAACTTTAGCTTCGCGTTAAATCTTTCATCTAAAGGCACACTTTGCGGTGTCCCTGAAGACTTATTCTCAAGCTCTCAAGGTAAAGTTAATCAGCTTTCATGAAAGTTTGAACTACTATCAGATTTCTTATATTTGTTCACTAAAAGCTCTTGTTTGTTCGGTAATTTCTAAATACTATCTTATCATCATTATTAACTTACGAATGTTCAATACCATACAATCATTTGTCCATTGCAAAAATCTGCTTCTTGTTCGATTTCTATTATGTTCTAATAGATTTGCCGCATTTAACCTCGTGAGTACGTTTTCAAATAGAAACTATGAACCCGTATGGTAGAAGAAAAAAAAATATTTTTCAATATTTTTCCCATGACTATAATCAAGTTTTTTTTTAACTGTTCTGGGAATAACCCTAGTGTAACAACTGCCGCTCCTGCAAATTTTAACAAAAACAGGTTATGATATCTTCCCGCTTCATTTTTATTAGTCTTTTTGGGGAAGTTGAAGTTAGTCTTTTCTAAGAGCGGTATTTTTCGAGTTCCCTTTTGAGTAGAGGCAGATGCTTTGGATCTAATTTCTGTACCGGGAAGTATATAAGAGTACATCGTGGATTTTAAAAGACATAAGGTCTTAGAATATATATCAAATGAATAATTTTTAAAACATTTATACTTACTTATTCATAGCATAATAAATTGTTAAAAATTTGTGAATGTCATACTGCCGTTCAACGGAGGACATTATGTATATCTGCTGGCATTTCCTATAGCCGTCTATTGCGACTTTTACGGAATGAAATGAGGTGAAGTATAATTTAACGTTGTCATTACATAACTGGAAAATCTATAATTTCCGACATGAATCTTTCTTTTATCTTTTGAGTAAAGTAAACCTTCCTCTATCGCCTCGATATTTTATTCACCTCAAAAGGAATAAAACGCAACCCTTATAGAATACTTTGTGTTGTCGTGCGTGTTTGCCTCGTTGGTCTAGTAGTCGCAAATCCCGGTTGCTGATCATGAGGCCCCGGGTTCAAAACTTAGATCGGGAAAAAATACTATTGAGTTTTTCTGTCAAGAAATCTTCGGTAGTAGTCCGGAGTCAGAAAATTGGCGGTGCTTTATCAATCCCGTGCCTCGAAAAACACGTTAAACGGTTGGTCCTGTGCCTGATCTCTCTGCGGTAGTGTCGCAATACCGTCCATTGGACTACGAGATTGAGGGAAAAGAAAGTGCAACTGTGCTTGCGCATACACTCTGGCACTATAATCCTGTCAAAAAGTCGAAGTAAACCGTTTGGTTCTAATGCGTGGAATATCGACAACAAAGGGGCGAAGACCCGCCGACCGTCGTCCGACGATGGAAAGGATAGAGAGGAATAAAAGCGTGCAATTCCTGCGCACACTATCCGGAATGCATCCTATAGAATACCGAGAGGCTGGCTACTCTGCGTCTGTGCTCGAGGCTGAGAGGGTTGGTTTCAACAAAATCAAAGTCACCACTGAGCCTCTTAGCACGTCTCTGCTCTGAGTCCAACGCTGCCAGGTGGCATTTTGCAGCACCAACCCGTATGTGACTTGGAAAAAACGTCAATCTTCTAAGTTAACGCAATTAATAGATACGGCTACTTAATATCCCATATTTCGATATTCGCATGCTCACTCATGAAAACTTATTGTGTTATAACTATACTTCCCGTTGTTTTGAATTATAAAATTTGTGGAGAAGCAAGTTTCCCAATACAAAAAAGGAAAATATCCAAAAATTGTTAATTTAGGTCACATAAAATTGTAAAAGCTTCAAGACGCCGATAGTTTAGGTAATTTTTTTTTTACAGTGAAAATAATGGTAATTTAAAAAATAAATAAAAACATAAGCCCTGCTTCATAGTTCAGTTAGTATGCAAAGATCTAATTTAAAGTATTTTATGAATACCAGCGGTTTATTGTTCAGTTTGGAGGTAACTTTGGATTTTTTTTCTATCGAGAAAATATCACGGAATCGTGTTATCTATCGTCTTACATAATACTTAACATTAATCCTCAACTTTACCATATATTTATATTTTCTTTTCTATTTCCCCTTAACATTTCTATCATCTTATTTTAATACAGAATTACGCAAAAACATTTAAAAGTTGCTTTTACATTAATTTTAGAAAACTTTAAAAATAAAACAAAAATAATTCAATTAATATTTTCATGTAACGGTTCGCGCTTGTCCGTTTTTCTGTTAATTACCTTTACAAGGTGTCGAATCTATTCCTGCACCACCCTCTGCACTATATAGGTGGCTCTTGCCATCCCTTTTTAACATTTATACCTGTCTTCGTCTACTCATATACCTTACCTTTTCACTATAGCATTAAACTGTCCTTATCTAACACAATGGAATGCCTTATCATGTATTAAAACATTACAAGTATGTAAACAATCAAAGTGCTTAAAGCAATGAAATGTTTTTAATTCTTGCTTTATATCCTAATACATAGCCGATTACTATGTAATGCATTCCTTTGCCACGCTCTGTAGCCTTAACGGCCTAATATATATTTATTAACTTATGTAGTATGTTAGGTTTGTCTTACTTATGACATAGGGTGAATAAACCTATTCTCTTTCCAGTTAACTTTTTTACACACTCGAGTTTTTTTAAATCACTGTTTTAACTATCAGACTTTATTACGAAGTGTGTATAAACGTTTTACTGTAAAGGTTAAAGAACTTAAGTTCCTAAGAACCATTTGGTTATTATTTATAAAAACACATTTAATTACATCAAAAACTGATAGTTTTTTAATGTATCAGCCTATTTAAACAAGAACAGTTTTAAGGCTGAATTATCCGGCGAATGCTTCTCCGCGTTGTAATCATACGGAAGTCTAACGAGCCAAGCCTTCAGTAACAGTTGGATCGGTGTTTGGCACTGCGCCGGAATAAGATCGTCGCTGTGATATTTGCTTTGCTCCTTCCTATCTTCAGCATCCAAACTACTGGAATTTGCCTTACTGAGATTTTAAAGATATAAATTATTAATATTTAATTAACATAACATTAGTATTATGTTAGGTGTACTTAATAAACGTTTTGTAAACGGTTTTCCATCCATCCAATAGTCTTTAAAAATCCACTTCTAGGGGAAATTATGCCTTAGTTGACAGGCGGGTTGGTTGCCACATTTTTTTTAAATGTTTTGAGTTATCGGGAAGATACTGCTGCCCATCTGTTTCAGTGTCCCTGTATTGCCTCTTACGACGCCCACGAAACGATATGGGGGGAGTGGATATGCTTAGTTTAAGTACAAAGATTGTAAATTACAGTAGGCACCTGAACTTGACAATTTATTTCGTTACGGAACAATAATATGAACAGCAGAAAAAACGATTTGCCACTACGAAATATTTCTGTATGGGATGTTACCAAGCAATTCGACATTGCATTGCCGTGAATTATTAGCTAAGATGCTGCCTGTGTATTTAGGTGTATGCTGCTTATATGTCCGTATAATATAATGTAATTAAATTAATAGTCTTATATTGAAGCAATTTTCAAAAAAAGCGTCTGTATCATCGTATTGTTAGAAAATGACGTACTGCTCGCATATATTAACTTTATATATACTAAAAGATAAACACAGGCCGTCTTAATTAAACATATACCTACATTTTTTATAGGATAGGGTGACAAACGAGCATACAGTCCACCTGATGGTAAGGGGTTGCTGCGGCCCATAGACATCTACATCTATCTTCCATTACAAATCAAAATGCAGATGCGTTGTCACCCGTGAGGACTGAGATGGAATGCCTCATTTCCAGTAAAAAGGGTCTCCGGTTCTCTACACTCACCATACGAAATACAGCAGCATTAAGCTACTATTTCACGCTGGTATTCTGTGAGAGCGTGGTCCTTCCCCGGTCGAGCCGACCCATTTGTGCTACAACTATACTACTAATATAATTGCAGCATGACTCTACCACGTAAAAAAGTAACAATTCACAAAATACATATTATATTGCCAGATTTAAATATTCTTCACAATGGTAAAGCCTGACTGATAATGCGTATAACGCACCGGTAACTGTGCCATAGTTGCATTTAAATAACAAAATATCGTTGACTTCACTTTCAGCAATCTTGCGTACAATAACTGCGAAAATTTTGTTTAAGTATAAAAAATCCTTGTAAAATTTTGATCATTATTAATTGTTGATGTTGTTAAAATTTCTTATACTATCAAGTTCATTAACTTATCAAAAGATATATTATTTTAATTGTTTAAAGCTTTGGTCACTATGAAATGTGCCAAAATCATAAGATCTTTTTAAGCTTCTAGTAAATGGTATAATATGGTATATCACGTTTAACTGGTAATAAAGCAGGCAGTTTTGAAAAAAGGGAACATTTTTATGTAACACGCATTCTTAAAAAATAATGTTTGTTTTCCTTTTATGTGACGTACTACAAACTCAGGACTACTATTTTATGCACAGATGGAAGCCCCAAAATGTATTACGGCCGCGCTTGAATTCTTTTGTGGAGATTTTGTTTTGAAGAAACTTATTCCAATTTGTACACGGAGAAATCGTTGTTGCCTCTTTTTATGATGCTCGATGCATTACCATTTTGAAACATTTGTTTATGTTTACCCTTTTCTTGTTTCGTGCTTAGTAAATTTTCATAAGTTTGCTCATGCCAATTCCTTTTATAATCAATCTTTTTTAAATAAAAGGTACAGATATTTTTTTCTTAATTTAAAGTAAAATAACGTTTCGGAAAGGGTTTTTGAAACGTGCGCCGCACTGTTTCCTCGGGATATTTGCGTGATTAATTCAGTAAATAATTTTTTTTTTATTATTTCAAAAATGTAGTTCTTCTGTTGCTGTAGAAATTGCTAAACCGAGACAAAAATAACATAAATTAGCTTATTATAACGTTTTGTAATTATATAATTGAATTTTGGTCAAGGTGGGATAGTAGTCAAAAATTGGTTTGTTTAAGGTAAAACACAGATCGTAAAAATATGGTCTGTGGGGTAATATAGTATTATAATGTACAATCCTTTTTAAACATAAGATTAGTTCTTTGCCTGATGACTTGAATATTTTTGTCTACTTTTTATGATAAAAAAAACTAGTGAAGTTATTTAAAATCTATTTACGTAAAGGAATTAAATAAACTCATCTCATCAAAGTCGATATTACTAATTCTAAAGCCGCTGAAAACCCTCATCTTCGTTGTTACCGAGGCGACCGTTTGACAGTTTCCCACATATATTATCATTACTCGGATATTTAAACCATCATCATGTTAATAAAAACTATTTTCTTTATATTATAACATGAGAAATAGATAGTATATTTAAACTTATAGTTTTTTATGTAAATTACTTATAATTTTAAAGTCATTTTTTTTTGCCTTACAACCATAACATTAGCTAGGTAAAATCCTGGTCAAACGTTGGCCTATCAATAGTAAAAAGCTTACGTTTGACAAGATTATCGTTCCATCCATTATTCGTTTAAAGTAAAAGTGTAGTTAAATAACAGCCCATAAGCTCTAACGTCCCACCTCTGGTCACTATCTCCTCTCATTTTTATAGGGTAATGGAGCACGCGCTATTCCAGTGCGTGTTAGCTGAATTCACGTGTTCCCGAATTAGTTTATTTCTCTGACATGTAAGTCTGCCATTTTCCTTATCACAAGGTAAATCAGCATTCGAAATTGGATTATTCGCATATTCTAAAATTTACGTGGAACACTTGAGTTATCACTACTGCCATCCTCCTAGTTTATAATTATTCAATTCCATTACTCCGTGAGCTGTAACTGTGAAATGTATTCCATCTTTAAATCTTAAATAAACACAAAACATTTAAAAGTAGTATGATAGATCAGTGTTTTTATTTTAGAGAGCTGCTTTAAAACCTGTTCATTTATGACGCTTATTTCTTTTTACAGTATAGTGAGACTTTCAGTTTAAGTTTCGAGCAAAGTTTGGTCTTTAGAGATAAGCTAGCTCAGCTTAACCGTTAGCTATTTTGAAGATGCCATTTCTTTTCTTCATCTTATTAGGAAAGTTTTCCGCGCGTGCTGTACGTGAATTAAAGTGGTAATTTCTCCCAATAATAAATGCCCGTATTGCAGCTTCATGCTGCCAGCCGCCTTATTTTTATATAGGGTCATGCATAACGCAACTCTTCGTGGGAGCTAGTATGGGTTTTAACGGGCTTGCACAAATCCCATGGTATAAACATCGAAAGAGGTCATAAACGATTTCAAAAAAGGATGAGGTTCTATTATAGATATATATTAAACGCATATGTTTATTTATGTACGTTCATATATATATATATATGTATATATATATATATATATATATATATATATATATATATATGTATATAATTTTATTTATGAATTAATTTTTATAGGAAATTCTAGTAGTAAACTCATGTAACAGCTTGTCATATTGCTTGGTACTCAAAAGGATATTTGAATAAAATGTAAAAAGTGCGTTCAAAAACTAAAAATAAAATAATTTCCCCATATTAGCAAGTTTTTCGATACACTATGTTTTATGTATGTGTGTAAAAATTTATAATAAAATTCCAAAATGTCTACAAAAAGAAGAATCGTTGTATAAATTTCAAAGAGAGCTTAAAAAATATTTAATTGAAAAAAGTTTCTATTCGTTGTCAGAGTTTTTCGGTGAAAAATAATAATTGTTTATTTTGAATATGTATACCTACCTCTTTAATATCGTTGTAAATATTGCAAATGTTTATTTAACCTAAAAGTAATGTAGTAGTTTAAGTAAATAAAATAAAATTAGTCTTTCTAAATTGATAAGAATAAATTGATATATAACATAATATAATATAATATTGCTACGCCCTATCAGGGCTCATGTTTGGCTCTAATATATCCAACCTAAGAACTATTTATGTAACCACATGAACGCAATAAAATGTTAGTTTCCCCATAGTTTGCAAGTTTCGATACACTATGTACCGCAGCATTCGTTTCTTAATCCTAGTCACAACATCTTACAAACCATGCTTATTTCTTATCACACACAATTTCTCACTGCCTCATTTAGTCACCCATAATATAATTTTTAATGACTGCATTTCTACAGCATTAATTTTACTTTCATGCTTTTTCCGCCACACCCTTCTTTCACTGCATATACATTAATCTGCGTATCACAGAATTGCGATTTGCTCCAGTGCTTCTATTGACACATTCTAACTTCCCTCGATAGAGTGAAAAGCCCCTTTTAACCTAAGTCCTACATTTACTCTTCGTTCCATATCCTTGTCATGTTTACAATCCCTGCTAGTCACAAGTCCTAAATAACAAAACTCATCCTCTTGCTCAATCAAATTTATTCTTATTTCACATATCGTTTTATTTGATCATCGGGGACGCAAATATTACTTGATCATCGGCGTATAATAGGCTGTTGCCGGCTAACTCAACCATTTTTAGAACTGATTGCTCGACTTTCAATGTTTCCGAACAACTGTCCATACACTGATTGAACAGCCAAGTCAGTCACAGAACCCTATCAAACTCCTGTATGGATGTCGAACCAGTCTGTATAGAACTACACCCGCCGACACAAGCCCTTACTAAGCTATTTTAATACCTGTGCGTTTGTCACAAAGCAACTGTCCAATCTATCATATACCTGTTCCAAGTCCAAAAACGCACAGAAAACTTACTGGCTTCTATTTCTGTCTTATCAAGAAGACCTGATTCTTACACCCCATTATCTTTCTAAATCCATTTTCAAATCACAAATCTTATAAAATCTTTCGATTAAAATTATAGTGAACACTACATTTTAAAATTTAAAATTTAGAAGTAAACATTTACGGCGAAACCCAACTAGGAAAAATACTTGACAAGTCAAGTAGACTGTAGACCTAAGGTTTCGCTTAGGTCTACGGTCTACTTTTACGTATTGTATTGCCTTTTGTTTCCATTTATCGAATAGCCTTTGCCAATAGAAATAGAAGTACTTTTATTTATATCATAATTCGGCGACATATGACTTCGATCCCGAAGGTAGTGCAATATCTGTAAATCATGCACAGCAGGTGTTACAGCCCTGAGAGGTTTAAGAGGTTGAACTGTATCAAACTACCGGTAAAGTGTGTTGTGATTTATTTTATTTTGATTTTGTTTATTTTTTATTACGGTATGAGTTGTTAGGCCTGTTTCACATTTGATCATTTTGACGTATCTTGATCATTTTATATTGTATCGAATACTTGTATTTTAAGCATGGACGCCCACATCGAATATATCGTATTACTAGACACATCGTGTTACAAACGTGTTCGTATTTAATCATATCGCGTCGTGTTAGCGTATCGGTATAAGGTTTTATGTTTGGACGCTACCAATTTTCCTCCAATCCGCGTATCTATTCCTTCAATTTTCATGATACGCGTATCTCTTAGCGCATTGTTAGCTCTCTTTTCACACTAGAATTTTATCCTGTGTAGTGTAGACGTTTTACAGCGAATGGATACATGGACAAACATCCAGACTCAGAACAATTATTTGTTGGCTATACAAAAACTTGTTCCGTGCGGAATTCATACCCGCGGTCGCAGTGCCGAAGACAAGTGCTTAGTCTCTAATTTGGTTCAGTTATGTCATCCTAGTATAAATTATTGTAATCGCTGCTTTGGCTACAGGTCGCAGCTGAGTCTCAAATTACGTCTTAACAAATACATAACATGTCAAAACCGCGTATTTTTAATCTGGAAGAAAAACCGATTAGAGCTGGGTCGTGGCGTATCAGGTATAATATTCGTATCTTCGTATAGTGGTTCAGTATCAAAATTCGTTCGTCGATCACGACACACGTATCTAATATGAGGAGTATCAGATACGAGGTTCCGTGGGAAACGGGACGTATCAAATACGGTATGACAACGTCGTTACACATGATCGCGGATGATACTAGCTATCATGATACAAGTCGATGCCACGCGACGAAACTACTATGCTTCAAGATAATAAGATTGTTAATAGGGGATGGAAATTTAATGTAACTTTTTAGACTACGAGTGTATTCGAGCTTTTAACATTCATTAGTTCCCTTTCAAAAAATTTGTATTTTAAAAATAAAAGCTAACTTCAAGAAACTAAAAACACTGAAATAATTTGCGCATAAAATCTGCAGAAGTAAGAAGTTAAGTTTTCACTTCTATACACTTCTGTAGTATACGCAAATATATTTTTTTATTTTTAGTTCTTTGAAATCAGCTTTCACTTTTTTTTAAAGTGTATTTTCTTATCTAAGTAAGGATGATAAACGAGCACACCAGTTCAGCGGATGGTAAGTTTGTTAAGTGGATAACACCTACCGTCGATTATGAATCAAAATGCACCGAGATGCGTTGTCATCCCTGAACACTAAGATGTATATAAAACTTATTCTACAGATAATAAATGATTACTGTTTTTGGTTAAGAAAGGAATGCTTCGGTAGTTTGGTCATGTAGAAAGAATGAATGAGGAAAGAGTGACAAAGCAAATTTATATGGCAGATGTGAACGCAGAGTCGGGAAAGGACGCCCTAGAAAAAAGTTTATCGACCAAATTGGCGATATTTTCAAAATGGGCCACGTTAGAAGTACCCTTAACCGACGTGCATGTATGCGTAGATATATGGATGTAAAGGAGGCGAAAGAGATATGTCAGGATCGTGCCAAATGGAAGTCCGTAGTCTCTGCCTACCCCTCTGGGTGACAGGCGTGAGTGTTTATGTTTATGTATGTTATTGTATGTTATGTTTTTGGCGGCACTATTACTGCAGAGTGCAGACCATGCACATCTGCTACTTACTTTTAATAAGGAAAGCTCTAGCTACGTTCTCACATCTAAGGTCAATGACGAAACGCTGTACAAGCGGTACAAGCTCTAATTTGTTCTATATACCCTTCAAACCGGATTACAACAGTATTTACACTATAATTCCATGGCAATAAAAGATCTTAAAAAAAACTTACAAAGACTCCTAGATGACTTAGATTGAGACTCCTAGATGAATTAGATTTTTATTGGTGACAATGCATCTGCATTTTGATTCGTAATCGAGGATATATGTAAATGTCTATGGGCCCCAGCAACCACTTACCATCAGGTAGGCTGTGTGCTCGTTTGTCAGCTATCCTATAAAAAACAGGCCAAAGCGTTCTTTATAAAATAAAAAATATACAATTGTTATTATTCCTATTAGTCATTTTAACAACGAACGTTTATTTTTTTATGATCTATGAAGTAATAAGTTCTTGCAATTTTTTTTATATACGCCATATTTCAGGAGCGTTATATGCCTATTGTCTCTGTATAGTGTAAACGCTTTGTGGGAATCCTCTGCCCCGGACATCCGTCCGGACGCGTCGTACACGGTGCTTTTGGAATGCTGCGTTGCGTTTCAATGGCCTCGATCGATAAATCTAACTACATTGTTTACAGCGAAATCCTTATATATATATATCGTCATATGAATATCGATATCAAAAAACTATCCATATCGTAATGTGAAAAAGTTTTCAATTAAAAAAATTGCATGACGGGATAAATAAGATGATTTACTCTAAAACAAATAATAGTAGCTTGGTGGGTGTATATATGGGTGAGTGGGTGGGTAATAGGATGGGTGGCGCAGTTGTTCAAAACCGCACCGGTGAATGGCAGCCGTCGCAGAATGGTTTGTGTGCACGGGCGCATTGTCGTTGCCTTTTGTAAGCTTTCTTCGCCTTTTTTCTTTAATAGCTTTTTTAATTGATCTAGTAAAGAAGCTTAGTATTCTCCCGTTATATATGTCTGTGATAGGTATATATAACAAGGGTTATATATATATATATATATATATATATTTTATTAACAAGGGAAAACCCTTTGCTCTCCACAGCAGTCCAAAAACTCGCGACAACTTTCGACGCGCTCGTGATTTTGATGCGCAGAAAGCATTCTCGGAACCCATCTTGCACAGACTTTAGTCATGCCAAGGTGTTGATGTAGGATGTTTAAAATGATTGTTTCTGATACTCCGACTAGTGCTGCAAGCTGTTTTTTCTTTAGCCGGGCATCTTCCGATACTAGTTTTCGACTTTTGCGATTATTTCTGACGTGATAATCTCAATCGGCCGTCCAAGTCAGGATTCGTCTTCAATGGAGTCCGTCCCTTGTTTGAAAAAGGCGTGACATTTATTAATAATGCATTTCCCAGGAGTGAAGTCTTGAGAGAAGAGGTGTCTTTCCTTATTTGGTGAGAAACTTTTTTGCTCGTTTGATAACTCAAAAGCTAATGACCCGATCAGGCTGAAACTTGGTATATATACTAATAATGACTCACTCAACTAGCGCCTACCTGGATGAGTAAACTCATCCTCGCCCACCCCGCCATTCCGCGAACTTTTTCACATCTCCTAGTACCACGGCATGGATAATTTAGCTGACCGACCCCGCAGTGTTGCTCAAAAGCGCTATATCCGAACGCTGGCAGCCCGTGGCTCAACAATCAACGCCACTATAGTAAAATCAGAAGTGCGGGCTGCCTCTGGACTTGAAGTTAGCACTCAGACCATTCGGAATTGCTTACACTAGGCTGGACTACGAGCACGGAGGTCTTGACGAGCACCTATGAATTCTCGGCACCGTTATCGACGGAAATTGCAGTGGGCTAAGCTCCAGCAAGATGAAGAGAAAAACATTTGGCAAAACTGTCTCTTCTTTCACGATTCGCGAATCAGTACTCATCCAGATTAGCAATCTGTCCATGTCTGGAGAAGACATAGAAACTGAAAGGCAAAGAGCTGTTACTAGAACCGTTAAGCAAGGCCGGAAATCGATATCCTCTTAGGGTAGAATTATGATTGGAGCTAGAACGCCTTTGATCACGTATTGAGAGTCAATGAGTCAAGATTGGTACTAAACAGTCGCTATTGATGGAATTGTGGTCCCTGGTCTGGTCGATGATGATTATGCGCGCGCACTCGAGCTCAACGAGTCAATACTGCTCTCCGAGAATACGACTTTACAAGGTTAGATTGGCCTACCGACTCGCCTGACTTAAACCCAATCAATCGCATGTGGGATGCTCATCCACCACCAGCACTCAGTCAGCCACCTCCCCAGACAGTGCCTAAGATCAGTGAAGCCGCTATACAAAAATGGGACAGATTACCGCAAGAAATGCTAGATAACTTGATCCTCAGTACGCCGAGGGGGATCTCCGCATGTGATTAAGCCAGTGAATGAGTTATATTGTATTAAATAAAAACCTATTAATAAATTGTTGTATAAGTTTGATCAAACGAATCTTTCACTTTCTCTGTCAATCAATTAGTTATCAAATTTCTGTTACAATTACATTAGGATTGAATAACTCAATTTGGGTTATTAAAAAATAAAAGTTTTATTTTTTAATTTCCAACATTGTATTTCTATTTAAAAAAAAATAACATAAATGAAAAATTTTACTTACGTACGAACGTTCACTCACAGATATCATTTTAAAAAGAGTGTAATCAATATATGGAGATAATATGTTACAAATTTTAATTTTAAAAGTTAAATAATATAACAATTATAAGTTCAATATACAACTGTCCTTTCAGCTTATTATCCAAATATATGTAAGCCTCGAGTACGCTTACGAATTCGCGAACCGTAAATGGTTGTAGACTCTTTCTGAGCTACGTGACATGAGTGTAGCGTGCTCGCACGTAATAATTACTCTCTCGGCATTCGAACGACTTCTTATAACATAGACATAACATGAAAATGTCTTTTTATAACATTGTCCCAGTTAAAGAAAACATCTAAGCAATAATGGTTATGGTGGTAAATAAAAAGCTTATTTTTAATAATGTCTTAAATTATGAATTTTTCGTTTTATGTAATTTTCGCATACGAGTTCCTACGTGGTTCTGACACAGAAAACACGGTTTGCAACATCAATGCCGCGCTAGGAGAGGATATGGCTTTACTTTACTTTAATACTGTAATATACTTAAATAAAAATGATAACAGGTCCAAGACTTCTTGGAATCTGTGGTATGTCAGAAGCTTCCATATGATTCTGTGATTAATTTAATTACATTCTACAATTAACATATAATAGTTTAAATAAATTATTAAATTAAAAATAAAAGATAAACATTAAATATTAATAAAAAAATTGTATAATACATAATAATATTTAATAATGACTAAATAATAATATAGTGTTGTAAGTGTGTTTATGTTTTGTGTATGTTATAAATTATAATTATAATTTATAATATATGAAGTAGTGTAGTTAATGCGTAGAACCATCTGTAAGTGCTAAAAATATATGTTTAATCAATTACTTATTAGGTATTTACATTCAATAGATTTTTGCAGCTACCATAATCGTGTTTATTTAGCTACGATAAAACTAGCGTAGATTTTCCACGCGAAAATTTAAAACGATAAATTCAAAGTAATTTTTAGGGCACTATTCGGTTTTAAGAAAATTAGATAAAAATATAGTGTTCATTATCACTCTAGGATTAATTTAAAACACTATTTCAAAATGGGTGTAATAATACCCTATTGAACAATGTAGTCTGTACAGGCTGTTCTAATGGACAATATTTTTCAATTATTTTTGTATTACAATTATCTTTTGAACTACAAGAGATAGCTAGCTAAAATGTTCTTTTGCAAAGATTAAAGGTCATCGAGATTATTATAAGATTTTTATTTATTTGTATGTGTTGCATGAGTATTTTAGTAGACGTCTTTTGTTACTCCCAATTGCGCCTCACGATAATTTACATACATTAAAACAGTTTTATTATGGTCACAATAGGTTAATTTTAAACAGTATTTGTTTCGTTTTGCTCTTCCTACAAAGAAATTTCACCACGTTTCTTTATTGTATGTCAAATTGAAATAAATTTGACTGTAATGTATGTCAAATGAAAATTAATTTGACTTTATGTATGTCAAATTAAAATAAATTTGACTTTAATGAATGTGAAATTAATGATTATATTTTTGAAAAAAAAAAGGCTTTATAACTATTAATTTCCCTATTGAAAGAAAAACATACTTTATTTACGACAAATCACTGACGTGGGAACATTAACACAACAAACTAATGTACCTAATTAAATACTACTAATATACTACAAATTATATACACTTTTATATAAAACTAAAACTTAACAAAAAAATGTATTTAATTGATCGGCGTTATTATGGGCGTTTCGGTCCTTCACGGAATTCGTTATTGCAAGCGAAATTATCTAAAAGAGGCGATCAAACTCTAACAAAACTCATTTGCTGAGTCTGACAATTCATTTAGCAATGTCTTTGATATTGCGTTATCGTTTTCGTTGAACATCATGCGAATATTGTGTATTTTTAAATATTTCCGTGGTCCCAGACACATCGCAGAGGTATTAAGCAAACGTCTGGAAAATGAGTTTCAAAACCGATGTTTTAAGGCATCAATACGGCGTTATCGTCGGCCTGGGAATTTATAAGTTTGGGCAATTTTCGACATCATTAACGAATTATATAAAACTACTACGAGGGTGACACTGAAAGTTCTTTGAAAATCAAAAATAGAATAAACTAGCAAGTTATTAGTTTTATTATATCTTTTCAAAATAGTGCCCATTTACATCAATACATCACTACATCCGATGGAATCACTGAGAAAAGCACTTTGCTCACTCGTCCTTAGGGGTCTCTTTGACGGCATTTTGAAACGCAGCCCCTGCTTCCTCGGTGTCCATAAAACGTTTTCCTAAAGAAAAACTTCGTTGTTTTATTTTCGGAAATAAATAAAAGTCGCAAGTTACGAGGTCGGGGCTATAGGACGACTTAGTAATTCCACGTCTGACGTAGCCAAGTAGTCGATTGTTTGTTTTGCTGCGAGGGCGTTTCTCCCGAACTTTTTCCGAAACAAGTTACAAACAATTGTTAGTGTATCACTCTGCAGTAACTATTTTTCGATCCTCTAAAACAATTGTTGCGTAATGATCTGTTCTTCCGAAGAACGAAGCCACCATTTCTTTTCTACGCTTCGACCTCTCTTCGCTTTAGTTGGCAACTCCTCGGAAGGAAACACCCAAATAGCAGACTGTCTCTTAGTTTCAGGATCATAACAATAAATCCAGCTTTCGTCACCCGTAAGTATGTAGAACACAGCTTTTCATTGTATTGTGTCACCTCCGTTAAATCTTTGAACCATTTCACAACACCAATCAACACGACGAAGTTTTTGGGCCTCTGTCAAATTATGAGGTATCCACCGGGCACAAAGCTTCCTGATCGCTAAATGTTCATGGAGGATTTTGTGCACTCTTTTGTTAGTCTCTATCATACGCCGCACAACACTGATGTTATCTTTAGTTGTCGCCCTAGAAGCCCGTCCCTCACGCAGATCATCGTTGAGAATTGAGATTAGTGCGACCACGTTTAAACTCATTAAGCCAGTTGTAAACAGTGGCACGAGATGTTGCTTAATCGTGAAAGACCAATCGAAGTCTATCAAGGCTTTCTTGTTGACTTAAATGACATAGGAATTCATAAAAAATCATTGTACGAAAATTATCTCGCGTTAAATTCATGCTGACGTGACGCTGACTATTTTCAATTTGCCTCCAAATCATAAACAAATGATAATTTAATAAAATATATACAATAATATGGGCAAAGAATTCCATTTTCAAAATTTAAACTTATTTTTTTATTATATCGTTTACAAGTGGCCAGTTCTAAAAACTTTCAGTGTCCCTGTTTTTTTTTTTACTTTTTTCCTTTTTGTTGTGTTTCCACTTTTGATTTTATTAATCGACGGATAAAAGGGAAAAAAATTCACAGTATTCCCACTAAATTAAAACAAAATTGATGATAATTTGTTGTTTTAATCGAATTATATTTTGGCTTCAAAAGTATGGTTTAAGTTTACAATTCGATATAGATGATCCATACATATTTAAGTAAAATTAGTTTTTACGGATTTTATCGCGTATATTAAATTATTTTTAATTCCCGTCGTGTCGAGCACTTTACAGCAACCATGGTCACGGGGGGATTCTGACCATGAGTCCTCCCCGTGACCATGGGTGCTGCTAAGGTTTTATATATAACTATTTAGACGGCTTTAAAAATAATATCTTTAATGAAAAGTAAAAGTAGACTTTTACATTCTCAATTCGGCTTAATATGTTTTATCAACTTATCACCGACTTTAGACTATGAAATAATTTTATTATTTTATTACTTGGTATTAAAACTTAAGGTGGTATGTATGTATTGTATTGTAATTTAATTGAGAGGGGAATTTCTACGTGTACTTTTTTACGAATGAAGTTTATATGCTGCTTTGTTTGTCAAATAATAATCGCGCTAATGCTTAACTTGTCCAAATCTGGTTAAGTGCTACGTGATAGTTAAGGCACGTAACTCACGTAGTCGATTCTACTGCTTACGGTTACCCAGTTCGCCATTCCTAAGCATACCTTAGATTGTAAAGCGACAGTGAACTAAGTTAACAAAGTGGATAGGTGTTTAACCAATTCTCTTAATATACCTTAGAGTATTACTAAAATTGAATGACTACTTAAAATCTGTATCGTATGATGTACAGCTTAGAAAATGGAGTGGTTACAGTCAGTAGAAACTTATACACAGATCTACAGATATAATTAACAAAATGAACTACAAACATGAACGGTTCTTAACATAGACAAATAATTTTAGGTAGGTATTTAAACAATATACCGTACACTCCCTTTTTTAATGCACAGTGATCATCACTTAAGACACTTATTTTAATTAAAAATATAAAAAGTAAAATAACAATATTGTTGGGTACCAATTTTTTGTGAATTACCTGTAGTTTTTTTTTACTTTTTATAAGCAAGGGAACCGGTGTAATGCACATCGCACTGTCTTAGCGTAACATAACCCTGTTCACTCTTGCCTTGATGACGTCCAGATTGTATACAGGCGGAAAAATAGACGCTGGCAAATTATTCCTCTCCTTTGCTACGCATTACAAAAGAAGAAACATACCATTTGATTCTGACGCGTGGAATATCGACAACAAAAGTATGAAAACCCGCCCACCATCTGGATAACCCACGGTGGAAAGAGGAGGGAGGAATTACAGCGTGTAATTCCTTCTCACACTCACCGAAATGCATCCTATAGAGTACTGAGAGGTTGGCTACTCTGCGCCTGTGCTCGAGCCTAACAAAATTGGTTTCAACCAAATCAAGGTTACCAATGAGCCTAGTAACGCCATAGCACGTCTCTCCACTGAGTCTAACGCTGCCAGGTGGCATTTTGCAGCACCAGCCAATATGTGACAGCAGTACTCCATACACGACCGGACTTGCGCTTTATATAAAGTAAGAAGCTGCACCGGCGTGAAGTTACGTTGTGGTACAATGTAGTCAATAAACTCCCCATAGTTGAGGTTCGGAGAAAATTCAACCCTTAACAACTGAAGACGGTCAGTATATTCCATGGATACATTCCGGAAAGTAGCCAGGGCCAGAGCCAGGGTGAGCGGGCTCCTTTTAGCGGCGAAAAGACACGCTTTTATTTTAGAGGCGTTGAATGTCACAAGATAAGCATCGCCCCATTCGGAAATTGCCTACAGTGAAAGATTCGCATGTTTAACCATAGCTCCTATTTCGGACTGGATTTGGTCTCGATTGGCCCGAGCATTCAGCTGGTACCACTCCACAACTGTGCTGTCGACTGCATACCCATAGAACCAGGAAAAAGCAG
Organism: Parnassius apollo; assembly: GCA_907164705.1. Classification (NCBI taxonomy): domain Eukaryota; kingdom Metazoa; phylum Arthropoda; class Insecta; order Lepidoptera; family Papilionidae; genus Parnassius; species Parnassius apollo. The sequence goes on along the minus strand of CAJQZP010000885.1, from coordinate 2,451,777 downwards.
ATCATTAATATGCAGCAGGAAGAGAGTTGCGGAGCCCCGAGGAACTCCGGCGTTTGTCGCTATAGGACTAGACGAGCAGCCATCGATGACGACTCGGAGAGATCGCGTCCACTCTGAAAACCCTTCACCCATTCAATCAGGCCAGGGGGTAAGCTTTACGCTAGAAGCTTGCTCAAGAAGCTAACCATGTCAAAGTCCTTCGGGCCATCAAACAAGGGCTTCCCTCCGGGACTTCGCCCCATATGTGAGTACACTAGAAGCTCCTTAGTTGATCGATTTCGGCGAAACTCGTACTGGCGCTCACTGAGGAGAATATTCTGCTCTAGGTATGCCATGAGGTGGGCGTTTAATCTACGCTCCATAATCTTACAGAGTATGAAGGTAATTGAAATAGGTCGATAGTTGGCAGCGTCGTCACGGCTACCTTTTTAAGGCACAGGCTGCACATTGGCACTATTCCAGTCTTGAATGAATGTCGGCTTTATATATATTATAAAATGAGGATTTCATAGAAACTTAGTGAGAACCAAATGAGTTCCCTGGGTCGAGTTGAGCTGTAAATACCATGACAGTCTTTGGTCAACCATGACTCTAAAATACTTTATTGACAGTTGAGACTTTATTTATTTGTGAGCACTTAAGCTGTTATGCCTGTAGTTTGTACTGGTCAGAAGTAAAAGTATATAGCTTTAAGAATATCCACTGCCCCATATCATCTATAAATATCTGCGGATGCCAACCCGCTTCCAAAGCGTGGCAACTATTGCAAATATCCCCACTACGGGGCAATTTATGGGGGAAGCCTATGTTCAGCAGTGGACTTACACAGGCTGTAACGGTAACGGGATTAAAATGACCTTTTAAAAGAAGCGTATAAGGTCATATTATTATAGTTAGAAGTCACTTTCAAAATTAAAACAATGTGAACTTAGGTCACGTCTCAAATTTGGTATCCCTTGCGACAGTCGATATGCAAACAGAATTTTAGTGACAAAGCAGAACACAGTCCACCAGACAGCAAGTCGGTGTTGTGGCCCATAGACACCTACATACAGGATATATGTAGGTTGACGCGATGACCTCTGCATGGTTAAGAATCAGTCCAGATTGTGATGCAACTCCTGAGGTCTAAGATGCAATGCCATGTTAGACGCAACCTATACGCGCTGTTGAAGTAAATCTTATTTATATTTATTACTAGCTTACCAGGCAGACGTTGTTCTGCCCATTTCGACGACCCTTTGTCATGTCCTATTAAAAATCCTTAAATTCGCAACAAAAAAATTGTGGGTCACTCATGGGCAAAAAAACTATCCTATCTCTCAAGTTGGACCAAACTGCACACGATGTGCACACAGTTTGATTAAAATCGGTCAAGTAGTTTAGGAGTCCATCGCAGACAAACAACGTGACACGTAATTTATATATATTAAGATGTACTGTTGTTAGACTATTTTTTTATTGTTACCTTTTTATTTTCGATTAATCAAACTATGATAATTATTATTATGATTAAACTTTAAAAAAAATCTTTATATAAAATAGAATAGAAATAGATTTAAGTAGGTATAAAGTATAGTGTCTGAAAATTGAATAATATATGAGTATATTAAGGTCAGAATTCGGTGAACTCTTTGACAGTTCTGTACTATGGAGGACCAGTCTTCCATGAAGGATTCCAGTTCATCCCGCCATCGTTTTCTGGATCTGCCTCAGGGTGGTCTGCCATTTATAGGAGTCTACCGAGTTTTAATTTTGGCATACGGCATTTTTCTGACATACGGCAGACATGTCCGGCCCAGTCCCATTTTAATTTGGCAGCTTTACGGAAGACGTCAGTGATTTGGGTTCTGAAGTGCAGAGCGGAGAAAGATTTCTGATGCGGTCTGTTAGTCTGACTCCTAGCCTTCTGCGCTCAATTGCTCGCTGACACGCCCCGAGATTGGACCCTGATGTTTGGTGAGAGACCAGGTTTGGGCGCCATATGTCAAGAGGGAGAGGATGCACATGTCCATGAGTCTTTTTTATGGAATAAGGGTGACAAACGAGCACACAGTCCACCTGATGGTAAGTGGATGCTGTGGCCCGTAGATTAAAACGCAGATGCGTTGCCACCCCTGAGGACCAAGATGGAATGCCTCGTTTGCATTAAAAAAGGGTCTCCGGATCTCTACACTCACCATACGAAACACAGCAGTATTGATATCCGATATTCTGTGAGAGCGTGCTCCCTTCCCGGTCGATCCGACCCATTTACGCTACAACCATAATATAGCTGCAGCGTGGCTCTACCACGTATAAATGCGTGTCTGCGTTTGAGGGATATTGGTGCGTCGCCCTTCATTAAATGTTTTAAGGCCCAATAGCTCTTCCAGGCTTTTCTTTGGCCGAGGATGCGAAGAGAATAATGTCATTAGCAAATCTAAGTTTGCCTAACCTCTGATCCTACTTTGATGCCTTTATCGAGCCAACTATCTGCCAATTTCCGAAACACTTCTTCTAAGGTGGCAGAGAAGAGTTTCGGCGATAACGTTTCGTCCTGTTAGCTCCTTTTAGAATAGGGAAAAAAGGTTCTATGGTATTCAATTTTATTGCAGCGGTACTGTTATTATGAATATTTTTATGTAAATGTATCTAGGTATGTAAGCGGATTCAATGTTTTGATTTTGTAAGGTCTTGAAAATAGAGTTATGTGTTTTACTACGAAATGCTTTAGAGTAGTCGCCAAAGGCCAGTTATAAAGGAAGTTGATACTCTGTATGTTTCTCAATGATTTGGTTCACAGCGTGCAGGTGGTCGGTGGTGGATAAGCCAGGTCTAAATCCAATACTATTCGAGGGGCTGATGGAAATCTATCTGTCTACTAATCCTTTTTTCAATTATTTTAATAAAGGTTTTATATATGTGGGAAATAAGACTAACGGGCCTGTAAATATTTTTTTTAGATTTCTCACCTTTTTTATGTAAAAGAATTATGTGCCAGATTTTTATATTAGGTTAAATAAGTTAGTGGGGACCCCGGGACTCTTCTGGTATTACAACCTTATCGAAGATGATCTATTTTTATGTAGAATTTTAAGTGTCTTAGTAACTTAGAAGTGGCGTAGGTTTTTGATGAACAAGTCAGTGAATGATAAAAATGGCATTTTTGTGTCTTTAAATCTCGAGAACTTCAATAGATTTACTAATTAAATTAATTGATGAGATTCTAGATACTTGAGTAGTCCTAGTTAGGTATGCAAAATAACAAAATAACAAACATGAACGTGTTATACAGGGTGGGCCATGAATTAGTTAACATTTGAAAAAATCGTATAAAAAAAACCATTTAACATATTTTAGAAATCGTTTATTTACGAGAAAGCTAATTAGTTGTAATTTATTTTTTAAAAATTATTTCGTCTAAATGACCACCGTTTCGGTTTTTGCACTCATCTAAGCGAGTCCTGAAGTTTTCGAATACTCTTCTGCAAAGAGACCGCGAGATCGCCGACATCTCTTCGATGATTTTTTCTTTAAGTTGACGCAGTGTATTCGGTTTATCAATGTAGACACGACTCTTTAAATAACCCCATAAAAAGAAGTCTGCTGGGGATAGATCTGGACTTCTGGGTGGCCATGGGATGTCACCCCGTCTGGATATCAGCTTTTCCGGAAACATGTCTTTGACCACCGGCAAGGACTCGTTCGATGTGTGACACGTGGCTCCATCTTGTTGAAACCACGTGTTACGATTATAGCCAGCAAATTCCAGTAGCATCGGTGCTAAGAACTCCCGTAACATTTTCACATACTCGGCAGAATTAACAGTAACTGAACGGCCTCGAGAATCTTCAAAAAAGTAAGGTCCGATGATTCCTTTTGCTGAAATTGCAGCCCATACAGTTACCTTAGGAGAGTGAAGTGGCCTCTCATGTTTAGCTTTAGGATTTTCGCTGCTCCAATACCTGCAATTCTGTTTGTTTACATGTCCATTTAGGTGGAAATGGGCTTCGTCAGAAAATAAGATGTTGTGAAAATTACTGAAACGAGTTAACATTGTTTCGGCATATGACTTACGCAAATTTAAATCGTTAGGGTTTAGTTCTTGCACTAGCTGGATCTTATATGGATGTAATTTCAAATCTAATTTCAAAATACGGCGTAATGATGTGCGGGATAATCCTAATTCAGCCGAACGTTTGCGTGTCGATAAATCTGGATCACGTCGAACAGAAGCGGAAACTTGCTGCACGTTCTCTTCGCTCCGAGAAGTCCGTGGGCCGCCGGTTTGTTTCACATTTAGTGTAGATCCCGTCTCTTCGAACTTCTTCACCCATTTCTTTATTAAAGGAGCACTTGGACACTGACTTAAGTCGTGTAAACCATATTCAACGCGAAATAAGCGTCTCACAGTAATGAGCGAAAAGTCGTTTAAATAAAACTGTTTCACGCAGTAAGCGCGTTGCGGCCCCGTGAAGCGATCCATTGCGACTAAATTTCCAAGAAGCGAGCTAGTGCCCCCGCCCGCGCCCGCGGCCCGCGCGGCAATAGTTTGCGCGGTAAGTTACATTTAAATGTTAACGAATTCTTGGCCCACCCTGTAGTTTTTGAGTTAAACTGAAACGGTTCGTGTAAACATACACTGCCATGTTGAACAACGCAACGACACCGCTCAAGCGTCACATCGCACCGCCAAGGCATCGTGTGGCCTTGTTCAGAGCGATGCAACGTGGCGCCACAACACATGAGCAACGGACAAGGGGACCAGAAAAACGAAGCGGGAAGGGATGATGCGCTACGACATCAGAGTAGCAACGCAATATTTGCTGGATGCGCGTACTTTTGTCAATAGCGTTGCGACATCACGTCGCGTCGTAGTAAAGGACATTGTGCTGTGACATCCCGGAAACCGCGTAGCACTAACGCGTCGAAATCATATCGGTGCTACGACACAACGCACTGGCATCCGGTAACGCCCGTGTGTCTTCCCTCTAAGGTCGTTCACAGGTCCCGTTGTTGACTTCATATTTTCCAGAAGGAAATCAATTGAACCAAAACCGCACCTTTCATTTGTGGTACCTGGTTCATAAACCCTTGCCTTGTTGTCTACCCTCTGCATAGCATTGCTTTCAAAACTGAACTTATATTCGAAAATCTATTTTTAATCCAACGTGAATTTTTAAAACTTGCAGACACTGAAAATACAGTGTACCTTTGACGTGTAAAAATGTAATCAAAAATGTCAATTATTTCTGAAACATAAACGTAGGTAAATATTAGTAAAATCTGTGATTCACAGAGCGGGTTTCAATCTAAAAACTAATCACGAAAAAGGCGGATAAATCGCTGTACATTCGTACAGCGATTTATCCGCCTTTTTCGTGTAGAGCGACCGCAGTGACCGACACTCGGCAGTATCCCTCGTTAGGGCATCCAGTGATTATCCACTGGAATAAATCGATTTGGAGTCTTTTTGGTTAATCTAGACTTTTATTTCTGTGTCAATGCAAAATACTGCTTTATGCATATATATTATGAAATAAAACCACATGTACATGTAGGGCTCCGATGAAATAAGAAAATATAAGTCTATTTGCTACACAGCCTCGTCATAGATTCTCGCTATCCACTGTGGTCGTCATTCTTAGACTTAAAAATGAAATAAAGTGTAATGAAATAAATTATTTTATTCAATATTATATAATACTTATTGAAAGTCATTTTTTATTTACCACTGGTTCGGGAAAAAACCTCTGTCCTGGGAAGAACCAGCAAGAAACCCAGCGGGACCCTTCTTTAAACATATTTCACTGACAATATTTTTTTTTACAATTATTTTTGAATGAATTTTTATAGAACCAGCATGGTGGCGATCACCTCATTCCCAGGGGCTATTTTCATTTATGTATTGTTTTATATTATAATAACACTTTTTGTACAATTTTTCTTTAATAAAACATTTAAACTTGTTTAATCACAACTTTTGTATATTTTCTGGGATTTTGTTGTAAAAGATCTCTGCATTAGACGAAATTTTAAACCTGCTGGACTAGAGAGGATACATTATGAACACCAAGGTCGTGGTCATCACCCTCATTGCTGGCCATATAAGGAAACTCAACCGAGGTGTGGAGAAAACCATGCTCGGATTTTCACTGCGTTCGTAGTAAGAATAACCGTAGCAAAATCCGAGTCATCGATTTAGTCCAAAAGATTAATAAGCTGAAGTCGCAATGGGCCGCCCATATAGCTCGAAGTACCGACATCCGATGGGAAGCAAGGTTCTCGAATTACGCGAAGTAATGCCACCACAAGTACAGTAATGACCTGGTAACAGAAATGGAGTCGATAGATGCAGATGTTGCATTCTTAGAAGAGGTCTATGTTTAGCAGTGAACTTGTGATGGGCTGTAATGATGATACTGTTATTTTTAATATATTTAACTATTTTACACACTATACGGTTGTTTTGATCCTAAGACACAAGTACTATGTAGAAGAATTGAGACCCAGAATTCAGTATCAAATTATTTTATTCTAATTTATAATAGTTATTTTCTTACACGTTTGAGGAAACTTAGGAATATCACAACCTCGATTGCATCTAAATTGTTACATTTATTAATATTTCATCTTCTATTGTATACAGACCTACAAATTTATATGGGACCACTATTAAAGCATAACATATATATATATATATATATATATATATATAGTTGAATAAACAAATAATTGTCAAAGTAGGTTCATATGACAAAGATAGCGCGTAACATACATATAGTAGAATTGTAAACCTCATTTATTTGAAGTCGTAATTAGTGGAATAAATTTTAACTTTTAAATCTAAGAAATCTCGAAAATCTCTAAAGGTATAGAATTATTATGGACGAAAATGACAATGCGTGATATTACTCGCATTTGGTTCAAATAGTTTAATCACAACGTTCACATCAATAATAAAAACTCAACTCAAGAAGTGGCTCAATGATAAATATATTGAAACAGAAACAGAAACTTTTTTATTCAGTATGGATTATAACATGTATAATAACACTTATTAAAAGTCTCTTTTTTTCATTTACCACTTCATTTGAAAAAAAAAAAAACCTCTATCCTGGGAAGAACCAGCAAGAAACCCAGCGGGACTATTTTTTCAAATAACAGCCTGCAATCATGTACGAGTATGTTACAGTTAACAACACAAAACAAATTAGAAATATCTTGGTAGCGATCACCCATCATCGCGATCATTAATTCTGATAATATGAACGTTAAATTTATGGCGGTACCGTTGTCTGTGAATAGCTAGCTATATTATATTTTACGTATACATAAGCGATATATTCGAATTCACGACTATACGAACTTCCGTCGTCACTGTTGGAAACAAATAGAGTGTGAACCTACACTATACTGCATTCGTATGAAATACGAACATTGAGTACCGAACAGGTGAGTTTACAAACAGTTTCATCATTTTTCAGCTTTGAATTGTAACATTTGGACAAATACAAACGGCATCTGAATAAAACTTCATTGTAAGTTTTAAGCATTTACATGAATTTATTGAAACACAACATACATTTACTGCTGTAGACCCATCGATCACTAATATTAAACATATTAAAAAAAAAGTTTTTATTAGTGATCGATGTGTAGACCCCTTCTTGTCTTCCTTGTCAGGCGTTGACAACCAATGTTTTTATTATTTTTAAGCTAATAGGAAGATGCTGCTGCCCATACCCTGGTTAAGCTTCCATCTGTCACTTCTTACGATACTTACCGTATGATATGGGATGCTTGATTACTTAACTCCGCCACTGCACGGCGTAAGAGGATCCACTACGGCATTTGCACATTGCTAGCTTGAATTTTGCAATTTCTATTTTGCAAAAAACTTATGGTGTCTTTTTAGGGACAAAATTTAGTATGCGTATTCGTGACTGAATATTTTACAATGTATCTGTGCACTTAATATAGAAAACCTGTAAATTTCACAATTCATAAAAATGCATATCTATTAACCAATCGATCAATTTGTTGACGTTGATTAAAGTTGTTGCGCAAAGCTTGTGACTTGATAGATGCATCGTAAAATTATTTTACAAGTGAAAAGAGGGGACGCTTTTGTCGCTATTCATCAAACTTACTATCCGTTTTATGTAATTTTTGTCGCTATTCATCAATCTTACTATCCGTTTTATGTCATTTTTAATAATTCTTTTTAACCACGAAATATTGCTAGAGTAAGTATAAAAGTTAGATAGAAACTAAATTGATAGTGATAAAGGTACTTCATCTGATCATAAATGGCGCTGGGCGAAAAATCAGTTAAGAGTTTACGTTTCTAATTTCGAATAATACAAATATGTTTAATGACATTTAAACGAAGTATGCGATCAGAACCTATGTATGATGAGCTTACTTACCTAAGTTCTTACCTAATATCGTTTATTTTCCTTCTATTTCTTACCATACTGTGGCATTACCAGAAACTGAGTCTGGTAATACTCACATTTTTTTTCACATAGATCAACAAAATACATCCTAACAAAACCTTATTAATCCTATACCTTTAAACGAGCAATTCTTGTATATATGTATATATGTATATATATATAATCGGAATCTCGGAAACGACTCCAACGATTTTCATGAAATTTAGTGTCCAGGGAGTTTCGGGGGCAATAAATCGATCTAGCTAGAATTCATTTTTGTAAAATGTTTTTTATCGATGTTTTCAGGCAATGAAAAACTGCTACAATACCGTTAGAACACGAAGGTAAATTTTATGATTTGTTAAGGGTTATAATAGCTCAATTGGGATACCGGCGGTGCAGAAATCGTACTAACCCTGGTTCGAGTCCGGATCTTTTCTGTCCGATTTTTCCCTTTTTTTTTCAAGTTGTCTTCTTTTGTGACAAAATCTATTATTTCAAGCCTTTTTTTTAGTATTTTTTAAAAACGCGAAAAATTAAACGAAACTAATTGCTCTCTCATGATTTTTTAATTTAAATAACCAGTTCAGTTTTTTCTATTATGTCGGTAAGATCTAAAAATATTATTATGTTTCATCAGTAGTTGTCTAAAGTAATTCAAAAATAGAGAGCTTCATCATCATCATCATCATTACAGCACCTCACAACTCCACTGCTGAACATAGGCCTCTCCCAAGTAATGCCACAAAGCACGGTCCTGAGCCACCTGCATCCATCGACTTCCTGCATGTCTTACCAGGTCGTCACTACATCTAGTGGGGAGTCGCTCTACACTACGCCTACCGGTACGAGGCTGCCACTCGAGAACCTTTCTTCCTCAGCGGTTATCGGTTCTTCGAGCCATTGAGGTCATTGAGAATAGTGCTAAGGTCCTCTAGCGATTCTGCCATAAGGACTATATCGTCGGCAAATCGAAGGTGAGTGATGTACTCGCCATTGATGTTAATACCGTACGTATCCTTTCCAGTTCAGTGTAGCTTGAAAACGTCTTCCAACGCAGCGGTGAAGAGTTTCGGGGATATAACGTCACCCTGTCTTACACCTCTCTGCAGTTGGATAGATTTCGAAATCTGGTTCTGTACTCGGATAGCCATCGTAGCCCTACTGTACAAACACTTCAGCACTTCGATATACCGACAGTCAACTTGGCACCGCTGAAGGGACTGTAGCACCGCCCAAATTTCGACGGAATCAAAGGCTTTATCATAGTCCACATATGCCAGGCAAAGTGGTAGATTGTACTCTTCGGTGTTCTGTACAATCTGCCGCAGGGTATGTATGTGGTCTATGGTACTGAAGCCTTTTCGGAAACCGGCTTGTTCGGGAGGCTGGAAATCGTCGAGTCTGCTCGGTCATCCAGGTACTATATTTTTATATAAGAAATAATATTGTGGCTGAAATTGTTGTATAAAACAAAGATGTAACAAAAATACGGGCGTGAAACTTAATTAATTAAAAATTATAATGTGTAACTAAAAGTATAATAAATTATCAATGTAGCCTTTATTTAATATCATTTAGAGCAAAGCATTAAACTTTTATGCAGCAAACAATGAAGTGCTTTTAAAACTGGGATCCAATAATTGCATGCAGAACGTCCATATCTGGGTAAGAGTCGAGAGCTGCTCTCAGGCGAGTCTAGCTGTCGCAGGATATTTTACGAACGTGCCAGACGCTAACTCTGCCAATCGAGTAGCGTTTAATTAATCCTTGCGGCATTAAAAATTTCACCTATATTTTTCTAAATCAAATTAGTATTTAAGGTATAATATCTTTACATTTTTTATAAAGTGGACATAAAAAAACTTATTTGTACATGTTTATCGAAATCTAAGCGATTGATTGCGAACAATTTTATTCTATGTAGTCGGAACTGTACAGTTGACAGACCTTGCTGGTCATCTATGGGCTTGCGCACTGTCTCCATGGAAAATTCGGTCATTGTAAACTCAGAAGATATTTAGAAGTCTTTCTTTGGAGTCTTCCAAAGTGGAAGTAATGCGAATGCTTTTCGCGAAGACCATGGGTTCAGATCTGGACTGGATGAGAACCATTATTTAGCTTTTATGAAGTTCGGAACATATTTCTCGAGTCAGGTTTGAATCGTCCGTGTTTGTGACCAGGTGCAAAGTGCTTGCTGCAAAGTCCAGAGACATTTTTGTGTATCACTGAAGGCTTCACTACATGAAAAACAGAACAAGGCATTTCTATCAAAATTATCCGAAATAATCAATTTAAATTTGTAATAAAAATGAATAAATATTTTCTTTATTATATTAAAGTAATTATTGAAGGCACAGAAATGTGCCTTTCGCCAGATTATCGATAAAGCAAACGTTTGGATCAATCTACTCTCTTAATTTGCTGGGACTTATTTAGGAACTGTCTTGTATAAATAATCCCCGACGGATCCTAGCATTTAAGTAACATGTAGGTACTACGTAGTACATTTTACGGGTCCTAGTGGGAATCTTCGTCCACATTTGGCATCGCCACAACCAATAAAGTCTTAAGAGCAGCGATGGGTGGTCATCGACGTCGTCTGTAGGTTTATCCTACTGATTTGATTATCTTCAGTTTAAAAAAAATAAATGTCAATTATTTGCGGTTTGTAGTAGCTTGTTGGGAAAAGTGAAAAAAATTAACTTAGCGCTGTTTTCAATTATTTCAATATATAAAAAGTCAATCAGTGATATAAAAAGTCAATCAGGGCTTATTTGTTTAAAACATAAAAGATTTTTAATATTGATATGGTCACTATAAGATGTTGTTAGGTTAGCTAAGTACGTAATAACTTAAAACAGGACCCTTAAGTAAGTCTCCAGAAGACACAAGTTTGCAAGTTTACCGCTAAAAAAAACCCTTCATCGTATCTCCTCAGTTTCAAGGTACTCCCTTTATTGCCTCAGCCGGTATCGGAATCCTCGGCGTCGACATATCGAGTGACGTGCAGTTTCGTGGTCACTTGGAAGAGAAGGCCAAATTGGCCTCTAAAAAGCTTGGCGTGCTCAGCAGAGCGGGACAGTATTTCATGCTGGCTCACCGCCTGCAACTTTACAAGGCGCAGGTTCGGCCGCACATCGAATACTGTTCCCATCTCTGGGCCGGGGCTCCCCAGTGCCAGCTCCTTCCGTTTGATCGCATCCAGCGCAGAGCAGTTCGAATCGTCGGCGACCGAGCTCTTTCCGATCGGCTGGACTCACTGGCACTGCGAAGCAATGTTGCATCTCTTTGCGTGTTTATCGCATCTACCACGAGGAGTGCTCTGAGGAATTGTTCGGAAAATGTTTTACTACGTGCTGGCGAGATTGACATTTGGAGAAAAAGTTGGCGTATTCTCAAAATACCAAACTGGATTATGATTTCCTATGTTTACGTGAACACTATACATTTGAATGAAACTAGTTTTTTTTTGGATTTCGTCGTGTTTATTAACTTTTTTATATTCCATCTAGAAGATTGAGGATCTGTGTCTGTAAGCACCTGGCCCCCGGGCTCCAACACGTCAAGCGAGTCCGATTCCCCCCAAGGATAATTCGCGAAGCTGTTGAAATCAAAATATATCCTAATTTCACTAATCCCAAATAAAACCTCGCTTGATGATCTGAGATAGCTGGGTGCTACTATTGGTTTGGGATCCTATAATTAATAAAATGAAATCCCAACCCAAGCATACAACTGCAAAACTTCAAGATATTGATCTCGTTCTGCGTAGATCGAACCAAAAATTAATTATTTTAAACTGAAGGTAGCCGTGGTTACCTTAGATATTGGCACATCGAACACCTTAGTTCTCCCGTGCCCATGGGTCCTGTAAAGTGCTCGAAACATCGGAAATATAAAATATTTCATAAACGCAATAAAATCCGTAAAAACTTATTTCAATCAAACGTTATTTCGTTATTCATCATCAAAGTTAAGGCTTAATTAATACTAATACATATCCTTAATTAGGATGATATATACATAATTGCAATATATTAAAGATAGGATCTAACTGTGATAACCTTTTCGTTCTTTAACCAAGAATTCAAAACATGTAACGTATGTGAATTCATATGTCGTTGCTATAGATTTCGTATCAGACGCCCGCAGCTGGGGCGCAAGCTGTCTCAGCTGATGGCGCACGCCCTGTGGCTCCGTGTGTTGAATTAATTTGCTTTCAGCTATTATTTGTAATTCACGTGACGTGTTACCTAATCTGTGCCACCTTATTGAGCATTTATTTCACACGTTTAAGTAATATTAAAATCCGTATGGTTCTATATTATTAAAACGTCTTGATTTCTGTAACAATACGTCGTATTAGACATAAAGTTTAACCATTAAATTAAAAAAAAATATTTATTTGCCTGTTTTGAAGAATAACTGTTTTTCTTTTCATGTTTTTGTCTTTAATATGGACGTACCAACATCTTTATTTATTCTACTTTTCCCAGGGTTGATAATTCCATAAGGTATTATTAAGTCCGCCCTTTGTAACCCCTAGTTAAAGGTGTTTTGCAATATAATAAATAAATAAAAATAAATTTAGTTATCAATGGGTGCGTTTGGCAGAAAAAAGCGCTAGCAAGCGCTTACAAGCGCTGACACAATCCGCCATTTTGCTTATTTAATTTGTTTGTTTTGAAGTAGAGTTTATAAGTTGTTTTGTGCAATATTTTAGTTTTAAGTAATATAATGACTGAATAAACATATACATGTTATTAAAAAATCATGATTGGTAAGTTTTTAATACGAATACTTTATAAACATATGTTTAAATTAGGTTAAGTTCCCCCGGTTAAAACTAACATCGTGTCCTGGAGGAAAATAGCTGCTTACGATTTGACAGCGCTTACCGCTTACGATCGCCATTTTGCTTACAAGCGCTTGCTAGTGCGTTTTTGGGTGCGTTTGGCAGAAATGTTATTGTGTGGTAGCGCCGTAATCACTTCACCTCATTACTTGATTACTTCGCATAAGTGTCGCTTGAAGCGCCTTAGGAAAAGCCTAGAGAGTCCTGACTTCAAATAGATGGTGGTTTACAAAATCGTAAATACCGGATGGACAATACCTATTATACCGAAGACGCAAAGTAACCTCGTAGTTGAGAGACATTTGTTCGGCTACCAAGCGTAACGATTATGGCGAGTAAGTCTCCTACAGCTGACATACCTGTCTTCATTTTGTTTTTGTATTTTTTAAATATCCTATACATTTTCAAATCAATTTCTTTAAAAAGCGTCACAGTAACGCTATGGTTAATGTGAAATATTTTGCAGCTGTCTCTCGCGTTTTCCTATCACCAGGCGCATTATAACAATCTAGTTGCTCGAGGGCATGTATTTATTAATCAAAATTTGCAGAATGGACAAGAATTTTCGCATTATCGTGCTCTTAGAATACTTTTTATTGGACGAAGAGAATAGGTATATCGTTGCTATTTCCTCTGAACTCCTCAAACTTTGATCGATTTAGATGAAACTTTGTTCTAAATAAAAAGAGCGTTCGGTTCTCATCATACAAAAACCAGCTATATATTCTGCTATTTTACGTTGATTTACTGTTAGAGCGGGTCCTTCCACGATCTTGAATCAATCTATTCGTGCTGCAGCCACAATACAATTTCGCCATAGATTTAACACGTATCAATAATATACTACCTTAACTTTTACAACTCAAGTCCCCTTCTAAACCTCGGTCTCGTTATTAAAACAAAACTCGATCGTGAGACGCTTGTTTTGACTGAGACCCTGCATGGCTTATCAAATCACTATGACCGTTGGTAAGCCATCAGACACTGCGTTAGCTGATACGAAGCTACCACTCATGAGCCTTATAGATATACTCAGTCGAGTTCAATTAAAAGTAACTGTCGATGCGAATCTAAATAGGTCGCATATGGTGCAGTGTACTGTGTAATGTACGCGTGATTACTGCTTTAATTAAAGCAGCAATTAGCAATATATTTTGGACCATTGTATGTAATTGGATGCAAATAGTATATTAACAAGGAAATATACATGAAGTCGTTTATAGTAAACTGGTGATCGGGATTTAACATTTTATTATTTAATTAAGAAATTAGATTATTTTTAAAACTGGATCAATATTTGTGACAAAACAAAGTTCTCCTCACGATGATCGCATTATATATACTTGCACAAGGCCAATATCGTAAATATCGGTTATAAACTTTTGACGTAAACCAGTTCGTTGTAAGGGTAACAAGCGTCGGCGGACTTTCCTTCACGTCCACGTCGTTGTTTACATCCGTCGGTTAAACATAATTTATGTAATGGAACTCTTGATAAAATTTATACTTGCGATTGTTGTCGCTTGGTGAATCTTTAACTTCACAATAGTGATTTTTAAACACATTATATCCTGATAATGCCGTGAGGTGGAACCGGTCGGTTTTATAATTAGTATAATAATAATTTAAAATACATATTGTGCAACTAGCACACGTGCTTGTATAAATCACAAAAAATAAATTTTTTTATAACGAAAACAGTAAATATATTACATTTCATTTAGTTCTTATTTTTCTGACGTTTCTTACTGAACAATCCTAGTGACCTAAATAATACTAGTGACAAACGAGCTTGATGTTAAACTGATGTTAAGTCACTACTTTAATTATAACTAATGCTCACCTAACCTACTGTCAGCAAAGATAACACGCTACAGATGTATTTCACCCATAAAAATGAAGATGGAGTACTTCGTGAGATGTGATGAAATTGATAGCCAGTCACGTCAGAAAATGATTTTTTTCTTATGTAACGTCTGTGTTGATGACTGCATACACAACATACACGTATATGCATACACAATAATGATCTTGATTTATTTGTAGTCATTATTTCGGGGCTATGACGTTTTAATTATTTGCAAAACCGTTTGTATTCGTGTTTTGTGTGCTTTAAATTATTATATACTTAATTTTTACAAACTGTATGAATGGACATGGGTCCAAAATTATAGTGTCTTATATACTTTGTACACTTTACGTATTATAGAAATTAGTAAAAGGAAAACTAAAGTTTTGTGTTTCTGCTCACTCTTATAGTACTTACGAGTGTTCCCTTCCGCCTTTTTCATGTAACTTCGCGTCGTCCGTCGGGAGCTCACATTTGTTAGGGAAGGAACGGACTTAGACCAGCCCCAATGGTAATTCGATTTTGTTTTCCTAGCTATCGGTTCATTGAAGCATTTCTTTTTCAATTTGCTTTGTAACACCTAAATACTACGTTTTTATTTTGTGCATTTGTAATCAGGATATGTATTCCAGTTTCGCTCGGAACTTATATTTGAAGCATGCACATTTTTATTTTATTACTTATCAGATCTGTCAAACACGTAGTGGCGATTTAATACTCATTCACTACCCCATATCATCCCGTGGATGTGGTAAAAGGCGACTTATGAAACTGCAATCTATAGGGAGGCCTATATTCAGCAGTGGACTTTAATAGGCTATAACGGTAACTGTACCAGACCTATGTAAAACTTTTCTACACTAGAAATCTATAAGCGGGATTTACGGTTAGTTTTTCAAATATTTTTAAAAGATGAGAGCTATTTATTAATTTCTTGGGATACAGCTATATATTATAAGCTATAGTGTAAATTTCAAAGTAAATTTATAGGAAAGGTTTAAATTATATAGTTTATTATTAAATATAAATTTTATCAACTGTAGTCACTTCTACTAACAACGATAATTACGTTTAAACATACAAATGTTCACTGTATATAAATTCACTTACAAAATATAACGGAACCCGCATATGTTTTTGTGTGTTTGAAACTTAACCGCTTTCGTTTTGCATTCCTATATTTAAACAGTTCCGTGCCAACGTTCCTTCATGAATAGAAATTGCAATGGTAGCGTTGGTTTGTAAAACGAACGTTCCCAATATTTGGTAAACATGCTGTGTTAACATAGCAGTTGTACATTACATTAATTGAATTCCTCAGAATACTACCCGTGGCAGATGCATTGGAACTGGCACTGGAGTACCCCGGCCAAGTGATGGGAACAGTATTCCATGTGAAACCGAACTTGCGCCTTGTAAAGTTGCAGGCAGTGTGCCGGCAACACTCTTCCGCTCTGCTGAGCACGCCAAGCTTTTTAGAGGCCAATTTTACTTTCCCTTCCAAGTGATCACGAAACTGCACATCATTCAATATGTCGACGCCGAGGATTCCGATGGTAGCTGAATCAGCAAGCTAGGAGATACGACACAGGGGTTTATTTTCAGTGGTAAAGGCGATTAAACTGGACTGGATTTAGTCGCTCCCAATCCGAGACTTTGCATATAAAGTCTTGATTTCATACACACGTTTGTTCCGGTACTCGGCGACGTTTTTTCGAGAAATATTTACACGGCGGGTGTATAAAGCATCATCAATAGTGCTGTCGTCCGCATAGCAATGAATGTTAGTGGTTTACAACATATTGTTGATATGCAGAAGAAATAGCGTTGGTGATAGCACGCAGCCTTGTGGAACACCAGCGTTAATAGGTTTGCAATCAGAGCATGCACCGTCTACTACGACCTTGGTGTCCCGATTAGCAAGGAAACTGGTGATCCTTTTGCACAAAACTTCTCGGGATGCCCATAGAAAGGAAGCTTTGAAAGATGCGTTTTGTGCCACACCCGATCAAAGACCTTTGCTATGTCCAAACTAACAACCAATGCCTCCCCTTTGGTCTTTACTGCCTCCGCCCATCTATGAGTCAGGTAGACCAGACGATCACCAGCTCATCGCCCCCGACGAAAACCGTATTGACGGTCACTAATCAGCTGGTGATCTGTAAAGTACTTGGCAGTTAATAATGGATTCAACTCCGGAGCACACGTCTTCAGCACAATGGGAGGGACTCCATCAGGCCCACTCGACTAGTTGACGTCCAGGGAGAGTAGTGCTTTGCGAACCGAGCGCTGTGTAAACCGCACATCTGACATGGAGCTCTCATACACCGGGATGGTTGGCGGTGTGTTCCCTCCGTCATCGAGAGTCGGGTTTAACGCAATGAGAGAGCATAAAGGATCTGCTTTCTCCTTAGCGGCATGGGCCAGTGAGTCGTTCTCCCTGTGCAGAGATGGAAGAGATAGCCGACAGAAGCAAGAGTCCAGAATGCATAGGTTCCCAAAGGAATGTTCTCTGACCTTGCCTTGGCAATGACTCTTTTGAAGGACCTGGAGGCGGATTTGTTCATCTATTTAAAAGCGCTGGTGTTTACATCCCGAGACGTTGATGCGTCAGCCCAGGTCAGTTATCACTCCGACTTATAGCGTGTTTTTACCGCTGTCTTATAACCGTCTGTATGTTTTGATTAACAACCTATTTATGTATAATGTCCACTGAATTATCTCCATCTGGAAGCTTCGACTAATATGATAACAAAGTTTAACAAGTGTTAATGAAATTTAACAAAAGTTAGACCGGCGGAGGCGCTAAGGTGCCCGGCCACTGCGACAGTCAGACGACTTGACGTAACGTGGCTATAAATAGACCTCCACAATTTTATTGTATTTAAAATGACCAAAATTGAGTAATATCGCTCCACTGCAACAGATTTCATTCAACATAACACCTTTTTATTAGTAATCTACTCGTAAGATGACAACGTGATATTTTTTTTTTTAGAAATCAATGAATTTGAAACAATATTATACAAAAAAAAAACATCTAGTAGATTAGATTACTTATGCGATAAACTCAAAAGCTATCCCAATCGGATTTTCTTTTTTATTTGAAAAGAGTCAAATGTCGGTTTTTCGTTTTCTTTAATATCCTATTCTTCTCGGTTTTTCAATTTCTTGTTCGTCATTTAACACATAGCCGCTATCTACAAAGCCTTCACAAGATAATATTACCTACGACATATGTACAATTGCTTATTTTCCTAAAAGAAAAGAAAAGCTAAAAGACCATTTCCTGGGAGAAACCCAGCGAGATTATTTCTTTATTTATAGATGTTGAAAATAATTAGCTAAGTTCCGCATAAAAAATAATTAACTTGCAACATCTTTAATATTTATATAAAATAAACATACATACATATAATCACGCCTCTTTCCCGTAGGGGTAGGCAGAGACCACTTCTTTCCACTTGCTACGATCCTTACATACTTGTTTCGCTTCGTCTACTTTCATTATTCCCTTCATACATGCTCTACGGTTTAGGGTACTCTTAACCTGGCCTTTTTTCAAGACGTCCCTAATTTGGTCTAGAAAAGTCCGCCTAGGTCTACCCATTCCAGCACTTCCGTTCACACTCGCCTTATACACTTTTTTCGTCAATCGTTCTTCATTCATTCTCTCGATGTGGCCAAACCATCTCAGCATACCTTTCTCAATTTTTGTCACTACATCTTCTTTCAGACCACAACGTTTCCTTATCTCACTATTTCTTATCCTGTCACTCAGTTTAACTCCTATCATACTTTTTAATGCTCTCATCTCAACTGCATTTATTCTACTTTCATGTTTCTTCTGCCATACCCAACTTTCACCTCCGTACATGAGTGTCGGAACCAACACCCCCTCATGCACAGCCAAACGAGCCTTGTTAGACACTTTCCGACTGCTCATAAAGGAGTGCAAAGCTCCATTCACCATGTTTCCTGCATTCACTCTTCTTCCGATATCACTCTCACACTTTCCATCTTTTGTAAACTTTGACCCCAGATACACAAACTCTTTATAAAATAAATATTACATTATATCATAATTTATACGAAATTTTATTAAAAAAAAAAAAACTTGGAAGCGATTTCCTCCTTATATTATGGTTATAGCACGAAAGGGTCGGCTCAACCGGGGTAGGGCCACGCTCTCACATAATACCAGCGTTAAATAGCAGTTTGATGCAGATGTGTTTCTTATGGTGAGTGTAGAGTAGTAGAGAACCGGAGATCCGTTTTACTGGAATCAAGACATTTCATCTTAGTCCTCAGGGGTGACAACGCATCTGCATTTTGATTCTTAATCGAGGTTAAATGTGGATGCCTTTTTTAACATGGGGAAATGTCTACGCATACCCGCTTCGCTGGGGCAAGGACCGGTTATGTAGGACTCGCACCTTCGTCGCATATTGGCCGGGCAGGGCCACGGAAACGCTATCGCACACATCCGCGGCCTCCAGCGCTGGCCGGCCCGTTGTGGCATCTACTCGGGAGAGGACTACTCCTCCCCCTTCTCCTCAGGTAAGGCGCACCAGAACACATGGAGCGAACTGTTCCGCCGGCCTCCATTTTCTCGTGCACAACAGACGCCCTCGTGTCCGATGCGCGAAGGCCATCGGGACAGGAAAAACGAGTACTTAGAAGCGCTAACCTTCCTGACCTCAGCGGCGGATCTGGTCTATGGCTCTGCCGCCAACCAAGATTCGGCTGCGGAAGCTAGGGAGAGCAGCGCCTCGCAATACCAACACTCCTCTCCCCCCGCAGCCCCATCACCACCGCATCAATTAACGGTGCGGCCCCGTCAGAGTCGCGAAGAATAGGGTGAGTGGCGCATCGCCATGCCAGCGCTCCTCTCCCTCCGCAATTCCTCCTCGACTGCAGCGGTAGGTAGAGAGGGCACCCCTCTAGCCACAGCCCACCGACACTTAATCCGAAGTGAGCTCGCCAATCCTACTCGGGACTGCCTCCTCGGGCCAGCCCAAAAACTCGGGCCAGCCATGTGGGTTCCTCTTAGTTCACCGCGGGTGACCAAGCCACGGCTAACCCCCCCCCCCGCCATGACAAGGTGGGAACCCGTTCGGTGGGGAAAATGTAGATGTCTATGAGCCACAGCATCCATTTACCATCAGGTGGACTGTGTGCTCGTTTGTTACCCTAATTCTATAAAAAAAACCTCAATCACAAGATATTTTCGTTCATGTAATATTACAATTAACAAAAACTGTTTAACACGGTTTTTGTCACAGTTCACAGTTTTTTTATTGGCTAACAAACAAGCTTGTTCTAGAATTTTGTTGTAAATCAAACGCTAATTACATATTTTAGCGCAAAAACGTAATATTATTCTAGAGTATTTTTTTTTCACTCAATTCAGGGTAATTGTTTCTAACTGATCATGTTCACATGTCAACAATTAGTATGAATAATGTTATTTTACTTACATTATTGATACTAATATTAGGGATTTTATCGCGTTTAATTTTGACATATCATTACTGATACATTACATTATGCATACGTTATTACGTACATAAATATTATTGATTTCGATTTCGTAGATATTGATGAATCTGGGGACATTTTCAATTTGACTTTGAACTCATTTTCATCAAATAAAACTGATTTTCCCCTTGAAACATTTAAATTAGTCTTTCAGTTACCGCCGAAATAAATGTATTAGTGAAAATGACGACTAAGTATTCATGCTCATAAAATTTATTGGGTTCATCTGAGGATTTTTTTGAAGTATCTGTTTCTCCCTTTACTTTTACTTACAGATAACTAAAATAAATATTTGATTCGATGTAACAGTATTGTAAGAGTTGTTTAGGAGTCTATTAAGTATAGAACCAGATGGCAAAATTATCATCTTAATTAACAAAGCCCAAGTATAGTCGTGCGTCGAACACTTTGCCACATCGCGCTGCTCCTACAAAATACCACTGTTGAACCAACAATGTCGTTATTTAAATAATCTATTTTATACCTTAGTTTAAGTATGTACTTAAGCTAAGCTATGGTCGGATTATGCTAGTTACCTATGGAGTATAGTAACGAAAACATGAGGATAAACGGCATGTTCTGTACACGAATGATATTTCTAAAATTCGCCAGTAAAAACAACTTTGGCTTAAACGCGCAAGCCTGACATGTCTCCACGTCAACGTGCCCCTCGAGAATGCACATTGGTTTGGTAAAGAAAAGTTGTTTGTTTTATCCTGTGTTTCTTGAAAACTGATTTATAACTCCTCACTCTATATTACTCCGATGTTATTGTAATTTAAATGTGAATTTTATTCAAATGTCTGTGTAGATAAATTATAATTAAACGTAAAATATATTACGCCTATTAATTTTCATAACCTTTAAAGATGATAAAAATAATTCTTTACACATTTTAATGCGGCTTAACCGTCACCGTGAGGTACTTACTACTAATTCATAGTTTAGTTCAAGAGTAAAAATGATGCTAACAAAGTTGACTTTTGTGCAGATGTTTACTTTTTGCGAACAAACAGCACCTAAAAAGAGCATGGATAACTATTCAAAATTAACTAACGCATATGATAACATGTTTTTGTAATAATAATATAAGTAGTTAAAACACTGCGA
Source organism: Parnassius apollo (assembly GCA_907164705.1). Classification (NCBI taxonomy): domain Eukaryota; kingdom Metazoa; phylum Arthropoda; class Insecta; order Lepidoptera; family Papilionidae; genus Parnassius; species Parnassius apollo. Next base: position 2,429,996 of record CAJQZP010000885.1, on the reverse strand, counting down.
TATATCCCGTGCGGTGGCGGTGTAAGATTATCCACTACCCCATATGGTCCCGTGGGTGTCGTAAGAGGCGACAGAGGGAATCAAATCAGATGGGCAATAGCGTCTTCCTAATTAATAACAACGCGAAATAATAAAAAAAAACTGCGGTTGCCTATCCACTATCAGGCGCACTATGGAAAACTTCCCCCTATGAGACAAATTATGGAGGAGGCCTATGATCAGCAGTGCACTATGCTGTGATGGCTGGATGGATGTACACTCGAATGTGCATTTTGTTAATATATTGTCTAATGTATACCTACATATTATGTCTCATCAGGTCATCAGCCACTTGTTAAAAAAATATTGCTATTATATCATAAACAGATGGCAGCGATTGTCATCTGTTTATGATATAATGGAAATAATTTTTCGTCACTTGTACAATTAGTTTAATAATACAATTCGGTTACATTATTGATTATTTTATTCTCAAGACGTTTTGACAAAATCTATATTTTTTTCTTTTACTCTTTCATACCTGCTGTACCTGAGATGGGGGATTCGTTAGTTCGACTGTCGATTCTTAGGGCTCATATAGTCCGACTGTCGATTTTTAGGGCTTATAGACACTATGCGGTTACCCGCAATGCGGTCAGCGGTACGGTTTTTTTGCTATTCGCACTATGCGAGCCGCATATAGTATATGTAGTACACATAGTTTGCGGCTGCCCACCATTGAGTGAGATTGTGTACACGTGGTACGTTTATAATGTAAAGGTAGTACGGATATGATTATATTTTAATTATTCCAAAAATGTATAATGGTTGATTTGTATATCGATAAAATCACGATTTCCTCCAAAAATACTTGAATCAAACGTTTTTCGACCGTAGCTTTGATCTCACGTTTAAAAAGTACGTATAGTGCCATAAAAATGCACGAAAATTCGCAAACTAAACATTTAATTAGTCTTTAATAATTTATTTTTGGAGCTGTATGAGCTTAAATATTAAAAAACAAAAAATAAAATAAATGTTTGGCTAAAATTTGTACCTTAAACTCACAATTATTCGACTAAGCTTTCCACTTAGATTCTTTAACTAATATAATATAGTAAACTGGTTTAAAGAAGTATATTATGTTATTCTTTTCTCCAAATGGCGAGTTCACCCGTAGGCGCGTACACCAATCAGTGTATTCTATTGATTGACGAATTAAGCTTTGCCGAACAACTGACGGCATAAAATCTATCTAATATTATGGTTTGCAGATGATGGGTACAGCCAGAGGCTCATTGCGTGCAACGTAGTAAGCATGTGTATTTTTGATGATGATGACCCAGATGGTGTGACAAACCAGCTCACAGTCCACCTGATGGTAATTATATGATGTGGCCCATAGATATCTACATATATCCTCAATTAAGAATCGAAATTCAATTGCGATGTCACCCCTGAAGACTAAAATGGAATTCCTCATTTCCAGTGAAGATGGTTCGAAACTGTTAGAAACAGCAGCATGAAGCTGCTACTTTAAGCTGTTTTCTGTGAAAGCGTGGTCCGTCCCCGCTTGAGCTGATCCAATATTGCTTACTACAACCACTTATAGCTGCAAAGTGGGTCAACCACGTACAAAATCTGTTCTGTTTAAACGACGCATTTAAAGATAATTCATAAAATGATTTTATTTTCGTTATAGTCTGTAGCTTCCGAAGTAACATTGCTGACGCGCTGCTGCTAACGTGACGGAATGATAAATGGACATCCGTGGGCTTTCACCATAATAATATTTTACCTCCGCCGGAATACGATTCAACCACAGGGTTCAATACTAAACAACGTAGTCATTGCCGCAGTGGATTTTCAGTAGATTATTGATTCTGCTTGCGTGCAAATTTTATATACGTTGGGCTGAAAAGTTCGTATCGTTTTATAGAAAAACACATTTTTTTGGCAAAATTCGATTTTATTATTCAACATAGTTGCCATCGAGGGCGATACACCGATTATAGCGATCTTCCAACTTTTCAATACCATTTTTGTAGTACGATTTGTGTTTAGCCTCAAAATAGGCCTCTGTTTCGGCGATTACTTCCTCATCGGCTTTAAATTTCTTTCCAGCGAGCATTCTCTTGAGATCTGAGAACAGGAAAAAGTCGCTGGGGGCCAAATCTGGAGAATACGGTGGATGCGGAAGCAATTCGAAGCCCAATTCATGCAATTTTGCTATCGTTTTCATCGATTTGTGACACGGCGCATTGTCTTGATGAAACAACACTTTCTTCTTCTTCAAATGGGGCCGTTTTTTCGCGATTTCGTCCTTCAAACGCTCCAATAACGCTATATAATAGTCGCTGTTGATGGTTTTTCCCTTTCCAAGATAGTCGATGAAAATTATTCCATGTGCATCCCAAAATACGGACGCCATAACCTTACCGGACGACTGTTGAGTTTTTCCACGCTTTGGATTCGGTTCATCGCGTGCAGTCCACTCAGATGACTGCCGACTGGACCCCGGAGTGTAGTGGTGGATCCATGTTTCATCGATTGTCACATATCAACGCAAAAATTCACTTCTATTGCGGTTGAACAGCTCCAAACATTGCTCTGAAGCATCGACACGTTCTTGTTTTTGGTCGATTGTGAGCTCGCGCGGCACCCACTTTACACATAGCTTTCGCATACCCAAATATTCATGAACGATATGTCCAACACGTTCCTTTGATGAGTGCCAGCTATACAAATCAACCTCAATTTACGATCTTCCAAAATCATTTTGTGGATTTTTTTTTATGGTTTCGTCCGTAGCAGCCTCTTTTGGACGTCCACTGCGTTCATCGTCTTCGGTGCTCATATGGTCTGTACGGAATTTGGCAAACCACTTACGAATGGTTGCTTCGCCCGGCGCAGAGTCCGGATAACACTCATCAAGCCACTTTTTGGTATCAGCAACACTTTTTTTCATCAAAAAATAGTGTTTCATTAAAACACGAAATTCCTTTTTATCCATTTTTTTCAAAATAACAAAAGTTGCTTCACTCAAAATGCTGTATCTCACAAACTAATAATCAGACAGCTGTCAAATTTATACACGTTTCTTTTGAAGGTTGGTACTACCTAAAAATGATATGGATTTTATTCTAGTGGAGCCATCTCATAGAGACGATACGAACTTTTCAGCCCAACCAATATATTCTTTATTTAATATTTCTCGTGTCTAATAAATGAATAATAATTTATAGCATTTTGAGAGGGGTTAATATTTTAAGCACTGAGCGGTTAACGAAAATTTACAGTTGTATTTTATTTTATATAAAACTGAAACAACGCACGAACTCACAGTCTATTTGATGATGGTAAGAGTCTGAGGACTCAGATGGAAAGCCTCACATCTTGTAATTATAGAAAAATTGAGTAATTACCAAATCCTGCTAGGTTACTAGCAGGCAGTGCATTAGTATCAACGTAATTTAACTACAATACCCAGTTTTTTTATTAACCATACTGTCTGCCAAAAGTGGTAATTATAGCAAAACCCATCTTTACAGAAGACGCTTATGCCTGACAAACAAGCTGTGTAGCTTAGCTGTTCTTAATGGTTTGAAGGAGTTTCATGTGAGGAGAGAGATTAGAGTATTACGTGATGAAGGTCTGTGAGGAAGCTGTGGATTTGTGATGAGTTGCGATGATAATGATGACATAACAGTGCAGTTAAAAAGTACTGCGTATAAATACCTAAAACTTTAATATTTTATTCTGCTTTTATTATGTTATTTTATAATTACTGTTGTTGTTAACTATATCAGAAATACTTAGTTTTCGCGAATTACGGAAATTACTTGTTGAAGCAGGAATTTAGAATTCATTAAAACTTTTATATTTACATCAGACCCTTCACAATAAAAGACTTCAAATTGAGTTTTACGTGTTACAAAGTTGATAGGAAACATATAACATTCCATAGGCCTTCCTTTTATTAATATTTCTTTCCTTATAAAATGTTCTTTTAAGTTTTGGAAAATTAATTGCTTAATCGCAGTCGATAGTAATTTATATGCATTTTTATTCTTAGAAGCCTAACTTAAAATCAATTACATGATTTTAATGTATGTGTGATACATTAACTAAAATGTATTCCTTTGTAGTATGTTTTGACCGAAAATTATTCTCAATTCAGACAATTGTCACCAAATATTAAAATGCGTTACATTGCCCTCATGCATACCAACATATACATAATATATTTGAACGCTGCGGTAGTATGTAAATTGGAAAGCGAAGTAGTGTATATTTCGAAAGTTGCAGTACATTTTAACATGCAAGCCTTGTTTTTTTTATAGAAGTACCTAAGTGTTATAAAAGAGTCTACGTTGTCATTCTTGAGGACTAAGATAAAAAAATGCTAAACCACTAAAGATCACAAAACAGTAACATTATTCGGGTCGAGCTTATCCTTCGCCGTTTGCATTGCACTCATTTATGCTGGAACCGTAATACAGCAGCAACTTGGTTCTACCACGTATTTTAAGTCCTTAGCACATACACATGTAATAATTAGTTAACCTGAGAATTAGTTACGCTCACACGAATAAAGTCCCAGGCAGCATAAAGCAAAGAATTTGTTTTGCTTAAAATTATATGAGTATTGGTTGAGGCGGCTATAATAAAGCCTCTCTCCTCAGTATAACACAAAATAACGAGAATTATTTAGATATAGGGATAACATCTATTATGTATTATGTCCGTATTGCAGATAACAGTGGGCGGAGTTATTTTATTGTAATAAAATTGATTAAGTAATTTAATTGATTAAAATAAAAAATGCATCTGAGTCAGGTATATTTTCTTCTTTTTATATTATAAGTTTAGGAGCGTGCTTTATGCCAGAGTTTTGATTACCTGCAGTACTGTTTGCATATGGAATAAGGGTGACAAATGCGCATAAAGTTCACCTGATGGTAAATGGATGCTGTAGCAGGAGGATAACTCGTATCTTCAGCTAAGAATCGAAATGCAGATGGGTTGTGATCCCTGAAGACTAAAATGCAATGATCGTTACCACTAAAAAGAGTCTCCGGTTCTCTACACTTACGATTCATAATAGAGGAACTTCATGATACAATTTTACGCAAGTTTGAGTAGGAGTCCTTCCCCGGTCGAGCTGATGATGAGCGGTGCAGCAGCCATTGTAAAACAGCAGCGTGGAAATAAATCTAGCACTTATTGAGAACTTATCGTAGCCCCTCTGTATAGAATAGACACTTTGAGAGCATGTGGAAAATCTTGTCCCTCTCGTATGGAGTGACACGGCCACTTCTGGAATAGAGAAAAAAGACCAGAAATAGTTTTTCTATAGAATTTGGGTGACAAAAGAGCACACTATCCAACTGATGGTTAGTGAATGCTGTGGTCCATTAGACATTTAAATTTAATCTCAAATAAGAACCGAAATGCAGATGAATGATGCAGATGAAAACGGGTCTCCGGTTCTCTGCACTCACCATACGAAACACAGCAGCATCAAGCTGCTATATTACGCTAGTATTCTGTGAGAGCGTGGTCCTTCCCCGATCGAGCCGACCCTTTCGTGCTACAACCATAATATAGCTGCAGCGTGGCTCTTCTAAGTATAAACGTAGTAGTAGATAGCATTAACAATTCAAATAGACTCAGAAACTTATCGCTGTCAAAACTTATTTTGAAGACAGTTGGCGTTGATAAAGTGTTTGCACTTCTCATAGCACTTCACACCGCATTCAGTACATCCAACTCCTTAGTAACTAGAGCAACGACACATAAACGTAACTGGATAAATTACGTATACGCTAACTACTTACAAACGTTAACGTATACGTAATTTATCCAGTTATGACAATTTTAACTTTAAAGCTTAGAGCGAGAAACAAAATAAAATTCAATTTCAGTGGTCGTTGGGCACTTTCATAGTACTTATTACGCCTTTTCTGTGTAACCTTGCGACAGCTTTTCCACTGGGAGCACATTTTCGTTGGGAGACGTTAGGGATTTTATATTATCCACTATAGTATAATTTGATTTTATTGTCCCTCGGTTAACTTGAACAGCTCAACTCATATATGAAAAAATTACTTATCGGTGCTTTTTGTGAAGTATAATACATTTTTAGTTTCTGGTGTTTTCGCGTTCAACACTTGGTTAGTCTTGCTTCGAATCCGGATCGAGGACAAGATAATAATTAATCTACTTTTAATGTTGTAGTTATAACAAATCGTCAATTCTTGGCGTAGTTTAAATCCAGCAGTGGATTTCTTACCAAGTGATGATAAAAATGAGGATAATTTGGCATAGATTTTAATTAAATTATTTTACTCTTTTGAGTGAACAGAGGAATATCACAAGTTAATAGTGTCTATAATGTCGTCTAAATGAGTTACATTAAAATCTTCATGTCTTATTTTCCACTTATTCATGTTTTTTTTTCTTTTAACGTATATGGGACCACCTCTTAAATACAACTTATACAATAAGAAAAAGAAAAATAAAAAAAATTGGTTCAGCAGTGTCCAAAAAGTCGGTGTTCACATTAATAAAAAAACATACTCATCGATTATAGAATTTGAAAAAATGCAAGTTTTGTAAGAAATTGTTTTCCAAAGAATCTGTTGATTTAGAAATAAATCACCACGTAATCTAATATTTCGACCGTTTTCCAAATGGAAGAACTCACTCAGCTGGCAACCGCAAGCGATTATTTTTCTTTCCGTAGGGATTTGCAAGAAAGTGTAGGATTTCGGGCGGAGGGGTAGCGCTAACGTAAATAAGCGAGAGCTAAAGAAATCAGATGTTGAGCCTGCTAATATATTACAGGGAATCCTTCGCAAATTTATCGCCAATGCAAGAGTATGTATATGTCTGTATACGCAAGAACACTTTTTACTGATCCTAGATTTGTAACAGTATTTTCCTTTATATCAGCAACAGTATAGTGCGACTGTCTTAACCCATAGTTCATTGCTATTATCTTACTATTTTATCTGAAAATCGGACAATGAAAATGTGAATATGATAAGTGACAAGAACCGAAAGAACGTAAATCTTGCTTATTAGTAACAAAGTCAAATGATCTTAGTTTTTACGAGTAAAAGCAGTTCTGAGGAAAAAAACGCATGTGTATTTTGATTCTTAATCGATTTCATATTTCAGCCACAACATTCTTTTAGCATCAGATGAACTGTGGAATGCCGTGCAGTGGCGGTGTAAGAATATCCACTAGCCCATATCATCCCGTGGGTGTAGTGAAGGGCGGGAGAGGGAAATTGAAACAGGCGAAGGGCAGCAGCATCTTTATAATATTGTTACAAGCTTAGGGTTCGTGACAATAAAAATCGCCGATAAAATTACCTAAATTAACACTTTAATTCACTTTACACTAATTAAAGTTAAAAACACTAATAATTAATCACACTGATTCACTTTATTCCGCTCCGTAGCTTCGCTTGGCTCGCCGACTTCAGTACTTCTCGATCGCGTATTGCAGCGCCTTTATATAGGGCTCTTCCACGAAAACATCTAGAATATTCGAGTAAATACGCGCAAGGTACCGAGAGTTCGAGTTTCGACTTCAAGAAGTTTAGTTCTTCGGTTCGACACTAGATGGCGCTAGTGCCGTCGACTTTGGAGCGTAACAATATTAACTCAAAATAATATACTGCCGTTGACAACCCGCTCGCCACATGTCAACTATGACAAAATCCCTCCTTTGAAGTAATCTACGGGGGAGGGCTGTTTTCAGCAGTGGACTTTTATAGGCTGTAATGGATGAAATGGAAATGGAACTGTGTAATCAGTGTGAACTTTTTCAAAGATATATTTCCAAACTGTTTAAGTCATGAGTAATTGTGTGTACTATGTATACTATATATTTTACATGAAATTTACTACTTTTCCTTTCATCAGCCCATTAAAACCATAAAAGAACTTGTCATGATCGTCACGCTTGGCAGGTTGGTTGGCAATGGCAGTACCAGTACTAAATTTGCTTTATGATGGAGAATATTAATTATCTACGATTTTTGTGTGTGCTATTGATCTTTATATTTTATTAAAAGGTTAATGTGCGGCTTATTATATTTAGCTATAATAGAGTGTGAGTGTTACTAGCATCCATTATCTGAAACTAATATCTTAAGTGTTTCTTCGACTAAAGGTCGCACACCCTTTGATATATAATAATACAACACATTTTAGAAGACATTTTTAATGTAGAGATAATGTACTGATGTGTGTTATCTGTACTTTAAAAATAAAAAAATATTCCAACTTTGGATTTTAGATTGAGAAATGCTGAAAGCTAAGTTCCTTGCTCAGATTGTAGAAGGTTTCTCGAATTTCATTCTCTTGTTAAACGGTAAATGGTCAAACTACATATCTTAAGAATTAAAAATATTTCGGGGACAATTAAAGTTAGCAAACGCATTGGGACAACGTGTTCTACTTTTTCCTATTCTCAAAACCTTTTCCGCATGAGAACAGCCAATTCGGATCAGATAATAACTTGTCTTCTATGGTATTACTTTATGATTCACAGCTCCCTGGGATAGTCGTTTAGCAATAAATTACGACGCTGATGACCGCGACTTCGAATACCGCATATTTTGTTTGGCCTACAAATAATTATTTCAAGTGTCGTGAATGCCTCCACGATACATGATAAAATTCTAGTGTATGGATAACGTTAATTCAAAAAAATACGTTTGACCCTACAGGCCATTCCTGCAACTTCCCGCTAATTTCAAATTCAAAGCTCTCCAAAGTCCCACCTATTATGACGTTTTCGAGCACTTCGAGACGTCATAAAATTTTCAAAAGAAATCGTCAAAATTTTTCGACAACGATTTCCCTTGAACAAATGAACCGATTTTGATGCTGATTGTGGCAATTGATGTTGTTTTTTGAAACTAAGAGCTAATAAGATGTTGGAATCGATCGATACATCAGTTTAAAAGTTATCTCAAAAAATATTTTTTTGAAAATTTAATTTTTGAAATTTCCCAAAATCTACTGAGCCGAATTGATTCAAATTCGCATGAAATCTAATAGAACCATTGAACTCTTTCAAATACCGTGTATGCAGTTTACTCGGTTCGCAAGCCGATCGGTCAAGTCATTCATAAGTTATAAGGAGTTTCTATTTTCGAAAACCGAAATGAAACAAACAAATAACTTCCCGATTTTTGGAAATCGTTGATTTTAATAGCGGGAAGTTAAAATGAGATAGGTGTTTTAAGGCAAATGAAAATATGAGGATATATAGCAATATATTAATATATGTTCGTCACTCATGTAGCACATGGGGTTAGTTGATAGGTGGAGATAGTTCAGTATTGTAGCAATCTGGAGCAGGTCTGTTTTCAGCAGTGAATTTGTAATGTGGTGCAATGATAATGATTGTTTTTTTTTTCTCTATATAATAGAATACCAGCGTTAAATAGCAGCTTCGTGCTACTGTATTTCGTATGGTGAGTGTAGAGAAATAGAGACCCTTTTTACTGGAAACGAGACATTCTATCTTAAGGGTGATAACGCATCTGCGTGTTGATTCTTAATCTAGGATAGATGTAGATGTTTATCGCTGACAGCAACCACTTACCATGAAGTGTATTGGTGATGTAAGAGAATCCACTAATTCATATCATCCCGTGGGTGTCGTAAAAGCCAACAAATGAAACTTGACTGGAATTTTTGAAGCGGCATTTTCCTGATAAATAAACTCACTAGTGAGAATTTGTTGACACTAAATCCCAATAACTGATTTTCACATGATCACCAGCCGCGCTTATGAACACAAGACGAACAAGGCAGTCAAACTTGTCTTATATGTAGTTCTTTTTTTTTACTTTTTTTTTTCGGATTTTATCATTCCTGTTTTTGATCTGTTCATTTATCAGAACTGTAATAATATACATGTAACGTATTTATGTGTAGAAAAATATTTATTGTAGCCATTTGTTACACTAGTCTACTAAAACTGAACTGATTAAAGAATCTAAATCCCTTCTCAATGTTATCGCCTAATAAATTCTCAGACTCATACATACTTCTCATACTCGCCACACACGCACACACACACACACACACACACACACACACGCACGCACGCACGCACGCACGCACGCACTCACGCTCTCACGCACTCACACATTGTTACACATAACCATGCAAATATCGTTAAATAAAACGTAATTAAAAGTAAGTTTATACTTATACTACTACCGAAGATAGGGCCCTCTACTACAGGTACCTATCTATTTATTTAAAAAATTGGTTCCAAACAATATTGTAATAATTTATTACTTGTATTAAACCAATAAATCATTATTTATATTAATATTTAAGTTACATAAGTTCCGGATCTCTTTAAAAACATTTCAAAAGTTTCTTACGTTAGGAGCGTAAAGAAATAATCCTGCTGTAAATAGAAGCCTTAATAGGAAACTGAGGAGAGCCAAGATTAAAGAGCTCTATGAAAACTCGCTTCGTTCGAAAGTGCACCGCCACAAAGCTTAGAGAGTCGAGCCGTAGTCAGCTGTTCAATGAAAGTTTACACGCAAGATAAACTCCGTTCCGCGCCGATATCAACTAGTTTGGAGAGCACCCCACCTGATTAATGCTGCGCACATATATTTTGTTCCTGTATGAAGGAGCTCAGTTCCATTACGTTTAGCTCCGTTTTTAACTATTCAAAGATTTTTTTTCCCGTCTGATGTTAAGTGGTCATACACCCGAAATGGCAAAGCGCACTGACTTAACAAAAGCCTATGTTCTTGCCTTAAAGACACCCTCATTTTAGTCTCATGGAAAGACAGATGCTGGCAATTTATTGCACTCGAACGATGAGGCTAAGCTAAGCTCTATCATAGAGTTTAGTTTCGTTATTCGTCTTTCAATAAAAATTTGTCACCGTCGCGTCCGCTAATACTCGTAAAGGCCGCACATCGATCTTATCGGTCACTTGTTTGGCTATCGATCACTGGGAAGATCAGAAAGAGTGGGCCCTGCATTCCCCACTATATCCATTAAACCCTCTCTCCTTTACCGTTACGATTACTGCCTATTAAAGATTACTGCTGTACATAGGCCTCCCCCATATATTGCCACATATAGGGGATATTTGCCATAGTTGCCATGCTTAGCAAGCGTGTTCGCAACAACAGTTTGTTTTTTATTTTAAGTCGTGCCCTGCTGTCCATCTCCTGATTTTTTTCCCTCTGTCGCCACCTACGACATCTACGGTATAATATGGGGTTCCCTTTCTCAATTCCCCCTATTCCTATGATAACAATCTACAGGAGTTAGTTTTTTATTTTCCGTATAATATCGTTTTTATCGCAGAGATATCTTCGATTATTTAAAAAATAATTTTTCAGAATCATACACAGAGTTGTGAAATTGCAGCTACAGGCCTTCTTTCATTTTTGATAAGGTAATGAGTCAATTATATTTCGCCGTACTGCTCCAGTGCGTATTGGAGGAGTTCACATATCCATGAAACACTTTATTTCTTATATATTATGGATAGATATTCTGGTATCCTCACGATGTTGTCCTGAACCGCCGGGCACGTGGTAAGAATAACATAACATTTATAGAATGTATTCCACTGTTGAATGAATCATGATTTCATTTAATCGCCACGACGCCACAGTTAAGGGGAAATATAATGTCAAATGGCTTAGCAAGATCCTTCGTTATGCCGAAAATATTGCAGCATTAATTTTGAAATTAAATATATGGTAAAGTTGAGGATTAATGTTAATGATTATGTTAGACGAAAACACGATTTCGTAAAATTTTCTCGATAGAAAAAAAATCCAAAGTTACCTCCAAAATAAACAATAAACCGCTGTTATTCATAAAATACTTTAAATAAGATCATGAAACTTTGCATACTAACTGAACTAACCATAAAGCAGTGCTTATGTTATTTACTTTTTTTAAAATACCATTATTTTCACTGTAAAAAGAAATTACCTAAACTATCGGCGTCTTGAGCTTGATTCCTGTCGCCCCGTTAGTATCGCTCCGGCTTTTGAAGGGAGAAGTTGTGTCGCTTACGATCAGAATACACATTACGCTACAGGACGACGTAAAATTAAAATGGGAAATAACCGTGATAAAAATAAGAAGCGGTTCGCTTGGCGTTAAGAAACAGGCATAAATATGATAAACCTAATGAAATAAGTGTCTAACGACCTTTCTACTTACAGCATTAGTGATTACAAACATATGTATAGCCGAATTTATCCTTGTGGTACACGTTGCCTTGTATATGGAGGATGAAATTATGTATATTATCTCTTGCCCGTAATGCCAGTGGGACGATATTTTAACTTTGCCACTTCCATATGACGCACGTGTCTGGAATTCAAAATTAAAATCTTACAAATAATACTCAATATTTTTTCCTTTTTTTTTTTTGGTTAAAAATCTACGCGACGTTGTGGTTCTTGCTAAGATTTTGTCATTACTATGGTAAATGTACTATCGTTGACATTTATAAAAATTTATATTATACCCACGCTGTTCACGTCCCTTGGCTTTAGTATTCATGATTATCTAAAACCTGTTTAAATATAACGATAAAAACATCAAGTTTATACTTGGAATATTATTTATAAGTGGTAATTTTATTTGAATCAATAATAATTCACCGACAGACAACCCCATACTTACTACTTACCTTTTTGATTTCATTAAAGGTACATAAGCATAAACTAATTGGCGACTCATTGTTTCTTTTGATTGTTCCGGCGTTATTAAATCTCAGAATATGATGGTAAAACCTTTCTTTGCAACTGACTATTTCATTGAGATATTTCAATCGCTTTGTTTTCTTTTAAATTAAATTATTAAATATTAAAAGTAGTAGTGCAAGCTCTAACTACTGTCTCATGACGGAAAATCATTATTATAGGTTATAAACTGAGTTTGAATTCCATTTACTGGCAATAAATGGGATAATAATTTCGATCCGCTTGTAGAGAGCGTGGTGTGTATGCACAAGTCTTACAAGAAATGCATCATTTAGCACAATTCTCAAATTCTGTATCTATATGATCAGCAGTAGATTTAAGTGTATAATGATATAAGAAAAATAAAAGGTTAGTACACATTCAGAGTCATTGCTACGAACAATTGAAACGTGTAATTGAAGTATTTATAAAAAATAATAAAAGGTCTTCAGATTTAAGGACTTGTATTTTACATCGTGAGATTACATTTGCCTTTTTATGTAAGTGATGATGACCAAAGAGCTGACGTAAACTGTTAAGGGATACTCAACAGTTATAAGGAGGTATTCCTCCTTTATCCTTGAGGATAATATATGAATATTTTATTGTCGGAAAAAAATCGGTTCTTGCCACTTACTATACGAAACACAGCAGCATTATGCTGCCATTTTACGTTGGTAGTCTGTAAGAGTTTTGTCGGTCCTCGGTTGAGTTAACTTATTTGTGCTGCAGCATGGCTTCAGATATGGCTGGCTCCACCACGTAACTACGTGGCATTATTTTTTATTGTCGGTGTAAATGAGTTTTATTAATAACTTTAATTGAACAAAATTGTAGTAAAGATAGGTTCTAATTAAGGTTTGTGCGGTGAAGCACCTTTATAAGAGCTGTTCAGACTATAACATTAAATCAAGAGATAGCCCAGGCAGATTCACGATGCATTGAGGCGGCTTGGTGTTACCTCGCCACTTAATTACTGTTGGCGAGATCAGTGCTCGAGTCGCCATATAATATTGCCGTTTCTAACTATACTATAATTCTACCTATTTAATTTCATTCACTTTTATTCTTGGCTAAAAATAATTTATATTTTTGTACTTGATTTTCATTCATCATTACTCCCCATCACTTGTGATCCACTGGCTAAACATAGTCCTCCCCCACAGTACAAGTTCTCTTATCTGTGGCCTCCCCCACGGCATGTCATAAAGCACTGTCGTGAGTCACCTGCATCCATCGACTTTCTGCATCTCTTACCAGATCGTCACACTTTCCAGTGTGAGGTCACTCTTCGCTCTTTCTCTTCGCGTCCCGGTACGAGAGTACCATTCGAGAACCTTTTGCCCTGTCGGTTGTTGGATCTTCGTCCGCCGACTCCTAGCCACTTTATCTACTGATCCACTGGTCTAGTTCGGTAACTTAGGTTTTACTACAGAAATCCTTGTAACGAAGTCTGTCACGCAGACAAATTGCCCTTTTCGTAAGTCAATTTTAATTATTAATTTAATTACATTATAATTATACATTAAAATCTTTAACCCCTTGTTTTGATGTATTGGGTTTTTTTTTTAAATTTATATAGAAGCACCTCTGAAGTGATAAAAAGAAAGTCGGTGAACATTAGTAAAAAATACGCAGAGACCGAAACAGGTAAAAATCTGAGAGTGCAAGGTCAGGATTATAGGGTGGATGCATTAACACTTCCCGATGTCTTTCACAGATGTGTGTGGTCTGGCATTATCACGATGAAAGACCACTCCTTTTCTCTTGGTCAATTTCGGCAGTATTTTCTTAATTCCTTGCTTAAGTCTCATTAGTTGTTGGCTGTAGAGATCCGAATAGATGGTTTTTCCCGGCGCTAAAAGCTCATTATAAAGGCTGTCCTTCCAATCCCACCATATACACAGCATCATCTTATAGAGTGTAAATCAAGGTTTCGGTAGTGTGTGGAGCTTGACCTACCCTTTGACCATGATCTTTTTCGCACGTTCTTATCGTACGTGATCCACTTTTCATCACTAGTAATCAATCCTTTCAAAACTTGTTCCGTTTTATTACGTTTCAATAGAGAATCACAAATGAGTACACAATTCATTAAGTTTCTTTCAATGAGCTCCTCTGATACCTAAATATCGAGCTCTTTTGTATAACCAGACTTTTTCAAATAGGTCAACACTGTTTTGTGGTCAATCCTCAATTTCTCGGCTATGTCGTAACTATGTATGCCGATATTGCTCCGCTTTTTGAAAAATGGCATCGACTATATCCGTATGAGGGCAACCAGAGCGAGCTGCATCTTTGACATCATAATTTCTGGACTGCAGTTGTCAACCCTTGAACAAACTATTTATTAGAGGAGACCGGGGATGATTAAACAATTTTTGGTAAAGACGCTTGTATTTTCCTTGTTTTAATGTATATTTTCGTAAAAACCTATTAACTATTCAGCTTTTGAAAAATATTAATAAAAAAATAGAAAAATAGAAAAAAAAAAAATAGGCAATAGCGTCTTCCTAATAACGACTTAAAGTTGAAAGCGTGGCAACTATGGCAAATAACCCCCTATGAGGCAATCTGTGGGAGAGGCCTATGTTCACCAGTGGACTTTAATAGGCTGTAACAGTACGAACGAACAAAGTCGTTCCCTTGCCATTTTAGTGTTTTTACTTCAGTGAGACTAAAACGCTATTATAGTGTGTCCAACACGTAAAAATTGTAGTAACCGTCGTCTCTTCGTTATTTACTAGGTTTTACAGAGGAGAAGACATGTGCGTGCAAACTCTCTTCACAATTTCAATTTCTAAATATGTAGGTTTCCGTATGATGTTTTTCTTCAGCGCCGAACGCATAGTAAATCAGTATTTAAAATCGCAGTTATTCTAACACTTACATTAGTGTGACGGCGAGTATCGAAATCGGGTACCATGCCGACATTCAAAAGGGGCCGCTTATTCTCAAAGATACAAAGATAACATTAATATTTACTCGTAAGGATTCATTACATGACTGTAAAACGGATTAATTTCATCATTTGCAGTGCGCACGGTCGGGGATTTATTTGTTGATGTCGATTTTGCCATACGCATATTAAGTGGAGATACTTGAAATAAGAGTGGAGATGGAGTGGAAAGACCTATGTTAAAGTACATTTTGATGTGATTTCCAACGGTCAAATGTAATGTTTCGATACAACCTTTATAAACTATAATACTCAAAATAATAATTCGTGTTAAATAACAAATATGTGTCTCCTAATATCGGCTTCACAACCCCGCCGTCGTCGCTCCTAGGTCGTTAGACTTTCGAGAAGCTTTTCGCATTTGTGAGCTTACAAATATATTCATTCCTTGGCTTTTAGAATGCTTAGATACGGGCTTCGCAAAGCATATTATTGCGTATTCACATTCGTCTGCTTGCTGATGCATTTTGAATATTTTTGAATAATATTTAAAATGCATCAGCAAGACTGTCAACAGTTTACTAATATCTAATATGTAGTATATATTCTAATGAAATGTATTTGTCCTGTTTGCATTCGTAGACGTTTTAAGCTGCTGGTCTGAAACATTTATACAGGACGAATTGTATGACTAGACAAGTCCAACTTTAAACGTGAGGGTCAGTCGATGTATTCGCGAAAACTTGAAAGTAAGGGAGTACAACCGGTTCCAGTTGCTAGTGATGGCGTATGGATCTGAACCGTTTTCCTTTATTGCTGGCTGTATGAGCTTAAGTTGAAAAATTATCTGAGTGATAGACTTCGAAATGAAGATATCTGCAGTATAAACAGTTTAACCGATATAGCACGACAGGTCATTACGCTGATGTGAGAGTTGGCAGGTGAGTTTGGGTTTACGAGTGGTAGTCTCGTACCGGTAAGCGTGAGTAGAGGGTGGCCCTTCATTAGATGGAGTGACGAACTGGGGAGCGATGCAGGAAGTAGATGGAAGCAGGTGGCTCAGGACCGTTCTTTGCAGAATTTCATCACGATGATGATCATACAACCCTTCATAACATGATGACCTCAATTTAAATAGAACCATAACTTTTTATGCGACATTCTGGTTGGAGACCTGGAGCTTGTGATAGTTCTTAGTCCATTTTAATATGGTCAAAAATTAAACCTTCAATAAAAAGTAAAAACTATGGTAAAAATAACGAAATAATTTACACATACATAATATATTTGCTGCATAGTATGTAAAATTCATTTTTTTGTAGTCGTTTTTACTTTTTCCAAATTTAATTATTTAAATTTGATTTAATCCAAAAATCTGACTTGGTCTTACGGACTGCAAAATTACATGTAGGTAGTGCACAAGCGTACATCCGGGATTTCATCGCCAATTAGTGGAGTCACTGACATGATATTCGGAAGAGTAAAATTACCGTGTAGTCACAGGCGCCCTTATGATTAAAAATCTATTATCCGGTTAGATTTCACGGGCTATGCGTCAGGTCGACCAGAACGTTTTAATAAACTAATCGGGTCCGGTACGCGAAGGCAAACTCGCTATACATTATTATGTATAATAATGTTGCGCGCCTAAGTTACATCAGGTACCTGGCACTAGCGCCATCTAGTGTCGGGGACCAGAGCGAGGAGGGCTTCCTAGAAAAAGTTAATGTAATATATATATATATATAATGGTAAAAAAAACTAACAGCGCCATCTAGTATCGAACAGAAAAATTAAGCTTTCTTGAAGCCCCACACTCGAACTTTCTACGCCTAGTCGGTTGGCGCCCGTATTTATTGTATAATTTGGCGAGACAAGCGAAGCTTCGGAACGAAATAAAGTGAGTCAGTGTGGTTAATTATTAGTGTTTTAAGTTTTAACTGGTTTTCGGTAGTAAAAGTGTAAATTTAGGTAATTCAATCAGCAGTTTTTAGAACCTCAAGCTCGTAACAATAAGTAATGTATAATAATAAAAGTAGCGCACACGATCCACTTGCTAGTTGCTATGGTGTGGACGTGCGTTTTCTTGTTAATGCGATATATTAAGCTACTAAATATCGATGTCGAAAAGTTCCCGTGTCCATGAAACATTGTTCATGAAGACTATAGTAATAAACAGTAGAAATTCATGGCCATTACTTAGTTCAACGCTCTACCCATACAATACGAACACAACGGGCTCTAGCACACGACTTGAGTGCGTAGAAACCGAATGTAATGAACCGTCTGTGTGCAGGGTTCATCCGATCGGGTAACCATATTGTAGAATGGTATCAGATACCTGACATATGCGACCAGCTTTAGCATAATAAAATCCAATTCACTTTTGCTTTGAAGACACCCAATTATATCGGAGACAAAGACAAACACAGGTTTAACATTTTCAATATGTATTTTAAGATATTTTTATTGTGAAAATGATTTTGATCGCTTACCAAGGTATAAGCGAGTAGGTACAACTTATAACTAAATCTCAATAAGGTTTTAGGAATCGATTCGTTTTGTTAAAGGGTTTAATGTCCATAGAACATTAGTTAACGTTTGTTCGAGCATTATTAAATTATAATCTTATAGTTATGTTTAATTTCATACAGATATTTTTGTTACATATTAATTGAACAATTGACATGCGAACTAATAATACCATTACGAAAAATATTTAAAGAATCCCGAAACTCACTAAAATTTATATGATGCTATAGCTAATAGACATCTACATCTATCAGCGATTAAGTATGAGAAGCCAAATGCGTTATCACCTTGGAAGACACATGGAATACCTACCTGGGTGTATAGAACCGGAGACCTTCTTTACCGTTACCAGTAAAGAAGGTTTCCGGTTTGGTACACTCACCATACGACACGAAGCAGCCTAATTCTGCGGTTTTACGCAAGTATTACTTAAGAGCGTGTTCATACCCCGGTCGAGCTGACCTAATCGTGCGGTAGCACACAAATTGGTAGAATTTTTAATATTATTAATTGCCAATGTTTCGTTTGAAGTGAATCCGGGTATGGTTGTATCGATCTTTAGAAATACCTACAATCCAAACATGTGTAATATTTATATATCCCTACTAATAATATATACAAAATATTTTTATGTGTTATGTTATTAACTCATTGGTGGGGGGTCGACCCCGGGTTGCTCGCGTACTGTGAAATTTACAGGACGTGCTTAGCCCCTGAGCTACCACGGCTGATTTACCACGTGCTCGGCGGTAAGTAAACATCATGAGGAAACCTGCATGTCTGAGAAATAAGAAAAAATTATATTTCGAAGCCATGTAAAGTTCGCCAACACGCATTAGGGCAGCGCGGCGGACATTTCCTTGCCCTAAAAACCCTCTCAGAAATGCGAGAACGCCTATGCCCAGCTGTGGGACGTATATAGGCTGTTACTTAATTTTTATGTTATTTTTAACTAGCTCATAGCAGTCGGGTTCTGTATTTATTTTATTTACCTATTTATGATGTAATATTAAATGAATAATTTTTTGAATAAAACTTTATTTACGGATTTTATCGCGTTTAATTAACCACTTTAACTTATTTTTAATTCCCAACGTTTCGGGTGCTTTACGGCACTGGGTTTAATTTTGTTAACTATAGGATCCCAAGCAGATGGCAGCACCCATCCATCTTCTCTATTGAGATTAGGATGTTTTCTTCCTAGTTTAATTAGATAAGATGGATGGATGCTGCCATCTGCTTGGGATCCTATAATTAACAAAATTAAACCCAAACCCAAGCATACCACTGCAAGACTTCAAGATACTGTAAGCTTGTTCTGCGTAGAACGGACCGAAAATTAATATTAAAAAACTGAAGGTAGCTAACTATGTCATTGGGACGTCAAACATCTCAGTCCCCCCCCCCCCCCGACCATGGGTGCTGTAAAGCACCCGAAACGTCGTTAATTAAAATAAGTTAAAGTGGTTAATTAAACGTGATAAAATCCGTAAATATAGTTTTGTTCAATGTGTAGTGTTCGCGTAAATTTAGAATAATTTTTTCATTAACATTCTGCTTGTGTTAATAATTAAAACTATTTGTTTTTTTTGTTACAGGTATGTGGTGTTGACGATGACTAAAAATTTTGGAGTATAGGGGTAATTATTTATATCTATATTATTTACTACTAAGCTAAAAGTAATAATTTAAGGCCCCATTACATAAAGTCCCTATTTACCTACTTCTCTTAATCGTAGCAGACGGCACTCATGAGGAAGCATAAAGCATAGGCACTGCTCTAAATGACGCAACTGTATTGAAAAAAAAATTCTCCATTCAATGGTCTTGTTTTACTATATAATCATATATACTTTGCAACATTTTTAGAAATAATAAATAATAATTTGGACATTTTTTTAAATTATTATTTATATTTGTGTGAACTGTCCTAGTTTAAAATAAGTTTTCAGATAAGCATTTGAGATACTTTTGCAACTGCAAGGAGTGCGAACTTACAAAAGTAAAA
This sequence comes from Parnassius apollo, assembly GCA_907164705.1. Classification (NCBI taxonomy): domain Eukaryota; kingdom Metazoa; phylum Arthropoda; class Insecta; order Lepidoptera; family Papilionidae; genus Parnassius; species Parnassius apollo. The sequence continues at coordinate 2,409,805 of CAJQZP010000885.1, read as the reverse complement.
CCGACTTCAACGAACTACGAAGAATAAAATAATTATCACATAACTGCTTTATAAATCAGTGCTAAGATATAGTGTATAGAAGTATAGAAGTATTATAATCTCTTCAAATAGCTTCCGAGTTATTTTCTGTAGTCGGCTTTTATCTTTTAATATTTTCTTTATAATAGAGATGTAAGAATATTCACTACCCAATGTCATTCCTTTAGTGTCGTACGAGGCGGCAGAGGGAAACAAATCAGGATAGGGACAAAATGGCCGAAAGATATAGCAATCAATTCAATATAATATTATATATATTTCATACTGTATTCAGAGCTAGGATCCGAAAAATGTGCAACTCCTCCAGTTGTGTCAATAATTCCATCTGTAAAAACTTTGAACCAGTTTTCATATTCTTGTTCGATAAAAAGTTTACCAAATATTATTAAGATGCAGGTTGCTATATGAACGATTGGGACGATCAATGCGAGGAATCGAGACTAGTATTGATATTGCTGATCCAAGTTTTAAGGCCCCCTTTCGCTCGGCTAACAATCTAATCAGATCATACAATACCTACCTTACGCCCGCTCTAGTACGGGGCTAATTAGATCAGATAATATCAGAAGTACTGCCTTATGAAAAAACTACTTTTTCCTTTAAAACAAAACCAAAGACAATATGCAATAGATAATAGTATCAAAGACAAAGATATGCTCTTTTATTTTAAACCATAACCTGGCAATGTTTCTTAGAAAAAAAAAAAGAAATCACTCTAAACTTTCGGCGTTCCACGTGTCGTTTTGATGAATGTGCTCCATCTTTTTTATAGAATTTTATAATTGTGTCTGGACTAAAAACGAAAGTATTATACTTTTTTTATATTCCTTGTAATATAGTGAACACGAAGATATATAATTTGTGGTATAAAAAGTGAAAAGTAAATTGCCAAAAGTGCTTCAAAATCTGGAAGGCCCATTATGGCGGCTGGGTCATAAATGTGGTATTTTTCACATTCTCATTTATTTTTAGTGTAAAATGTAAGTAAAAATAGTTTTCTTACATATTTCAAATAACTTGACGTTGTATTTATTTCAAATTCACACAAAACTATTTTAGAAATATTGTTCTAAATGTCACACAGATAAAATATTAATATTTAATTTTTTTTAATTTCTTTATATTTTATATTTTGGTATGAGTAACGAATGGAAACACATAAAACATAAAAATATACATATTTCCAAACATTTTCATATAAATTTCTCTAAAAACAAAAGTGTAGAATTCAAATTAGTAGTAATTTTGTCACTAAAATTGAAGTATATGGTACTACTATGCTATACAGGGTAATTTATGTATTTTATTACAATTTCTAGCAACCAAAAATAATTTTATTCGATAGTTTATACATTCAACAAGAAATCCTGTAAGTTTTATCCATAAATATTGTCTCAAAGTGAAAATATAGCAAAATTTGCAATATAGCAAAAAAATTTGCTAATTTGCAAATTTTCCCGCCATTACGGTCCCGAGCGAACGGGAGTATAACATGTCGCGCGCTGTCAGAGCTTACAGGTACATTTCAGTTTTGTAAGTACTATGTAGGGATATTGATTCAAAAGAGTTTTGATTATTAACAAGCACTGAAATTTTCTTCTTGTGCTAATAACGAGAATGTTTGAGCATAGCTTAATTCCGTATAATATTGCTAGTGGTCATTAGAAAGAAATTTAGATTTTAACCGAAACTTACTAGCGAAAAATTTTCTACAAAATCGAAGTGGAGGGAGACTCAGCTCATTTTCTATAATATGTATTTCTTATAAAACCACCAATTACGCGTAAAGCTTGATTTTGTAACCTGTCCAACTTTAGCAAAATTGTTTGAAAACTATTAGGTATCATAAATAAATGTAATTAAAAACTTAACATTACCTAATTAGAATTCAGCAGTGATTATTCTCTACCTACAGGCAGTGTTTTGAATACGCATTGAACCATAGACAGTTGAACGGAGCTGAGTAAAGTGTACTCAATCTGTTTCGTGTCTGGATTTTATAGCGAAAATTCATCGTTATGAGAAAATGTTGAAAAAGTTTATTTTAAATCAACTGTGTTTATTACTTTTTTATTTAGGAGAGGTAGAAGAAAATTCCGAATGACAATATTGCACATATTTACCTAGAAAAAAATGCGGCAAACTAAAATAAAAAATTTACCATTAATAGAAAATAAAAAATAATAATGTCTGATTCATGAGTTCACTTTAACGTACTACGAGGGGAGGTCAAAAAGTTCTCGGAATGACAGGGTTAGGTTTACTCATCCACGTAGGCGCTAGTTGAGTGACTTATTGTTAGTAATAATACCAAGTATCAGCCTAATCGGTTCATTAGATTTTAAGTTATCAAAGAGTAAACGAGTCAGTCGGGAAGAAACTAGCCACTAATGAGAAAATTGAATATCGCGCCGTCATTAAGTTTCTAACCAAACAAGGAAAGACACCTCAAAGCATTTTTCAAGAGATTTCAGCTGTTTATGGGGACTCCACTCCTGGGAAAACCATGATTTATAAATGGCACGCCCTTTTCAAACAAGGAAGGGACTCCATCGAAGACGATCCCCGACCTGGACGGCCGTTTGAGGCTACCGCGCCAGAAATAATCGAAAAAGTTGAAACACTTGTATCGGAAGATGCCCGGCTAAAGGAAAAACAGCTTGCAGCATTAGTTGGAGTATCAGAAACAACCATTTTAAACATCCTACATCAACACCTTGGCATGACAAAAGTCTGTGCAAGATGGGCTCCGAGAATGATTTCACGAGCGCGTCGAAAGTTGTCGTGAGTTTTTCGACCGCTGTGGAGAGGGGGAAGTTATGGCCTGAATTGTAACTGGCGATAAAACTTAGGTTCACCGTTATGAATCTGAGTCAAAGCAAGAGCCGATGCAGTGGCATAAAAAAGGCACGCCCTCTGCTAAGAAGTATAAGTTGTCTCAATCGGCCGGAAAGATCATGGCGACGATCTTTTGGAATACAGAAGGTATCTGTTTTGATCGCTTATAAGGTACGTGGTGTTTCCATAACGGGAGAATACTTCTTTACTAGGTCACTTAAAAGAAACTATTAAAGAAAAATTCGAGAACTTATAAAAACCTGCTCCTTTTGCACACAAGCCATGTTGCGACGGTTGCCATTCATCGGTGCGGTTTTGAACAACTGCGCCCTACAGCCCGGACTTATTCAGCCTAGCCCCAAGCGATTATTATTTGTTTCCATAAATGAAGAAAGAACTGCGTGGGAAAAAATTAGGCGACGATGATGAAGTGGAGTCGACCATTTCGGCCTATTTTGACGCCCAAGACTAATATTTTTTGTTAGACAGTATTAATAAGCTATTTGACAGATCTAATAAATGTATTACGGTTAAGAGAGAATACATTGAAAAGGAAAAATAGTTTAATGTTTCATTTCATTATCCTTCCCTGTCATCCCGCAAACTTTTTGACCTCCCCTCGGAATACCAACTTCATTTGTTTCTTTACCACACCGCACGAGCAAAATATAATAATAATAATAATATAATAATGAGTTTATTTATTAAGGTATCAACCCACTAATGTCAAGTACATTAAGCATCTAAGACATATCCCGGCAACATTGTTGCTACATAGCTACGAAGGTAGGCTCCTCCTGCACGGCGGCAATTAAGCGGGTAACCTTCGCGTTGGACAGCATGTAATTCGGCAGCATTTAGCAAAGCCACAGCAACATATTAGATGTTCTGTTTCGTTGAGTAGGTGGTAGGATCTTGAAACGTAGCCGTAAGGTGATAATAATAATAATGATAATGATGATAATAATATAATAATATATATAAATAATTTAGTAATTCCATTGGAATGGAGCTTGGGACGGATAAGTGTGCGGTCCTCCATGTTGAAAGGGGAAGGGTTGCTAACTCTGAGGGCGTAGACTTATCTATGCCCGTCAACTTAAGGACCCTTTCCGAGGCTGAAACATACCGATACCTGGGTATGTCACAAAACATCGGTATCGATGAGACTGGTATGAAACAGTCAGTTTGCGACGTGTTTTATGCACGCTTGACCAAAGTGCTTAACAGCCTTTTGTCCGGTGTGAATAAGGCACACGCATATAACGGCTGGGTCATGCCTGTCCTCATGTATACCCTTGGCTTACTCAGGTGGACTCAGACTGAACTTAACGCCCTGGATAGAAAAGTCCGCACTACCATGACGTCCCATAGGATGCATCATCCGAGATCGTCGGTAATGAGGTTGTACTTGTCGCGGAAGCATGGTGGTCGTGGCTTCTTGAGCGCGCTCACCATGCATAATCGCGAAGTGTGCAGCCTCCGTGATTACTTCCTGGCGAGATCGGATGATCCATTCTATATGGACGTCATTTCTTGTGATAAAGGACTTACCCCTCTATCCTTAGCCAACGAGCAATGGCAAGACCCGGCAGTGCAGAGCATTTCCGACCGAGAGACCGTATGGAAGGAGAAGGAGCTCCACGGGAGGTTCTACAAGGCTCTACATGAGCCTTTCGTAGACACAGTAGCCTCCCTCCACTGGCTACGCTTTGGTGATCTCTTCGGGGAAACCGAGGGTTTTGTCTGTGCAATACAGGATCAGGTTATTAAGACCAACAACTATCGGAGATACATCCTAAAGGATGGCACCGTCGACATCTGTCGAGCTTGTCGCCATCCCGGTGAGTCACTTAGGCATGTTATCTCCGGTTGTTCGGCGCTTTCTAACTCTGAGTACTTGCACAGGCACAACCTAGTAGCCAGAATTCTACACCAGGAGCTCGCTCTGAAATACGGTCTCGTGGACCGGAAATTGCCGTACTACAAGTACTTGCCGGAAGCCGTGCTCGAAAATGATCGCGCCAGGCTCTATTGGGACCGGGCCATCATCACAGACAGGACTATTCTTGCGAATAAGCCTGATATTGTGCTGATGGACCGGGCACAGTCAAGGATATTTTTGGTCGACATTACCATTCCGTATGACGAGAACCTCGTGAAAGCCGAAACAGACAAGCAAACAAAATATCTGGACCTGGCTCACGAGGTGACCGACATGTGGGGTGGTCTGCCGACCGAAATTATTCCTGTAGTCGTCTCTGCAAACGGGCTAATCCCAGTCAGCCTCTCGGGTCATCTGAGGCGGCTGGGACTACGTGGCGGACCGCTCCAGGTTCAAATGCAGAAGGCGGTGCTCCTCGATACCGCCCGCATCGTCCGCCGGTTTCTTTCCCTTTCCCCCTAACCCTCGGCCGTTTGGTCTCCCCTGCCGAGGGCCTCCATCTGGTTGGGCTTTTATTTATTTATGTACTTTTATATTTATTTTATGTTATTGATATTTATGTATATTTATTTTTTCATTTTCATTTATAATTATATATTTATAGAACCCAACCAGATGAGAAAACTATATAGATACCCCATAATAATGATGATAAGGTGATAACCGTCGTGGGAATTTTCCATATATGGTAGTGTGACGGCCCAATATTATTATTAATAATTAAATTCAATATAAAGGGGCGTCAAAAATAGTCTTAAAAGATATATATATTAAACAATAAAATTACATTAATAACCATAAAGTTAATATAAATACATTTCAGACATTAGACCAATAACGTAGTAAATTAAAGGCAAAATATTGTCTTCCATAATAAATAAATTTATTAAAAACTTGAAAAAAAATATTTAAAATAAGATCATTAATAGAAGTACAAGTCGAAAATATTACGGCGCCTCTACACGTTGGCCAACACAGTGGTGAATGTAGTGGCCAATAGCATTGGCCAACGTGTAGACGGGGTGTTTGGGCTTCATTGGTATGTATTGGGACGATGGCCCGCAAGTTGGCGCGAGATCCGTGTGGTGTCGGTTTTTTACAAAAGATCAAAGGATTGTTGGCAGAGTTTGGTCGCCGCGTCCACACTTTGGCCAAGCTTTTAGTTTGCTACAAGCTCCCAGAGTGATAACACGCGTCTGATTAAAATTTTATATTCAAGCTTTGTAGGGTGGATGCCCCAATTACCAGCCTTTTAGTGCCAATTTCAACTTTAAACATTCCTACTACTTTAATTAGCGCGATTTAATTATTATTGAACATTTGTTTTAATCAATAAGCTATTTATTTAAAAAAATTAACGTTTTTTTTACAATCAGATTATTACGAGAACAATTTTAAAATAAAAAAATGAAGCACGTCAACCATGCAATTATATTAGAAGTATAGTTGCAGCACGAAGGTCGGCTCGACCGGGGCAGGACCACGCTCTCACAGAATATCAGCGTAAAATAATAGCTTAATGATGCTGTGTTTCTTATAGTGAGTGTAGAGAACCAGAGACCCTTTTTAAAGGAAACGAGGCATTTCATCTTAGTCCTCACGGGTGAGAATGCATCTGCATTTTGATTCGTAATCGAGGATAGATGTCTGTGGGTCACAGCAACAACTTACCATCAGTTGAACTGTGTGCTCGTTTGTCACCCTATCCTATATAAAAAACGTCGATTTCTTATAATTTAATCGTGCAAGATTTCGAATCATCATCATCATTACAGCTCTTCACAAGTCCACTACTGAACATCGTCCTCCACAGACTGCCGCAAAGCATGGTACTGAGCCACTTTCCTTGTCATGAGTTTTTCATTTATGTTCTAAGTTATAATTAGTACCTATTATTAAGTCAGTGTTAATTATATTTATTGCTATTGTTTTTTTCTTTCTCAAAAAATAATTAAATTACCAAATAAATTATAAGGTGTTTTTTATATACATCAAATGTCTGATAGAAATGCAAGTACATATTTTGCTAAACTTTAAAATCAAAACCCAATTTTAAAACATAGACTAATCGATTATAACTCCTTTAACATTAAAATAAGTTAAGTTCTTATTAACGGTATTTATTCCAGTTTATGATGCATGTAAAGAATAAATAAAGCTAATCGTATATCGTATATCTATTTACAGCCCCATTAATATCCATTATTATTTTATAATTCTTTTATAAAAACCTTAACCCCACACTAGGATTTTCTCCCGTATCGCGCAGGTAGTTTACAAACATAAATTGCACAAGGACACACATCCAGACCCGAAACAATTATTTGTAGGACATACAAATACTTGTTACGCTTCCGTGCGGGATCAAACCCGCGGCGCCCGGCGCAGCCACTCATTGCTGAGCCACTGCGCCACGGTGCTTATAAATTCGTCCGCACATTGGCCCGAACCGAAGTAAACTGAACGACCTTCCAACGTGTGGACGCCGTCACCAACTCTCGGCCAATATATTCGCCACTTCATTCGCCACTGTGTTGGCCAACGTGTAGAGGCGACATTATAAAAATAAAGATAAATAACATTTATAAGATAATTAGAAAATTTGTTAAAAATTGTCTAAGTCGTGGAAGGAGTTCATGTATGAAAGAAAATTTTCCTAAGTTGTTGAAGGAGTTCGTGTATAAAAGAAATTTCCTAAGTTGTGGAAGGAGTTCACGTATAAAAGAAAAGTTTCCTAAGTTATGGAAGGTGTTTATGTATAGATGTCTTGTATAGAGGAGCTGCCGGAGATACATATCTGCAGTTGTACATATATATGGGGTGGTCGGGAGCCCGACTGCCTGAAGTACTGTAGCACAATGACTAGTCCTGTATTAGGGACTTATGATAATAAACTCAATGATACAAAAGCAATACTATAGAAGGTCTCTATGATGAATATGCATTACAATAGTAGGGTCGTAGGTTCGAACCCTATATATTAATGACTTATGAAAGTAAGGTCTATGATACAAAAGCAATACTATAGAAGGTCTCTATGATGAATATGCATTACAATAGTAGGGTCGTGGGTTCGAACCCTATATATTAATGACTTATGAAAGTAAGGTCTATGATACAGAGGCAATACTATAGAAGGTCTCTATGATTAATATGGATTACAATAGTAGGGTCGTGGGTTCGAACCCTATATATTAATGACTTATGAAAGTAAGGTCTATGATACAGAGGCAATACTATAGAAGGTCTCTATGATTAATATGCATTACAATAGTAGGGTCGTGGGTTCGAACCCTATATATTAATGACTTATGAAAGTAAGGTCTATGATACAAAAGCAATACTATAGAAGGTCTCTATGATTAATATGCATTACAATAGTAGGGTCGTGGGTTCGAATCCTATATATGAATGACTTATGAAAGTAAGGTCTATGATACAAAAGCAATACTATAGAAGGTCTCTATGATGAATTTGCATTACAATAGTAGGGTCGTGGGTTCAAACCCCATATATTAATGACTTATGAAAGTAAGGTCTATGATACAAAAGCAATATTATAGAAGGTCTCCTTGGTGCATAAGCATTGTATGGAGTGGTCGGGTGACCGACTGCTCCTAGTACTGTAGCAAAATGACTAGTCCTTATTAGGGACTTGAAAAGGAATATTATGGTGGCGTGTGTGCTGCTTCACGAGCAATTGGTCCGAGGTAAACTTGGACTCGCTAACCGATGTGTCCTAGACATATCATCTTAGTGCTGGTGGTAAGCGGGTTTGTTGTAGCAATACAGCTTTCCCGTGGACATCGCACACCCATACCGTTTGTGGGCGACGTCGTAGCGCATAGCGATGCGTCGTCTATCTTTCGGATTGGGATGATGAGTGTGTTTGGTAGCACTTTTAAGTGTAACAGGCGTACTCAACTTCATGTCTTAGTGCATTAGCGCTATGATACGTGGAGTTTTGTTCATTGGCGTCTTGGTAGCGTGCTACTATGATACGTTGGTGATAATTTTTATATAACAACAATACAAACTTTGTTACCAAAGTCGATAGGGATCATGTGGGTGTGCTGTGAGGGGGCGCCATCCGTATGATAGTTGCATTGATGCTTACTGCTACTTGCGGTATTGCGTCTTGTGATGGATCTGCGGGTGTGCTGCGCCTGATTCGACGCACTCTTGTGGTTCTGGTCGATGGAGGTATGCGGGTGGTGATGTCTGCTGGGATGTATGGGGGACCTTGGAATGGTGTAAGCCCGACGATAGTCGTATTGATGCTTGTTGCGTTCTGCAGCATTGCGTCTCTGCGATAGTTGTTTGGTGGGACGCTATTCTCAATGGCGCTCTCTGCATCTTGGATTGACTCACGCCTGAGTAGCTTTGCCCAAGTCGGGTCCCTTCATTACGGGGCTGCAGACTGTCTGCCCTCCACGATGTTTTATATAACAATATAATATTATATCTCTGTAACTTTCCCACCTTTGAATGATTGAAGGCAACTTGTCGGTGGGTGAGACAAACATGATCGAAAAAGCATTTACTCAACGTCAGTGACACAAACCCTTTTTCTTTGGCTATATCTGCCCTTGTATTGGTTGGTGGAGCATATGTGTCGACCTCATGCGGGTGGTAGCTGGCGGGAGGATCTGAGGAGACTCTCAAGGCTGCGACCGAAAGCCGCACAACGTGGGACCCCATTCCCTTGAGGTGAGCGGTAGACTCATGACACGCTCTGCGGCTAGTAGCCGTGCTGATCATGCAATTGGTGGTGATGCCATACACTTACATCACGTCTGCAGGAGCGGCGGTCTGGCAGGTGGTGGCGCTCACGGAGGGTTTACGGCCAGTGTGCCTATTTGCCTAAACCGTGTGACGTACATTCACTGTGGCTGGATTCGTTCGTATTCTGTTTGGCGTTTACACGCATTCACATGCGCGATTTCGGTCGATGTTTGTGCTTACGCACTAGCAAGGGGCCAAGCCTCTTTTACTGGTTCGCCAGTTATTTTGCTGTGGACTACGGTCCAGTTCCCGAATTAGCTTTCCCTTCGGGGGGAGTGCATCAAAATGGTTGGAGCTCACCGTGCACGGCGTGTGTGGGGCCGTGTGCCTCCCCTACATTTTTTAATAAATGTAGGAGAGCGAAGCCCTTGTATCGGGTATTTTGTATAAATATATTTTGAGCCTTTTCCGAGCGGGAAGGGATGAATAATATTAAGTTAATAATGTAAACCTGATACAAGTGGAATTGGGACGTTTTATGTTCTTAATCTTTCTCGAGCCCTGTCTTCGTGAACGGGGTTCACTTAGCTTATAAGGCACTACCAACAGCTTTCAATTGCTCTAGCGAATATTCATTCTTCCAAAAGACACCTATAAGAACTAAGTTACTAAACAAACACAACGTAAATAAGGGTCCTAACTAAGACGATCACGCCAAAATATTACAAACGGCCTATTATTAAACCTTTAGAAAGGCCAAAACATATTTTATTTATCCTAGTCACATATATATAATTTTTATTATAAAGGAGAATTGATTATATTTAATCTAATATATTTATTATTATGAGAGGGGGGGAAGCGGTACAGTAGCATCAACCTTCGATTAACGCTTTATGCGGAGGGAGGGTTGGGGGGGGGGGAGATACACAAGAATTGATTGGTCATCGAGATTATTGAAATATGAACAGTATTCTTACACATTTTAAATCAATTTACAGATTCAGCCCTTTAAAATCAGCAATGAAATTCATAAGCACATTACTTATTTGATAACAAGGTAGTTAATAAGATATTGCAGGTTTAAATCATGAACAATATTGAAGTATTTATTTTACACAAGTGGTAAATAAAGAATCAATCAAATTGACGTAAAACATGAAAAATATAGTCGAATTGAGTACTTCCTCCTTTTTTTGAAGCCGGTTTAAATGGGTGAATGTTTAGAAGTAAATCTAGAAAATCTAATCTAGAATAGGGTGCAATTTGGCATTTTTTAAATAATTTGCATGCGAAATTTGGAAACGATTGTAACGTCAAAACACATCTCGTGTTGACATTTATACGTGTGAATTGACGTGTTAGTGACATTTTAGTGGCTACGCGGGCTCCGCCCACTTCTATTATGTATGTATTATAGTAGTCTATGCATATAACTAATAAGACTTTTGCCGTACAAATAGTTTTAAGCTATATATATATATATATATATATATATATATATATATATATATTATATATTTTATTGAAATTAGTTTAGTTATTTTAAAAGATAAAGAAGCTTTCTTATGAGAGTGAGTATTATTGCTATTTTCCTACGTCAGGCGTTACACTAAATTATATTTTAGTGTTTAAAGATAATAATAATAATATGTTACATTTTATATTTTTATTCTATCTATCTCTTTTTCTCCCTACCGCACATTTATGAGCTTTTCTTTTATCGATGTTCTTCCTTTTCACGTCACAAATACTACATACACGACCTTCAATTTCTGTCACTTATTGTCCTTAAGGAGATGCCCATGAGATAAGTCCGTGTCTAGCAGTGAATTTTACGGCCTGGTGGTGATGATATTAGTGATAATGAGTTAAAAACTCAAGAAGGACTATTTCTTATGCCATTTTGTTTCCTTACGATCGAGCTTGTTTTCATACCCTCTACAATATACATATACATATATATGTAAAAAAAAATCTATTTCTGTTTACGACTAACATCGGTAATAACATCTTCTTGACATGAAGATAAAATAATTAAAACTCCTAGGAGTATCACTTGCAGGGCGTGCACGCTGGGTCGTGTGAAAACCATATTTCTACCAAAGTATTCCGCCCCGCGTGACTAAAATGAGATTTCATTGTACGATTAATGCTAGGAAATAAATTCTGTATTGTTTGCAATTGCGATACCCATTGAAAATATGGCTGTTAAGTTGTGATTTGTGTGTAACCGCCTTACAAAATATCGCTCGTTTTGTATCTTTCGATTTTGCGCATGGAAACGATGATTCAAACTGATGTGATCTCGTTTTAAGTTATTGTTCAAAATATTTTGTTATCGCATGCCATAGCATAGAGTACGCTATTTTTGCTATAACTGCATTAAATCTTTGCAGTTGTAAAATATCGGCAAACATGATACGATATCAGTGTAAAATGGCAGCATAATGTTGCTATGCTTCGTATTGAGGATGGATTTACATATAGACCTTATCAGTAGCAGGATCCACTTACTACCACCATATGGACTATGTGCTCGTTTGTTACTCTTAGGCCAATAAACAATGCCAACGTTGAAGAAGAAAAGATGTAAGATTGTTTGATTAGTGTGTGTAACCTTATGGCTGCAACGCCAATGATTTGGCTTGACCTGAGAATGACAGAATGCCAGCGTAAAATAACAGAATAATGCTTTTTATCCGTGTTACCAAAACCGAAGATCCGAATCACTGGTATTCCATCTTAATCCTCTAAGGTGACAACGCATCTGCTGAAGATAGATGTAGATGTCTATGGGCCACAGCATTCACTTACCATCAGAATGGACTGAGTATTTTTATAAGAAATTAAATTTATGACAAATCTTTTCCTTTAACAGCAATTGATTTAAGCCCGTCTGTAAGATTTGCCGAGTAATCGCACGAGTTGAAAAGTCTGTATGTCAGCAAAAACGTTGCATTCATTAGATTGAGAGCTGCGACTCTTAGAAATTTTGGGAATTTCGTTTGACGAATCATTCAAATAATTTTGCTTGATTGTTACTTTCGGTTTTTAAAAATACCTGACTTCGAATGATACTCATCTTGATCTCCGCTAGCATCAATAAAAATTTGGTTTGCAATTTTAAATGTGATTTTTTTTAACTGAAGTGGAAAACGGATAATCTACAGCTGCCTGTACAGTGTGTGGTACTGTACAGGCAGCTGTAGATTATCCATGGCACTATTATGGAATGCCTCTCAGCCTGTAATTATACGGCTCTCATACCCTTTAGACCGGAACACACAGGTTAAACACTGCTTCGTGACGACAAAAAGACCATCTAATATGAAAACATCCTAAGGAAAAATGCATGTCTATAGAATGAACCAATAATATTTCGTATTATAGCTTTATTAGACGTATATATAACTTACTTTTACTTTACAATTGTAATTTGCAATAGTTTTGTTCTTTATTTGCTTACATAGCAAAATTTATTTTGACTCATATACGAGAGGCATTCAATGAATTCTCGGTATTTGGGTGATTTTCTAATAATGTGGGTAATTAAAGCTCAGGACATTACTGTGGGGTATAAATATCAAATTTCGTCATGATAACTTCATTACTTTTTATGTAACCTTCAATCATAGACGACCGGAATGACTAATTCGGCTATGTTGTTAAAAATCGAACATCGTGCGGTGATAAAATTTCCCACTAAACAAAGAAAACTCAAAAAAAATCCATGAAGAAATGGTAGCCCTTTACCAAGACTCTGCGCCTATGTCAACCATACAAAAGTGGTCAAGTGAATTGAAAAGAGGCAGAGAAAGTATCGAAGATGACCCTGCCCGGGTGGGCCATTCACAGCGGCTACAGAAGAAAATGTGAAAATTATTGAAAAACTTGTATTAGAAGATGCATGAGTAAGAATTAAAATCGATTAAAACTACTTTTACGGATTTTATCGCGTTTTATTTATATTAATTTTAATACCCAACGTTCCGGGTGCTTTCCAGCACCCATGGTCACGGGGGACTGAGGTGACTGACGTCCCGATGTCAAAGTTAACCCGGAGTACCTTCAGCTTTTTAATTATTGTCTTTGGTCCGATCTACTCAGAATGAACTAACTGTATTTTGAAGTCTTGCAGTGGTATGCTTGGGTTTAGTTTTAATTTTATTAATTATAGGATCCCAAGCAGGTGGTAGTACCCAGCCTCCTTCTCTATTGAAATTAAGATGTTTTTTAATTTTAATAGTCTCACGTATCATCCTTGGTAGGGATCGATGTTCTTTCGCGAGGATTTGTGGTCTATCAAATCTGATGTAATGGTTGGGGCCATCTAGAATATGATCGCAAACTGCAGACTTCCCGGAACGTTGATGCTTCACGTCAGCTGTGTGTTCTTTTACGCGGGTTCTAATTGATCTCTTTGTTTGCCCTATAAATGAGAGACCACAATCACAATCAAGCTTGTACAATCCTGCATCTTGATTATGATTGTGGTCTCTCATACATAGGGCAAACAAAGAGATCAATTAGAACCCGCGTGAAAGAACACACAGCTGACGTGAAGCATCAACGGTCCGGGAAGTCTGCAGTTTGCGATCATATTCTAGATGGCCCCAACCATTACATCAGATTTGATAGACCACAAATCCTCGCGAAAGAACATCGATCCCTACCAAGGATGATACGTGAGACTATTGAAATTAAAAAACATCCTAATTTCAATAGAGAAGGAGGCTGGGTACTACCACCTGCTTGGGATCCTATAATTAATAAAATTAAAACTAAACCCAAGCATACCACTGCAAGACTTCAAAATACAGTTAGTTCATTCTGCGTAGATCGGACCAAAGACAATAATTAAAAAGCTGAAGGTACTCCGGGTTAACTTTGACATCGGGACGTCAGTCACCTCAGTCCCCGTGACCATGGGTGCTGGAAAGCACCCGAAACGTTGGGTATTAAAATTAATATAAATAAAACGCGATAAAATCCGTAAAAGTAGTTTTAATCAATGTATAGTGTTCGCGTAAATATAAGAAATCATTAAGAATTAAGATGTTAGCAGAAATGACTAAATTATCCGTTGATACCATACACACCGTCTTGCACGACTATTTCAACATCACAAAAGTCAGTGTAAGATGGGTGTCCCGAATACTTACATCAAAGAGGACGGTTCAAAGAGAACTCTTCACAGAGTTGTGAGGTGACGAACCAACAAGTGTTTTCAATAGAATAGTTACAGGAGATGAAACGTGGGTTCACTACTATGACCCTGAGAGTAAACAAGAGTCTATGCAATAGCATAAAAAGATATCAACCCTCCCCCCCCCCCAAGTTCAGTCACTCCGCAAAATCATGACCTCAATGTTTTGGGATTCCTAAGGAATACTATTGATCGAGTACACAAAAAAGGTGAAACCATCAACGCAGACAAATACTCAGCCACTTTACGTCGTTTGAGAGAAGCAATAAAAGAAAAGAGGAGAGAGGAAAGCCGACTAAGAGGGTGCTGTTTCTTCACAACAACGCACCAGTTCATACGGCGCGGCTCTCCAAAGCTGATTGCTGTACGAGACTGCGGATTTGAGCGGAAATTAAACATCCATCATAGAGCCTAGATCTAGCCCCTAGTGACTACATTTTAATCCCAAACCGAAATAAAGACTCTCGGAGAAAGCGCTGAAGATTAAGAGATCAAGTCCGCTGTAGATAGAATTTTTCAGGCCAAGACGAAGAATATTTTTTTTTCAAGGGAATAGGAAAGCTTTTTTCAATAACAAGTAAATGTATTGATGCCACGAGAGACTATGTTGAAAAATAAAAAATATATCATAATTTTATCTTTTTTCTAACATACCTATACTGAGAATACATTGAACGCCCCTCGTAGACATATTAACGTAGACCTTTTGTTAATATGAGTCAAAGTAATATTTACTTCTTATATTGACATAGAGTCTTATATATTCTTATATTGACATTAACGTTTTTTTTCCTACGGGATTCATAAGACACTGACTGACTGACTTTGTGGCATTACTTGGGGGAGGCCTATGTTCAGCAGTGGACTTGTGAAGGGCTGTAATGATGGAAAATGCCAAAAAGATCTTATTGCATCCCCAGATATATTGCGGTATAACAATGTCTTCACGCTAGGCGTAAAATTTGAAAGTCGGTGACGGGGAAAAGGGCGCCTTGTCATTAATCCGCCTGCCAGCCGTAAGCACATTCTACCTATAGTGGGACAAGTCCATGTCCAGAAATTCAATTTTACGGGCTGAAGAAGAAGTCAAAGTCTAGTCATATGCAATTTACTCGTATATATATATATATATATAAACCTTAAAGCAAATTAGTAATCTAACAGCCCAATGCCATAGTGAATCTTAAAATTTTATTACCTTCGACACGCATCGAATCGTACTTTTACAAAACAGCGGCATAAAAAAGACTTTGTAAAAAGTAAAAATATCCATTTACCCAATAAAATATTTATTTTACATAACTATATAAAGACTTGAAATAATATTGAAACAGGCTTTTCAAATTGGATCTGTAGATGTAAGATGAGATTTCACATCGGATTCAGATTTGCAAGTCAATATTTATCGGACACAGTATATCGCTCGCTGGCCGGCACTCGTATTTCATAAAACTCGAACACATTTAAAGCTACGGCCATAGAAAACTTTCAAGTTTTATTGCAAAAGTTTACTGTGAACGTACACATTGTAAATTTAACGGTCTTTGTAACATGATGGAGGTGAAAGGACTTTAACAGATGGCATTTATAGATCAAAGGATAGTTATTTAGGAGGCCTTCAAGGCGAAATAGTATGGTGGTCACAAGTGAGGAGCGGCCATATGCTCCTGTTTGGCCGACCCGCGCGCAAAATTATTACACAATATTTATTTGATACGTATATCTTTTTAAAATTAAATATACTCTTTTATTTGAAAATAAACCCATAATTCCCCGATGCATTGACTAGTGAACACATAGTTTTTTTTTTTTTTTTTTTTTTTTACAGTTTTTCCTAATTTATTTGAATTTGCTTTAATTACATTTGAATGAAACTGCTTTTTCCCTTAATAACTAAAATAATTTTGAGGAAAATGCAATCTTTTTGTATCGAGCCAAAATGTGTCAATCGTGTTTTGATTTAGAATTTTTATTAACTTGACTACAGGGCCAACTATTGATTCCTAACAATAGCAATGAACGATGGGTTCCAAAATGTCTTGCCTGGCAAGATTTACAAGTTTATATTTGTAATCATTATTGATTTTGTTATATTTACGATTTTTTTTCAATATTTTCGCATTAAATTTAATACTTATATTGAAATTCCGACGTATTTTGCAGCACTCATTGTCATGCTCTCATGAAGTTCGAGCCCTCATGACCTGTCTGTATGGCAAGTATAACGAGATGCAACATGCTGCTCGATACTGCAATGTGTAATTGCGTTAGTTTCTACGCAATTACCGTTGGCAAACTTCAATTGAGTTGTCACTATAAATATTGGGGAAAGAACTATTCGTAGGGAGTCT
Organism: Parnassius apollo; assembly: GCA_907164705.1. Classification (NCBI taxonomy): domain Eukaryota; kingdom Metazoa; phylum Arthropoda; class Insecta; order Lepidoptera; family Papilionidae; genus Parnassius; species Parnassius apollo. The sequence goes on along the minus strand of CAJQZP010000885.1, from coordinate 2,392,698 downwards.
GTTTGTACAATAACAGTAAATCTAGGTGAGATTTAGTCTCAAATATAGGTCTTCGCGAAGAGCGAAAACTGACTTAATTAGAATTCATTAAGATTAGTTTTCAACTTGACTAGTTACTGTTTCTACTGAAGACTACATACATTATAAAATAAAATAAAATACATACATACATCCCTGATAAATCTTTATTTAGAATTAATAGTAATTATTATTACTATTTTTTTTCAATTCATATACTCTTATTTTCTAATGGGTATTTGATTATTTATGTAAAATGATCAAAAAAAGCGTCTGAGGTCGGTACGCTTTGAGGCGTATTTTTGGCATATGCCTATATGCCTTTTCCGTAGCTAATAGAATGCCTTACTGCCCTGAAATGCGCTCAGATTTATAACGATACCTCATATAAAATCATGTGTCCTACCTAGTTTAAAGAGCTCATCAAACTGGGCAAGACATCATTTTATTTCGTTACGCGGATAACGAATTTCCGCAAAGTAACGCTTGATTCTATAAATTGTTAGTAATAAGCTTTTTACATATTTAAGTTCTAAATATAGTAATTGATATAGAGCTCTAATATTTGAAGGTTTATTCAAATACTATGAAAGAGTAGATTTTTGAATCGCTTGTATTCGGCTGCCGGGCATTCATTTTTTAAATATATATTGTGTCAGCGTTTTATTAAACTTCCATTTTATATTGTACAAAAGTATATTACTTTTCCTCAGTACGGACGTCACTTTAAACTAATGTACGAGTACCGTTCATTCTTTGACAAATCTTACGGAAATATAAACGAAGTTTTGCAAACTGAGTTAAAATGAAATGCTGAATTCATTATTTACATTGCATCCATTCAACCTCCTGTGAAAAGCTTCAACCTTGTCTAGACTTGAGACTCGCTCATTAGTCTCAGACGATGTGCGTAGACTGTATGTATTTTTCTGGAAAAAATCTTAATTTATAAGCTCAGTGAAGAGTGAGCAGCGGAGTGGAGCGTACGTACGCATTACAAACACATCTTGTAACGATTTCTTATATTTACACTTACACTACACATTCTATGAAACTATTAATTTACGGATTTTATCGCGGCAATATAAAATTAGTTAATTAATTTATTTAAATAGATACATCATCGTCTATATCAATAAACATCGTTACAATCAAAATACTACAAATTTTTGATAAAGGATATGACTTTACAAGTGTATGCATCATTATAAGAGAAAAAAAAAACTAAAAACATATAAACTCTAAAACAGGAAGAAATTAAACTAACCAATCAAAGAAAATCAGAGAAAATAAAATAATAATTACAATAAATAATAATTTTGAATCATTAATCTGGCAAGGCAGAGGGGGGTTTTTTTTTTTTTTTGAAAGATTTTTGGGGTAGTTTATGTAGCGTCATTAAGTCTAAAAGTTTTCGTCGGTCAGCAAGTGAACTCATTCCAAAATGAGAAAGCCTAGAGTTACAATCTTTATAGTATGGACAGTTTTTAACTTTATATGCAATGAATCGAGTGAAATTAATTAATAATCTTCTTTTTATATATTATACATAAAAATCAATTGGTGTCTGTTAGTCTGGCTAAAACTCGAAAACGACTGGAACTGTTTTGATGATTTTTTCTGTGTATTTGAGTGGGTCCCTGGATGGTTTGAAAACTCAGTTGGACCCGGTAGGGGGCGCTGTTGTCGAGATCCAGAAATCAATGCATAGCCGGGGTGAATCGCTAGTAAGTTAATAAAACGCGGTAAAATCCGTTAAAAACTAGCGTCATTAAAAACGTTCTTGTATTACAGAATTGTGAGAAGCCACTGAGCTGCTCAAAATTTATACCGAAACCACCGCTACGCCTAATGCTCACCTAAGAATTTGACATTGGAAGAGACCCATTTCCAGCGGACTATTTACGGGATGGTAGGAGTGAAGAATGTCGGATAAACTTTAGAATTACTATAATGTGGTAATTATTTTATTATTTGCATTCGGTTCTACTTTTTATTAAAAGTTAAATTATTTTACGTTCTAGACCCATATTGTAGCTATAGACATCATTAAAACGTGTAGCACGAATGAGTCAGATTGACCGGGGAAAGGCCCTGCCTTCACCGAATACCAGCAAGAAGTAGTAGTAGCCCGAGGCACGTCGACCGTTCGCCGGCCGGGCCAGTCATTCGTGATACACCAGGCTGTTTGCGTGTATTCTGTGCAGGGCCGTGTCTGTGATAGGTGTTTTGCGCCAACTAGTGATTTCATGACGTTTGAGTAAAATTTTCACAACTTGAATTGGCAGCTATTGCAATTGCTATTGATGATGAAGTATTGGATACACGAAGCGAAACTAATAAAAGAAGATGGGGTGTACATCCAACCTAGAGAAAGCGAGAAACAGAAGGAGAATTCGTTTTACTCTACGAAGAATTAATAGATGACGAGAGCAAGTTTTATGGTCGTTTTAGAATATCTAAATAATGCTTTACTTTTTATTTGAAAAACTAAAACCAGACCTAACCACAAAAATATCAAGATTTCAAAAGCCTACTTATATCTCCCGATCTCCTAGCAGTCTGTCTCAGGCATGTAACAGCGTGTCGGAGCAGAGCCGAGTTCGAGCCGGGAAACAATACCCACCGACATTTCGACGCCGTACCCCGCCCGGATCCCGGCCCGGTCGCCATACGGTGTACCGTGAATCATCCTTTGGTTCTATGTTCTTAATTTTGAGTGTAGAGAACCGGAGGCCCTTTTTACTAGAAACGAGGCATTCTATCTTAGTCTTCAGGGGTGACGAGTGACGACGATACTGCATTTTGATTCTTCCACTTTTATTCTATAAATAAATCCGTTTGAGTGGTCTAGGTATATCACAGGTTCAAAATTTAACCATTTAAAATTCACATTTTTTTAATCTAATAAATTACTGCCACGTTAAACAAGTCGTGGACGGCATATTGATATTTGATATAAATTATGTTACTTTTAATTTAAATAATTTTAATTACAAAAGTTAAGCAATTGTAAGCTATAATAAAATTGCATTATAAAGTTGAACGCTAGGTCGCTAAGTCTTAAATAAAATGCTTTGAAAAACTTTAACATAATAAATTCTACGACTCAGGAAAGCTTTTTCTTGCTTTATTGCCAAAGTTCTTTGTACGTGCATCGGTTATATCGAAAGCAGTCCCGTAAGAATTTTTTGCGCCACAAAAGAAATTTAATATACTTAATCTAAATGGATTATGACTTACAATAAAACTGAACACAATGGTCAAATTTAAATTTCAGAAAATCTGATAATTTTCTAGAGGTCACTGGTAGTTTAGGAGGCGAATATCTTCATGATAGTTAGTCTAGGTACAAATTGTACAAATAAGGAGTGACATTAAAGTTGCGGGAGTTTGATGCTGTCATAGCCAATATACCAAGTTTGGGGATCAAAGCCAACTACCTATCATGGGATATGCCCATATTCAGCAGTAATTTTAAAGGGCTACACGTGTAAGAATTTTCTCAGGTTTTTAAGGAAGAGTCCGCTGCGCTGTCTGTCTTTAAGAGCGAAATATTTTAATGACTTAGACAACTGGTTTTTTTTTTACTATATTTTCCTTCACCCTCGAGCATATGATAACTAATTTATCATGCTCTCGAAGGTGAAGGATAATATCGCAGGAAAATAAGCACTGACATTTGTGTGATTTTAGTAATGCCGGATCAAACTTCAGTTGTTCGTGAATTATGAAGCTCCTGAACTCTATAACCGGTTCTTAAGTAACATGAGTAATGCTTTTATACAAAAATCGGCCATAAACACCTACATCTATTGTCTTGTTTGAAAAGGGTTATGACAGTTAACGTAATTGCACTACATAGTACTATCATGTATCCTGTGGCGACACAGCCGGCCCACAGTCGAATTGAAAATTAAATGAATTGCCTGCGGAGTCGAACCTTCAACTGCACCGTGCGCTGCTCTTATATAGCAGTTAATTGGTTTTCGATTGAGACGTCTTTCTACCAAACTACTATATTGAAAATGGTTTTATGAAATGGAAGGGGTTGAACATTCTTAAATATTAAGTTTATAAAATATATTGAAATTCGTCCTGAAGCAAATTATACATGAAAATGCAGAAAATGCTGCTATTTTAATCATCATAATCATCATCATTACAGCCCTTCACAAGTCCACTGCTGAACATAGGCCTCCCCCAAGTAATGGCACAAAGCACGGTCCTGAGCCACCTGCATCTATCGACTTCCTGCATGTCTTACCGGGTCGTCACTCCATCTAGTGGGGGGTCACCCTACACTACGCCTACCGGTACGAGGCTGCCACTCGAGAACCTTAAGTGTATCGGAGGACACTCAAGGTCGCTCAGCGAGCTATGGAGAGGGCTATGCTCGGAGTTTCTTTGCGTGATAGACTCAGAAATGAGTATATCCGCAGTAAAACCAGAGTGACCGACATATCCCAACGGATTAGTAAGCTGAAGTGGCAATGGGCCGGCCATATAGCACGAAGAACCGATAACAGATGGGGAAGAAAGGTTCTCGAGTGGCTATTTCAATATATCCTAACTATTGAAAAACCGTGTCGCGGAATAGTGGATTTTAAATACACCGACGACAAGACGTATTTCGGTAGTTATAGATACTCGTATATACGAGTACAATAGGCATCAAATAAATCGGCCCACCTGCGTTTTTGCCGCAAATCACGTTTTTCTAAAGCAGAACCAATCAAAACCTTTAAGTATTGAAATGTTTTATTTAACTTGTTTATTTACACTTATTTAATCACAGTTACACATCACCATGATTTTTTGAAAGTTAAAAACCAAAATCTTTAATTTTTCACGATTATTTTTATTAATTTTCAATACGCTCTAGTTTTTATGTATTGAATTTTATGTACACAATTGTTGCAATTTAATATTTCGTGTTCCCTCCTCTTACTCGAATGACAGCCTGCATTCGCCGTTTTAATGACCTTATCAAGATTTTGATGGTCTCTTGAGGGATTCGGTTCCATTCTTCCCTAATGGCGGTTTCAAGGTCTCCTAATGTTGTAGGGACTGGATTACGGACTTTTTACGGACCTTTTGTTTTAGGGTGTCCCACATGTGCTCTATAGGGTTAAGATCAGGGCTTCTTGCTGGCCACGACATAACCCGAATGTCGACCTCTTCAAGGTAATCGGTTGTGATGCGCGCTACGTGTGGTCGTGCATTATCATGCATTAATTCAAAGGTTTCTCCAATATAGCCGGCGTATGGCACCACATGGTCTTCTAAGATCTCTGTGATGTAGCGTGCTGCAGTTAAAGCACCTCTTCGTATGAAAACCAGCTCAGGTCGTCCAGTCAAAGATATCCCATCCCAACACATTACAGAGCCTCCACCGTAACTGACAGTTTCTCTTATGCAACACTGGGTATAACGTTCACCTGGTCGTCGCATGACATTACGGCGTCCGTCAGAACCGTATAAAGTCATTCGACTCTCATCACTAAAAAGAACTGACTCCCATTGGCCTATAGTCCAGTTGATATGGTTACGCGCAAATTGAAGTCTGGCTTGTCGATGAGCTGTGGTCAATTGTGGTCTTGTTGCTGGCTTGTAAGGTCTTAAATTCTGCTCACGAAGTCTCCTTCTCACAGTACTATCACTTATAGCTACACCTCGATCTTCACGTAAGGGTCGCTGGAGATCAACACCAGATAGGTGCCGATTCCGTAGAGTTGATAACACTATAAATCGGTCATCCCTTTGAGTTGTTGTTGGTACGCGTGACCTATTGAGCCTTTGCAGAAAGCCAAACTTGGGCCGCCTCAGTAATAACTCGTTATTTACAGAAATCCCTACAAAAGTCTGTGTCGGACTGAAATAACGGTTCGAATTTGTTCTGACGTAAAACAACGAAATCAGCACTCAGCAGTATTTTTGTATAAAAAATTGTAAAGTACCTTCAAGTGCAATAAGATTTACGACAAACAAGTTGTCAAACATCATATCCGACCCTCAAAATAAAAAACAAATGAGTGAAACAATCAATAAATTTAAAACAAAAAATGGGTGGGTCGATTTTTTTGATGACCAGTATATAATACGTGGTAGTGCCTTCCTGTAGCTATAATATAATTGTAGCACGAATGGGTCGGCTCGACCGGGGAAGGACCACGCTCTCACAGAACACCAGCGTGAAATAACAGCTCAATGTTGCCGTGTTTCGTATGATGAGTGTAGAGAACCGGAGTCCCTTTTTACTGGAAACGTGGCATTACATTATAGTCATCAGGGGTGACAACGCATCTGGATCTTGATTCCTAATCGAGGATTGATGGAGATGTCTATGGGCCACAGCATTCATTTACTATCAGGTGCACTGTCTGCTCCTTTGTCATCCTTATTCTATAAAAAATGCTGACTTACCACGTGCTTGGCGGTGAAGGAAAACATTGTGAGGAAACATGCATGTCTAAGGAATAAGAAAAAAAAATATTTCGAAGACATGGTAAAATTTGGTAACAGCGACGCGAACATTTCCTTGCCCGAAAACCCTCTCAAAAATATGGAGGACTCCTGTGCCAAGCCGTGGGACATATATAGTTTGTAACTTTAAATTATTTTTCTGTTAGGTGGCGATGTAACTATCTCGTTTACTCCAGGCGTGAAATACCTATGCCGGTATCTCTGAAATACTTTGTGATGGATCCGCTTCCACAATAGTTTTTAATTCTTCATTTTCGACTTTGGATTCCGAAGGTCGAAATTTCCAGAACGAAAACGTTGAAACCAAAAACTTACCGTGCTATCTTTTGCGACATCAGCGCCGTACGCATCATTAATCCTTCGAGCTGTTTCTGCAGCACTGGTGCCACGTTAGAACTCGTAAATATACCGATATTTCATGTTTTCCCAATACATAATAAACATTCAGCTATTATGTAACGTACTAGAGGCGACACTGCATTCAGCTACTCTGTTCCACTCAACTGCGGTGCGTACACCGCACTTTAATCAGTCACTCGCTAGGCGCTTGTAGAGTTGTCACGTGTTGTGTTGATTTAAAAAAATCTCTTGCCGTCGTGTGTTCTTATATATTGCACAAATAATTCAAGAAATGTCAGTAAAAACCAAAGTATTACTTTTCATCGGTTAATAAGATACTTAATCAATAAAAAAGTATTAAAGATTAATAATAAAACAAATTATTCCTAAGACGCTATCTCGTGTCATGGAATATAGATTATGAAATTAATATGTTCAGATGCGACATTTCTGTGAGTACTTAAGTATAGGACGAATATATTATTATACACATTTTTGTGTAGAGACATATATAATTTATTATAATTAGGCTAAATTTTTCATGTTTAAATTTGCTTATTATTCCGTTATTTTATTTTTAGGTTTCCACATCAAATTAAAAGTGGAATAAATTCGTCAATTTTTATCTCTCGCGTGCCCAGCATTTATGAACGACTCTTATTCTATTTTAAATAAATATATTTGTAATTTTAATGTTATGTTAATAAGTTTTGTTAAACATAAATTCAGTATGTTTTTTTTATATTTGACATAGATCTCTTTTAAAATATTCAGATAAAAATATAATTAAAATGTAATTGTGATATAATATTATGTAATATTATATTAAATAAGCAAATATAATATAGAAAATAAATGACAAAATTTAAATATTGTGCTCGATATAATTTACCTATTTAACAGTACAATCTACTATTACCTACGGTCATTCTACCTATGTTTATTCTATGATAAAAAACCAACCACGCGAACACAGAGTAGCTTACATTTTTTGTTTGAGATAGCTGTTCTAGTAGTAGTAAGTACATATTACTTCAATGTGTTTTCCATTGTGCGGTAATAAGCGACGCCAAAGAAAAAAATTATGAGGAAAAAACAAATGAATGACTGTTTTCAAAACTCAAATGTAGGTACCAACTAAATGAATTTATAAATTTGAATTTGGAATTCTTAAGCAAAGAGGAGATATTTCAAATCAAAGTGGTCAGTACGACAAAACGCTATTTTCATATGTAAGGACCCAATGGATTTAATACAAGATGAAAGATTTTTTTGAAATCATGATTCTTGATTTATGTAGGTAATGAATTTAAATATACACTAAACAATAAATAATTAAAGGGGAATGCCCACTCTTCATAGACACTTCGGCCATGAGTGCCCACATATAAAAGCATATAGATATGATAATATGCAATTAAAACAATGAAATGGTAAAGGAATTGCTTTAAAAAACATCGGGGTTTTGAAAATATAGAAGTTTTTATTTTCACAAATGCAGTTTTTTTAACAACTATTTTTATCGATTTTATCGCGTTTTATTTCTTTGATTTTTAATTCCAGACGTTTCGGGTGCTTTCCAGCACCCATGGTTACGGCAGACTGAGGTGACTGACGTCCCAATGTCAGTGTTAACCCGGAGTACCTTCAGATTTTAAATTTTTATTTATGGTCCGATCTACAGAATGAACTTACTGTGTCTTGAAGTCTTGCAGTGGTATGCTTGAGTTTAATTTTAATTTCATTAATTACAGGGTCCTAAGCAGGTGGTAGTACCAAGCCTCCTTCTCTATTGAATAAAGAATTTTTTTATTTCAATAGTCTCATGTATCGTCCTTTTAGAGGATTTGTGGTCTATCAAATCTTTTTTTGATGTCTAGCTAGTTGGGCCCGTCCAGGATATGATCACAAACTGCAAACTTCCCTGAACTTTGATGCTTCACGTCAGCGACGTCACGCTTCAAGATGTAGCCAATCTTGTCTGTGACACCCCTGACAAATGCTAGCACTGCACATGCTTGACTGTGGCCGGCTTCACTCGGTCACTGTGACGTAAGCGCGGGCCCGAAGCTTGTTGACGTGCAGAACCTGCTTGACGTGCTGAAGCTCGACAGCCAGATGTTTGCTGCCACAGATCCCTTGTGCTCTCTGTAACAAAGATTTGCTCATGGCAACTAACTGTGAAGGATGATGGTGAGATTCATTGTTTTCTATACACAGTGTGACCTATGGTGTTGTTAGAATTTTGGATGACTAACGCATCTAGGAAAGCTAAGGAATTATTTGCCTCTAATTTACACATCAATACATCATTCAGGAACTGAGCAGGAAGCAAAATATTAGTCTGATGCCGTGCCAACCCAAATACCATATTACTGTCCATAACATGGGCACAGCATCCAACAGTTCGACGGCCGACAGTACTTTTTAATTGCACTTCTACCAGAACCATTGCCACTAATTAAAATATATATAAAATACACTTTACGACTAATGGTGATGACTTGCAATTCTAGCCCTAAGTAAAGATCAGCTAGGGCTTAAGTTTATTCCTTCCATAATGCTGCTCCTCTGGTTATTACAGAGTTCTATCCGGTAGCAACCATTAAATCTTATATGCTCACCATAATAGTAGCGAGCTTGCTTTAATTGGTATGTGACACAAGCAATTAATATTAAGTCGCTGTAAGTTAAAACAGGAAATTCCCTAACATTTTAAAGTCTACATTTATATTTCTAAAGTCTGCTTGCCCTAGCTCTATTTAGATTGTTTTCCCTAGCATACTCAAACAAATCATTATTTGTCTCCATATTTTGGTGAACGATTTCAAGTATTTGAGCCGCATCATCCCTGTCCCTTATTTTTGTGTGGAATTTACAAATTATAGCAGCAGCCACAGCAGTCTATCATCAAATGTGTAGAAGCTCTGTTAAAGTAATTTTGATGAAATATTTTAAATTCAGTTTTTAAAATGTCATTTACCACCTCTACTACCCATATCGACACATAGTCACAGCTCTGGATTTATTAGCATATCTTGTCATTAACTGAGATTCACCATCTGCTGGAGACATTCCTGCGATCCTTAGACATCCACATCTATCCTCGATTACAAATCAAAATGCAGATGCGTTGTCACCCGTGAGGACTAAGATCATTTTCTCGTTTCCAGTAAAAAAGGGTCTCCAGTTCTCTACACTCACCATACAAAACACAGCAGCATTAAGCTACTATTTCACGCTGGTATTCTGTGAGAGTGTGGTCCTTCCCCCGGTCGTGCCGACCCATTCATGCTACAACTATACTTCTAATATAAGTGCAGCATGGCTCTACCACGTATAACACACATACATAGTAATTGTCACTATGTAGGTATGTTTGTTATCGCAAAATGTAGTTAATCACAAAAGAGACATACTCGCAATGCTGATGGAACTGTTACAACCAGGTAACAACATTGTGCTTTTAAATAATTAGTTAGCAGTACACTGTGTGATGTATGATCTAAGCTTTGTTGTTCTGGGTGCAATACATTACTCACTTCAGATTGCAACAAGGACGGACTAGATGATTCAGATGGTTCCCATTCTGCAGTTGAACGTGATGCTGTTCTATCAGTTCATTGCCAGCAATTATGATATACACGGCATGACAATGGCAACTGAAATAATGTAAAATACAAAAAATGAAGTCAAAGTGAAAAAATAAAATAGATTTGTTTATTTCAAACTCAAATATAAATAAAATATTTATCAAGTTAAATGTTACTGGACAAGGACGGATTTAATGCCCTATATTATTTAACAATTAAGGCCTGACAAACTACCAGCAGTCCAGAAACAATGAAAAATCAACTGTCTCCTTTCTTGGTAGTTGATAAAAATGGTCAATCTCATAAATAAGCTAGTATGTTTGTCAGATATAGCTAGTGCAGATGTGAAAAAAATAAAACAAGTTCTTGAGTTGATATACAATCAGTGTAAAAACATGTATAATTATCAGATATGTGGATCACATTTAATATATTGAAAAATGCTAAACATCTTACCTTATCTTAACTCACGTGGCACAAATTGTTCCTCACGTGGAGAATCGAATCCAAACAATGTGTGTGATCTTATTCTTATAAGTGTCAGTGCCACAGCTGATGTATACATGTTCAAGACGAACTATTGGTGCATTTTGCGAGTGGCACACTACACGTTCACTGTACTCGAAACTTGTACCTAATAAAGAAGCTACAATTATTATATTGATATTATTCAAGTAAACTCAGTTATATAGCATTTCTTAGAGGAAAACATGCCACTTCGTGATATGTACCAACTATTTACCTGCTGTGTTCGAACCAATTGTTGAGAGATCAAAAATTGCATTTTCCAACAAAACAAATTAACACGATAACAGTTAAATTCTTGTGACATAACAGTGACAGGGGCCTACATGTCAAGATTCGATGTTGCCACTTAACTGTCATAAAATCTATGAAACGATATCGATTTTTATTCGATTAATAATATCATGAAAAGAATAATCTTTGACGCGTTTTAAGTTCTGCACGCTTAATGATTTCTTAAATTTACGCGAACACTACACATTGAATAAAACTATTATTTACGGATTTTATCGCGTTTAATTACTTTAATTTATTTTTATTATTATCCCGACGTTTCGGGTGCTTTACAGCACCCATGGTCACGGGGGGGGGACTGAGATGTTTGACGTCCCAATGTCATTGTTAGCCCGGCTACCTTCAGTTTTTGAATATTAATTTGTGGTCCGATTTACGCAAAACGAACTTACAGTATCTTGAAGTCTTGCAGTGGTATGCTTGGGTTTGATTTTAATTTTGTTAATTATAGGATCCCAAGCAGATGGCAGCACCCAACCATCTTCTCTATTGAAATTAGGATGTTTTTTAATTTCAATAGCCTCACGTATCATCCTTGGTAAGAATCGGTGCTCTTTTGCGAGGACTTGTGGTTTATCAAATCTGATGTAATGGTGGGGACGATCCTGAACATGTTCACAGACTGCAGACTTCCCGGAGCGTCGGTGCTTCACGTCAGCTATATGTTCTTTCACGCGTGAAAGAACATATAGCTGACGTGAAACCGAAACGTCGGGAATTAATTAATTTTTATTATTTTATTTATTTTTATATTATTATATAAAAATAAATAAAATAATAAAAATTAATTTTTATTATTTTATTTAAATATTTATTATAATTTATTTTTATTATTAAATAAAAATAAATTAAAGTAATTAAACGCGATAAAATCCGTAAATAATAGTTTTATTCAATTCTGCACGCTTTTTAAAATACAATTTCCTTTATTTATTGAAATTCTATTTCAAATGTATTTTTAGGAACAGTTAGCTTGTGCTGTATTGTTTTGTTATGCTTTAGAGAACTCGTGGTAAATCGGCTAGAAATTAACTTCTTGAATTATCATAACATGATTCCATTTTAAATGTTATGTTAAGAACAGATAAGAATAACAGTTAACTTGTGCAGTAGCGTTTTGTTCTTGGTAAATCAGCTAGTAATTCGCTTGTTTAATTATCATAACTATAAATGTGAAGGTTGTCAATGAATTCAACCGAGCCTATAACAACGGTTGTTTTAGTTTTTAACGGTTGACTACCGCTTTTGATGACTTGAAATGGATAAAAACCCATTTTGTGCAATAAGTTATTTCTCTTTGGTAATGAATAAACCACAGAAACCCCTATAATGTATAATAGTCCTTTTTTTTAAACACAAGTTGCACATTTTAAAGAACCGCAAAAACAACTTTGTTATTTATACAAACACTATGAAAAACAAAATAATTTGTTGCTGGCGATAATGATAGTGGTATTTTGACTCGATTTAAAATATATGCTTGTTACTACAGAACTCTTCATGGGCCTGCGAGTCCGACTCGCACTGAACCACTATTTTTCAACTTTTAGTTCTATTTTAATAAATAGTTTTTTCGTTTAAGCGGAGCTCTTTTACGTTAGATTTATTACCTCTTTATCTATAATAATCAATCTGAGTAAGTAAAGTGTGTAAATACGATTCTTAAATTGTAAAAATAATAATTGGATTTGAACATCTTAGGTAGGTATTTAGTTTTATTAATTTAGAAAATATTAATCTCACAATTAATTATTGTAATAACATAAATGTATCACACATCTAACGCCCTCATTAGCAATGTAAAAGTAAAATAAAGTTACAGCCTATATACGTCCAACTGCTGGGCTCAGGCCTCCCCTCATTTCTGAGAGGGTTTAGGGCAAGGAAGTGCGCTGGGCGCTGCCCAAATGCGTGTTGACGAACCTCACATGTCTTCGAATTATTTTTTTTTCTCTTATTCCTCAGACATGCAGGTTTCCTCACGATGTTTTCCTTCACCGCCGAGCACGTGGTAAATCAGCACTTAAAATTGCAATTAACAATTTCATTGGTGCCGGCGGGGATCGAACCCGGATCACTCGCGTTCTGTTATATTTACAGCGAGCGTTAACCACTGAGCTACCACGGCTCAGTCTCATAACAATCTAGTGGTGAAAGAATTCTCAAAGTTGGTCAAGTACTTTACGAGGTTAGCGAAAAAAATATTCTTTGATAGTAGCGCCCTCAATAATAAAATGCATCCTACGTTTTTAAGCACCATAGCAAAAAACGATTCAACATAGCCTAACCCGCACACACAGTAAAAACATAACAATCCTTTTTCGTCTGTAGTCGGATAAACAACTGGTTAATAACGGTTGCGTATCGGCTGCTTTGGATAAATATGCATTGTCAACGGTTATTTTAAACCTATATCATAATATCGTAATAATTATCGAAAAATTATATAAGCATTGTAATAATGACACCATAAGTAATCGATGGAAAAGGGGAATCGATTTTTTTAATGAGATTTGTGATTGGCAACACTTTTTATTTTATTCACAAACTAATGAATTAATGATTTACCTAATTTTAATCTTATCTTTTCGGTACTTTTAATTTGTGTGAAAATATTCCCATTGTTTTATAATAAATGAATACCGCGATTAATAATCATAAATAAAGATATATTTTTTTAACACATGCACATTGTTGGGCGTTCCATGGCCGAAAATGGGCGATCCCCTTTATTCCTATTTTCAAATTTGTGATAATAATTATGTATAAGACAATAAATGTTTATATATCACAAATTTGTACATATAGCAAGATTGATTGATAGGTTAAAATTCAACGAAACATAATGACTGCGAATTACGCTTGCGAGGGAATTTAAGTTTTTAAGCGTTCTTTCGTTTTATTTGAGCATAGTGTTATATTTGCCTAATTTGGTGCTTTAAAATGTATTTAAAAACACATGGGGCGTTAATAAAATTCTTACTACTGCTGCTATCAGGCCAAATAAAACTCAGGCTATAAAGCCTAACTCACATAACCTACAATTATACATAGAAATATATTCGTTTCCTGTAGTATAGATTTAATTACATCAGGAAATAAGGATTCATATGGCTTAATTATTTTAGTGTTGCTTCTTTAATAAAGATATAGATATTGTATCAGAATGTAAAAACGTCTCTTCAGCCTTCTTCACTTTTTTTTAATATAAGATTTATTAAATATTTTGATAATTGCCTTTATTAAATTTTAGGACCTTGCAACAAATGCATATAATTTACTCAGTGCGTACAAATTTTTTGAAGTTGTAATCAAAAATACGTACTATGTAAAATAACGACTCCTTTGAATATGCGCACATATTAATATGTATATTCTATCTCCGTCGCAAGCAGACTGTACCCGGACAGAAATATTACCTCCGTCGTCTTTGTAAGTCCATCTGAGACGAGCTACAACAAAAGTAGCCCGCTTTTGTACCTACGCTCATTTGCAAAGACCAGCTATCGTTATGCAAAACTCTTTTACTGAGCAAAACCGTGACTGATATAGGCTGTGTTTAGTTCTGTAGAGTATTATTATATTTGATCTTTTGTTGAAAATACTTCATGGGAAGTGTGCTAATTTCACTTTTGTGATAAACGCCTTGAACCATGTCGAGGGTCTTCAGTCATATTACATATTCAACTGTGTAAATATATACACAGGGATACATATTGCTTTTGCTATTTTGTGACATAAATGTTGTCTTATAATGACAGGGTTACTACACATTATATAAAACTACTTTTACGCATTTAATAGTGTTATGTTTTTACGTTTATTATTAGAGGTAGTAGATTACGTTATTTTGTGGGTCTACGTATTTTATAATAAAAAATAAAAATGTTTTATTTTTCAAGCACCATATCATGTTAGTAATACAAATAAAACTTAATAACTAATGTTAGTACACGAAACAATTAAATAAAACACAATACAAATAAAACAAAATAAAAAAATAAAAATTCATAAAATACATACAAATTTGATAGATTTATCAAGCTCACTTATTATTATAACTAACTTTTTAACCGTACTCCAGTATAGTGGGTGCTGAAAAGCACTTGAGACGAGAACTAAAATATATAAGTTAAAAGTAAACACTAATATGTCAATAAAATTAGTTTTATTCATTAAATTCTAAAGACGTGGAATAATATGGAAAGAATCTGACTCGTTTAATCGATAAGCCATATAATTACGTTTGGCTAATGTTTACATATTCAAAAAGTTAAAACAAAAAGTGTTAGTGTAATAGTCGATTGTTTATTAAATCTCAACTAAAGTGTACAAATTATGACCAAATCTATATAAAAGACGAAAATGGCTGGAACGATTTTGATGTATTTGTGTGGTTGTTGTAGTTGAAATTCAACCACCCAGGGAACCACACAACTGTACCCGGTAGGTGGCGCTGTTGTCGAGATTCAGAAATCATCCGTGTAAAGCCGGGGCGAAACGCTTGTATTTTATAAATCACCATCGGTCATACTATCATTGGTTATTACTTACTTCAACTGAGTATTAATTACCTCGATACTTGCCTCGTTCTTTCTATTGTTATTTGGTTAAAAGTGAAAAACAAAAGTATTTCTTAAATTGACATGGATTTGATGAAGTAAAGCCGCATATCAATGTGTATCTTTAAAAGAATTGAAAACGCTTCTACATAAGATAATAAATCATTTTTCGTTTCAGGTAATGGACTTAACTTGTCGCTTCAAAAAGCTGTGTGTAAGTCTGTTAAAAATAGTTCATAAAAATAGTAAGTAAATAGGATCAAAATATAATTTTCCTTAAGTATTTTTTTAGAATGTTCTAAAACCCCAATTATATTACTTAAACGTTTTGAAATTCGGTAAAATTGAAATGTAATATGTAATGACGAAATGAGGATAACCGCAATAGAACCAGAGTGACCGACATAGCCCAACGGATTAGTAAACTGAAGTGGTATTGGGCCGGCCATATAGTTCAAGTAACCGACAACCGATGGGGAAGCAAGGTTCTTGAGTGGTAGCCTCGTACCGGTAGGGAAGTGTGGGCTGGCCCTCCGCTAGATGGAGTGACCTGGCAAGACATGCAGAAAGTTAATGGATGCAGGTAGCTCAGGAATGTATTTTGTAGCATTCCTTGGAGGAGGGCTATGTTAATCAGTGGATTTTGAAGGGTTTTAATGATGATGATGATGATGATGAATCTAACACCTATAAAATTGAATTGTCTGTCTGTAATATCGAAAAGTGCTTTATATTGAGCTGATAGGATAATTCGCACGCCATTATACATAAATACCATATTTTTTATTCATTCTGTCTGTCCAGGCTAATCTACAGAATGGTTGAAATGATTGTAATTAAACATCACGACCAGACAGTAATCGAGCTGTATTTTTTCCGAAAAACTGTGATTTTTTCAAAATATCGAAAAATAGATAAAATAAATTAGTATTTTGTGATAGATCCTCGCAGGCGAAGCCAGGGCGTATCGCTAATTATGTATAAAATTGTTAATAGTTTGGTGTAGTTTTGGTAAAATAATTAATAAAGTATAGACAAAAAATGTAATTGGATTTAAGATGTGTGACATGATTCCGTTTACTAATACAACCAATACCTTCGATAATGATTTAAATTTTTTTAAACCATTATCGAAGAACACCGTTTGTTGACACCGCAGGAGAAAATATTTATGGCGTAAAGGAAAAGGTGTGACGCTGCTGGAATTTCTCCTGCGGCGTGAAAGAGTTTGTAGCCATTAATTACAAGTGGACAAACACCCAGATCTGAAAATTTTGTAGAGAAAAAAGTACAAAACTTTAAATATTTTATGATACTGGTAACAAAGTTGCAAGTAATATATGATTTTCTGCGCAAGTAGACTAGGCGTGGCGGCACACTTTTTCAAAGTAGGAACGTCCGCCTAACAACACGGAGAAATGTGTTTTCCAATTGATATAAATATAATCTCACAAAGGTATTGTGTTGAATTGTATTGTAAGTATGAACTGGACAAAAGAAAATATGTCATATTTGAATAACAATCTCGGCCGGGGATGTGTCTTGACGATAAATTAATTCAAAATACTCATTTAGAGTTGCTCAGCAAATAATTATCACTGATGAATCCTTGAATCTCCCTTGACCGTGTTGTGGCAATGTAGGAGTATCCGCTACCCCATTACCAGATGAGTAGCAGCGTATTTCTAATAAGAACAAAAAAATTAAAAACTTAAGATGCCAACCAGTCTGCCAAGCGCGAAAATTATGGCAAATAATCCCCTATAGGGCAAACAATGTTTTTATGTGATAAAGCCACGCTGCAGATATATAATAGCTGTAGCACGATGGGTCGACTCGACCAGGCCAGGACCACGCTCTCACAGAATACCAGCGTAAAATAGACGCTTAATACTGCTGTGATTCGTATGGTGAGTGAAGAGAACCGGAGACCTTTTTTTTCTGGAATCGAGGCATTCCATCTTAGTCCTCAGGGGTGACAACGCATTTGCAATTTGATCCTTAGTTGAGGACAATTGTGGATATCTATGGGCCATAGCATCCACTTACCATCAGGTGAACTGTATGCTCGTTTGTCACCTAATGCTATAAAAGAGTAGACCTGTGTTCAGCGGTGGACTTTTATTTATTTATTTATTCTTTTTTTGTACACCACAATACAGAAACATCAAGTTCAGTTAAAATTAATTAAAGTATGTACAATAGGCGGTCTTATCACTCTGAAAGTGATTTCTTCCAGACAACCTTTGCGTAGAGGAATGATGCAAACAAAAGTTAAAATAGAGGGGGGCATACAAAATAATAATAAAAAATATAATAATACATACAAATAAAAATAAGTGAAAGTTATATATAAAATATCATGTAATAGATTAAATAAAAAGAGTACGAGAAAGGTAAAGTAATTTATCTAATAGCGTTCTAAATAATATGATTTAACAAGACTTGAAAGAGTGAAGAGATTTAGCACGACGAATATGGAGAGGTAAGGAGTTCCACAATCGCACAGCGGTTACGGTGAAGGATTTCTTGAAAAAGGAAGAAGAGTGCAAAGGTGTAGAGAGAGAAAGATTGATGCAGGATCGAAGGAACCGATTATGGGTAAGAGAAAGATACTGGAAACGGTTTTTTAAATAAAGAGGAGTAGAAGGATTAAACAGCACACTATACAACGCGGAGAGAATGTGAGTATTCCTGCGAAGGCGGATCGGGAGCCATTTGAGCTGTTTGCGAAATTCGGAGATATGATCATATTTGCGAAGCCCAAATATAAATCTAATGCATAAATTTTGAATACGCTCAAGCTTATTAAGCTGCTCCTCGGTAATGTCAAGATAGCAAATATCAGCATAGTCAAGGATAGGCAGAAGTAGAGACTGGGCAAGCGTAACTTTAGTTGCTGTGGGAAGGAAATTACGTAATCTACGTAATGAGCTTAACGCAGCAAACATTTTTCTACCGACCTCATTAACCTGTGAGGTCCAAGACATACAGGAGTCAAGATACAACCCCAGGTTTTTAACCTTGTTACTGTAAGGGATTAGAGTGCAGTCTAGTATAATAGGGGGTAGGGAAGACCAGTCAATTTTACCAATTAATCTAGAACTACCGATGATTGTCATTTTTTGACCTGAGTTTTCTTAGGATTAATCGTTAAACCATAACATTTACTCCAATTCGAAATACAAGTCAGATCAGAGTTAATAGTGTCAACTGCTTTAGATAGATCTTCAAGAGAGGACTGAGTATAGATTTGGAGATCGTCAGCATACATGTGGTAGGAAGAGGACAAATTATGACTTATAGAGTTAATGAAAATTGCAAACAGGAGAGGAGACAACACGCCACCTTGTGGTACACCAGCAGCTGTAGGTGTCCAGGTGGAAAAAACCTCTTGCACCTGAATTCGCTGTCTGCGACCAAACAAGTAACTTCGAAATCAGTCAACTACAGTTGGAGATATGTTGACAGAGCGTAGGATGCTTAACAAGATATCAAAATCTACAGTATTAAATGCGTTACTAAAATCAAGCAACGTGAGAATAGTAAGCTTTTGTTTCTTACCATACCGAATATCATCAGTGATTTGTAAAAGTGCAGTAGTCGTACTATGGCTAGGACGGAAACCGGATTGCAAGGGATTTAAAAGATTGTGTTTTAAAAGATAGGTGCTTAATTTATTGTGTACAAGACGTTCTAGAACTTTGGAAAAGAAAGGCAAAATAGAGATAGGTCTATAATCAGAAAAACTAGAGGGATTTGACTTTTCTTCTTCTTAAAGTGCCATCTTCTTTCGAAGGTCGGATCTTTGATGCCGCGGCTCTGAATAAGGAACGGGTGCTCTTTCCAAACAATTGGCGTAGGTTTTTCAACCAAGATGTTCTTCTTCGACCCACACTTCGTTTTCCTTGGTGTGGACTTTTGATAGGTTGGAAGTTAGAACGGTAACGACTAAAAATAGAAAACTGCGGTTGCCAACCCGCTCGCCAAGCGTGATAACTATAGCGAATGTCTCCCTATGAGACAATCTAAGCTTATAGCTTTTTTAAGCTAGGCTTATATTCAACGGTGGACTTTGATAGCTAGGTGGCTGTAACGGTAACAGTTATTAGAATGACGCTGCTGTCCATCTTCTGTTTTTGTTTTTTTCTGTCGCCTCTTACAACACTGAGGGGACGATATGGGGTAGTGGATAATCTTACACCGCCACCGCACGGTGAGCTAATGGTTTAGATATATAATTCTTTATATTTTGTTTATATAAAGTTTAAAGTATATACAGCATATTTTAACGGGACATACTTTTTTATATTGGATAAGGTTGACAAGCGAGCGCACAGTCCACCTGATGGTAAGTTGGTGTGAAGATGGATGGTTGCTGTGAGAACTAAGATGGAATGCCGCTTTTCCTGTAAAATAGGTCTCCGGTTTTCTACATTAACCATACGAAACACTGCAGCATTAAGTTGCTATTTTACGCTGGTCAGAGGTGATTTTATACGGTGAGAGCGTGTTCCTACCCCGGTCAAGCTGACCCATTCGTGACACAACTATACTATTAATATACTCGTAGCTGCAGCATGGCTCTACCACTTTTAAAACATTTATGTAAACAAATAAAACATTTGTTTACATAATAACAAAAATATTTATTACAATAAAAACCTAGAAACATAAATGATCAATCACATACTCCTTGTGGTATTATGTCAAGGACTCTGGCTGCGTTTCCTTGCTGTGAATACTTGTAATGTTTTCATATTTGTTATAACAATTTTAATTACTTCTTATTACGCCTCTCATCACCTTTAAACCTAAACAACAGTGATCACAATTTTCCTTCATTAAAAGTATAGGTAGGAAAAACTTAATACCCAGTCACCTAATAAAAAAGAAAACAACTTTTCTTACGACTCTTCACTTATACTCAATCAAATGATTAGATAGCTATTGACAATTTGAGTAATGCCGGCACAAAATAACTTTCTTACTAATAAACGGACGAAACACTGAGCTACCACACTGTCTATAATAATTAATATCTTACTTCATGCAGTGAACGAACATTTCTCAAGAGACTTAACGGCTACGACAATTACAAATGTACACAGAATGGGAAGATTTGAAATTATTTAGATATGTCTGACAGCACTTGCGAGTGTGTGTGTGTGTGTGTGAATCTCAAATTACATAAGCATTAAGCATTTCCATACAATAATCCAATTGGATTGGATTATTTATCGTACAACATCCTTTAAATGAAAGAAAGGTTCTCGAATGGCAGCCTCGTACCGGTAGGCGTAGTGTAGGGCGACCCCCCACTAGATGGAGTGACGACCTGGTAAGATATGCAGGAAGTCGATGGATGCAGGTGGCTCAGGACCGTGCTTTGTGGCATTACTTGGGGGAGGCCTATGTTTAGCAGTGGACTTGTGAAGGGCTGTGATGATGATGATGATGATCCTTTAAATTGCACTTTATTATTTTATATAATTTTTTATATAAAATTAACTTATGAGCTGAATAAGCCTCTGTATTTATTCTTAGTACCTTCTCGTGCGACCTATGTTTGATCCTCTCCATTCCAATGATGCGCTGATTTCCTGAGGTGGCAAAAAACATCGTGAGTGAGCATTACTAAGAAATAACAAAAAACTATTTCGAAGGCATGTCAATACTGCTAACGCACATTAAGGCAGCTAAGTGGACACTCCCGTGCTCCAAAAACGCTTCTAGAAATGGGAACCATTGGTTGGGGCCATGGGTGCGGCCGCGGAGAGAGAGGAGTGTATTGCGAGGCGCCACTTTCTCTACCCACCACGGCCGAAAACTTAGTTGTCGCTGGATCCACAGACCAGTTTCGCGGCTGATGTCAGGAAAGCTGGTGCTACCGAGTGCTCGGTTTTCCTGTCTTCGTGGACTCAGAGTATCAGGCTCGAGGGGATTCGTTGCGCAGATGGTAGTTGAGGCCGCGAAGCTGGGCGCGCCTTGTATTCCTAATGCGACATACTTAAGAAGGAAAAGGTGGAGGAGAAGAAGGTTTTCCATTGGGCGCCCGACACTGGTGAGACCGTGAACGTGTGCTAAAACGTTCCCGTGAACCTGCCAATATGCGGCGAAGGTGTAACTCCATGGAACTTTAGGCGGTGCGATTCCGGTATAATCCTTCCTTGCCTCCGCAAGGACCGAATTCAAACTAAGCTGTTTGCTGCGTCTTTCGTAATGCGTACAGCAAAGAAGTGGAATTATTTGCCGTACAGTGCCTTTTCGTATGATTACAGTCTCGGTGGCTTTAAAATAAGAGAAGATGGAATATATAATAAGAGAGAATGGACTTGTAACGTTATGACTGCGATTTACCATTTAAGGCTTTATGGCCACCTGCCTGCACGTGGGACTGTAGCCAAGCACAGGCTCGTACAATGTGTTCCTGTGTGCAACTAATATTTATTACAAAGATAGCGTCTTCTGATTTTTCCTTTAATCTCTACCTTTTATGAGTAAGAAATAATTCATATTTTTAAGAGTTTTCCCAGCGATGAGATGCAAATAAAAAAATCCCTTTCGTGAACATAGTTGAATCAAAGAAAGATTTTTTTTATTCACTTTATCGTACTTAAGATAAATCACGTAGGTGCATGGAAGCAAACGGCGTCATTGATGTCGCTTCCACTATAACGGTAAATCTACAGAAAGCTGAGATTTAGCGGCGGAGAATTTCCGGATAGCGCTGGCACTTTATTAGGAACGTAGATATTAGTTCTCCCGTCGCCACATATTGCTTCGTTGACTGTCCCCGACGACGACGACGCTCTATTTTCGCACTTCAGACAATTTTCCACAAATTACACAGTTAGAAAAAAAAAATAGCAATGATTAAATTTTTTATCAATGAAAGTAAAACGTATGTGTGTCTCTAAAAACCAGAAGACACTTTAATTAGCAGTGGGACATACATCTATAAGCTATATGAAATGTTAACTTAATAAAAAGATGAGCCTTCTATTAAAATTGGCCTAAAATAAAAGCTCACCAGTATTAAGTCTAATTACAGCTGCTATTGAATAATGAAAAAGGAAAAAAATTAAATTGCGTAAAAATGGTCTAGGATTTTTTTAAATGTGCCTAATGATCATAAGATGATATAAAAAGGTTGGACCGTGCTTAAAGACGGACAGATTTGGTATGATAAAGCAAGAACGGTCGATATATCTTTGCCGTCTGCAGCGTGTTTCCCCACGGTCTCGAGAAACTAGATCTAATTATCTAATCAACCATCGATGAACTGTGGTGATCACTTGCTTAAGTGAGCCGTATGCTCGTTAACTTCCTTAGTTTAAAAAGGGCGTAAATAGAATGTCTTGTTGGAATCCGGCCCTGGTTCGTTTTCTAATAAGCTCCTGATCTTTCTTAGTCAAGCTATTTCCTCCATAACCTATGTGTCGTTTGAGCATGACTTCCAAAAAATCGTAGTTTGCCTACTTCGATAAACGGAGTCAGTAACAATCCTTAAAAATAAAGTTTTGCTTACAAATTTAACAGTTTGACGACCATTCAACATAAAACGGCATATACAATCCTTATATCATATGGTACCTAGTTATTTCGTTTGAAAACTGCGCAACGTCTTGCAGTCTCATGCTATCGACCAACTACGCTCAGGTATATATATAGACTCCTAACTTTATTATCGATACACAACCACATTACGGTTTGAAACTAACTATTCAGTAAGGTATGGCCGTATAATATGGAAGCAACATTCCTCGTTAAAGTTTCATAGTTTGATGTTATTAAATTCTTAAGGTAAATTTAGTTGAGGTTGAGCTTATGAAATCTTAATAATTGCATATATTTTCAAAAGTAAATAACTTATTGACTTGCGTCTGGCTATATACTAACTAAAATGAGCATTCGAGATAAAAAGCAGCGAGCAAGCGCTAAAATATAAAATTAGCAAAGTAAATAAACGGTTATTTTGCTATTAAATAGTGTGACATAAACAGACGTATAGACAATTCACCCAGTTAATTAAAAACATTTTTAACGTCATTTGATCAATATTCGCGTTGAAATTCAATAAAATCGAAATATTTAATAGTGAGAGCATAAAACGCAGACGAGGGTAAAAAAAAGATAGCTTCACATGTACGAAATATTCCTTGTGCATAAAACGTACTGAGCAGTTTCATTTTATAGGGATCAACGAAATGATACCATTTAATTTTAAAATAAACTTGAAATTTTTCACAGGATAATAAGAAAGGGGTAGTAGTACCTTCGTGCTTGCATCACTACATACAATTCACATTATAAATGGAAGTCATTGCGATATTTAAAATAAAAATCACATAGAACTTACAATACAAATGATTCCGTAGGATTTTTAATTTTTAATTTTAAACACAAGTATTACCACTCTTTGATAATTTGTGATATGTAAATATGTGAACAAACTTTTCAGCTTACAATTTCAAAACTTCCTTATAAATAGCGCGATTGTTTTATCATCCTGCGTACTAACGTGGTGCTTATACAGGATAAAACCACGCTTCAGCTATATTAAAGTTGTAGCACGAATGGGTCGGCTCTACCGGGGAGGACCACGCTTACAAAATACCAGCGTGAAATATCAGTTTAATGTTGCTGTGTTTCGTATGGTGAGTGTAGAGAACCGAAGACCTTTTTACTGGAAACGAGGCATTCCATCTTAGTCCTCACGGACGATAACGCATCTGCATTCTGATTCTTAATCGAGGATAGATTTAGATGTCTATGGACCCATAGCACCTGCTTATCATAAGGTGGAATATGCTGGTTTGTTTTAATTTATTCTATAAAAAAAAACTCGTGAAGACGAACACGCATAAATATTTCTTTAGAAAGTGTCTGTATGAAGGGAATGCAATGTACCTACTCGTATAAATGTAATCGCAATCTCGCATAATCGAGCTCGACGATTACCACAAACGGTTTTCCAAGGAACTCCCTCGTGTACTATTGCGTAATCGTCGAGGTGACTCGTTCCACTTCCCTTAATCGCAGCCTTTGCTTTGCACGTCCGGTTTGGCAGCATTTTGAATTGTTATTGTCCAAGTCCCAGAACAAAATTGTTTGTCGCTTTCTTATCTTGAATTAGATTATATTAGCTGCCCTTATTACCACCTTGAAGTAAAGAGTTTAGGTCCATCAGTCTGTAATGTACCACTGCTGGACACGGGTCTTCCCAATCGTAAGGCTGTGCCGTAATTGCACTTAGTGTACTAATTGTTAAAGGCGATAACAGGCGTCTGTCGCGCGTGAGATGCTTTCAACAAGTTGTATTATATGAACATATTTCGAATAAAACTACATACGGATTTTATCGCATTTATTTAACATATTTTTACTTCCCGATGTTTTGGGTGCTTTACAGCATCCATGGTCCCGGGGGGACTGAAGTGTTTTACGCTCCAATGTCGTAGTTAGCGCTTCAGTTTCTGAATATTAATTTTGGGTCCGATCTATGCAGAAGGAGCTTATAGTGTCTTGAAGTATTGCAGTGGTATGCTTGGGTTTGGATTTAATTTTGTTAATTATAGGATCCCAAGTAGATAGCAGCGTCCATCCATTTTCTCTATTGATATTAGGATGTTTTTAAATTTCAATAACCGCGCGTATTATCCTTGATACGAATTGGTGTTCTTTTACGAAGGTTTGTATCAAATCTGATGTAATGGTGGGGACGATCTTGAACATGTTCACAGACTGCAGACTTTTCGTAGCATCGGTGCTTCACGTCAGCTCTGTTCTTTTCCTGTTTCTATAGATCTTTTTGTTTGTCCTATGTCGGAGAGACCACGTTCACAATCTAGCTTGTACTCTGCTGCATCTTGTAGAGGGATATTATGCTAGATGAATGATAAAAATTGACTAATCTTTTTCGGTAGCTTGTAGTACGTTTTATTGGAAGCTCACTTCAAGATGTAGCTAATCTCGTCTGTGACTCCTCTGACATATGGTGGTACATCAGACACACGCTCGACTGTGGCCGGTTTCACTTGGTCACTGTGACGTAGGCGCGGGACGCGAAGCTTGTTGTCTTGCAATACTTGCTAGACGCGCTGAAGATGTTTTCTGTCACAGATCCCTTGTGCTCTCTGAAACAAAAATTTTCCCACGGTAACTAACTGTGATGGCTGATGGTGAGATTCACCATTTAAAAATCGGTTGGTATAGATCTTTTTCCTATACGCAGTGTGACCAATAATCACGATTTCAGATGAATAAAACATCTAGAAAAGCTAAAAAATTATTTGCCTCCAACCCCATTATGACTTGTATTTTAGAGTTTATGGAGTTAAGTTGGTTTAAATCTCCAGCATGCCGCATGTTTGTTTGACCCCTTTTCGATAAAAAAAACCCTGAAAATTAAGTTAAAACGCGCCGTGATCACTAAGATGGTATTCGATTGTCATCATCACCGTACGAATGACGCAACAATTGAAGAAGAAGCAAGGAATGTTGCTATGATTAGCTGGTATTTTGTGAGGTCGTTGTCCTTCCTCATTGGAATATACCTATTCGTGCACACATATTACAGCAGCATGTTTGCGTACGTAGCGTCTCTTGAACTCAACATACATAAGACTAAGTTACTTTTTCATAAACGTAAACTTAACTACATTCGCGAACCGCGAGAGCTCAGGAGAGTAGATTCTTAAATTTCATAATATTGCAACCCGCATTTGTTTCCTGCCGGCCGGCCCTACAAATAATTTCAGTTTTAGGTGCTGATATACCTGCTGCTTAACGGTAAAAAGCAACATCGAGAAAAAACGTTTCAAAGACATGTAAGTCCGCCTAATATTGGATAATGTTTTAGACTCTAACCGTTCCATAAATTAGAGTTATGTACCCAGTTCTGGGACGTCTATTGTTCATAATATTTATTTTATATTATACAGTTCGTAATTTTCTAATTTTATTGAACTAAAAGATTATGAACAAGTAACTTACTTATCTCAATATTTTAATGAAATAAACAAAGAAAGCTTCTCGCTGCTAAAGCTACGAATAAACAAACTTAAATATTATTTCACCTTATCCGACGACGGTGTCAAATAATTGAATATGCTTTCACAGCTAAAACTTATCTTTAAATATTTTGGCACCATAATACGTATTTTGTCTTTTTTATTTCATTATTGCCTGTATTATATAGAAAGGAATTCACTACTCTATATCATTCCATCCACCTCGTGGGTGTTGTAAGAGGTGACAGAGGGAAACTGTGACAGGAGATGTACAGCAGCAGCATCCTGATAACAGCCAAGCGAGGCAACTACAACTAATATACACAAAGCATACAGTCCAATTGAGTACCTCTACCTTTTTGAAGTCGGTTAAAAACGTGAACAAGCGTTTTGCACCGTTTGTATTACTTTCCTTGTATAAAAAAAGACACTCGCCTATAGCTTTTTTTATAGAATAGGGTGACAAACGAGCACACAGTCCACCTGATGGTAAGTGGATGCTGTGGCCCATAGACATCTACATGTATCCTCGATTAAAAATCAAAATGCAGATGCGTTGTCACCCCTGAGGACTGAGATGGAATGCCTCGTTTCCAGTAAAAAGGGTCTCCGGTTCTCTACACTCACCATTCGAAATACAGCAGCATTAAGCTACTATTTCACGCTGGTATTCTGTGAAAGCGTAGTCCTCATTCGTGCTACAACTATACTACTAATATAACTGCAGCATGGCTCTACCACGTATAAAAAGCTTCGAATGAATTAGTGACTTACAAAAGTATATCCTAAGGATTAATATTTAAAATGTTTAGCCTAAAATAACAATTTTGAGAACTTCTAGGACATAATTATATAATTTTAATTAGCTGTACATTAGCACACCTAGGTTTCTAACCTCTGTCACTTGTGCAATAATCAATTTTTTTATTCTCTATTTATAACTCCAATCTACTTGATTTGAAAACTTGATTTTTAGGAAATATGTTCTGCAATGTTCCTTCGATAGGCTGTAATTACAAAATGAATGATTTTATTTTCAAAAAAACTATTATAATTTTAGTGTTTCCCATAAATATACGAGTAGTATCTATATTTTATATTAAGTCTATGGTGTATACTAATATTTTTTTAAAAACTCAAAACCTTGTGTTGAGGAGTAGAATAGAATAGAACATTTTTTTTATTCAATGTAGATTATATGTTGTAATACTTATTGCAAGTCATTTTTTACTTTACCACTGATTTGTAAAAAAATTCTGTCCTGGGAACAGCCAGCAAGAAACCTAGCGGGACTTTTTTTTTTAAAAAAAGCACAATTTACAATATAATATTTCATACGATTGTTAAGAAAACTTTGAGAAACAGCATGGTTGCGACCACTTCATTCCCAAAGGTTATTATAAATCATGCACCCTTTAGTAGTATAATAACCCTTACTAAACAATGTTTGCTTAATAAATATTTTAAACCTTTTGATAGATAAGGTCTGCACATTTTCTGGGAACAAGAAATTCATAATAGCACTCCGGAGGCAGAAAATTGGCAGTGTTTAACAAGTGTACCTCACAAAGCACATAAAGCCATTGGTTCTGTGATTAACAGAGAGTGCATCTGAGCTTACGCTCACACTCTTGCACTATAATCTTACCCTTCGAAGATGATCTACGTTGAGCCTGGCCGCCGTGGCCGAAATTTGAAGATTTGAGGAGCAACCCAAGCGTGCCGAGTTATCTGGCCCTGTACCTAACTGACGGCTGTGGGGCACTTACGGTGGTCCGAATTGTTTCCTCGCACTCCATGAAGGTTGCGTAGATAACTACCTGTAACACCTCTGACAAAAATAGATATTTATTAACTTCGTTCTGTTAGAGCGCTTGCATTGATTTATATTTTAGGGGCATTTTCTACCACTGTTAGCTTTATATTAATATTTTGAAACATCTGAAGTTACATAGCAACGTGGCTGACTACCTCTACTCCATAAACCTTGGTATACCTGTGTTAATACGTTCTACTGTTACGCCTTAAAAGTAAAACTCATTAGTACGAGGTATACGCGATAACTTTAAAATATATATTCTTATCTAAGTAATATAAAGCCTAAAGCTTATTTGGTCATAAAATAAAATCTGGGAGTTTGTATTCATATAACATGGCCTCATGGCCCTGTAGCTAAAAAAAGTATTTCAGCACGCCAAACTTCAAATAATGCACAGTACTTCGAAATCGATATCGAATGTCAAATACGCTGGCTTAGTTCCGCTAGATTAAATATCTCAGAAAGTATTCTCGTAAAAGGATCTTTCACTGCATCGTAAACGGTATTCTTGTCGAGATATAAAATCCAGATATAAAATATTTTAATAAATATTGAATACTACATAATCTCATCGAACACTTTAATTTTATAAAACTTTACACACCGACTCTCCTTACACCATTCCTCGTTCCGTTCACTCATTCCTTCCTTAACACATTCTCTTACAAACATATTTTTTATACAATAAGAGTGACAACCATACAGTCCGCCTGATGCAAAGTGGATGCTGTGTCCCATTGACATCCAAATTTATCCTCGATGAAGAAACAAAATGCAGATGCATTGTCACCCCTGAGAGCCAAAATGAAATGCCTTGTTTCCAAAAGTAAAAAGGGTCTTTGGTTCTCTACGTTTATCATAGGAAACATCATCATTAAGCTGCTATTTTACGGTAGTATTCTGATAGAGCGTGTTTCTACTCCGGTTGAGTTGACCCATTCGTGGATTCGTGAAAAACTATGAAGCTATATCATAGCTGCAGCATGGCTCTACCACGTGTTATTGTAAATACCTACTTGTCACTCATTCACAGCCCATCAATCGATTTATATTAACTTGATTTCAACACTTATTATATTCGTTAATGGCACGAAACCAACATGATTTACCAAATGTATTGTAAGTCGTAGTGACGTTAATAATACATTGTAAATATGAGCTCAGTCAATCATAAGTCAGGTCTCCTAAGAGTTTACCATTAGTCAAAACGCTTGCAAAAATTACTAGATTTAAATTTTTTATCTGTTCGTGTCGGACTATGAATACAACGATGGTAGGAGGACCCCCTGAGTTGGTGCCTGTACACATTATTTGCTTATCACATATACAATAAGCAAATAATGTACAGGCATTATTATACATACGTTCTGCCAACTCCATTTACAAAATCTTTATTAGATTGTATCAAATCAATTTGAATTTTTTTCTTGACCTCCTTTAAAATTTATTTTAACAGTGGAAGAGCCGCGCGGCAGCTTTGCTGTCGCACGTATGGGCCGGCTCAAACCGGGATGGTACCACGACCTCACAGAATACCGGCGTGAAGTGGAAGCTCTGCTTCCGCGTTTCGTCTGGTGAGTGCAGGTGGCCGGAGGCCCAAATCCCCCCCCCCCCCCGCCATCAACATGGTAGCGGAATTAAATAATAGACTACCCCAGGAGGGTACCAGCACCCCTGGAGAATCCCTCGCTGAGCATCCACGACCATGTTTCTCCACTTCTGATCGTGGGTGCTCAGGCTGCCCCGCGTATTCTGGGGGGGCAATATTCCGCTCAAGACTAAAACTGCTCGGGGCAAACGGAGCAACAAGACCAAGGCGACCCCTGCCACGCTGTCCGTGAATTTCTGCAATATCAGGGGACTTCACTCTAACCTAAACGCTGTCCACTACCATCTCGAGACGGCGAGGCCGGCTCTGCTCTTTCTGACCGAGACGCAGGTGTCCTCTCCGGCTGATGTCTCGTATCTCTCCTGCCCGGGGTACAAACTGGAACACTCCTTTGTGCCTCGGGCTGGAGTTTGCGTTTACGTCAGAGAGGACATCTGTTCTCGACGCCTCGGCAGACTTGAAGGTTCGGACCTGTCCATCCTTTGGCTACGCGTAGACAGCGACGACCATCCGCGCATCTACGGGTGCCTCTATAGGTCCCATAGCGGTAATGCCGAAACAGACCGACTCTTCGACCACGTCCAAATGGCTGCAGATTCGTTGCTACAGCAGATCCCCTCCGCAGAGATCGTGATCCTCGGCGACTTTAACGCCCATCACGCCGAATGGCTCGGTTCACGTTTAACCGATCATGCGGGGAGATCTGTTCATGATTTTGCCTTGGCATATGGTCTGACACAACTGTTTACTTCGCCTACGCGGATTCCAGATGTGGAGGATCATGCACCTTCCCTGTTGGACCTTCTGCTGACCTCTCACCCGGACGGATATCAGATTTCCGTCGACGCCCCTTTAGGCTCCTCGGACCATTGTCTTGTCCGGAGTGTGGTGCCACTCACGCTGAAATCGCGGTTGCATTCTGCAGGCTGCCGCCGTGTTTGGCACTATAGGTCAGCCGATTGGGATGGGATGCGGTCTTTCTTTGCATCCTACCCTTGGGGGCGGGTTTGCTTCTCGCCGGATGATCCCAACGTTGTTGCGGATTCTGTCGCTGATGTGGTACTTCAGGGTATGGAACTTTTTATTCCTTCCTCTGTGGTGCCCATTGGAGGCAAATCTCAGCCATGGTTTGGTCGCTCCTGTAAAATAGCATCATGCTATAAGCAGGAGTGCTACCGAGCCTGGGCTGACGCTTCAGCGTCCAGGGATGTAAACACCAGCGCTCTAAAAAAGAAGTATAATTCCGCCTCTAGGTCCTTCAAAAGAGTCATTGCCAAGGCAAAGTCAGAGCACATAGGCAGAATTGGCGAGAGACTAGTTCGTCTTCCTTCTGGAACCCGTGCATTCTGGTCTCTCGCCAAGGCTGTCCATTTCTGTCAGGGAATTTCTGTCAGCTATCTCTTCCATCTCTGCACAGGGAGGACGACTCACTGGCCCACACCGCAAAGGAGAAAGCCGATCTTCTAGGCTCTTTCTTTGCGTCTAACTCGACTCTCGATGACGGGGGGAGTACGCCGCCGACCATCCCGCGGTGTGAGTGCTCCATGCCGGAAGTGCAGTTCACTCAGCGCTCGGTTCGCAAAGCACTCCTCTCCCTGGACATCTATAAGTCGAGTGGGCCTGATGGAATCCCCCCCAATTGTGCTGAGGACGTGTGCTCCAGAGTTGGCACCGGTTTTAACGCGTCTTTTCCGGTACTCCTACTCCCTAGGCGTAGTCCCAAAATCATGGAAGACGGCTTTCGTCCACCCGATCCCTAAAAAAGGCGACCGCTCAGACCCGTCCAACTACCGGCCTATCGCCATCACCTCCTTGTTCTCCAAAACAATGGAGTCCATTGTAAACTGCCAGCTCATGAGGTACCTTGAGGATCACCAGCTGATTAGTGACCGCCAATACGGTTTTCGCCGTGGTAGGTCAGCTGGTGATCTTCTGGTCTACCTAACTCACAGATGGGCGGAGGCAGTAGAGTCCAAGGGGGAGGCATTGGCCGTTAGTTTGGACATTGCGAAGGCCTTCGATCGGGTTTGGCACAAAGCGCTTCTTTCGAAGCTCCCTTCCTATGGGCTTCCCGAGAAATTGTGCGATTGGATCACCAGTTTTCTTGCAGATCGGAGCATCAAGGTCGTTGTAGACGGTGCAAGCTCCGATTGCAAGCTTATTAATGCTGGTGTTCCACAGGGCTGCGTGCTATCGCCAACGCTGTTTCTTCTGCATATCAATGATATGTTGCAAACCCGTAGCATTCATTGCTATGCGGATGACAGCACTGGTGATGCTCTTTACACCGGCCGAGCCAATATTTCTCGGGAAAACGTCTCTGAGTGCCGGGACAAAATTGTGTCTGAAGTCGAGTCTCTGCTGGACAGAGTCTCGGATTGGGGGCGACTAAATCTAGTCCAGTTTAACCCCCAGAAGACACAAGTTTGCGCGTTAACCGCTAAAAAGAACCCCTTTGTCGTATCCCCTCAGTTTCAAGGCACTCCCCTTGTTGCCTCAGCCAGTATCGGAATCCTCGGCGTCGACATATCGAGTGACGTGCAGTTTCGTGGTCACTTGGAAGGGAAGGCCAAATTGGCCTCTAAAAAGCTTGGCGTGCTCAGCAGAGCGGGACAGTATTTCATGCCGGCACACCGCCTGCAACTTTACAAGGCGCAGGTTCGGCCGCTCATGGAATACTGTTCCCATCTCTGGGCTGGGGCTCCCCAGTACCAGCTCCTTCCACTTGACCGCATCCAGCGCAGAGCGGCTCGAATCGTCGACGACCGAGTGCTTTCCGATCGGCTCGACTCACTGGCGCTGCGAAGAGATGTTGCATCTCTTTGCGTATTTTATCGCATCTATCACGGGGAGTGCTCTGAGGAATTGTTCGGATTAATCCCAGCCGCCAAATTTCGTGAACGCACTACACGGCAAACGTCCCGATACCATCCACACCATCTGGATGCTTGGCGGTCCACCACTGTACGTTTCAAAAGGAGTTTTCTTCCGCGTACAACCTCTCTGTGGAATAATTTACCACCGGTGATTTTTCCGGACCGATACGACCTGGGGACCTTCAAGAAAAGAGCTTACTCCTTTCTAAAGGGCCGGCAACGCACCTGCAATTCCCCTGGTGTTGCGGTTGATCATGGGCGGCGGTAGTCACTTAACATCAGGTGAGCCACATGCTCGTTTGCCCCCTCTTCTATACAAAAAAAAAAAAAATTAAAATCTGAACGGTATTTTTGCAAAAGTCCTGCCAATCTGCACGCATTGCGTTACGATTGCGGTAGGTTCTTCCCCCAGAGCAGGAGAATTCGAGAATGTCTTTTTTTTATAGAATAGAGTGACAAACGAGCACACAGTCCACCTGATGGTAAGTGGTTGCTGCGGCCCATAGACATCTACATCTATCCTCCATTAAAAATCAAAATGCAGATGCGTTGTCACCCGTGAGGACTGAGATGGAATGCCTCGTTTCCAGTAAAAATGGGTTCTCTACACTCACCATACGAAATACAGCAGCATTAAGCTACTATTTCACGCTGGTATTCTGTGAGAGCGTGGTCCTTCCCCGGTCGAGCCGACCCATTCGTGCTACAACTATACTACTAATATAACTGCAGCATGGCTCTACCACGTATGATATGTATCACGTATATATATGTCTAGCTGCTACTGCTTAAGGAACTAAATGGGTCTTCAGTAACCACTAAAAGGTTGTCGTCATGCACCGTACGAAAGACAGCTACACTATGCTGCAATGATTAGCTGGTGTTTTGTGAGGTCGTTGTCCTTCCTCTTTCGAATATACCTGTTCGTGCACACATATTACAGCAAAGACTATACTCGTCTCAGAAATTAGACGAATGTGCCCCGCCCTGTCGTAGTTCCTAATTTTTATTTTTATTATTGTTTCTAATTTTATTGAGCTAAAAGATTTTAAACAAACCTTTCAGTAAGTTACTTATCTCAATTTTTATGAAATAAACAAAGAATGCTTCCCGCTGCTATGGCGCTGCGAACAAACAAACTTAAATTATTTGCCCCCATGACTAGCTGCTACGGCTTACGGAAAAAGTTTTCTTTTAATATATATTTTGATCAACAACGTTGCGCAAATAACGCACATAACATGTGTTTGTTAGGCCTGCAAATATTATATGTGCAATTTATGTATGTAAAACGTCTCTACCATGCGTGTAGTTACTCTAATTTAAAAAAAAGGAAAAGTAAAGGAATTAGTGTGACTCAGTGCTTTCACTTAGGCTATATATAGGTGAAGTTTACGTGATACGGGACTCCAGGTAACATTACCAATATTCACTTCGCTGTGACAGAGAAGTAGAACTTCGTCAACATCTCAGATCAGTGCAGGTGTTGCTATAATTTAATAAAACTGCGGACAACGTGACACAGTTTGCGTTTCGTTTGCAGCGCGTGTACACGCTGCTGGCATATATGAGAACTGGTTGCGATACACACGTTGGAGCATTTGGTGTTGGAAAAGTCTTTGTTTTATGTCTCTCTCCAAACAAATGACCAATATCGAGTCGCAATTTAGAAACCGGCACCTGTGCATTCTGTGATTTCCACACGTGAGTAGCGTTTCAGCGGATATCAGGTTAAATCACCAACGACATGCAGGTTTGTTCGAAAATTATGTGTATTATGTTCTTTATCTGCATACTCTCTGTTGCATTAATAAATAATAGTAGCAAATTTTTAGTTTTTTCATAGTAAGAATTCATACCAAAATCTAGTTTGTTATTTCTCAATTTTACAATTTGTTACAGTCCACCTGCTGGTAAGTGACTGCAGCGCTTGGACACCTGCATTCAACTTAAACAAAAAACGCCTAACGATTCGTTATCACCTCTTTGTAGTGCAAACACTACTATATTGTGGCAGAAATAGACAAGAGACTGGTACCTGCCTAGACTCCTGGGGAGGAAAGGTGTTGCACCTAATAAAGTACAAACACACAATTACTATATTATTTTTATATTTCTAATTTTTCGGCTTTCTGTATTTAGAAGATGCCATTGAAAGCAATTATGATGTCATATGAACTACTTAATTTTTAAAATATCAAGCTTCAAATTAACCTAATCTGCAAGTTAGTTTGGCCATTTTTTCTCTTACTAATTCAAAAATAACTTTCTTTATACTTAAAACTAAATTAGCAATTTAACAGCATTTACAATTTAGAAAAAAAGTCGAGATTAATTGTAAGTTATGAACTGTGTGACCAAAGCATTTGTTTAGTCAAATAACTTGCTATTTTGCCGTGGAACCCTACTTTGTCTCATTAAACGTGGTAGAGTGATGCTGCGGCTATGTTATAGTTGTAGCACAAATGGATCGTCTCGGAGAATCCACGCTCTCACAGAATATCAGCGTTGAAATAGCAGCTTAAAACTGCTGTGTTTCGTATGGTGCGAGTAGAGAACCAGGGACCCATTTTACTGAAAACGAGGCTTTCCGTCTTAGTCCTCAGGGGTGGTAGCGCATCTGCATTTTGATTCTTAATCGAGGATACATGTAGATGTGTATGGGCCACAGCATCCACTTACCATCAGATGGACTGTGTGCTCGATTGTCACCTTTATTCTATAAAAAAATAGACAATCTATTTTGCTACTTTTATTCCATATATATAATATATACATAACAACCTAAATTTGTCTTTAGATATAAATCACTAAAGACATTATAAAAAAAATGGTAGTAACACATTTGAAACAAGATTTTATATTAAATCTCGTCTTACCGTATCCTTTTATCTCCTTAGTCGTCGTAAAATAGCCTCTAGTGTTACTTCTGGAGTTGAAACAAAGAAATAAAATACAATCCTCTGAAATAAAATACAGTCTACATGTGACGTAGTTTCAGAAAAGACCCACACTTATAAATGTATATGTATATACATAATTAAAAATAATAAATAATATAGTATGAGTATAACATAGATTTTTGACTATTGAGAAGGCTTAGAACATTTAATAGACTTATACTCACTACTAACCTAGTGCGTTGTACTGCCTTTACACTACATTTGCCATCAGGGTTCATCTGATGAGTTATTAGGAAAAGTTATCAAGATGAGGAAGTTAAACACGTCTTAACACAACCACTGCTGATATTTAAATAATTATACAAAATAAATTATTACACAATACTTAGCGTTCCATCAACTTGTTGTGACTTAGCAATTAACATAGTTTGAAAATGAATAAATATTGAGATCAATATTTATTCATTTTGAATACGCGTTGGAAGGTTGGCTTTCTGCTATCGCACTATTCTATCATCATGTTATGTCTTACAACCAGTGCGTGTTGCCAGTGATGACTTATGGATATCTGAGACGTCGTCCTTCACTGCCGACCGTATGAAGACGCTCAAGGTCGCTCAGCGAGCTATACAGAAGGCTATCATCGGGGGTTTCTCTGCGTGATAAACATAGAAATGAGGATATCCGCAGTAGTACCATTGTGAGCTATAGCCCAACGGAATAGTAAGCTGAAGTGGCAACGGGCCGTCCCCACGACCTGGTAAGAAATGCAGGAAGTCGATGAATCCAGGTGGCTCAGCAACGTGCTTCCTTGGGGGAGGCTTATGTTCAGCAGTGGACTTGTGAAGGGCTGTAATGATGACGATAATCTTATAGTGCATTAAAAGTCCACAGCTTCACATGGGCCGCCGCCGTAGATTGCTTTATAGGGTAAATATTAGTTATAATTGCCAAATCGCAATCTTTTTTTATTTTGGTTTGTCATCAGGTAGATGTCGCTGTCCATTCTCTTGTTCCACTCCTTACGATTCTTACCGCTCTTACGACACCCACGAGATGTGATTTTGACTATGTTATATATCCGCACGTGAAATGAGCAAGCATTGTTAGAAAGCGACGTAATCGATCAATGCCAAAGTGTCAATTCGACACCACGACAGCATATGCCGGGACGGGGGCGGCAATTTACACATAAGCCAAACATTGTTTGGCATGACAAATGGGCTAGACGCGCCGTGACACTGATAAACCAAACTAATTTAGTACCGGTTGCGTCTAAGTTAGTTTTATTAAATCGTCGTCACATCACCATCATCATCATTACAGCCTATCAAAATTTCACTGCTTAAAATAGACCTCCACCATATATTGCATCATAGAGAGTTATTTACCATAGTAGCCACGCTTGGCATGCTGGCATGTTGGTAGTATATATCATCGCATAAACGTCTAATTAGACCTTATAGATAAAATGTTAGAACTCTTTATATAAAAAGTACCTTTACGATTACGGAAAAACTTAATATTTTCCTAATAAATAAAAGTGAAAGGATATATTTATTTTATTATTTTGAGGAATAAGTGCCACTTTTAATATTAAATATACTAAATTAAAAGTAATTATCAAATAACTAATATTAATCGACCTCCATGACATTCTTCATATTTTTTATACGTGGTAGAGCCCCACTGTAGCTATATTATATAATACAGCACGAAAGGGTCCGCTCGACCGGGGAAGGACCACGCTCTTACAGAATAACAACGTAAAATAGCAGCTTCATGCTGCTGTGTTTCGTACGAGTGTAGAGAACCGTAGACCCGTTTTACTGGAATCGAGGCATTCAACGCAGTTGGTAGGCATTGGATTTTGTTTTAGAGGGTATAGATGGTAAGTGGATGGTCCATGGGACACAGCATCCACTTACCATCAGGTGAATTGTGTACTCGTTTGTCACCCTAATTCTATTATTAAAAAAACATTAAGAGTTTATCATTGTAGTATTTGAGAATGGCCAGTGTCTTAACAAAATCAAGTTTCCGTTGACGCCTCTCTAGGATCTTCGGACCATTTCTTATCCTGAGTGTGGTGCCAGCCACATTAACATCGCGGTGGCATTCTGCAGGCTGCCGCCGTGTTTGGCACTATAGGACGGCCGATTGGGATAGGATGCAATCTTTTCTTGCATGCTATCGTTGGGGCTGGGTTTGCTTCTCGTCGGACGTTCTCAGCGTTGTTGCTGATTCTGTCGCTGACGTGGTACTTCTGGGTATGGAATTTTTTACTACATCCTCTGTGGTAAAAAAACGTAAAAACTAAAAATAGCATCACGCTATAACCAGGTGTGCTACCGAGCCTGGGCTGACGCATCAACCTCTCGGGGTGTAAACACAAGTGTTCACACAAGCCTACACACAAACACAAGGTCCTTCAAAAGAGTCATTGCCAGGGCATGGTTTGAGCACATCGGCAGAATTGGCAAAAAGCTAGTTCACCTTCTTCCGGGAACCCATGCATACTGGTCTCTCGCTAAGGCTGTCCAAGAGAACTTCTGTCAGTCGTCTCTTCCATCTCTTCATAGAGAGGACGACTCACTGGCCCATGCCGCAAGGAGAAAGCCGATCTGTTAGGCTCTCTCTTTGCTTCCAAGTCGACTCTCGATGACGGGGGAGAACACACCACCGACCATCCCGCGGTGTAAGTGCTCCATGCCGGATGTGCGGCTTACACAGCGCTCGGTTCGCAAAGTACTCCTCTCCCTGAACGTCAGCGAGTCGAGTTGGCTTGATGGAGTCCCTCCCATTGTGTTGAAGACGTGTGCTCCGAAGTTGGCACCGGTTTTAACGCGTCTCTTCCGTTATTTTCCGGATCGATACGACTTAGGAACCTGCAAGAAAAAATTGTACTCCTTTCTAAAAGTCGGCAACGCACCTGCAATTCCCCTGGTGTTGCGGTTGTTCACTTATCTAACGGTAGTCACCATCAGGTGAGCCGCATGCCCGTTTGCCCCCTCTTCTATAAAATAAAAATATGCAAATATGTTCACGTATTTGTAACGGGCAACTACGGAGCCCTGCCTTTACATTGTCGTTTATTTTAAGTCTAATAACTTTGATTTACTATATGTAATCCCATTTAGTACCATAGGCGCGGTACGAGGTGACTATGGTAAATTACAGAAAGAGCTTTTCTCATCTTAGGCTTCCGATATATGGCGGTATAACCACTACTTTTTTGCCACCAGGGAGGCACCACTTACGAATGAGGTTATTTATTATAGAAAAGGGGGCAAACGAGGATGCGGCTCACCATCAGGGAAATCACAGGTGGTAAGTCGTAAGTTGGTAGTCGATTCCACAAGGCAGTTGTGCAAGGAAAAAAACTTCTTCTAAATCGCACTTGATGAACCGCCAATCATGCAGATGGTATGATGTGCGATGGTTAAATTGAGCGGCTCGATTCGATTAGTCTGAACAATTTCTCAGAGCACTCCCCGTGGCAGATGCGATAAAATATCTAAAGAGATGCAACATCCCTTCGCAGTGCCAATAAGTCAAAAGCCGATCAAAAAGAACTCGGTTACCAATAATTCGAACTCGCGGGAAAGCTAATTTGTCAGAAAAGCGTAGAGATTAATTCATATTTCTGAAATATCTATTATTCGTTTAAAAAATCTGATATTAGTTATATAAGAAACGCATAAATCAAGCTACGGATATTACTAAAAGTATAAGAATTAAAAAAGTTATAAATGTCTCAAAAATTAAAGTCCACACACGGAGGCGTTGTGTTGTCTATTACACACACGAGTACGCTAGAGAGAAACCGAAAAACTCTTATTTAAATTGCAACTTTTCAATGATGCTGATACTTCATGACAATCTTCTTAACAAATATGTTCACCTTAGTGTCATGTAGAGACCATTTGGTGTACGTAAGATTAGCCTTAGTTTTTTTTTTTCAGACGCCGCGCGTATGCAACAAGCGGTCACGCACACATTGCCCCGCGTACTTGTTTTAAAAAAAAACGTTACCCTCACACTAGGATTTTCTTCGGTATCGAGGAGGCTGCTTACATACATAAATTGCACAATAACAAACATCCAGACCCAGTATTTGTAGGCCATACAAATACTTGTTCCGTGCGGGATTCGCACC